>JARFIW010001245.1:12500-1417038 GCA_036346225.1 Platerodrilus igneus | reverse complement strand
ATTTGACAATGTAAAATGGAAAAAATGTTCGAAATACTCAAAAAGATTGGAATGAGTTATAGGGATAGACGGATAGTACATACTTATACAAAAGCGCAAACAGGGTAATAGAATTAGAGCAGGAACGTAGAAGTAAACATCAGGAAAGGGGTGAGACAGGGATGTTCCCTATCCCCATTAATTTTTAACTTGTACATTGAAGAGGCAATGAATACTGTCAAATGCAGGAAGACATTTGGAATTACTATGCAGGGACAAAAAATTGATATGCTTAGATTTGCAGATGATATAGCGGTATTAGCATCTAGCAAGGAAGAGTTAGAAGCTACTCTCAATGAAATGGAAACGGTTCTAACAGAGAGTATGGTATGAAAATTAACAAAAGTAAAACTAAAGTACTAGTATGCAAAGGAGGCAAAAATAAATCAAAAACAAGAATACAAATATGTAACACGAACTTACAAGAGGTTAAGGATTTCTGCTACCTAGGAAGCACAAAAGATATAAAACAAAGATTAGCACAAGCTCGTGCTACATTTAACAAGAAAAAGCAACTACTGTGTTCAAAGACAACAAACATAGAAACAAGGAAAAGATTGCTTAAAACATATTTATGGGGCACGGCACTGTATGGCTGTGAAGCCTGGACAGTAGGAGAAGCAGACAAGAAAAAGGTAGAAGCCTTTGAAATGTGGTGCTACAGACGATTGATGAAGATATCATGAACAGACAAAGTTAAGAACGAAGAGGTACTAAAATGGTAGGGAAGAAAGAAATATGTGGAAAACGGTAAAAATAGGAGAGATAGGATGATAGGCCACATTCTACGGCATGAGGGAATAGTGCGGAATATACTAGAAGCAGAGATAGGAAAAAAGAGAAGAAGAGCTAGACCGAGGTTAGACTACTGCACACAGATAGTGAAAGATGTAGGCTGTGGAGTTTCAGGGAAATGTGTAGGCTAGCTCAGAATAGAAATCAATGGAGGTACGCATCCAACCAGTCCCAAGATGGATAAATTAATGACGAAGAAAGTAACTGCACTTAAACATGATATTTATTATAAGCAACTACAAGCATTGAATGGGCAATATTCTCGAATAATGGTAATTGCGCGAAAGCATTTACTGGAAAACTATTATTTCGGCAAATGTCTAAGTGTTGGGGGATCTTGGCAGCCACAGGTTGCTTAACCCCCTTCAATAAATCTCAGTGAAATAGAGCATAATATCAGAAAACAATATAAGGGGAACCGAGCTGTATCGCTGTGTGAGAATTTCAGAGAACTATGTAGGTTAGTTTAGAAAAGAAATAAGTGCAGATACATGTCCAACCAGTTTTGAGACGGGAAACCCAATGACAAAAAAATAAGCGCAGATAAATCTGATGATTAGTATAAACAACTAGTTGTTTGTTGTGAAATATCTGCAACTAATGTTGACTGTGCGAAAAGAAATATTGGAAAAAATATCAAATCAGTAAATGTTCAAGAGCTGGGGGAACTTAGCAGCCACAGGCTGCTTACCCCCCCTTCGCAACCACTGAATGTCTGAGAAATAGGGTATATAATTGTAAAACAATAGAAGGGGACCGAACTGCATCTAACAAGAAAGAACGGCGCCTATGATGAAAGACAACAAACAGAACAAAAAGTTGTTGAAAGCGTATGTGTGGAGCACAGCACAGACAGTATGCCTACGAAATACAAGCAGTCTGAAAAGCAGACAGAAGAACAGTAGCAGCCTTTGAAATGCCATGCTTCAGATGTATGAGGATGGACAGACAAAGGTAATAACAAATAGGTTATAGAAACAGTAAGGGAACAAGGATATCCTTGGGAAAAAAATATGAGAAATAGAAGGGCAGAATACGTTCTAAGGCATTTTTGGGGTATGGGATATATGACAAACCGAGATAGGAAAAAAGAGGTGGATGTAGACCTAGATCAGATAGTGATAGATGCAGACTGTGCAAATTTCGGGGAAATCTGTAGGTTAGTTCAGAATAGGAAACAATGATGGTATGCGTGTAACCAGTTTCAGGACTGAAGACCCAATGATGATGTCTTCAGTACTGGAACTGGTTAGATGCATACCCTCCTTGTTTCCTATTCTGTGCTAACCTACACATTTCCCCGACATTTCCACAGTCTGCCCCTTTCACTATCTGCATGCAATAGTCTGATATAGGTCTACCTCTACCTCTTTTTTCTTATCTCTGCTTGTAATATACCCTGTACTATTCCCCAAAAATACCTTATCCTGCCCTTCAATTTCTCCTATTTTTTTGTTTTCCACAGATATCTTTATTCCCCTATTATTTATATAACCGCTTTGTTATTAACTTTGTCTGTCCATGCTATCATCCTAGTACATTTGCAGCACAACATTCCAAAAGGCCTCTACAATTTTTTTGTCTGCTTCTCCTACTGCCCCTATTTCATAGACGTACTGTGCTGTGTTCCACACATGTACTTTCAACAAGTTTCTTCTTGTTTCTATGTTTGTTGTCTTCGAGCATAACTGCTGTTTTTTGTTAGATGCAGTTCGGTTCCCCTTCTATTGTTTACAAGTATATACCCTATTTCCTGATGTTTAGTAGTATGTGAAGAGAGTTAAGCAGCCTGCGGTTACAAAGATCCCCCAACACTTGAACATTAGTCGAATTAAGAGTTTTACAATGTATTCTTTCGCACAATCAACATTAGTTGAAAATATTTCCAAACCAACATCAGTAGCTGTTTATAATAATCATCAGATTTATGTGCAATTTTTTTTTTCGGCATTAAGTTTTCCGTCTTGAAACTGGTTGATGCGTACCTTCACTTATTTCTATTCTGGGCAAGCCTACACTGTTCCCTGAAATTCCCACAGCCTAGATAGAGCTCGGTTCCCCTTCTGATGTTTCCCAATTATATGCCATATTTTACTAAGACTCGGTGGTATGGGAAAGGGATTAAGCAGCTGTGGCTACCAATGATCCGTCAACACTTATACATTTGCCGAAGTACTAGTTTTCCAATAAATCCTTTCGCACAATTAACATTAGTTGAGAGTATTACAAAACGAATAACAGTAATTCTTTATAATAATCATCACCTTTAAGTACATTTATTTTTTTCGTCATTAGGTTTTCCAACTTCGAATTGGTTGGATGCTTACCTCAATGGATTTCTATTCTGAGCTAGCCTGCACATTTCCCTGAAATTCCCACAGCCCACATCTTTCACTATAGGCGTGCAATAGTCTAACCTAGGTCTACCTCTACTTCTTTTTTTTCTATCACTGCTTCTAATATATCCCGCACTATTCCCTCATGCCTTAGTATGTGGCCTATCATCCTATCTATCCTATTTTTTTACTGTTTTCCACATATTTCTTTTTTCCCCTACCATGTCTAGTACCTCTTTGTTCTCAATTTTGTTTGTCCATAATCTGTAGTACCAAATTTCAAAGGCTTCTATCATTGTCCTGTTTGCTTCTCCTACTGTCCAGGTTTCACAACCATATAGTGCTTTGATCCACACATAGTTTTAAGCAAAATTTTCCTTGTTTCTATGTTTGTTGTCTTTTGAACACAGTAATTGATTTTTCTTGTTAAATGTAGCACGACCTTGTGCTAAGTTCTCATTAGCTATTTGTATTGTAGTTTTTAATTTATTTTCCCCTCTTTTGCATACTAGTACTTTAGTTATATTTTTGTTAATTTTTATACCTTATCTCCCTGTTAGAACTGTTTCCATTTCATTAAGAGCAACTTCTAACTCTTCCTTGCTAGATACTAATACTGCTATGTCATCTGTAAATGTAAGCATATCAATCTTTTGTCACTGCATAATAATTCCAAATGTCTTCTTGCATTTGACAGTACTCATTGCATCTTCGATGTACAAGTTAAAAATTAATGGGGGATAGAGCGCATCCCTCTCTCATCCCTTTCCTAATATTTACTTCTCTACGTTCCTGATTTAATTCTATTACCACTGTTTGCTCTTTGTATAAGGTATGTACTATCCATCTGTCCCTAAAACTCATTCCAGTATATTTGAGTATTCCCAACATTTTTTTCCATTTTACATTGCCGAATGCTTTTCCAGATCTACAAACCCTATACGTATGCACGCTTTCTCCTTTTTCTATTGTTTTGTCCATTATCACCCTCAGAGCTAAAATAGCCTCCCGTGTTCCCCTGTTTCTCCGAAACCCAAATTGATCGTCTTTCAGTATTTCTTCAGCTCGTTTTTTCCACTCGTGCTCGTACAATTCTAGTTAATATTTTTGACAAGTGTGCTGTCAAACTTATTGTTCAAAAATTTTAACATCTATCAAAGCCTCTCTTTTTTTATGGTATAGTGACTATGATGTTACATTTGAAATCTTTGGGTCTCTCGCATGTCTCATACATATAGTTTACAAATTGGAAGAGACAGTCTGTTGCTGCGGTTTTTAGAGATTCTGCTTACACCTTATATGTACCCGGTATCTTACCCTTTTTCAGACCCTTTAATGCTAATTCAAACTCATCTATAAGTATAGGATATCCAACGTCATCACTTTAAGTGTCTGATTCCTGTTCTAATGCTGTTAGTTTCTCTCCTGCATATAAATTCCCTATATATTCTTGCCATCTATCCATTTTCTTTACATTTTGTATAATGTTTACTCCCGCATCCCTTATATTTTTGCTATATGGTTTTATATCCCTAAAATTCATTCTAATTAGTTTGTATGTTTCGTATGTCTTTCCTATTGCCATCTTAGTTTGTACCTCTTTGCACTCTTCATCAATCCATTGTTCTTTAGCTTTCCTGCATTTGCGAACAATTTCCCATTTTATGGCTTTGTATCTCTGTTTTCCTGTTTCAGCTGATCTATTTTCGTCTTTCTTCTATTAAATTCAGGATATCCTTTGTTATCCATGGTTTCTTAATTTCTTTTTGTGTATATACCAGACCATCTATGGCCATCATGTCAAAGTTGGATTTAATGTTATTCCATTCTGATTCTACTTCCTTAATATCAGAAATTTTCCAGATATCTTTCAACAATTCATTTTATTTTTCAAATTTTTCATGGATAGCTTTATTTTTGAGTTTCTCAAAGTCGAAGTGCCCTTTTCTGTTCCTTTTTTTTCAAATTTTTAAATTTAAGAATGATGTTGTGGTGTGTCTATATCTGCTTCTGGGTAGTTTCAACAGTATTTTACTTGATTCCTAAACCATTGTCTAACAAGAATGTAATCTGTTCGATATCTTCCTATATCTCCCGGCATCTTCCACGTGCATCGTCTTCTAGCATGATGTTAAAATAATGTGTTTGTGATGGTTAAATTGTTCTTGTCACAAAAATTCTACCAGCCTATTTTCCTTGTAATTTCTTGTGCCTAAGCCAACTAAACCTACTACTGCACCTTCCTTACCCTCAGCTACCACCATTAAAATCCCCCGTAATTATTAAATTTTCATGTTCTTTTACGTATCTTAGTATGTCTTCGATATCTTTGTAGATCGCTTCTACCTCTTCCTCACTGTAGCTAAAGGGGGGCATGTATACTTGTATTATTACTGCATTTACTGGTTTAGATTCTATTCTAACCATGAGTACTTTTTCGTTCTTTTGTAAGTAGTTTTCTACACGTTGCCTGATCTTTTTTTGCATAACTATCCCCACACCCAAATTTTCTTCCTCTGATCCTGTATGAATTACCCAAAAGTCTCCACTCCAAGAAGCAACCGCCTGTGGCCAGCAAACTTAGCCGATCCCTACTATGTCTAATACTAACCTATTGTTGGGGTTGCGGTCAATTACCTGTAGTCAACTGACAAGAGCTGTTTGCAGCAGCACTAAAGACTTCCTTTGCCACTCAATGTTCAGATTAGAAACACGGCAAGTTGGCTCTTTATTAAGCAGCTCAAATTCCTAACAATTTTAAAATGAAGAATAGTAACAATTTTACAATAACTTGCTGTATCCCTTACTATCATACAACCTTGCTTTTCTTAAATAGTTTCTAAATGTAACAAACTTTCAAGTAAACTACTAAATTGTAATACACAACCAGGATATTTGTCATCTAAAACACAATTTTTCCAATCTGTCAAAGTTCACCCCTGCCCACTGGATTACCAAATCTAGGGTTACATATCAACAATAATACATGTATTAATCAACAAATCCCCAACACATATTCATTTCAATTTTCAAATTCTCTAGCTTACCTACTTGTTTCATACTTCTGACATTCTACACTCAGGCTCGCAAAATGTTCCCTGCCCTTCCTTTAAGCTTTCCGATCACATCCTCCAAAGTAGTCCCCTCCCCAAAATCCAAATAGGGGAATATTTTAACTTCAGAATCTTTTAACCTAGAGGATGCCATCATGTTACTTACAATTTAAGTACACTGTGTACTTGGGAAATAATGTGGTGGTTTCCCATTGTCTTAGAATGCAATACCGACCCCTATGCTCTCTGTCACTAAATACCGAAAAAGCTGCTGTCCTCTTTCGGGAACCTGTCTAAGTCTGGTTCCTCACTAGAGACCCTACTACTATGGTTGGACCAGTAGTTTAGTTCTTTAGATAATTATAACACAGAAGCCATTCCATCCGTTTCAGTAATCTAGAACTTCTTCAAGGTGCATGTCCATTCGGAAGGGATTACCTGATCATAGTTCATATATTTTTGAATATACTTTTAGAACTTGTAAGTTACTCTTTTAGTAAAGCCGTAAACTGCTTATAATTTTTAATGAGTAATCCAGATAGACCTATTAAAAAAATACCACGACGTTTAAAAACAATCACCTTAGCATATGTAAAGAATGGGTTCATTTTTAAAAACATGTCAAAGAACAAACACAAAATAACAATAAGTTGAAAAATTGCAAGATATGCTTGTACACTTGGTCATTGATTAATCCCATCAAATGACACATATTTATTCGTTTAAGTAAAATTAAAAATCAAAGAAGTTTTATGTAATCTTACCAAAAAGTTTTCCTGCACTAAATAAATACTGAATAGTGCTGGCTATAACTTGTGATCCAATTGCAGGTAATAAATTCCAAATCTTTGCTAAAAATCGAAGAGATCGCGGCCCAGGAATTTCATCAAAAGTCAATGCCTTACGAGATGCATCTTCCTTTGCTAAAGGTTTCAGAGGATCTATTTTACCATTAGGTTCCCGTACCACATAATCTAAAGATGAAGATGATGTACTCGTATCGGATATGCCAGAGAATTCAGAGGATGCGGGTGGAGGTGGCAGCGAAGCATCTTCTGTAAAATCGTATAAGAATTAGATATGGCCGTGTCCCGAATTTGTTTTACCTTTTTGTGCCGGTTTATTGACGGCTGTCGCGTATCTACACATAGCATTTGCTGATTTCGCGTGTTTTATTACAGACGCTTTTAAACGAAACATGTTGAAAAAAGCTTAAACTACAAATTCCTTACACTAAACTGACTCAAAATAAGTAGCGTCGGCGTCAGCGATGTTTATGAAACGACAAACCTGTTACCATAGAAACAATCTCAAAGCTGTCTTGGATTTACAAACGCTTGAACCACTATTTTTTTTAAACATATTTCATAAATTGAAAAATTAAAGTTTTATAAACTAATTATTTACCTTCTACGAGTTTAAACTGTTTGATATCAAAACTTTTAGTATATACAAACCAAATTTGAAATGTAGCGTTGGCGGTTACACTTGCGCCAAGCAGTTTGTCGGAAATAAATAATTAAACAAAAGACATCACCGGAAGCTGGCATCTAGGCTCAGACCAATAGATCATGTAAAGAAACAATTATTTGAAAATGTAAAAACCATTTGTCACTTAAAAGTCGTATAAGTGTAAGTGATAATATTGTAATTTTGCATGGCAAAATGTCAAGCGGCTTATGCAATGCAAAAACTAATATACAATAAATATTGTACTGCGTTTCGCCTAGACGTTTTACATACGTTCTAAGCAATATTTTGATTGTGAATTGTAAGTTGCCAACAAAATGAAAAGTGTTTTACCCCATTTAAGCTACATTTCCAACCACTTCCACTTTGAAGTGGAATTCAACTTTTTATGCTTGCGCCCACATTTCTTAACGTTACTGTTTCCAATGCTAATTCGACGTGAACGTAATTCCACTTTCAAGTCGAATTGATGCAAGCTGCTTACATACAGCAAGCAACAAGTCAATTTTAAGTCAAATTTTGAGGTTAGAGTATGTGTTATTTTACCGCGGACTCTTATTTTCGAAAGAAATGAATAACTTAAATGAAGAGTTATTTTTAAAATTAATTTGTAAACAACAATTGCAGCAATACCAGCTAACAAAATATTTTTATCCATAATTAATTTCAAAACATAACCTACAAATTGACATTCGTAGGAAATAACAATCTAGGTAGTTTATTATAATTCCAATTCCACTTCAAAGTGGAAATGATTGGAAATGATAATTTCAAATGTTATATCTATGGACCTCTCTACTTAGGACATTAATCTCGGCCAGAAACCTGTGAATATTTTAGCGCTGTATTCGTAATTCGCGACTTGCCGCTAGGGAAATGGAGGGCGATTTTTACATGCAGTCTTATGGAGCATCCGTTATTTTCTCATAAATAATTATAAATTCGGACTTTATTCAAAATTCCAGTTAATGGAAGTTGAAATATACACAAATTCTTAACAATTACCAGTTTAATACTCCCGTATTCCTATAAAAATTTCAAATTATTAAAGAATCAAAATATCATGATGGGAAATGTAACCATACATAAATAATATTTATTCAAAACACTTTTAAAGCATTTTTTGATACAAATACATGCGGCTATAAAACAATAGGGGATGTCGTTCATACGGAGAAAGAATGTTTTATCTCTGGTAACACTAGTTTCAGAAGATCAATTTAAAGTTATTGTTAATTTATGTAGTTATAAAAATTAGAATTTTAGGCTTTTAGAATCTTTGATGGCCCAGAAGGATGAAGTACATGTATCATTGAGTACACAAAAATCTGACCATCTTTTTGGGGATAAAATAGTGATTTTATTGAAGAAAAAAAGTATTATATTAAACAATATAAAACAACAGTATATCTAACTTTTTTTATACATACTTTTAAGTAGAAATAAAAATGTATTATTATAACAAGAATCGTATTAGAAACGTATATGTTCAGGTAGATACCTAAATTACAATTCTTACCATCCAATGCACATAAAAATAAATTTTATTATACATTAATATATACACAAATAAGAAAGAACCTTGTCAATTCGAGGAATAGCTTGTCTCCAGTTTTCTAATGTTTCCACATCTTACAAAGACATGTATTTAGAAACTCAATAGTATCACTAAACACCAAAAATACCTTGGAAGCAGAATAAATACTTTTCCTTATGTGTTTGAATGATTTATATCCGGATTTGCACCCAGGGACAAAACAACACATCATATTTTATATCTATAGATAAGTTATAGGTCACAAGTTTTACACACAATTGACTATCACAGCTATAAAGTTCCAAATATAATGATCTTAGTCTAATTAGACCTCACAATTTTATAATAATGCGATTTTAATACTAATACACCATAAGACACAATAGAAAATTGACCCTCCTTTTCCCTAGCGGCAACATAATTAACTAGAGATTATTTGTCACAGTTTTATAGTATTGCAAGGATAGGAAGATTAACGTCCAAAGTAGATGGGTTCACCCTATTTACGATAAATATGGGATGATGTAAACAGTAATAAAGTGTTAATAATTGTATAATGTGGACGTAACTATGAACGATTTAGTATGTTACAGTTGGTAGTTTTGTGCTGTGTTGTAACATTCTCTGCTTCTGTATCCTTAGACGCAAAATTTGTTTACAATAAAATTTTAAGACTGCTTTTATTACTTGAAAAATCTTACTTCTGCATCTTGAGTTGCATTGCTACCACAATATACTACTATATACAAAGAAGGTATTTTAAAAATAACCTTACAATTTCAAATATGCAAACTTTTAATAATTATTTAATATTAACAAAAACTATACAAGTCTAACTATTAAATAGGCATAGAATAAGTCAACTATGACAACACAGCATTTATTTGTATTGTGACGTCATCACATATTTATCGTGGTATCCGGTATATATAGTTATTTTACACACAAAAACGTATTGAACTATTTCTAGAACTTGTTGAATTTCAGCAGGAAGTCCATTTAAAAGTGTGAATTACAAATGTATAACAATTTATAGAACAATTTCAAGCATTTGGTACTCATCAATTTAATCTGACTTAGACCAAGTTTTAATATTTCATCAATTTTCTGGCTATTTTTTATTACCAACTTATAGGAATTTCACTAACTTGTTTAGTTCTGTGATAATTGATAGGAATTATTATTACTTGGTGCTTTTGTGAATCACTTAAGGCACTTGCTAACTTAAATAAATATAAATCAGTTCGATAATCTGTACAAGGTATGTTAGCAGAAAGTAAACATCGAAAAGCGGTTGTTGCTTTTGAAATAACCAGAAAATTTTGATAAAATGATGTGTGTAAAACTATCCAAGATCATCAAGTCCTTGAAAATTTTGTACTTATTTTTTAGGTTCTAGAAATTGATCAATAAATTGTTGTGTGTAAAACAAAACTGAACATGTACAATACAAACAATTTCTTCTGTATAATAATTATAACAGGGTCATTGATATTGATTGGAAAAAAAGAAACGTTTAATTAGTTGTAGTGTCACGGTCATAGTTAAACAGATCTGGTAACTTGTATTACCAGAGAATTTGAATGCCATTAATAACAAAGTAACCTACTGCAATTCTTTTCGTATGAATCAAGAAGCATTTAATGTACTTATAAATATAATTAGGCATCGCATTGTAACTGTGATTTGCCGGTATTTTTTGCTGTGTTGATAGATCTGAAATTTATGTTTTAACACAAGAAAAATAATGACTGTTTTAGCTCCCTAATGCAATTTTAATTGCACAAACTAATCTAAACACGCGTGAAATATGGCATCTTGCATAGCATAATATCATGCTGCCTTAAGTGCCCGGCCGTTCCTTTTTATGTCAGAAACTTTAACAGCCAATACATACAGGCATTACAATAAAGCTACAAGAAATTTTATCGCTAGTTCAATAAAATATAGATATAAAGTAGTTTTGTATATATTGCAGGAAACAGGTATTGTGGTAGGTTTTTGTTGATAAATTGTACGATGAAGGTCAACTAGTAATGTGTTGGGGGGTGCCTTTTGTGTGCCATCTGCATGAGCTCTGTTTTTTAGCGCCATTTAAAGGAAGTTTTTAATTGAGCTGTAGTTGCAATTCTACAGCTATAACACTTTGTGACATACTCGATTAGGATAGATTTATAAAATGCTTGGGTATGTTTAAAGTAATTTTAAAGGTTTTGAATTTATCAATTTGTTAGTTCATTTTACAAACATTAGTTCAAATCTAAAATAAATATGAATTTTACTTTATTTGGTTAGCGCAGTTCGTTAGTATCGAACAAATTCTTTAGAAGATAAATAAAATGCTCTAAAAGGGAGCTGCGCTGTTTTGCTCGTAGTTAGTAAAACTTAAGCCCGCTTGCACCGTTATTTAATTGAGCCTAACTTTATAAAACTCTGCTTTACACTTGAGCCTTGCTTAAAAATAGTTCTTGTAGCACCGTATATCAGAAAATTAAGCTTTATAAAGTCTCTGTTTGTTCAAAGTATTCATGGCAACGTAGCACGTTTCTAGGGATTTCATACATTTCAGTTGAATATAAGACCTACCTGAGTCCTGTCTTTGAAATGTCAGAAGGTTTTCTATACCTAAAACCGTCGACTGACAAATTTATTAGGCAATGTTGAAAAGTTGAACCCAATAAATATAGTTAATTGCTTTAAAATCAATATTAATATACCAAAAAAGTATTAAAATGGAATTTGTTGTGTGGAACGATCTGTTGGATGATGATTTTGATTTTGGTTTTCCACGTCAAATCCAGTATAACCGAACTCAGGTTAATTAGACACTCATTGCAGCGAATAACAATTTTTACAATAATTACTATTGCTAATAATTAATTGATAATTATTTTAGAAATAATCAGTTTAGGTAATGTTACTGACAGCAGAAGAAAAGTCAAAAAAGAAATTTCATTTGTCATTGTAAAAGAAATGGCTCTTTTAGATTTAAATCTGGGTTTAAGTCGACTCAAACGAAGGCTTTATTAAGTCTCGGTTTAATCTATGACTTAACAGCGGTGCAAACGCATTTTAGTTGTAAAACCCCGCTTTAACTATACGGTGCAATTGGCCTTTAAAGTAGCGGAGTTTATTGGAGAGAGTAGTTTGTTTATCGTTCCAATGACTTAGTCGTTCATCTGAACGACTCCCTCTTTTGAGCAATGGGAAACACTACTGGCGTTTCCTAACCTACAATTTTATTTATTATTCACTAAACCGTATTTGAAATCTTTGTAAGTATATTTTGTATGGAAAAAGAAGATGAATTTATTTTTACATTCTTTACACATCTTTCGCAATTATGTTTTGATAAGGCAAAAGAGCATGTGGTATTAAAGTTATCTGGCGGAAGACCAAATGCTTAAAAATTTTCACCTTTTAGGAAAAAGAAAAGGAGTCGACTGTAACTTCTACGCCTGCTCATCAGTCTAGTCCTTGGTCTCAGTTATTGTCAATTTTACTTCAAATTATTCCTGCTGAAAAAAGTTATATGGAAATTGGCTTTCTTCAAAATAAGAACAAAGGGTTTCTTCGTAAAGATGTAATTTAGTTTTGGCTTCGGAGTATTTATGTCTTTATTTAACGTGAACAATTTGTAGAATTCACTTCGTGCTGTTTTTGAATCGTTGAAGTCGGATCTCAGACGTTTGGAAGACAATACCAGATCAAATTCTTCCGAGAGACATTTAATAAACTATTGCCAAAATATGGGTCAATTCTTTAATGCCAAAATTAATCTAATTGATTTGTATCCTTTTATTGTGATTGTTATAACAGGTCTGTTGTTGAGGTTTGAATTTCTTATCTCTGTTGAAAATATTTTTCAATTTGTTTTCTGTTCCGATCTCTGAGAAATTTTGAAAGGTGTAGGACATGGAAAATTCAGAAAGACAAACGAAAATATATATTTCTATTATCTATTTTAGAGGTTGTTGTGGTATACTTGTATACTGTGCATGCCTTGCCTTAAGGATGTGTCAACGGCGGCGGAGGAAAACAGTAGGGGGTTTTTTACAGTATTATTATTACATTTTTGACAATTATTAATGTATGAAGTGATACAAATATATGCTTATTGTTATCGTCATCACTTTACAAAATACCCCCACCTCTCATACACCACAACTGGCGATGAGGTAATTGAAACACATGTTTAAATTACGATCAAAGCACATAATATCACATGGCATCTATAACTGGAAGTATTGAACCCTTCAATTCGAACACAGACACGTGGCCTTAGTATCAAGAGCGTTTAGAGCTTACTTTGAGGCAAATGCTGTAGTTGATACAAAAAGCAAGCCGTTGTACTCCTTACTTTAACAGATAGAGAAACGTACGCAGTTCTACGCAGCCTACTCACACCTGTATTACTGAAAAATAAAGAATACAAGGACTTGGTCAGCGTATTACAGAACCATTTCGAACCTGTTCCCAATGTAGTGGCAGAAATGCACCGTTTTACACACATAGTGCAACAAGAGGGCGAAAAATTTTCCAATTATCTGACAATTCTTTCTACCCACTGTAATTTCCAAGATAATCTAGATGAACGATTGCGCGATCAAATAGTATTTGGAATTCATGACATGATACTGGTAAATAAATTACTTTCAATTGAGAAGCTTACACTAACTACCACCATTGACACTGTCTTAAATTTTGAAGCTGCTAAAAGCGATGCCTGTGAACTGAGAAAAACCAAAACCTTTCAGATCAGCACGATTGCGGTTTCTAATAAAAGCGATGGCCATGCTACAAGCAACAATAAAGGAAGCGACACGCGTCTTTATCCTAAAAATACTGGTTACTGCTACAGATGTGGCAGTACTGAACATTATGCAAATACATGTGCTTACAAGTTTACATATGTTCGGAATGTAATAAAACAGGACACTTGCGAAAAGTGTGCATGCAGAATAGGAACACAAAGAAAAATACACCAAACCTATCAAATGTTAATAACATACAATTCTAGATTGTGTTCATGACGTGCAAAAGAGCACTGATTTTGACAATACCATTCCATTCTACAAACTGGAAAATGCAGAACCTGAGGTAGATCCTGTACACATAACGGTGCAAGTGGAGGGTCAGACCTCATATGTTCGAAGTTGATATGGGAACTGGGCCTAGCATCATCCCTGAAAACATTTATAGACAATATTTACAACACTTACCTTTACAAACCACAAACACTTCTCTTAAGCCATACGTTGGAAATTACATACCCACGGTGGGTTTGGTACTTGCCGAAATACAAGTAAACAGCCAAATTGCCAGTCACAGCTTTTTGGTTGTTGCAAATGGCGGAGCTTTACTAGTTGGCTGATCGTTTGTCAAACAATTTAATGTCGATGTAAATGGAATGTTTAAGAAAATGGAACTGCTGCACAACGACACAGTTAACAACTGTGTCAACCTTGAGAAACTACTAAGTAACTACAATATTTTTGATGCTGGTCCAGGTGAAAGAAAACACTATCCCTAAATTCTATCGTGTAAGGCCTGTACCCTTTGCATTACGTGCGAAAATTGAAGAAGAGCTAGGTCGTTTAATAAACGAAGGTATACTACAACAGTAGAGCAATCTGAATGGGCTATACCTATCGTCCCGGTTCAAAAAGAAACGGATGCGTTAGGATATGCGGTGACTACCGCATCACTGTCAATCCCCATTTTTTCATCTGCCATTAGACGAATTGTCACAAGAGTTATGTACAATAAATACTCACAACGGTCTTTACAAAGTGTTACGACTTCCTTTTGACATTGCATCAGCGCCAGAAATTTAAAAAAAGACTCGATTCTATGGTCGGAAATCTTCCTAGTGTGGGAGTTTTTCAAGACGATATTATCGAGACTGGTGCTACTACGACAGAGTACTTGGAAAATCTATTAAAGGTTTCGTAATTCTACAAAAGAATGGTGTATGTTTACAAAAGGAGAAGTGCAAGTTTCTACTTGATACAGTAATTTACCTGGGATATTCTATTACCAAGCTAGGCTTACGTCCAACGAAAGATAAGCTAAAAGAAATTTTAAATGCTCCGGTTCCAAAAGAGATTGGCCAATTACGTTCTTTCATTGGGTTGGTGAATTTTTACTCTAAATTTTCATCGAAAATGGCAACGTTGCTTCACCTCCTATATAGTCTATTAAAGAAAAATGTTAAATTGATTTGGTCAGACCAATGCGAAAACGTCCTTCACAAAAATAAAGGGTGAGTTAGCACAAGCTCCGGTATTAGCACATTTCGATCCTAAGCGTAGAGTAGAACTGATGTGCAATGCTTCATCTTATGGGCAGTAATACAGTATTGCCCGAAATAAACAGTACTGAAACTAAGTTGGTGGTGTTTTTATGCGTGCGCTGTCACACTCAAGTTAGCTAGTATAGACCTGTGAAGTAAATCTCAAACAAGTAATTATTAGGGCCTAATTGTTAAAAATGGTGTTAAGTACAGAGGAGAAAGTGTTTCTGGTAGAGCATTATTTTCGTTCATACGGAATCGGCCGACGTAATGGTGCAAGTTTGCTATACGTGTCTGATCAATTCACACAAAGGTTTAATAAACGTTCTCCAAGTAATGCTGTAATTTTGAAGGTTATTGAAAAGTTTAAAATACAGGTAGTGTATTGTGCCAACGAAAAGGAAACTCGGGCGTCCCAGGACAGTTAACAACAACAATAACCATGAACGTGTTTTGAGCAAATCTTAGAAAATCCGAAAGTCAGCCAGGCAAGGACAGCGTTACAACTTGATTTAAAAAGAACTTCCTTTCAACGAATCCTGAAGGAGCTGGGTACATTTTCGTATGTGATTCAGGTACATCAACAACTACATCCTCGGATTATCGCAGTAGAGTGGAATATTGTGCCAGAATTCTCGCGTTACAGTATGAAAATCCTGAATTTTTGAAAAATGTTTGGTTTTCAGACGAAGCACATTTTCACTTGTCAGGCTATGTGAATCGTCGCACAAATCGATTTCTGGGCTTTGCCAGACCCGATGAGGTTCAAGAGGTTCCTTTACATAGTGAAAAGTGAGTGTCTGGTGTGCTGTTTCCGGACACGGAATCATTGGTCCGTACTTTATCGAAGAGAATGGTAGGTAAGTCACACTTAATCAACAGAGGTACAGACAAATTTTAACACGATTTATCCCTGATCTACGTCAATTCTGTCGTGCACGTAACTTGGCATTTCGAAACCAATTTTTTCAGCAGGACGGGCAACTTGCCATACTGCTGCCGCAATTCGTCAATTTCTTCAAGAACATTTTCCAAGCAAATTCATATCACGATTTACTGACTTCCTTTATCCTTCACATTCTCCAGACCTCACACCTCCAGACGCATACATTTGGGGCATGGCTAAAATGCCGTTTTCAAACGGGCACCACAAACCATCGATGAATTAAAGGATGCCGTTAGAGTCTTCTTCGCAGCCCTGAGACAACCCTTGTTCAATAACATGACCAGAAACTTAGAACATCGTTATGAAGTCTGTCTCGAACGAGGCGGTGCACATTTAGAACATATAATAAAGTGTCAATAATATGTATTTTTTAAATATACAAAACAATTACAATTTCAGTACTGTTTATTTCGGGCATTACTGTATTTCAAAGAAATGATGCAGGTGTAATGCTACCAATCGCACATGCATCTAAAGTTCTAAATCGGGCTGAGGTAAACTACTTACAGATAGACAAGGAAGCATTAGGTGTAATATTTGGAGTACGTCGGTTCCATCAATACCTATATGGAAATAAGATTACAATATGGTCAGATCATAAAACCCTAATATCGATCTTCAATTCTGATTAAGGAATTCCTAGCACAGCTATCGTTTCTGATAATGTAACGGAATTCGATGTCACAAGGCACCCGCTCCATATCATTCATCCACAAACGGGACCACTGAAAACCTAATTGATACTTTCAAGCGCTCTATAAAGAGCAGCATGTACTCGGAACTTTCGTTGGATGATAAGCTAAATACATTCCTAGCCTCATACAGAATAATAGCACACACTACCACAGGAGGGTGTCCAGCCTACCTAATGCTCGGTCGAAGACTGAAGACTCGTTTTGATTTATTACGACCGAGTTACGAAAACAGAGCTAGAATTAAACTAGAGGCCCAAGTGCACAATTACAACGGTTCAAGGAAGGCAATTTATGAAGGGCGATACAGTCTTGACGCTTGACTACCGGTCCTCAAATTTTTGGAAAGTAGCAACTGTCGATTCCACCCTAGGAACACATACTACGTCTTCAGTATGGCATTTACTGGAAGCGTCTTGCGGATCAGTTGCGGCAGGCTACAAAGGAACTGCTAGACAATTCATCACTTGCAGAATCTCTATCACAAAAGTTATCGGTTCAACTGCCCAGCACAGTGGATCAAACAGACAGTATTCCAAATAGTGCTAGTTCTATAGTGATTACTGCACCCACCGTTGCTACTCCCAATATACCTAGCACCTCAGAAGTTGAAAATCTAACAAGCCCTACTGTACAAACTATAAACCAAAAACCAATATAGAATGCTGGTACAGGTTCACCCAGGCGTTCATCGAGAGTGTGGAGAGCTCCTGATAGGTTAAACCTGTAACTTAATCATTACAAGGAAAAGTGGTGTTGTGTATACGTGTATACTGTGCATACCTTGCCTTAAGGATGTGTTAACGGCGGTGGGGGAAAACAGTAGAGGGTTTTTGACGTATTGTTATTATTACGTTTTTGACAATTAATAAAGTATGAACGTGATACAAATATACACTTATTGTTATTAAGTCAACACTGTACAAAATACCCCCCACCCCGCACCTCTCATACACCAGTGAGGTGATATACACTGAACATGTAATCATTAACTTGGGTCAATTTTATTTGTGCGGCACAATTTTGATGGTTTATATTATCATATATAGTACACAACACTGCTTTACAGTGGCAGTCATGTTTAGAAATTGAAGTGTCAATTTCTAACACGATGTATTTTTTTATTTGTTTAGACGAACATTGTTGTACGTCTTATCATCACACCAAGGCATACAAGTGTCTTAATTATGTATGACTTTTTAATCTTTATTAATGAATGCAATATCGGTGCCAGCTAAACTATACAAAAATATGGCTAGACATTGACATATACCTTCATCTTAAAAGTGTTTACCTACACCATCACTGAAAACTATTGCGTTTTACAAATGGTGACTGAACTCTGCTATCTTTGGTAGAAAATTGTCATTGCTCGAGGGGCAAATGAAATTGCTTTTTGCACATGTAAACGTGTAATTTATGTTCCTATAGAAACGAAACTTGAATGCAATGCATTATGATATTCACATATACAATTTTAGGTACAGAATGGGAAAAAAGATGTATGTGTTGTCAAATTTACCTTTCTCTAATTTGAAACATTGCATTATTAATGTTTGTAATAATTTTAACAGCAGATTCAGCAAATTGATTTGACTGAGAATAAATCGGTGATGAAGTTGTGTGCTTAAAACCAATGAAAATTGTTTAAATTCAAAAATTGCAGATACAACTTTTCAAGGAATGCCATGTCGAACCGTAATTGACTTGAAATGTAAAATTATACATTTACAAGATAAATCGACAAGTTTAGTGTAAAGAAAATTGATGCAACTTTCAAAAACATCATTGATTAGTCTACCACATGCAGTTATAAGAAATAAACCATTTTATTGCATTGGAATGAATATTCTACATTAGAGATTAAATATATTCAATATTAATGATAATAATTTGACATCAGAGGTTTATGTTTATTACAACGAACTGACATTATAAATAATAATAATTAATCAACACACACACACTTAGATGTAATTCTAAGCCCAAAACATTGTTTCTTCTAACACTGTCTCTTACTCGAATATGTCTATAAATTATAACTTACGTATCAAATACTTAAAAACATGATCGAGTATAAATAAAACAAAAACAGTAGAAAACTAAAGAACAGAAATAACTAGCAACAAGAGTAATTATCAAATGAGCCCTAACTCTTTAGCAAACATTTCATGCTTAGTTTTACCCATTGGTTTGATAAATAAGTCGGTAACAAGCTCATTTAAACTTTTGTGTTTAATAGTTACCTGACCTACATCAACTGCTTCCTTGATAAAATGATGACATACATGAATATGTTTTATGCGTCTAAATGCTTCACAGTCAATCATCTTATGTGTACTTTGGTTATCATTGAAGATGGTGATTGGTTCCCGTGAGATCAAGCGCAATTCAAAGAGAAAGTTTCGAAGAAATTTAGCTTCTTTGACTGTTCTTCATCCCTATAGCAAGGGACAAAGAACACTACTATAGTACGCCTACTTATCGTAAAAGACGATTAAAAGACGCAGCAAGGGGCAGCAGCCTTGCTGGCTAAAAGATATTGGAGGAGAGTCGGTTGGTCTCGGGCGATCCTCGATAACTTACAAGGTTGTTGAAGGTTGGCCGTGACAAATACGGCTTTTTGCTAAAATCTTTAAAAACTGCGTTGTAGAGAGATATGGGAACCTACCACAATATTTCCCAGGTATGCGTGGCCTAAAACACGAAATATGTATGATGAAGAGCTCACAAGTAAAATTCTTGTCCGGAGGTAAAATACCCCCTCATTCAGATCTCCGGAAGGGGGTACTTGGGGCTTGTCATCATAAGAATTTAAAACAACAGTTCGATTTAGTGATAGGGACTTGAAATGTAAGGTCATTACTTAGAGTAGATAAGTTAACGAATTTATTAGTTGAAATGAGAAAAGGAAAGCGGAACATTTTAGGAATTAGTGAGGTGAGAGGGCCAGATACTAATGACTTTTGGAAAGATAATTATAGAATAATTACAGCTTCTGCAACTAATGGACAGGCAGGGGTAGGAATAGTGTTAGATAAAAGATTAGGACGTAAAGTTAAAGAGTACTTACAATTTAGTGATAGAATAATTATGGTTAAATTGAGTACAAAATCCACAGACACTGTTTTAGTACAGCTTTACATGCCTACAACTCGGTACGAGGATGAGGAAGTAGAAAAGGTATACGAGTATATAACTAATATAGTGAGAAAAGTAAAGGGAGATGAGAATTTAATAGTTATGGGCGATTTTAATGCGTCAGTGAGAGAAGGTAGTGAGGGAAAAATGGTAAGAAAATTTGGGTATGGCAGACAAAATGATAGAGGAGAAAGATTAGTCGAGTTTTGCCAGAAACATAGATTAGTAACTATAAACACCCTATTCGAACATGTTAGGAGAAGATACACCTAGAAAGCGTCAGGTGATAGGGCTAGATACCAAATAGATTATATTTTAGTTAAACAAAGATTTAGAAACCAAGTTAAAAACTGTCGTAGTTATCCAGGGGCTGACATAGATAGCGATCATAACTTGGTTAAAATGAAGTGTAGGCTAAAATTCTAAAAATTGAGAAAGGTTAAGAGAGAAGGATGGAATCTAGGTAAGCTTAATGATAGTGAGGTAAAAGAGGAATATAAACAAGTATTAGATAATAAGATCAAAGAGATAGCTAAAGGGGGGAACGTAGAAAATAAATGGAAAGAAATAAAAAGGGCTGTACACGATAGCAACACAGACTATAGGTAAGAAAAAAATAGAAGCGAGAAAACCCTGGGTAACAAAGGAGATATTAGATTTAATAGAGAATAGATGCAAGCTTAAACCTTTCAGAGAATTGGATAGTGAAAGCCAGCAAAAATATAATAAAGTTAGAAATAAAATAGTACACGAGTGTAGAAAAGCTAGCAATAAATGGATGGAGGAGAATTGTAAGGGAATACAAGATGATTTGAGAGTAGGTAAGACAGACAAGGCTTACAGGGCAGTTAAAATGTTTTTGGGGAAGATAGGAAAAAATATAATGGTATTAAAGACGAGAATAATAAGCTTCTAATAAATAAAGTTGAGGTTGCAGATAGGTGGAAGAGATATTTAGAGGATTTATATAAGGGAGACGATATGGATGAGTTAGAGAACGACCAAGAGGAGGATGTAGAAATAGGGTTCTCAATATTAAGAGAGGAATTTGATAGAGCTGTTAGGGATCTTAAAATAAATAAAGCGCCAGGGATAGACGAGATACCCGCAGAATTAATAAAATATGCAAGTCAGAAAACTTTAGACAGATTATATTAACTAGTAAAAGTAATATATGACACAGGTGAAGTCCCAATAGATTTCGAAAAAAATATCCCAATCCCAAAAAAGTCAGGAGCTAATAGGTGTGAGAATTTTAGAACGGTTAGTTTAACTTCCCACATTTCCAAAATACTAACAATAATAATTAAAAATAGAGTAGAAGCTTTGACATAATTATTTAGGTGAAGATCAATATGGTTTTCATAAAGACAGAGGGACTAGAGAACCGGTACTAATGATTAGCGTAATTATCGAAAAAAGGTTACAAAAAATTAAAAGACTCATTTCGTGTTTGTAGAGTTAGAAAAAGCATTTGAGAGGGTTAATTGGATTGTTATGTTCAGGGTTTTGCAAAAAATTGGAATCTCTCATAGGGATAGAAAAATTATTTACAGTCTATATAAAAACCAAAGCGTAGTAATTAGATTTAATGAAATAGAAAAGGAAGCTAAGATTAGAAATGTTGTTAGACAGGGCTGTATACTATCTCCCTTGATTTTTAATGTTTATATTGAGGAAGCTTTAAACTTAGTTAGAGAGAGAAAAGAGATAGGTATTAGCGTACAGGGACAGAAAATAGACATGTAACATTTTGCAGATGATATAGCCATTATAGCAGAGTCTAGAAAAGAGCTAGGAGAGTTTTAAAATATTTTAGATGAGATACCACAGAGTAACTACAGTATGAGAATTAACTCAGGAAATACAAAGATAATGACAAGTGAGTTACAGCCTAGTTCTAAACCAAAATTAAAAATAGGCAATACCGAGTTAGAGGAGGTAGATGAATTTTGCTATTTAGGTAGTATAATTACAAAGGACGGACGCAGCAGAAGGGATATAGTAGCTAGAATAGCTCAAGCTAGAAAAATGTTTTTAAAAAAGAACAACTTACTAATAGCTAATAGTATTAGTTTAGATATTAGAAAAAGTTTCTTTAAGTCGTACATATGGGGCGTTCTATTATACGGTAGTGTGACTTGGACAATTAAAGAGGTAGATAAGAAAAGATAGAAGCTTTTGAAACTTGGTGTTATAGGAGAATGTTAAAGATTAGTTGGACAGATAGAGTAACAAATGAGGAAGTTTATAGAAGGATAGGCAAGGAACCCTGTATGTGGAAACAATTAAAGGTCAGGAGAGATAGAATGATAGGGCACCAGTTAAGACATGAGGGACTATTTAGTAAGATCTTAGATTATAGACTAACAAATAAAAATAGAGTAGGAAGGCATAGACAAAGCTATATTAGTCAAATTATTAGAGATTTAAGTTGTGAAGGGTATGTAGACCTTTTTAGACTAGCTCGGAATAGAAAAGAATTTAGAGCTGCATCAAACTGACCTTAAGTAAGTTCGAAAACAAGACAAAAAAAATAAATAATTAAAAATCACTTAACTAAATGTCACCATGACATAACTCACAATTAGTTAGCGGTCTGGCATGTTGGTAGCGATTCGTTGCTTAAGCCTTACCATAACATATAACTTAATAAACGTCTCCATGACATAACTCACAATTAGTTAGTGGTCTGGCATGTTGGTAGCGATTTGTTACTTAAGCCTTACCTTAACATATAATTTAACACTTTTCCTTTTTTGAAGGGGATAACCAGGTAATATTTCATTTCCTTATAAATGAGAATCATGTAAGCATGTTGGAGTTCTTTAACAACCATCAGGTTGCTAATATCTATATAAAGCCAGGTAGATAAGAAAAAGATAGAAGACTATAGGAAGACCTAGACCAAGCTATATTAGTCTAATTATTAGAAATTTAGGTTATGAAGGGTATGTAGAACTTTTTAGATTAGCACAGAATAGAAAGGAAGTTAGAGCTGCATCAAACCGACCTTAAGTAAGGTAGAAAACAAAATGATAATGACTGCTCTTCCTAGACCATAATATTCAGTTTCGGTACTAGAACAAGCAATGGTTTGCTGTTTGCATGATTCCCAATGTATCAGAGAATTACCTAATTTTGAAACTAATCCAGTATATGACTTCCGGTCCACGACAAATCCCCTGCCCAATCAGCATTGGAAAATATGGTTATATCGGTACCACTTCTAGAAAAAGTCAGACCATAATCCTTAGTTCTAGATAAATACTTTAAGACACGTTTGGCCACCATCCAGTGTCTTATATCATAACAAGTATTGAACTGGCTCAATTTACAACAAGAGTAAGCAATCTCTGGTCGAATGGAAACAGAAAGGTACTTCAGACCCCTAATTAATTCCTGATATGGATATGTCGTATCACATGTAGTTGCTTTTCCCACAGTAGTGTTTACCTCCATTGGAGTAAAAACTTTGTAACAGTTTGCCATTCCAAATTTTTGCAGTAGGTTTCTAACATATTCACCTTGAGAAAGCTTCATTATTTCTTTTTCCCTATTTTGTTCAACTTTATTCCTAGAGTATGTTTCACAGGTCCGAGCAATTTTAACTTAAAATTCTTGCTCAAAATCTCATAGAACTCTTTCTTGCTACTTTGGCTATTGCTAAATACGAAAAAATCGTCAACATACAGGGCAATAATGACTTTATTCTTGTTGAAATCCTTGAAATAAACACATTTTTTACTCTTCAACTGTTTGTAATCATGTTGAATTAAAACATTGTTCACTTTTTCATTCCAAGCTCTACTTGCTTGTTTAAGGCTGTAAAGGCTCTTTTTAAGTAAACAAACTTTATTCTGCCCCTCAATCTCAAAACCGATAGGTTGTTCCATAAAAATGGTCTCATGAAGATCCCAATTTAAAAGGTAGTAATTACATCAATCTGCTCGAAATCCATATCGAACTTAACTCCTATTGCGAGCAATGTCCGCAGAGTGGAAAGTCGAACAACAGGTGCAAATGTCTCTTCATAGGTTTTTAGCATTATTTGCTTTGTGTGTGGTGCAGGTCTGGCAATTTGTACATAATACCTTAATTTGCGCAATAATTCCGGTCTGATACATAACAGTTTTTGATTTTCTTAAACATGTTTGGAAACCAAAATGACCTTCATATATTAAATTTAACATCTTCACTTGAATTTGTAAAGAAATTACAATTAATTCGTAGTGTATTGGTTAACACAACACAATTAATTATTACACTAATATTTGTTAATACTTCTCTAGTTTACAAGACAAAGGAATTGTAAGCTTAATAATATAACCACGTTGCTTGCCACAATCTCCTCTTCCCCATTGCAGTGCAAGAATCAGAAACTTAAATATAAATACTCATTTATATAATATCTAGCATCTTTCTTAAAAAAATTATAACATTTTTATAATTATTTTTAGGTCACAGTTAAGGTCTAACATTACTATGATTAGTATTCACTTCATTAGTGTTCTTATGTCTAATCATGTGTGGTTCTTCCGGTAGTTCTGAGCACTGTTCCTGCGACATCTAAATCAGGTTGTTTGTCATCCATTTTTATTAGAAGAGAAGTTGATGCAAATATGTATTTTTTTCTGATTCAGGTGCTGCTTCCATTTAATATTGTCTAAGCTAGGTATTTGAACAATATAAATAGATTTACCCATTCTCTTCTTAACTATACCTTTTATCCATGTCGGTTTGTTTACAACCTTATAGTCTCTAAACAGTACAATTTCGTCTACTTTAAATTCTATATGCCTTTTCCTTCGGTGTTGCACTGTTCCTTTTCTTATTTATCTAATACTATCTTTTTAAGTTGTGATCCCCATTTGATTTTTCTGGTAGTAAGAACTTAATCCTCATGCGTAGATTATAATTGAACATTAGAAATTCAGGGCTATATTCGGTCGTGATGTGTAGGGTGTTCTGATAATCAAAAAGTAATACATTTTATGCTCTATTTAAATCTGTTGCTCGGTAGTTCTTACCAAAATAATTTTTTAACATATTCTTAATGATTTTAACAGAGTTTTCTGCCGCCCTGTTGGACAAAGTATGAAAAGGTGGGGAAATATGAAATTCTTGTGTGCAAAACGTGGTTGCGTTATCTGTTAACACCAGACCGGACAACCCAAACCTCGCAAAGGTGGATCGTAAGACTTCAGTTATTGATTGTGAGGATATTGGGAAGACCTCTATCCATTTAGAATGCTCATCAAATATTGTTAGGAAATATTTATAAAACGAACCATAAAGTCTAAATGTAAATGCGACCATACTGCAGAAGGCTATGCGCAACTATTTATGAGTGTCTTATTTGGCGCTTTTTATTTAATATGCAGTTTTCACATGAACTGCAAATTTTTTCAATTGGGTTATCCACTCCTGGCCATCAAAAGTATTACCTTGTAGGGGTTTTCATATTTACGCTTCCCATGTGTGATTCATGTACTTTTTTTAAAATGCTAATCTTGAATTTTACAAAACACAGTCATTTTCCAGACTTGTCATTTTTTATTTTATAAAACTCTTTTGTTGTTTTTTTTTTAAAATTTTTTAGGCCTCCTGTGCAGTTATACTCTATTGCTTACATGCTTGTTGTATCGTTCAGTGTTTTTTCTCATACTTTTCGAAATTTATTGGGAAGTGGTAATTATTTGGAAAATAATATAAGAAATTCATGTCCCATTCCTTTTCATCAAAAGTTATCGGTGGTCTCGACATAGAATACGCATAATTTTTTTCTGATTTAATGAATTTTATATCATAATTATAATTGGATAAAATGACTGCCCATTGCCGTAATCTTTTTGCTGAAAACTGTGGAATTTGCTTTTCTGGGTGAAATATGATTGTGTGGTTTGTGTTCGGTTATCAATGTAAAATGCCGCTCATATAAATATTGAATAAATTTGTGCAATCCAAAAATTATGGACAACCCCTCTTCCTCAATTTGAGAATATCTTATTTCTGCTTTCGTCAGTGTACGCGAAGCATAAGCTATTAGTTGGTTGCTACCATTAGGCATTTGATGTACGTTTACCACCGTCATGCCATAAGCTGATGCGTCTGTAGACAAATGTATTGAAGGGTTTGGGTTATAATGCATTAATATGGGTGTGATCACTAACATGCCTTTAACTTTCTTTGTTATCAAGTGGAGTTAATTTTAAATGATTACCTTCTGATTATTAATGTATAGAGATATTAAGATTTTTCACTAGAAGTTTAAGCGGTTGAATTTTATATTATCTACAAAAAATTTTCTTGCAGTTCTTCTAGTTGTGGCTCGGCAAAATAAACAGATCAATGTTGGTCAACACATTTACACATTATGATTTTTGCTTTTATACTTACGACCGGTAACTCATTTATCTGGATATTTCTGTTGTTTATTTACAGCAAGCAGAAACATATTATTATCTGACTGTGTAATTCCATGCAATTCTTGGTGCCTTCAAAGAGATACTGCGAAGAAAGCCAACCAACCAACCGTTCAAAATGGAAAATAAAAGTTTTATGTTGTTAATTTTGTATAATTTCGAAAAATTAATTAACGTTTTTTTACTATGAAACCTAACATGACGTGATTATTTTATTTATGAACCTTAATTGAGTTTGAAGTGAGATATCAGTATTGCATACTGTGAACCCAGTGAAAAAATTTATTTTGTTGCATAGTGTAATACAATAAGTTATTTTTTTCCCATATTTGATTTTATTTTATGCATGTGTGATCAAAAAACTTACTTCTAAGTACAGGTGCATGCTAGACCATCATTCCAACATCAAACTGACAATGGAAAAATGTTTTTATAATGTGATCTTACAAAAATAAGATTTTTGTAACGGCTACTGTATTTTTTAGCGAAGTTCAATTTTAAAGATATCTTAATGAATAGAATGCAAGGAAGGTGCTTTCTTTCAATTATTTATTTATTTCTCAACAGCTACAAATGCACTTACAGAGAAAGAGAGAACTAAAACTAAATACAACACTTATACAGTCTGTTTCAAGCCAACTTCATTATTATTGATGTTATGAAGTTGGTTAAATTAGCAAAAAGAGTAATTTTAGCTGCTGATTACAATAGTCAACATAAGAAAATTATCGAACATCACATTTTCTAGATATTGATCAAAACACCTACTTTTTAAATGGAAGACCATGTCTTTTTATTTTAAACAAAAGAGAAATGAATTCTTATCAAAATACGCGAGAGAGTAAAAATATTGCTAATTTTTCTTAATCTTCTTTGGCAATTAAACCACTCATAGTTGTTAAAATCGATTTTATTTACGTTTCGATCCATTACCTAGGATCGTCTTTATTTATGTTTCTAGCAATGACCTAGGATCGTTGTCAAAATATTTATTTTGCCAACGATCCTCTCATGGATCGAAAGATGATTTTTAACAACTATGAGTGGTTTAATTCCCAAAGAAGATTAAGAAAATCTTACGTTTTAAAAATGCGATAATTCTTACAATTAAAGAGTCGATAATTACAGTTAAAAAAGTCGATAAATACATCGCGCAAGCGCGAAATAAGAAAGCGAGCAACGCCCCTGGCGGATGGTAACGACAACCTTATTACAAATTCCGCGTTGCCACTGCCAATGACGTCACCAATGCACAAATTATATTGCGTAATAATCGGGAATATAAAAATTTAAACAAAAGTTCGTATCAGTGAACAAATTAAACACTGTACTACTTACCCCGGAAATCCGAACGTTCTGCGGGGTTGAGCTAAAGTTGGCCTCTATCAAGGTCCATCAGGGCTCCATCCCAGAGTAATTAAAGATGGTGACTCGTTCATCTCGGGTCGTCTAGGGTCGTGGAGTACGGTTCGCCTACGGCTCAGATTACCTACCTATGCAGGGAAAGACGGGAATACCAGGTATAAGGCAACAAACAAAGACAATTAGGCAAGGGAAATCTACGTAGATAAGATAAGCACGGCAAAACAGCCACGTTGAAGAGCGTCACGGAAACTTGTCCCCACTCTTTTGTTTTTTACACGTCGGCGCGAAGTTATTCGTCCAACCCTCTCGCGTCGCGCGATCTGCGCAACCGCACTGTGACGTAACGGAAGTACGCGCCTAGTCTTTTAAAATTCCGCGCGCCGCGTCTTTTGAAATTATGGCGCGAAACCTCCGCACATCAAACTTAACCTAAAACAATGTTTAAGTGCCAATTTGATTGGCACGTAACAAAAAATAGAAAACAAACCACAACAAACATACAGGGAGTATCGACAGTTTTGTAATTTCATCAAAGTAGGCATGATGGTTAAATAAACTTTTCATTTAAAATTACTTAAAATGTTGAAAAATACCTCTGCTTTGTCATCGTATCTATATACCAGCCCTTTCCTTTCTCAATAAGGAACCAGAAGTGAGTGGGGATGCTGACCCATTATGTGCATCATTTTGAAGAAAGTAAGTGACTTGCCACTACAGTGTTTATACTATTCCTTAAAATTATTTTAGAAGTTTTAGAACATTTAAATTTTTGCAATGCGTTGTTACGGAGTTTTATCATGACTTCTAGGTTATTAGTGAGCCAACGTGCATAAGTCCTCGTCAATCGTTTTGTATTTCTTGTTGCATGAATGCCAGTTAAGGTAAGAATATTTGAGTTAAAACGAGTTATTTCGTCAACAGTGTTATATAGTCAGTGTCTACAAAGACACTCCTACAGTCTTTTCAATGGGAAGTACTCACATGAAACGCTGGTTCAGAGGACAACATTTTGGCACAGACATTGAGCTGCAAACCAGCGTACAAACATGGCTGAACACACAGGCGGCTACGTTCTACAACGAGGGTATTGGGAAGTTGGTACCATGCTATGACAAATGTATAATTCTGAGTGGCGACTATGTAGAAAAATAGAGTAATTGTGTAAGCACTTGTTACAAATAAATAATTTTTGATTTGTACTGTGGTTTTTATTTTGCGGCCGATCGGACCTTGAAAAAAAATAGCCCTCGTAGATTTAACACAGATACCAACTCCGCCACCACTAGTTGACCTATAACAATGAGCATTCTGGCAGAGCAACTAATTTTGAAAGAAAATCACCTAAGAGTCATGTTTTAGAATTTCTCTGATATGAAATGCATTGAGACCAACAAGATCTTTAAAATAATCAAAGTGCAACATTAACGATTGTGCGTTAAAGTACCCACAACTCAGTTTATGTTCTACGTTAAATGAACTGTATCGCAAAATAAATAAACAAGTTGTGCTGTTTCCAACAAAATAACATTAAATATTATCAAGCAAAACCAGTAAATTTAAGTGTGTTCTGGTTATATATTCACAAATTGCAATTCCAGGCTTTCAAGTTTCCTTTTCATACTATTTACTGATTGCCTAAATGTATAGCTAGTAAATTTTGTAATGCCTGCATGGGCAGGTTTTGCATTCTTTTTAAGTACACCAATGCAGTGACATCTATCAGTGCTATCACTATTGATACATATATTCAAAGTGCAATTACATATTTCAATCACCTTTTTTTCGATTTCTTCGTCCTCATCTGTGTGCCAAAGATACAAATTGAGTTCCTTCTGGGGTATTTGTTCTAGATTGTCTACGGTACTTTCCAGCTCTTAATTTTCAGTTGTTAGTCATTTAACAGTTTTCTCTAAATCTGAGCATTTATCCATTAACGTTTTTAGTTTGTTTTCCATTTTTGCTACCACCATTTCAAATATTTTGGTTTGTAGAAAGTTATCATCGTACTTTGTCACTTTTGCTGTATCTGTAATATCGCTTAACTGAGCTTATGTAAAGACCATTTTTATGGCACTAGTGTTACTTCAAACTACTACAATTATTATTAGCACTCCGACAAAATATATTAACTTTTGACTAGTGCTCATAACTGTTTGGAGCTAAAGTACCATACTTTAAAGTACAATTTAGTGAGAAGGGGAGGTGTATTAATTTACTCAAATTCAAATTCAAAACAATCTATTTAACATTTGTACATAACAATATATATCTACATGTCAAGTATAACAGAGGATTAATATATGCATTTTTGAGATAGTTCAGAATGTTCCTATCCTTCTGGACATACCATTCTTTTTTCTTTTCTTCATTTACCAGTGGTTTTAGAGCTGAGATACTTTGCAATAGATTAACTGCTTGTAGTATTTGCGATAAGGTTTTGTCATATATGTGGTCTTTTCGCAGGAAAAGTAAATCAAAAACCTGCTTCTAAGTTTCAGCCATTTGGCATTTTGTTGCGTCAGTTTCGTCATTCTTGGAATATTGGGAGATTTTGATAGGTGAGTTTATGTTTAAGTTTTAATTCTGTGTTATTTTTCGGATCTTGGTGATATTCTTCAGTAGTGGGTTTCCACTGAGCTGTGTTGTGTAGAATTGCTGTGAAATCCGGTCGATGTAAGTTTTGATATGTTCAAGATCTGCTTGTTCGTGTAATTCCGTTATCCGTGTATATCTATCTCTGCCTGTAATTAAGCGAAGACACTTATTTTGGAAACGTTGCATTGGCAATAGTGCTGTATGACTTACTTTACACCAGACCGGAGCGGCATATGTAATTGTTGGTCTTATGATCGCTGTATATAGTAGTCTTTTGTTTTTTAACGAGAGATTACTGTTTTTCGCTAATAGTGGGTATAAGGATTTTACGCTGGCATATCCTTTCATAATACTTCTCTTGATGTGCTCTTTGAAGTTTATTCTTTTGTCTAGGTGTACTCCTAGGTACTTCACCGTTTCTGATTCTTTTATGTTGACATTGTTTAGTTTAATTTTTTTGAAGATTTTCGAATTAGTATATTTTTTAGTGAAGATAATGGCCTCTGTCTTTTCCGGGTTTAATGATATTTTCCACATTTTGTAAAAATCTTCCAAGATATTCAGATGAAACTGAGTTTGCTGACTGCTGATAATTGCACAGTCAGAGTGAGCATATATTGCCGTGTCATCTGCAAACAGCGAGGTTGTGGTTTTAGGAAACTCGGGCAAATCGTGGAGAAACATTGTAAAGATTTTCGGTCCTAGGATAGAGCCTTGCGGTACGCCGGAGTTGATGGTTTTGATTGAAGATCTGGCTTGATTGATTTTTACAGTAAATTTTCGATCTGATATATACGAGTATATTAATTTAATTAAGTATTTAGGTAATTTTAAGTTTATGAGTTTGTAAATTAGTCCGTCGATCCACACTTTATCAAATGCCTTTTGGATGTCAAGTAGTACCATCGTGGTAACTTTGTTTTATTGAAGTTTGTGATTACGTCATTTACAATACGCACTACTTGTTGGGTTGTACTATGTTTACTTTTAAATCCGAATTGAGAGTGCTGAGTGGTTTTGATGGTGGTTTCTAGTTTATTGATGCGTTTTAGAATGATCTTTTCGGTTAGTTTTGCTAAGGTTGACAGCAAGCTGATCGGGCGGTATCCTGTAATGTCGGTGTGGTTCTTTCCTGTTTTTGGTAATGGTACTACTAATGCGATTTTCCATTTATGCGGAAAGTGTTGCAGTTTGAAAATGCCATTTATTATGTACATAAGTTGTACGATTGCTTTCTGTGAAAAATTTTTAGAACTATATTTTGTATCGTATCATCCCCAGGAGCTTTATTATTTGGTAGTGTTTTGATAATGGTCCGAATTTCTTGTGGATTTGTGAGAATGTCTTGTAGCGTGTTCTCTGGAATGCAATAGTTTTCTGTTTGCTGTCTAAACTCGTTCACTGCGATTGTGATTCTCTCATGGCGTTTATCGTCCGGTTCTAGTATGTGTACTCTTGAAAATTGTTCTGCCAGAATATCTGCTTTTTCTTTGTCTGTGACATATTCTACATTGTTAGCTTTTAGTATCGGCATGGGTTCGAATGTTTTACGTAGTGATTTTGACACCTTCCAAAGTGTATTGTCTTGAGGTTTTAGGTTATTTAATTTTTCTGTCCAAATTTTGTTACGGTGCTCTTTAATTAGGCTCTTGATTTCTTTGTTTGCTTCTGTTAGCTGTATCTTTGATAGTGGATCGGTTGTTTGCTGCCATCGTTTTCTTATCACATTTTGGCATTTTATGGCCCTTAGGATTGTGTCTGGAAGTTTATCTTTTGTGGGATCTATTGTTATCTCTGAGGTGAACTTTTGGACAGTTTTTGTGATTATATTTGTAAAATTCGCGATGCATTTTTCTAAAATTTGTTCATTGTGAAAATCTTGTACAATTTGTATTTTCCTATCCAGCTCTGACCTGAAGCGTTGCCAGTTTGTCTTTTTATAGGACCGAATTTTAAATTTAATTTGTTGGTGTAGGTTGTAGCCCAGGCTAAATGTTACTGGATTGTGATCCGATTGCAGTTCCGCTAGTGATTTAGGTTCAATTAGTTCTCGAATATTTTTTGCTACGATTAGGTCTATTGTGGTGGGCGTGGTTCCGTTCCATGGGTAGTGTGTCGCACCATCCGGAAAAAGCACTTCCAAGCTGTTGTTATTGGCATATTCGCGTAACGTTATACCGTTTCTATTGTTCCTATGACAATTCCAACTGTAATGTCTGGCGTTTAAATCGCCCACTAACACTACTTTTTTATTTACACTAAAGATCTTGTCAAAGTCACTGCAGGTAAAATTATTTCTAGGAGAGTTATATGCACATACTATATATCGTTATTCACTAATTTAATACATAATGTCTCTAAACTAATGTTGTCTATATTCACTACACTATGGGGTATATTGTTTTAACTGCTATCATAACACCTGCTTGACCCCTGTCATTCGGTCCATCTCTGCACTATGGTAAAGCCCTAATTTTAATTTTATGAGTCTTTTCAGTTTGGTCTCATTAACTAACATTATGTCTATATTATTCTTACTTACAAATTGTATTAATTCTCCTAATTTACTAATTATACCATTTGCATTCCACGTCGCTATTTTTAACCTACAATCCATAATTATTTAGATTCATAGCGAAATTGTTGAATGCGGTAAACTTATCGAACGCAGTTTTGCATGTAGTTAATACCGCATTTAGGTCCTTCACAGCTTTCCGCATGCTATTTACATTAATTAGCGAATTCAACTTTCCAATTTCCTGTATTAGTTGCTGAAACTCCGTTACTTCAGTTTTCTCGTTTGCTTCTATTTGAGACGCTTCTTTTTGACGGACTTTCTCCCATGGGTTTGTCGTTGGGGCCGGTGCAATTGCTCTCATTGCAGGAAATTGTTGGTTACTTCTTATGTTTGGTATTGCGTTTTAGATGTGCTTAGTTCCAGGTTTGTTGTTGTCCTCTTTATCTCTGAGTTTTTGTACTATTTTAGTGTATACAGGACAGTTTTCGCTGCTGGCTGGATGTGCTCCGTTACAATTTGCGCACTTGGCTGGCAGGTCTCTAGACTTTGTGCATTGATAGGTCCAGTGCTCCAGTGCACATTTCACGCATTTGATGGTGCCACGGCAGTTCCCAGTGGCATGAGACCACTGCTGGCAACGACGGCATTGGGAGATGCGTCTTTTGTTATGCTGTCGCTCCCATCTGATACGCGTGTAAGCTACACTTCTAACGTCATGTTGAAGATTTTTTAAGGTGACGCTACTGTCTGTAACTATTAAGTATAAAGGAGAATTTTGCGTTTTCATTTTGTAGGAATTGATAACCGGAATGTTCTTGGCTTTTAGCTCCTCGCATATTTCTTCGGTACTTACATCACCACCGAGACCTCGTAAAACGAATGCATGAGATTTTTCATTGCTGTCAGAAAAGGTGTGAAATTTGGCCTTATCTTCATCCATGTACTTGATGAACTCTTTCCGTTCGCATCGATCCTCTATGAAGATATTCGTGTTGTTGGATGTATATTTAACCGTGAAACCTTTGGAAATTTTTGCTTTAATTTGTTCGATTAATTTTCTATGATCCTTTGCTTTGCCATGAATTACAACCGGTGGTGGTGGTTTCACTTTGCGGATTGTACGAGATGTACGCGAAGCAACGCATTCACTTTCACTATCCGATTCAGCATCCATTTGAGAAACATTTTCATCGTCATTTAATTGTTGAATCGGTGTATATTTGTTTTGAGTACTAGTGAGAGACTCTTGACTAACATATTGTTGCAGTTTTCTGAATTTTCTCGGTCTTTGAAAACCATCTGGATCTGTATTTAATTCGATATTATTTTCCGTACCGCTTAATTGTTCAAAGTTTTTCATAAAATTACTTTGATCCATAGTGGGTTATTTCTGTTTAAAACATTATTTACGGTTTCTGTTATTGTAGGGTCGCCCACGGCTTTTTCTACTCGAGGTATAAGAGGGTCGCTTACCTGGGTCGTTAAACTCGCATTAACATCGGAATTTGTAGGCAGCTGCTTCTCTACACTTTCCTTTATGATTTTATTTTTCAAAGCAACTAAGCTTCGAATATTTAAAACTTCACTATCGATATTTAGTTTATCATTCCGTTTGCTTTTAGAAATTGCAGTTTTCAGTGTTTTACCCGTTTTCACAGACAGACCACTTAATTTATGCTTAAAAATCTATTAAATTAAAGTTTTAAAGCACTTAATCCGAGTAGTTTAATTATTAATGCACCTACATTACGATTAAAATTAACTAAAAGCACTAAATATATTTACACAGGTTAATAGTGTATGTAAAGCATGCGGCGGTTACGCTCGATACACGCGGAAGCGATTTCACTGCGTTTGTCTGAAACACGTCTTTACACTCTAAAATCCCGGGTGTGACTTCGTATTAATTTACTGCTGTTTATAGACTGGAAAAAAAAACATGAAGTATGCAGGAATTCACATTAATTTTGTTAAAAAATCAGGGGGCACCCGGGTTTGAACCGGGGACCTCTCGATCTGCAGTCGAATGCTCTACCACTGAGCTATACCCCCTTCTTCATAAACCACGTTGTGCTTGGATAATGTTGAAAATTTGTTTTGCTACATGCATCCAACTCGCTTTTATTAATTATTTCTATCAAATTTTGAATAAAATTATCAATATTATACATAGATAAAGTATATTATCTTAAATGCGCTGTGTTGTATAACCTATGACTACTGCTAGCTACGCTCTTGTGCCAAACACTTTCTAGAATGTCCAGAATGACGATTCAACTGAAAAATAATGGTTTTCATATATTTTTGTGAAAATGTAATTTTTGTAGGAAATGAGATCATCTAACCTATGCATGAGATTGAGGTTATGTAACTGAATTAAGTTGTATTATTTTGAATAGGCGTATGCAACTGGATAATCACTTAACGATTGCGATTGTGATCGAATCGATTCCTTATTGTTGAACAGACTCGGCTCATTAAACTTAGATACGCTTAACCTAACTTTTTACAAATTATAAATAATGGATTTGGGCCAGCAGTTTGTTAGGCAGCAAATTCGAAATATCATCTTATTGGATATAGTGGAGAACCCAACAGAGGCCATTGTAACATCTTTAATGCATTTATATCTAAATTCATGTCGGAAATGGGCGAATTTTTTACGTTTTATACAGTTGCTTACACAAAGAGAACTGGACGTTCATAAATAATTATTTTGAAGAAATAGTCCCGCATTATTCAGCGGCAACATTCAGAAGTCACTTCCGCATGTCCAAAGATACCATGACTGTAAAGAATTGTTATATATAAAAGCACAGTAAGGAGACTAATCTGATTACATTTTAGAAATTGGTTGAAGAATTAGGTAGCATATTTCTCATGCAAGGTGTTAATGTAAATGCAATGACAATTTCATTAGAAAAAAAAACGCACTTAACAGTATGGATGCTGACAAACTATACCGTCACCTTTAGAGAATGTGGAATGTTGTTTGGATTAACCACAGGAAATATCCATTTTTATTTTTGCAAATTTGTTTTGCATTATGTATTATGCAAGGGCGATATATTAAATGGACAGGCTAAGAGTTTTGTTAAGAAACGGCAAATTATATATTTACCAGAACAAATTTTCCTGATGTAATTCGGGCCAACGACGGTTGCCATATCGAGATAAAAGCACCGAAGATAAACACATATGATTTGTATAACAGAAAACAATCCCATTCCATTATATTGCAAGGGATTTGTGATTATATTTGAAATTCATTGATATTTTTATAGGCATACCAAGTCGTGTGCATGATGCCCGAGTATTCAGGCTTAGTTCTGTAAATCAACAAATTGATCTTGGACTAATTCCACAACATATGCACGTCTTAGCAGATTCTGCAGATGTTTTACATGAAAATGTTTTGCCACCATTTAGAGATAACTGACATTTAACTGACCTCGAACAAAGATATAATACAACACATTTGGCAATATGAAGTTGTATTGAACGAGCATTCTGTCTTTTAAAAAATAAGTTCAGACGATTACGTTACCTGGATATGAGTATTATGGAAAAAATTCCAAATGTCATTACAGCTTGTTGCGTTTTGCATAATTTTATTCTAACATATGAAGGATATGAGGTGGGTGAAGATATCTTAGACGATCTGGATATGAGATTCCTGTTTTTGCAGAAGACTACGACTAACCAGTATTGTTTAGAAATGGCATAAATAAGTGAAATACAATTGCCACATTATTATAATACTAAATAAAAGTTGTAATAAATATAGTTTTAAGTAATTATGTTTACTTTATTTCGTGTAACTGTTCAATATTAAAAGATACTACCAATTGCAAAAAGGTTACAAAATTTATTTTTTTTACCATCTAACAGATCTAAGATCCAATTACAAGACAGCATTATAACTACAAAATAAAACGGTAAGCATAAAAACAGCAAAGACACACAGTTAACAAATACTAAAATTACACATTGATAAGTATATTCTTTTTTATAGCACGTATAGAGGTGTGGAAAATGTCAATGTTATTTTGGATAGAGGCATAGTTCATATAAATCTGATAAAGTGGAGAAAATTTTAATACGTTGGTACAGGGTATGGGATTATGGAATGTTGAAGGATTGCGAGAGGATAAGCGAGGTACTGTAAAAGTAATTTGGTTCAGTAAGTCAGGGCAGTGAAAAGGATATTATAGAAAAAATCAAGGAATGCAAGAAACGTCTCTTCTCCAAAGAGATAACCCCAAAAGCAGACATAAGAGCTACATTACAATAGTCGAAGGCAGGTAAAATCCTTTATATCGGAACATTAAAATTTTCAAAAATCTCTGTATACTTTCAATAAGGTGTATATATATTGCATAGTGCGGACACAATATAACACGCATACTCCAGCCGGGACCTAATGTAAGCATTAAACAAGATCATTGTTGACGATTGTCTAAAGCCCACAGAATTTCGAATAATGAATCCTAGCGTCTTAGAAGATGAACGACTAAGATAGTTTATATGTTCAGCGAAAGTAAGCTTGCAGTCAAAGAAAATTCCAAGATCCTTAACATACTGAGGGCGTTGAAGAACACCGCCATTGAGAGAATAGTCAAAGTGTAGTGGATTATGAGAGCGTGAAAAGGTCATAACATAACATTTATTGACATTTAATGGTAAGTCGTTTAATCTACACCAGTTGCTTAGTCTGTTGAGGTTGGATTGAAGAATCATACAATGTTTCTGGGAGGTTACTTTAGTAAACAGATTTAGATCATCAGCATACAACAGGTGATCAATGTTAAAGGAGGCTCCGATATCATTAATGTATAATATAAATAGGAGAGGTCCAAGTATGGACCCCCTGCGGCACACCCGATGTAGCATGGATTAGTTTTGATGAATAACCAAGGTGCTGGACAAATTGTTTACGATTAGTAAGATAATCAGATATTAAAAGTATTAGATTGTCTGAAAAACCAATCATCTCCTGTTATATATTTAAGTATCCTTAATCTAGGCATTAGATAATAAGCACATAGGTGGTGGTAGAGACACTAGAAGTGATACGGAAGCATCAAGTAGCATGATGAATGTCAGATTAATCTAAATGAGATATAATAAATACTTTGTCAATTACTCTTGTGCTTTAATTATAATTAATGACAAAGGTATAAAACATGGTGTCAAGTGTCGGGTCTTGTTCGAATGTTAGAAAACAAGAAGAATTTACGGACTCTTGAATTTGAGGTTAAACACGTGTTAGTAATCTGAAAGAACAATTTTTAAAAAAAGTGTGGAATTTTTTTTATTGAGGTACAGCATGGCGTTGTTTAAACCACCAACTAGTCTAGAATTTAATGAAAATGTGAACGTATCGTGGGTTAAATGGAAACAAAAATTTGAAATTTATATGAAAGCCTCCGATAAAGATACGGCTACTGAAGAAGTAAAATTGCCATATTATTAAATTTAATTGGTGATGATGGTCTAGAAATCTACAATACCTTTGATACTACCAAATTGAAATCAGTAAAGGAAGTTTTGCAAGCATTTGAAACATACTGTTTACCCAAACGGAATGAAATAATGGAAACCTTTAAATTTAATAATATGAATCAAGCAGAAAACCAAAGTATTGATGCATATTTGACCCAATTAAAAACTCAAGCTGCTTTGTGTGGGTTTGATTGCAACTGTAATGTTAATTATTCTGAACGAATGATTCGTGATAAACTTGTCGTAGGAATTTTTGACAAATCTGTTCAAGAGCGACTTCTACGCGCAACCGATTTAACTATCTCAAAGGTAGTAGAGTATTGTAAAGCAATAGAATTAGGAAAAATGCACGTTAAAGTATTAAATCCTAACAGTGACGTACAAGCTATAGTTAAAGTTGGAACGTCCTCTAGAAATATGCATAATACTAAACTTAAAATAAACTGTACTAGGTGTGGCTATGAACATTATTCAGGCAAATGTTCTGCATTTAATAAAACATGTGCCAAATGCCAAGGAAGAAATCATTTTGCAAAAGTGTGTAGAACTAATGTAGACAAAAAAACTGAAGAAACTGAGGCAAATGCATTGAATTCTGGTATTAATAAGAAATCGCTAGTGCAAGAGAAATCAAAAATTGCTGAAATGAAGACTACAAACGATGATACTGACCTGTTTATAGGGCGTATTACTACAGAAAAGGATCGATCTGCATGTTGGTATGAAACACTTAATGTAGAAAGTAATAAAGTAAAATTTAAATTAGATACTGGTGCTGACACTAGTATTCTGTCATATAAAAATTTTCTTGCTTTGAATTGTAACAAAAATTTAAATTCAACACAGATAACGCTAGTGACATATGGTAATTATAGAATTAAACCAAAAGGGCAGATAAACTTAGAATGTAAAATCGGTACAATCACTAAAAATATTAATTTTCTAATAGTAGAAGATGTCAGTGAGTGCATTTTAGGTTTACATGATTGTGTAGTATTAAACCTTATAGCCAGAATTGAAATTCCAAAGAAATCAATTACAATACAGACAGATGCATCTAGTGAAGGGTTGGGTTGCCAAGTAGCATGATGAATGTCAGATTAATCTAAATGAGATATAATAAATACTTTGTCAATTACTCTTGTGCTTTAATTATAATTAATGACAAAGGTATAAAACATCTCCAATTTATAGCGTAAGGTATTATGAGATACACGATCAAAAGCTTTGGAAAAGTCAGTATAAATTATATCCATCTGTGAAAGTTGGTCAATAGATTCTGCTATGAACTGAGTTATGCGAAATAAATTAGTTGTGGTCGACCTGCCCTTTATAAAGCCATGCTGATTACTAATCAACTTATTATGGACTTGGTTAGCAATGTATGAATGAAGTATAGTTTCTAGGATCTTACAAAAATTACAAATTATGGCAATCGGTCGGTAGTTGTTAATATCATTTCTGTCCCCATTTTTGAACACAGGTACAATTCTGGATAATTTCCAAACTGAGGGGAAAGTTTTGAGTTTTAACACCAGGTTAAACAGAAAGGATAATGGGTCTAGAAGTATGTTCAGACAGTCATGAATAATAAATGCCGGTGTGTGATCAGGGCCCGAGGTCATATTTGACTTTAGGCTTTTGACTACAGTAGCAATATCATTAGCTGTGATATGATCAACAGAGATGGTATTGGAATCATATACCTGATTCAATGTAGGTAAAGTGATATTATTGGGACCAGAATAAGCTGAAGAAAACAAATCAGCAAAAGTATTCGCTACATTGATACCACCGGAGCATAAGGTACCATTGTTATGCATGTAAGAAGTATGCACTAATGGGCCTTTTTTATGATGCAAATAAGACCAGAACTTTTTAGGCTGCTCTTTAATATGCGTCTCAATATTCATAAGAAACGATTTGTAAGCAATAGATATGTCATGCTTAATACTGGTTCTGAGTAATTTGTATTGTTGATGAATTATCGGGTCGTGAGATGTCTTATAAATTTTCCATAGGGAATATTTGCGTTTAATTTTTTTAATAACTGTAGCTGTAAACCAAGGAGGATAATCCCTTTTAGTAACAGATGTTTTAGGAACATATTTGTCGAATATTTTATATAATGAAGAGTTGAAATAATCACAGGCAGCATTAATATCTATGCAAGAGTATAGATCATCCCACTGCATGAATGACAAGTCAAAATAGAGGAGCTGCAGGTTAGCTTGACGGAAGTTGTAGGTTTGTGTTGTACAAATATCAGGTGGAGCAGAACGTGCAAATTGGATTGAAGGCGTTATTATTAGAGATGGATGATATTTGTCTTCAGGAAGCAGAGGGAATTGGGCTTTGTGCACTGTGCAGTGTATAGAACATAGCACAAGATCTAAAAGACGGCCATGGCTATTCAAGATCTCATTATATTGATGAAGATTATAGAAACTACAGAGTGAATCCAGGTAAGTTAAAGGGAGAATAATATGAGGTATATGAAATTACAAAAGAACACAATATGTATCTGATGATATCTACATTTTCTCCAATAATTTTTCCAGTAGGCTATTTCTTGAAAGTTGAATGTCGTTGCGTTTGTCTAATGCAAATTTAATACTAGCCATCTCTTTCATGCAACTGTTCTGCAAAGTAGAAAGTATTTCTACCCAATGTGGCTCAGTTTTACTAACTTTTTTATATGAGGATTGTTCTTTGCAGGTTTGGTTAACCTCCTCTTCTTTGTAGCTTCTGCTATAGTCTCAGGGTTTGCATTTTTTTGGTAACATCTCGGTTGACGGATACATAGTTTTAATCATTGCTTAACCAGAAGGTAACTGGGATTGTTGTAATTGAGACTTATTCACAAACGGAACTTTTTACAATAAAAGTATTTAAAATTATGTATACATGTACCTATATCAGTATTTACCGAGGTTGCTGTACTGCTAGCAATGTTTGCCCTTGTTTCGTATTCTAAACTCGAAATATTTTGTGCTGATTAAACAAATTATTGAAATATAAATAATACCATCTTACCCCTTGTAACGAATACAATTACCTGCTTCATAAATATACGTTTTTGTTCTAAATATCTATTTAACAAATATCCATTATTAGACAGAAAATATTAAATTCCGTTAGTAACAATATATTACCAATTCATACATAGAGCTCCACCTATACTTAAAGACTCGAAGTAAAATTTAAGATTTCTTCTATCTGTATGTGTATTGATACAATATTCCCTTTCTGCGCGTGCTTGGATAATAAAATTGCCTCGTAGACAAGGTTCATCATTTTCCATCCGAATGTAATCAGCGAAGCAAGTGTTGAAACGTGGGCTAGCAGGTTTGAAAAACATGCTGTCCCAAAGAGAGGTGCAATGGTGTTGACGGATACCATGGCCTCGATTAGTTGTTGTATCGGCCTAGAGTGACCAAGAAATATATCTACAGTAGGTGAATAATTTTCAAGTTTACATTCAAATCATTTTCCTCGTTTCTTTTCAGCGCAAGTAAAAAATGTTTATACAGTATTGAAACACGAGTAAAAGTTAACAAATAATATTGAAACAAATTTCAAGTCCAATTTTGAAACGCAAATTTTATAGTATTGGAACGCAAATTTTATGTAAGCATGTAATTTATCAAATTGTGGAGGGATCTTTCGTATATAATTATTATGGAACACAGAAGTTAGTTGTATTGAAAGTACAAAGTCTTAAATGTTGCTATGCAAAATGGTGGAAGTTTCTGCAGATGTTGTTTCGTATAGAAGTCAAGCCCATGCATGTGCCAGCCGTGCGCATCTGCTTTTGTAAGTACTCAAGATGGTTGACGAACTTGGATGCCTCGCAGATTGTTTGTGGTGAATCATCCCCAATTTTAGATCAATTTTCATTTCATGGAACTATTACTTAAAATGTACAAATAATTGTGGTAAATTCTATATGTTTATTTAAATTGGTACACGAAATTTTTGTAAAATTTATATGGTCATTTAAATTAGACATGTAATATTTTATTCGGAATTTAATATTTGGATATTTCATAAATGTTCTTAAAAACACAAAGAAATTTCTATATGATAATTTTTGAATTTACAAGGTTATACAAAAATGTATTCATAACTAAACACGTGACACGTTGATATTTGTTTGTCACATTATAAAATGTAATTTTTTTGCAGTACACCTGAAATATAGTTTAATTCAAACAATAAGTGTTTTTGGCCTTTGATTCCATCAATTAAACTAATTAAAAATGTAGTTCTGTAATCTACCGAAAGTCAGAGCATTTAATTTATTGATTGTAGACCCGAAAAGGATCCTATTCAGTGATCATCTATAAATTGTAGAATAATAATGAAAACACTATAAATAAATTTTTAATTATAAAATTCATATAAATAATCAGAGACTAATACTAGACCGTAATAAAAGTAATTATCTCGAAAGTTTCAGTACGTATAAACTTGTACAATTGATGTATATATATTTTTTTGTAAATCAATAGAAAGAATAATAAGCTGTTTTAAAGCTTTCTTTCATTGAAGTCATCAATAATTTTTCTATAGAAGCAAACAACCACATTTATGAAATTTTTGTAGTGAAGAAAGATATATTATTGGTGTTGAGTTTAAAAATTTTTTGAAGTATAATTCTGACTGAGATATACAGCGTGTAAATAAACTAATATTAGCACTTACTGTTTTATCTGCTACCATGATATTACCATAGGTCATGAACCATTCCAAAATGTTTATAGCTGACTGTATACTGAATGATTGATGATGTGCAATGCTTTGTTTCATACACGCACTAATGAAAACACCGCGAACGCGTCCGTTGAGTACGGGTGCACTTGCGGCTTGACCAAAGTCGGAACACCACTTTTGTGACTGTCACTGTTCCATACCGCACCTTGCGCTATATAGGGATTGAAGGATGCAGGTAGTGGAAATACGGAATGCCAAAGGGTTAACGGTAAAAGCAGCTTTAAAACGCCTTAACACTGACTAGTTGATCTTTTTATAATTTATTGGTTTGTGATAAAGCGACTAGGCTCTAATGTGGCCCTAGTTCAAAAATGTTTAGAAGTGATTAAATTTTCAGATAGTACGAGATCTTCGTTCCCATTCCAGTTTGCTGAATCATAAGTATATTATTTTTCTCTGTTTTGCTCATCAAAGATTTTTTTTTCTTCGAAGATTTCCGTATCTGATTTTCGGAATGATTCTTATTATAACGTATAAGATACGGTGGCATCCATTAAAAATTCTTTTATTATCGTATACCATCCTACGACCATAGCTCATAGCTCTGCCCTAAGTTGAAGAAGCTTAGCTGGCTGAAAGATCTCTTTAGAGGGTCATTTTTTTACTCAAAGCCATTTACCATCCTCTTTACCCTGGGCTTCAACCTTAAACAGGAACCCCTCGTAATCTATTGAGGTTCTGCCGCCTATAAGGTAGAGTAAATACACTATATAAATCTATATAGAAAAGGTGTGTAACATCCTTACCATTGACACAATGACATACGATGAATTAATACATGCATCATTTCGAAATAATTCGTCCAGTAGGTCATAATACTGCCAGGATTTACGACCTCTACGTCTTCGTATTATTATCTTTAATTTTTAAGTAGTGACCTTTTAAATTCTGGAACTTTCGTTCAATAATTTGTGTTGTTAAATTATACCCATGTTCCATCATTTTTGTAGATAATTCTCTCCACAGTGATAATTTTTTAACCTTAGAACTACGAAATTTATCTTGCAATTCAGAATATAAAGAAATCAGTAGTAACGTTGCTGCCTCTGAAAATTCATTTGTAGAAGTAGGAGTGACTTCACTGACTTCTGATTGTGGCGTTGTTGAACGAATGCTAAATTCTTCTGAATTGGTTGCAAGTGTAACAAATAACACTTCACCATCTAAATATGAAAAGCTATAGTTATCTTCCATAATTTAGATAAGATTCACTTCCTTTAATTATGAATTTTATTGCCAAATTCCTCCACCATAACTGTTACTTCCATTGCTTAACACCAAATTCATCAACATCAAATGTGAGGTTGAGGGCGTTCTTAATTAAAATATGATTCATGATTACAGCGATTTGCATTGTACGATAGAAATCGTTTGTAATCAATTCCAATCGCATCGGAATTGTTGAATGGGTTTACATAAAAATGACAGCCCATGATTGCAATCGATGCGTGAGTTGAATACTACTAATTTGTTTGAAATATGTATTCTTTATGATTTTAAATATAATAAAAGGAGGAGAAAACTTGCATTCTAATTAAAGTTAACTTGTATCATGAAGCTTGTGTCAGATGCTCACTGCTTTGTTGTGATATATAGGTAATTTCATTTAGAGTATTGTTTAAGAAGAATGTTAATAAAATCTGGCTACAGTGATAAAAATACTTTATCCTACCTCTGTATATTATACTAAATAGCAATTTATTATCTATTATATTTTAAGTTGTATTGCTACAAATACTAATTAGTGCTGATAATATAAGAAATAGCTACTCATTTAATTGTATCAAATACAAAAGCATATTACATATTCTATTAGTTTTAAGCTGAAAGGTTACGAAATAACAAAAATAATCTTTGTAGACACACAATCAAATGTTCCACTGTTAATTGTTATACTAACATATATGATGCTATAGGTTCCATTACAGAATATTAGATACATGCAGCATGTTTAGATTTTTGTTATAATAGTTGCATGATTTTTTAATGATGTTTCTGCAAGAAGATACACGGGATGAAGAGTCGAGGTTAGGTTGTAAGGCTATGATGTAAGCAGTCTTACTTTTTTGACCAACATGTGTAGGTAAATCACAGCCGTGGTCTTAATGGCGCGGTTCTCAACAGCAGATCTTTGCCATGCCCTTGCCCCTTTGTGCCAAGTATGTAATCCGTAAAGAACTTCTGATGTATGAAGAAAACGTAACAAGCAACGATAATAAATAAATTTTGAATTTCAAAATATCATGGTATTAGGTTTGTTAAACTTAACGACAAATTTAAGTGACAAATTATTGATTATAATGATATATTAAGTAGATATGTAGTTCTTAAAATACAAGTAGAAAGTTGAAAATGTCCTTTTTGGTTTATTCTAAGACAAATCATGAATCAAAGCATAGTGATATAGAATTGCTGTGGTTATAAATTGATAATAAGCCAACAACAAAAGCATGGTTATTTAGAACTTTTATATAACAAAATACTTGTTTATATAATTGTTCTATATGTCATAGTGTATACTCTACCATCAGAGGGAGTGAAGCTAACTGTTATGGAAACGGGTGGTTTTGCAGTATTTAGTTTTTTTTAAGCTGAGTACCCTTGGAATTGGCAGTTCTAGATACATTATATAATTGATATAATAAAGACATTTGTGAATCTAAGAGTTGGTTATTATTGACTAACATAACATGCTGTCAGGTTAAAACATCCACGCAAAGAGGAAACGTCATAAATAACAAGTACAGCAGGAAAGTCGCATAATTGAGGGAGTGTTCAAACCGCCAAAAAACTTAATGCTAGAGGGCGAGATAAACTGGAAAAGGTTTGAACAACAATTTGATGATTACATGAAGGCCACAGGATTAGATAATAAATCCGATGAAACCAAAATAGCAATATTTTTGAATGTAGCCGGCGAGGAAGCTTTTGATGTATTCATTAGTCTAACTCTGTCAGAGGCCGAAAGGAAACAATATAGTACAGTGAAAAAAGCCTTCAGTAATTACTGTCTGCCTTGGAAAAATGTAATAAGAGAAAGGTTTAAGTTCTTTACAAGAATTCAGAAACCGGGTGAGACATTAAATACTCTTATCTCACAATCAGTCATTTTGAACACGAATAACAAAAATGGTAGAAAGTAACGAAACGAATGCTAACCGTAACTCGATAAAAGCTCCAAAAAAATTATTGCGAATACAGGACAATTTAGAATATATCCTACGGAAGAAATTGAAATCCTAACACACCGAATCGGTATAGTGCATCCGTTTTAACTTCTGGAACACTAATAGGATTGAAGCAACCAAATAGAAACTAGGAATAGGGCGCCAGCGTTTTCAACGGACTAGAATTATTGGCGAAAACACATCAAATAATTTGGAGAGAAACAAAAATTAAAGGAAATTGCTATGTAATGCAAAAAAAAACAAAATTTAAGAAGATCAAACTCACACAAGAAGTAAAGAAAATCGATCCCTATGTAAGGAACACCAAAGGGCCAAAAGAGAAAAAAATAAAAACCAAAGGACCGAGAGAAAAAATTATGCAGCAAGATCTAAGTCAACCCGTCTAAATACCGGTTCGAACGTAAAAAAAAAAGCAGCATTAGGCCGAGAAAAGCGGGTAATGTAGGAAATTAGGCAGCAAAAAAATCAGGCCAAAAGTTAAGCAAAATAAAATCAGGGCGTCAAAATTTATTCTACGTATATATCGACGTAGCCGGAAGGACGAGAGAATGACCGGGCTCAATCGGCGAGCGGGCGGGGTTTTACAGGACTACAGAGCATACCATAATACAAAAAAAAATTAAAAAAAACTGTTCCGTTTATATTGTAAATAATTAAAGCTAAATTTTATTTTCTATTGAGTTTGTTGATTATTTACGTTCGCCTCGGTATATTTAAATTTGTTAGAGTAAATTTCCATGTTTACTACAAGTACACGCCAACAAGTGCCGCGAGTGATAAACGTTGTTATTCCGCATGTGCAAACAGTGTAGTAACTGAAAAATCCACGAAACTAGAGTATCGATTTGTCGTTTGAACAGATCGCATCGCTGTCTTACACGTTCTACGTAGAAAAAATTAATTAGATGGGCCGCTTTTCTTCAGAACCGCCGCTCTTGAAATAAATGTGCTTTGCTGCACCCGCAAAAAGCAGAGTAGATGTTACATCGTGTTTTCGTTGGCACGGCTTCATAAACACCAGGTGAGTGATTTTAGTAAACGCTTGAATTGATTAAAACCATTAATTATATGTTGTTTGTTAAATTATCACTTAATTTTATATACAGTCCATTTCTCTCTCCTAGTTAGCTATCGTAGTTTTGTTACCGCATTTTACATTTGGTTAACTTCTCGCCGGATTTGAGTAAACAACAAATTCAGATAATTAATCATACCGCTCATCAAAGCATTGACAGTTGATTAGCATAATTTGTATCATTGAGTTGTTTACGAGCATTTGTTATCTACTTTGCAATAGGCTTACGTATTTGTTATTGCCGCTAGGCTATTATAAATCGTCGAGAACCCGTTCTTATCTCAACCGCTTTTGAATTCATCAACCAAACTTACGAAGTAAGTTAGGTTAATATAATCGCTACGTCGTCGTCGTCGCCGCCGTCGTCCGTTGCCATATTCCCATAATGATACAATGAATGATATATATATATATATATATATATATATATATATATATATTATTAAATCTTTTATTTACTTTACTTTACTACTTTACTATGTATTCACTCACTCTTTAATCTATAAATTTTATTTTATTTTGCCCCTTTTTGTCGCGCCTTTTTATGAAATGTGCACACCTAATGCACGCCCGTACTTGCAACGTTTGGTTGGTTCTTTAATTAACTATTTATTTCAATGCCTCGACTATTTAAGCTCTTAAATCTCAGGGTGTTCAAACTACTTATAGTGAGTTCTGTTATAAGTAGATGTGCAAAGTCCAACCAACGTGCACACTCTTTTGTTTTAGTACAAAATTTTACTCTACTTTTGTGTATGCCAAAATTTTACTACGATCAAAGTCGCTTTGTGCCAAATTAAATTACTACCAAATTATATGACTATTTCTGACGTTTTAAGATATCTCAGCACTCACCTGGTTTATACTTCGTATCGTGGCCGCTCTAACTGCTGGCTCAAAATCCTTATCGCCGTATGCGTCTTTACACTGATGTCCTATCTGGTTGAATGATCGATACCGCCTCCAGGTGTTGTTCTTAAATTTAGCTGCTCCCCAATACCTGAAATAATTAACCCGAATTTAGAATTTTGAATACCCTGTGCTGTAACTTCCCCTGTGCTAATTTCTGCTTTAATTCTCCACTACCAATTGCTGCTCTCCAAAATTCCGCTCCTCGTGTCTTCAATCAATCCGTCCGCTTCTTCTTATCGTATCCAAATCTACTCGTCGTCCTAATTCAAATTGCTCTATGCTCCGCTACAAATCTATAAATCGCTATCCAAATCCAACGTCTTTCCTTATATAATTCCTCTCGATATCCTGCTACCTAATTATCGCTATCCAAATCCAACTTCTTTCCCTTGTATTACCACTCGAATGCCTGCTACCTTTTTATAAATCGCTATCCAAATCTCACTTCTTTCCTATAAATATTTCCTCTCGGTGTCCTGCTACAAATCTATAAATCGCTATCCAAATCTCACTTCTTTCCTATAAATATTTCCTCTCGGTGTCCTGCTACAAATCTATAAATCGCTATCCAAATCCAACTTCTTTCCCTTGTATAACCACTCAACTGCCTGCTACCTTTCCCAATATCGTTCCAATTCTATATACTTTTCGTCGTTTCACCGTCGCACTATCACTACTCTTTACACTTATTACTTTCGTCGCTGTTACTTCTTTGCCCTTCTTTACTAAATCAAACTCTTTAAAAACAAATACTTTTATTAACTTCTTTTGAAATCGTATACAAATTAGCACAGTATGAAAAACACGTCTTTTTACCAAAGAATTTCGAAATAATCTCCTCTTGTTTGCTTTCCAAGGCGACCATTTTAACTTTCTTGCCTACTACACTTTAAAGTACATAACTAAATCGTCCAATAACATCCTAACATTTCGTTTGTGTCGCACATACCATAGTTCATGTCCTTTTACACTTTCCTTAATTACATAAAATTCTAGTGTTTGTCCTAAATATTTACAGTTCACCAATCATATTTGACATTGTTATAACTAATAATTTTGAGTTTACAAATATTGTCCAAAAGTTGATTCTATTTAAAATGCAAAACCAAAACAAATAACACTTGAACCTGGATGCGTGGTTGATAGTAAACGTCCATAGACGCATCCGGTTTTGGACGGCAAATGTACTTTCAAAGGCCTTTAAAATTGAAACTCGGCATAAACCCTTGAGCACTGTACATCTTACTACGTCATTTAGTCATTTTAATATTACCTTTTGGCACTTAATTTCAACTACCATTTTGAATGGTATTTTAGTATATGAAAAATATGGCAAACATATATTTTTAAGTTTATGTGATCAAATATGTGTATAATTTTGCTTGGCATATACTACCTTGTACTAAACAACCCTTAGAACTCTTGGTAGCTCCTATACATAACAATATATATATATATATATATATATATATATATATATATATATATATATATATACCTTGTTTAGTTTTTACGCTGATTACAAATATGCTATACACTTTTCGATATCTCATTTAGTTTCGGAGATAATAGAATTTATTTGAGAAATGTTAACAGTACAAACTAATATAAACTTTAATAGATATCCAAATGATTCTTATTATCATTTCGGCTTCAGTATCACATCATATAATTTTTGTGCAAAAGAAGATCATTATTTCGCGAGCCTTTAGGTGTAGTTCATTGTGCTGGAAATGGCAGGGATGTGATACATGGAGATCACTATGAAGCAATCATTCCTAATTCGGCTGAAGATATTCCAACTGTATATCAAACTGACTTATTCGGAGGAATCACAATACCCGGGACTAATCACAGAATATATGTTAACAATTTTAATTAATTATTCTCTATTTTTCTGTTTGTTTGAGTGGTGCTGGGAGCTTATATCATTAAGTAGTCCGACTCAAACTTGATTAAAACAATAAATTTTATTAAATTATATTTATAATAATAATAAAATTTTATTTAACATTTAAGTGCTAGTTATTTAATTTAAAATATATAATTTCCTTTTATAAAATTTCCGTAAGTTTGGTTGTAAGGTGTACTGCGTCTTAGATTTTTTTTAATTTTTAACCATGACAGAAAAGTTGAAACGTAATGGTTTTCTACGTAATATCGCAATCAATTTGCTAGAGGAAATGTTTGAAATCGCTCAAAAATGTACTATCGAAGCAGCTGTTTTACATTTATTTCGCGCACAGTATGAATCTCTGGAAACCGTTAAAGAAAATTTCCTTACACACCATAATTGGATAGTAGGTGCAATTTCTTCCGCCGGTAACGCTGATGAACAATTTGAGATGGAAGACTCTATTCGTAAACGCTTTGATAATAACTACTTTAAAATAAAAGCGCTCTATTTCAAGCTGTTTACCAGCCAATCTTCGCCTCGGGCTAATCTGTCCCCGCCGCTAGATACTTTAAAGTCGAAAGTATCACTTCCTCCGCTGACGCTGCCTACGTTTCATGGGGAAAGTTGTTTATTTGAAAGTTTCATTGATCGGTTTGATAGCTTAGTTCATCTTAAAAACGATTTGTCGGACGTGGATAAATTTTCATATCTTCAATCAGCACTAAAAGATTACGCATTTTTAACCATTAAAAACTTTGACCTTACAGAAGCCAATTACGCTCTTGCAGACACAAAACTTCGCGAAAAATATCGTAATATTCGTCACATTACCTCAGCTCTATGGAACAATATACATAAATTTCCCAAATTAAACTCCGATAACCCCATTGGTTTGCAAAAATTAGTTGATACTTTTGTCGATAATTTACAAGCACTTAAAAATTTTGATTTACCCATAGAGAAGTGGGATTTTATTCTTGTACAAATGATCTTAAATCGCTTATAAAAAGCTATAAGTTCGATTATAGATTAGATTATTTACGGAAAAAAGTACATTTTTAAAACTAAAGCACATACCACACAATGGTGTGCACGAAATTTTGTAGATGAATTGAACTCGTCTTATAGCAAGAATTAATTCAATCCCAGCGTTATCAAACACACAGATGTTAATAGAAACTCGAAACAAACTTTATCAGAGAAGTGTTATCCATTATTTCAACGAGTCTTTAGGTTTGGGTATTACAAGAAGTAATCACACTCAATTGTCATATGTATCAAGCCGGCGGATATTTGAAACAAGGTACCGATGATTTAAGTTATAGAAGAACTTTCCATTTCACAGCAAATAGATTTAAATGAAATTGTAAAGTGTACTTATTGGTAGGAATGTCTAATATACAGAGTGGTGTTTGAGTATTGGAAGCAGAATCTATGTGAATGAGTAACGAAATAAAAGGCGTAAGGTTTAGTGCACCTTCAGAAAGTGGATGTAACAAACTGCATTCTTTAATTCTCAATGGGCAATTATTATCCATTATTGACTATTACGCCTAATTTTAGACTATAGATTAACGAAAGGAAACTGCATGAATAACTGAACCAAAGCTTTGGCGATTGACGTAAGAATTGAAAAACTATGATGAATGATTATTTACTACATGAATACGTTGCATTGAATGAACATAGTCAATTACGAACTGTGAGTTTTGAAACAAGAGATTGAAATATGAATAGTAAATATTTCTTTATGAATACAAAAACTGTGTCTTGGTTTTTTTGATAAATTCAATTAATTGAATGATTTTAAATGAATGACATATTAAAAACATAATCAAATGCTCGATTATTTTACCATAATCGAAATAGTTCGATTGCATCATTCATAATAGTCCCACACTAATGTTAATGCTTCAGTATCTATCAATTTATATGCTATCGATTAATGTAGAATTTCTTGGATAAATCAAAAGTTTATTACACCTCAAACTCGTCTACACTTGGTATACATGGAAATTTCCAGCGACTGTATGAGAATTTGGAACTAAAGCATCAACATTAAATTCTAGCATAAAAATGCTATGTGAATTAGTATTTTGAAGCTAAAGTGAAAACTAAAATTTCGCTCGTCGAGGCCCAAGATAGGTTATAAGAAATTGCATCATTGATTTAAATTAAATAGATTTACTACTATTTGTTCATAGCAGTTTGTATAAAATTATTAGTTTCTACACTAACAAATTTTAATTTTCTGTACTTACATATTTGAGATTTTTGTATGATTCACAAATATCCCAAGCAAATTATGAACATTATCTGGCAGTGAATTTACACTATTCTTTACTATATATAACAGGCAATATGAATTTTGTTAATATATGATTTGTGAGCAATTAAAAAATTTTTGCTTCCTATATTTGTATTTTTTTATATAATATATTATTTAATTAGTTATTTTTTCCTTAATATTTCTAGTTATGATAAGATTTATTTGGCAGGTGCCGGCAAATTACTAAAATATAGTGAGTTTTTGTTGCAAGTGGAAACTATAATACAAAAAAATATGCTAGGCTTTACAGATATTGGTTTTACCCCTATAAAGGCAATTTTTAGCATGGAATGTGAAATATTACAAGAACTATTTAAAGCTCTTACTGAACTTCAACGACTACAATTTTTACCATCACTTGCGTTAATTCATGGTGCTCATACTAGATTAACAGCTTGGGAAAATAAATTGCAGAATAGAGAAGTATATTTATTCTTTTGTCTTTATTACTTGTAAATTTAAACTTAACATACATATTGCTGTGAATTAACTAGAAACCATTCTCGCCTCACGAACTGGGCACCATAATAATTGCAGTGATTAAACCTTTAGACTCGATTCTCTACTCCCTGTATGTTTGTTGTGGTTTGTTTAGTATTCTTCTTAATCTTCTTTGGGTATTAAACCACTCATAGTTTTTAAAATTATCTTTATTAACGTTTCGATCCATAACCTAGGATCGTTTTCAAAATAATAAAAACTTCAAGTTTGACATTTATGACACAAATTGAAGGTGACTTTGATTTATTGATGTTTGAAATATTTGGTTTGAGTACACTAAGCAAAAATTTTTCAATTTAATTGAATAATTGCCTTCAATTTGTGTTACGGCCTGGGACCGACTTTTTTAGGTAGCCAATACGCTTAACGTGAAATCAGCTGATTAATTTTTATTGTAAAAATTCAATAACTTGGGAATTGGAAAACATTTTTTAACATGTTTCTATTTATACAATTTAGAGGATGGTTATTAAAGAAGTGTGCAATTGCATTATTAAAAGGCTTAAGTAGTCGTTTTTTATATTTATTTTGAAGGAAAAATCATTATGATTTAGGCTACCTCTTTGGTAGATTTTAACATTGTTCTGAGGTAACCTTATGGTGGGTTTACATTTGTCAGATACCAATGTTGTTCTATGAAGGTTGTATATGGATCTGAGGCGACCCTATGGCGGGTTTACACTTGTCAGATACCAATACTGTTTAACGGAGATTGTATATGGTTGTGAGGTAACCTTATTGCGGGTTTACACTTGTCAGATACCAATGCTGTTTTACAGGGGTTGTTAATATGCTTCATCATCATCTTCATTGGATCTTCATCTCAAAACTGGTTGGACACGTACCTGCACTTATTTATATTCTGAGCTAGCTTCCCTTCTATTGTTTTCTAATTTTGTTTTATTTCACCGCTTGGGCCAACATAAAAATTTTGCCTGAAAAATAACAAAACAATTTTCCAATACCTCTGGAATTTCTCCTTATTTCAGAATACCACGGCTAGCTTTAAAATCTGCTTCTTGATAGATACTTACCATCCTAAGTTCAGTCTTTCTCACATATACTGCCAAATAAATTACCACTCAAATAATGCAACAAAACATACAACCTTTTTATTCATACAAATTAAAAGTTTCCATTACCAAGAAAATATTTACACATTCGGATATACAGCTTTATAAAATATTACGATCTCAATCCTTACATCCTTTTAAAATTTCATGATTTCAATTTATTTCAACAATTTTTGTTTTTGTATGAGTAGACGGGCCCATCTTGAAACCCTAAATTGACTTTTATTCTGGTCTATGGTGAGCTCAGTATAAACCCAGTTACTCTAAATGCCTAAAACAACCTTAAAGACCCGTTTACTCCTTACATCAAAATTTTTATGTCATTTATTTATACTTTTAAGTAATAAATACAAATTGTCCTTTACATATACCCTTCAGATGAGTTTTATAGTCATAAAATACACCCCCAATGTGTCAAATCACTCAAGCACAAAATAACAGCACAAAATGTTCAAGCAATAGCAATAGAAATTAATTTCGTTACCTGGAGTAAGCTTTTTCCATCATCACCTCTGAAGATGTTGTCCAAAAAACCTCGCCATGGCTTCCATACACTTCGCTGTTATACGTAGATCAAACCCATTTCCACTCGCTATCCAAATCTCTGCATACGCCTTCAGTGTTTCTATTCCGATAATTGTCTAGACCAAGCTAATCACCTTCCGTAACTACCAAACCTCAAGCATCCTCGTTCCAAACAATTCTCATTTCGCTTACCTTAGTAATATCTTTTCGTTAGTTTGTTGAATGTAGTAACAGCACCGTCTACTAACTAGCGTCCGCTTGTGCAATTCGCACGTTTAATTAACTATCGACGTACTGTACTAACACCGTTTTATACACTTTTAAACTTGGAAGTTACATTGTAAGCTAAGCGAAGTCAAACGGATAAACGAAGTAAGAGAACCTTTACTGCATCTCCTAGTGTATTTATATTCGTTGATACACCCCTCTAGTACTCTATTTCAGTTGAAAAGCTCGCCTGTCGTAACCGATTCTAAAAATTTTGCACGTAACGAACTTGTAAAACCGAGAATTCTCATTCCATCATCGCATTAGCCCTAAAAAACTGCTCAACCAAAATACAACCGTCGCAATCTTCTTGAAAATTTCTAGCATTATATTCCAACATTCATTTCAGTTCCTTGAACCTGTTTATTTATTTGTTCGGCCTTTCTATGAAGCAACTGTCCGTTTGAAATCGTATTTCCAAGTTTTGGAATTTCTTAGGATTTGTATTTAACGAACGCTTTGTTTAGTTAAATGGAAAATATGCGTTTACATTATTGATTTTATATACCCAAAAGCTCTGTTTATTATCTGATGCGTTTGATTTACAACTTTTTAAAATATTAAAGCTAATTATGCGTATTCTTGAGTTTCACGTACTTCAAAGCTTCTACACGTTATGCAAATTTAACATTCCGATTTATAAATACAAAAGTATGCTATTATCCGTCCGTTTTCAATATCAAAACTAATTAATTTGGCGCATAAATAAATTGTTTCTATTTCCTATATACACAGTCGTTACAAATTTATTTTCTAGACTATCTATTCCTCTTAACCTATAATTCCCACGACAATATATATGCATTGCACCCAGTTTGTGTAACAAAATATCATGGTTAATATGATCGAAAGCTTTAGCTATATCTGTATAAACAACATCCACTTGTCCATTATCATCCAATATCTCTGTGATGACTTGTGTCAAATCAACTAGGTTAGTTGTTGTCGATCTCTTGGAGAAAAATTCATGTTGGTATGGAGAAATGGCGTGTTCTACAGCAGAGTACATGTGATTGAAGATAGCCATCTCAAAAACTTTAGCAAAGTTTGACAAGATGGATATTGGACGGTAGTTTATAATGTTACTAGGACACCCTCCTTTAAAATTGGACAGATTAAAGATGTTTGCCACATTCTAGGAAAATTAAAAGTTTTGAGTGATAAAGTGTAGATTGTAGACATTGGATATGCCAACACACTAACACAGTCTTTAATAATAAAAAAAGAAGGAATAGGATCAATACCAGATGTATGTTTATTTTTTAATTTCCTCATACATGTTCAAAAATACTCTCGAATATCGAAATATACACTACAATATTTTCAATAATTATCAACCAATGAGAATTGACTTAAACAAATACTACGGATTAGTACAATAGGTTTCTTTTTAAATAGTTTTATTACTCTAAGAGAATTTTTAAATAATAGTGCAAAATTATTTCTTCAAGATTTAATGTGCTCAATGGAAGTTATTGTTTAAATTTAATTGGTTTGAAGCTGCTTAAATGAGATTTGTGTTTGAGATTTTAATCTGGACGTCAATTGGGTAACTTTGTTTGTACTTCAACGCTCGAGAAAGATATCTATATTGGGAAACCGTTTATTTGGATATAATTCGAGTCTACTATAACTAAAGTCAAATTAGTTTATAAGTTGTGTGTTTTATGTAAAAGAAAATTGGAAATGTGCGCTGTGAATTAAATAATTTTATGATAATATTTAGTAGTAGTAAGATTTCATGAATGCTATATCAATTAAGGGAATGACATAACTCAGAGCAATTTACACGAGTTTATTTGGTTCTAAGTATTTTTTGAATAAAAGTTTTGAATAAAATAGCGCTCTATCCATGAGAGGTAATTAAACAGTATATGAGGTAGTGTAGATTGATACTTTAGTAAATCTTAAATGTTTTGTTTTTGTTCCCTATAGTAGGGGATAAAGAATACTACTATAGTAAGCCTGCTTATCGTAAAAGGCGATTAAAGGGCGCAGCAAGGGGCAGCAGCCTTGCTGGCTAAAAGATATTGGAGGAGGGTCGGTTGGTCTCGGGCGATCCTCAATAATTTACAAGCTTGTTGGGGGTTGGCCATGACGGATACGGCTTTTTGCTAAAATCTTTAAAAACTGCGTTGTGGAAAGAAATGGGAGCCTACCACAATATTTCCCAGGTGTGCGTGGCCTAAAACACGAAATACATATGATACAACATAATAATTTTAATTTCTTTAATTTGTTTTAAAGTAAGTCTACATTTGGAAGTTCGTTGCGACAATGCCTTGCATTTTCAACTTGTTTATGTTGTATCAGATATTGTAACGTGCTAATTTTCATACAGTTCAGCTTCTCCTATTTTATAATTATTATTAGATTTGTTGGGACCTGTCACGGCGTCTCTTGGCTTACCTCTACTTCACGATTTACCTTGTAGCTGCGTTACAGTCGTTTTGCTTGTTGTTTATTGGTTATTGGTATTTATTCAACGTTCGCAATTCAATTCTAATCTAACGTTGATAACGTTTATGAAGGCATTTGTTCTTGATTCATTGCATGGTGAACTCGTTCTGCTAATTTTACACCTTGTTAATGGGTTCTGTCGAGTTTACTTACTACTAATTAATTCTTTACTAATGAAATAAGAGGCAACTTTGTTATATCCGTATTACGCGCATTATTTGTTATCGTCGTTAAGTAACTTATAGTAATACTATAGTTACTTAACCCTAAACGATATTGGTCTTAGCCTATAAGATCTTGCTTATGCCCTCTACCTTACATTTTACTTTTTATTTTGTTCCTCACATATCTCGAAATTTATGGTAGTTATTCCACCAGCTGTTCGATTGATCATAGTGGATGCCAGATGATTATATTACTTGGAATGTTACACATCTGGTAACGCTTGGAGTTCCTCATGTAAATATTGAAGATTAACCCCAAATTAACCAACGTAGCCTTCATTAAAATTTCTACGTGTTGGCTGCTTGTTTATTTCATGTAACTAGCCTACTAAACCTTTTAGTTGTAAGGTGTACACGAAATTTAACTGGTACTTGACTTGTGCTGTAAAAATTAATTATATTGGGTAAACCCACAGTTAACAGTCCTGTCAGGACACTTGTGCATAATTGATTTAACAGTCAATTTTTTGTGGCAATAATTCACACATCTGTAACACGTGAATTTAACATTAGTAATATAAGAAATGTGCGTGAGAGGCCTCTATGATTAATTCTAATATATAGTGTGGTTTTGTTGTTTAAAATTGGTACATTACGCCAGCTTAGTTCTTGAGCACTTTAATCCTTAAACTAAATTAATACATTTTATATCAACTGTTTATTTGTCAGTACCTCATTATTTACCGAAGAATTTTGGATCCTGGTGTTTATTTATTTTAATTACTAATATTTTCTTTCATCTAGCGTTGTCCTTCGAAGACCACTATTTTTCTATCTTCTGTGCTTCCTTCCCCTGCATTGGTGTGACTAGGTATCTACACGTCGCAGTGGGATCGTCACGTTGGATCTTGTTTCTATGACGTCCCTGGCGCATTCCGAGTTTCTATTCCTTACTTGCGGTTGGCCAATCTCACCTGGCTTCTGCTACAAGAGGTTATCTACCCATCCCACTCCCCGTAAGCAGCTAAGCCGTATAGCTGGGCACGTACCTTTCTATCTACCGACCTACCACTCGACCCCGTACAATTTATATCTTTACCTATATATTCTTTCCCTTCAATTATTTTATTCATCTGTCTCAACCCCCTTTTTTCTTGCGTACGATGCTTTTGGGAACATCCTCCCCCAAATGACCATTACAATATGAAACAATACGTAATGTAGGGTTAAGAATTAAAATTCTTCTTAATCTTCTTTGGGAATTAAACCACTCATAGTTTTTAAAATCATCTTTATTTACGTTTCGATCCATGATCTAGGATCGTTGTCAAAATAACAAAAACTTCAAGTTTTGACAACGATCCTAGGTTATGGATCAAACGTAAATAAAGATGATTTTAAAACTATGAGTGGTTTAATCCCAAAGAAGATTAAGAAGAATGCTAAACAAACCACAACAAACATACAGGAGTATTTACAAGAATTAAAATGTTCGTTTGTAAAATGTTTGCATTTAATTATAAAGATTAATTATTTGTTATTAAACCCAAGTATTGTTACATTGCATGGCTTAATAATTCATTTACTTTTAGACTTGGAAATTGGGCTTTTAAAAATAATCCACTTCCACTTTTATACCAATGGTTGGTGCGATTTAAAGGAGTTGTTTTAAGTAAATTTAGTTTATATTTTCATGACACTTTATCTCTTCAAACTACTGCGAGTGATATGAGACAACAGTGCTCTAAACTACAACTTGACTATTACCATAAGTAATTTAATAACACTAAAAAGATTATTACTTATACTTTCATTACAGAATGGCAAGTTTTCAAAGAAAATATGATGCTATATCTGTGTTGTTAATGTCTGATAATCAAGTGAGCTGCGATACAACAAATTATGACTGCTATCCTATAATAGTTTCTTGTCCAGCTGTAAGTATTAATGATGAGGGGAATGTGCACCACTGTTTAGAAATAATTTTTAACCAGAATTTAGTGTAATATTGGTCCCCACACATATTGCTTGGGACATTGTATTAACCATACATATCAGAACCGGGGGAATTGGGACCACTTTACCTCATCACTTGGTTGGGTAAACATGTATATTTATTTTGTTCTTGCTACATTTTAATTTGTGAACAGTATTTTTTGTACCAAAGTCTAAATAAAGGTTAGCATATCAATGGAATCTACTACTTCTGATTTTTATTAAACATCAAGTAATTTGAAAACAACATAAATCTACAGCTAATTAAACTACATATTAAAATCAGATCAGGGACATTTCGTAGATCAGTGGGAAGTAATTTAACTAAACGAACCACTACACCGGTTGTTATAATTTCCAAACATCAGAAATTTTTGAAATTTAGTTTTAAAACTAATATTTTACATATGCATGTTCATACTTATTACGAAAAGTCAAAACTCATGTGCAATTATTATGTTTTGCAGTATGCCTGTGTATATTTACAATACAAAACAGCAAATAATAAATACTAAGTTTTTGTAAAAAAGAATACGGCTATTTAAATTAACGACATTTATTGTTTCAATACCAAATAAATAATGAACACAGTTAAAGTTAAGATTCCAACAACAATAGATTCCTTAAAAACACTGATATTTTGTTGTAGGTAAAACAGTTGTTACGCATGAATTTATAAATTAAAATGGAGAAGAAAGTCTGTACACAAAAAACTTAAGGAGTTAATCTGGGAACTAGCTAGCCTAGGTCGTAAATTTTTTGCTGGTCGAAATAGAATAAAATAAATTACAGAAATATACATAAAAAAGTATTATTAAAAATTAATTTACCATTTGTTTAAAGTTATCATGCTCGACTATTCATCAAAGCTTTATGTGTATACAAAAAGATTTTACTAGACCAAATTATGGCAAATACATTTTGTCAATATTCCTCTAAAGTTATATATTTATCTACAAATTTAATTTTGAGCATTTTTGGTGTTATTTCGAAACAATCGAGTTTTTAACATGTTTGCTTCCGAGTACAAGATAAATTCATATTTGATGGAGATAACTCGAAATTTTAACTTTGCTGGAAATGCTAAGTATGAGAGAGCTCATAGGAGATATATATGAATTAAATGTTGTGGTGGATAGAGTAAGATCAGTACAACAATGTGGTAAACAGATACAAAAAAAATTAAGTAGAGCATGACTAGGAAACTCTAATGATCAAGCTCTATATAAAATATAGAATATGTGTTTATTCTAAACTTGCAAAGTAAAAACTAATTCTATGAAATATAAAAGCAAACAAATACTTCAATGTTTATTCATGATATTTTTTAAAACAATCTTGTACACACCATGCGGGCCTTTCGTCACACACAGAGCAGAAATAGTGAGTTTTCCTCAGAATGTTGTTTCTTCTACAAATGCGATAAAGTTTTAAGATCTTTGTTTTTTTTGTGTCGATGGATTGTTATCTAAATAATGAAGTTTAGCAATGGATTCTATCCTTGTAGAATTTATTCTTCTCCTAGCAATTGAATAATGAAATTTTCCTGAATTTTAAGGTGGTTATTTGGGAACGCCTATATTTTTGATAAAATATTATAATATATGAGCAAATTAGCAATGCAGCAAATTCCTCTATAATTTCTTTTCTAGCCCTGTTTTGCAAACGCTAATATATATATGAAATTTTATAATGAATAGCAAGTATGTATGAAAATTTTCTTTAATTAATAAATTACTAACTTCTCTATTGGTTTTTAACTGATCTGTGCCTCGACCAATGAAACTCTTATCTCAGGTTAATTTTGTGAATAAATCAATATCTGCATACAGCATGAGTTCTGAACTGTATACAGATGTGCGTGACAGTGCCAGTCAAATGACCTCTAGTTAATTCTGCATAAGCTATTCTAAATGTGACAGTGTAAACAATTGCTTGAAAATACGAACAGTAAACAGTTTATATTGATTAATAAATTAATATTTCAATCGAGCATAACGGGTTAAGTGGTCAAAATATGACACTGATAAAACTAATACCTGAATTCCAATGAAACGTCTTGCTGCTGAACAATGAAGCTCCACTGCCTACAGCGACGACTCGAACCAGATGCGGGTTCTTAATACCTGTAGATAAATACGTTTTAAAATTGTGTATTACAGAATTTACGCTTTTATTTTTAGGTTTTAGGGCATGCCAAAATCTTTAGATACACTTATACTGTATGAATATTTTATTCTTGGGTTTTGTAGAAAATGGATTCCAATGTTCTCTTAGCATCATTATACCAAGTACAGTCCTCGATGTAGCTAAAACATTATGACCAACAAAATTGACCAGTAAATTCAGTTTGTCTTCTATTTAAGATTGCCAATACAACCAAGGGAGTTCTCCAAATGTGCAAACCAATCTAACCGTTCATGTGCAGCTTCACCAGAATTGGCATCACAACCATTACATTGATAATAAGATTAGCTTAAATGTGTGCAATTAAATTGTAATATAAAAAATTTTTTGCATCAAAATCAGGGTGTAGGCACTGTAAATGGATCGGCTGTTGGTGTGTTTTAGTTTTATCACATCTCTACAGATGGCTCTGTAGGGTCTATTTTCATGGGCGACTTTATTATATTGCTTAATATTTGCGAGGATTTGTCGATTGTTGCTAACCTAACTTTTTAGCGTTCTTTTAGTTGCATTTTTGCAGATTGCTCTTTAATAACATTTAACGTTTTACTTGTTATCAAATATTGATGAAGAAGTTGGCTGTCCGAGACGTGGTCCTCTAGCTTATAGAAAATAATTTTGCCTGGAATCAGGTAAGTGTTGTACAAGTACCTATATAGTAGACAAAAATGACCTAATTTGTTTATTGTTCTCTATATAAAACAATGAACAAATTTATTTTTTATCTATTATGCTTGTAGAACGCTTACCTGATACCAGACAGAATTATTTTTTATAATTGGAATTTTTAGTTTTATTTAAAATCTTCAGAGTCTGGTTCTCAACCTTTTGAACAGAGAAGTCGCAAACCTTGGTAACAGATTTTAACATCGTTTAGTTTTATCACATTTTAGTAGTTGGCGCTAACTTGCCAACAGTTGTTATGCAGAAGGTGGCATATCTATTCTAGCTTTATTTAACCTATGCATCAAAATGTAGAAATATCAGAACTCCTAATAATAAACAACAGTAACCCAGGTGACTACTCTTTACAATTTTTCTTCCAACTAACATTCTATGATCCATCTTTTTATTAATAGATCTTATTGCTTTTGTCAAATTCTAATTTGGAGTTAACTAATACACAAATGTCATTGGCCGTAAATTTATAAATTTTGATTGATATTTTAATCCTAACAAGTCCTAAATAATTTCTTTTTAGATGAGTTGGATGTCTACAAAGTTGCAAGAAGTGAATTTCAATGATATAATGGACTTACAACTATATACTGAAAAGTAAATAAAATTTCTACATCTTATAACTAACTTAAATCTAATAAAAACGTACTAAGTGACTTCAAATTTTAGCTTTACATACATATTCACATGGCAGTGAAGTTTCCTTTTAAATATTTTAACAAAATTTTATGATATACAAGCAACAGCCGTTCACTTCATTGGAACATACTTTTCTAATTTACGAAATCACCAACACCCAATTTGAAATCTTAAAACTTCATTTTCTCTGAAATATCATTCTACATATCTTTAACAAGTAACTGCCCTTACCATCTCCTACATCAATCATTTTTCGAACTAGAAGTCTATATCTGAGTGGTACTTCAGTGCGTCAAGGTTCAAATATCATATATATCACAATATATATGCGTTATGTATATCCATTTCTATTATATGCAAAGCAATTTTTTTGGATCATCGAATATTCTTTCTTAGGCAATAGTAGGATAGCATCTGATATAACCTATCAATACTCGACATTCTAGAATTAGTCTCTAACGATGTTGGGTTTTAGTGACACTTTTCAATTTCTATTCAGGAACCCCTTCCACACACTTAGACATTTGCGGAATTAATAGTTTTTCAATTAACCCTTTCGCACAATCAACCTTTGTTGAGACTATTGCAAAACCAACAACTATATTACAATAATCATCAAGTTTACATTCAATCAAAGAAAAAAAGTTGCATTTGTTAAATGCAGCACGGCCTTGTGCAAAACCAAGCATATCAATCTTTTGTTCCTGCATAGTAATTCCAAATGACTTTCTAATTTCGACAGTATTCATTGCCTCTTCCATGTACAAGTTAAAAATTAACAGAAATAGGGCACCTCCCTGTATACTATATACTATACTGTATATATATACTTACTATATACTATACTATATACTACACTATATACTATAGTATATACAATAGTATATACTATACACTATACTATACACTATACTATACTACTATACTATATACTATACTATATACTATACTATATACTATACTATATACTATACTATTTACTATATCTATACTATATACTATACTATATACTATACTATATACTATACTATATACTATATTATACTATATACTATACTATATGACTATTATACTATATCTATACTTATACTATACTATAATATACTTTATACTGTATAATTATTACTATATATCATACTATATACTATCTATATCATACTATATTATACTAATTATCATGTATATACTATACTATATACTATATTATATATACTATGTATACTACTATATATACTATATACTATGTATTAATTTATACTATACTTATATCTATATATTTATCTATTATTAACTATACTATATTATTAACATTATATACTATATTTATTAACTATACTATATTATATACTATATTCTATATATTACTATACTTATACATATATTATATACTATTATACTATTATCTATTATTATATACTATGACTATCTATACTATACTATATATTATACTATATATATATCTATATCTATTATACTATATATATATATATGCTAATATACTATACTATATATTATACTAACTATATCTATAATATATACTATACTATATGCTATACTAATATACTATAATTATATACTATACTATATACTATACTATAATTACTATACTATATATATATACTATATACTATATAATATACTATATACTATACTATATAATTATACTATATATATACTAATTACTATATACTATACTATATATATCTATATACTATACTATGCTATATACTATACTATATACTATACTATACTATACTATATACTATGCTATATACTATACTATATACTATATATTATATATACTATAACTATACTATATACTATACTATATATACTTACTATACTATACTATATACTTATACTATATACTTACTATACTATATACTATATATTAACTATATACTATACTATATACTATACTAGATACTATGCTATTATACTATACTATATACTATCTGTCTATCCTATAACTCATTCCAACCTTTTTCGTATTTCAAACATTTTTTCCCATTTTACATTGTTGAACACTTTCCTGACCTTCAAACCCTACATAAATACATTGTTTCTTTTTTCTATTGTTTTCTCCATTATCACTCTTAAAGGTACAATGGCCTCCTGTATTTTGCTGTTTTGCCTAAACCCAATTTGATCATTTTCTAGTATTTCTTCAGCCTGTTTATACACTCGTCTTTGTAAAATCTAGTTAATATTTTAGCATGTGTGCTATCAAACTTATTGTTCGAAAATTTTACGTTTATCCACACCTTCCTTTTATGGTATAGTGAAATATAGTTTGAAATCTTTGGGCATCTCGTCTGTGTCTTATATATAAGTTACAAGTTGGAGTGACATTCTGTTACTGCTTGTCCATTGGCTTTTAGAGCTTCTGCTTGTACTTTATTTATATCCAGTGCCTTATTAGTTTTCAGACTTCTTAATGCTAATTCAATCTCATCTTTAAGTATAGGTTATCTTGTCATTTTTCAATGTCTGATTTCTGTTTTAGTGCTTCTAGTTCCAGTCTTGCATATAAATTCCATATATATTCTTGCCATCGAACCACTTTCTCTACATTTTCTATAATGATATCTCCTCTCGCACCTCTTATATTTTCGTCATACGGTTTTATATCTCTAAAATTCATTCTAATTAGTTTGTATGCTTCGTCTGTCTTTCCTATTTCCGTCTTAGTTTGTACCTTTTACACTTTTATTAATCCATTGTTCTGTAGCTTTTCTGCGTTTGCGAATAATTTCCCATTTTAGGCTTTGACTCTATTTTCCTGCTTTGTCTGGTCTGTTTTGTCTTTTCGCCTTTCTTCTATTAAATTCAGAATATATCTGACCATCATGTCTGAGTTGGATTTAATGTTATTCCATTGTTTCTAATTCCTTCACCATCATCATCATCATTAGGTCTTCAGTCATGGAACTGGTCAGATATGTAGCTCCTTTGTTTCTTATATCTGCTAACCTACTTCTACTTCCTTAGTAGCAGAAATTTCCGTTGTCTTTTAGCAATTTATTTAACTTTTCTCAAATCTTTTGTGGGTATTTTTATTTTTAGTTTCTCAAAGTCAAAGTATCTTTTTCATTCCTTTTCAAATTTTATAATTTAAGCGTGGTTTTAATAATTACTATGTTGTGGTCAGTGTTTATATCTGCTTCTGGGTAGCTTCTACAGTCTTTTACTTGATTCCTAAACCTTTTCTAACAAGAATATAATCTATTTGATGTCATTCATTTTCTTCTGGTATCTTCCACAGGTATTGTCCTGTACCATGAAGTTGAAATAATGTGTTTGTGTTGATTAAATTGTTTTTGTCGCAAATTCTACCAGCGTAGTTCCTGTCGTTTCTCATACCTAAACTAAATAAACCCACTACTGCTCCTTCCTACCCTCAGCTACCATTGCTTTTAAAACTGCTGTAGTTATTAAATTTTCTTGTCCTTTTATGACTTTTAGTATGTCTTAGATATGTTTGTAGATCATTTCTATTTTTCACTGTAACTAGAGGTGGGCACGAATACTTATATTATTACAGTATTTACCAGTTTAGATTCTATCTAACCATGGATACTTTCGTTCTTTTGTAAGTAGTTTTCTACAGCGCCCTATGTTTTTGCATAATTATCTCCACATCCAAATTTCCTTCCTCTGATCCTGTATGAATTACCCTAAAGTCTCTCCTCCAAAAATCTCCTGCCTCTGGCCACTTAACTTTGCTAATTCCTACATGTCTAATACTAACTTATCCATTTCAATTTTCAAATGCTCTAGCTTACCCACTTGCTTTTTTTCTTCTGACATTCAATGCTTCGACTTGCAAAATGTTCCGGGGTCTTTTTAAACTTTCCAATTACATTCTCCGAAGCAGTCCTCCTGGAGATCCGAATGGGAGGCTGTTTTAACCCTGGAATCTTTTACTCAGAGGATGCCATTCGTCTTACATAATAATTGTAGTATGCTGTGTACTTGGGAAAGACGGTTCCATGGCGTAGTTGGTATGTGTGTGATTACTATGCCCAAGGTCCCAGATTTGAAATCCCGACATGGCCCGCTTGAAAAATGTTAGACGAGCATTTTTCACAAAAACACCATTCAAATGAGAGGTAAAATGTAGGTCCCGCGTGTGTGGTTATGTGTGCTGTCACACACATTAAAGATCCCTACCTTGCTTGGAATAAAGGGTTCCACAAAATTCAAAATTTTCCGATAAAAACTCACTTGCTGGGCAATGTAGTACCTTCAGGTGGAGCATTGGGAAAAATCAAATGTAGTGTTCTTGGGGAGGTAATGTGCTGCTTTTCCATTGCCTTCTATATTGCAGTACTGTGTCTTAGAGTGTTATATCGACCCCCAAGGTCTTTGCCACTCTAAGTACCGAAAGCTGCTGTCCTCTTTTGGGAACCTGTCTCAGTTTGAATACTTGCTAAAGACGCCACTAATTTGGTTAAACCTATAGTTAGGCTCTTTTGCTCACTGTAACACACAAACCATTCTACCTGTTCTAATATTCTAGAACTTCTTCAATATGCAAATCCATTCAGAATGATACTTTACTGATGCCAGGATAAAATCAAATACATGAATTATCTTGTAGTTTGGCATGCTTATTTAAAATTCTCATTTTTTCAAAAGAATATTTAAGATGCAAATTGAAGCAATGTCAGGTTTGAAAAATGTGTTTTAACAAAGGAAACTACTCCAATGACATTGGGGTACAGAATTGAATTCCATAATAACCAATGGCAGCAAACCTGTTAAATTGTTGAATCTTCTTCAAAATTTCCTCTTATCATTTTGCGAAGGTACAGTACTACCTTGGAATAGAATTTAAAATATGTAAAATGGTACTAAATATTCATAAAGGAAATAAATTGTATTTAAGTTAATGTGAATTATACTATTGGTATTATTAAAAAATATTTTTTTAGAAAGCACCATCTCAACTCGACACCATTTTTAAAATGGTAATGGATACATCTATTGAATTATCTAATAATGACAAAATTATTTATAAATATAGTTCTCAGGTTTGTATTTTATTTTACTTGTTCAAGAACTTAATTTTTATTTCCAGGAGCAAAGCACATACATTTTAGCAATTGTTGAATCAAACATTTATTTGATAATTATATTTGAATCTAAAAATCTGAAAAGGATGTTTTTATAAGTAATTTTATATCTGATTTTGTTCTAATTTAAGATGTTCGAAAGTGTTCCTTAATCTTAAAAATCCAACAAAATAAGCATACCGTAAGATAATTTAAGGTACTTTGTAAAATATTAATAAAAATGTTCACCATGTTCTTTTAAAAAGGAAATATTTCCTGTACAGAATTTATTCTTGTACACAAAATATAGGAGGTATAACTTCATTTTAAACATACATTAAGTGGATTTATTTGACTTGTTACTACCCAGTATATGCAGGGTTCACAAAAACAGTGACTGTTTGGTAACTCAAACTAAAACTCTGACTCTGGTTATGATATGCAATTATTTTATACAAATTAAAAATAATGATCATGTATGTTATCAATTAATTACAAATTTGTTGATTTAATATGATGTATATGATGATTTCGTAACTTCAATAGCAAACAATTACTCTGATGTAATCCTTATCCTGTAATATGAACTATCCACTAAGTGATGGAAAACTATCGATAGTTTGGACTATTGAAGATCGATCGATAATTTTCTAGGATTCATTAGAGTTTGGGATGCACGGTATCATAAACAATTAAAATTAATTTAAACATTCATCATATAGAATTACAAAACTGCATGAGGATGTAACATCGCTTTGTGATTGTTTGGAAAGGGGCTTTGTTACGTGCAAAACCCTGCAAACGATTTTTCCTGCATTTATTTTTATAACGCCCTAAAATTCCTCAACAAGCTCGATTTCCCGCCATTTGAATTAGTGTTATTTTATAACATTTCTCAAGTAATTACTCTATACAAAAGTTTGCTTTATAAAACCAAACAGCTGCTTAGGAAACATTACGTTACAAAGTAGTTGCAATATTTCCTAGCACCTGCAGTGATTACATTTTAATTAAAGGTGCATGTAAATGCAGAGCTTTCTTCTAAAAGATAAGACCACTTACCACCTGCCTACATCCGGTTACAATGGACTTGTTATCTGGTATTCTGCAGCTGTTAAGATGTTACAAAGTAATAAGATTGTTTTCCTTTGTCTAAAAATCTTTTGATAATTGCGTTATCTGCTTGTTGGCAAGCTGTTACAGTTCGTATTTCGACAGCTGTTGTTTGGAAATTCTACACACATGATTCTTCGGCGATACTTTGAAAGCCAAAGGCCTACCTCCATACCTGATTCTGCCCTTATAAAATAAAGACCGTGCATTGAAAGAGACCATTAAAGATTAAAGACAACATCTTCTTACCGAAAAGATACATGTAAAGTCGCGCTACTAACAGTGCTTGCTTAGTATAAAGTGAAGTTGGTGGTTCTAGCATGCAGCCAATAGAGAAATGCAGCCGCATTTGTCCCGCCTTAAGATGAGACCAGCATGAAGCTGATTGTTCAAGGTACAGTTTCTCTTTTCGTAATTCTTTTATGCTGCTGTGAAGAATAGACTTTTCATTTGCTGCTATTGCTTATAATTATCCGATAAATTGACATCACCCCGTTACAAAACTTACATGCACGATGTACGAACAACTATGTTATTATTCTATAAATTAAAAATTAATTAATCAATGTTTATGTTGGAGTCCGTTTTACTGCTTCTTTTGTCTTTCTGTATAAACATTAACTAAAAGAACTTATGCCTCAATTTAAAAGTATTTAATATATGATTAATTTAAGTTAGGGTGTCTAATTTTAACATTATATTATTTCTGAGGAGGTGCACTTCACGAAGCAGCATGTATATATAACTTATGTATATTTCTTTTCCTAACGTACTGTATAGTTTGTTTTATTTTCTTTTATATGTATTTAAGGTGAACCATTAAGTAGGTATTTAGATTATAAGATGTTATATTTGCTTACCAATATTTATATGTTATGACGCTTTGTTTACAATCACGATTACGCAACATTTATTTTATTTTTTTGTAAATAGTCTTTCAAGATTCGATGTTATCAATATAGTTTCACCGAGGTTTCCAATGTGTTTTTCTATTTCACCTACACCCCTTTACGACGTTTTTGAACTAGCCCAAATTCTACGATTCTATCCCCGTTCTGTTGCGGTATTCGGCATAAACGGTTTCTTTACTTACTTTTACTGTTTTCTTCTGTGTTTGCGCGGAATACCGTAATAACTTGCATTTATTTCCTCATTCATAATTCAATGTAGAAAATGCATTTTAACGTTGGCAGTTATATTTACATCTTGTGCCATGATATTAATTTGAACCTCACCTATACCTTCGTGCCTCCTTATACTATGGGTTGTTGTTTTGTTGTGTTGTATATAATGTCATTTAACCGATTTTTATTATTTATGGTCACTGATTGAGAATATATTTATTGATAACTTAATAAAAATGGACAAATTTATTGCATCAGTTAATTCAGAGTAATGATAGCGGTAAGTAAAACAATCTTATAAAAACTACCATAATATTATAACCTTTACAATTTTATTTGTTTTATCCTTTTCTTCCATTGAGACATTTTATTATTTTTATTTTTAGGTTAACATCTTAAACAAGTAAGGACGAGTAAGGAAGGTGCTTCCACTTTTCGTAGGCCTCAAGATATGTCTGAGACGAAGTGGTTTTTAAAAGTTCAACTGAATCAAAATCTGATGAAAGAGAGACAATAGACTCCGGTTCTTCTGATATTATGATTAATTTTATTGCATATTCTACATTCGAGAGGAAACAAAAATCCATAGGTTGAAGATATTTTAAAACATCAAGGAAAAAAAAATCAGCAAACTGTATTACATGTGGAAAAGAATATAAAAGAAGTGGGAATACTTCGAACTTACAAGACTATTTTAAATGATGTCATCCAAACATTGAAAAGGACGATGACATCTCCTCGGTTAAAAAGTACGGTAGCTCATTGACATCAAGTTTGAGTAGCAGTACAAGAAGCATAAGTCCATGTTTTAAGCATTCGTTACATTATGATTCCAATTCGCAAAGGATGAAGAAACTTGATTTATCACTAACACTAATGATTGTTAAAGATTTTAAGCAATTTAATATTCTTCAGTACTCTGGATTTAGACATTTTGTTTATACTCTTGATCTAAGGTATGTTTTACCCAGCAAGACAACAATTGGTAATAAATAAATGAAGAAAGCATATGCTTCTGCAAAAACTAAGTTGCAAACAATTCTTGCTAATATCGAATACTGCAATTATGGCTGGCACTTAGACATCTAAAGCAATCGAAAGTTTCTTAACAGTTACGGGTCATTTTGTTACCGATACTTTTTCAGAAAAAAGTTCCATTCCATTAACAAAACTTATAGAAGATGGACAACATACTGCATAAAATATAGTCAATGCTTTGCAAGAAGTATTTATAGAATGATCCATTAAAAATAAGGTAAAGTGTATTGTTACGGACAATGCTAGCAATATGTTATAGGCTTGCGAAATTTTAAAAATACGTACTTTGCTATGCTTTGCTTACACATTAAATCTGGTGGTGCAGGATGCCATAAAACTGGAATGTGTAGCACCAGTAATTACAAAATCTAGAAATATAAAATATTTTAAAAGTAGTGCGGTAGCAACAAACATTTTCAAAAAGGAGCAATACAATAGAATGAATGCACTGCATCTAATACAATATTAACTGGGTGGAATAGCACGTATGTTATGATTCAATGATTTTAGAAGTAATTAATTGATCCTCTTATTGCAGTTATTTTAAAATTAAAAAAATCACCCCAGACTTTGTCATTGGATGAAGTACTATTGTTGTAAGAAATTGTAAAAGTTTTAAGCAACAAAGTCAATTTCTGGTGAAACAAATGTAACAGTATTGTAACATGTTCAATTTGATCGATATTTATTCGCATTGAATTACGAGGATAATGCGCTAAGCGTGCCTTTTTTTTTAATTAAGATTCCATATAGTACATAACGGAACGCTTCGTTTTAATAATCTTCTTATAGTAAAATATCTGTGTCACATAAAGCTATTTTGGCGAGCACCTCTATGCAATCCTGCTTCTATCGTATTTCCCCACCTTTAACGTCGCTATCGTTCGTTCCTCGCCTTGTCAAGTTAGTCGCTCCTTAGCAACCAATTTATCAAGATGTATTCTAGGCTAGAGGCATGCGACCTTCGGTTGAATTATTTGTGCGAGTGGTTCAGGTCATGCTAGACCTGGAACAATTTCAGTAACTTCTACTAACGGTTTGTAATTTATGCATTGTACGAACTTAATTTAATTTCGTTTCATTTATTTAGGGGGCTACAAAGAACGATAGAGAAGGACAAGCGAAGATTTTGGTTTTGTAAGTTGTATGGTTTTGTACAAGAACATGAGGTTGCAGACATGTGTTCAGGATTGCTGTCGTCCCAAGTTTGAAATGGCTTGTAGTATTGTTTGGAGCTTATGAAATTTCCGTTCGGATTTGTCTTGGAGAAACAGAGGCATTTTGGTTCGTTATTACATTTAAGAAATTTTTGCATGTGTTTAGAATGTCGTTAGCCTTTGCTAAACATACGATCATATAAAAAGCACGAAAGTTGTTATCATGTTTACGAACATATGATCTGTGCCATTTTCAATTATTGTTGAACTGGTTTTACAAGCCGTAGAAAGAAATTTTGTCAGGTTAGGTTTATATAATTGTAAGCTTTGTTCCATTTGAATTTCAGATAAATTTCAAGGTATATTTTCGACGTTATAGTTTTTTTGTGATGTAGCACATTTGACAGATGTTGCTGTGAAAGCAGATGTTTCGTGCAGCTTTCATAAAATTCAAATTAAACATTCTTCAATTTTGAGATTAGCTTTTATTTACAGATAAATTATAAAAACTAAGTATAAAATTTAAATACACGCTAGACTAATTATGAAATTGTAATCTACCTGATAAGATCTGCCCAGGATAGAAATGATAATTCAATGCATTGTGGTTATAAATTATTTTGATCAAATATTTAAAACAAGCTTATATTTAGAGAGCAGTCTTTTGCTTTAAAAAGACAAAATTTTGATTTTGTTATAAACTTTATTGTTGAGAATTCTTTACCTGTTAAAAAGTTTCGAAATTTTAAAAGAAAGTTTTTTTACTTCAGTAAACAATTAGTTAAACTTTGAGACATTTATTTTGGTCAAATGCGATCAAATCTGATAACATAAAGGTAGAATTTTGAGTAATAATTTTGTGCCAATATCTTATTGGATATACATTTTTATTTTGATACTTTTATAGGACACAAATGGTATTCTACATTTTATTTATTTAATCTTTGTAATTTCTTACAGGAGCTGCGTCTTATTTTTATAAGACAGGTTTTTGTTAACGAAGGCGATCGTTTTGTCTTTGGGTTTCCACGTCCGCCCTTAGAATTGTGCTTTGCTCTTATCGTGATTATCTCAGGACTTGGTGGCGCCTATTTAATTTAGTTTAGCTTTGTTTTGCAAACAAAATTCGACTCCCCCCCCACTTCTTATTGCTCTACCCAGGAATAGACCCCTAGCTATGTCGGAAGATTTTTGTTTACTGGCGCCCAGATATAAAAATTTAAGTTACACTGACGCCTCAACGTATAAAAATATGTTTTAGTATCATATGATTATCCCAATCATTCGTGGTATATAATTAACTTTTAAAGGTGTATAGTATATTGGAAAGTGAAGATGATACAACCTTTTGTGATGCCATTACCAAATTAGTTATAAAGAGATTATTTCCTTATGTAGCAAGGACTTTAACAAGATTATAAATCGTGCTAGATCCCCACTTCAAGAAAGAAGGGTTCCGGTTTGTAGAAAATGCGCACCATGTTTCCAAGCTTTTAGAAAATGAAATATTATTTTTGACGAGGAAAGCAAAAGAATAAGAGGTCCATAATTTACCTTCCCAAGAATCTGTTCAAATACCAGCTGAAACTCGGTCAAGTAACACCATTATAGTCAAAACCAGTTAAGCTGACCGATGACGCATCTTGTTAAAGCATATGCATCAATGCAATCAGAACGTATTTCTAGCATTCTGGATTAGTTCAGTTGTTTATACAAAATGGCACATGAACTTTATATTGTGACAAATGAGCTAAGAATGTATGTCCCAGGTCTTTTATAAATGATCTTTTAATTTTTATGAATTATAAGAAATGTTTGTTGGATATGCAGTTGACAATGGTGTTAACATAAGTATATAATACATTTTCCCTTTATAAAAATTAAACCAAAAAATTTAAGGTAAATTGGCAGTTTGGAACAGAAATAGACCAACATTTTATTTAGATAAATTGTGTTTAAATGAAGATATTAATAATATGGAAATGGACAAGTTATTTTCAGGAATGTAGATTAAATCTTGGTATAGAAATGTACAACAGATACTGTATATTTAGGTTTGGAGCATGGTGTTCCAGATTTGTTGGTTTTTGGAAACATAAAGTGAATTTTCAAGATATTATATTGTTATGAAGTATAAAGACGCGTGTGTTCTAATTGATTCGATAATATCTGAAGACTAATGATTACTGTTGGAATTGAGACTGTTATTTACACGATTATTAGGGTGTTACATTCCAAATTTGGAAATCTACATTGTTAAATATGTGAGTGAATTCGCGCCAATATTTTAAAATAAACTTGTAAAACTTCCGTCATTTCGGACAGTTGCGTTTGCGCAAAAGAATGCGCAGGCGCGAAGTGAATGGCGCAAGTGCGCGGTTTGCGACACGACATCATTATTAGCGACAAGACGTCAAGCTGGTAACGTCTACCTGTGTTGTGGTATCTGTCTTTTCTCTTTTTTAGGATGTAGGTTTCCTTTTATCGTTACCTGTATCCTATCGTACCACTACGAATGACGAAAAAGGAGGACAATAAATCTCGATCAACAATGGCGTGATGGACCTACAAGGAGATGGCCCTGAGATTTATTTGCAAGGCGCGTTTTAAGTGAGTACATTGCTTATTTACATTTTTAAATAAAAATTGTATCATTGTAAACGTGTTTGGCATATGATACAATTTGCCGCGTAATTATGTTGTAATAATATACAATTGCGCAATATTGTGAAACGTGGACCATGGCAGTGGTGCCAAGCGTATCAAGGGAAATTGTAGTTTCGGGATTTTATATTATTCCTATTTTAAATGGTTAACAAGGATGGTTGTACATATAAAAGTGTATTTGTAAATATTTAATTTTTATTTAATCAAATTTAGTATTAAACAAACAAAACGGTATTGTATTATTTTATTATACTATTGCTCTACTACATTAAGGTACGTAAAAGTCTTCTTAAGCTAGTTAATTTGAAATTATATATACCGGCAGTAACAAGCTCTTTTTGGAGTGCTTTTACAGTTACATGAAGTCCTAAAAATATAAAAATTAGTTACTAATTACAATTAATCTTCATATTACTTCCCGAGTGCATCTCATAAATTTTACGTTTAACTGTATCTTTTATAAAATCTTCAACATCGCAAGATTTGCTTCTTGTTCGGTTGTGTTGCCTGCACGTCGAATGAATTGGAAAATTTTACTTTACAACTTGTGAGCCTTCTCTCTTAATCCTAGTTAAAATACTAAGGCTAACACCACATGCTTCAGAGGTTCGCTGAAGAAATAATTACTTGATTTGGAGGATTAAATGTATTTATTTTTATACCTGCATAACACTTCCAAACGGAACTAAAACACCTTCATTGTTACGCTCTCTTTCAAAATAATCCATGACGTTCAAAATCACCTGGTGTGTTTGGGGCTTGAGATGTTTGTTTCGAAGCATTTTGAACAACTAAAAAGCAAAGCGGTGATAGTATATAGTGTTGTTATAGGATGTCTATATTTACCTTTTGTAATGTGTAAGAAATCGTTTTAGTTTTCAAAAAAACTTATATTTGTGATTTGAGCTAAATGTAAAAACGTAAATACAACAAAAAAGCAAGAACTACGTGCAAAGACAACAAAAAGTAACAAGAAACTAAAATTATTTATAGGTTATAATAATACATAAATATTAGTTATAACAGACATACGTTTTAATGCTGCCATACCAATTCTGTCCATCCTGTTTTAGCGCAAAGTAGTTACATATACTAACAAAGACAATGCAGTTTTCATTATAATTTCTAATAATGTACCGCGGTGAGTCATAGGTCAACTTAAATGGTTTTGACTATAAAATGACTACTTTTCACATTTCTTGAAAACAATTCAGGATAAACATCAGTCTGCATTAGCGGATGCCATAATAAACAAGAGGCAATATTTCGAAAGGCCAAATGCTACTTGAAAAACAGACTGGCTACTCTTTTGGAGAATAAGTTCTATGTTTTTTAAACAAATCCTTTATATCTGTTTAGGCTTTAGGTATTAAACTATATATTGACATAACTGGGCGCTTACATGAAGCTACAGTTTGTGTCTCAGGGGCAATAACAAGGATAGACTATACTGCAGGGGGTTGTTGTCGCTCTCTAACATACACGGCAGAGGGATTTAAGCAAACAATTAGTTGTGCGCATTCGTGTTTTTATCTTACCCACTTAAAAGTGTTAAGTATTTACTTGAATTTATATTTAGCCCATATTGTTGAGATTGTATTCTTTGAAAGAAAGTGAAATTTATAAGCCATTAAAAGTGATTTATATTAGTATATGAAAATGGTAAATCACTACGTTGCATTTGGGTGTTCCAATGAGTATAATCCTGTGAGAAGTATCCAATTTCATACATAAGTTGTAGTAACATATAGGTATTATATGTTAAATTTTTATTATAATAATATTTTACAGGTTTCCTTGTAAACGTCTTGAAATTTTGTAATTATGGATTAATGCTATCCGGAGAGATAAATGGTATCCTGCAAAATGTAGTAGGCTTTGTAGTGACTATTTTTTGGAACTAGACTACCAAATTAAACCTGGATGCACAAAGAAAATTTTAAAACTTTTCCTTTTTCAAAGCACTTGCAAAAGTCCGCTCCGTCTAACCGACGATTATGAAACCGAACTGTAGGTATATTTAAATATTCCGTTTTTGTATAGCTTTGAATTATAGGCTGCCATTCAGAATATTGCTTTACCATCTGCTAATATATTAGAAATGGATGTTGCTCTGCTAAGGTGGATATCGGTACACAAACCAAAACACGAAATACCTATATCAATAATGGTGTTTATCGTCAACAACAAAGAAAGTTAAAACTCTGAAACAGAAATTGAGACGGAGAGATTTAAAAATAGCAAATATGAAAGAATTGGTCGCAGAACTATCAAAAAGAGGTTACAACAATGAAAATTTGAATGTTGTTTTGAAAAATTATTTTGAAGGTTATAAATATGCTATTAATAGTACACAATGTATTTATTTAACATTTATTCATAGGTTTTTCTTTGGATTTTGTAACAAACCAGAAGCTTAATCAGGCGTTATTCAACAAATCGCAACGACGTTTTACACCATTGATGAAACAATTTGCTCCTCTATCATATTTCTATTCACATGAAGCATATAAATTTGTAAGGACTCACTTTCATTTACCCAACTCTCGTACAATTAGAAGGTGGTTGTGTGAATTGGATTGTCAGCCTATTTTTATCTGAGATATTTGATTTCTTGAAGGAAGAAGCAATAAAGAAACCGGAACTTAAAAACTGTATTCTCATTTTTGATTCTATGGCAATAAGAAAGCAAATTATCTAGGATGATCAGCAAAGTCGTTTCACCAGTAGGGTCGATTTTGGAGGTGCTGTTGATACTGATTTTGATTCGGCAGCATCTGAAGCCTTGTTTTTCAAATAGTTGGATTTTCGGCCAATTTTAAATGTCCTGTCGCTTATTTTTAATAAATAAAATAGATGCTGAAATACAAGCACAATTATCGAAAGCTTGTTTAAGGCTTTTGTATGAAATCGGAATTGTAATCAGGTTAATTACCTGTGATGGTGCAGCTACAAATGTATTGACATACAAGTTGGGTTGCAATCTATCTAGTAGTAGTATCGAATCTTCTTTCTTGCACCCTACTACGAAAACTAATGTTTGTTTGCTGGATAGTTGCCATATGTTAAAATTGGCCAGAAATGCATTTGCTGAGGTTGGATTTATGTCGGATAAAGGTAATATTTCCTGGGAATATTTGAAAAGGCTGGAAGAGGTACAAGATGTGCAACAATTACGTTTGGCAAATTCGCTTACAACGGCACATGTTTATTATAAAAATAAAATAATAAATGTGCGTTTACGAGCACAAGCACTTAGCAGCAGTGTAACAGATGCGGCGGAATACTTACAAAGAGTTTCAGGTGCAAATTTTTATGGCTGTAAAGCAACCATTGAATTTGTGAGGGTTATTGATAGATTATTTGACATATTAAACTCGAGAAATCCTTTTGGGAAGAGTTTCAAAGCACCAATACGACCTCATACGATTGCATACTTTACAGAGATTTTTGAGAAAAGTTCCATATATCTTAGGTCATTGTATGCGGACTCAATTCCAATTTTAAATCATGGAAGGAAAACTTTTTGCACTTGGTTTTCTGGTCAATATGAAAAGCACGCTCAACTTTGCAAAAGAACTGTTTGCCTTAGAAGAACATCCTCTTGAGTATTTACTTACATACAAATGTTCACAGGATCATCTTCAATTGTTTTTTTCTTGCTTAAGATCCAGAGGTGGATGGAACAATAATCCCAACACAAACCAATTGAAATGGGCACTAAGGCAATTATTATTTAATTATTCAATAAAGCAGGTGTAAATACAAATTGTGGAGATTATGGCACATATTGTACTCCAGCATTTGAATTTAGGTCCAAAAAACGAACCATTAACGATGGATATAATACAGACGACAATTTAACATTAATTAATAGGAGCGAACTTACAGACTATCAAGAAAATGTCGTATACTACATTTTGGGATACATCGTTCGCAAATTAATTAAAACTATCAGCTGCAGTGACTGCGCCGAAATTTTAATTTATCGACCCAACATTTTTAATGAACATAATTATGCTGCCGAAAATATGAATTACAAAAAGTTTATCCAAATCATAAACCGTGGGAAATTATACAATGCTTCTGAAACTGTATACAAAATTGTAAATTTCTTAGAAACATCCGTTAGATTGTATTCGAAGAAGAATTACGCAAAACTAGTAATCTTAAAAGGAAATTGCAAAATATAGCCATATGTCAATTTTCTGCTAATTTACATTTATTTGTGCCCAAACATCCAATTTGCGAAGAACACGTGACAGAGGATTTGCATGAGCTTCAAATAATTAGAAGTATTGCCAATATTTATATCAAGTGTAGAATGCACCATCAAGCAAAGTTATTAACATCCAAGTTGCACGGAAAAGATGCTAGTATAAAACAAAAATTTTCCAAACTTATCTTATTTAAGAATTTTTAATATGGATATTTAAAGTCAAAATATATTTTCCTTTGAGTATTTTATTTTATTGTATTGATAATAAATAAGAAAATTGCTTAAATCATAAAGCAGAATAAAATAATCAATAAAATGTTCAAAAAACTTTACAGCTCCTGTAAATACAATGTGTAAGAGAGAGACAAAACCCCCCAGATTGACCAGTTGCATAACCTGACCATTTGCCTCAGTATTTGCAAACTTCAAGTCCCTTCCAGTTAGGTCAATATATAGTTCAATGGCTTTAGATCAATAATAATGAACAAGCCGCTTACTGAATGTGCCCTCAAATATTTTCGTATACCAAGTGCATCAGTTGCAGTTAAGTTTTTATCACTATAGTCAGATTGTCTCCAACAAACGTTCGAAGCTCGAATCAAAAAATGTGGATATGCTTATTTTCCCTAATTGAAAAGTGTTTGCTGCTGTAATTTATTTTTTATTAATTATTAATAAAGCTTTAATAAGATGTTTCTTTAAAACAATGTAGGTTTTTGTAACTAGAGGTGAGGTTGTGGGTTGGGAAAAGTCCTTAAATCACAAATAATTTTCGCCAAATGCACCATTAGCAGCCGTGAAAATATTGTAAATGTTAGGTTTCCGTTAAAAATGGTTTACCAATCGAGCGGATAGATATAGGAATGTTCTAGCTTTTTAAAATAACATGTGCATGTTAGGTTACCTTTAGGAATGGTTTACTACTAAGAAAAATGCTGGAAGCCCAAAACACCTAGCATTGGGAAACTCCAAAGCAACAAGCTAGCATTTAAATAGTCAAAGAGGTTTGGGTTATGTTTACTCCCTCTTTATCTATGGTTTACTTCAACGTGTAATAAGAAACATTCTTTTAATTATCAACCCTACTATAGCTGTTTTCCTTTTAAGTGCCTATAGCTCCAGGGTGTTAAGCTCCGGAACAGTTCGGAGCTATTCCTAAAAGGAACTTTTTTTTGTTCGTTTAAGGACAGTCGCAGATAACCTATAACGGAGCCAATCCGGTGGTAGTTCTATTTGACAGTTTAAACTTGACTTGCACTCTACGCTACCGTTCACTTATAACCTACCTGTTTCAAAGCAACATACAATCTTACAATGCCTTCTTTTCAAAACAAAAGAAACACAGTTTTATGCTTGTATATCTTCCAAATTAAAACTCGCAGTCGAGTATAACAACTTCTGTTGTGCTTTTTCCCCTTCCAAAGCACGAAATACAAGGTAGTGCTCCGAATCTTTAACACGACTGAGCAGAAGCAACATTTCCGCATTATTACTCATAATAATAATTTAATAAATAGAGAAAAATGAGGTTAGGATTTAGGTTTAGTGTAATATACCGCAATCGACTTTTTAAACTTGACTCTATACGGAATTAAAGTGATATATATCGTATAAAAACGTGCTACCGCAAACTCCGGATTATCTAATCCTAATTCTATGCAAAGTTAAAACAAATAAAAATGAAATTCAAAACCTATATGGCGTAGTGCGGTGATGTTTTATAATTATAATATTTATGCGAAAAGTATATCTTTTATTTTATGTACAGATCTATAAAATATAAGTGGAAGAGGCGCTTTAGCAGTTAGATTCCCTTACCGTTTAAATAAAAAGATACTATTATAGATAGTTCAGTTTTAACGGATAATTTAAATACGAGTTCAACCTGAAACGTCAAAGTTGACTTTGAAACACCCAACAATAATTGTGTCCCGAGACGCGTGTAGGGTTTAGTGCTAGGGATATTTGGGGAATGATCGCATTGGTTAAAATGATCACTTGATACAACTAATGAAAGTCAAAAACCCCAATCTCTGATCTGCCAAAAGTTGGTTCAAGTTCAACTTTTATGAGGATTTTTAGATGGGAGCAGCATGCGTGTTTCTACAAAAGGAACTCAGCAACAACGTATGTCACATTTAAAACATTTTCTCCAAATACTTGTAGCAGAAAATGCCCTAGATGAGTAGAAGACAAAATATCTAATTCCCCAAATATCTAAATCTACGTAGCGCTACACCTACCTTTAGCACATTCGCGAACCATTATTTGCGATTTAACGGCCTGAGTGGTTGCTAGGTTCGTTTACATTCACTTCCACAAATCATGTGGTTTGTGTTCACTTCCAAGTCGAATTTGAAATGTAATTGGCGTGCTTGTCAAATCATAATGCGCAGTATCATTTACATTGAAATAAATTCGAAGTTGACTGTGAAGTGCACTTCAGAAGTGGTCAAGTTGCTATCCCGGTATTAAATTTTTAGGTTAAGAATATAAATTTTAAGGTTATGCTTAGTAGTTTATTCAAATGAACTAGAGCCACTTGTTTTTATAAGAGTATTTATTTAAGAAAAATACAACCAACTTTGAGTGTGATACTGAATAAAACTATTGATTGTTGATTAGAATTTGACGAAGAATTATTTTTGAAGGTTATTTGTAACTTCCAATCCATTTAGAAACTTATCAACGTAAATGCCACTTTTAACTTTAACCTGGAAGTGAATGTAAATGTACCATTAATTTGTTGAGGCCTTAGCAAAGACACTATCGAAAACTATTCATAGTCTCTAAACCAACTATCCATAGTGTCGAATACTGATAGTTTTCCATGACTAGGTGTCAGTTGCATTTAATTGTGTGACTAACATTTAACAAACTGAGTTTTAACAAATAATTTTTTATTTATATCATCTACAAAACTATTTGAATTATAAAACAATATTTATTTCAAATATAATTCTATTCACGGAGTTCCTATTTCTTATATGTAGTAAATTGAAGTAAAATACAAACTAGGTTAAGCTAATTAGTGATGTTTCTTCTGATCAATAATTATTGCATGGACATTGATATTGATTGAAAAAAAGGAGACAAAAGCTTGCAATAGATTGCCTTGATTGCCTAGATTGTCTTGGTTAAACAGACAAGCTCACATTTACAAGAGCACTTTAATGCCATTGATGATAAAGCAATCTACAGCAATTTTCTTCGCATGGGTCAAAAAGCATTAAATGCACATAAATAAAGTTAGATATCGGATTAAAACTTTGCTGGTAATTTTTGTTTTATTGACAGTTCTGAAATATATTCATTGCTACAAGAAAAATAGCACAAGTTCTATCTTATGCAATGTAATTTTAATTGCACTAGCTGATCCAAAATTATACAATAGTGCAAGCGCACGTGAAATTTTGCATCTGCATGCCATACATTAAGCGAACTTATCAAAGACCAATTAAAAATGTAATAGTTAATTCATCAAATTTCGATTCTGTTTTTTCGCTGTGAAACGAAATCTTGGCTTCTTCTCAAGTAATTTTTACTACCTATGTGATCGGAATAGGCTATTATCTATTTAAACACAATATATTTTTTCAAAAACATAATGTAATGGAAAATAGTAACACTTTTATTTCTTACCTAAAAATGGCGATCTGATCGCTAATTCAAACATGTGACATTTGAGGCATTAGTCTTCCTGGTTCTAAAGTTTTTATTGTCAACTGAACACTGCACATAACCTCTTTTTATACATCAGATGAAACAAATGTAGGCTATTAATTCCTAGTTATGTTTTAGTACAAAGCAGATATGGAAAATAATGATAAGAGAACGTTTACCGATTTGAAACTAAATTCATGGATTATACGACAATGTGCTACTATTGGTAAGTACTACGTTAATGTTAGGGGAAAAAATTTTTCTATTTATTTGCCAAATACACATAGCAATCTCTTCAGATTTTTCAAAACATTTGGGCGAATGAGTATATGAAGCGCTAATTTTGTACTGCTACATTATCTCCAATATTACACATTACGTTTAAGCGTTTAGTTATTGGTAAAATCAAAAGAAAAACAATTCAAGGAGCTCCTTTTCTTTTTTTTCATAATAAACATTAAAAAATCAAGATTACATAATGTAAACATTAACGAGACATTGATTACTAGATTTTGTAAGTTATATACTAAGCTAGTTGTTATTCACGTAATAGAGTATCTAATAATTTGCTTCAGAAGCATTATTTCACTGCTTGTATGTATCTATTGAAAAGTCTTGGTGCTGTGTAAACAAAACAGAAACGGCATTAAAATTTTGTAGTTTTGTGTTGAGGTATACACAAAATTTGATTTTTGATTTTTTCGCACTCGCTGTTGTGTAGGCTTCAGCTATAGATGATTTACGTCCTCTAGTACTAAGTGTAAAATTTTATAACTTTTGACTTTATTTCAATAAGCGTGAGGTTTGGATCGTGTACTTAGAGATAAGTTTGAATTAGCATTAAAGAGTCTGAAAAATAGTAAGACACTGGGTATAGATAAGGAGCAAGCAGAAACTCTAAAAGGCGCTGGACAAGCAGTAGTAGAACGTCTTTTCCAACTTGTAAGTTATATGAATGAGACAGGCGAGATACCCAAAGATTTCAAACATAACATCATAGTAATCATACCAAAAAAGAAAGATGCAGATAGATGTGAAAATTTTCATTTGACAACACACGTGCCAAAAATATTAACTAGAATTGTACAAAGACGGATGGAAAAACAGGCTGAAGAAATACTAGGAGAAGATTAATTTGGGTTTAGACAAAACAGGGGAACACGGGAGGCCATTTTAGCTTTAAGGGTATTCATAGAGAAAACAATAGAAAAAGGAGAAAGCATGTATATAGAATTTGTAGATTTGGAAAAAGAATTCGACAATGTAAAATGGGAGAAAAACTTCGAAATACTCAAATTGGAATGAGTTATATTAGGAAACGGGTGAAACAGGGATGTGCCCTATCCCCATAAATTTTTAACTTATATATTGAAGAGGTAATGAATACTATCAAATGCAGAAAGACATTTGGAATTACTATGCAGAAACAAACGATTGATATGCTTAGATTTGCAGATGATATAGCGGTATTAGCATCTAGCAAGGAAGAGTTAGAAGAAGCTCTTAATGAAATGGAAATAGTTCTAACAGAGAGATAGGGTATGGAAATTAACAAAAGTAAAACTAAAGTACTAGTATGTAAAGGAGGAGAAAATAAGTCAAAAACCAGAAGTCAAATTGGAAACGAGAACTTACAAGAGGTTAAAGTTTTCTGCTCGTAGTAAGTCAAATAACACAAGATGGGAAGGATGCAAAAGATATAAAACAAAGATTAGTTCAAGACAGTGCTGCATTTAACAAGAAAAAGTAACTACTATGTTCAAAGACAACAAACATAGAAACAAGGAAAAGATTGCCCAAAATACATGTGGAGCACAGCACTCTACGGCTATGAAACGTGGATAGTGGGAAAAGTGGACAAGAAAAAGGTAGAAGCCTTTGAAATGTGGTGCTACAGACGTATGATGAAGATATCACGGACAGACAAAGTTATGAACAAAGAAGTTTTCAAAATGATAGGGGAAGAAAAAAATATGTAGAAAACAGTAAAAAGTAGGAGAGATAGGGCACATAGTAAAACATGAGGGAATAGTGCATAATATAATAGAAGCAGAGAAAGGAAAAAGATATTAAACCTAGGTTAAACTATTGCACACAGATAGTCAAAGATGTAGGTTGTGGGATTTCAGAGAAATGTGTAGGTTAGCTCAGAATAGGAAGCAATGGAAGTACGCATCCAACCATTTCTAGGACTGAACACCTATTAATGATTGATCCCTAAATGCTTTGCAGTTGTTTTCATAGAATTTATCCTGTTACATGCCAAAAATTGGCTATGTATCACCTTTAGATTAAGTATAAATTATGTGAGTAAGTTCCCGCGAATATTTTCAAATAAACTTGTCCATTTCCGTCATTCTGGACAGTTGCGTTTGCGCAAAAGAATGCACAGCGCGGAGTGAATGGCGCAAGTGCGCGGAGGGTGTGACGAGACGTCATTATACTACGAGGCCAAAAACCAGCACCCTGTGTCGTGGTGTGTCTTTTTTCTTTTTTTTAGGATGTAGGTTCCCGTATCTTATCTCTACCTTCTATCATACCTCTACCTGTATCCTTGCTGCTCCCCTACAAACAAAGAGGATGGACGAATGAATCTGTAACGCTGGCGTAGCCGACCCACACCAAAAAAACAAGTAGATGGCCCTGAGATATAACTAAGGTGCGATTTAAGTGAGTACATTGCTTTATTTATATTGTAAATTGAGAATTGTATCACTTTTAAACGTGTTTGGTATTTGATACAATTTGCCACGTAAATATGTTATAATATACAATTGCACAATATTATGAAACACAGGAAAACGCCACTGCAAGCTAGCCAATGCATTATTACTGTTACATCTCCAAGGTAAAGTAAATTCCATTCAGGTCCTTACTGTCAATTTCACACAACAAATTGTCCATCCAAAGGTACTACATTTATCCTACATTTGACTTGCTCAGGAAGTGAGTTTTTTTATTACCTAGAAATTTTGATTTTTGCCGAACCCTTACTATCCCAGGCAAGGTAGGGATTTTTAAAGTGCATAACAACACACACACAGGACTTACATTTTACCTTTCATTCAAAGGATGATGTATTTTTGTGAAAAATGCTCGCTTAACATTTGTCAAGCGGTCCATGTCGGAGATAGACTCGGGAGCTTGGGATCAGCAGTCATACGTGAACCTGTGTGATCCACCGAGACACCAACATTTGATTTTCCAATGCTGTGTCCGAAAGTACTACACTGTCCTGGAAGCAAGTTTTTTTACATGGAAATTTTGAATTTTATCCAACCCTTGCTATTTCAAGCAATATAGGGATCTTTAACGTACACGACAACACACACTCACCGCACGCACACCTATTTGTATCTCTCGTCCGAACGAGGGCATATTTTTGTGAAAAATGCTCGCCTAACATTTTTCAAGTGGTCCATGTTGGGAATTGAGCCTGGGACTGTGGAATCAGAAGTCATATGCGAAACTGTCTGATTCACAGAGCCACCAACATTAGTAGTGACTTACGGTTGATTTTCCAATGCTCCTCCCGAAGGTATTACATCGGCCAAGAAGCGAGTTTTTGTTTACCTGGTGATTTTGAATTTTGTCGAGCCGCTAGTGCAAGCAACGTAGGGATCTTTAACGTGCATGACAACACACACACATGGGACCTCCATTTTACCTCTCATCCTAATGAGAGCATACTTTTGTGAAAAACGCTCACTTAATATTTTCCAAGCTGCCAATGTCGTGAGAATCGAACACGGAACCTTTGAAACAACAGTCATATGTAAACCTGTCTGATCTTCCGAGCCGCCTGTATTTAAACCTCCTATATTTAATTTTCAAATGTTCTACTTGAAAGTACTACATTGACCTGGAAGCGAGTTTTTAACCTAGATTTAGAATTTTGCCAAACCTTGCTATTCTAAGCAACATTGGGACCTTTAGCGTGCGTGACAACACACACACAAACACATGGGACCTACATTTTGCCTGTCGTCCGATCGACGGCGTATTTTTGTGAAAACTCCTCGCCCAATATTTCTCAAACGGTCCTTGTCGGAAAACAAACCTAGGACCTTGGGATCTGCAGTCATGCACGAACCTGTCTGATCCAACCACCAACATTTTTGGTTTCAAAATACTGTCTTGTTGAACACCTTGCATAGAAACAGACTGTGATTCTTCATTATTTAGCTTTACTGATGGATACCTGCCACTGAGGTAGCTTGCAAAGCAGTCCGTGACTACCGTATATTAATTTTTATTACTAGGTTTATGGTTTATTTTTTACCATAGCAATAGTTTAAAAATATCTGGTTTAAAATTGTCTTCTGCTATTGTTCTTCTTCTTCTTTCGATTTCGGCCAATTATGGACAACGTGAAATAACTTATGATGATTATCTTTCTCCCTTCTTTCTTCTCTTCCAGTACTCTTTCATTTTTCTCCGTGTTGTTTCTTTCTTTCTTCTGTTCATTTTGCTCTAGTCCTCTTTTTTTCCTTTTCTTGGAAACCTTTGAATTCTCTTACTTTTACTCTTGAGTTTTTCTCTTTGTTCTACCTCTTTTCTATATATTTTCATTTCTTCCATGTCTTTTTTGATTTCCTTGATCCATGTCATCTGTGTCTTTGGGTTTTTGTTGAAGTAATTGAATAGTCTCTTTGTTAATCTGCTATTAATATATTATTTTAACTTAAAAGAGGTGTTTCTAGGAGCTAGTACATTTATCGATAACTTAGGATATGTTTGTACAAATTAATAATAGATTGTTGAAAAAATGTAGTTTTATAAAATTTCATTCTTTTAATTTCAAATAGGTTGATTTTGCAGGTTATCTGGACACTTCTTGCTTTTGATCAACATTACAATTTGAGTTACAAACCGGCCTTTATATATTTTGCATGTACACAGTTTGAGTGAAACCGACGCTATACCACTACTAATGTAGCAGCATTTAAAAAGTTAAAAATATATAATGTTTCTTAAAAATGAAAATTAAGGCCAATCTTTGGTATTACTGTAAGTTGCAGGAAATTCAGCATAATTTTATTCAATAGACGAATGCCAGAAACCACCTTTTTTCATAAATTTTTAGCTTTTTATTCTGACTAATTTTGCGATAATATCTGATGTACCATCAAGAAAAATGACCTGTAATGTCGTATATTTTTATTACATACTTATATATGAGAACAGATACTTGCACGAAATATTTTATTTTCATTTATGGCAAATAATTAGTAAAAGCAATATACTTGTGTAATATTTTTTAACGCATTTGTAATTATCAGGTGTAAAACATCCAACTCCAATACAAGCGAATTGCATTCCCGAAATTTTAAAAGGAAGAGATATAATTGGAGCAGCAAAAACTGGCAGTGGTAAAACTCTGGCTTTTGCACTTCCCATATTGCAACAACTGTGTGAAGATCCATTTGGAATATTTGCCCTAATTCTTACACCAACACGTGAATTAGCATATCAAATTGCTGATCAGTTTGCAATTATTGGTAAACCATTAAACCTTCGTCATTGCGTGATTGTAGGTGGAATGGACATGATTGCACAAGGTCGTGAATTAGCAAAACGGCCACATATTGTCGTTGCCACACCTGGTAGACTGGCTGACCACATTGAAAGTTGTGATACGTTTCACTTAACTAATATTAAATTTTTGGTTATGGATGAAGCTGATCGTTTACTTAGTGGGCAATTTGATCAGCAAATTAGCACAATTTTTAAAATTCTTCCTAAGAAAAAGCAGAGTTTATTTTTTTCTGCAACGATTACGGATACTTTGCAAAAATTAAAAGAAGTTACACATACTGATGTCTTTTTATATGAAGCACCTGCAAATGTTGCTACAGTAGAACAATTAGAACAATATTATGTTTTAACACCACATGATGTTCGTGATGCTTTTCTGGTACAAACAATTAGGACATTCCAAGCTAATAATAATGGAAATATTATGATTTTTACCAATACTTGCAAGTAAGTATTGTTTAATCATGTTTTAGAGATATGCTTAATTTGTCCGAAACTAAATCCCCACTTATTTTTTATCCATTTAGAACTTCAAGGAACTGTTGGACTTATGCCGAATTTTATTTTATAATTTCTTGCGATTTTCCAAAAACTAATCTTGGGTGATTAATTATACATGTTTGGAATTTGGATAGTGTTTTTCTAAATACTAATCAATCAAATTGACGTTTTGCTCATTGTCAGGGTAGGATTTGATTTCCTACTTTAGAACATGCAGATTCACACGTCTAATTAAGCTGACTAGTGATATCTAGAAAAGTTACTTCTACACGAACTCGCACTATCAAACTAAAATTTTCTGTATAACAAACTGATTGTGTTCTGAATGGACCTGCACCTTGAAGAAGTTCTAGATTACTAGAACAGGTAGAATGGCTTGAGAGTTCCAGTGATCTAAAGAGCTGAACTACAGGTTTAACCAAATTAGTGAGGAACCAGAGTAAGACAGGACCCAAAACGGGACAGCAGATCTTTCGGTACTTAGAGTGACAGAGACCATAGAGGTCGGTATTGCATTCTAAGACACACTACTGCGATGTGGAAGGCAATGGGAAACTGTTTATAATAATACGAAGGCGTGTATATTAAAAATCCGTTGACTTGATTTTATGTAATTGTAATACTATCTGTTTAATAAAAGGCAACCATCTTTTGTAACAAATATATTTTATGAGCACACATTAACCACCATTTTTACTCGGCGGCCATATTTTTTCTATTTAAATTACATATTTATCATCAACTATAATCACCTGCGAATAAAAACAGGAAGTTATAAATAAATATCTAATTTAAATTTGCATGTTCTCGAATGTTACGAATTTCATAATTTCTCCCCATTCGTAACTTTCTTAACATCAAATATATATTGAACGAAAGACAACTATTTAGTACGTAGCATAGGCTGTGTTAATAGATTGGCAACGTTATATTTAGTATTAACATAATCAATTAATAAACTACCATCCTTTAACAGTTCTTTAATTGCATTATATTTAATATCTATATGTTTAGTATGATGATTGATAATAGTACTCTGTGAAAAACAAATGGCAGATTGATTATCACATAGAAGAAGCGGTTTAATATTGGCAAAAGGAAAACCCCTAAATTCATTCAAAATTTTTGAAATCCATGTGATTTCTATAGAAGCAGAATCCATAGCAACGTATTCTGCTTCCATAGCACTTCTAGAAATACATTTTTGAATGTTACAACGCCAACCAAGGTAAACACCACCTAGTGACCATATATATCCACTAAACGATCGGCGTGAATCTAAAGCAGTAGCCCAAGAGGCATCGGTATACATAACTAAATCGTACGAATTAGATCGTGATAAATTAATACTATAATCCTTAGTGCTTCCCAAATATTTAAGAATCCTTAACCACTGATTATAGTGATCAATTGTATGATTCGATGAGAATTGTGCAAAATAAATAACGGAAAACATTATGTCTGGGCGAGTTCTGTTAGCCACAAATAATAAAGAACCCAACAATTCTCTAAACGGTACCTTATTATTGAAATCAATGTCTCTATGAAAAACAACACCAACTTCGATAGGAGTGAATATAGGTATACTTAAGTCAACGTCAAAACGTACTAACAATTTTTCAATATATTTACATTGATGTTATTTATAATAGTGTTCAATATTTTCAATTTCTACACCAAGAAATTCTCGTATGGGACCAAGATCGGTAATCTCACGACAAAACACAGCCATATCATCAACATAAAAGAGTATTATGCACTCTGTACCCAACCAGAAAATACAAGGGGCAATATTCTGAAGATAAAAATCCTTTACTTTTCAATATATCGCTAGTATGATGATACCAGTTTCTACTGAACTGTTTTAGTCCATAAATGGATTTTCTCAACCGTAACACGTAAGATTGGGTATCTATGTTGTTATATCCTTTTGGTATTTCCATATGGATCATTTCATCTAAGTTGCTATATAAGAAAGCACAAGTAACATCCCAGTGTCCATGAACCCAACCATCAAGCACAACAAGTAAAACAAAAATAATTTAAGTAAATTAAATTCAACTACAGGAGCGAAAGTCTGAAAATAATCGACTCCATAAACTTGCCTAAAACCATGAGCCACTAAACGAGCCCGAAAACCAAAAATTTGTTTTCAAACTAAAAACTCATCTACATGTAATAATTTTATGATTTGGTGATCTAGGTACAATTTCCCATACACCTCGTTTTTCATATATAAGTAACTCTTCATCTGTGGCCTTTTCCCATTCGTGTCTATATTGAGAGTTGACTACACTTTCATAATTCTCTGGAACTTGCACAAAACATGCTAAGATAGGTTCATCTTCATCAAATTCTAGAATTTTGACTGATTTAGCCCCCTTTGACGGATCACTGAAATCAAAGTCATTAAGGTCATATACTAACCTCTTTTCTTTACAGAAAATTTGAATTTCGTTTTTGGAACGACATTTCTTTGCACCATAGTAATAGTAAACATAAACACGAGAACCATCTTTTCGAGGGATTTCTTTACGTTTCCATTCAAGATTGGTTTTGCCTGCAGTAACCTGTTCAACAGAACTACCAATATTTTCATCTCGATTGTCTACACTAGAAATACCAGTAGTAGATTTCTCCCCAACATCAGGAAAACTTTCAAGAGTTGAATCATTTGAATCCGAGTTTTTATATACATTTATGATTTCACTACTGTTACTCATATCCGATGTGGAAACAGGAGTAACTAATTTGTTTTTACCTTTTATTCCTAAAGTGGATTCATCTATCTTTATATGTTTAAGTTCGATAACAGCATTGCGAATCGGATCAAAAACCCTAAAACCACGAGTAAACCTCGCATAACCCACAAAAATACATTTTCTAGATTTAGATTCGAATTTGGATTTATATCTTTTAAGAATATGTATAAAAGCAAGTGTATCAAAAACTTTAAAATAGGAAACACGAGCTTTCTGTCCTGTCCATAACTTATACGGAGTCATTTTGGGGTTAGTCGAACGTGGAATTCGGTGTTTAGCATGAACGTAATATTGTAGCGCCTCGGCCCAAAATTTGGGTCCTACTTGAGATGAAATTAACAAGTTCTAACTGCATCCATCGCATCTAAATTAATCTTCTCAGCGACTCCATTTTGATTAGGGCTGTAGACACTAGTACGTTGATGATTAATACCAATACTACAAAAATAATCTTCAATTTCTGTAACACAAAACTCCATTCCATTATCAGAACGAACTGAAACTACTTTTAAATTCAGTATACGCTTAGACCTAGCAACAAAATTTTTAATTCGGTGAAAAGCTTCATCCTTACTGTTAATAGGATATATAGCTATCCATCGAAAAAAATCATCAATGATACTCAAAAAATACTTGGCACCACCAGCACTAATCACGAGTGCTTCACCCACATTTCCATGTGTAGCAATTCAAAAGGTCTACTTGATTGTATACCTGATAACCTTTTAAAAGGCTCTCGTTTCATGTTTCCTTGTATACATGAGTGACAGTTAACATTATCTTTATTAATCTTGTCTAATCCTAATACTATTTTATCCTTTATGGCTATAAATATTTGTTCGGTCTTTTTTATTATTTTATTAAATTTAATTTGAAGACGACTTGCTCCTGTATCCTAATAATGTAGACATTGGAAATATGCATCCTGAATATATCACCCCTTTTATCACGAAGGTCACACGTGATCAGGTTTGAACAGGTAGAAACTTGTTTCGATATGCCTGCACCCCTAAATAGAGTGTAAGAAGAGGAGTCGTAGTTAATCGTTCGAAACGGTAAGACGTTATTAAAGCAGCATACAATTCGGTATGTTTTCGAAGCTCGTTTAATGGTTTGTTATGTAAAACATTAATTATCGTGTAGTGTTCGGAATAAAGGGTTGTAATTATACAAGTGTTATTTATGGCCATAATAGTGCGAACTTTGTAAGTGATAATAAACTGGTCGTTTAATGGATATTTCGTCTCGGCTTGCAGAGGAAGCATTACTACATCACAAAAATACAGTCCACACAATTCGTTGGTTATCAATCGTTGGACCAGCAAACTTCGTCCTTCGATAGTATCTCCAGGTATGTAGATTGCTATATTCTAGCTACAACCTCATAGGTACGTCCAATATTGTCTGAGCTTATATGTGCACATCTTTCATGCCACAACATTTAAATTGGGTTGTAAATTCAACAACTGCTGATGTTTCTCTGCTTTAACGGCATATAAACGCTTAGATTTATGAATACGAATAAACAACTTATCATCTGGTGTATAAACTTCAAGGAATTCCCTTCTAGTAACAAAGTAAAAACCACTTTCAACAACGGTGCCTAGGCTAATCAAATTTTTAGACAGTTCAGGTACATAAAACACTTCTTTCAAAGTAACATGTACGTTAGAACCATTATCATTCATCAAATAAACATCTACATTACCTACGCCTTTAGCTTCTAAACTACCTTTCCCTTGATTAACATTTTTATTTATTTCTCTGAAATCAACAAACAACTCTTGATTATTGCAAAAATGGTGGGTTGCACCAGTGTCTAATACAAATTCATATTCAAACACAGCTTTTTCCACATTATGTAGCTGCAAAAACCAAGCTCCTATATCATAAGCTGGACCCTTTGAACACGAGGATACATAGGCTACTCTTTCTCTATTATACTACCACCATTATTGCCAACAAAAGAATTATTCTGCTTAGACTTTACATTATTTGAAACAAATTGTTTATCAAATATTTTCTTTACCTTGCAATTCTTAGCAAAATGGCCCATTTTGTTACACTTAAAACACCTAATATTGTATTTTGCTACTAAACCTGCCTCAGAAGAACTTCTTATGCCAACTGCGAAAGCGCCTGAAACAGGAGGATTACCCACAGTTAAGTTAGACAACATATTTTGTAGACGTCCTTCTTCTGTCAACAAAGCTGCTGCAACAGTTGTAGATGTAAACTTGTCGTCTGGTAGCTGGTACAAATTCTGCATGATTATGTTATACCATTCAGGCAAACCACTAATCATTTTGTACGTCACATACAGGTCTTTAATCTCACAATTAACACTGCTTAAACGTCGCTGTAAATCTCGTAACCGAGCAATATATAATGCAACCGTATTACCGTCTTGCATAATAGCTAAAAATAATTCTGTTAATAGTCTTCCTATCATTGCTTTCGACGATGGTTCAAAGTTGGACTCTAATGTAGACCATAAATCTCTCAAATCCACCATACCATTTACAACTGGCTTAACGTGTGCACCCAATGACAGATATACAATAGATAATGCTTTGTCTCTACGACAATTGTATTTGCTTTTGTCTTTGGTTGTAGCTAACGAAGATATAACTTCTTTATCATCTTCTACATTTGTTATAAATCCATGTAGTCCATTAGCGTGCAACAGCATTTCAATATTTATTCGCCATTCGCGGTAATTCTGTGCTCCTAACAACTTTTCAAAATCAAGCACGTTTTTCAAGTCTTGACTATTAAGTGCCATTTTTTATAAAAAAAATCACTTAAAATAATTACTTTTACTTGGACTTTAACCAAAAATCAATTCCAAAATAATTAATTGCACGTTCGATCGTTAATTAAAAATCACTTTCAAAACAATTAATTATATGTCCGGCTTGACACGAGTTATAAATTCTAACCAAAAAATACGAAATCTGTTATTCGATTTGCGTTATCAATTCACGCAAATGATGTTCCAAAGTAAAGTATAACAAGACATCAACATCAAAAACTTACAATATAAGCTATTTTGATTGCCGAATTCCACAATCGTTATAAAACACGTGTTCGAATTATTTGCAGTTTCAACGTAATCCTATATATTGGAAATCCGTTGACTTGATTTTATGTAATTGTAGTACTATCTGTTTAAATAAAAGGCAACCATCTTTTGTAACAAATATATTTTATGAGCACACATTAACCACCATTTTTACTCGGCGACCATATTTTTTTCTATTTAAATTACATATTTATCATCACCTAATCACTTGTGAATAAAAACAGGAAGTTATAAGTAAATATCTAATTCAAAATTGTATGTTCTCCAATGTTACGAATTTCACAGAAACCACCATATTACCTCCAAAGTACACAGCGTACTTAAACTGTTATTTAAGATAATGGCATCCTCTGGGGTAAATGATTCCAGAGTTAAAATAGTTCCCCACTCGGAGCTTTGGGAGGGAACTACTTCGGAGGATGTGATCAGAAAGTTTGGAAAAAGAGTCGGAAACATTCTGCTAGCCAGAGCGTGGAATGTCAGAAGTATAAAGCACGTATGGAAGATAGAAAACTTGAAAATTGAAATGGATAGGTTATCATTAGACATAGTAGGGATCGGTGAAGTTCGGTGGCCAGAGGCAGGGGATTTTTTGGAGTGGAGACTAGGGTAATTCATACAGGAGCATAGGAACGAAATTCGGGTGTTGGGATAGTTATGAGAAAAAAGATAGGACACTGTGTAGAAAACTACCTATAGAAGAACGAAAGAGTACTCATGGTTAGATTAGAATCTAAATCGGTTAATACAGTAATAATACAAGTATACATGACCACTATTAGCTACAGTAAGAAGGAGGTAGAAGCGATCTACAAAGATATTGAAGGCATACTAAGATAATTATGTGGTATTTTAATGCAGTGGTAGGTGTGGGTATGTAAGGAGCAGTAGAAGGTTTATTTGGTTTAGGCATGAGAAAAGACAGGGGATATAGGTTGGTAGAATTTTGCTTCAAAAACAATTTAATCATCACAAACACATTATTTCAACATTATGTTAGAAGACGATGCACATAGAAGATGCCAGGAGATATAGGAAGATATCAAATAGAGTACATTGTTGTTAGACAACGGTTTAGAAATCAAGTAAAAGACTGTAGAAGCTACCCAGAAGCAGATATAGATACTGACCACAACATCGTAATTATGAAGGCAGCTCTTAAGTTCAAAAATTTGAGAAAAAGGAATGGAAAAGGCACTTTGACTTTGAGAAATTAAAAAATAACGATATCCACGAAAGATTTGAAAAAAGTCAAATGAATTGCTGAAAGGTATGGGGAAAATTTCTGTTACTAAGGAAGTAGAAACAGAATGGAATAACATTAAATTCAGCTTGGACATGGCGGCCAGAGGTATTCTGGGGTATACACAAAAAGAAAATAAGGATATCCTGAATTTAATAGAAGAAAGACAAAAATACAAAAACAGACTGGACGAAGCTGGAAAATAGAGATAAAATCCATAAAACAAGAAATTATTCGCAAATATAGGAAAGATAAAGAACAATGGATTGATGAAAAGTGTAAAGACTTACAAACTAATATAGAAATATGAAAGACAGACGAAGCATACAAACTAATTAGTATAAATTTTAGGAATGTAAATCCGTATAGCAAAAATATAAAGAGACCGGAAGGAGGCATCGTTATAGAAAAAGTAGAGAAAGTGGTTAGATGGCAAGAATATATAGAGAATTTATATGCAGGAGAGAAAGTAACAGCACTAGAACAGGAATCAGACATTGTGAAACGATGACTTGGGATATTCTATAATTAGAGATGAGTTTGAATAAGAATTAAAAATGCCCGAAAAATGGTAAGGCGCCGGATATAGATAACGTGCAAGCAGAAACTCTAAAAGCAGCTGGACAAACAGTAACAGAACTTCTCTTCCAACTTGTAAGTTATATGTATGAGAGGCGAGATACCCAAAGATTTCAAATGTAACATCATAGCCACTATACCAAAAGAGTAGCAGATAGATGTGAAAATTTTCGAACAATAAGTTTGACAGAACACGTATCAAAATTATTTACTACAATTGTACAAAGACGGGTGGAAAAATGGGTTGAAGAAGTACTAGGCGAAGAGCAAACAGAATTAGAGCAGGAACGTAGAGAAGTAAATATTAGAAAAAGAGTGAGACAGGGATGTGTCCTATGCTCAATACTTTTTAACTTGTACATTGAAGGGGCAATGAATATTGTCAAATGCAGGAAGATATTTGGAGTTATTATGCAGAGACAAAAGATTGATGTGCTTAGATTTGCAGGTTATATAGCAGTATTAGCATCTAGCATGGAAGAGTTAGAAGCAGCTCTTAATGAAATGGAAACAACTCTAACAGAGAGATATGGTATGAAAATTAACAAAAATAAAACTAAAGTACTAATATGCAAAGGAAGGGAAAATAAATCAAAAACTAGATAACAAATAGGAAACGAGAACTTTCAAGAGGTTAAGGATTTCTGCTATTTAGGAAACCAAATAATGCAAAATGGGAAAAGCTCAAAAGATATAAAACAAAGATTAGCACAAGGACATACTTTATTTAAGAAGAAAAAGCAATTGCTGTGTTCAAAGAACAAGCATAGAAACAAGGAAAATATTGCTGAAAGCATGTGTGTAATATAGCACTGTACGGCTGTGAAGCTTGGGAGAAGCAGACAGGAAAAAGATAGAAAAGTCTTTGAAATGTGGTGCTACATACGTATCATGAAGATATCATGGACAGACAAAGTTAAGAACAAAGAGGTTCAAGAAATATAGTGGAAAAAAGAAATATGTGGAAAACAAAAAATAGGAGAGGTGATGATAGGTTACATACTAAGGCATGAGGGAATAGTGTAGAATATATTAGAAGCAGAGATAGGAAAAAGAGAGGTAGAGGTAGACGTAGGTTGGACTATTGCACATAGATAGTGAAAGATTTGGATGTGGGAATTTCAGGAAATGTGTAGGCTAGTTCAGAAAAGAAATCAATGGAGGTACGTGCCCATCCAGTCCCAAGATGGAAAACCTTATGACGAAAAAATAATTGTACTTAAACCTGATGATTATTATAAGCAACTATAAGTATTGGGTGGGCAATATTCTCGAATAATGGTAATTGCGTAAAAGAATTTACTGAAAAACTTTTAATGTGGCATATGTCTGTGTTGGAAGATCTTGTTAGCTACAGACTACTTAACCCCCTTCACATACCACTGAATATCGGTGAAATAAAGCATATATTTAGGAAACAATTGAAGGGGAATCGAGCTGTAGTTAGGCTGTAGGAATGTCAGGGAATTGTGTAGGCTAGCTCAGAATAGAAATCAGTGGAGGTACGCGTCCAACCAGTTCCAAAACGTAAAACCTAATGATAAAAACATAATTGCACTTAAACCTGATAATTACTATAAACAAATACAGGTTTTGGTTTTGCAATACTTTCAACTAATCTTGATTGTGCAAAAGGATTTATTGGAAAACCTTAACATAATTGCTATGGAATAAATTTATATTTAATGCTTAAATTTAAATTTACCATTTCGAATGGACCTGCACCTTGCCGAAGTTCTAAATTACCAGAACAGGTGAAATGGCTTGCGTGTTCTAATGAGCTAAAGAGCCACACTACAGGTCGGTATGGCAGTCTAAGACACACTACCGCGATGTGGAAGGCAACGGAAACCACCACATTATCTCCCAAGTACACAGCATACTTAAATTGTAACAAACATGATGACATTCTCTGGGGTAAAAGATTCCGGAGTTAAAATAGTCCCCCATTCGGATCTCCGGGAGGGGACTACTTCGGAGGATGCGATCGGGAAGTTAAAAATAAGAGTCGGAAACATTCTGCGAGTCGGAGTGTGGAATGTTAGAAGTATGAAGTAAGTAGGTAAGCTAGAGAACCTAAAATCGAAATGAATAGGTTATCACTAAACATAGTAAGGATCAGTGAAGTTCGGTGGCCAGAGGCAGGGGATTTTTGGAGCAGAGACTTCAAAGTAATTCATACAGGAGCAGAGGAAGGAAATTTGGGTGTGGGGATAGTTATGCGGAAAAGATAGGATACTGTGTGAAAATTACTTACAAAAGAACGAAGAGTACTCATGGTTAGATTAGAATCTAAACCGGTAAACACAGTAATAATACAAGTATACAAGCCCACCTCTAGCTACAGTGACGAAGAGGTGAAGCCATCTACAAAGATATCGAAGACATATTAAGATACGTAAATGGACATGAAAATTTAATAATTACGGGATTTTAATGCCGTGGTAGGTGAGGGTAGGGAAGGAACGGTAGTAGATTATTTGGCTTAGGCACGAGATATGACAGGGGAAATAGGCTGGTAGAATTTTGCGACAAGAACAATTTAATCATCACAAACACATTATTTCAACTTCATGCTAGAAGACGATATACGTGGAAGATGCCAGGAGATATAGGAAGATATCAAATAGGTTACATTCTTGTTAGACAACGGTTTAGGAATCAAGTAAAAGACAGTAGAAGCTACCCTGAAGCAGATATAGATACTGACCACAACATCGTAATTATGAAGGCCGCACTTAAATTTAAGAATGTGAAAAAAAGAAACGGAAAAAGGCACTTGGACTTAGAGAAACTAGAAGATAAAGATATTCAAGAAAGATTCGAAAATAAGTCAAATAAATTGCTCAAAGATATCGGGAAAATATCTGATACTAAAGAAGTAGAAACAGAATGGAATAACATTAAATCCAGCCTAGACATGGCGGTCAGAGATATTCTGGGGTATACACAAAAAGAAAATAAGAAACCATGAATAACAAAGGATATCCTGAATTTAATAGAATAAACACGAAAATACAAAAATAAATCAGACGAAACAGGAAAACAGAAATACAAAGCCATAAAATGGGAAATTATTCGAAAATGCAGGAAAGCTAAAGAACAATGGATTGATGAAAAGTGCAAAGAGGTACAAACGAAGTTGGAAATAGGAAAGACAGACGAAGCATACAAATTAATTAGAATGAATTTTAGGGATATAAAACCGTATAGCAAAAATATAAGCGATGCACAAGGAAACGTCATTATAGAAAACGTAGAGAAAGTGGTTAGATGGTAAAAATATATAGGGAATTTATATACAGGAGAAGGGACTAACTGCATTAGAACAGGAATCAGACTTTGAAAATGATGACTTGGGATATCCTATACTTAGAGATGAGTTTGAATTAGCATTAAAGAGTCTGAAAAATGGTAAGGGCCGGGTACAATAAGGTGCAAGCAGAAACTCTAAAAGCCGCTGGACAAGCAGTAACAGAACGTCTCTTCCAACTTGTAAGCTATATGTATGAGACAGGCGAGATACCCAAAGATTTCAAACGTAGCATCAAAGTAACTATACCAAAAATGAAAGGCGCAGATAGATGTGAAAATTTTCGAACAATAAGTTTGACAGCACACGCGTCAAAAATATTAACTAGAATTGTGCAAAGACGAATGGAAAAACGGCGAAGAAATACTAGGAGAAGACCAATTTGGGTTTAGGCGAAACAGGGGAACATGGGAGGCTATTTTAGCTCTGAGAGTGATAATGGAGAAAACAATAGAAAAAGGGGAAAGCGTGTATATAGGGTTTGTAGATCTGGAAAAAGCATTCGACAATGTAAATTGGAAAAAAAATGTTTGAAATACTCAAAAAGATTGGAATGAGTTATAGGGATAGACGAATAGTACATAGCTTATAAAAAAAGTAAACAGCAGTAATAGAATTAGAGCAGGAACGTAGAGAAGTAAACATTAGGAAAGGGGTGAGACAGGGATGTGCCCTATCCCCATTGATTTTTAACTTGTACATAGAAGAGGCAATTAATACTGTCAAATGCAGGAAGACATTTGGAACTACTATGCAGGGACAAAAAATTGATATGCTTAGATTAGCGTCTAGGAAGGAAGAATTAGAAGCTGCTCTTAATGAACTGGAAACGGTTCTAACAGAGAGATACGATATTAAAATTAACAAAAATAAAACTAAAGTTCTAGTATGCAAAGGTGGGGAAAATAAATAAAAAACAAGAATACAAGTATGTAACACGAACTTACGAGAGGTTAAGGATTTCTGCTACCTAGGAAGCCAAATAGCGCAAGATGGGAAATGCACAAAAGATATAAAACAAAGATTAGCACAAGGTCGTGCTACATTTAACAAGAAAAAGCAACTACTGTGCTCAAAGACCACAAACATAGAAACAAGGAAAAGATTGCTTAAAACATATGTGTGGAGCACAGCACTATACGGCTGTGAAGCCTGGACAGTAGGAGAAGCGGACAAGAAAAAGGTAGAAGCCTTTGAAGTGTGGTGCTACAGACGTATGATGAGGATATCATGCACAGACAAAGTTAAGAACGAAGAGGTACTAAAAATGGTAGGGGAGGAAAGAAATATGTGGAAAACGGTAAAAAATAGGAGAGATAGGATGATAGGCCACATACTACGGCATGAGGGAATAGTGCGGAATATATTAGAAGCAGAGATAGGAAAAAAGAGAAGAATAGGCAGACCTAGGTTAGACTACTTACTGCACACAGATGTAGGCTGTAGGGGTTTCAGCGAGATGTGTAGGCTAGCCCAGAATAGAAATCAATGGAGGTACGCATCCAACTAATCCCAAGATGGATAAACTAATGACGAAAAAATAACTGTGCTTAAACATGATGATTATTATAAGTAACTACAAGAATTGGTTGGGCAATATTCTCGAATAATGTTAAGTGTGTGAAAGGATTTACTGGAAAACCATTACTTTGGCAAATGTCTAAGTGTTGGGGATCTTGGTAGCCACAGGTTGCTTAACCCCCTTCACTGAATCTCGGTGAAGGGCATAAAATTAGAAAACAATAGAAGGGGAACGAGCTGTATACACATGCTGTGTGAGAATTTCAGGGAACTATGTAGGCTAGCTCAGAATATAAATAAGTGTAGGTACGTATCCAACCAGTTTTGAGACGGAAAACCTAATGACGAAAAAATAAGCGCAGATAAATCTGATGATTAGTATAAACAACTAGTTGTTGGTTGCGAAATGTCTGCAACTAATGATGACTGTGCGAAAAGATATATTGGAGAGTATATTAAATCGGTAAATGGTTAAGTGTTGGGGGAACTTGGCAGCCACAGGCTGCTTATCTCCCTTCACAACCACTGAAGATCGGAGAAATAGGGTATATAACTGTAAAACAATAGAAGGTGACCGAACTTCATCTAACAAGAAAGAACAGCGCCTATGAGGAAAGACAACAAACATAGAACAAGAAGAAAATTGTTGATAGCATATGTGTGGAGCACAGCACAGTATGCCTATGAAATACGGGCAGTCTGAAACGCAGACAGAAAAACGGTAGCAGCCTTTTGAAATGCTGTGCTTCAGATGTATGAGGACGATAGCATGGACAAACAAAGAAAGTAACAAATAGGTTATAGAAATAGTAGGGGAACAAGGATATATGGGGAAAAAGATAAGAGAAATAGAACGGCAGAATACGTTCTAAGGCATTTTTCGGGAATAGTATGGGATATATTACAAGCAGAGATAGGAAAAAAAGAGGTAGATGTAGACCTAGATCAGATAGTTATAGATGCAGACTGTGCAAATTTCAGGGAAATCTGTATTAGTTCAGAATAGGAAACAATGAAGGTACGCATCTAACCAGTTCCAGAAGTGAAGACCTAATGATGATTAGGTGAATCCCCCCACTCTCTGCGTTTGATAGCTAGCCTGGTACTTATGTTTTGTTCGGCTACGTCATTGTACGTAGCAAGATTACTAATGATACATTAAAGAAGTAGAAATAGTAAATATTCTTGCATCAGTATTAATAAATACAGAAGAAAAAACCTTTCCTGGTATAACCAGGAAATTAAAGAAAAAGCAAGGGAAATAGATAGATTATATAGAGAAACTATTAATAGTGAGGTATACGATAAGGAACAGTACTGGGCTAACTTTAAGAAGGTAAGAAATGAAGTGGTTACATTAAATTGAACTAAATAAAGAAAGTATTACGAAAATAATATTGATAAATACAGAAATAACTAATAAAATGTGGTAGACATTAAAACAATTAAAGCAAAAACATAAAAATACTCAATTTCAAAGAATAAATTTTCAAAGTACTGATGATAAACTGGTTGTTACGAATCAAAAGGAAATTGCAGAACATTTTAATAGCTATATCAGTAATTGTAGTGGGTTTGATCCAAGTCGATGAAATTGTCAAGCTAGAACAAGCTGTAGGGATCAAATTTTACAAGTTTGTATTTCTTGTCACACAAGCTTTACTAGTATAAATTCTGATTAGTTGTTTGGACGAAATTGGCTATTGAATATACATGTCATAGCTTTCCTTGTTAAAAATAGTTTGTAAACAGTTTGAGGTCTATTAACAATTATGTATCAAAATATTCACGATTCTCTAACTCATGAGTAAGTTCCAATAATTAAGTATTTGCGAAACTAGAGATTGAACAAGTTGTAATTTTATCGGTATAATAAAAATTATATGGTTTGTTAAAGTTATAGGTAGAAGTAAAACATTTCTGCTTGCCCACTACCTCCATTTTAAATTTTTATCATTAATGACACACTTTTAGCTTGGGAATTTAGTTTGATTTTCTTATTGCTGTTTATGGTGTTGTGATTATAAATTACTTTTATTTTTCAGAAAATGCCAAGTATTATCCATGACTTTAAATGAAGTTGGTTTTGAAAACGTTGCTTTACATGCAATGATACCCCAGCAACAACGACTAGCAGCACTTGCAAAATTCAAATCAAATGCTATTAAAATGTTAATAGCAACAGATGTAGCTAGCCGAGGTCTGGATATACCAACTGTTGAATTGGTTATCAATCACAATGTACCAAAGATCCCAAAAGAATACATTCACAGAGTTGGTAGAACTGCAAGAGCTGGAAGAGGTGGAATGGCTATAACGTTAACAAGTCCGTATGATATTTCTGCACTTAAAGCTATAGAAAATATTATTAACTTGAAACTGTCTGAATATAAAATTGATGGTATTTCTTTATTAATATTTATTTCAGTTAACAACCTTGTTTTTAGATAATGAAGTTGGAAAAATATTTACACAGATTTCTGTAACAGAGAGCGAAGCACACATAAAACTAGACGAAAAGGACTTTTATGAAAAGAAGTTGATAAATTTGAAGAAGAAGTGGATTTTAGATGGATTAGATCCTGATATAGAAGAAACCAAATTGTTGAGAAAAAATAATAAAAGGAAGCATAGTAAAAAAGAATTAAATGGAAAAATCAAAGAGGCTAAATTAAAATAAAGTAGATCAAAATTATGTCTTTTTATATATATATATATATATATATATATATATATATATATATACAACTTACCGATTCCATACAAGTATTGACCACTTAAACATAGCAGAAACATTTTTCTTAATCTTTTTTGGGAATTAAACCATTCATACTTTTTAAAATCATCTTTATTTATGTTTCGATCCATGACCTAGGATCGTTGTCAAAATAATAAAAACGAACTTAGGTCATGGATCGAAATGTAAATAAAGATAATTTTAAAAACTATGAGTGGTTTAATTCCCAAAGAAGATTTAGAAAAATGCTAAACAAACCACAACAAACATACAGGAAGTATTTATAGCAGAAACTTAATCGGAAAGTTTTCTGTGTGAGTACTGTAACTTTTTTTGTGCATTGTATTTTGTTCTGATTCTTTTTGTATCATGTTCCTGTACATGTGTAGATGAGAATTGATATGCTGAATTTCTAAAAATGACCTTGGCACTCTAAATATTGTCCTTTTATTGTTTTTTAAAAATCCTTTCTTTTGTGCGGAACCTATTGTGGCTGCTAAGGCGGCATTTTCAAAAATTCATTCGCACATGCCCAGGAATATGATGCAGAAAGATTTAGAGCAAAAACAAAACACAAAAAGTTCTTGGTGAAACTGACTTCCGCAGCTACTAGTTTAGATATAATAATAAAAGTTGTTTTGCTTCTTATCACTTATAACTTTATTGCATTATATACAGTGGCATTCTTAAGCATAAGCTGTTTTTTAGTAACTGATTTCTAAAAAATTAAATATACAAAGTCCCTAACCAAAAATTGTTTTGACTATATGTGAATTACTACCAATAAGTAGCCTGTCCACTAGCAACACAATAACATTTTAAAAGGTCAATTTGGAACTGAAAATCATGTTTTCAGGTTGTTAATTTTTAACTTAATGTTGTACGTTTGCATGTTAATAGTGTAATAGTATTTTTAGTATATACGGATAACTGTTTTTTTCATTTTGTATAGGGTGAATGCTCCAGTTAGTCAGCCAGTTCCATTTGCCGGCCATTTCTAAAGATTTTACGTGGGAATAGGTAAATTTAAAACACATTGTTTAAAAGCGTCCCTGTTCTTGTCCATCCTTTGCGTACAAATGTAAGCCATATCATAGGTTCATGTAGCACCAGATAGCATAACTCGCACTATTCAAAAGTGATCGTTAAACCGTGCACATTAGCTGCATTAATTTTAATATAAAAGAAGGTTGAAATCTAAATAAAAAAATTTAGAGGTTATATATCGGGTGTAGCAAAATAAGTGTAAAACATTTCAGAGGGTGATTCCTCATCATTAAAGAGATAGGGTCTTTCATATAAAGAAACTTCATTGGAGCATCCCTTGTTAAGATACAACTCCTTAAAAGGGGTACATAAAATTTGTTTTTAATTTTTGTTACAAACACAAAAAGTTACAAAATTGAAATTAAGGTGACATTTTTGCTATCAAAAATACACATCAATAATTTATTTGGTTTACCCCATGGTCATAAGGGGTGGAAAACGCAACCCCTAAAATTTATTTCCAATGTAACTTTTTGTCTTATTATTTGTTTGCCATTTAAAAATTTACTTCCAATAGTTTATTTCATTCTAAACAAAAAATGTCTCTTGAATTTTTTGACCAAAATTAACCAGTTTGCAGAAAAAATTATTTTACAAACAACTTACAGAGATACATCGTCATAAGACGAAAATGCGAAACTAATTTATCTAGTAGGCCGCTATTAGTAATAGTGACAATTAAATTGTTATCACGCTGTCAGTTTGTAAATTTTTGAAATTGAATTAATAATTGTGTGTCGTTGTTCTGTACTTAATTTGTTAGTTTAATAGTCCACTTGTTATTAAAATGGCATACACAAATGCGGAAATGGCTGATGTGCATTACGTTTACAGTCTGTCGCAGGGTAATGGGTTAGAAGCTTGCAGAAGGTATGCTGATATGTATCCTCAACGGTAGCTTCCTTCGCATAGAATATTTGCCCAACTGCATCAACGATTATAATAATATGGTTCATTCGAAAAAAGAACGCAGGATTGTGGTCGCCATGGAGAAGTTAGAATACCACAGCTTGAAGAAGCAGTACTTAATATGGTTGAAGAACAACCCACTAGCAGTACTAGAAAGATTGCTTTCGAGTTAAATGTTGATCATATGACGGTATTTCGAATTTTAAAGGAACAACTCTTATACCCCTACCATCTACAACGAGTACAGGCACTGTTACCGCGAGATTTTCCGAACCGTCTTGAATTTTCCAATTGGATGCTGGAAATGATTAAAAGAAATCCTGACTTTCTGAAGACGATCGAATTCACAGACGAATGTACTTTTTCTCCGGACACAATTATTAATTTCATAATAACCACATATGGGCTGATGAAAACCCTCACGCTATTGTCCAAGCTAACCATCAAGAACTTTTTGTCTTAACGTGTGGGTCGGAGTTATTGGGGATTAATTAATTGGCCCTCATTTTCTACCTCCTTGATTAAATGGTGAGGCATACACTCAATTTTTAAAAGTACATCCAGTACTGCTGGAGGAAGTTCCTTGTGGTATCAGAAGGATTATGTTTTTTATGCATGATGGGGTTCCCGTCAATTTTAGTCAAGCAGCACGTCAGCATTTAATTCAAACATCCAAATCATTGTATAGGTCGAGGAGGACCACAGAATTGGCCCGCTCGATCCCCGGATTTGAATCCTCTCGATTTCTCTACTTGGGGCCATTTACAGAGTTTGGTTTATCCTACTCGTGTTCGCGATGTAGAGTACTTAAGAAACTGCATTATCGATACATGCAGGGTAATTAGAGAGACTCCAGGAATATTTGAGCGAATACGTGGCTCGGCTCAATGCGCCGATGTCTAGATGCATGTGTAATGACTGAAGGTGGACATATTGAACATTTACTATGATTTCTACATGTTGTATGTTTTGTTATTAATAAATAAGTTTTGTTTATTCATCTTTAATCATACTTTGATGCAGGTAGTAACTACAAAATAACAATAATAATCCAGTTCGCATTTATGACGATGTATCTCTGTAGTTGTTTGTAAAATAATTTTTTTCTGCAAACTGGTTAATTTTGGGCAAAAAAATTCAAAAGACATTTTTTGTTTAGAGTGAAATAAGCTATTGGAAATAAATTTTTAAATGACAATCAAATAATAATAAGACAAAAAGTTACATTGGAAATAAATTTTAGGGGTTGCGTTTTCCACCCCTTACAACCATGGGGTAAACCAAATAAATTACTGAGTAAGTGTATTTTTGATAGTAAAAAAATGTCACCTTAATTTCAATTTTGTAACTTTTTTGTGTTTGTAAAAAAATGAAAAACAAATTTTATGTACCCCCTATAAGGGGCTGCATCTTAACAAGGGATACTCCAGTAAAGTTTCTGTATATGAAAGATCCTATCTCTTTTACGATGAGGAATCATTTCCTGAAATGTTTTACACTTATTTTGTTACACCCGGTATATATCACGTGGTCGGTAACTGGACTTTTAGAAATTATAGAATTCTGTTTTTCGGCCACGATTTTTGTTCAATGTCTTTCTCTAATGCATGCATACTTATATTAAACTGTCTCACCCTATCTTTCTGTTAATTTTTTTAATATTGATAACCGGCACAGTGATAGTAAAAGATGTAGACTGTAGGGGTTTCAGGGACTTGTGTAGGCTAGCCCAGAATAGAAATCAATGGAGGTATGCATCCAACCAATCCTAAGATGGATAAACTAATGACGAAAAAATAACTGTGCTTAAACATGATGATTATTATAAGTAACTACAAGAATTAGTAGGGCAATATTCTCGATAATGTTAAGTGTGTGGAAGGATTTACTGGAAAAGCATTATTTCGGCAAATGTCTAAGTGTTGGGGGATCTTGGTAGTCACAGGCTGCTAAACCCCATTCCCTGAATCTCCTTGAAATACGGCATATAATTAGAAAACAATAGAAGGGGAATGAGCTGTATACACATGCTGTGTGAGAATTTCAGGAACTATGTAGGCTAGCTCAGAATATAAATAAGTGCAGGTACGTGTCCAACCAGTTTTTAGACGGAAAACCTAATGACGAAAAAATAAGTGCAGATAAATCTGATGATTAGTATAAACAACTAGTTGTTGGTTGCGAAATATCTGCAACCAATGTTGACTGTGCGAAAAGATATATTGGAAAATATATTAAATCGGTAAATGGTTAAGTGTTGGGGGAACTTGGCAGCCACAGGCTGCTTACCTCCCTTCACAACCAGTGAAGGTCCGAAAATAGGGTATATAACTGTAAAATAATAGAAGGTGACCGAACTGCATCTAACAAGAAAGAACAGCGCCTATGAGGAAAGACAACAAACACAGAACAAGAAGAAAATTGTTGAAAGCATATGTGTGGAGCACAGCACAGTATGCCTATGAAATACGGGCAGTCTGAAACGCAGACAGAAAAACGGTAGCAGCCTTTTGAAGTGCTGTGCTTCAGATGTATAAGGACGATAGCATGGACAGTCAAAAATAATAACAAATAGGTTATAGAAATAGTAGGGGAACAAGGATATCTGGGGAAAAAGAGAAATAGAAGGGCGGAATACGTTCTATAGCATTTTTGGGGAATAGTATGGGATATATTACAAGCAGGGATAGGAAAAAAGAGGGGGATGTAGACCTACATCAGATAGTGATAGATGCAGACTGTGCAAATTTCAGGAAAATCTGTAGGTTAGTTCAGAATAGGAAACAATGATGGTATGCGTCTAACCAGTTCCAGGACTGAATACCTAATGATGATGAACCAGGCCAGTTTACGGCCACAAAAAGTCGCAATATCAATCGTAGTTTAAAATTGATTCTGGTGACTGAAAACAGGATAACAGTATTCTAGTTTCCATCCACCTTAAAGTTAATGTGAATTTTGAATAGAATATTCGTCTAGCTATCTATAAATGAATGTATTCTGACAAAAATATTTGGTGATTAATATAGTTATTTATTATACAAGGGAAAAAAGTACTAGATTTTAGCTCGAGGTGTGTGTTTGTCTCCCGACGCGAAGCGGAGGGAGACAAAACACCGAGAGCTAAAATCTACATTTTACCCGCGTATAATACACTATTTTTTCTGTGACTGGCAAAACAATGATTTAATATTTAAAAAAATATTACCAATTATATTAAAGTCAAAAAATCAATCTATGTCAAATTTGAAGTTTCAAACAGGTAGGCTGATGTACTTATAGGGACAGTTAGATCTGCGTTGCTAAGGAAACCTTTAAAGTAATCAAATATCTGTCAATTTAATTTTGCAGTGGTTACAAAATTGCGAACTTAAGTTGTTTATATCGATTGTTTTGAATATTCAAAATTCAAAATGGACAGTACTGATTCAGAAGTTTCTCTTACTCCACCGGAATTGGTAGAGGCAGCGAAAGTAGCATCAATAAAATTATTGCCAGCTAAATCACGAAAAATTTACGAAACTGCGATTCAAGATTCATGGAATGGAAGGCGAAAAGACATGTAGTTCTTACTCGGAGACGGTGTTATTGGTTTATTTTTCGAACTAGCGCAACAACAAAAGCCATCAACAGTGTGGTCGAATTATTCAATGATAAAAAGTATGTTACAAGTCAATAATAACGTAGACATTTCAAAATATTGCAAACTAATTACGTTTCTGAAACAAAATGGGAAAGGTTACATGCCCAAAAAATCTGCAATATTTACGAGTACACATATTAGTGATTTTTAAATAATGCTCCTGATGAAGTTTATTTATTGGTCAAGGTTGTTGTTGTATTTGGGATTGCAGGAGCCTGTCGAATATGTGAAATTAGCCAGGTAACATTAGATGATATTGAAGACGTGGAACGCCATTAATTGTGAAACTTAAGCAAACAAAGAATGATGTAAATAGGAGATTTATAGTTACTGAAGAATATATTAAATTTTACAGAATGTACATGGCACTTCGTCCAGCAGCAGCAAAGGATCGCCGCCTGTTTTATGCATATCGCAATGGGAAATGCGTCAATCAAGTTGTGGGTAGAAATCAGTTTTATAAGGTACCTGAAATAGTAGCCAATTTTCTTCGACTTAAAAATGCTAAGTCATATACAGGTCATGCATTTCAAGATCGTCTGCTACACTTTTAGTTGAATCTGGGGAGACTTGATGACACTAAAGAAACATGGTGGTTGGAAGTCATCAATGGTCGCTGAAGGGTATGTTGATGAATCGATAGTGCACAAGACAGAAATAGCTAAGAAACTGTTTAGTTTGTGTGGCAGTGCATCAGCTGAAACAGAATCCAATTTGCGAACAAGTACATCAACGGCAGTTGTGTCAGTGGCACAAAATATTATTTCAAATCAAGAAAATTCCACTGTAGCAGACATTCCTAATTGTTCAAAAAACATGTCTTTCAGGCAATGTACATTTAATAACTGTACTTTTAACATTAAGGAAACGTAACTTATACATAAGAAAATATTCTAAAATTAAATATCTTCGTGTTCTTACTTATTTGCACTTACCAGGGAAAAAAGTACTCATTTTTTTCCCGGGGAAAAAAGTAATTTTATATAAAGTGACATTTTGTTACCTGTCAAGAAATATTAAATGTCACATTTTTTTCCCGTCGCAGAAAAAAAATTTTTATTAGTAATTTTTCCATTATTACAGATGGAAATGAAAAGAAAGCAACAATAAAAAAAATTTCGAAAGCAAAAATCATAAAAAACTTTTCCAATACACTGAAGAGACCTTTTCTACAGCAATAGAAGAAATAAAAGAGAACAATTCTGGAATTAGGGCAACCCGCAGAAAATATTGGATACCCAGAAGTACACTGCAAGGTGGTTTGTGCGGAAAAACAATGCAGTGCAGAAAAACTGGATCTCCATCTCTTCTTACAGTTGAAGGAAAGATGAAGATTGTGGAATGGATTGTCAGAAGACCAAAATGTGAATTTCCTAAGAAGCAGGACTTATTTGAAGCGGTAGGAAAAATTTTAAAAAACAGTGGCAAAGGAACTATCTTTAAAAACGGCAGATCCGGTGAAAAGTGGTACAGAAGGTTCTTATAATGAAATCCGACAATTTCAATTAGAGAAGCAGAAGGAATAAATAAGGATCGTGCCATTATTACTGAGGAATCTATACGACGATGGTTTTCAGAACTTAGCGTGTATTTAGAAGAACATAATTTATTAGATACTTTTGAAGATTCTCAAAGCATATTAAATCGAGATGAAACGGGATTTGCACTGTGCCCTAAAACGGGATAAGTTCTAGCTCCCAGAGGATTTAAAAACTTGTATAGCGTGAAAGTTGGGAATGAAAAGGAAAACATTACAGTTTTAGTAGTAGTTTTAATCCAGCTGGGAAAATATGTCAGGCGGCTCCGTGGCGTAAGGTATGTGTGATACTACGCCCAAGGTCCGAGTTCGAATCCGACACGGTCCGCTTGAAAATGTTAGGCAGCATTTTTCGCAAATACACCCTCGTTCGGATGAGAGGTAAAATGGAGGTCCGTGTGTGAGTGTTGTCACGCACGTTAAAGATCCTTGCTTGGAACAGCAGGATTCGGCAAAATTCAAAATTTTCAGGTAAACTCGCTTCCTGGCCAATGTAGTACCTTGGTGGAGCATTGGAAAATCACATGTAATGGGAAAATATGTCCACCGCTTGTCATTTTCCTTATATTAGATCTTACATGTGATTTTCCAATGCTCCACCAAGGTACAATTGGCCAGGAAGCAAGTTTTTACCTGGAAAATTTTGAATTTTGCCGAACCCTTGCTGTTCCAAGCAAGGTAGGATCTTTAACATGCGTGACAACACTCACACACGGGACCTCCATTTTACCTCTCATTCGAACGAGGGTGTATTTTTGTGAAAAATGCTCGCCTAACATTTTTCAAGCGGACTGTGTCGGGATTCTCACCCAGTACCTTGGGCGTAGTAGTCACACACATACCACTACGCCACGGAGCCGCCTCCTTATACTAGATCACCTAAAGTCGTCATCGATTCAGTGCTAGAACACTGGGCGCTTGGTAAATCTGATTCAGGGTGGATGCAATCAAGTGTATTTTTTGAGTATGTTGTGAATGAACTAGATAAGTGGATAACAGATAATGAAATTAAGAGGCCCGCTGTTCTGTTTATTGATGGCCACAAATCACACATGACGATGGCACTGACTGAAGAATGCGAAAAGAGAAATATTGTATTATATGCGTTGTCGCCCATCACTGTGCACTTGCTTCAACCAGCTGATGTTAGTGTCTTCCAGCCCATGAAACAAGAGTGGGAAAATACAGTCAGGAGGTGGCAAAACAGACCAGAGAACCTCAACTGTACAGTAAATAAAACCAATTTTTGCAAGCTACTGTGCGAGTCATTGGAAAACAGAAATATGCAAAGTTCTGTCATAAGTGGATTCCAGAGGTGTGGATTATATTCACTTGATCCCAATAGTGTTAATTACACTAAATGTGTATAAAATCAAATAGAAAACATGTAAACTCACGACAACACCTTATTTTAGAAAAGGATAACAACAGAAAGAATAACAGTTGATAATATTAGTTCTACACACAAGGTTATAACGTTTATTAGAAATTCACTTGAAGGCTATGGCATTAATGTTAATATAATTTTGGACAAAATAAACCACTTAGGAAATGTTCAAGTAAAATACACAGATCATGACGAAATAAAACACCCAGAAAATGATAGTATTGGTAATTTAGAAGTAATCGATATTGAACAATCACTTTGCATATCTCCGAAAAGTGTGGACAGTGAGAAGCCTTTTGTAGAAGTGGGAACTATTTTACCTATGACCAAATTCAAAATAATATCAGATATTAAAATAAAATGTTCTGATTCAATATGGGATACAGTACTGGCAACCAATGACGAGAGCATATCAACCACACATAACACCACAATTGGCACAGAAGATTTCCCCAAAGAACATAATAATGACGATCTAAACTAGTGTCAGTAAAAGAAAAGCCTCTTGTGTTATGTGAAAATATGGCCAGCGGTTTCGAAACAAGTTTTAAAATTCCCTTAGCAACAAATTTGAAATTACAAGAAACGTGAAAAAAAGAATAGCTTTCATTGGGAGTCGTTTAGAAAACATTTAATTTTTCCAGAACCGATTAAAAAAGGTAGCAATTCAAGATTAAAAGAAATTGCCAAGTGCCATCTCATCAAAAGCTTGGAGACAATATTATACACAAAAGGAAACTATCAAACAAGCAAATGTGAAAGCTGTGCTAAAGAGAAAAGAAGAAAGAGCACAACAGAAACAAGTTTAAGCAATAAAACTGAAATTTAAAAACGAGTCTAATGACAAAGAAAAAATATCTTGTAAAACAATTTCATCAAAAAATGAAATTTGTTCTACTTGTACAATAGAACTTATTAGTGACACCGAAGAAGATGATGAAAAGAACATAGGCTGCGACTACTGTAGCAGATGGTATCACATGAAATGTACGGAATTTATTGGTATGCCATATAAAGAGGCTGCCGAGAAAGACTACAAATGCGACTATTGTACATAATATACATATTACTCTAAAATATGTTTTTAAAAACATTTTTGTTTATTTTGTTTTTATTACCTATTTCTATAAAGATATAGTTATACATTTAATTACAAGTATATATTTAAGTGGTAGGAAGTAGTTTTTTTTAGTTGGCCGACAAATGGCACATTTATACCCATATAACACAGCTGCTGGTCAGGAACTGATACGCCAATGGCCAACATTAGGTCATCACTGGCCAACAACAGCGAAAATCCGAACTTTTTCTTCATCAAATTTGACATGTTTATGATTAAACTCATTAAAATTAATTTATTCAAAAGTATGAAGTGCCTATCTAATAAAGAATTTGTTGGAACATTACTGTATACATACAAAAATGTTAGTTGTATAGATGACAAGCTGTATAACCTTACGTAAACTGGCCGACAATCGGCGCATTTACCCTATGAGACAAAAAGTGTTTAAAATATATAGATATGCAATTCCATTAATTTGCATTAATCATTGTTTACATTTTTTGTCATTTAAAAGGGCTATTTTTGTGAGCTACCTGACCTGGGAAAGTATTTCTACAAATCCTTCATTCAAAGATTATTTTATTATTGTAATGCAGGGCATGAATATGCTATACTTAAGTTATGAGCCTCTTCATGAGTTAATTGTAAAAATACACACAAACCAGCTGTTCTATGAATACACATACCAGCGCAAAATGTGACATCCACAATTGATCCACTTATTTCATTAACTATTAACATGATTAGTTATATAATAGTAGCAGATTACCTGGTTTGTTAAAAAAGCATCTTAAAGTTAATGAAATGCTTATAGAATACACCCTAATTATATATCTATTTAATATACTTGTTAAATTTTAACATTGTTACAACTAATAGACTATCTAATATGTCACATTTAAAATCAATTCTTTTAAATGAAAGGATGTTAAAAAAAGTTGACGTATAGGGTGTGGATTTCAATATCCTACGTAATGGTTGAGATATTTTAATATTGGCATTTCTGGAATTTTATATTTTGACAAAGTTATCTGTCAATTTTGCATAATTTATTCAAATATCTAATAACCTAGATATTATTCTATTGTATTGTGTTTTATTACTTTTCTTCGTATATACTTTATTTCTATCACCGTCATTAACAATCAACATGGCTTTGGCTATGCAAAGGAAAGCCAACGTAAGTATACTAATAATCGTTCCACTTCCTTTAAACAGTGATTTAATTTGCTAGCTAAGAAGTCTATCTTTAGGATGTATTATTATTAATTTTTGCCATTATTTTATACAATCATATCTGAACGATTTCTATTTAACGGTTATGGAACCAAGTTCCACATTAGTCACAATTTCATTTGTATGTAAATAGTATATTACATAGTAAGGAACGTAAGTAGGATTTACGGTGACGAGACGGTTTGCAGCCCGAGCGAAGCGAGGTTTGCAAAATGTCGACGCACCGCAAATCCCTTACGTCCCGCGGTATGTATATTATTTTGTCCCTACCTCTAAATTCAAAATCATTAAAAATGCCCTTAAATTAAGTTTAAAATTCAAATAAGAATAGAGAATTATTTAATGTAGGCTTATACCCGTAACCATGGCTTCTGTACGTCCCAAGGGAAGTAGTAAAAATTTACGTCCTGCTTCACTGCTATCGTGGTAAATGCAACTTACAGAAGGTCGTCTCGGTGACGTAAATATCACTTACGGCTAACGTAGGGAAAAAATGTTATTTTAAGAGCTTGATCTTAGCAACTTATTATATTTCGCGAAAGATTTGAAAACATCAATTTGGTCAAACTTTCCATTGTGCTGTTTACCTTAATTTAAGATACGATGCAATTTTTTAACACGTCCTTTTCTAGATATGTAATTTCTACACTCTTAACTTGTAACTGCTACTATCCGGTCAATTTGACTTTTTCACTTAGTGAAATTTAAATTATGCCGTGAACATTTATAGTTCAGCTTTCTTTCGCTGCTATATGTATTTGTGCATAACATAAATGTTAGTCAGCTAGTAGCCATGAATTGGTGTAGATGTGCATGTTATAAATATTATATTTTATTGTGTCTGGTCAATGTAATCGTCAATAGTATTATACGTTATTTTTAACTGCTACAGGTAATTTATCTTCATGCAATATTTTTATAGGAATTAGTAGGTTATTTTATAATGAATACACTTTCTACAAGATCCAAACAAGTAAGAGCAACTGACGATGACCTGAAGAAATGATTTGAGGATGGTAACGTTGAAAATGAAATAGATTCTGATTGTGATGCAATAGAAAGTGAACATGGGTCATTTTATTGAGAAGTAAAGTATAGATGATGCTGCGGATATTGTTGAAATGGAGAAAGTGAATCTAGTGATGAATGTGAACCTGAGAGAGACAAAACCAAATTTCTTGGGGAAATGGAAACAAAAATCTAAAGAATTTTTTTTTTATTTCATGCCGTTTGTTGGCAATTTTCTATTAATTGTAAATATTGTTTACTGTCTTCTTAATCATGATTGGTTGGTTAATATTTTTGACGCTCTGTAATATTATTTAGCTAGTTTCTGCACTGGCACGGCATTTGAGCATGGCACCTGATTTCCTACTGTGACTGCTTCGGGTCCATTTCCTTAGTGCTGGAATTTTTATCGTGAAACTTGTACTCTCGTGTTAGCAAGATGTAGCAACGTGCTCTTACACTGTAATGTAATCAAGTATTAAAACTAACAGTATCCAATATCTGTAGCTCATATGTAAATAAATACATTAATCACGTCAACTTTTATTTGAATCAGCTAAAGCTTTGCCTAGGCTTATTGAAATAATAATATAACGACATCTTTACAAAAGACCGTTTTTGATTTACAAATTTTTGAACTTGCGTAAAAACGTTAAATTGGGACAAAAGCGGTTTCACATTTATTTGGGTATCTCAGCTTAGGATAAAGCCAGACGAGTGAAACAAACACTGCTGTCTTCAGAATATTACAAGCTTTAATGTGATATATTACAAGAGTGTGCTTGCAACATTAATATTTTTCAGCTACAAATTCAAAATTTTTAAAGGTTATAGATACTAAATGACAACATGAAAAAACATTTTTTTACTCTTATTTTTAATTGTGGGATCTCAATGGGATCATGGTAAAAAAAAAATTTTCGTCAGAGAGGCACTGAAATTAGTTTTGTTACTTTGCCAAAATCATTACTGTTAATTAACTTACTTTCCATCAGATGTGTTTTAGTAAAAATGTGCACCAAAATCTTTACTGCAAACGTGTCTTGTATGCAGGCTCTAACAGCGACCATGTGTTCACCTAGTTATAGTTGTTGGTATAGTTAGTATTTGATTCTTGTTTTGATTCCTGCGCACTACCAAAATGTCTGGGTTTATTGGGAACATAAACGTTGGAGCTAGGCCCGAATGATGCAAAAAAATTACCTCCAGTCTTCATTTTCAGTCCTTTGACAAGACATTTGCAAGCTAGCAATGCTGATGACGTTCACATGTCACATCACTTGATATCTTCCATTGTTAATGTTGTACCACCTTCAACTATTTCACGAACAGAACTTTCATTACTCAATGAATAAATCTTGGTTTTTACTTCAGTTTTACTGTGCGGAATAAAAGTGCAGTGCTTCTGTGTGCCTTATAATTAGTTCAGCTTCTTGCAGGCGGTACTTCAGTAAATTTTCTTCTTCAGTATAGTCTTTAAAATTATTTTTCTCGAATTTGGTAATGGGTTCTGTCATCACATGATGTGCGATATGTATAAGGACTTACTCAAAATAACACACTTGGTCCTATTTCAATGTGTAGTTGTTTAAAAAATATTTACATTTAACCTTCACGTAAATTCCGCTGGACCATAATGCATTCCATTGCTTCAAAAATGTCTTCCTATTTGTTTTCTCCAGTCTCGGTAATTAATTATGAGAATATATTATGTAGGATTATTATTAATTCTAAACAACTGACTTTATACTTTTCAAAAATTGTTGTATAGTATTGTTTATAGTTCAAATGACATAATTGCTTCTGGTAAGATTACACCGACTTCTCATTCGTTCTAAAATGTTACTTCACCGTTTTATATTTGTAAAATAAATAATTAAACTAGTCATATATTGATAATAAGTCTAAATAATGCTTTACTCGGAAGGTTTTGATATCTAGACAAGTCTTGTTTAAAAGTGTTCTGCTTGAACGCGATTCATATTTAGTTTGGCAGCATTGGTAAAAAGTGAATGCATATGTTTTAAATCCATATGTAACCTTAGTCTGGTGCTGTAGAATACCTAAGCTTTATATTAGGAATATTTTCCTTGCTCCAGTTAAAAGTTGCATTGGTATCATTATTTTGTCCAGGTATAGTATTTGCAAATTCGTTCTTGTAGCAAGTTTGTTTGAACACACTCGCATGCACGCCCGCCTGCCCGCCCACCCACCCACTCACCCAATATCATCAGACACCCATTTCCCATGAACGCTGGCAAAAAGTGTCATTTAGCCTACTTTGATGTTACTTTTGTGATGGCAGATATTAATGAAACTTTTGTTATTTTTGTACTGGGCCGCTGAACCATAGGAAAAGTCATCAGCTGTCAGATACGAAATCACCGTTCTTTGAAATAAGTGAACAGCTACTGTATCGTGATTTAAGTATTTAGAAATAATTCATCATCATTAGGTCTTCAGTCCTGAAACTGGTTAGACGCGTACCATCATTGTTTCCTATTCTAACTAACCTACAGATATCCCCAAAATTTGCACAATCTGCATCTATCACCACGCTTTGGGCACTCTATAGACGATTCTGTTGGCGCATTTTAGTATTAACACTATCCGAATAGATGGCACCCACAATTTCAACAGTAATTATTGTTTGACATTAATTTGACGTTTAGAATTATTGTTTATCTAACCATAGTGCTATTCAAAGAATGTTTAATTCGAATTGATGCATTTCAAAAAATTCATTGTGAATTGTGATATTAATAATCGACTTCTTGAATATAGTTGAAATCAAATAAAGTCAAGCATGACTCATTATTCAAATCTGTAAGAACTAATAGTAGTACAACGTATTTCTTAACTTTATATAGTCGTCGGTTAAACTTTATTAGAGGTGGGGAAAATAGCAACGATTAAATAACACTTTAAATACATTAAACGAACGCGCTTTAAAGTGACTCGTGATACCTGAATTGAAAAATATAATTCAAAGAGCGACTCATCTCTACACTTCAGTCGGTCCATGAACAAGTTATAGGTTATGACGGATATGTTAGGTTTCTATTTAATTACCCAATTGGATATTTTGTTCCGTGAACAATTATATTTAGATTATAAACAAAGCAATGCAAAGGTTTATTGAAGAGTATGCAAGAATCAAACTGTTAAATTTATTACAATATTAAAACATCGAGCGTGTGTGTGCAAAATATCTCAAAGAAAATTCCATATTGTAGTTTGTCTGGTTGAAGAAATTATATTTTTGAATACGTACAGAGCTAATAATTTAGGGGTTCTACGACTTGCCGATTTACAATATCAATATAATCGAATAGCGAAAACACTTTCAGTTTACTGAAAGCCCTAACGTATTCCTTTCCTTGTGGTAGCCAACACACTTGGCCGATTTAAATTGTCACGTTGGTGGTAATGATGTAATGATTGTATCCTTTTTTAACTTTTGAAAGCAAACAAGTTTTCTGTAAACTGTTTGTTGTATATCAGATTCCTGTTGAGAGCGCTTAATAAGAACTAGAAGGATTCTTGAATTTCATTAGTTGAAAGAGATCCTGAAAAGCGTGCTGCCTTGAATTCAAACAATTATTGCGAAAGCGCAAACAATAAGAAGTAACTCTCACAAGTTGAGTTAAACTTGAATAAATGTTAAACGGAAAAGGGTCAGGTGAACTGACTGTAATACAGCGAGCTTCCTTTTCATTTCAGGAAGTTCTGTACATGATAACTTGAAAGTAGGCCATGAAGATTCTTCTTCAGTGAGCCATGATGGACCATGCCACCATAAAATAGACTCTTTCAGATTGAGTTATTCCTCTTGAGAGAATATCTGCAGGGTTATCTTGAGTAGGTACATGCCGCCAAATGCCCATCGACGTCAATTGTTGTACATCTGCAACCCTGTTACAAACGAATATATTCAAGAGATTAGGGTTGGCCTTCAGCCATCCTAATACAATTGTTGAATCTGACCAAAATATATAATGAGAAATGGGTAATTGTAATGCCTTTGAAACTTGGTCATTTTGTTTAGCTTAGCAGAACTGCTCCAATATGCTCTAGCCTTGGTATTGTAAGAGGTTTCAGAGGAGAAACCTTTGATTTTGAACACAGAAGATTAACATGGAATCTCCCATCTTGATCCATCGATCGTAAAAAATACATGCACCATATCCATGTAGGGATGCATTTTAAAACCATGAAGCTGAACATCAGTAAATTCCTTGCATAAAATATGACGAAATTTTCAAATCGTTTAAATTGACGAGATCAGTACGATAAGAACTCCATTTTGCTTGAATGGTTTCAGGAATGAAATCATCCCAACCCAATTTTCAATCCAAAGTTTTGAATCAGAATTTTAGCTCCTAAAGTACAGGGACCAAGGAGTCCTAAAGGATCGAAAATTTGTGATATTTCGAAAGCATGCTACGTTTGGTAGCCTTGAATGAAGATGCATTTGAAATCGTAAACATGAAATTATCGGATTCAAAACACCAAGTCAAACCTAATGTACGAGTGTGCTCATGAGAGTCCGAAAGCAAGAACACCTGGATGAATATCCGAATCTGGAATTATGTCTAGAACTTGGGGATTGTTAGAAATCCATTTTGGTAGTTTGAAGCAGCCTGAATCAAGAATTTGTTTTACCTTCCTGCAAAGATCACGAGCACCTTGAAGCGTACTACTTCCTGTTAAAGGTCATCCACATAAAAGTCTTCTTAATGGTCTTAGAGACTTCAGGAAATGATGTTTCCACACCTGCTGACAGACAACGATGGAGAAAATATGCGGATGCTGTACCGTCCGTAACTGTATTTAAACTGTAAACGAATGGGATCTAAAGTATATGTCACAGGATCCTCTGCAAATTTCCGGTCAAGGATTAACGAAGTACAAGTCTACATTTAACCTAACCTTAAAAATGTTTGACAATTAATTACAAACGGAAATATTTTATGAACATACGCTCAGAGTGGTTGCATTGAATTATACAGCCGATTAATATTTTTCTAGCTATCCTTTTTAGATGGGGGAGGACCAGGTAATAGAGTAGCATAACAATATTGTGGCTGTGTTTTATTCATATGTGCAACGATGAGTCATGCTTGACTTTATTTGATTTCAACTATATATCCAGGTGTGCGATTAAAAAAAATACAATTAGGTGTACTTAAAATTACATTACTGTTGTTTTTGTAGGTACTTATTTCACCATCAATGGCTGTTATTACATACGGCTATTGAATGGACAAATAATTTATAGTAAAACTGAAAATTAAGAGAAACATCTTAAAGTTAGAGCTTGGTGTTGGTTTATACATTACTGTATTTAGGGGAGATTCATGTTTATTAGTTTTGTAACAAATGGTAAAATAATGGGTTACATATTTTTATTCGAATCTTGGATTTGGATATGTTCTCTACTATGTGAGAGGTTGAGATAAGAATGCCACTAAGCATAGATTTTCAAATCCTTATAAGAATAAAATTACGTTTTGATGATTATTTTTTAATTTGTACATCAATGGCCTGTGTTTTGTTGTATTTGTCAATAGTACCCGAAATCGGTTTTTCTCTTCCTATAATATGCAATAAGCGAATAATATATTTTGGTAAAATGTTCTGTTTATTTCATTTCTTAAAATGCATGTATGATGTACAAGTTTATATTTTCAGTTTTATTAATTTGACCTATATACATACATAATGTATGTATGTAGTTCATTTTAGTGAAATATGGAAATATAAATTTTTGCATCTATAAGCATTCAAATTAATTTGCAATACTATCTTAGATGTGAACTATAGCAGGGTTTTTAACCTTTAAGTATAGTGTAGATGCAAACCAAACCTATAATTTCATACGAAATATTAACACTATCCACCCGGATGGCGGACAAAGACGCCAACAACTTATAAACAGGAGGTGGCACATCTATACTAACTTATGTAACCTATGATCTATCACTATCTGATCTAGGTGTACATCCACCTTTTTTTTCCTATCTCTGCTTGTCATATATCCCATACTATTCCCCAAAAATCCCTTAGAACGTATTCTGCTCTTCTATTTCCTCTATTTTTTTTTCCAAAGATATTCTTGTTCCCCTATTTCTATAACCTATTTGTTATTATGTTTGTCTGTCCATCCTCATACATCTCAAGCACGGCATTTCAAAGGCTGCTTCTGTTCTTCTATCTGCTTTACAGACTGCTCGTATTTCATAGGCATACTGGCTGTGCTGTGCTTCACACATATGCTTTCAACAACTTTTTGTTCTATGTTTGTTGATCATAGGCGCTGTTCTTTCTTGTTAGATGCAGTTCGGTCCCCTTCTATTGTTTTACAATTATATACCCTATTTCTTCAACATTCAGTGTTTGTGAAGGAGGGTAAGCAGCCTGTGGCTGCCAAGTTCCCCCAGCACTTGAACATTTACCGATTTAATTTTTTTTCCAATATATCTTTTTGCAGTCAACATTAGTTGCAGATATTTCACAACCAACATCTGTAGTTGTTTATAATAATATCAGATTTACCTGCGCTTATTTTTTCGTCATTGGGTTTTCTGTCTCAAAACTGGTTGGACACGTTCCTGCACTTATTTATTTTCTAAACTAGCCTACATAATTCCCTGAAATTCTCACAGCAATACAGCTCGACTCCCCTTCTATTGTTTTCTAATTTTATGCCCTATTTCACCGAGATTCAGGGAAGAGGGTTAAGCAGCCTGTGACTGCCAAGATCCCCCAACACTTAGACATTTGCTGAAATAATAGTTTTCCAGTAAATGCTTTCATGTAATTACCGTTATTCGAGAATATTGCCCATTCAATATTATAATAAACATAATGTTTAAGAGCAGTTACTTTCTTCGTCATTAATTTATTCATCTTGGGACTGGTTGGATGCGTACCTCCATTAATTTCTATTCTGAGCTAGCCTACACATTTCCCTGAAACTCCTACAGCCTACATCTTTCACTATCTGTGTGCAGTAGTCTAAGCTAGGTCTACCTCTTCTTCTCTTTTTTCCTATCTCTGCTTCTAGTATATTCCGCACTATTCCCTCATGCCGTAGCATGTGGCCTATCATCCTATCTCTTCTATTTTTTACCATTTTCCACATATTTCTTTCTTTCTTTACCATTTTTAGTACCTCTTCGTTCTTAACTTTGTCTGTTCATGATATCTTCATCATTCGTCTGTAGCACCACATTTCAAAGACTTCTACCTTTTTTTTATCCGTTTCTCCTACTGTCCAGGCATCACAGCCGTACAATGCAGTGCTCCATACATATGTTTTAAGCAATACTTTCCTTGTTTCTATGTTTGTTGTCTTTGAACACAGTAGTTGCTTTTTCTTGTTAAATGTAGCACGACCTTGTGCTAGTCTTTGTTTTATATCTTTTGTGCTTTTCCCATCTTGCGTTATTTGGCTTCCTAGGTAGCAGAAATCCTTAACCTCTTGTAAGTTCGTGTTACATATTTGTATTGTTGTTTTTGATTTATTTTCCCCTCCTTTGTATACTAGTACTTTAGTTTTAGTTTTGTTAATTTTCATACCATATCTCCCTGTTAGAACTGTTTCCATTTCATTAAGAGCAACTTCTAACTCTTCCTTGCTAGATGTTAATAATGCTATATCATCTGCAAATCTAAGTATATCAATCTTTTGTCCTTGCATAATAATCCCAAATGTCTTCCTGCATTTGACAGCATTCATTGCCTCTTCAATGTACAAGTTAAAAATTAATGGGGATAGGGCACATCCCTGTCTCACCCCTTTCCTAATATTTACTTCTCTACGTTCCTGCTCTAATTCTATTACTGCTGTTTGCTCTTTGTATAAGCTATATACTATTCGTCTATCCCTATAGCTTATTCCAATCTTTTTGAGTATTTCGAACATTTTTTTCCATTTTACATTGTCGAATGCTTTTTCCAGATCTACAAATCCTATATAGACGCTTTTCCCTTTTTCTATTGTTTTCTCCATTATCACTCTCAGATGTAAGATAGCCTCCCGTGTTCCCCTGTTTCGCCTAAACCCAAATTGGTCTTCTAGTATTTCTTCGGCCCGTTTTTCTATTCGTCTTTATACAATTCTAGTTAATATTTTTGACACGTGTGTTGTCAAACTTATTGTTCAAAAATTTTCACATCTCTCCGCGCCTTTTCTTTTTTGGTGTAGTTACTATGATGTTACGTTTGAAATCTTTGAGTATCTCGCCTGTTTCATACATATAGCTTACAAGTTGGAAAAGACGTTCTGTTACTGCTTGACCAGCGGCTTTTAGAGTTTCTGCTTGCACCTTATTTGTACCCGGCACCTAACCATTTTTCAGACCCTTTAATGCTAATTCAAATTCATCTCTAAGTATAGGATATCCCAAGTCATCATTTTCAATGTCTGATTCCTGTTCTAATGCAGTTAGTTCTTCTCCTGCATATAAATTCTATATATATTCTTGCCATCTACCCACTTTCTTTACATATTCTATAATGACTTTTCCTCCCACGTCCCTTATATTTTTGCTATACGGTTTTATATCCCTAAAATTGATTCTAATTAGTTTGTATGCTTCATCTGTCTTTTCTACTTCCATCTTAGTTTGTACCTTTTTGCACTTTTCATCAATCCATTGTTCTTTAGCTTTCCTGCATTTGCGAATAATTTCCCATTTTATGGCTTTGTATCTCTGTTTTCCTGTTTCGTCTGATTTATTTTTGTATTTTCGTCTTTCTCCTATTAAATTCAGGATATCCTTGATTATCCACGGTTTCTTATTTTCTTTTTGTGTATACCCCAGAATATCTCTGGCCGCCATGTTGAGGGTGGATTTAATGTTATTCCATTCTGTTTCTACTTCCTTGGTATCAGATATTTTCCCGATATCTTTGAGCAATTCATTTGACCTTTTTTCGAATCTTTCTTCAATATCTTTATCTTTTAGTTTCTTTAGGTCCAAGTGCCTTTTTCCGTTTCTTTTTTCAAATTTTTAAATTTAAGTGCGGCCTTCATAATTACGATGTTGTGGTCAGTGTCTATATCTGCTTCTGGGTAGCTTTTACAGTCTTTTACTTGATTCCTAAACTGTTGTCTAACAAGAATGTAATCTATTTGATAACTTCCTATATCTCCTGGCATCTTCCACGTATATCGTCTTCTAACATGATGTTGAAATAATGTTTGTAATGATTAAATTGTTCTTGTAGCAAAATTCTACCAGCCTATTTCCTCTGTCGTTTCTCGTACCTAAACCAAATAAACCTACTACCGCTCCTTCCCTACCCTCACCTACCACTGCATTAAAATCCTCCGTAATTATTAAATTTTCATGTCCTTTTACGTGTCTTAATATGTCTTCGATATCTTTGTAGATGGCTTCTACCTCTTCGTCACTGTGGTTAGAGGCGGGCATGTATACTTTTATTATTACTCGGAAATAATTACAAAACTTTTTTTTGATGACTTCTGCTTATTGTAGTATACTACAAAGCAGTATTGACACTCTACCAAACTAGTATCGAGTATTATTTGTAACAAAACATGTCAAAAAAAATACAAATGAGGCTTATGCAACTGATTATTTAAATATCAAATATTTTTATAACCCTATTTTTTGTTGAAATTATTACTTGACTGTTGACTGTAAGGATACATTAAAAACGCATTTGCAGGATGCTTCTGAAAATTTAATAATATAGGAGATTTTAATGCAGTGATAGGTGAGGGTAGGGAAGCTGTAGTAATAGGTTTATTTGGTTTAGGTAACAAAAACAATTTAACCATCACAAATATATTATTTCAACATCATACTAGAAGACGATAGACGTGGAAGATCCCTGGAAAAGGGAAATATCAAATAGATTACATTCTTGTTAGACAACAGTATAAGAATCAAGTAAAAGACTTTAGCTACTCGGAAGCAGATCGACACTGACCATAACATACTAATTATGAAAGCTGCGCTTAAATTTAAAAATTTGAGAGGAACAAAAAAAGGCACATTGACTATAAGAAATTAAAAGATAAAGATGTCCACAAAATATTTGAGAAAAAGTTAAACAAATTCTTGAAAGACATCAGTAAAGTTTCTGATACTATGGAAATGGAAGCAGAATTTATTACACTTCTATTGGTGATAGTTTATATGGTCGATAAAACAGTTTGCAAAGTATTACACTTTAGATGGTGATACATTTATATGGTGATAGTTCCTAAAAGTCGGTAATACAGTTACCAAAGTTCATAAGATACATCGCGCAAGCGCAATAAGAAAAGCGAGTGACGCCTCTAGCGGAGGGCAGCGCGAACCCCTTTTACAGGTTTTGCGTGGCCACCATGAAGTCATCATTGCCCCAAATTATATTGCGTAATAAACGGAAATATAAAAACTAAACAATGAAAGATAAAAGCGAATAATTTTAACAAACAAATTACTCACATAAGATATCCGGCTACATCCCGGAGGGATTAAAGATGGTGATTCCTCCGGAGCTGCTAGCGGGGCATGGTCATCAGGGTCGTGAAGTCCAGTTTGCCGAAGGTTGCTGCAAATTTATCTACCTAATATGTAGGGAGCGGCAGGATCAGGTTTTATAGGGGACGACAAACAAGATAAAACAAAAGGGAAATCTACATACTAGAGATAAGGCACACTACGATACCTGACCGACCACACACCTTGAAAGTTCGGGCAAAACAGCCCCGTTTTAGAGCGTCACGGAAACACTTCCCCCCACTCTCTTTGTCCTTTTCACGTCCGCACGAAGTTATTCATCTACCCCTCTAGGGTCACGCCATCTGCGCAAACTCACTACTATGACGTACGGAAGTACACGCCTAGTCTATTTAAAATTCCCGCGCACTGCGTCTTTTGAAATTATGGCGCGAAACTTCCATACATCAAAACTTAACCTAGAAACAATGTTTAAGTGCAAATTGCACGTAACAATCGCGACAAAGCCACAAAAGAAAAAACCTAAAAAAGAAAAAGTCTGTTAGCACAGTAACAGCTTAAAATCTAAGACCTAGCTACCCTATATAAAACCTAACTTAAAACCTACAAAATGTTTATATAAGGCGCCACCTGGTTTTTTGACCCATAACACGTCTACCGAAGTACCAGGAAACGGAATAGGTAGCTCCATAGTCTTTGACTACACTAATCATCGACAGCACAAATTTGTCGGGGAGCATGAAACACTACTTAAACTAACACGGGTGCGACAAGTCGCCTAAACTATCTAAACCTATCTAAACTAAAACTAACATTAAAGTTCTTACGTGCAAACACACATGAGTGTTGCATCAAACTATTCTTCTTTTGGCAAGAAGTGCCCAAATTTAAAATGTTCATAGAGTGAGTCACTCTGCACTCTAGCAAATTTTGTTACTGGTACTTTGGTTTTCCAACGATGCACTTTTAAAACTTGTCCATGACATAGTTGTGAATCAACAAATTTACCCAAAGTACAACCTACTAAATCCTTATATGCTAACCTAACAAATTACATTTCTATATTGGGTTAGCTTTTTCACTTAAATATCAAAAAAAATAATTCCCACGTCTGGTCATAGATACCACACGTTAGGACGATAAAAAGATAAGGCAAGATCTCAAATTGTTGTTAAAGATAGTAGATAAGATAATGATATTAAGCTTAAGTTGTTATCCTCAAAGGTAATGGATAAGATAACGGTATTAAGCTTTAGTTATATTTGAGATACTAGATAAGATAACGCGATATTAAGCTAAAGTGATTATTAGAGATAGTAGGTAAGGTAACATGAATTTAAACAAAAGTTATTACTAAAGATAACCGGTAAGATAACGCGAAATAACTCGAAGTTATTCCTAACGGTAGTCGGTAAGATAACGAGAAATTAAAACAAAATTATTACAACGGTAGTCAGTAAGATAACGAGACTAAACTAAAGTTATTACTAAAGGTAATCGGTAAGATAACGATATTAAAACTAAGGGTATTATCGAAGATAATAAAGAAGACAAAGGTTTTGGCCTAGTTATTACCCAAGACAATGAATAACAACAAATAGAGTGGCTCCAGTAGAGCCGTTTAAATGGGGATTGACTCGTGCCCTCTAAAAAGAGAAACCCGTGAAGCAGGTCCGTTTACAAGAAACAGCACGAGGGACCGGCAAAGACATTTGGGTGCATCCCTGCACCCGGCGATAATCGATATCGGTGATACCATCACCCGATACCCACACGGTATATACGATAAACAGATATATACACATTCACTCACACATTCACACACTCATACATACCTTCACTGCCAGAGCCCATGCACTGGCAGCGGCACCGCATGACCTCACGAAAGATTCGCAGAGACATGGTCCAGGTGTCTGTGAAAACCTCCCGCGCAACCACACGGTGACTAACAGTAGAAACAGTAGAAACGGGAACGGTAAAAAGAAGGAGGTTGGTTTTTTAGAGTGCATAAGAGACACTTCCAGGTAGAAGAAAGTAGAGGAAGGGCTCGCATTGAGCAAAAGAGACAGAGAAAAAGGTGGATAGCAAAGCGCTACTCAACCAACCAGTGTGGCCAGTAGCTCGGAATAAGGGAACATCACTCTTATGTGGCAGACGGGTGTTCCGGGACAAGAACAGGTCCACCGAAAGAAGAATAAGGCATAGCGGAGATAGCGGGTTAAGAAAAAAGTATAGTTTTTGGACAAGCGTCCGAGAGAAGGTAGAGAGTTGTCCCTGTTAAACACAGCGCAATCTGAAGGACCACCTGCTATATTAATCCGACAAGATAAGTATACACATTTTTTAAAATTCACTAGACTCCTAAGAGAACTAGTACGATCATTTTCCTAACGAGTGCTTCGACTACGATAAGAAAATCAGACAAAGGTAGACACGACAACTTAAAAGTATCATTACAGATACATTCACACAAAACCAACTGTTTTAGGTAGTTTTTCAAAACGGTAGCACCCTAAACACACAAAATGCCCAATTATAAGCAGTTTAATACAGATACACTGTTCCAATATGCTAAAACAACCGAGAATTTAATAAGATAACAATAAGAAACACTAGCACCTCACCACGAAGTTCAACAAAAAACAATGAAAAAAAAATTTTATAAGTTATGGTGATTTCGTAGAAAAAGAAACAAATAATGATGTGGTATAATGTGGGCGACTGCAATAATTCAGAGGAAAACACATGGAATAGATAGTCCTAGTTTTTGCAACTGCGAATATGAACTATTTCTTACAGTGGCATAGGTCATGACTCCTATGTTGGTCCAAGGAAAAAATCATCCACTCAACATCAGCTAAAACCAATCATAAAAATTCAATGAGTTATTACAACCAAAGTTACGACAATTACCACACAATTAAACCATGTAAGAGAAATACTAAAACCCAAATAATATGCAGTAGTAAAACTTTGAGGGTTGATTAAATGAAACAACAAAGTTATATTGGGGGGTGTAGAGAATGAAGTGATATATATCTAACGGTATGGTCAAGGGAAAGTCAACCAAAAGAAAAAGATAGCTAATTTAAGGGAAGTAAAGTTAAACGTGTAAGAGGTTATATACTGTACGAGAGAGGGAATAAGTAATTAAAGTTAACTAATTGATGGTGAGAACAAAAAATATTAGGTAAATAGTGAGGAGCATGGAACATGAAAAACTTAAGTAGCATTTGGGTCAGCAGAGAATGGCTTAAGGTCTTTAATATGCCACCTGCCTTGGCGTTTTCCTTCAGCATCCTGAAGTTCGTAGATAAGGGGACTAATGACACGAGTGACCTTACAAAGAATGAATTTAGGGGCTAATTTTGAAGAGAATTTCTTAGATGCATCCGATAAGACATAATTCTTTTTCCAAACTAGTTCGCCCAAGGCGAAAGAAATATTTCGTTTACGTAAGTTATAATGGTCCTTTCTCTTTCGTAAGCTTTTAACAAATTTTTTCTAACGTCGTTAAAGATAGAAGGTAATGATTGTTGGTCTTTGTCCCAACGTACTTTATCGTCAAATTCAATTACGTTAGTATCGTTAGGCACTAAACCATAGTAACTCCCATCGATTGGGGTATATCTTCCAAAAACAAGAAATGACGGAGTGAATTGGGTTGCTTCGTGTTTAGATGTACGCAAAGCTTGAGCAATTTAAAGATATGTTCATCCCATGTAGTATGGTCTGAATCAATATAGGACGAAATAGCGGTAATTAAGACTCGATTTACTCTTTCGGTAGGGTTTACTTGGGGGGTGATATTTTGCGTTAAACCAAATTTTTTGTACTTTGCAACTTTTAACGAAATTCTGAAAATCTTTAGAGATAAATTGTGCACCATTGTCACAAAGAATAATTTGGGGGACACCAAAGATAAGAAATACATTTTGTTCTAGGAATTTAATTATCGCAGCAGATGTAGCTTTACGTAAGGGTTGCACCATAACAAATTTAGAAAACCAATCGGTGACAACTAAAAGATATTGATTACCTCTTTTCGATCGGGGGAGAGGTCCTAATAAGTCAAGCGATATTAATTGAAAGGGATAAGATACACGTTTAAAGTTACCCATTAAACCAGGACGAGCATCTTGTTAACTCTTTTGAGAGCCACAGATTTTACAGCTCTTAATGTAGCGACAAACAGATTGCTTAAGTGTGGGCCAGTAATATAATTCAGATATTTTAGCGAGAGTTTTTGTAACACCAAGGTGTGCAGCAATGGGATCATCGTGACATAATTTGAGCACCTCACTGCGGTTTGCAGTGGGCACGACCAGTTTCCATTCGGGGATATTCGATATTTTATGTGGGGAAGAAGATACAAATTTATATAGTCTATTATTAGTTACACGAAAGGTAGGAATTTGTCGGGTTATCGGAAACTTTTTAATCATATTGAGGTACCAGGTATCAAGAATTAAATTTGGAAGGTTAAGAGAAACAACATCACGAGATAAGGCATCAGGTACGATATTTAATTTGCCAGGCCTATGCCTAACGTCAAAAGTGAATTGAGATATACGCAAGTTCCATCTTGCCAAACGACCTGCGGTGTTTCAAGTTATTAAGCCAAGTGAGGGCTGCACAATCAGTGATTACGGTAAAGTGTGTACCTTCGACATATCCTCTAAATTTTTCGATGCCAAAGATAACGCCCAATAGTTCTCGTTCGGTAGCAGAGTATTTTTGTTCGGCAGAAGTTAAGGCACGACTCGCATAAGTGATTGGATGTTCTAAACCATTGTTTACCTGGAATAACATTGCACCTAAACCAGTAAGCGAAGCATCGGTTTGTATATAAAACTTTTCATCGAAATTAGGTGAAATTAAGATAGGTGCTGAAGTGATTAACGTTTTAATTTGTTCGAAAGCCTGTTGGGATTCTAAATTCCACTCGATAGTTTGAGATTTATTTTTATTTTTAATTAAAGCGGTAATGGGTGCAGATATAGTTGAAAGGTTGGGTAGAAAGATGCGATAATAGCTAATCATTCCAATTAAACGTTTGATTTCGGTAACGGTTTTAGGTGTTTTGAATTTAGTAATAGCATCGACTTTAGCAGGATCTGCTCGTAGGCCAGTCCCATCGATAATAAAACCAAGAAATGTGAGGGATGAACAACAGAATTGAGACTTTTCCCAGTTTATCTTAAAACCTGCTGCGTTCAAGCGTTCTGCAACTTCATTTAATGTGGCGATATGTTCATCGAAAGAACTTGAGATAACTAAGATATCATCTAAAAATACAAAGGCACGTTCCTGATGTAAGATAGGACCTAACGTTTGATCCATAGTACGTTGTAGAGTTTGTGGAGCGTTACAGAGACCAAATTGCAAAAAATTATATTCAAAAAGGCCTCGGCCGGGAACACAAAAAGCAGTTTTTTGACGAGAAGATAGGTCGAGAGGTATCTGATAAAAAGCTTGTCTAAGATCGATAGATGAGATAAATTTTGCGTTACGAAGCCGGCTTAAAATCGAGTCAGTTCTAGGTAGAGGGTAAGCATCTGAAACAGTCACGGAATTCAACTTCCTGCCATCAAAACAGATACGCCATTCGTCATTCTTTTTCCGGACTAATAATACGGGAGACGTCCAAGGTGAATTTGAAGGAGAGATAACACCAGATTCTAACATTTTGTCTATTTCAGCATGTAAATGCTTTTGTAAAGCAGGCGATAACGGATATTGACGTTGCTTAAAAGGGAGGGCATCACCTGTAGAGATAACGTGTGTTGCAGTCGTAACACAACCAAGTTCAGAGGTATTGAGTTTGCGAAATTTGTCAATTGTAGCGTTAAGAGTTACATTTTGGGAGTCAGTAAGAGAAATTTTGTTAGATATTCCTGTAGATGCACAAGAATTCGTTTTAAGAGAGGTTTGCCATGAAAAATCCTGGAAATAAAGTGACAGATTAAAAAGTTTACAAAAATCCACACCTAATAGGAAAGGATAAGCTAATGCAGGCACAATCAAAAATAAAACGTCACGTTCAAGAGATTCTACTCGAATTTTTAACTTAAGGGAACCGGTTACATGTATTTGATTATCGTCAGCTAAATTTATGGAAGTTTTTTCAGGAATAATTTGAATATTAATATTTTGTTTAGATAATTGATGTAAACCTTCGTTATTTATAAGGGAACATGAGGAACCTGTATCCAATAAAGCAATTACATTTAAGGAACCTATTGAAATAGATAAGTGTGGACGGTTATCGAAGGGTTTTTTAACAAGTTGTGAAATGGCAGCAGTCTTTTTATGATAAAAGGAATTGACGGTTTGTAACCACTTAGACCACTCGGATGGCGTAGTATAGCATAATTCCTCTAATGAAGGTAAGGCATTTTGTACATTAACAATAGCGGTATTATTATTAGATAAATTTAATGACGGTACAACGTTAAAAGTAGTTTTATGATTTGAATTTATTGACGTCTGGGTCCATTGAATGATTGGACATGATGACGATTTTGGATCCTTGAGATATTCACGCCCTGATTTGAAATATCTCGACGGGAGTTTCCCGATACATTAAGATTACAATTCGTGCAGTTAGATTCGTAGATATTTGAGCGACCACAACCATAACAAAAAATATTTCTAGGGTATGTGCAGACATTATAGTTATGTCCACTTCGCTTACAGTTCCAACAGGTAAGTGAGTTATTAGTTACGGTAGAAGGAACGTTAAGGGTAGATACTTTATGGGAAGCTCGAGCTTGGCAAGCTAAATCGGGTTCTAAAAGGCCAGACTGTTTCTCTGGGGGCGGACGATATTTGTCAATCCTTAACTTCACTTCCTGGAGAGAACGACATAGGTCTTTAAAGTGGGCTAACGAAGAGATTTGTTGTAATGCCAAACCTTCAGAGAAATAGGGGTTTAAATTTCTAAGTAACTGATCGGTAATTTCGGATTCTGAAGGTTTTTTGTCGAGTCTGCTATATAAAGCTTCTAATGAGGTAATAAAAGAAACAACATTCTCGTCAGGACCTTGGGTTCGATTACGTATCTCGTTCCAAAGGTCGGTAATATAACCATGAGGTAGGAAGTCTCGTTTCAAACACGCAACTAACTCCTCCCAGGTAGAAATTTGGTCTCGTATGTTTCTGTACCATATCAACGCTGAGTCTGCGAACAAGTCACCTGCTGAGACAAATAGGTCCTGGTCTGTACACCCGCGAGAGATTTTGAAATCATTAATCCGGTCAAGAAAAGACGATTAAGAGACCTGCGAATCAAACCCTTGAAAAGTGAGGCCCCATTTGTATACAGGTATAGATTTCCTACAGGTTTAGGTGAAGCAAGTACGAGATTTGAAAAGGGTAACGATATATCTACGTCTGCATTTGGATTAAGTTTGTCAATCCTTTCAAGTAATAATACATCAGACAATAAACTTTGTTTAGCTTGGTTTGCTTGCTCGTCGTCATATAAGGATAATAATGCGATACGTTGTTTAACATGCGTTATTCTCGAAGCCAATCGTCCTAGCTCTACATCACTGGGATGGGGATCTGTTCTATTTATTATACCAGATATATCGTCCAAAGACAATCTAATTTCCGATACGTTATGAGGCCAATCGCCAACGATTTTCTTTAAGATGGCAACGCCCTTCATTTCCCGGGCTAAAATTGCCCTGAGCTGAGATCTTCTATCGTTTTGATAATATTCCTACATTCAATCTCGTAAATTAGTTCGAGGGATTTTAAATGAGAAATATTCATTTTGAATTCTATTTGAGACACGATATATATAAGATATGCTATACTGACGCAAATCAGAAAGTTTAACCACAAGGTTTTCTTGTAAAGGTAATTAAGATATTAGTTCAATAGGTAAATCAATAATGCAGTTTTTAGAATGTAACATAAAAGACAGTGCATTCAAGTTTTAAAAAACTGTCTTTTAAGGTTAAGAAAACAAACAAAAGTTATATTTTAATAGATAATTTTGTAATAAACTGTGTTTAAAGGTATCTAATTAAGGTAAATACTTATTTGTATACTTACATGAATAAAAGTAGAGTTCTTTAAGTGAGAAAGTTGTTTAAATAACATCTGTTAATACAATGTACCTTAACCTCACACATTTAAGGGCGCCATTCTTATTACACATCTATTGGTGATAGTTTATATGGTCGATAAAACAGTTTGCAAAGTATTACACTTTAGATGGTGATACATTTATATGGTGATAGTTCCTAAAAGTCGGTAATACAGTTACCAAAGTTCATAAGATACATCGCGCAAGCGCAATAAGAAAAGCGAGTGACGCCTCTAGCGGAGGGCAGCGCGAACCCCTTTTACAGGTTTCGCGTAGCCAACTACCATGACGTCATCATTGCCCCAAATTATATTGCGTAATAAACGGAAATATAAAAATTAAACAATGAAAGATAAAAGCGAATAATTTTAACAAACAAATTACTCACATAAGATATCCGGCTACATCCCGGAGGGACTAAAGATGGTGATTCCTCCGGAGCTGCTAGCGGGGCATGGTCATCAGGGTCGTGGAGTCCAGTTTGCCGAAGGTTGCTGCAAATTTATCTACCTAATATGTAGGGAGCGGCAGGATCAGGTTTTATAGGGGACGACAAACAAGATAAAACAGAAGGGAAATCTACATACTAGAGATAAGGCACACTACGATACTTGACCGACCACACACCTTGAAAGTTCGGGCAAAACAGCCCCGTTTTAGAGCGTCACGGAAACACTTCCCCTACTCTCTTTGTCCTTTTCACGTCCGCACGGGTTATTCATCTACCCTCTAGGGTCACGCCATCTGCGCAAACTCACTACTATGACGCACGGAAGTACACGCCTAGTCTATTTAAAATTCCCGCGCACTGCGTCTTTTGAAATTATGACGCGAAACTTCCATACATAAAAACTTAACCTAGAAACAATGTTTAAGTGCAAATTGCACGTAACAAATTGAATAGCATTAAATACTGTGTAGACATTGCAGCCAGAGATATTCTAGGGTTTAAACAAACAGAAAATAAAAAACGAGGATGACAAAGGATATTCTGAATTTAATACAAGGCAAAAATACAAAACAGACCAGACGAAGCAGAGAAAAAGAGATACAAAGTCCTAAAATGGGAAATTATCCGCAAATGCAAGGAAAGCTAAAGAACAATGGATTGATGGAAAATGCAAAGAGGTACAAATCAAGATGAAAATAAGAAAGACATACGAAACAATGTGTTTAAAGTGAAAATTTAAGATATTGCTTTTATTACTTGAAAAAGCTTAATTATGCATCTCGAATTACATTGCTACTACAATGCACTACTATATAGAAAGAAGGTATTTTAAAAATAACCTTACAATTTAAAATATGCCAAATTTTAATAATTGTAACGTGATCCTTTTTAACCGCACTCCAATGATGTGTTGTTGAACACACTCCTGACCTTCTAATAAATAGTATGTGATATCCTGTGTTGAGGAATGGTCGTTACCTTCCTTGTTGCTGTATTATGCATTATCTGATTGTTAAGTCCTTAATATATGTAGTTTATTGTGTACCTTTTATTTCTATTAAAGTCCCAAGATTGAGATACAAATAAACATTATATCGATATTTAAGTGTACAACGTGCATTAGTAATAACCTCCCTCGTCCCGTTAAAACTGGCTGGCCACGTGTGGCATCAAATAACATTACGTTAAGCTTCGAAAATTATGTGAGCTTCGAATAATATTCCTTCGCGTGATAGTAATAAAACCCAGGGTTTGCAAAGTTAAAGTTTTTGTGATTTTATGGATGTTCTTGCAAGAAGTTGTGTACATGTGTTACTGCTACAAGGAATTATTAAGGATTTTTTGTAAGCTTATCAGTGGTTCATTACATTTATCATCAAAACTGTAAGTAAAAATTATTTGTTTCGATGCTGCTCTTGAAGAATCCAGCTGTTTGTTATCATACGAACTTACGAACAAGTTTGGTTTGTTGTTTGTTTACGTTGCTTAGAATTGCTGGTTTTGTTTTGAAATATTATATTATTGTCGCATCATTGGGAGAGACAATAATTATACTCTGAACTTTTGCTACGAATATATTATATTTTACGCATGAAATACTATATTGAATGTGTTGGACTTATGTTTTGTGTGTATACAGTGCATAAAGAACATTACGGTTTAAAATATTTGCATAGAACATTTGCATGTTTCATTAATGCCTTCGACTAGAAGTGGTGTTACAGGTAATTTAAGCACAATGGCTCAACAAAGAGTGTTTACTGAGAAACAATTCGCTGCTTCATTAGATAAAATCGGTTCGTTCTCGGCGATACTAGCACATCTAAACTTGAAATCACCATCGTTATATCTGAAAATAATCATGGTAACTTTTCCACAATGTACGGCAAGAATCGATGGTTCTGATTCATCGGATGTCGATGCTTTCCAGTTGCAGTTTTAACCTATAAAATTTGCTTAAATTTTCAACTGAAAACACGTACCGGGGATTACCTATGTTATTGGAAGGTATAGCTGCGAAATGGTGGCAGGATGTTAAAAAGACAGACCTTGACTGGAATAGTGCCTTTAGCTTGTTAAAAGAGGTATTTTCTAGGCGATTACCAGCTCATTTAATTTTTAGAAAATTTATCAGTCGCGAACAAAGCGTTAATGAAACTACAGAAATATTTGTTTGTAATCAAAGAGCCTTGCTCTCCCAGTTACCATACGATGTGAATGAATCTATGGTTATTGACATGGTATACAGTTTATTTCGATGCGATATTAGAGAAAAACTTCCTCAGTCGGAATGTTTGACTTTCAAGGATTTATTAATTCGTGCTCATGGCTTTGAGCAGTCCTTACAAGAAGTTTCTGTTGATGTCCATCGTAACCATAATCCTGTTAAAAGCTATAGTCAAGAAATAGTTTTGGAACGCATTTTGTGTTCTCGTTGTTCATATTGTAAAACGTATGGTCATATTCAACAAGATTGCTTTAAACTGAAATCTAATGAATCTAAAATACACTCTTTAAGTACCGCTACATCTTCAAGTATTAAAGGTTTTTGATGTGGTGTGCCTGACGTATTGTGCTCGAAGTGTACAATTGCAATGACAAAAACTCAGCAGTATTAAAGTCAAAGTTTATTCAATTTTGTTCAGCCTCTACTGACGTACCTGTTTTGAATCAACCTATTTTTGGCGTTAGTATAAATGGTCGATGTGGCAATTGTATTTTGGACTTCTATTCTACTGTTAGTTTAGCAGTTATGGTCTTTACCAAATTCTTTTGAATGATGGCCAGAATTTTTCAAACCGTTCCGTTAAAATTTGCCTTGTGGATGGCATAGTTCGTGATGAAGAGGTTTTAAGTACAGAAGTACAGGCTATTCTTGAATATAAAACTGTCACTGTTACCGTCAATGTATTGCCGCATGCTCAAACTAAAGGTACATTACTTGGTGTTGATTTTATCACCAGTGTCGGCCTTGTTTTAGATATTTCGAGTAATTAGTGGTACTTTAACGATGCTCCTGCTAGAAAATTTAATTTTTATGGTAACCCTCAGGTGAATCGTGTAAATATTAATTTTGTGTCTCTGTGCTAGGATGCAGGAGCATCTCTTTCCTCAGATCAGCGTATGATTATAGAGACGCTTTTGGAAGAACATTCTAGTCCTTAAGATGGGGGGAACCCCACCAGCTTTGCGGTTCATAGAATAAAGCCGATCATGATCCGACTTCAATTCAATCTTATCCTCTAAATAGCCCAAAAAGACAATTTTTAAAGGAAGAAATAGATAGATTGCTCTCAGAGGATGTGAGTCACCTTGGGGATTCCCGGGCATTCTTGTCCTTAAAAAGGATGGATAGCTATGTCTGTGTGTTGATTATAAGCGTTTGAATGCTATTACTGTCTCGGATTCCTTCCCCTTACCTCGTATCGAACAGCTTCTGAATACTTCTAAACGGACTATGTACATGAGTACTATAGACTTACAGTATGGATTTTTGCATGTTCCTATAGCTGAGGAAGACTGGAACAAAACATGTTTTGTTACTCCATTCGGTACATTTCGCTACCTTCGAATAGGTTTTGGTCTTCGAAACGCTCTGGCTACTTTTTAGAGATTGATGTCCAGATTTTGCAAGTCTTGGTGGCAGATACGTTTTTTGCATATTTGGACTATATTTTACTGATATCGAACAGTTTTGAAAAGCATGTTGATGATTTACGTGCAGTTTTTGAAAGACTAAGTTATTTAAACTGCATGCGCATCACGAAAAATGCTACTTTGTACGAAAATCTGTCAAATACCTGAGTCACATTCTGACTCTTAATGATAGTGAAGTTGACAGAAAAGATTTCTGCAATTAAGAACATTAACGCTCCTTAAAGATGTTCTTAATTTGGTACAAACATGTTCCTGGTATAGGAAATTCATACCGCATTTTTCATCCATAGCACGTCCACTAATTAACTTATTAAAGAAAAATAGTGTGTTCTGTTTTAGCGAACATGTGCTACAGGCATTTAATGCGCTCAAGGAAAAACCTACTTCAGCTCCCGTATTAATTCAAGCTGACCCAAACTTACCGTATTTCTTACAAACTGATTCTAGTGGTGTTGCACTTGGAGCCGTTTTATTGCAAGTTTCTAGTAATGATTTTCTTCCTATTGAGTACACAATCAGACTTCGTACTCCAGCTGAGCAAAATTACTCTACTGTAGAACGGGAAGCTTTGGCTGTTATTTATGCAACCGAAAAATTCGAACGTATTTGAAAGGGGCAGAAGTGAATGTAATTTCTGATTGCTAGCAATTGTAGTGGTTATTAACTTTGAAAACACCTACAGGTCGTTTCACCCACTGGGCCCTGAAAATTCAGGGAATGAATATGAAAATTTCTTATACTCCCGGTAAAAGAAACGTGGCTGATATATTGTCCAGACCAGGTTGTTTGAACCAAAACGATACCTGTGGTGCCTGTTTTGTTACTGTTGAAATGCTAAAAATTAATGCTGCTGATCTTACGGTCGTACAACTAGACTATCCAGATTTATCGTTGATCGTTAAAGCGTTAGAAGGTGAAGACACACTTGATATGATTCGATAGCTAGATTGTGGTTATATGTTAAACAATGGGTTACTTTATCGAAACAATCCTCACAAGGATGTGGAGGATCCACTATTTCCTTCGAGTTTGAGGCAAGATTAACTAAATCATTATCATGATTCAGCTACTGGTGGTCATTATGGAGTTGATAAGACTTATCAAAAGATGTCTGATAAGTATTATTTTGTTGGTATGATGAGACATTTTATTTCAGATTATGTAAAAGGTTGTATTGAACGTCAGCGTTATAAAGCTAGCAGTACTAACCTGCTGGTTTTTGCAAACCCCAGCTCCTACACGACGCTTTAAAAATCTTAACCGTTGATTTATTTGGCCTTCTTCCAATAACTGAAAACAAAAATCGATGGATTTTAGTCTGTGAAGACACAGCTTCAAAGTGGGTTGAACTTTACCAGTTAGAATCTGCTAGTGCAGATGCGTGTGCAAAATGCTTATCGAAGAGATATTTTTACGTCTTGGCATTCCGAGAAAAATTGTATCTGACAAAGGTGTTCAGTTTATTTCTGATATTATACAAAAGGTGACATATTGTTTTGGCATAAACACTTGTTTTATTCCATTGTACCATCCGGAAAGTGACCCGGTTGAAAGGCAAAATTGAGACTTGAAGACTCAACTTTCGATTTTAGTTCAAAACTGTCACACAGAATAGAATATTCATCTCCCAGCATTACATTTTGCTATTAATTCGACCGTATGTGAATTAACTGATCATACTCCTGCTTTTCTTACTTTTGGTTGTGAATTACATGCTCCTCACGATACCGTGTATGATCTAAGAACTGTGGTAAACTCTGAGAATTTTATTCCTCGAATTACTCTGTATTTAAAGTGGTTATCACAAAAACTTTGTATGCCGCAAGAAATTTTACAACAAAAGTAAGACGTTCGTAAAGCACAAGTCGATAAGACAAAACGTGCTGAAAATTTTCAGGTGGGTGATCAAGTTCTATTGAAAACTTGCCTACTTAGCAATGCCAGTAAAGGCATTACTTCTAAATTTGCACCTAAACATGAACCTTATGTTATATCTAAGGTGGTTAATCCAATTACCTTTGAGCTTACTACAGCTACGAAACCCTCTGAAAAGATTGGGAAATTTCATTCGGCTGATTTAAAAAAGTTTGTTCCGTTTAGTGCCAATGTACCCAATGCTTTGTCGGTTATAACTGCATCTGTGGTTCCTAAAAGAAAACAGGGACGTCCCCGTAAAGTGAAAAAGTGATTTCCAAACGCACGTCAGTAATTTCCGTACGTTTAGAGGAGGGAGAGTGTAACGTGATCTTTTTTAACCGCATGTTGATGGGGTAATCGGTATGAACTACTTACGGTACTTTCGTTACTCACTTCCTTGTCTACACGGTATAACGTAACAAATTATATGTCTAACTTTTTCAGATTGTCAATATTTAATTTATTCTTAGATACATGTAGAATATTAAATCTCAAAATTTAATTTAATTTAATTTTTATTTGATTTTTTTTTCTAGGTGCGCTTGCCGCCAGAAATTAACCGTATTCTGTATATAAGAAACCTTCCCTATAAAATAACTGGTGAGGAAATGTATGATATATTCGGAAAATATGGTGCAATTCGTCAAATACGTGTCGGAAATACTCCTGAAACTCGTGGAACTGCTTTTGTAGTGTTTGAAGATATTTTTGATGCGAAAAATGCATGCGATCATCTTTCTGGTTTTAACGTATGTAACAGATACCTAGTGGTACTATACTATCAGTCAAGTAAAGCATTTAAGAAGACAGATCTTGAACTGAAGCAAGAAGAACTTGAAAAAATGAAAGCTAAATATGGACTTAACACTTAAATTCTCATAAGTATTAGATATATAAAAATCTCTAAGCTAAGTATGTTAAATGTAATTCGATATATTTCACACGTTTTATTCCATTTCTGAATTTTTGTTCGTGTTCTTATAAATATATGTATATAAAATTAAAACTTTTTGTAAGTAATACTGTAAGTATTTAACAAGATTTTGATAATGATAAAGAATCTGTACTTGATTGTTTTTGTTAATAATGCATCATATGACTTAACTGTTTGATAGCTTCTGCTCTTTATTATAGATCCTGAAACGTCTGATAAAGAAACACATGTGAAACTAACAAAGTGTGCTGATTTTGTCAGGAATGAAAAATTAAATTTTAAAAATCGTAAGAAATCGACTCATGATTTAAATTATATTTACTTTGGTCTTGCTGTGCTGACAACTAGTTGTGATGAATTGCCAAAAATTAACTGTAGTCATACTCACACAAGTGTTTGTTAATAGCCACGTTTTTAATCATTTATTTTGGTAATTACTACCTACATTATGTAAAATATTCCATAAATAGTTGTTAACCGTAATCCTACCTAATAACAGTTTCTAACTTACTAATAAATTTGTAATAAAAAACTATGTACTACATTAGAACAACAAATAACGTCCAAAAAATCCAAAACGACGTCAAGAACATAATCCAAGTACAATTGAAGTTGTTACACTGTAACATGTCATTTGGTCAAGGTCTAGCCATGTTACAGCATGCTTCACACTTTATAAAATATTCCTGTTTTTCTTACTTTAAAGACATATTTTATTACTACTTGAAATCAAGTTTGATTTTGAATATATGTTCACATTTATTCTTGTACTAGAAAATAAAGCTAGGCACAGAGATTATTATATTTATTCACAATTTTTCTCCTTTGCGTTATATAAATAAATATGTTTACAAATAATTTTCAGACTGATTGATTCCTTTACGCATGTCTTTCAAAACATAACTAGTGCGGATCTGAATTCGTCACATATCCATACAGTCATTCCACTGTTAATCCAGTTCCTTATTTTGTTTGTTATCTGTAGTGTTCGAGTAACGTTCATCTTTTGGTGTCTGCGGATACAGATGCCGACAATGTTAACATATCTATAAATCGTCATGAGGTCACTTATGGTACATATTTTCTATTTAAACAGTTTTGCTAAAAATAATGTTATAGGCGTTTTACCTAAGGTACAAGCTCAAGCCTGACATACTTAAACCCGTCCCATAAATTAAGAATACTAAGATATTAACAGATCATTTTTGTTTGTTTCGTCAAACCACGTGCATTATAATTTGGTAATACAATTGATTTTGCAGAGTTTTAATTCAAGTTTCGCTTTAAGTGTAACTTAAAATTCAATATCTTTATGTCTACCTATCTTTACCTACATCAATACCTTTATATTTCTACGATCATGTCTTTGGTTTAATATTTTACATTAATATCATCGCTTTTCTTCATAAATTTATCTCGACGTTTTATATAAAACTGCTATAAATACAACAGTATTACTACAAATATTCAGCGGACAAGGCATTTAGTTTACTCAGAAAGTCGAAACTTCATCAGCTGTTATTAGCATGAGGAACAACATCGCAAATGTTTGCAATCAAGATGCCATATGAAACTCAAGGAAGTTCAGAATGTGACATTCTATTAAATAATTATTCGTTTCAAGTACGAGTTTAACTATATTTTCTTTTAGTGTAATGGTAGTACATAAATATTATAACCTAACTTTTTACACATTTCTAAGTTATCTATGTGCATATTCACAACAGTGATGTCTTCTGCTTATCTTGCACTTAGCTAAAATATGCTTTTAAATATTTTTTACTGATTATAACCTAACTCTATGAATAGAATTTCATGAAATTTTTTTTATGGTTAAAAGGTTTACAAGTAAATAGTTTAAATTTCGACACAACTATTTTATTTTGTTTACAGAAAACTTTGTATAAAAGTTGTATTAAGGCTTTGTGATTTCCACAGAGTGATTATTGATCGTTTAACATTTTGTAGAAATAATTGTTCATATGTTAAAAACCTAAATTTCAATACACCAAGTTTAGTATTTTTCTTGCGCTTGATTCTAATTTTTTATTGCAAGTGAGAAAAGAAATGAAAGTAATCATATCAAGAGTATTAAGAGCTTTAGTTGTGAATAACTTCCTCCCCCTGAGATGTCTTTTGCAAACTCCGCAACTATTAAAGGCCTATGCTAGCTCCGACAGAGTACATTTAATTTATACTCTGTAGTACACCTACCCTTTATACGTCATTGGAAAAGGGAACAGTGCAACACTTCAAACTGCTTCATAAATTATTTCTTAAATAATTATGTTAGGGGGTTTCTAATAATTAATAGAGGTATATTACACATAGTTGTGTAAAATAGTTTTAGAATCTAGGGTGTTTTTATATATTAATGTAGTCCGAGTTCCCCAACATGTTTAGAAGAAATATCCTATTGAATTGGATACACTCATGTCCTAGTAAACGGGCCATGATTGTTGTAAACAGAGTAGCTTTAATACAGAAGATTCCCAATATCACTGACCGGTATCATGTCATTTCTTAGAAAAACCCAGCAGATGTTTTATCACGCTGCATAATGTCCAACAAATTAATCGATCACCACATTTGGTGGAATGGTCCATATTGGTTGACAACCATTACTGAAAGTTATAGCATGGTTGAAAATATGCCAGAACGAAAGTAAGTGATACATACCTTTGTGTGCCCAATTCAATTTACGAATTTTCTAAAGATAGTCATCACTAAATACACTTAGACGAATAACGGCATTGAGGATATGGTTAAAATTCAACTGTAAAAATCCAAAATTTAAGAAAATAAGTTGCTTAAGTTTGGTCTTTTACGAAAGAGTATGAGGATTTGAAAATATGCAAATCACTTAATCGAAAAAAGTAATCTTTTTAGTTTTATTATGGATGAAGAAGGTTTAATTATATTAGGGGACTGTTTAAGCAATTCAATGTTCAAATTTATTTATATATTTACACTACTTAACAGGCTTAAGAAATCCAATTACAAAGTAGGCACCCTATTAAAGAGATTGATATGTAAAGTAACAAAATTTAAAAAAAGTTAAATAAGTGTAAAAATAAAATTAAACAAGAGAAAAGCAAAAGCATAACCTGAAAGAAAGCACAGACAAAATGCAAGGAAGGGCAGAGGATGGACAGGTAAGGAACACTAAAATAACAGGTTAATATATGCACAGACAAGTTGATTTAATGCGTAACAAGGAAACATGGAAGATGCCAAGGGATTCACATTGGTTCTCGGAGTGTTGAAATATAACATACTGTGGCCCCCTGGTAGATATAGGCCCTTGGAAATTTACAGCAGATAATATATAGGGAGTGTCTATTAAATTATTAACTAATTTGTAGAGAAATACCACAGCACTTAAATCACATCTGGTTTTAAGTCTAATTATCAAGAATCTGCATAGAAGTAGATTATGGTCGTAACCTATACACGGATAAACTGAGTCCTCCTTGTATGCTAGGTATTTAAGAAAGCGACATTGTACCTTCTCAATCATATTTAAATAGACAGCATATGAAGAATTCCAGACTATATTACAATACTCCAATTTCGACCTAACGTGGGCAAAAAATAATATTTTTAGAGTATCAATAGTGAGGTGTTTACCCATCCTAATAAAACCTAATGATTTATGCGCAGCTCTAACAGTGTTGCGGATATGCAAAGTAAATGTTCACTTAGCATCAAACAGTACACCAAGATCAAGAGCACTATCAGTGATTTGAAGTAGAGTAGAATTTATTTAAGAAGAGCCTGTATGTCATCATGCGCACGTGGCTAAAACGGTGTCAGATTAGTCCATTGTTTATCAATAGGCGTGTCCGTTTAGCATTTTAGAAGCGTACATAATTTGCTGTTAAATGTCAATTGACATTTGTGATTTTGACATTCTATATTTACGTCTTACGCTTTCATAGTTTTCTTTCTGTTTATCTGTGTTTTATGCCTTGTTTTTTCACATATTCGCCATATTAATTTAAACCACCAACAAACTAAAACTTGATGTTAGAATATTTACTTTATGAAAACCGTAAAAATTATTAAATCCGCTTCGCCACTGACTTTCAAAGTTTGCACATATGTCAAATGACATACAGGCTCTTAAATAAATTCTACTATACTAAACTTTCAATGCTATATGGGAATTTAATTAAATTATGCTTTCTAGAGTAATTTGTAACAGAACATTTATCAGGATTAATTGGGAGGATGTTTGTAATACACCAGAAATGTAGTTTATTTAGATTCTGCTGCAGTTTTGAGCAATCTTCTATTTGACTTATCGTGTTGAACAATTTTATGTCCTCTGCATAGATAAAACACTCACAATCTATATCAACAATAGCATCATTCGTGAAAATGATAAAGAAGTTGGTTGATTGACTTTCGTTTATCATTCACAAATACCCAGAACCTCTCAGGATCAGATTCTATTTTATCATTCATTAAACTTAGGAAATTATTGTGAGCAATATTCATAGCATTTTTTAGCCTAACTCGTAGGATTCTAAAATTGTTGTATACTAATGGATCACTACTTGCATCTGTAAAATTCCTTTTCGTTTAGTAAGATTGATGATCTCCTTAGTGAACTATGATGGATAAGACTTCCTACAAGCCTTGGCTCTAGGGACATGCAAATCAATAACTCCAAAGAGTAGAGCATCAAAGCGAGATGTAGCAGCTTCAATGTCATCAAAGTGTGGTACATAGAGTTCCAGTCTAGTGTAGCTAAATCATCATAAAGAGCAGTATAGTTCATATTTTTAAAATTGTTGTTTTAGCTTAGTAGTAGCTTAATAGTAGTTTTTACAAGTAGTTTATGTACTTCGATGCAAAGCGGTGGATGATGATTGTCAACGGGCAGGTTAACACACTTTGGTTCAGATATGTTGCAAGCGAAATTAGAGAAAACTAGGTCAAGTAGCCTGTGATTCAGATTGTATATGTAGTTGTACTGTATGAGATCAAAGAAATCTATAAAATTATTAAGGCCTGCCAATCTGGGCAAGTTGCAACTCGATGCAAATTCAGGTAGGTTACAGTCTCCTATGATTATAAGATTTTTGTTATAGATAAAATGAAGATTTATTAATTCATCAAAGAGAAGTTTATACGCATCTCTCACTTGATTTGGCGGGATATATACTGTTATTATAACCATAGATTAAGACATCAAAGTTAATATATTTGTGCATGTGTAGGAAACTTGATGAGAAGCGAATTTTTGTGAACAGCAACATGTACCGTTCCACCCCTACAACCACACCCAAATCAGTACCACGTCGATCTGTTCTGAACACATTAAAGGTATTACAAAAAAAGTCATGTATATCATCTTTCAATCAAATTTCAGTTAAGCACACGACTTTATAATTACATATTAAAGAGAGGTTATGCAGTTCAACCAATTTGGTATGGAGACCTCTAACATTTTGGTAGTACATATAACTAGCCGACGCTTTATAATTAACTACGTGTGCAGAGTGAGTTCTAAACCGTGATTGCTACTCAGAGAAAAGAGAAGACCCTACTGTACCTATTTTTGGTGGACTGGGGAACTAATGGAACATTCGACTGTATGTTCTGATTATCCCGAGTCACCTTTCCTATGTTTTTAAGTATGATGGGATAGTGGTGAGTTTGAACGTATGAGTTCCTTAGATTTGGAACCTATTAGAGAAGATAGTATACCAGAAAATGCAGGCGGTTCTGTACCTGTTTTACCCGAAGAAATACAAAATAGTTTATATCACCCTCAAGAAGAGGAATGTCCGCATTGTGATCGTTCATCAGCTTGTCTACAAATAGTTGAAAGATTGAAATATGTTACGGGTTTAGCTATTGCTGAACCATTTTTAGTGTCTGTTGACCTTAATGAATATCCAAATATGCATATACAATCGAATATCCCATAGATTTATCTACTATTAAAGCTAGACTAGAAAACAAATTCTATAGAAGAATTACTGCTGCATAATTTGATGTTCATTACTTAGCAACAAATGCAGAAAAGTTTAACGAACTGCATTGCACTATAGTAAAAGAAGCTCGCTTTATAAATGAATTATGTCTAAGAATTATCAAAGCGTCAGATAAAATTGATGTTCAAGCGGTGTATCGTCAGCTAATGTATACATATCAATCTACCGATGATGAAGCAGATCTAGTTCAAGCAAGTCCGTCTGATAGTAAATCACTAGCATCTCTTTTAACACGACGCTTGAAAGGTCCTGATGATTGGAAACATGAATCCAGGGCACTTTTAGAAACGCTGTGGAGTTGTAATGATTCAGAACCATTTAGAATGTCTATAGTTCACTTAAAACATTCTGATTATTAAATATTACCTGTATGTTTGTTGTGGTTTGTTTTGCAGTTGTTAAAATCGTCTTTATTTATGTTTCAATGCACAACCTAAATGACAAATAAAGACGATTTTAACAACTATGAGTGGTTTAATTACCAAAGAAGATCAAGAAAAATTCTGATTATTACCTAATTATTGTCACTCTAATAGACTTTAGAACCGTTAAAGAAGATTTATCGAGTGGTAATTATGAAACACCTCAAAACTTTTTTAAAGATATGATACTGATATTTTAAAAATCGAAAAATTATAACACTAATAAACGATTTAGGATTTATGCAATGGCAATTCATCTTTCTACAATGTTTGAAGCATGTATGAAGAAAATTGGTCACAATTGGAATATGACAAAATGTAGAAGAACTGTGTGTCCTAGAAAAAAATCCAAAGAAAGAAACAACTCAAAATACGTCTTAAAGAAAGTGACACTGAGTCATCTTCTAGTGACGAAATCCCTAATGGAACAACAACAGCAAATGGTCACATAGGTGATTATCAGTTTGAAGATAACGATTGCCATGAGTCATCAGCTTGTTCACTATCTCCATTAAGTATTAATGAGGGTTCTGTATATAAACCCAGAACCAAAGAAAAGTTACTTCAAATTCTCGGTGTAGAAGGTATTCTAGTGCTAGCAGTAACACAAATGGTTATGTAACCGCCGTTTCACATAAACCGCCAACTACATGTAAAACGATAAAAAGAACAAATTCAGATTCTAATACTCGTCGCCCAACATCCAGTATCGTAAATACTAATATTGTTAATCATCATCATCATTAGGTCTTCAGTCCTGGTACTGGTTAAGACACGTACCCTCATTGTTGCCTATTCTGAGCTAACCTACTCATTTCCCTAGAATTTCCACTGTCTGCATCTTTCACTATCTGCGTGCATTAGTCTGATCTAGGCCTACCTCTACCTCTTTTTTTCCAATCTCTGCTTGTAATATATCTTGCACTATTCCTCAAAAATGCTTTAGAACATATCCTGCCTTTCTATTTCTCCTACTTCTTTTGTTTTCCACATATGCTTTCAACAATTCTCTCATTGTTTCTATGTTTGTTGTCTTAGAACATATCGACTGCTTTTTCTTGTTACATACAGTTCTGTTCCCCTTCTATTGTGGTGTAATTGGTATACGTGTGACTACTATGCCCAAGGTCCCGGGTTCAAATCCTGACACGGTCCGCTTGAAAAATGTTAGGCAAGCATTTTCACAAAAATACGTCCTTGTTAGGATAAGAGGTAAAATGGAGGTCCCGTGTGTGAGTGTTGTCACGTACATTAAATATCCCTACCATGCTTGCAACAGCAAGGGTTCTGCAAAATTCAAAATTTCCAGGTAAAAAAACTCGCTTCCTGGCCAATGTAGTACCTTCAGGTGGAGCATTGGAAAAAATCAAATTTAGGGCATGTGAAGGGGGTTAAGCAACCTGTGGCTACCAAGATGCCCCAACACTTGAACATTTGCAGAATTAATAGTTTTCCAGTATATCCTTTTGAACAATGTTTATCGTCTTGAAACAGGTTGGACATGTACCTCCACTTATTTCTATTTCGAGCTAGCCTACACTGTTTCCTGAAATTTCCACCGCCTAGATACAGTTCGGTTCCCCTTCTGTTGTTTTCTAATTATGTTCTATTTTATTGAGCGTCAGTAGTATGTGAAGGGCTTTAAGCAGCCTGTGGCTGTCAAGCATCCTCCAACACTTAGACATTTGCCGAATTAATAGTTTTTCAGTAATTTCTTTTACACAATTAACATTAGTTGGGAATATTGCAAGACCAATACCTGTAGTTGCTTATAATAGTTATCAGGTTTAAGTATAATTATTTTTTTCATCATTAGGTTTTCCTCTTGGAACTGGTTGGACGCGTACCCCCATTGATTTCTATTCTGAGCTAGTTTACACATTTTCCTGAAATTCCCATAGCTTATATCTTTAACTATATGTCTACAATAGTCCAACCTAGGTCTACCTCTACCTCTCTTTTTTCCTATCTGCGCTTCTAATATATTCCACACTATTCCTTCATGCCTTAGTATGTGGCCTATCATTCTATCTATCCTATTTTTTACTGTTTTCCACATATTTCTTGCTTCTCTTACGATTTCTAGCACCTCTTTGTTCTTAACTTGGTTTGTCCATGATATCTTCATCATTCATCTGTAGCACCACATTTTAAAGGCTCCTATCTTTTTCCTGTCCACTTCTCCTACTGTCCAAGTTTCACAGTCATACAGTGCTGTGCTCCACACATATGTTTTAAGCAATCTCTTCCTTGTTTCTATGTTTGTTGTCTATGAACACAGTAGTTGCTTTTCTTGTTAAATGTAGCACGACCTTGTTCTAATCTTTGTTTTATATCTTTTGTGTTCTTCCCATCTTGCGTTATTTGGGTAGCAGAAATTCTTAACCTCTTGTAAGTTCTCATTACCTATTCGTATTCTTGTTTTTGATTGATTTTACCCTCCTTTGCATACTTGTACTTTAGTTTTATTTTTGTTGATTTTCATACTGCATCTCTTTGTTAGAACTGTTTCCATTTCATTGAGAGTAGCTTCTACTTTTCTTTGCTAGATGCTAATACCGCTATATCATCTGCAAATCTAAGCATATCAATCTTTTGTCCCTGTATAGTAACGCCGAATGTCTTCTTGCATTTGACAGTATTCATTGCCTCTTCGATGTACAAGTTAAAAATTAATGGGGATAAGGCACGCCCGTGTCTCGCACCTTTCCTAATATTTACTTCTCTAGGTTCCTGTGCAGGTTTTGTTAGGGTAGTTATCTACAGATTACCATCCAAATATCCCAAAGCATATGGTTCTTTTAAAGTTACAATAGCATCTAACTTGTCTCATGTGCTGTTGGACCCATCTTTTTGACAGCAGTTCGTAAATATATTTAAAATTAGGAACAAAGCTAGTACAAAATTTCCAAACATCATCAGAAATGTGGTGCTACAGACATATGATGAAGATATAATGAACAGACAAAGTTAAGAATAAAGAAGTTCTAGAAATAGTAGAGGTAGAAAAATATCTTTGGAAAACAGTAAAAGAACAGGAGAGATAGGTTGATAGGATACGTTATAAGGCACGAAGGAATAATTCAGGATATATTAGAAGCTGAGAAAGAAAAAAAAAAGAGGAAGATGTAGACTTAGATTAGACTATTGCACACAGATAGCAAAAGATGTAGGCTGTGGGAATTTCACAGAAATGTGTAGCTTAGCTCAGAATAGAAATCCAGGAGAAAACCTAATAAGTAAAAAGCAATTGTATTTAAACCTGATGATTATCGTAAACAACTGCAGATGTTGGTTTTGCAATATTCTCAACAAATGTTAATTGTGCAACCGGAGTAATTGGAAAATTATTGATTTGGCAAATATATGAGTGGTGGGGGATCTTGGTAGTCATCAGGTTGGTTAACCCCCTTAGCTTACCTTACATGTGATTTTCCAATGCTCCACTCGAAGGTACGACATTGGCCAGGAAGCGAGTTTTTTACCTGAAAAATTTTGAATTTTACCTAACCCTTGCTGTTGCAAGCAAGGTAGGTATCTTTAACGTATGTGACAACACTCACACACGGGAGCTCTATTTTACCTCTCATCCGAACGAGGATGTATTTTTGTGAAAAATGCTCGCCTAACATTTTTCAAGCTGACCGTGTCGGAATTTGAACCCGGGACCTTGGGCGTAGTACATACATACCAACTACGCCACGGAGCCACCCTCTTTGCTTACTACTGAATATCAGTAAAATGAGGTATATTTCTAGAAATTAATAGAAGGGAAAGAAGTGCAAAAGATATTAAAGAAAACATTAGCATAAGCCGTGCTGTATATAACAATAAAAAGCAGCTACTATAATTGAAGACAACAAACAGGGAAACAAGGAAAGAATTGTGAAAGCACATGTGTGGAGTACAGTACTGTACGGTTGTGAAACGTGGACAGTCAGAGAAGCAGACAAGAAAAAGATAGAAACGTTTGAAATTTGGTGCTACAGATGTATGATGAAGATATGAACAGGCAAAGTTAAGAATTAAGATGTTCTGTAAATAGTGGTGAAGTAAGATATCTGTGGAAAACCTTAACAAAAATAAGAGAGATAGGATGATAGCACACGTTACAGGGAATGCAGCAATAGTGTAGTATATATTAAAAGCAGAAAAATGAGAAAAAGAGTGGTAAAGGTAGGCCTAGATTAGACTATTGTACACAAATAGTGCATCATGTAGGCTTGGGTATTTCAGGAAACCCTGTAGGTTAGCTCAAAATAGGAAACAATGAAGGTACGTGTCTAAATAGTTCTAGAACTGAAAACCTAATGATGATGTTTTAACTTATGGTTAAAAATTTGAATTCCTTAAAGCTTAGTTTTGTGTTCAGAACAGAACCTTATTTTTATACTAGTTGTAAGATTAAAAACAAAATAACAGAATTAAAATCAGAATAGCCTTTAGTTTTCTTTTCAATTGTAATTTGGAGCACCAAAATAACATTTTGTTTTCATTTGGTCACAAAATGGACCACGTAGCTTATAATTTATGTACTTATTTTGATAGTCATGAGGGGTTACATACGAAAAACGTTCAGATTCTATATACAATCAAAGTAACCCCTTTCAGCATAACAATTTTTATCATGTACTTTTTATTTTTTCCAGTGAAAATATTGTGCTTTTCCAAAAAACCTTCATTTAAAATAACAGCAAACTATACCTAGTCCGATTAATGTTTTTTTTCAAAACCAGAATGTAAAATAATAATTATCAGGAGTAATGTAAATTGAATTTTGATCAAAGTAACCCCATTTTACATACCATAATTTAATATAAATTATTTTAATGGTTTTGTTCTGTGAGAAAATTGTATAATCATTAAGTATTTACGAAATTTATCTTGTGATATCCTAATCACATTATATTATTCATCTGGTCAGAAGTACCTAAGTGAAAACTATAATGTAAAAAGTTCATGGCATCATTACACAACTATGATAAGATTGCATTGTGAAAATACATGTGTAGTGGAATATTTCATAGAAGATAACAACCATTACCTTACACAAGCTAGCAATTTTACATATTAATAGTACAACCTTCTTGTAAAATTATGTACAGTAAAATAGTGTAAATAAAAATACATTGGTAAATACATCTTCAGTTTAATACAATACCAATGTGTATCTAAACACTATATACCTTAATGTAATTTAAGAGTGTAAATAATTGTACACAAATAACCAATCATTCTTGTGGTAAATTTACAATGTACTGTTTTCATTGTGCATGTAAACTTTTATGTGCACATAGCAATTAACGCGTTAAACTTAATTCAATGGAATTGCGAATTATCAGGTTCGTTTGAAATGACTCACCTTGTAATATTTCAATTCCATCCACCATATAGGCAACCCAGTAGACGAGGTGAATAATCCAATAACTAACTAGATCGTCTATTGTCGAGTTTTGTCGCAAAGGCGTTGCGTTTTGTTGATAGTACATCGTGATCCTCGGTGTGTGGTGTTGTCTAATAAATAGCGTTCATTTAAATAAAATCTATTTCGGTGTGTGAAGTGTGAATCCTTTTTCATAGAAAATTATTGAGAGGATTATTTCGTTGCAGGTAACTTTTATTTGTAAACCATATTTAACAAGCCATAAATCTATGCAGGCGGGGCGAAAGTGAAACTACAATAATAGAATCCCCTACGCTATAGGGTGACTAGATTAATCATAGAATGCACATGCGGTTGAGTTTTTGTTTTGTTTTTACGAGATTACATTGTTTTATTGTTGTAATGTGTATAATATCGTTGATTATTTGAGGGCTGCAATAGTTGATTTAAATTTTTTACTTATAAATTAGCCCTGTCTGGGTTTGATTTTAATTGTTCGCTGCGGTATAACTGAATCATAATTCTTTCTAGTAGGGGTCAGAGTTTTTAGAATTAAACAATCGAACAGTACATAAATCTTAAGAGGAGACGTCTAATTTAAAAATTTAAATTTAATGTTGTGTGTTTCATTCATTGTGTAGGAACGTATTACGCCTAGAATTGTAATAACGAATTATGTTGGCTTTGTAGTCTCAAAGGGTTTGAATATTTAGATACACACATACGCATCATGCAGGAAATGTGTAAGAAAGAGGATGTGGTATATGCATCTCTGTTTCCAATCAAAAATAATACCGCCATACAGATTGCGGAGCAGCTGTTTGCCTGAGGTGCTCTACTGCCTGTTAAACGAGACCAGTTGACCACCTGTCTTCCAAAATGTATAAAATTAATATTCTACTGCTTCTGATTTTGTTTAAGGTTTATGGCAAATTTATTGATAAACAAGCGCTCGCAGATACTGTAAAAATTAAAATTTATTTCTCAAGTAATTATGACTTCCATCTTTCTCTATTTCTAGCTGCTATTTGGCGCCGTGCATTGGGCATCATTGTTTATCATAGGCATGGATTATTGGAATAGTATTTAATGTTCTTAATTGTGTGAAAATTATATATTTTGAGCATAATTTTAATATTAACACGCAATAAGTGGGAACTCTTGTACAGACATTTAAAGCAAGGGTAATTTAGCCGGTTTTGATCGCTTAACGAATTTTCACATTTTAAAACACTAAAATATTCAAATTTCTAGTGCAAATTCTTATAAAAAAAAATAGTGTTTTATGTATGTTTTCCTGGACGAAGCTACAGCTCGTTCAAATTTTAACAAGAAAGTAGAAAGTGTACTTTTTACCAGTTTTAGACTCCCTGTACCTATTACTAGCCACTCGGATTTCGGCCGGGTGCTGAGCGAATCCGGATATGCCGTCATATCTAGAATAGTCTAGCTTTTGTTCTACTAATCAGATAAATTCGGCATGAACCGAAAAAAGCAGCAAAAAGTTCGAAATAGCATTTAAAAATGAAATTGATCTCATCATCACATCCTCATCATCATCAGTAGGTCTTCAGTGCTGGAACGGCTTAGATGCGCACCTTCGTTGTTTCCTTTTCTAGCTCCTACACGAGTTATGTATCCCCCAATTGATGTATACATAGTAAAATAGAATAATTAGAAATTATTAGAAAGTGTTAAGAATACGCCAAGTGAAGTGCAACATTGTAACACAAGGAGAATTTATAAAGTTTATTAACGTTCATGAGAACGGAAGCGCTACTTTGTATCGCAGACGATAGTGACACTGCAGATGTCAGGTCACAGACGATCAGGTACCGTGATTACTTAGAAATTAAGATTACAACAATGTAATTATGAATAGAGGTAAGTGTAAACAGACATGAGATCTGCAAGTTCCCACAGCCATGTGAGGGGGTAGGGATATTATAAAAAGCCCGGGAGCTTCAGTTGACGACAGTCAGTCAAGTGATCCGCTTTTACATTGCAGTTTACTTACTACTCAGAATAGTACAATTAATAATTAATTTTGATTTAAAGTAATGTTTAAATTCTGTATCAATAAATAAATTTGTTAAGAAGTTTGGAACTGGTTTTTAAAAAGGCAGCTCCCAAGCCACGAACCTTAACTCACGTTTCTCTGAAATTCCCACAGCCCACATCTTTCACTATCTGCGTGCCTGATCTAGGTCTACATCTACCTCTCTTTTTCCCTATATTTGCTTGTAATAATCCCGCACTGTTCTCCAATTGCCTTAGAACGTGTTCTGTCCTTCTATTTCTGCTATTTTTTTTCACAGATATCTTCCTTTCTCTATTATTTCTAAAACCTCTTTGTTATTAACTTTGCCTAACCATTCTATCACCAGCATACATCTGAAGCATCACATTCCAAAAGGCTTATACCTTTTTTCTGTCTGCTTCTTCAACTGGTCGTCACTATTTCATAACCACACAGTACTGTGCCCCACACGTATGCTTTCAACAATTCTCTCCTTGTTTCTGTGTTTGTTGTCTTTGAACATAGCAGCTGCTCTTCATTCTTAGATACAGCTCAGTTCCCCTTCTATTGTTTTCTAAATATATACCTTATTTCTCCGATATTCAATGGTATGTGAAGGGGATTAAGCAACCTGCGGCTACCAAGATTCCCCATTACTTAACCGTCACTGAATTAATAATATTCCAATAAATCTTTTCGTACAAACGACATTAGTGGAGAATATTGCAAAATCAACATCCGTAGTTGTTTATAATAATCATCAGATTTAAGTGCAATTATTTTTGTTCGTTATTAGGTTTTTCGTCTTGGAACTGGTTGGACGCATATTTCCATTGATTTCTATTTTGAGCCAACCTACACATTTCCTTGAAATTCTCACATACATCTAGTCTAACCTAGGTCTGTCTACCTCTACCTCGCTTTTTTCCTATCTCTGCTTTTAATATATTTCGCACTATTCCCCCATGCTGCAGTATGTGGCCTATCATCCTATCTCTCCTGTTTTTTTACTGTTTTCCATATATTTCTTTCTTCTCCTACCATTCCTTGAATCTCTTTGTTCTTAACTTTGTCCATGATATCTTCATCATATGTCTGTAGCATCACATTTTCCTGTCTTCTCCTACTATCCAAGTTTCATAGCCATACAATACTGTGCTCTACACATATGCTTTCAGCAATCTTTTCCTTGTTTCTATGTTTGTTGTCTTTGAACATAGTTGCTTTTTCTTGTTAAATGCAGCACGGCCTTGTTTTACATCTTTAGCACTTTTCCATCTCGCGTTATTTGGTTTCCTGGGTAGCTGAAATCCTTAACCTCTAAATTCTCATTTCCTATTTGCATTCTGAGTTTTAACTTATTTCCCCTCCTTTGCATACTAGTACTTTAGTTTTATTGTTGTTAATTTACATTCCGTATCTCTCTGTTAGATCTGTTTCCATTTCATCAAGAGCTGCTTCTAGCTCTTCCTTGCAGGCTGCTAATACCGCTATATCATCTGCAAATCTAAGCATATCAATCTTTTGTCCCTGCATATTTATTCCAAGTATCTTCCTGCATTTGACAGTATTCATTGCCTCTTCGGTGTAAAAGTTAAAAATTAACGGGGATAGGGCATAGCCCTATTATATTAAAAAACAACATCAGTGAAGTTACCGGCCGTTACGAAGCGGCCGCTAAATTTGAACTCGCCTCCTCTCTGTAAGGCCACGCCTACTACCCTCTCCATGCATTATAGGTGTAGCCTTATTAATCAGTACATTTTGCACGCTATTTCAGTCTGCTTTGTATTCTTAATGGATTATTAATATTCTCTCAATTTTTCAATTACAGAAATACCATTCTGCAGTACCTATATATGACAATAAAAGAATTAAATCTGCAGAAAGTAATTATTTTATTAAAATTCGTTATTTACATTGCAGAAGGAAATATTTTATGCATAAGTACACATAAAGCTCAACATTACAATCAAAGTTAACATTTTCAAACATATAAAATAATTTTTCCAAAGTTCCACGTTTGTATATAACATATTTTGAAAAAACGTACCTAAGAATTTGCTAACAAAACCGCATCTTTTGAATATCCACCATACTGTATATATAAAATTGATCAGTAATTACCTTACCCTTCCAATAAAACATAATATTCCTAAAAACGGATTTGAAAATTTACTCCTCTGCCGAACACTTCTATAATACGGTTCAATAGTATCACTAAAAAAAAGCTTTTTTTCATACCTTACATAAGACTTCCGCTTTTTAAAAATTTTTAGCAATTAGCTTAGGTCCTCCAAAATAAATCTATTTTTCGTAAGAACGGATTTTGGAATAAACTACTTCTGTCAAACAGTTATATAACACAGTACAACAGTTTCACTAAAAAAACATTTTTTTTAATATCTTCTATACGACCTTCGCTCTTCAAAATTTATCAGTAATTAGCATAGGCCTACCTACATAACATATATTTTTCTTAAGAACGGATTTTTGAATTTACTACTTCAACTAGACAGTTGTACAACACGGTACAACAGTTTCACTAAAAACAATTTTTTTAATATCTTCTATGCGACCTTCGCTCTTCAAAATTTGTCAGTAATTAGCATAGGCCTACCTACATATCATATATTTTTCTTACGAACGGATTTTGGAATTTACTACCTCAACCTAGACAGTTATACAACACGGTACAACAGTTACACTAAAAAAAATTTTTTTTAATATCTTCTATGCGACCTTCGCTCTTCAAAATTTGTCAGTAGTTAGCATAGGCCTACCTACATAACATATATTTTTCTTAAGAACGGATTTTGGAATTTACTACCTCTACCAGAAAGTTATATAACACGGTACAACAGTTTCACTAAAAAACAATTTTTTTAATATCTTCTATACGACCTTCGTCTTCAAAATTTGTCAGTAATTAGCATAGGCCTAACTACATAACATATATTTTTCTTAAGAACGGATTTTTGAATTTACTACCTCAACTAGACAGTTATACAACACGGTACAACAGTTTCACTAAAAACAATTTTTTTTAATATCTTCTATGCGACCTTCGCTCTTCAAAATTTGTCAGTAATTAGCATAGGCCTACCTACATTTCATATATTTTTCTTACGAACGATTTTGAAATTTACTACCTCATCCAGACACTTATACAACACGGTACAACAGTTACACTTAAAAAAAAATTTTTTTAATATCTTCTATGCGACCTTCGCTCTTCAAAATTTGTCAGTAATTAGCATAGGCCTACCTACATAATATATATTTTTCTTAAGAACGGATTTTGGAATTTACTACCTCTACCAGAATAACACGGTACAACAGTTTCACTAAAAAACAATTTTTTTAATATCTTCTATACGACCTTCGCTCTTCAAAATTTGTCAGTAATTAGCATAGGCCTACCTACATAACATATATTTTTCTTAAGAACGGATTTGGAATTTACTACCTCAACCAGACAGTTATACAACACGGTACAACAGTTTCACTAAAAACAATTTTTTTTAATATCTTCTATGCGACCTTCGCTCTTCAAAATTTGTCAGTAATTAGCATAGGCCTACCTACATAATATATATTTTTCTTAAGAACGGATTTTGAATTTACTACCTCTACCAGACAGTTATATAACACGGTACAACAGTTTCACTAAAAACAATTTTTTTAATAATTCTATAGGACCTTCGCTCTTCAAAATTTGTCAGTAATTAGCATAGGCCTACCTACATAACATATATTTTTCTTAAGAACGGATTTTGGAATTTACTACCTCAACTAGACAGTTATACAACACGGTACAACAGTTTCACTAAAAACAATTTTTTTAATATCTTCTATACGACCTTCGCTCTTCAAAATTTGTCAGTAATTAGCATAGGCCTACCTACATAATATATATTTTTCTTAAGAACGGATTTGGAATTTACTACCTCAACCAGACAGTTATACAACACGGTACAACAGTTTCACTAAAAACAATTTTTTAATATCTTCTATACGACCTTCGCTCTTCAAAATTTGTCAGTAATTAGCATAGGCCTACCTACATATCATATATTTTCTTACGAACGGATTTTGGAATTTACTACCTCTTCCAGACAGTTATATAACACGGTACAACAGTTTCACTAAAAACCATTTTTTAATATCTTCTATGCGACCTTCGCTCTTCAAAATTTGTCAGTAATTAGCATAGGCCTACCTACATATCATATATTTTTCTTAAGAACGGATTTTTGAATTTACTACCTCAACTAGACAGTTATACAACACGGTACAACAGTTTCACTAAAAACAATTATTTTTAATATCTTCTATGCGACCTTCGCTCTTCAAAATTTGTCAGTAATTAGCATAGGCCTACCTACATATCATATATTTTTCTTACGAACGGATTTTGGAATTTACTACCTCTTCCAGACAGTTATATAACACGGTACAACAGTTTCACTAAAAAACCATTTTTTTAATATCTTCTATACGACCTTCGCTCTTCAAAATTTGTCAGTAATTAGCATAGGCCTACCTACATAACATATATTTTTCTTAAGAACGGATTTGGAATTTACTACCTCAACCAGACAGTTATACAACACGGTACAACAGTTTCACTACAAAAATTTTTTATTAATATCTTCTATACGACCGTCGCTCTTCAAAATTTGTCAGTAATTAGCATAGGCCTACCTACATAACATATATTTCTCTTAAGAACGGATTTTTGAATTTACTACCTCTACCAGACAGTTATATAACACGGTACAACAGTTTCACTAAAAAAACATTTTTTTAATATGTTCTATAGGACCTTCACTCTTCAAAATTTGTCAGTAATTAGCATAGGCCTACCTACATAACATATATTTTTCTTAAGAATGGATTTTGGAATTTACTACCTCAACTAGACAGTTATACAACACGGTACAACAGTTTCACTAAAAACAATTTTTTTTAATATCTTCTATGCGACCTTCGCTCTTCAAAATTTGTCAGTAATTAGCATAGGCCTACCTACATATCATATATTTTTCTTACGAACGGATTTTGGAATTTACTACCTCTTCCAGACAGTTATATAACACGGTACAACAGTTTCACTAAAAAAACATTTTTTTAATATCTTCTATGCGACCTTCGCTCTTCAAAATTTGTCAGTAATTAGCATAGGCCTACCTACATAACATATATTTTTCTTAAGAACGGATTTGGAATTTACTACCTCAACCAGACAGTTATACAACACGGTACAACAGTTTCACTACAAAAATTTTTTATTAATATCTTCTATACGACCGTCGCTCTTCAAAATTTGTCAGTAATTAGCATAGGCCTACCTACATAACATATATTTTTCTTAAGAATGGATTTTGGAATTTACTACCTCTACTAAACAGTTATTTAACACGGTGCAACAGCTTCACTAAAAAGCATTTTTAACATATTCAATACTAGCTCGGATCTTTAAAATATGTCAGTAATTAGGGTAGGCCAATCAATACAACATATTTAGAAAATTATTGTAGAATATCAGTTCTTGTATTAATGTAAAATATAATAACTTGCATTCTTGGTGCCATTGTTATCAAAAAAGTTTCACCAATCATGTTCTACAAAGAAAATTTTATGTGATTTAATGCGAATATATTTTTATTAAACTAATTAATTTGCCGAGTTCCTTCTGTTAGTCGGAGTAGCTTATTTAGATCATTTTTCCTGAGCATTAAAGTATATTGAATCTTGGATTGAAAACATAAACGATTAGTTATAATAACATAGCGTTATTGTATGCAAAATCGTCAATCAGTGAATGTTTAAATAACGCACACGACGAATCATCTAATGTATCTACGAGAGCTACTCAGAATTTTTCCACTGAGGACAAACAGAATTAAAAATGCTCGAAAAAACGCTTCATACTTCAAAATAAGTACCTGCAAAATAAACCGTTGGTTATACTATCCAATAAATGGATTATGCCAGATGTTCATCTAACTTTGGCCGACAAACAAATAAAGAAACAATTTAAAATATAACCTTCATGAATATAGTATCTCTATTTTCAATAGAATTTACACAAAGTAAACAAACCGACCACTATTCCTAGTGCAAGGAAAAGGGATGTGTTTTAAATTCTACCGTTTTACGAATAGATGTTTCTACAACTTAAGGTGCACACAAAATTTCCGAGACGACTATTGACTTTACTTACTTTCGATAAACCCAAAAATATTTCTCTTCCATGTCCATCAGCATGTGTTTATAATTACGTTTGTCGGACCAAATTTCTGAAAGCACAAAGGGGTTTTGTAACCGGCGTGAAGTTGGCAGTTAATTTCCAGCAGCGAATTTACGATTATTGCCGAACGTCCAGTGACGCCGTTAAAGAAGGATATAAACAAATGAGCTGCTCAGCAGCGAATTTACAGACGCATTAAAACATATAAATTGCATATCTGTGATGTTAATTTTAGGCAATCACATTATAATACCACAAATTCAAACTTTTAAAACTTAGTAGCTACTCTTGTACAGGAATTATTAGCAAAGTTATTAGAACAAGTTCGTTTCGAAAGTGTTTATCGATATAACATAACAACTTTAAAATAATTACAAATAATTATTTAAACTTAAAACACACGAAATTCAATTCTTGAATTAAGCAGATCAAGTGAAATAGAAAATAACTTGTCATAAATTACGTCTGTGCGCCCAATTTTATCATCTTAATCAGTCGTTGAATGTAACGATTGCATAATATCCTGGATATTTGCAAAATCATGTAGAATAATTTACAGATGAAATATATCTACATCTGCAAATGGCACAGTGAACGGTAAAAATTTTAGAGTTGACAAACCTATGATCGTGAAAAATTATTTTATCTTTTAAGTTCACGAAGCACGATTATTCGGAATATCCCGGATATTTGCAAGATCATGAAGAATATACACATGAAAAACATTCAATCGCAAATTGCACGGTGAAAGGTAAAAAATGTTAAAGTTTACACACTTATGATTGTAAAAAAATTATTTTCATCTTTTAAGTTTACGGATGCACGATTTTTGGAATATCCCGGATATTTGCAAGATCATGTAGCATAATACACATGAAAAACATTCACTCGCAAACTGCACGATGAACGGTAAAAAAATTTCAAAGTTTACACACCTATGATCGTGAAAAAATTATTTTCATCTTTTAAGTTCACGGATGCACGATTTTCGAAATATCCCGGATATTTGCAAGATAATGAAGAATAATCCACATGAAAAACATTCACTCGCAAAATGCACAGTGAACGGTAAAAAATTTTCAAGTTTACACACTTATGATTGTAAAAATATTATTTTCATCTTTTAAGTTCACGGATGCACGATTTTCGGAATATCCCGGATATTTGCAAGATCATGTAGCATAAAACACATGAAAAACATTCACTCGCAAACTGCACGATGAACGGTAAAAATTTCAAAGTTTACACACCTATGTTCGTGAAAAATTATTTTCATCTTTTAAGGTCACGGATGCACGATTTTCGAAATATCCCGGATATTTGCAAGATAATGAAGAATAATACACATGAAAAACATTCACTTGCAAATTGCACGGTTAACAGTAAAAAAATTTTAAAGTTTACACACCTATGATCGTGAAAAAATTATTTTCATCTTTTAAGTTCACGATGCATGATTTTCGGAATATCCCGGATATTTGCAAGATCATGTAGCATAAAACACATGAAAAACATTCACTCGCAAACTGCACGATGAACGGTAAAAAAATTTCAAAGTTTACACGCCTATGATCGTGAAAAGATTATTTTAATCTTTTAAGTTCACGGATGCACGATTTTCGAAATATCCCGGATATTTGCAAGATCATGAAGAATAATACACATGAAAAACATTCAATCGCAAATTGCACGGTGAAAGGTAAAAAAATTTTAAAGTTTACACACTTATGATTGTAAAAAATTATTTTCATCTTTTAAGTTCACGGATGCACGATTTTCGGAATATCCCGGATATTTGCAAGATCATGTAGAATAATACACATGAAAAACATTCACTCGCAAATGCACGATGAACGGTAAAAAAATTTCAAAGTTTACACACCTATGATCGTGAAAAAATTATTTTCATCTTTTAAGTTCACGGATGCACCATTTTTGAAATATCCCGGATATTTGCAAGATAATGAAGAATAATACACATGAAAACATTCACTCGCAAATTGCACGGTGAACGGTAAAAAAATTTTAAAGTTTACACACCTATGATCGTGAAAAAATTATTTTCATCTTTTAAGTTCACGGATGCACGATTTTCGAAATATCCCGGGTATTTGCAACATGATGAAGAATAATACACATGAAAAACATTCACTCGCAAACTGCACGGTGAACGGTAAAAAATTTTTAAAGTTTACACACCTATGATCATGAAAAAATTATTTTCATCTTTTAAGTTCACGGATGCACGATTTTCGAAATATTCCGGATATTTGCAAGATCATGAAGAATAATACAGATGAAATATACCTACTCGCAAATTGCACAGTGAACGGTAGAAAATTTTTAGAGTTGACAAACTTATGATCGTGAAAAAATTATTTTTATCTTTTAAGTTCACGAACGCACGATTTTCGGAATATCCCGGATATTTGCAAGATCATGAATAATACACATGAAAAACATTCAATCGCAAATTGCACGGTGAAATGTAAAAAATTTTAAAGTTTACACACTTATGATTGTAAAAAAATTATTTTCATCTTTTAAGTTCACGGATGCACGATTTTCGAAATATTCCGGATATTTGCAAGATCATGAAGAATAATACAGATGAAATATACCTACTCGCAAATTGCACAGTGAACGGTAGAAATTTTTTAGAGTTGACAAACTTATGATCCTGAAAAAATTATTTTTATCTTTTAAGTTCACGAACGCACGATTTTCGGAATATCCCGGATATTTGCAAGATCATGAATAATACACATGAAAAACATTCAATCGCAAATTGCACGGTGAACGGTAAAAATTTTAAAGTTTACACACTTATGATTGTGAAAAAATTATTTTCATCTTTTAAGTTCACGGATGCACGATTTTCGAAATATCCCGGATATTTGCAAGATCATGAAGAATAATACACATGAAAAACATTCATCGCAAATTGCACGGTGAACGGTAAAAATTTTAAAGTTTACACACTTATGATCCTGAAAAATTATTTTCATCTTTTAAGTTCACGGATGCACGATTTTCGGAAATATCCCGGATATTTGCAAGATCATGAAGAATAATACACATGAAAAACATTCATCGCAAATTGCACGGTGAACGGTAAAAATTTTAAAGTTTACAAACTTATGATCTGAAAAATTATTTTCATCTTTTAAGTTCACGGATGCACGATTTTCGGAATATCCCGGATATTTGCAAGATCATGTAGCATAATACACATCAAAAACATTCAATCGCAAATTGCACGGTGAAAGGTAAAAAAATTTTAAAGTTTACACACTTATGATTGTGAAAAATTATTTTCATCTTTTAAGTTCACGGATGCACGATTTTCGAAATATCCCGGATATTTGCAAGATAATGAAGAATAATCCACATGAAAGACATTCACTCGCAAAATGCACGGTGAACGGTAAAAATTTTAAAGTTTACACACTATGATCTGAAAAATTATTTTTATCTTTTAAGTTCACGAACGCACGATTTTCGGAATATCCCGGATATTTGCAAGATCATGAATAATACACATGAAAAACATTCAATCGCAAATTGCACGGTGAAATGTAAAAAATTTTAAAGTTTACACACTTATGATTGTAAAAAAATTATTTTCATCTTTTAAGTTCACGGATGCACGATTTTCGGAATATCCCGGATATTTGCAAGATCATGTAGCATAATACACATGAAAAACATTCACTCGCAAACTGCACGATGAACGGTCAAAAATTTCTAAGTTTACACACCTATGATCGTGAAAAAATTATTTTCATCTTTTAAGTTCACGGATGCACCATTTTTGAAATATCCCGGATATTTGCAAGATAATGAAGAATAATACATGAAAACATTCACTCGCAAATTGCACGGTGAACGGTAAAAAAATTTTAAAGTTTACACACCTATGATCGTGAAAAAATTATTTTCATCTTTTAAGTTCACGGATGCACGATTTTCGAAATATCCCGGATATTTGCAAGATAATGAAGAATAATCCACATGAAAGACATTCACTCGCAAAATGCACGGTGAACGGTAAAAATTTTAAAGTTTACACACCTATGATCATGAAAAATTATTTTCATCTTTTAAGTTCACGGATGCACGATTTTCGAAATATCCCGGATATTTGCAAGATCATGAAGAATAATACACATGAAATAACATTCACTCGCAAATTGCACGTGAACGGTAAAAATTTTAAAGTTTACACACCTATGATCATGAAAAATTATTTTCATCTTTTAAGTTCACGGATGCACGATTTTCGGAATATCCCGGATATTTGCAAGATCATGAAGAATAATACACATGAAAAACATTCAATCGCAAATTGCACGGTGAAACGGTAAAAAAATTTTAAAGTTTACACACTTATGATTGTAAAAAAATTATTTTCATCTTTTAAGTTCACGGATGCACGATTTTCGGAATATCCCGGATATTTGCAAGATCATGTAGAATAATACACATGAAAAACATTCACTCGCAAACTGCATGATGAACGGTAAAAAAATTTCAAAGTTTACACACCTATTATCGTGAAAAATTATTTTCATCTTTTAAGTTCACGGATGCACCATTTTTGAAATATCCCGGATATTTGCAAGATAATGAAGAATAATACACATGAAAACATTCACTCGCAAATTGCACGGTGAACGGTAAAAAAATTTTAAAGTTTACACACCTATGATCGTGAAAAATTATTTTCATCTTTTAAGTTCACGGATGCACGATTTTCGAAATATCCCGGATATTTGCAAGATAATGAAGAATAATCCACATGAAAAACATTCACTCGCAAATTGCACAGTGAACGGTAAAAAATTTTTAGAGTTGACACACCTATGATCGTGAAAAAATTATTTTCATCTTTTAAGTTCACGGATGCACGATTTTCGAAATATTCCGGATATTTGCAAGATCATGAAGAATAATACAGATGAAATATACCTACTCGCAAATTGCACAGTGAACGGTAAAAAATTTTTAGAGTTGACAAACCTATGATCGTGAAAAAATTATTTTCATCTTTTAAGTTCACGAACGCACGATTTTCGGAATATCCCGGATATTTGCAAGATCATGAAGAATAATACACATGAAAAACATTCAATCGCAAATTGCACGGTGAAAGGTAAAAAATTTTAAAGTTTACACACTTATGATTGTAAAAAAATTATTTTCATCTTTTAAGTTCACGGATGCACGATTTTCGAAATATCCGGATATTTGCAAGATCATGAAGAATAATACAGATGAAAACATTCACTCGCAAATTGCACGTGAACGGTAAAAATTTTAGAGTTTACAACACTTATGATCGTGAAAAATTATTTTCATCTTTTAAGTTCACGGATGCACGATTTTCGGAATATCCCGGATATTTGCAAGATCATGAAATAATACACATGAAAAACATTCAATCGCAAATTGCACGGTGAACGTAAAAATTTTAAAGTTTACAACTTATGATTGTGAAAAATTATTTTCATCTTTTAAGTTCACGGATGCACGATTTTCGAAATATCCGGATATTTGCAAGATCATGAAGAATAATACAGATGAAATATACATACTCGCAAATTGCACGGTGAACGGTAAAATTTTTAGAGTTGACAAACTTATGATCTGTAAAAATTATTTTCATCTTTTAAGTTCACGGATGCACGATTTTCGGAATATCCGGATATTTGCAAGATCATGAAGAATAATACACATGAAAAACATTCAATCGCAAATTGCACGGTGAAGGTAAAAATTTTAAAGTTTACACACTTATGATTGTAAAAATTATTTTCATCTTTTAAGTTCACGGATGCACGATTTTCGGAATATCCCGGATATTTGCAAGATCATGAGATAATACACATGAAAAACATTCAACTCGCAAATTGCACGGTGAACGGTAAAAATTTTAAAGTTTACACACTTATGATCGTGAAAAATTATTTTCATCTTAAGTTCACGGATGCACGATTTTCGAAATATCCCGGATATTTGCAAGATAATGAAGAATAATCCACATGAAAGACATTCACTCGCAAAATGCACGGTGAACGGTAAAAATTTTTTAAAGTTTACACACCTATGATCATGAAAAAAATATTTTCATTTTTTAAGTTCACGGATGCACGATTTTCGGAATATCCCGGATATTTGCAAGATCATGTAGCATAATACACATCAAAAACATTCAATCGCAAATTGCACGGTGAAAGGTAAAAAAATTTTAAAGTTTACACACTTATGATTGTAAAAAAATTATTTTCATCTTTTAAGTTCACGGATGCACGATTTTCGGAATATCCCCGATATTTGCAAGATCATGTAGCATAATACACATGAAAAACATTCACTCGCAAACTGCACGATGAACAGGTAAAAATTTTAAAGTTTACACACTATGATCGTGAAAAAATTATTTTCATCTTTTAAGTTCACGGATGCACCATTTTTGAAATATCCCGGATATTTGCAAGATCATGAGAATAATACACATGAAAACATTCACTCGCAAATTGCACGGTGAACAGGTAAAAATTTTAAAGTTTACACACTATGATCGTGAAAAATTATTTTCATCTTTTAAGTTCACGGATGCACGATTTTCGAAATATCCCGGATATTTGCAAGATATGAAGAATAATACACATGAAAACATTCACTCGCAAACTGCACGGTGAACGGTAAAAATTTTAAAGTTTACACACCTATGATCATGAAAAATTATTTTCATCTTTTAAGTTCACGGATGCACGATTTTCGAAATATCCGGATATTTGCAAGATCATGAAGAATAATACAATGAAAACATTCACTCGCAAATTGCACGGTGAACGGTAAAAATTTTAAGTTTACAACTTATGATCATGAAAAAATTATTTTATCTTTTAAGTTCACGGATGCACGATTTTCGAAATATCCCGGATATTTGCAAGATCATGAAATAATACAATGAAAAACATTCAATCGCAAATTGCACGGTGAACGGTAAAAATTTTAAAGTTTACAACTTATGATCTGTGAAAAATTATTTTCATCTTTTAAGTTCACGGATGCACGATTTTCGGAATATCCGGATATTTGCAAGATCATGAGAATAATACACATGAAAAACATTCATCGCAAATTGCACGGTGAACGGTAAAAATTTTAAAGTTTACACACTTATGATCGTGAAAAATTATTTTCATCTTTTAAGTTCACGGATGCACGATTTTCGGAATATCCGGATATTTGCAAGATCATGTAGAATAATACACATGAAAACATTCACTCGCAAATTGCACGGTGAACGGTAAAAATTTAATTTACACATTATGATTGAAAAATTATTTTCATCTTTTAAGTTCACGGATGCACGATTTTCGGAATAATCGGATATTTGCAAGATCATGTAATTACATGAAAATTCACTCTGCAAATATGCACGGAATAAAAATTCTAATTAATCTGCATCCGTGAAATTAATAAGATCGAAAATTTGAATTGTTTTCAAGTCGAAATAATTCATAAGGTGTGTAAACTTTAAAATTTTTTACCGTTCACCGTGCAATTTGCGAGTGAATGTTTTTCATGTGTATTATTCTACATGATCTTGCAAATATCCGGATATTTGAAAATCGTGCATCCGTGAACTTAAAAGATGAAAATAATTTTTCATGATCATAGGTGTAAACTTTAAAATTTTTTACCGTTCACCGTGCAATTTGCGATGAATGTTTTTCATGTGTATTATTCTTACATGATCTTGCAAATATCCGGATATTTCGAAAATCGTGCATCCGTGAACTTAAAAGATGAAAATAATTTTTCAGATCATAGTGTGTAAACTTTAAAATTTTTACCGTTTACCGTGCAATTTGCGAGTGAATGTTTTTCATGTGTATTATTCTACATGATCTTGCAAATATCCGGGATATTTCGAAAATGTGCATCCGTGAACTTAAAAGATGAAAATAATTTTCACGATTATAGGTGTGTAAACTTTAAAATTTTTACCGTTCACCGTGCAATTTGCGAGTGAATGTTTTTCATGTGTATTATTCTACATGATCTTGCAAATATCCGGGATATTCTAAAATCGTGCATCCGTGAACTTAAAAGATGAAAATAATTTTTCACGATCATAGGTTTGTAAACTTTGAAATTTTTTTACCGTTCACCGTGCAATTTGCGAGTGAATGTTTTTCATGTGTATTATTCTACATGATCTTGCAAATATCCGGGATATTCCGAAAATCGTGCATCCGTGAACTTAAAAGATGAAAATAATTTTTACACGATCATAGGTCTGTAAACTTTGAAATTTTTACCGTTCACCGTGCAATTTGCGAGTGAATGTTTTTCATGTGTATTATTCTACATGATCTTGCAAATATCCGATTTATTCCGAAAATCGTGCATCCGTGAACTTAAAAGATGAAAATAATTTTTCACTAGTAAATAATTTTACTCTGCAATTGAAATTTTTTTATTATCCGATTGAACGATATTCCAAATCCCGTGAACTTAAAAGATGAAATAATTTTTCGATTATAGGTTGTAAACTTTAAAATTTTACCGTTTACCGTGCAATTTGCGAGTGAATGTTTTTCATGTGTATTATTCTACATGATCTTGCAAATATCCGGATATTCCGAAAATCGTGCATCCGTGAACTTAAAAGATGAAAATAATTTTTACGAACATAGTGTGTAAACTTTGAAATTTTTACCGTTTACCGTGCAATTTGCGAGTGAATGTTTTTTGTGTATTATTCTACATGATCTTGCAAATATCCGGGATATTCCGAAAATCGTGCATCCGTGAACTTAAAAGATGAAAATAATTTTTACACGATTATAGGTGTGTAAACTTTAAAATTTTTTACCGTTCACCGTGCAATTTGCAGTGAATGTTTTTCATGTGTATTATTCTACATGATCTTGCAAATATCCGGATATTCCGAAAATCGTGCATCCGTGAACTTAAAAGATGAAAATAATTTTTACCGATTATAGGTGTGTAAACTTTAAAATTTTTACCGTTCACCGTGCAATTTGAGTGAATGTTTTTCATGTGTATTATTCTACATGATCTTGCAAATATCCGGATATTCAAAATCTGCATCCGTGAACTTAAAAGATGAAAATAATTTTTCACGATCATAGGTTGTAAACTTTAAATTTTTTACCGTTTACCGTGCAATTTGCGAGTGAATGTTTTTTATGTGTATTATTCTACATGATCTTGCAAATATCCGGGATATTCCGAAAATCGTGCATCCGTGAACTTAAAAGATGTAAATAATTTTTACACGATTATAGGTCTGTAAACTTTGAAATTTTTTTACCGTTCACCGTGCAATTTGCGAGTGAATGTTTTTCATGTGTATTATTCTACATGATCTTGCAAATATCCGATTTATTCCGAAAATCGTGCATCCGTGAACTTAAAAGATGAAAATAATTTTTCAACATGACATGTGTAAACTTTAAATTTTTACCGTTCACCGTGCAATTTGCGAGTGAATGTTTTCATGTGTATTATTCTACATGATCTTGCAAATATCCGATATTCCGAAAATCGTGCATCCGTGAACTTAAAAGATGAAAATAATTTTTACGAACATAAGTGTGTAAACTTTGAAATTTTTTTACCGTTTACCGTGCAATTTGCGAGTGAATGTTTTTCATGTGTATTATTCTACATGATCTTGCAAATATCCGGGATATTCCGAAAATCGTGCATCCGTGAACTTAAAAGATGAAAATAATTTTTACACGATTATAGGTGTGTAAACTTTAAAATTTTTTACAGTTAACCGTGCAATTTGCGAGTGAATGTTTTTCATGTGTATTATTCTACATGATCTTGCAAATATCCGGGATATTCCGAAAATCGTGCATCCGTGAACTTAAAAGATGAAAATAATTTTTATGATCATAGGTGTGTAAACTTTATAATTTTTTACAGTTAACCGTGCAATTTGCGAGTGAATGTTTTTTATGTGTATTATTCTACATGATCTTGCAAATATCCGGATATTCCGAAAATCTGCATCCGTGAACTTAAAAGATGAAAATAATTTTTCACTGAACATAAGTGTGTAAACTTTAAATTTTTTTTTTCAGTTAACCGAGCAATTTGCGAGTGAATGTTTTTCATGTGTATTATTCTACTTGATCTTTCAAATATCCGGGATATTCCGAAAATCGTGCATCCGTGAACTTAAAAGATGTAAATAATTTTACACGATTATAGGTCTGTAAACTTTAAAATTTTTTACCGTTCACCGTGCAATTTGCGAGTGAATGTTTTTCATGTGTATTATGCTACATGATCTTGCAAATATCCGATTTATTCCGAAAATCGATCCGAACTTAACTAATGAAAATAATTTTTTCATGATCATAGGTGTGTGAACTTTAAAAATTTTTTACCGTTCACCGTTCAATTTGCGAGTGAATGTTTTTCATGTGTATTATGCTACATGATCTTGCAAATATCCGGGATATTTTGAAAATCGTGCATCCGTGAACTTAAAAGATGAAAATAATTTTTACACGATCATAGGTGTGTAAACTTTGAAATTTTTTTGCCGTTTACCGTGCAATTTGCGAGTGAATGTTTTTTATGTGTATTATTCTACATGATCTTGCAAATATCCGGGATATTTCGAAAATTGTGCATCCGTGAACTTAAAAGATGAAAATAATTTTTACACGATTATAGGTGTGTCAACTTTAAAATTTTTTTACCATTCACCGTGCAATTTGCGAGTGAATGTTTTTCATGTGTATTATTCTACATGATCTTGCAAATATCCTGATTTATTCCGAAAATCGTGCATCCGTGAACTTAAAATGAAAATTATTTTTCATGATCATAGGTGTGTAAACTTTAAAAATTTTTACCGTTCACCGTGCAATTTGCGAGTGAATGTTTTCATGTGTATTATTCTACATGATCTTGCAAATATCCGGGATATTCTAAAAATCGTGCATCCGTGAACTTAAAAGATGAAAATAATTTTTACACGATTATAGGTGTGTAAACTTTAAAATTTTTTTACCGTTCACCGTGCAATTTCCGAGTGAATGTTTTTTATGTGTATTATTCTACATGATCTTGCAAATATCCGGGATATTCTAAAAATCGTGCATCCGTGAACTTAAAAGATGAAAATAATCTTTTCACGATCATAGGTTTGTAAACTTTGAAATTTTTTTACCGTTCACCGTGCAATTTGCGAGTGAATGTTTTTCATGTGTATTATTCTACATGATCTTGCAAATATCCGGGATATTCCGAAAATCGTGCATCCGTGAACTTAAAAGATGTAAATAATTTTTACACGATTATAGGTCTGTAAACTTTAAAATTTTTTTACCGTTCACCGTGCAATTTGCGAGTGAATGTTTTTCATGTGTATTATTCTACATGATCTTGCAAATATCCGATTTATTCCGAAAATCGTGCATCCGTGAACTTAAAAGATGAAAATAATTTTTTCACGAACATAAGTGTGTAAACTTTGAAATTTTTTTACCGTTTACCGTGCAATTTGCGAGTGAATGTTTTTCATGTGTATTATTCTACATGATCTTGCAAATATCCGGATATTCCGAAAATCGTGCATCCGTGAACTTAAAAGATGAAAATAATTTTTACGAACATAAGTGTGTAAACTTTGAAATTTTTTTACCGTTTACCGTGCAATTTGCGAGTGAATGTTTTTTATGTGTATTATTCTACATGATCTTGCAAATATCCGGGATATTCCGAAAATTGTGCATCCGTGAACTTAAAAGATGAAAATAATTTTACACGATTATAGGTGTGTAAACTTTAAAATTTTTTACCGTTCACCCGTGCAATTTGCGAGTGAATGTTTTTCATGTGTATTATTCTACATGATCTTGCAAATATCCGGGATATTCCGAAAATCGTGCATCCGTGAACTTAAAAGATGAAAATAATTTTACGCGATCATAGGTGTGTAAACTTTAAAATTTTTACCGTTCACCGTGCAATTTGCGAGTGAATGTTTTTATGTGTATTATTCTACATGATCTTGCAAATATCCGGATATTCCGAAAATCATGCATCCGTGAACTTAAAAGATGAAAATAATTTTTCACGAACATAAGTGTGTAAACTTTGAAATTTTTTACCGTTTACCGTGCAATTTGCAGTGAATGTTTTTCATGTGTATTATTCTACATGATCTTGCAAATATCCGGGATATTCCGAAAATCGTGCATCCGTGAACTTAAAAGATGTAAATAATTTTTACACGATTATAGGTCTGTAAACTTTAAAATTTTTTACCGTTCACCGTGCAATTTGCAGTGAATGTTTTTCATGTGTATTATTCTACATGATCTTGCAAATATCCGATTTATTCCGAAAATGCATCCGTGAACTTAAAAATGAAAATAATTTTTCATGATCATAGGTGTGTAAACTTTAAAATTTTTACCGTTCACCGTTCAATTTGCGAGTGAATGTTTTTCATGTGTATTATGCTACATGATCTTGCAAATATCCGGGATATTTTGAAAATCGTGCATCCGTGAACTTAAAAGATGAAAATAATTTTTACACGATCATAGGTGTGTAAACTTTGAAATTTTTTTACCGTTCACCGTGCAATTTGCGAGTGAATGTTTTTCATGTGTATTATTCTACATGATCTTGCAAATATCCGGGATATTCCGAAAATCGTGCATTCGTGAACTTAAAAGATGAAAATAATTTTTTCACGAACATAAGTGTGTAAACTTTGAAATTTTTTTACCGTTTACCGTGCAATTTGCGAGTGAATGTTTTTTATGTGTATTATTCTACATGATCTTGCAAATATCCGGGATATTCCGAAAATGTGCATCCGTGAACTTAAAAGATGAAAATAATTTTACACGATTATAGGTGTGTCAAACTTTAAAATTTTTACCGTTCACCGTGCAATTTGCGAGTGAATGTTTTCATGTGTATTATTCTACATGATCTTGCAAATATCCGATTTATTCCGAAAATCGTGCATCCGTGAACTTAAAAATGAAAATAATTTTTCATGATCATAGTGTGAAACTTTGAAATTTTTTTGCCGTTTACCGTGCAATTTGCGAGTGAATGTTTTTTATGTGTATTATTCTACATGATCTTGCAAATATCCGGGATATTTCGAAAATTGTGCATCCGTGAACTTAAAAGATGAAAATAATTTTTACACGATTATAGGTGTGTCAACTTTAAAATTTTTTTACCATTCACCGTGCAATTTGCGAGTGAATGTTTTTCATGTGTATTATTCTACATGATCTTGCAAATATCCTATTTATTCCGAAAATCGTGCATCCGTGAACTTAACTAATGAAAATTATTTTTTCATGATCATAGGTGTGTAAACTTTAAAAAATTTTTACCGTTCACCGTTCAATTTGCGAGTGAATGTTTTTCATGTGTATTATTCTACATGATCTTGCAAATATCCGGGATATTCTAAAAATCGTGCATCCGTGAACTTAAAAGATGAAAATAATTTTTACACGATTATAGGTATGTAAACTTTAAAATTTTTTTACCGTTCACCGTGCAATTTCCGAGTGAATGTTTTTTATGTGTATTATTCTACATGATCTTGCAAATATCCGGGATATTCTAAAAATCGTGCATCCGTGAACTTAAAAGATGAAAATAATCTTTTCACGATCATAGGTTTGTAAACTTTGAAATTTTTTTACCGTTCACCGTGCAATTTGCGAGTGAATGTTTTTCATGTGTATTATTCTACATGATCTTGCAAATATCCGGGATATTCCGAAAATCGTGCATCCGTGAACTTAAAAGATGTAAATAATTTTTACACGATTATAGGTCTGTAAACTTTAAAATTTTTTTACCGTTCACCGTGCAATTTGCGAGTGAATGTTTTTCATGTGTATTATTCTACATGATCTTGCAAATATCCGATTTATTCCGAAAATCGTGCATCCGTGAACTTAAAAGATGAAAATAATTTTTTCACGAACATAAGTGTGTAAACTTTGAAATTTTTTTACCGTTTACCGTGCAATTTGCGAGTGAATGTTTTTCATGTGTATTATTCTACATGATCTTGCAAATATCCGATTTATTGCGAAAATCGTGCATCCGTGAACTTAAAAGATGAAAATAATTTTTTTACGAACATAAGTGTGTAAACTTTGAAATTTTTTTACCGTTTACCGTGCAATTTGCGAGTGAATGTTTTTTATGTGTATTATTCTACATGATCTTGCAAATATCCGGGATATTCCGAAAATTGTGCATCCGTGAACTTAAAAGATGAAAATAATTTTTACACGATTATAGGTGTGTCAATTTTAAAATTTTTTTACCGTTCACCCTGCAATTTGCGAGTGAATGTTTTTCATGTGTATTATTCTACATGATCTTGCAAATATCCGGGATATTCCGAAAATCGTGCATCCGTGAACTTAAAAGATGAAAATAATTTTTACGCGATCATAGGTGTGTAAACTTTAAAAAATTTTTACCGTTCACCGTGCAATTTGCGAGTGAATGTTTTTTATGTGTATTATTCTACATGATCTTGCAAATATCCAGGATATTCCGAAAATCATGCATCCGTGAACTTAAAAGATGAAAATAATTTTTTCACGAACATAAGTGTGTAAACTTTGAAATTTTTTTACCGTTTACCGTGCAATTTGCGAGTGAATGTTTTTTATGTGTATTATTCTACATGATCTTGCAAATATCCGGGATATTCCGAAAATCGTGCATCCGTGAACTTAAAAGATGTAAATAATTTTTACACGATTATAGGTCTGTAAACTTTAAAATTTTTTTACCGTTCACCGTGCAATTTGCGAGTGAATGTTTTTCATGTGTATTATGCTACATGATCTTGCAAATATCCGATTTATTCCGAAAATCCGTGAACTTAACTAATGAAAATAATTTTTTCATGATCATAGGTGTGTGAACTTTAAAAATTTTTTACCGTTCACCGTTCAATTTGCGAGTGAATGTTTTTCATGTGTATTATGCTACATGATCTTGCAAATATCCGGGATATTTTGAAAATCGTGCATCCGTGAACTTAAAAGATGAAAATAATTTTTACACGATCATAGGTGTGTAAACTTTGAAATTTTTTACCGTTCACCGTGCAATTTGCGAGTGAATGTTTTTCATGTGTATTATTCTACATGATCTTGCAAATATCCGGGATATTCCGAAAATCGTGCATCCGTGAACTTAAAAGATGAAAATAATTTTTACGCGATCATAGGTGTGTAAACTTTAAAAAATTTTTACCGTTCACCGTGCAATTTGCGAGTGAATGTTTTTTATGTGTATTATTCTACATGATCTTGCAAATATCCAGGATATTCCGAAAATCGTGCATCCGTGAACTTAAAAGATGAAAATAATTTTTTCACGAACATAAGTGTGTAAACTTTGAAATTTTTTTACCGTTCACCGTTCAATTTGCGAGTGAATGTTTTTCATGTGTATTATTCTACATGATCTTCCAAATATCCGGGATATTCCGAAAATCGTGCATCCGTGAACTTAAAAGATGAAAATAATTTTTACACGATTATAGGTGTGTAAACTTTTAAATTTTTTTACCGTTTACCGTGCAATTTGCGAGTGAATGTTTTTCATGTGTATTATTCTACATGATCTTCCAAATATCCGGGATATTCCGAAAATCGTGCAGCCGTGAACTTAAAAGATGAAAATAATTTTTACACGATCATAGGTGTGTAAACTTTGAAATTTTTTACCGTTCACCGTGCAATTTGCGAGTGAATGTTTTTCATGTGTATTATTCTACATGATCTTGCAAATATCCGGGATATTCCGAAAATCGTGCATCCGTGCACTTAAAAGATGAAAATAATTTTTACGCGATCATAGGTGTGTAAACTTTAAAAATTTTTTACCGTTCACCGTGCAATTTCCGAGTGAATGTTTTTTATGTGTATTATTCTACATGATCTTGCAAATATCCGGGATATTCTAAAAATCGTGCATCCGTGAACTTAAAAGATGAAAATAATCTTTTCACGATCATAGGTTTGTAAACTTTGAAATTTTTTTACCGTTCACCGTGCAATTTGCGAGTGAATGTTTTTCATGTGTATTATTCTACATGATCTTGCAAATATCCGGGATATTCCGAAAATCGTGCATCCGTGAACTTAAAAGATGTAAATAATTTTTACACGATTATAGGTCTGTAAACTTTAAAATTTTTACCGTTCACCGTGCAATTTGCGAGTGAATGTTTTTCATGTGTATTATTCTACATGATCTTGCAAATATCCGATTTATTCCGAAAATCGTGCATCCGTGAACTTAAAAGATGAAAATAATTTTTTCACGAACATAAGTGTGTAAACTTTGAAATTTTTTTACCGTTTACCGTGCAATTTGCGAGTGAATGTTTTTTATGTGTATTATTCTACATGATCTTGCAAATATCCGGGATATTCCGAAAATTGTGCATCCGTGAACTTAAAAGATGAAAATAATTTTTACACGATTTTAGGTGTGTCAATTTTAAAATTTTTTTACCGTTCACCCTGCAATTTGCGAGTGAATGTTTTTCATGTGTATTATTCTACATGATCTTGCAAATATCCGGGATATTCCGAAAATCGTGCATCCGTGAACTTAAAAGATGTAAATAATTTTTACACGATTATAGGTCTGTAAACTTTAAAATTTTTTTACCGTTCACCGTGCAATTTGCGAGTGAATGTTTTTCATGTGTATTATTCTACATGATCTTGCAAATATCCGATTTATTCCGAAAATCGTGCATCCGTGAACTTAAAAGATGAAAATAATTTTTTCACGAACATAAGTGTGTAAACTTTGAAATTTTTTTACCGTTTACCGTGCAATTTGCGAGTGAATGTTTTTTATGTGTATTATTCTACATGATCTTGCAAATATCCGGGATATTCCGAAAATTGTGCATCCGTGAACTTAAAAGATGAAAATAATTTTTACACGATTATAGGTGTGTCAATTTTAAAATTTTTTTACCGTTCACCCTGCAATTTGCGAGTGAATGTTTTTCATGTGTATTATTCTACATGATCTTGCAAATATCCGGGATATTCCGAAAATCGTGCATCCGTGAACTTAAAAGATGAAAATAATTTTTACGCGATCATAGGTGTGTAAACTTTAAAAAATTTTTACCGTTCACCGTGCAATTTGCGAGTGAATGTTTTTTATGTGTATTATTCTACATGATCTTGCAAATATCCATAATATTCCGAAAATCATGCATCCGTGAACTTAAAAGATGAAAATAATTTTTTCACGAACATAAGTGTGTAAACTTTGAAATTTTTTTACCGTTTACCGTGCAATTTGCGAGTGAATGTTTTTTATGTGTATTATTCTACATGATCTTGCAAATATCCGGGATATTCCGAAAATTGTGCATCCGTGAACTTAAAAGATGAAAATAATTTTTACACGATTATAGGTGTGTCAATTTTAAAATTTTTTTACCGTTCACCCTGCAATTTGCGAGTGAATGTTTTTCATGTGTATTATTCTACATGATCTTGCAAATATCCGGGATATTCCGAAAATCGTGCATCCGTGAACTTAAAAGATGTAAATAATTTTTACACGATTATAGGTCTGTAAACTTTAAAAATTTTTTACCGTTCACCGTGCAATTTGCGAGTGAATGTTTTTCATGTGTATTATTCTACATGATCTTGCAAATATCCGATTTATTCCGAAAATTGTGCATCCGTGAACTTAAAAGATGAAAATAATTTTTACACGATTATAGGTGTGTCAATTTTAAAATTTTTTTACCGTTCACCCTGCAATTTGCGAGTGAATGTTTTTCATGTGTATTATTCTACATGATCTTGCAAATATCCGGGATATTCCGAAAATCGTGCATCCGTGAACTTAAAAGATGAAAATAATTTTTACGCGATCATAGGTGTGTAAACTTTAAAAAATTTTTACCGTTCACCGTGCAATTTGCGAGTGAATGTTTTTTATGTGTATTATTCTACATGATCTTGCAAATATCCAGGATATTCCGAAAATCATGCATCCGTGAACTTAAAAGATGAAAATAATTTTTTCACGAACATAAGTGTGTAAACTTTGAAATTTTTTTACCGTTTACCGTGCAATTTGCGAGTGAATGTTTTTTATGTGTATTATTCTACATGATCTTGCAAATATCCGGGATATTCCGAAAATCGTGCATCCGTGAACTTAAAAGATGTAAATAATTTTTACACGATTATAGGTCTGTAAACTTTAAAATTTTTTTACCGTTCACCGTGCAATTTGCGAGTGAATGTTTTTCATGTGTATTATTCTACATGATCTTGCAAATATCCGATTTATTCCGAAAATCGTGCATCCGTGAACTTAACTAATGAAAATAATTTTTTCATGATCATAGGTGTGTGAACTTTAAAAATTTTTTACCGTTCACCGTTCAATTTGCGAGTGAATGTTTTTCATGTGTATTATGCTACATGATCTTGCAAATATCCAGGATATTTTGAAAATCGTGCATCCGTGAACTTAAAAGATGAAAATAATTTTTACACGATCATAGGTGTGTAAACTTTGAAATTTTTTACCGTTCACCGTGTAATTTGCGAGTGAATGTTTTTCATGTGTATTATTCTACATGATCTTGCAAATATCCGGGATATTCCGAAAATCGTGCATCCGTGAACTTAAAAGATGAAAATAATTTTTTCACGAACATAAGTGTGTAAACTTTGAAATTTTTTTACCGTTTACCGTGCAATTTGCGAGTGAATGTTTTTTATGTGTATTATTCTACATGATCTTGCAAATATCCGGGATATTCCGAAAATTGTGCATCCGTGAACTTAAAAGATGAAAATAATTTTTACACGATTATAGGTGTGTCAATTTTAAAATTTTTTTACCGTTCACTCTGCAATTTGCGAGTGAATGTTTTTCATGTGTATTATTCTACATGATCTTGCAAATATCCGATTTATTCCGAAAATCGTGCATCCGTGAACTTAACTAATGAAAATAATTTTTTCATGATCATAGGTGTGTGAACTTTAAAAAATTTTTACCGTTTACCGTTCAATTTGCGAGTGAATGTTTTTCATGTGTATTATGCTACATGATCTTGCAAATATCCGGGATATTCCGAAAATCGTGCATCCGTGAACTTAAAAGATGAAAATAATTTTTACACGATCATAGGTGTGTAAACTTTGAAATTTTTTTACCGTTCACCGTGCAATTTGCGAGTGAATGTTTTTCATGTGTATTATTCTACATGATCTTGCAAATATCCGGGATATTCCGAAAATCGTGCATCCGTGAACTTAAAAGATGAAAATAATTTTTTCGTGATTACAGGTTTTTTAACTTTAAAAATTTTTTACTGTTCACTGTGCAATTTGCGAGTGAATGTTTTCATGTGTATTATTCTACATGATCTTGCAAATATCTAGTATATTGTGAAAATTTTGCATCCCCTAGAGTAATAGATAAAATTGGGGCCACAGACGTATTGTAAGACTGGTTATTTTCTATTTCACTTAATCTGTCTAATTCAAAAGGGTTTATGTTATGTAATTTAAATAATTCTTTGTATCTGCTTTTTATTTTAAAATATTTATGTTTTATCGATAAACGGTATCGAAACGAACTTGTTCTAATAAATTTTCTAATGGTTCCTGTTCAATAGTAGCTACTAAAAGTGTTAATAGTTTGAATTTGTGGTTTTATTTGCAATTTATATATGGTTTAATGCGTCTGTAAATTCGCTGCTGAGCAGCGTATTTGTTTGTATCTTTCTTCAACGGCGCCACTGGCCATTCGGCAAAACTCGTAAATTCGCTGCTAGAAATTAACTGCCAACATCACGCCCCGGGTTTTGTAACGGGTAAGGATTGAAGGTATTATTATTTATAACTAGGAATTTCAACTATGTACTTATTTAACCCCGCAAATGTGTGACAAAGGTACTAAACAGGTAGCTTCTTAATACTTCTTTATTAGAAGTTTGACTTATTGTGGAACGGAGATTGGTAAATGTCGTATCTTAATTTAGTTGTTAGTTTTAACCCATTGTTACTATAATTATTTTAAACGATGTATAAACTGTGCAGTGAATGTTTCTCGTTTGTTAATTAGATTAATTGCGTTTTTCTAATATATTATATTCCATAAATAGAATTTTTTTTGCTTTTGCTGCGACATAGTGTCTAAAAGTTTAAAAAAAAGAATGGGAGGTGGTAGAAAAACAAAACGATTCTCAAGTAGCAACTTTCAAACTATAGTTGTATCGTTTATAAAAAACAATAACTTGGCTAGTTCCTTATTAACAACTGAAACGCGTCATAACAAAGACGGTATTTATTCACAGTTGTGCAATTTTTTTGGTGTGGTAAATAATTTGAACAACCGATGCAGATTTAGATGGCATTGGTTCTCATACATGCAAACGCAAGGTAAGTAATAAAATTATATTATTTACACACTATTATCGCATTAAATCAAACAAATCACAGTATGATATTTTTGCATGTAGTAATTACTGCCGATGATATTTTGAACAAGTCTATGCATTATTTGGAATAGAAATCTGACAAACTATATTTAGCGCCATAATCTACCACAAGATAAAAAAAAACGTAAAATATTTATAAAAATTTTTAATATGCGGTGGCGAATCAGTTGGTTTCAGAGGCATCCTGCCCGCAAAAAATTCATCGTCTAATAAATTTTTTGCTAGCAATACAATGCTGCGGCACAAATAACAATGTCTGATCGGCTCATGGCTTTTTAAGGTTGTTGGATATGAACTTAGCCCTCTCTAATTTTTATTGTTGTGGTACGGACTCTTAGAATGCATAATTAATTATAACGGCACTTGCCAACGTATTCTTTATTTTTGCATACATCTTTTCAGGACTAGGTTATACAACCATAAAGCGAACTACATTAGCAGTGCAACAAACTAATTACTTTGCACTGCAAGACAAATCAATTTGAATTTTTTTACAGTCTAGATTTGAAAGTTTAGGCAAATAAATTAACGAAACTTATGCAACTTGGTTACAATTTATTAGGCAGTTCTAAATTCAACAAACCTATATAGTAAATAATTTTTTTTTAAGAATACCAGCAATTTATTATTTTTACCCCATGAAACAAACCTGCAAATTAACGAATTTTATTATGGATACACAACGGAGCAAATTTTACGTTGTAACTCAATGACTTAAAGATATCTTGAATTTTCTGCCAAAAAGAGCCCATAGAGAATTTCCTAAAGCACACTGTATCGTGTGTTTTATAGACTCAAATTTTCGGCCAAAGATACGATGTAGTTTTTAGCTTATCCATTGATGTAATAACCGAAAATTGTATTTTTGCTTTTAAAATTTTACTTTTAACAAGATGACTATACAGAAACAAGGCATAGATTTAATAGGGATTTACAGTAGATGCATCCAATTTAAATATATCAATCATTACTAAATCAAAGTGACCTTTAATTCATGTGACAAATGTCGAATCTAAAACTGTTGATAATAAACAAACAGCTTATCACCAACTACACAATTAGTAAACTTTCTTAGAAAGTACTACATTAATAATAAATTAGAACACTGTTGCACGATATAAATTAAAATAATTAATACCTTACCACAAAATCTTTTTTAAAGACTAAATACGTATTTCAACTACTATGTGGTCATAATCCGGTAAACTAAAAAATCATTAAATTAAAAGTTGTTTAGGAAACCCTTCTGAGGATATTCTTCCCACCACATAGGCTGAATTAATCCTTCCCAACAAACAATTTACTGAAATTTGTTTTGAACACCTGAGTATATTTTCCTCACCAAGTAGGCTGGTGATCTCTATAAAACAAAGTGAATTGTTGCCTTAATAAATAAAATCACTTAATTTATAATAAAATTGAAACTGTTTGAGCGGAACCAAAGTTAAACATGCGTTCCCATTGGTTGTCAAGCCAATAGAGAAAGCAATCAAAATAATACGATTAGACCCTTGTCAGTATTTAAGAGGGTTCTTTGTGTTTAATTATTTTGATTGATTCATACACATTTAGCGAGGAATAGGTTGGCACCACCTTCAATAGTCTGACATCCTCTAGTTTAACCGGGTGGCTAGTTTAAAAATATGTTTAGCGACTTGAGAACTTTCATATTTACCATATTTGAAATAAGCAATGTGCTCTTTAAATCAACCTGTAACATTTCTCTTAGTCTGACTGATTAAAAAGTTTCATTAGGAACGCATGCAAAATTCTACTTTCGGATAACTTGCGTTCCTCCACAAGAAAAGTCTCAGATATGTTATGTAGGTAGACCTATGCTAATTACTGACAAATTTTGAAGAAAATTTTTTTTTAGTGTAACTGTTGTACCGTGTTGTATAAGTGTCTGGTTGAGGTAGTAAATTCCAAAATCGTTCGTAAGAAAAATATATGAAATGTAGGTAGGCCTATGATAATTACTGACAAATTTTGAAGAGCGAAGGTCGTATAGAAGATATTAAAAAAATTGTTTTTTTAGTGAAACTGGAGCACTGTGTTATATAACTGTTTGACAGAAGTAGTTTATTCTAAAATCCGTTCTTACGAAAAATATATTTATTTTGGAGGACCTTAGCTAATTGCTAAAAATTTTTAAAAGGCGGAAGTCTTATGTAAGGTATGAAAAAAAGCTTTTTTTAGTGATACTATCGAACCGTATTATAGAAGTGTTCGGCAGAGGAGTAAATTTTCAAATCCGTTTTTAGGAATATTATATGTTTTATTGGAAGGCCTAAGGTAATTACTGATCAATTTTATATATACATTATGGTGGATATTCAAAAGATGCGGTTTTGTTAGCTAATTCTTAGGTACGTTTTTTCAAAATATATTATATACAAACGTGGGACTTTGTTTGGAAAAATTATTTTATATATGTTTGAAAATGTTTAAAAAACGTTAACTTTTGATAGTAATGTTGGGCTTTATGTGTACTTATGCGTAAAATATTTTCTTCTACAATGTAAATAACGAATTTTAATAAAATAATTTCTTTCTGCCGATATTATTCTTTTATTGTCAAATATAGGTACTGCAGAATGGTATTTCTGTAATTGAAAAATTGAGAGGATATTAATAATCCATAAAGAATATAAAGCAGACTGCAATAGCGTGAAAAATGTACTGATTAATAAGGCTACACCTATAATGCATGGAGAGGGTAGTAGGCGTGGCCTTACAGAGAGGAGGCGTGTTCAAATTTAGCGGCTGCTTCGTAACGGCCGGTAACTTCACTGATGTAAAAAACAACTATTAAAACACCGACTTCTCTAATAATTTTTCTTAACTAGAAACTTATCTGCACGTAATCACATTTGTAAACCTGTAAAGCAGCAAGCTTACACGTCACAGTTTATTAGAAAATTCTGTGCGAACTACTTTGTACAATAGTTGCATTCTGTTTTTTTTGTGTGTTCTCTTCTGTATCACTATCAGGTCTTCATCACATACAACACGTTGTACGTACAGCTTCTCTGTTAAATCGATAACTGTTTGGTGGCTAGATGTCACAAAAGTGTGTTTGCTGTCCCAGTTTTTTTTATGGTTATCCAAACCCGGTGGAGTGGAAAGCTTTTATAGCCAAAGTGTGGGATTCTCCTTGTGGCATACCCACTAAAACCACTCCCCCTGGCGGGTGCATCTACAAAACGGCTCAGCCGCACTGCAGCCTAAAAGGCTCATTGTGCAGACCCTGGTTAAGTTGATTAGTATACAAGTCCTGGGTCTATAAGTGGATCTACTATATACAAGTACCCCACCGATTGAACTCACTCCTAGCACTTTTTCCTTGCAAATGCAAGGTTCCTGGATAAGGGCTATATCACAGTCCCCATCAGCTTACATAGTGGACGGGTTTGACTCCGTCCAAGTCCCAGATTCGACTTTCTTGGCTTTTCTCAGCTTTCTACGTTGAGCTCCCGAAAGCCTCTTTGCTTGCAGTCCAGTGCCCGCAAGTTTCTTTATAGTATTCTCCATGTCTGGTGTTTCAGACATCGGTCTTGCAAGCGGATGTGCATCCCAGGTCTGCTCCACCTCCATGGATACATTTTGGTTACCTGAGGAATCCCCCATTGCTGGTTCCACCTCTTCAGGTTCAGTTTTACCAGTGGTACCAATATTATTCATGATTGTTCCTAGGAGTATGGGAAATGTTGTTATAGTTTTATGCGGTATAATTCCCGTCATTTTGTAACATATACCGACACGTGTTTTACGAGGATGCAATCGCCATTTAAGTCAAATTTGCAAGCACAATTTAAATAAAATCAAATTACTCACGTGGTGGCATCTTGGAACTTAAATCTCAGAGTCCAGCGGTGATTTACAGGTTGGGTTCGGTTATGCCATGTTGAATTCTAATTACTAGCCGTCCTTCAAGTAACTTCTGTTGCACTCGTAGGGAAATGAAAGGATTAAGTAACAGGTACACAAAGGCAAGGTACAAGGAACCTACGTACCTACTTTTAAAGAGAAAAAACACACACCACTCAGATAGTTGTAGCTTCGTTGAGGTCGCGTGGCTTAATCCTGCTTTCCAACCTCGCACACCCCGCATTCACTCTGCGCAGACGCCACTGTCAGCGACGATGGAAGTTGGCGTTATTAATTTAAAAATACGCGGAATTAACTTATAAATTATAACTAAATCTAAAAGTGATACATTCCCAATTCCCAATGGTCGCCATGCTAGGTGCCCTCTGTTGGCATGGAAAGTGTGAATAAAATGGGGCGCCGCCTTGTTCCCCGAGTTTTGGACCGATTGGGACTGGTCAACTATACAGCCACGCATCCCTTGGGCTCGGTCCCACACCTTACATGTGATTTTCCAATGCTCCACCTGAAGGTACTACATTGGCCAGGAAACGAGTTTTTTTACCTGAAAAATTTGGAATTTTGCTGAACCCTTGCTGTTTCAGGCGTGACAACACACACACGGGACCTCCATTTTATCTCTCATCCGAACGAGGGTGTATCTTTGTGAGAAGTGCTCGCCTAACATTTTTCAAGCGGACCGTGTCGGGATTGGAACCCGGGACCTTGGGCGTAGTAGTCACTCACATACCAACTACGCTACGGAACCGCCTGCGGTCCTACACCACGGGATTTAGGAATTTTTAACGAGGTTGTCTCATAGTCCGGGCGGTTAAGCCAAGACCCCCCCGTACCCTCTTGCCCATGGGACTTGACCACGACGGCAGGGATGGCACGGTATGACGGTGTTGCAAAATTGCCCCACCGACCTCGTTTACTTCAGTGCAGGCCCATTAGCCACGAAGCTACAGCTTGAGTTGATGGGTTTGGTCCGCGGGATCGTTTTCAGTTGGCTAGGTAGCGGATTTTATTCCGCATCAGCAGTCTCTTGCTCTCCACCATGTTGTGGGTCTTATGCCACTCAGGTCACTGACTCATTGAAAGAGATAAGTTCATCACGAACCCTTGGCCATGTATCCTGGGATTTCTCCTATCCGCCACCTAGAGACACTCCCAATGGGTAACCCACCACATGGGACCCCAGTTTATAATCTCATATGTACTTAAGTAGCGCCATTCCTCCATGAGGGTTGGCGTTCACACTATCTCACACAGTGTGGTGTGTGTTAGAGTCGCATCCGATAATGAGATGCTTTTCGTGCCTATCACAATAATCAATGACCACCGTCAACTCCAAGGGAAAAAGGGCCTGATTCTATTGGGAAATAAGCTGAAACCAAAATTATATCAGTAATTGCTCCCACCCTGCAACTGATTTATACAGTTGTGACGTCACGGTGGCAGTGGCAGGAAGAGAGCCCGATATACCTAGGTATGTAATATGCTTAGGTAGGTTACTAGCGGCAAAGATAGTGCCGTTTAGGCTACCCATACCAGAGGCTCCCGAGTTTACAACCCAGGGTTCTGAACGAGGGCAATGTCTGACTTACTACTTCTTTTCTGTTCAGACCCACTGATTAGCCTTTTCTGTGGGCATTGTTGATGCCACTCTTTTGGCTGATTCTTTTCCCTATTGTTGTAGTTGTAGTTCTGGCGGAACCTGCAACAAAATTTGATGGGTGCCCGACGACGCACCTTTTGGTTTACCTTCCACATCAGTAGAGAAATTGGAGGTATTGAGGCACAGAGCAACCTCTTTCCTTCTCCACCTCCACACATCATCTCAACCTCTACACATCACCGCGCAGCACCTCCAGCTGCACATCCTACCTCCACCCAACACCCCCACCGAACATCTCCACCTCCACACATCTTCCACATTACACCATAACAACCATTACGATTCAATTCACGCATTTCTCTAACACCATCTTTGTACAATTTGTAGACTTACCCTGTTAATTTCAATCTTTAACAAGGACTACCGTCTTAAACTTAAAAATAAGAAACAACAAAAAATTTAAAAATTTATTACATGTTATATGTACAGTTATTAAATTTATTACACCACGAAGCCTAAGTTGGGACACCGAAGACGACACCATGGCTACCAGGAAGATATAGCTTCCCCGAAGGTGACTGGCGCATTAACTTGCATACCGTTATAGCAACACACATGTAGCATGTGCTGTTATCCTGCCGTACCGGCTGCACACCTACCACCTCTAAGAACTCACCCAGTCGGCGGGCTGACCCGACGACGCAGCCGATTGATCAAGATGGGTTAGTTTCGATCCTCCGTCTAGGTGAAATCTGAGCCAAAGTGGCGTGTTTCTAAACAATGATGAACTACTCCCGCCTCAGTTGTAGCTCAACCACCAGGATCCCGTCATTCAACCGACACGGGTCGTCTTGCACGACATAAACTCGAGATGGCTTGAATCCTGTCCAGATCGCTACTGACCCAAGTAGCAGTTAGGATTTTTTGGTAGGTGATTTGGTCCACGCTGTAACACCCTCGTTACCGAAACTGGACACCAATCCTCAAAGCAAAGGTATAGTTCCCCTGCATAATGAACTGAACCAAATCATTCATCGTACTCTCATTTCGATTCGTATTTCCTCCTCCCTGGAGTCCGTTCGTCTATGCGGTGATGATGACTAACGCCCCGATGGAGTTACCCTTGTTCCATGGTTTAGAGGTCAGAGACTTTTGTGGGATATGACATGCGTTGATACTCTCGCCGAAACTACTTAAACAAAACATAGGGGAAAGCAGGTGCAGGCGCATAAATCGCCTGCTAACGGAAACGAAAAATATACATCCAATTGAATCGTCACACCATATATTCAAAGCATTAGCCTTTGAAACCTTAGGACCTTGGGCTGAAGAAACAAGGGATTTCATTAATGACATTGGCTTCAGACTTATCAAAGAATCAGGGAATCTACGATCCAAACATTTTCTTTACCAAAGGATTTCACTCTCCATACAACGTGGAAATGCTGCTAGTATATTAGGAACCTTTTCTACACACTCATTTCGTAGACGAAATTTATTTACTATAGTTCCTGCTTACAAGTATTAATTTTCACTAAAAGAGCATGTTTATTCTATCTTTGAGTAAAGTTTGCGGTAAATTTTCAAATAGCTCGGAGGTAAAGAAAAATGGACATGTATACGACAGAAAAATGATAATTAACAAATACCATATACTTAAGGGTTTTAACCAGATCAAACATTTACTTCAAAGCACTCACCTGTTATTTACGCAGCCGTGCGAACGGAAAAACGATGTAAAATCTACTCTTTTGCGGGTGTAGCGAAGCACATTTATGTTGATAGCGGTTATTCTGAAGGAAAGCGGTTCTTCTAATTAATTTGTTCTGCGTAGAACATGTAAGCAGTGATGCGGTCTGCTAGAACGACAAGTCGATACTCATTTTGCTTCGTGGGTTTTCCAGTTAATACACTGTTCTTGTACATGCGGAATAACAAAGTTTATCACTCGCGGTATTTGTAGGCACGTGCTTGAAGTAAAATATGAAATTTACTCTAACAAATTTAAATATACCGAGGCGGACGTAAATAATCAACAAACCCAACGGAAAATAAATTTAGCTGTAAATTATTTACAATATAAACGGAACACTAAATTAGTTGAATAACTCTCAAGATAATTTTGCACACAAGAGGTTTTAACACCAGCTGTACCGATGCCAAATGGCGGCTCCGTGGCGTAGTTGGTATGCGTGTGACTATTATGTCCAAGGTCCTGGGTTCGAATACCGACCCGGTCCGATTTGAAAATGTTCGGTGAGAATTTTTTACAAAATTACGCGCTCATTCGGATTAGAGTTAAAATGTAGGTCTCGTGCGTTAGTGTTGTTATACACTTTAAAAATCCCTACTTTGCTTGGAACAGCAAGGGTTCGGCAAAATTCCAAAGTTTACAGGTAAAAAAAAACTCGCCTTCCGGACCAATGTAGCACCTTTGCGTGAAGCATTGAAAAATCAAATGTAGGGTACCGATGCCACAGAAGTCTACTTTCTTATTCACGCTTCAGCACATTTCGGTCATTCTGACGAAAGTAATAGGCTGCATTAACCCGAACGGTTGGATTGTTCGTCAAGAAAACAGAACTATCACCCGTCCAGCATCTACAACAATGGAGTCCGTCTCGTGCTGTCGCATCAAGAGTCGTAGTCCCTATCAAACTCTCAAGATAATTTTGCTCACGGAAGAGATTTTAACACCAGCAGTACCGATGCCAGAGAAGTTTAACTGCCTTATTCAAGCTATTCCGCACGTTCCTGTCATCCCGACGAAAGTAATAGGCTGCATTAACCCGACCTGTTTGAATGGTCGTGAGGAGAATAGAACCATCACCTGTCCAGCAACTACAGCAATGAAATCTTTCACGTGCTATCGCAATCACGAAACGCAGCCCGCATCAAACTTTCGAGATAATTTTGCTCGCGAAAGAGGATCCTACACCAGCTGTACCGATGCCACAGAAGTATAATTTTCTTATTCAAGCATCAGCACGTTCCTGTCATCCTAACGAAAATAATAGGCTGCCTTAACCCGATCTTTTGGCATAGTCTTCAAGCAAACAGAACCAACACCCGTCCAGCAACTATAGAAATGGAGTCCGTCACGTGCTGCCGTATCAAGAATCGCAGTCCTCATCAAACTCTCAAGATAATTTTGCTCACGAAAGAGGTTTCAACTTCAGCCGTACCAACACCACAGAACTCTAACTTCCTTATTCAAACTTCAGCACGTTCCGATTATCTTGACGAAAGTAATAGGCTGTATCAAAGAGAGTTTAATGCCACCGACCGGCCACACAACATCGCTTTACATACGCTTTTATTCAGCCAACTTCTGTACGATAAAAGTAAGCGTGGACGTGTTGTCGTGTGAAATGTTGCATTACTTCCGTTAGTCCAAGGATTATCGCAACACGCGCTTTAATTAGAATACATTACAGCCGCGTTAAAGCTTTCCGATTGTATGAAAAGCTTCATTTTTCGGTAATTTGTTAGTTGTTATTTTAAAGCTAAGCATTTAAACTCTTTTTTATATACCCATTTGAGCGTCTCTACACTTTACCGTCACAAAAACCATAGATTAATGCTGATCTGGTTTCTTTAAAAGATCAAAAGGTACGAATGTCAGTAGATAAGCTACCTTCGTTCTGTCTTAAAAAAACAGTTTTCTTATGGAATTTAACATGTGGAATTCTAAGATTCGTTTTGCAAATTTTTGTGCTTGTCTGACGTCACGCGACCCCCGACGTCGCGCGATCGCTAATGAGTTTTCTCATTGAAAATCATTAGCATTAATGGTTTTTAATGGGTATTCTCATTAAAACCCATTAACACTAATCGCTTTTTAATGGATTTTCTCATTAAAAACCCATTAGCAATAATCGCTTTTTAATGGATTTTCTCATTAAAAACCCCCATTAGCACTAATCGCTTTTTAATGGGATTATCATTAAAAATCCATTAAAAAGCGATTAGTGCTAAAGGATTGTTAATGAGAAAATCCATTAAAAATGATTAGTGCTAATGGGTCGCTAATGATTAAACTCATTAGTGACCGCGTGACGTTAGGGAGGGTGGGCGTGGCGTCAGAGTGGTACAAAAATTTGCAAAACGAACCTTAGACTTTCCCATGTTAAATTCCATAAGAAAACCGGTTTTTTGAGGCAGAACGAAGGTAGCTTATCTACTAATGTCTTTGTTAGAAATATTAAAGATTGTATAAGCGAATGGATGAGTCGTTTCGTAAATTTTCAAACTAAATATGTTAAATTTGTGTGCCCGTCTATGTGAGCCTGCGAATAAAATCTAGGCCTTAGGTACGTCGATTGCTCAATGAATTCCTGGTGAATAGGTTCAATTATCAGAAACGGCTCGTAGAGTTTTTACAATATGTTGTATGTAAACCTTCAGATTTTTAAGAAACGATTCGCTGCGTACTCATAACATTTCCTAGGAGTGACTGAAAAACTTCGGGGTTTGATTGTTTGGAATGAGTCTCTCCAGGTTAAAATGTTTCCCAGAAATATTATCTAGACCTTCGGTTTTTAAGAAACGGTAATCGAATGCTCACTTCGCATAGACAGAACAATTCAGAGGAAAGTAGTTTCCGATTTTCTGGGTTGAAGAGTTGCTCCCACGTTAAAATTTTAGAAAATTTGAAATCGAGACCTATCGTTTTTATATAATAATACGTCACGCACCCATAAAGCTTCTGAAGAGTTTGCCTATTTATTTTATTGAAGGTTAAGGGTTAGACATTCCTCTCGAAATAAGACCTACGGTTTAGCGTGTGAGATATATGCATCGAAAAATTTCTAGGAAATGGTAGTTTATAATTTCTGAAAGTTGAAAGGTTAATAATGTTACGAAATTTGGAATTTAGACATTTAGTTTCTGAGAAACGATACGACACGTCTTGTAAAATTTAAAGAGTTCCGAATTTTCTTAAAGACCTCAAAAAATTTAAGGGAAAGAATTTTCTTGTTGGGGTGACGAGTTGCTTCCAAGTTAATTCTTCCAGCAATAAAGCCAGATTTATTTTGAGAAACGATAAGCTGCGTACGATTGGTTTGCTTCCAGTTAAAGTCTTGGATTTTGAGAAATGCCATATGTCAAGGACTTTCACAGGAACTGGTTCAAATTTTCATGGGCTGAAGAATTACGCTTAAGTTAAAAATTCTGCGTATCATTTTCAGTGTAATTGCCCATCAGAAAGGGGTCGAATCAGTATAATTTCTGCTTACGGTAGTTTTTAACCAAGGTTCCGGATTCGAATCCTGAGACGGACCGCTTTAAAAATGTTAGACGAGCATTTTTCACAAAAATACGCCCTTGTTCGGACGAGATATAAAATGCAGGTCTCGTGCGTGTGTGGATGTGTGTAATACCGCAGGTAAAAAGCTCGCTTCCTGCCAATGTAGTATCTTCAGGTGGAGCATTGGAAATCAAATGTAGGGGATAGTTCTTTAACCGTCGTTCGTATGAGAGGTAAAATATAAGTCCCGCGTGTGTGTTGTCACACACGTTAAAAAACCCTATCATGCTTGGAACAGCAAGGGTTCGGCAAAATTCAAAATTCCAGGTAAAAAAAACTTGATTCCTTGCCAGGTAGTACCTACGGGTGGAGTTTTGGAAATTCAAATGTAGGGGTAGTTTATTAATGACGACTCCGTGGTTCGCGTTGGACTACCAAACTCAAAGTCGCGGGTTCGAACTCGGACACTGTTCGCGTGAAAAATATTAGGCGAGCATTTTTTACTAAAATACGCCCTCGTGTGTGGATATTGGCACGCGCGTTAAAGAACCCCCACCTGGCTTGGAACAGCAAGGATTCGGCAAAAATTAAAATTTCCAGGTTAAACAAAAACTCGCTTCCTGGTCGAAGCATTGGAAAATCAAGTATAATGTAGTCTTCTAATTCAAGTTCAAACAGTGTCAATATTCAGCTTTAACCTTCGCTTTTTGAAGGATCTTCTTTACGCCATAGCTTAAAAATTACCAGAAGACATACGAAAATGGTATCATACACTAGAATATACTATGGAAAATGACGAATTTTCTGCTTACACAACTATAATTAAACTAAATAAATGTAAAAGGTATGTAATTTATTCCTATGTATGTAGTAATTTGCATAATGGCATTTACATACATTTAACGGGTTGGTTCATCAAAATAAACGTGTTTAATGTATAAATAAGTGATTTATTTCTAAAATACTTGGAAATCTTTTACAATCCATAGGGCATGCACGGGTATGTGAGCGTATGCAACGCACGCAACATGTTGATTCGAATAGGGTTGATTACACTCACTCGCAAGCATTACATCGCAATTTCTGTTTCACATAAAATTGTGTGTAAACTTATTTAAATCCTTTCATTGTGAGTTTGGTTGGATCAGTCGTCTTTACTTCCTCTGAGAGCTGTTGGAAAACCCCAAAAGTTTCCAACCTAATTAGTTTAATTTTTCATGGTTTAAAAATCACAAATCATAAATTCTCTCAAAAACATCCACTTCTTCAATTAGTCAGGTTTTGCACAAACCACGTTAAAAATATCTGTCTAGAATAATAACTGATCTTATTATATCGGCAATGTGATCAAGTTGACTTAGATAAAAATCTATGTTAATATTGATTTGTCCTTTTCCGCTTTTGTCAAGGATAAGTTATTTTGGCGCTGCCTGGTCGTTAAACCAATCAAAACCGTTATTTCTCAGTGAATAATTCCGCTAGCGTTACACAAAACCAAACGGTAAACCGCTGTCAGAAATTTGTAGTTACGAGGGTTAGGTGAAAAGATCTGCCTACAATAAAAGACTGCAATCTTCAGTAAAAAAAAGATTTTATTTTTTGACATAATCCCCCTTAACTTCAACACACTTGGTCCAGCGTTTCTCCGACATCAGTATTCCTTCCCGGAAGTGAGAGTCTGGAAGGCTGTGAAAATATTCGTCTACGGCCTCTCAACTTCTTCATTGGACATGAAGCGCTTCCCAGAAACAAATTTCTTCAAGTTTGGGAACAGATAGAAGTCTAAGACCGCCAAATGAGGGGAATAGGGGGTGGCCGAGCGAGTCGTACCCCAAATCCGTCAATTTTCCCATCGCCAACGCACCCTTGTGTGCAGGTGCGTTGTCTTGGTGAAAGATGATTTTTTTCTTCTTCAAGCCAGGCCTCTTCTCGCGAATTTTGGCATCCAACTGGTCAAGAAGGGTGAAGTAATATTGGCCTGTAATTGTTCTGCCTTTTTCAAGGTAATCTATTAACAGGATTCCTTTCGCATCCCAACACACGCTGGCCATCACCTTTCCAGCAGATGCGATCGACTTCACTTTCTTTGGCGCTGAACAACCGGCTTCCACCCACTGCTTCGACTGCTGTTTCGCTTCTGGCGTGTAATGGTGGACACATGTCTCATCCATAGTGACAAATAGCCGCACAAAATCGCTCGGATCGCTTATTGAACCGGGCCAAACATTGCTGCGAAACTCCTTTTCGCATTTGCTTTTGATCGGCATTCAGCAAATGCGACACCCATCTTGCGCAGAGCTTTTGTATCTCTAGCTCTTTGTGTAAGATGTTTCGCACCCTTTCGTCCGATATCTCTACAGCCTCAGCTATCTCCTTCACTTTCACTCGCCTATCGTCCAACACGATATCATGCACTTTTTCGATCGTTTCCGGTGCGGTTGCGGTTTTTGGTAGTCCTTCACGTGGGTCATCTTCGAGAGACGTGCGACCAAGTTTAAATTCAGCTGCCCACTTTTTAACGGTTGACAGGGAAGGGGCAGAGTCTCCATAAACCTTTGTCAACTTCGGGTGAATTTCCTGAGGGGTTAATCCGTCCAAAACGAAGAATTTCATGACCGCACGATATTCAAGTTTATCCATCTTAAGGAAAAACGCATAAGACGTCTGCTTGAAAAAATTCGTGTAAACTAACTACTTGAGATAGCAAGTTGAATCTTGTCATACGAACTAATGACGTGCACACAGGCGGGAAGCACCAATTTTTGCTGACTAGAATGCCATGTCCGTGTCAGGCCGAGAACTTTTCACTTTACCCTCGTATTATTCAAGTTTTCGCGAACTTTCAATAATTGCATCTGGAATGCAGGATATTTAATGCGAACTTCCTGATTTCAACGAATTTCAATGTAGATCGTATGGAATTCGGTAGGTTTCTGTGGAATTCATATTACCTATACACACACTTCATTTAACCAGAATTAAATTATGATCTCGCACTTAGCTATATTTTTCAGTACACCGGCCTCCTTTGTAGGGATGTCAATATATATGACTGGGTAAGCGTATCAAACACAGTGGCATCCTATAAAAGGCATTGTCCATTTGTTCAAGAAATTAATGTCATTCCGTCTGCTCGTTTCCCGTCTGCTCTAAAAATTCCAGGTGGCTCCAATCGGCTCGGAATTTTGACAGAACTCGGACTGCGCATTATGATATTGATTTCTTGATGTCTGTAGTGTCGTTCAGCACTTTTTGTACAGCTTAAACCATGTTGTCCATAATCATCTACCCTCTTCACCACAGACACAGGTGTACATAACTTACAGCCTAACCTAGGTAAGTTTAAAATCGAATTGACGAGATTTCAGTCACCATAATCCGAGGATACGAAGGCGGTTTAAGTTAGATAATGTATTCGTCTGACATAATGTGAATAAGGGCCGTTATACTTGTGGCCACGTCCCCAATGCTCCACCCGAAAGTACTACATTGGGTTTAAACGCGAAAAATATAAACGTGCTTCAAATTAAATCTAGCTTCAAAATTAATTCATCCTAAATAAACATCTAACAAACTGAAATAAAAACTAGAAATAGGATTTAAATAATGGTATCCCTAGCGTTGATTTTGGATCGTGCCCGATCAACAAGACAAAAGCAAAAGTGAAAGGGGGAGGGATCCGTAATACCGGATAGCAGTCGCCAGCTCTGCTTACCGGTGTGACCTGAAGGGTCGACTTAAAACTATCCAAAGCTAGCTAACTAATTTTAAAATGGATTCAAATTTCTAAGCATTCGCCAAATATTTTAATAGTGAATCCAGCTATTTTGCCTTCTCTATAAATTTACAAATTCGTCCTCCCTGGTCTAAGTAATTTATTTTATCTTTAGCCTAAATCCATCCCTAGCTTTCCCTATTATTCCCTAACTGATTTATATTACAATTACAATTTTCGCAATTATAATCTTCCTTCCTAAAAATATACTGCAACCAAAATGGCAGCAGAACGTCAGACAATACATATCAAGTCTCAAACTAATAAAGTACATGCAAAATAAATATAAAATGTAAATTTAAATATAACTATAACTAAATATAAAGAAATATTAATATGTATATAAATAAATAACATATAAAAGCATAAGCATGTGACAGTGCATGTATTAGCAAAAGCATCACCCAAATAAATTATCAGGTGCACTCACATAAGCATTATGTTGGCTAGCGTCATTACATACAAAAAACGTGCTCGTTAAATTATTTCAAAATTTTCATATTTAATACAAATCAATGGTCATGCGAGTACAGCCGCCACAATTTTATTCTTGCCTTGTATATAAATTTCTCCAGCATACGAGGATCTGGTCGTCTGCGTACATCTATTGTTTCTTACTTCTAACAGGAGATGAATATGCACCGTAGAGTCTTGGAGGACATGCACTAAACGTCCTGGGGGGGATCACAATCACTTTTAAGTCCTGGGGGATGCGCGGTTTTACTCTATTTTAGTATCTTTGTTTATTTTATTGATTTAATTTAATTAGGGTTTCGGATTTAATTGTTATTGTTTATTTGTTATTATTTATTCCCGATTTTCCGCGCGTATAAGGTGAGATAGTGATTGTATTAGTGGTGTGGGGGTTTCTCGTACATATGGGCTTTTGATTACAATTGTTATTATTATTATTATATTTTTTACCCCAAGTATTGGTTATTTCATGCTTATATCATTTCTTACGCCAGGTCAAAATTCTAAAATTTCCAATCCTCCCCCACCCCCTTCGATTTACGCGCGGTTATCACCGTCTAATCTCACGACTCTTCCCGCGAATTCTTTAAAGGCTGTCCAGAACGCCTTCTAGCTAGCCACTTCCCCGACTTCCTCTAGGCTCTTTGGCCATGCTAATCCTGCAATTGCTAATTTCATATCAGCTAACCTTCGATTTGCCACCTCCAGCGGGCAGTTGAAGAGCACGTGCTCTGCGCTTTTTGCACCCTCACTGCATTCGCAGCGGTCGTTGTCGGTTAAACCGAACTTTTGAAAATACGCTTTCACGACGCCGTGACCTGTTACCAGCTGCACCATTTTATGGTCAAGCTTCACCTCTATTCTATCTCTCGCTACTATACTCGGAATGAATTTGTGGGTCAACCTTCCCGTGGCAGAGTTGTTCTATCTCTCTTCCCATTGTCGAATTGACTTTTCGCGCAACTCTCTTTTAACTAGAGACCTCAGTATCGACGAATGTGATATCCGAAAGTCGCCCGTTGCGGCCTCTTTAGCTAATTCGTCAGCCCTATCATTCCCTACATACCATCATGCGACTTAACCCAATAGAACTTTAAACGTCGAAACTCGAGGGCCGTATGCGCTATCCTCCAGACGTCCGCCTGGAGGTCTGTCGAGGTGTTCATGTTTGTTAAAGCTCTCAGCGCTGATTTACTGTCGTTGATTATATAATATTTATCTCTGCCCGCGTGGTTTATTACGTAATCGTTAGCCTCTCGTACGGCTACCAATTCGCACTGGAAGATAGTGCTCCAGTTTGCGAGTTTGGTTTGAAACCGAAACACCTCCCTTTCCTGCTTAAACACGACAAACGCCGCGCCTGCTTGCTCGTCATTCATTTTATTTTTTATTTATTTTTATTTATTTGTTCCAACGTTTTAGTAGTCTGCTACCTGAAATTAAAGCAGACCTGGCTTTCCCACAGAAAGTAACCGTCAGTAAAGCGTGTGTGTGTGTGCGCGCGCGCTTGAGAGCATGTGTGTGTGCGTGCTTGCGTGTGCGTGCGTGAGTGTGTGCGTGTGCGTGTGGACGTGTGCGCGCGCGCGTGATTGTGTGTGCGTGCGTGGGTGCGTGTGTGTCTGTGCGTGTGTGTCTGCGTGCATGCGTGTGTGTGAAATGTTAATTTGTGTTTATGTTTGCCCAGGTTACCAAAAGGTTGGATTGAATTGGTATAATTTTGTACATGTTTGAACTTATACTATTACATAAATAATTAGGTTCTTTCAGAGGAAAGGATTTGTTTACTGTATTATTTGCCTCAGGTATGTGTAAGTTTGGTTCTTAAAATTTAGCGTTAGTAAAAAGAAATAAATTCCCTATTCTACTACTTAAGATTAACTTATACTAATACTTAAAATTAACTTATACTACTACTGTTAGTTATTATTTGATAGAGACGGGGTTGCTAATATGTAGAAGCATGCAAATTCTACATATTAAGGGATTGGATTGTTTCAAAGTCGGGTTGATGTTTTGATCTTGTTGCTTCCTATTTTTCCACACGTGCACATGTTGTTGTCAACTAAGTTCATGTGTTCTCTGTATGTTGAAAGCAAAAATATACCTTCGTGAATATCAGATAACAAATTGCACCCTTATATATCCTAAACCCTTACCTGATATCACAAGGTCGAGAATTTCTTATTAACAATGAAAGCCCAAGATAAAGTTGGATGGAAAACGGCTTGAGGAAAGAAAAACTTTTTAGACGTAAACGGCTAGTAAAGTGTTAGCTCTGGGTAGATCATGAGCTTGGGTCATGGGTTGTCAAATGACCAAAAATATAAATAATGAGCGCCACCGTATTTTTCAATACAACAACCTACAAAAATTATCTGTGCTTGCATTAGGGGAATGCGGAAACCTTATATCAACACCACTAATATAGCCATAAAACATGAATTTCACTTTTTTAAAACACTTACCAAAATCTCAATTACCAGATGTCATACAGACTTAACCTGTGAACAAACAAATGCACAACATGGACACCGTTTGTGTCCTTAAAACTATTTACCAAATTAATATAATAGATTTTAAGTTCCAAAAATATACACACAGGGTATTTGTTATCAGTAGACACAATGTCTGCTCATGAATGACTTATAAGTTTTACTTGTATTTTGAATAATAAAAGAGTTATGCAAAAATGGATTCTATTTGATTAAATTCCTTGATTTGTTTTAATATAATCTTTTTCTACTAAAAATTTTATAGAACAGAAAATTAATAATGTTTGGTATTCAAAAAACATAATAATCTCTAAATGGAATATTTCATAATAAATTTTCTAAAAAGTTTTAGTTCACTTAATAATTCATATTACACATTTTAATTCCCAGCCATGTGTAGTACTACATTGACTTCACAATTTAATTTAATTATTTAGGATCTCATAAAATAGCATTTTTCAACATAGAGTTAGTTTTACTTAATATGTATAGAAAGAATTCATCACGTTGTTTAACAATGAAAGTACATGACCTAAAAATTATTAAATATATTTTTAGATTAGCGTCAAATAACATGTGATATTTAAATTTGGACAGCTGAATATTTCTTTGACATCATATGTCACTAACAACTTTTTCAGTTTAGTTAACGTTATCTGTTTGTGAAATAACTATGATAACCAAACAGCATAGCCATCTTTAAAAATTATGCAAGGTTACAAATTTATTACGGAATTCTTTCTTTTACTAAATAATTTGTAAGTTACTTTAATCTAGGTAAAGCTTCAACCTTGTATTTTTCGTATTACGATTACATAATTATAAATGTGATTAAATGCTAAATATCATTCACGTCTGGAAGTACAGTACGAAATCGAACTATGACCTCAGCTGTAGCTTATTCCATTAACATCTGCGTTCTGCGATGCACAAACAGGAAACACATGAATACGAACGAATTTATCGCTGGAACTATGAAAATTCTTCTGAACAAAACATTATTTAACGAAACCAATTCCTCCTTAATAACATCCTATAAAATTTAGTATTCCAAATCCCAAACTATATTTTCTTTTCAGCATTAAATACGGCAATTACGATATTAACAAAATCCGTGATATAATTCCATGACATTGCTTACTTCCTTGTAATTAACTGCATGATATTAACTGTATCCAACATATTTTCTCCAAGATATTATCTACTTCTCCAAGATATTTTCTAGATATTACTTCCGAGATATTGCACTAAGAGGAAAATATTAGTAAAATTTATTTAATTAATTTTACCAACTGCTTTAATGATGAGGGAACCTATTATACTTCGGCCAGCAGATGTCGATTGAGCAGCTACAGGTGGAACACAAAATGAAATCTACACTCTATAACTACCAAGAACCACTTTCCGACACGAAGGTTAAAACAATTCTGTTTTCTTGCGGACTGTGTTACAGACCACGTGCCTGTCTACCATCTTGACTTTACTATGCCGCTGATAGCAGCTTATTTCTTCAGACGCTGATAGCAAAGTGACACGAAATGACAACTCGATAAGCTTATTAACGAAACTTAGACCTCAAGAGCAACGGAGCCTATATGCTATTATAAATTTTATGAATTATTTTTATTGTACGGAAATTTACAAATTATATTTTTATATTATTGCGGTATTATTTTAGAATAATAAGCGAAGTGTAAGTACGTAAAAAAAATACGTTACAATGTTGGATAGGGTCCGTGGCCAGTTAGGTAATGAATAAATCCTCAACTGGGCACCAGGTACTTGTCCTTTAGGCGGTCTTTGATATTTGGGATCATTGTGTATACCCTTCTACCGGTTGTACCTTGATCCCATCTTGTCTGCCATTCTGCAAGTATGTGGTTCTTTATTTCCGTCTTTGTCGTGGGCAGTTGGTTTGTGCTTAAGATTCGTTGTAGTTGTTGGTTGTCATTGTGTGTAAGATTGTACATTGCAGCTCGCTGTTTCATTACCAGGTCCAAGGGCATAGTTCCCACCAGTACATGAAGTGCATCATGTGCGGTATTTTCATAAGCCTCCGTCAGTCGCAGTAAAACACTTCGTTTTGTACTGTTAATTTTTAGTCTAGGCTTGATTGTGTTAAGCCGATGTCCCCATGCACTCGCGGCGTATGATACCATAGCACCGAGCACACTGTTGAGATATAGCCTTACGCAATTAAGTGGTATCTTATAAGTCCTTTGGGCCAGCGTTGCGATGTTCTGCATTGCAGAAGTTGCACTTGCACAGACGGTGTTTATATGTGTAGAGTAATTCTGTTTTTCGTCTAATATTAAGCCCAGATATTTTGTGTTTTGTGTTCTACTTATATTTACACCGTCTAGTTTGATGGTGGGGTCCCTTGTCAGGGTTCCCTTCATCACAAGGTATGTAGTCATTATTCGCGAACCGTCCGTGTAAATTCTGGTACCCGTCGCGTCCCCATCGCCTTCGACAAACTCTATTCCTCTAATATCGGCGGGGTGTCCCAACTCCGATACAACGATCTTTCTCTCTACCTCCCCATTACCAAGACGAATATCTTCGATAATTTCGCGCACTTTCCTTATATTTATCAATCTCCTATCTCTAATCTCCCTAACGACATATTCGATAGGGAAAGTCCTACTGATCACCAAGACCGCCTCCGTGGAGGTGGTCCGCCCTCGCCGTTTTCACCGCGGTAATGCATTGTATGTTCGTCAATTGACGCATCTCTCGGACTTCTGCCCATACAGAAGCTGCGTACAGCATTGCCGGTTCAGTTGCTCCGGCATAAATCGTCCTCAGCGATTCGCCCCTGAAACCCCAGTTTAATTTCGCCGCCGTCATAATTTTATTTGATATTTTGCTGCCTTTGCTTTTAACGTACTGCACGTGAGTTTTCCAATTTAACTTATCGTCAATCTTTACCCCGAGGTATATAATTACTTCCTTAAACGGTATTTTCTCCCCTCCCTGCTCTAGTCCAAGGGGTCGCTGTGCCGGTTTCTTTCCGAAATAAAGCGCTTCTGACTTCGCCGTGTTAAATTTTAATTTTACCGCCTGCGACCATTTGTGTAGTTTATTAAGCGCCTCGTTCGGTTTTTTGCGTATATCCATTTACAATCGCGATCTGACAATTAAAAGCGTATCATCCGCAAACCCTAACGATTGAGCATCCTGTGGGCAACTTGACCCTAAAGATGCTCTGATAGAACAACTTCCAAAATGTGGGACCAGAACTGACCCCTGCGGGCATCCCCTTTCCACCTCACGCGACAGAACTTTACGCGGAATTTCAATTTGTGCCAATCGCCCCGAGAAATAACTCTTGATCAAGGACATCAAGTTTCGCGGACAACCCCTACGATCTAACTCGCAAACGATTAATGGCCACCAGGCAGCATCAAATGCTCCTGAAATGTCCAAAGCAACAACGACACAGTACTCTTTAGCATCTCTCGCTTGCTTTATTTCCCCGACAACGAACTCTAACGCGTCGATAGTCGACTTGCCCTCTACGAAACCAAACTGTCGGTTATTAAAACCGCCGCTGTCTCGCACTAGGTGCTCAATACGCGTAGTCATAACGCGATCTAAAACTTTCCCCAGCACCGGTAGCAAGCTAATTGGACGATAGCTGCCCGGATCTGACGCATCCGCCTTTTTAGGTTTGGGTATAAATTTCACGTTCTGGATTTTCCAGCAACGCGGAAAAACGCCCCTTTCTAAACAAAGATTAAACAACCCGACAAAGACACACGGGGCTAACAGGCACGCTTCCAGAGCTGCGTCTGAAGTGATTCCATCATGCCCAGGTGCCTTCTTAGGATTCATCCTCCTAAGAGCCCTGACGACCTCGTGAACTAGGATTGCCTTATCGGCACCTGTTCCTTGCTTGCGCCTCTGCAGCTTCCCGACGTACTAAATCGTGCGACCCTTCATCCCCCTCGGGATTATCCGATGGGAAAAATTTCTCTAGTAAATATTCCGCCGTGGTTTTAAAACCTTCCGTGTATTCGCCCTTTTTTTTGCTTTATATTACATAGCGCGATTTTTTGTTGTTTTCCTCTAATTACGCGGTATGCGGTTCCCCAGGGATCTTTCTCTGAGTTTCGCGTGCAGAATTCTTTAAATTTATTCGTTCGCGTTTCTTCTATTAATATTTTATATTCGCGGTAACTTTGATTATATTCTATTCTCCGTTGTTCTCTTATATCTCCCGAGGCGCGTTGATAGCTTCGCCTTAGGTTACGCGTTTCTGCCCGCTTGGTGGTTAGTTCCCGGGTTCACCAGGGTACGCTGTCTTTAAATTGTTCTCTTTTGCGGCATGGAATACGACGACGCGTCTACCACCGCGTCGTTTAGTTTTTTCGCGAGTGTTTCTACTTCGTCTGTCTCGCGGCAGTTAAATAGCTCATTTTCGAGCACAGGGATACTTTCGCCAAATTTTTGTTTAAATCGCCCCAATTTGCTTTTTTTTACAGAACCGCGGAAATATAGTTAGCTGCTCGTTTTGCGTTTGTTTTGGTTTCAACGTCCCATGTTATTAATTTATGGTCAGAGAGCCTTTCCTCGTCCGACATTAATTTCCAATTACAAATCGTTTCTAGCATTTCGTGCGAGACTGCAGTAATATCTATAAAACTGCTGCCTCTATGCCCCTCAAACGTAGGTGAATCATTAGTGTTTATCACACTAAGGTCCCTTTCCGTAAAAAGATCAGCAACCTGCGAGCCTCTATCGTCTTCGATAGGGCTGCCCCATAGTGGCGACTTGGCATTAAAATCTCCCCCAATGATTAGATTTTTAGTTCTGCCGATTTTGCGAATAATATTATCTACTTGATTTATCAAGTCCTGGGTTTGGGGATTTTCCCGCTGGGAATCGACCGGCGGGAGGTACGCGCTTATTACGTTGAACGCATTTCCCCCTGATTTGATTTCGGCAGTCGTTAAAAATTCGTTCGATAAATTATTTAATATAATTCCGGCGCACGTCCCATTATTTATTATTATCCCGCTACGCGGTCGTGCATTATTCGCGTTTAAGACGGTAACCCCCCTCCCAAAACCTGTTATTTTGTGGCCATACAGATGCGGTTCCTGTATAAGCCCGATGTCGATATTATTTTCGATGAATAACTTTACGAAGTTATTTGTTGCCCCTTTACCTTTCCCGAAATTTAGTTGCGCGAATTTAATCTTCTTGCTTCTTACGGACTTTGTTTTATCTTCACAGTCCATAATCGATGTTTCGTGTGATTGCGTGCTTCAGACGTTGCATCGTGGGGCATCTACTCGACTTGGCGTCGTGGCGCGTATCGACCTTCGCGCCACCGCCAGTTCTGTCGTTTGCCCTAGCGCAAACCACACAGCAGGAGACTGCCTTCCGGTAATTCTTGAATTCATGCCCGACCTCGGCACAGTTACCGCATCACTGTACCTTCTCCCTGCATTCCATCGATCGATGGCCGTACTCTTAGCACCGGTAACACTGGGTCATCGAGAAGTGGTCCCGAGCCCATACTCTTCGCCACCTGAGGTTAATAGCATCAACTAATATACGCCTTCGAAGTGTGGAGGTCACTTCGAAGACTACGTTGGCGAAGAGATCCCTAGGGCCCTTTACGCCAAACCTGAACTTCTCTCTCAGGTGGTCTTCTAGCTTCAAATCGCCGAAGCGGGGATTCTGGCTCGCAATCAACCGCACGAGCTCTCCAGCCTTCATCCCCGCTTCGACCCCCGGAAGAACGACCCGTGGACGTTTCTTCTCGATGGTCTTCGCCACGAGTTCCTTGCAGTTCCCGCCGACCTTCAACTGCAACTTCTTGGCGTCGTCGCGATCTGCGAACTCCACAACTACACCGCCCCGGCGCGTCCTACGAGCTCCGACAACAACAAACCCATCTCGAACGGGATCGGCCTTCTGCTTCAGGGTCGTCATCACGTCGTCCTTCTGGCCTGGCCTGGCGTCGACCCTGACAGCAAACTAGGGGCAGAACCTGAAGCTGCAGCGGCGTAGGAGACCTTGCGCTGCACCGACGCGCCCTGACTCTGGCCTCCTGAAACGACAGAATACACCGCCGGACTTCCCCCAACAACACTTGCTCTCCCTGAACCATCTAAACAAAACGCAGCGCCCTAACCATACCTATCAGTTGGTTCGTCACGTCGCGGATATCATCCACGGCGTGCCGAACCATCTTCCTATCCTCCACGACGATAGTAGCGGAGGTCGTCGGCACCTTGTAGCAATTTTATTTTCCACCTAATATATATATATCTGTATAATCAATCCTTTTATTAAATATTAAATAATATAATACATTATAATGTTATCCAATCCACTTAATTTAATAACATCGATTGTCCAATAAAGAACTAGTATTTAGTTCATGTTAAAAGTTAAATTCTACGGAGACAATATAAAAGCTTTTGTTTGGTATCCTTCTTAAAGCCCCCTCTACTCAATAACTGCAAGGTAACTTTGTTACTGGGCAGCAACAAGCTCGGCCGGCACTTCTAACACAGCTGGGGTTCAAGCAGGTCGAAAGTTGTTCTTAGGAGCGATGTCCGTCATTGATTTTTGCTGTTGGAAGCGTGCACGATGGAAGATTGCACGTGTATGCTATCTTCATAAATTGTTTTGGATGGTCCATTTTTGTGTTGAAACCAGTTGTGAAGAACGATGAAGTTTTTGTTAAAAAGACCATTAGGAACAGTAAGTGAATTTGTTTCTATAACAATATTAATTAAAATTTTCAGTGTAACTTTGGGAATAATTTAATTTAAAATATATTGCAACGTAAATTATAAATAAGCACTTTTCTGAATGGTTTTCATGCGAAATTGAGGAAAACAATTCTATCCTTGTATAATATGGAATCACATTTATAATTTATTCAAGTTAATTACAAACAACATTTGCTTTCTTGTGGTGTGAATTACGCCTGGAACATCTGTAAATTGAAACGCAGATAATGGAAGCCAAGTGACGTGTTTTTCAGTATGCAGCGCAGCTGTTTGTTTGGAATGGAATTTTCCGTTGTTAATACATACGTCAGCTTTCAAGCAAGTATTTAGGTGCAATTTGGAGTTCTGGTATGTACAAAAAATTATGTTCGTATGTTGTTTGAACTGTCGACGTAGTAACGAGATAAAATTTATTTTAATCGACTTGTGTTAACTTTGAACAGGTCAAGGACAGACCTCAATTATATTTTTCGTAGTCATACGATATGAATCTGTAATTTGTTCCTACAAATTCTTTTATTAACTCAATGAAACATCAGAAGATGTCACTACTAATTAGATAAAGTAAATTCTTCTAATTTTGAACCTTTAGAAATTAAATTTCTACATTTGATATTTTATGAACAATTATCTGTAATTATTTACTGTGAAATTAAGGTAAATTTACCATAATTAACTCTTTCTATAAATAAGCAATTTTATGCTTTGTCAATTTGTTATATAAACTTCATTAAATAGTAATTGGTACGGATATATTCAGTACCATTGTAATTAACTCTTCCTAATTTAAATTAACTTATAAAGGAAGACATATTTTTTGTAGAAAATTACCTTATTGGATACCAAAAAGAATAGATTCTTATTTTCGGACTAAAGACTATCTTTTATTTAAGAGGAATGAAAGTCGATTCTGATTGTATTTAATTATTTTTGAGTTTGAATGCACAAACAGTGCTTTTCTTTGTTTAATTTGTTCACAGGTGCAATGGAGGATTGCTAAGGTCAAGGTCGAGCCATAAGGTAAGATACTTTAAAGATTAGGAGGTCTTTAAAAATTATATAGCGGTTATAGAAAAAAGGTTTCCGCATTTGCCTTGTACAAGGGACTTGTATTAGGTCTTCTCAGTATAAAAATACGGTGGCGCCTTATTTTTATTATTAGTGGTTGCAATTACACCCCGACCCACAGCTCATTCTCTACCCAGAGCATATAGTTCGACTAGCCGCTTTGCCTTTGAGATTTCCTCAACTTAGAGCCACCTTCCATCTTAATTTGCCGTGGGCTCCATTTCTAATTATCGGAATTTCTCGTTAAACTAAATCGGAATAGAAAAAGGCTTCAACCTTCCCATAGACGGCAGCTTGCACCTTCCTCACCCTAAACTTCAAGAGTTCCAGCTCATCGAGGTCGCTAGCATCAACGCTACCGCTGCTGCTAGTCGACATCGTGCGCTGGGCTCTCGAAGTAGAGGGAAATTCTGTCGCCGCAACCACCATGGAAGGCCCCGACACGACCGCCGCAGACACGGGCTCCTTCTCTATCTCCTCCTGAGTCTCTAACATGACGTCCTTAAGCACTATCTTAAGCTGTTTTCCCCCAACAGCGCCCTCAACCTCCAACCTAGCACACTACGACCGATCACCCCTCTTCCTCCTGGGCAACGACTCCTCATTGCGGTGGACCACCATGCTGACAAAACTAACAACAGAGAATGACACCTAAAACGCAGCTCAAAAAAACGACCTGACCGTTACGACGCTAGAAGAACGCAAAACGTTGGTCCAATAAAAATATTTTGGTTAAGGGTGAACCGTACACAACCCTGTATTTATTTAAATTTCAAACCGTCCAATTAAATTTCAAATTTAACAAAAATACAATAAACACTTAGCGTCAATAACAACTAGAACCAAATAAATTCGCTAACACAATAAAAATATCTCGATTCAAAAAGTACCGTAAAGAACACTATTTATTTATTTTAAAATTTTTAAACCGCCAAATCAAATTTAAATATGCTAATTACTTCGAAATATCTAATTTATAAATAACAACACTTTAATTTTAAATGTGTAATTAACAAATACGGTCAAGCACTATCGGAATGCGGTACCGGAAACGCACTTTCACTTAATCACTCGGTAACTAGCACGACCTTCAACTGTTACACCGCTTAATTATACCAAAAATCGGTTTAAAGGAGTTTTTAAGTGCGCGTGTACTTAAATTACGGAAAATTTATATTGAAATTGTTTTAAAATTTACAGTTTTTGAGTTATTTGATTTAAAAGGGCCTAGATTTTTGTTTTTAGGTTATTATTTGATTATACGCGCACTATAAAAAATTCACACACTTTTTGATTGTTTTACCCGGCTTTTTACTCGATTTACACGGTTTTTGTTTTAAATTTATTGAAAACGCCTTTTTAAGTTATTTCGAAATTATTTTGAGTATTTGTTTAGTAGATTTTTGTTTTATTAGACCGAAATTTAGTTAGTTTATTTTAAAACGCGGCTTTCAGCTTAAATTACAGAGAAAAACGGGATGTATTTAATATTTATTCGGTTTAAATTCTGTTTTTAAATTTTTATTTTACTGCCCTGTATTTAAAATTTAATGCCACACAATTATAAAAATAAAACACAATAAAAAAGCAAAGCCTAGATAAAAACTTACTTGTTAGCTGCTGAAGCGGAGCTCTGCAAAACACGTCCGCTCGCTTCAAGCGGTAACTAGAAAGTAAACCTTTGTTACAGCTATTAATCAAGGTAAACCTTTTGCATAATTTTAATTGCCTTCTTGCATGTAAATCTGTAGCCATTTGAGGACAATAATTTGCGACCACATTTTGGGCGTAATAAATTACGTCCGGGATTAATATGATAATTTACGCCTAACTGATAACGTAGTATCCTCGGACTTGAAAAGCGGGTGTGGCAAGTTGACATGGATCTCATAGATCGAAAGAAGACTGGTTTTACTTTTGGCACTGGTTTATGACAATTTACAGTGATGCCATTTGAACTCTGCGGCGTCCCCGCCACCTTTGAGCGTTTAATGGATAACATCTTACGTGGACGAGATTGTGATTAGAAAGACATTTAGGGCATACTTTACTAATTTGGAGGAAGTGTTTCACAAATTGAGAAGAGCCAATCTGAAGTTGAGCCCAAAGAAGTGCCACTTGCTCAGCGAAGAGGTATACTACCTGGGCCATGTATTCTCACAAACTGGAGTTAAGCCAGACCTGGAAAAAGTTTCGGCAGTGCATGAGTGGTCGATGTCCAAACAACCAATTATGTAGTTTTATGAGACTATGCGCATTTTATAAAAGATTTATTTGTGGATTTGCGAATGTTGTCGCATCTTTGACTAAATCAACATAAGAAGGACGTGGTTATGTATGGGACGAGGTTGTCAAAATGCATTTTAACAGCTAAAACATTTATTGACGGCGGCTTCGATCTTAAGTTACTCTCGGCAGGAAGGCAAATTCATATTAAACACAGGCGCAAGTAATGTTGTCATTGGGAGTGCGTTGTGTCAGATATAGGATGGACAAGAAAAAGTGATTGGTCATTTCAACAAGGTGCTCTCGAAACCTTAAAGAACCTGCTGCGTTACGAGGAAAGAACTGTTAACTGTAATGAAATTGTTAGAAAACCTTAGTATCTTTATGGTCGAAAGTTTCACCTGAGAACTGCAGTTCAAAAGTCCGGAAGGACAGATCGCGAGATGTATAGAAATGCCACGGGAGTAAGATTTCTACACTTAAACATCGAACGGGTTCAAGTCACCGCAACGCAGATTCATTATCGATACGACCTCGTTCTGAAAATTGTAGCCATTGTTCACGGTTGGAGACGAAATATGATCTTCTTTGTAGGACAACCGTGATTAACAATGATTGACTGCTACAGTAGCTGAGGACCAAACAAGAGAATTACCCAGATTTAGGCATCATTATGGATTGGAGAATCAGAGGTAAGCGTTTATCGGGGCAAAAAGTTAGCCCGCTAAGTAGCACGCTAAAGTCATACCGGGCACATCGGGATTCCTTGAAGTTAGAGGACGGGCTCTTGGTGCGATCCTGGAAAAGGAAGATGGATCTGTAAGTATCGAGTGATGGTTCTTAAAAGCCGAATGTCAGAGATTTTAGTACATGTACATAATGGGACGTCGGGAGGGCACTTTGAGATCAAGAAAACTCTACAGAAAGCCCGTAATAGATTTTACTGGGTATACTGCAAGGAAAATGTCAGGAAATGGTGCAGGAATGGTCAGTTATGTGCGGCGTTGGGTAATTGGCAGCCCGTTTTAGAGAGTGGCAATTGACATCGCAGTCTCGTTCCCCTAAACTGACTATGGAAATAAATGCATCTTGGTGAACCTGGACTACTTAACAGAATGGACTGAAACGTATGACATACCCAACCAAGAAACAGCAACCGTCACTGACATATTAGTCAAAGAGTTTTTCTGTCGTTTTGGAATACGTGTGGAGGTGTACGCTGAGAGCAGAAATTTTGAATACGCGCTAGTTCAAGACGATTGTTTGTTACAGGGGATGAGTAAGATTAGAACGACACATTTGCATCCTCAATTGAGTGCTATGATAGAACGCATGAACCGCACCTTGAGAAAGTATCTCTTCGAGGTAGTCCGTGAACACCAAAGGGACTGGGAGCAAACCATGTACATATTTTCATTGGCTTACCAATCTGCGATTCACGAGAGTATTGGACAGACTCTGCATGTGCTACGCTGGGATGCGCGATTAGAGTTCTGTAGTAAGCCTGGGGAAGGCGTTGTAGACGAAAATTATATCGAGAAACTCAAGCGGAAAATGCATGACATCCATGGAGACGTAAGAATGAATATTCAGATTGCGAGCGAAAGTGCGTATGATATCAAGGCGCAAGCGTCTTGTTTTCAAACGGTAGACCGCGTATGGTTGTACACAACATAGCCACCAACTATAACCGAGGACACCACAGTCGCCATCGCCCTCGACTTCAAAAACGCCTTTGACAAGGTATGGATCAACGGACTGCTGTTTAAGCTTGCCACCATTCACAACCTTCCGACGCCTTACATCCAATTGATACGAAGTTACCTAACCAACAGGAAGATACAGGTGAAAGTAGAAGACATCCTGTCTCCAGAAACTCCCGTCACAGCCGGCGTCCCACAAGGAGGCTGCCTTTCACCAACACTATAAATGCATACATCCAGGACCTACCATGCCGCCAAAGTTTTCTGCGCCATGTACGCCGACGATACCCTGCTCCTGACAACCTGACGAAACGCTAAAGAAACAACATCAAGAATGCAAAAACAGCTCGACACACTACCGGACTGGTTCCAACAGTGGAAAATCAAATTAAACTTTCAGAAGACTGAAGCCATACTATTCTCCAGACGCAAGAAAAAGCAAATAGCACCGACGCTAGAAGACCAAGAGCTAGTTTGGAGCAAATCAATAAAATACTTAGGGGTTCACATCGACAAGCAATTAACGTTCAGCAAACACGTCACTGAGACGACAAATAAAGCCCGAAGAGTAAAAGGCTTCATCCACGGAATACTCGTCCATAAAAACAGACTACCAATGGACATCAAACTCCAGACTTACATGAGATACTTACGACCCATACTGAGTTACGCATCGGCGGCATGGTACACCAACATTTCAAAATTAAACAAAACCAAACTCGAAGCACTCCAAAACAAGACCGTTAGGACCATCACCGGAGCACCATGGTTCGTTAGCAATGAAACCCTAAAGCAGTACTTTAGACTATAAACAGTAGAAAACCATTTCAAGACGCTGGCGTCAAATATATACGAGAAAATTGACAACTCAGAAATCGAACACATTCAACACATCACACCTCCGCTGGACGGAAACCCACACAAACGCAAGAAAACACCCAGAAGCATATTAGACGGCTGAGCCGTAAACACATACACCAAGCACACAAATCCTTCCGCCAGCAAGACTGGCGCGAAGAAACGATTTCACACCCTCTGCGGGCAGAGAGTCAAAAACTTATAAAGCAGTAAAGTCAGTTAGCTACGAGACAGCCAAAATCAATTGATTAATGCTGTAAAAGGAAGTTGGACTTGAGAGGTCCAGGTTCGACTAAGCTGTGTGTATGGTTGTACAATCCCAGGTGGAGGCGTGGATTGTCGCCAAAATTACAAAGAAATTGGCAGGATCCTTGCAAAGTACTGAAACGAATCAACAGTGTAATGGTCCACATTAACAGACTGGCACCTTACAACAGTGACGACTACAACGCTGAAGGTAGAGTATAGAACCAAATTATGAATGGTTCGTGTTCGTGTACAACGGTATCGGCAAAGCGAGGTTTGGGATTACCAAAGAGGCCAACATAGATCTATTTGATATATTCCGTCGAAATACTCTTCTGCATATTGGGTACCGGCCGATCTCAATATGACCCGACGGTGTTCAAAAGCAAATTCGTGGTCTGAACCAGCTTCGCCAACAACAATCAGAAGGGACAAAGTAATTGTCCTCTAGTAAACCTAGTTACCACCACCTCTGAAGGGCATTGGTGGATCTCAAAGACCAGATGATGGAGTATGTGGACAAGAAGTTGGCCATATCCAAGATTGGTTGTGGGCTCGATAGATTGAACTGGAAGGTAGTACGGACCATGCTAGAGGTACTATTTCAGAAGACCGAGGGTCCAAATTTTGGTATGCGGCCTTAGCCCAGATGGAACGACACCTGCTGTTAAAAGTGTCGATTTGTAACAATTTTATTTTTGATAATAAATCCCTCCATAAAATTGCGAGAATAATATAACAATTTTATTAACAACAATAGTAAATTGCATTCAACAATAATAGTAATACGTTAAGCCCGCATCGTCCTTTGGTATTCTACTTGTGGTTAAATATCTGTGTCATCTACAGCTATTTACAAACACATCTCTGTTTGACGGCCTCCCTCCGGACGTCTCGGCCGCCCGAGCTAGTTTTGTAGATAGTCGGCCATATGTAAGAGAAGCAATAACATGTAACCTAGATTGCAGGCCGGCAATTTGCGAATCCACTTCAATGACTGAACACATCTTCGAATAACGGTTGGTAACGTATATAGTTGTTAACTTGTTTAATTTGAGATAATTTATTTAGCGCGACAACTTATAAAGCAACAACTTACAATGCCACTCTTAGAACACGAAATTTAGAATACAAAATTTAGAAAGCAATTTTTAGAAGACAACACTTGCAATGCAAACTTTTAAGACACACAAGGACAATGTAAAGATGCTACCTTAGTAAGGCGGTGTAATTCAATTTCGGGATTACAACGGCTGCAGAATGTATTGTAACAAGATTTGATTCGACACGTGGGACGAATTCATGGTAGAAGTTGTTTTGGATGAATTTGGTTCACACTACAACGCTGTTATCGTTGCTTGAAATAACGAGGATCTCATCTTTCCTTGCAACAATGCGACAAATGCAGTTTTGGTTCGTAGATAGCTATAAGTTCTTTTTATGTGTTTCAATCTAGGAACACGTTAATTTGTTTTAATGCGTAAAAGCATGAATATTGTAAAAGTTTCAACTAATTGCTGAGCTGGATTTTCCAGTATTAAAACTAAAGTTTACTGATTTGATGTTTTAAGAAAACAACACGCGTGGTTCATTATGAATCGTCGGTAACGTCAACAGGTGTTACTGACGTCATATATTTTTCTGCTGTGTACTGCTGACAGATGTATTTTTAAAGGCAAATGCCTCGAACAGCTTTAGTACAAGAGATGAAAACACGTGTATTTTTGTGATCAGCTTTATATAAATTAAAACTTGCATATGTAATTTAGAAAACTTGAATGCTACATTTTTAGAACTTATTAATTTGTCATCTGCCTGGACAGATCTGCACAGGTCGGAACCCTATTTGTATAACAAGTTCATGTTATGCTGTAAAGTATTTGATTAAAAATAATTAAGATAAACATGAAGTTGAAAGCTATAGATTGATACAGTTATTGATTAAATTTTTGTTACAAATCATATTATTTTAAAAGAGATTCTTTTTAGTAAACAATTGGTTCAAGATTAAAGTTTTTTTATTTTGATCAAGTATGATCAAATCTAATCACATAAAGCTAACATCCTTATGAGTAGGAATTTGATGCCAAATTTATATTGGAAATACCTTTTTAACTACTTCTTTATGTATTTTTGTAGGACACAAATAGTGTTCCACTTTTTTATTTACTTAATTATTACAATTTCTTACAGGAGCTGCGTCTTATTTTATTAAGACAGGTTTTTGTCAGCGAAGGCGATCTTTTTTTCTTTGGGTCTCCACGTCCGCCCTTAGAAATACGCTATGCAATAACCATAATTACATCAGGACTTGGTGGCGCCTATTTGGTTTAGATTAAGTTTGATCTGCAAACAGATTTCGACTTACCCCCCCCCCCCCCCATTTCTCATAGCTCTGCCCAAGGAATAGACCCCTAGTTGTGTCGGAAGATTTCGTTACACTGGCTCACAACGTGGGGCCAGCCTATAAGAAAAAATTAGTTACACTGGCGCCCATGCGTGAGGCTAGCTATAGAAAAAAATCGTTTCAGATTGCTACTTTCATCAATATGAGAAATGTAAGAATGGTTTCGGTTGGAACATTAAGGAAAGTACGATTATTTGATTATTACTAAAGCGCCCTCATATCTGTCTAGCGATAAGAAAGGATGATTCACAGGTATCATAATATAACGATAATTCAATAGAGTTGTTGTCGAAAGTTTTGAAGACTCACGTGCTAGATTTCTCTGTATTTTTTTTGAATAAAGGTTTATTGTATATAAGTAAGTACTCCGTTGCGATATATCAGTATTAGTTTGAATTCCGTCCTAATAAACGTTCGATGTACATACATTAATGTAAATATAAATTCCCTTACGCGATATAAAAGCGTGAGATAAATAAGTTAACAGTAAGATTGGTGTTGCAATAGTGTTTAATTCGTCGTATTTAGCAAATTAAATTAGTGCCACAAGTAGTGATTAAGTTAGTGTTGATGTAAACAGATTTTGTAAATATTTGTGATTATGAGAATAATTATTAAACTTGTATTTATTGAAATAAAGGCCAAAGAGTCAATCAGAAAATTCGTTACGTTACTAAAATTTGCTTGCGATTTAATGGATGAAATTTACGTGCTGAGGTTGCTGAATCTGGGATTTCACAAAAAGGGATGATAAAGGAGAAAAACAAGGACGGTACATTGAGTTATGTTATCAGTTTATGACACGAAAAGTGTGGCTCGATCTTCTCATCTAAGCTATCCAGAGCAAGTATATGTAATATATGCGATCCTTCGCCGTAAAAGATCTTTGTGAAATAACATTACAGGTTAAGAAAATGTGAGTCATGTAATACGGAAATTATGTAGAAAAATGAACGATCAATAATTATTTTTAGTATAGAAGCTTTTTATCTAGAAGCAGTTTAAACATCAAAGAGATAAATTATATTCACTTTTTAATTTTATTTTGGATTATGTAAATATTATTTCAAACACAAAGTGCAGACACATTCACCCGCAGCAATACGACCAATTTCTTGGTACAAAACACATATTTACACAGAAGATAAATCTATTTTTAGAGGATAAGAAATGATGCTACAAAGTACAAGAAGTCTATGAAGTACAGTCGACATACCATTGGATTAATGTATAAGTACCCGTAATACCTTTTACCGATGAAAGTAAAAATTAAAATCAATATGGAGATGACAAAACTTCAATCGCAATCATTAAATTTCAGACAAATTAGAAATACCATTGGGCATGAAAAATCTTATTTCGCGTGTTTCGGTCATTGTTAATATCCTTTAGATCACCTGGGAAAACCGAAACGTGTCAAAAATAGTAATCATTTTTGAACTCAATAACTAAAATCCTATAAATTTTTACTGTGCCTAAATAGCTAGTGCAAAATGTCATTGAGATATTTTCGGAGTGGATACTCCCTCTATCAGACAAACATTATAATTTGAATAAGGGCCGCTATACTTGCACCACGTCCCCAATGCTGCACTCGAAGGTACTACATTGGGTTTAAACGCGAAAATTATACGTGCTCCAAATGTAATCTAACTTCAAAATTAATCGATCCTAAATAAAAATCTAACAAACTAAAATAAAAACTAAGAATAGGGTTTGTGTAATGGTATCTCTAGCGTTGACAAGACACAAGCAAAAGTAAAATGGGAGGGATCCGTAATACCGGATAGCAGTCGCCAGCTCTGCTTACCGGTACGACCTGAAGGGTCGTCATAAAACTATCCAAATCTAGCTAGCTAATTTTAAAAATGGATTCAATTTTTCTAAGCATTCGCCAAATATTTTAATAGTGAATCCAGCTATTTTGCCTGCTCTATTTACAAATTTGTCTTCCCTGGTCTAAGTAATTTATTTTATCTTTAGCCTAAATCCGTCCCTAGCTTTCCCTGTCATTCTCTAACTGATTTATATTATATTTACAATCTCAATTTCAATCTTTTTCCCTATATAGATGTTGCCACCAAAAATGGCGGCAGAACGTCAGAAAATCCGAAGATCTGGTTTACAGCCATTCGTAACTTACTGCTAGGGGAGATGGATATGCACTGAAAAAGTTCTAGTGGGTATGCACTAAAGTCTTGGGGGGATCACAATCACCATCACTTTCAAGTCCGGGGGATGCGCGGTTTCACTCTATTTCATTCTCTTTGTTTACTTTATTAATTTAATTTAATTAGGGTTATTGATTTATATATTAATATTTATTTGCTATTGTTTATTCCCGATTTTTCCGCGCGTATAAGGTGAGACAGTGATTGTTTTAGTGGTGTGGGGGGTTCGTCGTGCATATTAGCTTTTTGGTTATATATTTTATTTTACTTTTTTTTAAATTTTATATATATATATATATATATATATATATTGCTGTAATATACGAGCCCCACGACTTGGGCAGATCATAAAATGCTGTGATATTGCCCTTATACCACTCAAGCACTTGTGAAAATGTTATTTTCTTTTGCCCCGACTAGCTGATTCAATTAAATAAAACACTTCTACAATACACAGTATGATTGAATATTTACAACCCTTTTAAATATCTTCTCCCTTTTTAAATCATATACATCTGTCAAATTTTTAGAAAATCAAGCCAGCAAAACGAGCTTTTTTAATTACCTTTAAAGACCTATTGAAACGTTTCAAGATGTCTAAGCTTTTCATAAATTTATACAAGATACCCCAATTTGTCGGCTCTTACACTTTAAATTGAGATAAAACAGTTCAAAAATAAATCATATCCAAAATATTTGAGATAAAACACTTTTAAAAATAAGTCATATCAAAATCTCTAACCTGAAATGGTTTTGTCGGTGCTCCTAAGAATTGAAGTCGCTATCCAAATCGTTATTGGTGCGTTTATTCCAATGAAAGGTTTTTCATTTCCGCAAGAAAATATTTACCATCAATTTGCTTGTACAGGCAGCATTCTCCAAAATTGTATTTCTGATCGTAATGGCTCGTAATTTAAAGTTCTAACAGGAATCGTAACATTATTTTGATTGTAATTTAAGATTGTAATGGTAGTTTTCGGATGTTAATCACGATGATAATTAAGATGGTAATTGAGATTGTAATTCAGATGGTAATTGAGAGCCCTGTTTTATTTATTATTAGAAATGGTATAATTTCCTAAATCTTATCTACTAACGTCTCAGAAGTACGGCACTTTTTGCACAATTATATACTCTAGAATTTCACTGTTAATTTAATTTATTATTCACGTAAATATTTAGCACTTTCAAGTATAGTAACTGCCCAGTTTCAAAGTATACTAACTCGATATTCAATTTTCAAGATATTTATAGGATCGGCCCCCTTTTGTTTGTGATTCGTTGGCTTCACGTGCTAGGCGAGGCCAAGCGTATTATCACTTAGTATTTTGGAAAGTTTACCAATTGTATGTATTTTAATTGCATGACGTGGTGCTCTAAGTCACGTAATTTAAATGTTATACCTTACATCTACTTCAGAAATCCCAGGAATTTTCGTTCATATCGATCACGTAGTATTGTTTGTTGGCCTTATTCTAATCTAAATCGAATAAATTTGGTGTTTGTTTATTTCCTAATAAATTGGATTTTCGAACAACTGTGATTCTTTTAGATTACGTACGCTTTTAAATAATGCATAATTTCTGCGTGCGTTTACGATAATATCTTAACACACTTTTTGAATGTTTATCTAGCCAATTCATGCAGGTTTTTCACTGATTTAATTTCAATGCGTTTCGTTACATTTTTAAATTCTAATCTTTGCTAGTAGGTACCCTTGGATGTGTTTTAATCTCTTGTTCTGCTATATACAGTGTGCTCGCAACTAATAATATTTATAATAACCCATTTACTCTTCTAATATCTATAATTCCGTGCTTCTGTTACTTGGGAGGTTCCCTTGTTTATTCTACGACCCCAATGACTTAACCTACCCCTAAATTAACCCTATAATTACAGCATTAAATATATATATATATATATATATATATATATATATATATATATATGTTTTGCTATGATCCTCGTCAACAGGTGAATGGTCCTCTCTAAAAACATTCGAGCCCCACAGATTGGGCGTCATAGTTGCTGTAAAACCTCCAAAAAACCTCACCAGAGTAAAAAAAGATATTCGAACCTCTCGAATTTGGCACCAAGATTTGCTGTGATTCTCGCCCTGTTGAATCTCTTCAGATAGTCGCCTTTTTACTCTTTCCGCCTCGGCTGCTCACCTAATTAAAACTTTCATCCTCATTCATAAAAAAACAAACACATTCCTACCACAAACATCAACGTTAACTCTATTTACATCAATATTCATAATACATTAAAATTTCAAAATTAAATTTCAGCATAAATATCAGTATCATTAAATTTCAAGTTTAAATTTGTCATCATTTTAATATGCATCCAGAATTAAAGTCCTGGTAGGATGTATACTAATTAATTTAACAATATTTGTAGACCTGAGTCTGAGTACAAAGGGAGCATCTCCCACCCCTTTACGTTAATCAAACAGGTTAGTCTAATTGAGCTCAAAGACAGACCCAAATTTTCATCATAATCAAGAACATAAACTGCTAAATACTCCATTCTACTTAAACAAGAAATTTTCACCTTAGAATTAAAAATTTGTTGTTTGTACAAATTCACTACTGTCCATTTTTTTTTAGCAAACAAATTATAAAGTTATTCAACACACACCAAAACATCAAAAATCGAACAACAAAGCATAAGTTACCTGAAGGTTAATGCACTCGTGGCTCCAATGTACATGGTCCTTTGTTAATCACACCATTCCAACTGGGTTATGTTTACGGCTTCTGATTCTGAACACTTTTAAAATTTTCTACACCACCATTCATCTAAAGTTGTTTCAGAGCTTTTCAGGAACTCATCTAAGTATATTAAAATCTTGTTTTGTGGATCCAATCACGATTACGAATAACGTTTGATTATTAACACCCCCGAAAAATAGCAAAGAAATTCATACTTCTTTCACGCTATACCCAAAACTGCCTACTTTTGTTTATTCATTTATCGTTACTAATTTCGATAATTGGTACAGTAATACTCGCAAATATAACTAGACTTTATTACCTTGTATCTTCTTTTCTAAGTGCACTAATGCATAATAACTTGTATCGTAGCACGTAAAGAGCAAACTGTTTTAAAGTATTCAATAATCACAAAATATAAGAGCAAACTGTTTAAAGTATTGAATCAAAATCGAAAATCTAAGAGAGCGAAACTGTTTAAAGTCCGGGTTTATATAATAGCTCGCCTGTATGTCGGTTTTGTCCCGCGACGGCCAGTTTTCAGAATTTCGCATACTATGTTCCCTTTTTGACAGTCCGGCACGCGGTTCTACAAAATTTGCAGACGCGCCAGTTGAAAATCTAAGAATTTTCACACGGCTCGCAAACACGTCCGAGAATAACTAATTAATTTTGTATAGAAATCGTTACGTTTACACCTCTCATATCTGCATCTTATTACAACCAATCGTAGCCCTCGTGACGCTACACAAATCGCGCCTTTTATTATCTGTGTCTCTGCCTTGCGCATTTTATCTGTCTTTTTCTAACTTGCTCCTAGTGGTGCAAATCGATACTCTTTACTATCGGTTATTTCAGTCCACGTGTATTCGTACGTGACTTACTCGAGTTAAATAACCCCACATCTAGCCTTCCCGTTAATATAAGCTACGGTTTATCCGACCGTTTGCAATATACGCAGAATTTTCATGTTTATCCAAACAAGTTAAACTGAAATTGACTTTTAAAAATACGCAGGTGTGTGCTCCTAATTAACGTTTTAATATAATTCTCAGAGCTTTTATTTCATGGTATTTTAACCTTGGATTTTCACAGGCTTTTATGCTTATTATATTATTAATAATGGTTCAATTAACTCCAACTAAAATAATAATGAATGGCATTGACTTCTACCCTTTAATTTTTAGCGAATACGCACTAAATATTAATTTATTATTTGTACACTTTGTTTAATACCCATTACTTAAATTGAATCAATTAATATAAATTTTGCACGTAATTTCTATTTGTTTCTTGGAACAATTAAATTAAATACACGTTGAGCATTTTAATTCTGCTTCTTTTTATAGAAAGCGTCCTTATACACGGTGATTAAAATTATTTGATGTCGTTAATTAATTTTCTACCCTGGTCTAAATTTGAGTAATATATACATATTGCTGTGATATTTTTATTAGGATCAACGAGCCCCTACGATGGGCGTCATAAAATGCTGTTATCCCTTTTATATTAGGCCCCACGATTGGGCATATCATAAAATGCTGTGATATCCCTTTTACATTAGGCCCCACGATTGGGCATATCATAAAATGCTGTGATATTAATCCCAGCGTTGAGCCATCATAAATTTTGTAGTGAAATTTACCCCTAATAATCAAGCACCTATGATGTGGAATGTTAAGTTATGGTTTTTGTCCCGAGTAGCTTATTTAATTAAATAAAGCAATTCTACAATACACAATATAATGATTAAATATTTACAATTCTCAAAATTTTTCCCTTTTCAGAATATTTACATATACCAGATTTATGATATTTGAAGGCAGCAAAACTATCTTTTTACTTATTTTTAGGGACCTTTTGAACGCTCCAAGATACCTATTACCTTTGTCATAAATTGATCAATGAACCTACTATGTTTTGTTGACTCCTACAGATACAAAAATGATAAATATTGATTTAAAAACAGTTTTCAATAATAAATTGTATCAAGATTGCTAACCTGGAATGGTTCTGTAGTACCTTTCCAGTCTGTGATCTGCATCACCATGAGTTGTTTCGTTGAAAGTCAAATTTAGAAGTCGACATCAAACCAAAATTACAATCCAGATCCAAATTACATGTAGGTATTAGAATCCAATTTTAAATATCGGTGTGAGAACAACTTCGATGTAGATATTAACATCCCATTTAAATGTAGTTATTTAAGACAATTTCAATCTCGGTATTAAAACATTTTTCATATCGATATTAAAATAGTTTAATATCCAATTTAAATATCAGTATTAAGAGCCCATTTAAATATCAGTATTAAAAACCAATTTAAATATCAGTGTTAAAAGACCCGTTTTATTAATGTTAGAAATGGATTTTTAATTAAGTCGTTATTACTTACTTTTATAATAGATCGGCTTGTTCGTTGCACAAACTCGTACACTTTTCAAAAATGATTTCACTTTTTTTGTTTCACTGGTTACGTAAATTATTAGTACTTTCGACCATAGCGTGGCGCAGTTTGAATGTATACTAACTCGTCGCTTCGTCATTATCGTATTTAAAGGCGTATTTCCACCTGCTTTTCATTGGCCTATCCACGTTCTGGGACGACAACTTTACCTTTATCTTGCATACCTTGGAATTTACACCAATTATTTAGTTCAAATATTCGAATGCATGCCTTGACTGTCACGTACTCCATTCGCAAATCGTGGTATTATTTGAGAAATTCCAACAATTGCTTTTATTAAGTCACGTATTCGAATGTTTGTTATCTAAACTGAATAGTCAGGTGTTTGTTTATTTCTCATAATATTGGATTTTTGAACAAATGTGATTCTTCCTGTCACGTAACGATTTTTTAATAATGCATAACTTAGATTGCGTGTACGATGATATTTTTAACGCAATTGTTAAATATTTGTAATGCCAATTCATATAGGTTTCTCGGTGATTTAATTTTGATGCATTTTGTTGCGTTTTCAAATCTTATCTTAACTTGTAAACTACTCTTAGATATTTCTATGTTCTTATGTATTTCATCCTGCATATTTTATATACAGTGTGCATCTCAATTAACAATATGTTGAGTAACCGGTTTACTCTTATAATTACTGGAATTATGTGCTTTTCTTGAACTGGAAGTTGTTTTTATTTATTCTACGACCTCTATGACTTAACCTACTCCTAAACTACCCTGTAATTATAGCAATATATATATATATATATATATATATATATATATATATATATATATATATATATATATATATATATATATATATTCTACTATTACTATCTATCTATCTGTATGATTACTACCCCCCTTTTTATTACTACTCACTGTCCGTCACTCACTCTCTTTTTGCCCCTTTTTGTAGCGCCTTTTGTGAAATGTGCACACTTAACGCACACCCCGTATTTGCAACGTTTGGTTGGTTCTTTAATTAAATTATTTATTTCAATGCCTCGACTATTTGAGCTCTTATATCTCAGGGTATTCAACTACTTATAGTGAGTTCTGTTATAAGTAGATAAGCAAAGTCCAACCAACGTGCACAATCTTTTGTTTTAGTACTAAATTTTACTCTACTTTTGAATATGCCAAAATTTTATTAAGATCAACGTTGCTTTGTGCCAAATTGAATTACTACCAAAATTTATGACTATTTTTGACGTTTAAGATATTTCAGCACTCATCTGGTTTACACTTCGTTGTTGGCCGCGCTGACTGCTGGCTCAAAATCCGTGTCGCCGTATGCGTCTTTACACTGATGTCCTATTTGGTTGAATTTTGTACCGCCTCCAGGTGTCGTTCTTGAAATTTTAAGCTGCTCCCCAATACCTGAAATAATTAACCCGAATTTAGAATTTTGAATACCCAGTGCTATAACTTCCCCTGTGCTAATTTCTGCTTCGAATCCTCCACTACCAATTATTGTTCTCCTTAATCTCGCTCCTCGTGTATTCAATAAATCCGTCCGCTTCTTCTTAATTAATCCAAATCTACTCGCTGTCCTTTTACAAATTGCCCGCTGCTCCGCTACCAATCTATAACTCGCTATCCAAATCCAACTACTGTTCCTTTATATGTCCTCCCGATGTCCTTGCTACCTTTAAATTGCTATCCAAATCCAACTTTCTTTCCTTTTTATGTATAACCACTCGATTTCCTGCTACCTATAACTCGCTTTAAATCGCTATCCAAATTCAAACTCCGTTCCTTTATATAAATCTTCCCAATGTCCTGCTACCTTTAACACGCTATCCAAATTCAACTTCTTTCCTTATAACCACTAGCTTTCCAAATCTAACTTATCCGTCGTTTCACCGTCGCACAATTACCAATCTTTACTTTATGCTTTTGTCGCTGTTGCTTCTTTACCACACTTTATTAAATCAAAACTCTTTTAGAAACAAATACTTTTATTAACTTTTTTCAAAATCGTTACAAATTAGCACAGTATGAAAAAACACGTCTGTTTACCAATAAAGTTCGAAAATAATCTCCCGTTGTTTGCTTTCCACGGCAACCATTTTAACTTTTCTCGCCTACTACCCCATAACTAAATCGTCCAATACATCCTAACATTTCGTTTGTGTCGCACATACCGTAGCTCATGTCCTTTCTACATTTTTATAAATCACATTAAATTCTATCATTGGTCCAAAATAATTACAGTTCATCAATCACATTTGATGTTGTTATAACTAATAATTTAGAATTTACAAACATTGTCCAAAAGTTGATTCTATTTAAAATGCAAAACCAAAATAAATTACACTAGAACCTGGATGCGTAATCGATATTAAACATTCATAGACGCATCCGGTTTCCGGACGGCAAATGTACTTTCAAAGGCCTTTAACATTCAAACTCGGTATAAACCATTGAGCACTGCACATCTTACTACGTCATTTAGTCATTTCGATATTACCTTTTGGCACTTAATTACCATTTTGAATGGTATTTTAGCATATGTAGAATACGGGAAACATACATTTTTAAGTTTATATGATCAAATATGTGGATTATTTTGCTTGGCATATACGACCTTGTACTAAACCACCCTCAGAACTCTTGGTAGCTTCCTTATACATTATATTGGCCCACTGATTTTGAATGAAATTAGAAATTTCGTCGGTTTTACTCTTCCTGGTGTGCATAATTTCTAGTTTTATTTAAAATCAAACCCCTCTCGTATTCCTACATATTGTAATTATTCAACCCTATTTTTCTTTCTCAACATGTCTGTCTAACTATGCTACATACTAACCTACACTATAAACTAAAACAAAACTAAACTTTCCGTCGCATGAACTATATAACAACTATTCTACTACACCCTCTTCCTGTACAACTTTATATGGGTATAGATTTTCCAAGTGAAAACGCCCACGATATTCCCCTGTTATAGTAACTAATTCAAATGTATTTCCTTCCGCAAAAATACGCGTGATCTTGTACGGCCCTTCATAAGGAAATAACAACTTCGCACAAATGTTCCTGTCGCGGTTCGAAACTCTTAACCTTTTTTACAATCACCAAATCTCCTATTTCAAAAGTAGTCCTTTTTTTGATCCTGCTTCACCTTCGATCGATATCCCTACGCTGCATCCTTTCGATCCGACGTCTAACACTACCTAACAACTCTGTGATGTCTTGTACCTCAACTTCTTCCCTCCATGGCCTAGCTGGTATAATCCTCCGAATCAATGTTACCGGACACGTTTTCGTAACTGAACTCGGTACACAATTCATGAAATTTTCAATCTGCGGCAGATATCTAATCCATCTATTATGGTGCTCTTGCGTCGCTAACCGTAGATATTTTATTACCTCCCGTATATATCGTTCGCATGGATTTGCTTTCGGATGCCTTATACTGCTAAATGACACCTTAATGTGCGCTCGATTTAACCCGTTCCTAAATCTTTGGTTGTTAAAATAAGTCGCGTTGTCTACCAAAATCCTTTCCATTCTCCCGACCTGGCTTCCAAATTCTTTGATCGACTGTAAAGCATGCACCGTGTTACTTCGCCTTGCCGGAAATAGTTTAACAAATTTTGAAAAAACGTCCACCATTACTAATATGTGCCGATACCCCTGTTCACTTGTAATCAGGTTGCTTAAATAATCAATAGCTACCAATTCCAACGGTCCGCCCACGCTCACACTCATCGGTACGTTCTGCAACACCACGTTCTTGTCTTTTCCTAAGATACAAATTTTACAACGATTTATCCTTTCTTTAACCACCGTGATATCGTTCCGTGCATAAAACGCCTTCCTGAATACCAAAAATGTTTTTCTTATGCCTATATGTCCAAAATTTAAATGAATTTCATCTATAATTTCCACCGCCGCGTCTCTGGATACCACTACCAGCTCTGCATCACATATCCTTTTTACCACAAACTGCCCTACGATGGTAAATCCACGGTACTCCTCCACATTCTCGCTTGTTAATCTCTCGCGGATCGAGCTCACCTCACTGTGCCTCTGCGTCTCCATAAGCTTGGCGTTTGTCCACCGACCAACATCCCTGAACTCCTGCAAAGCAATTAAACAATCTTTCACGTCTTTATTCGCTTCCACCTGCGGTCTGCTTAGAAAATCCGCCGTCACATTCTCCTTTCCTGGTTTGTGCTTGATTTCAAAATCGTATTCCTGTAATACTAACGCCCATCTGTGCAACCTGCTGTTTAGAAACTCCTTTTTCTTCATAAATGTTACCACCGTGTTGTTGGATTCTATTAAAAATTTGTTACCTAGCAGATAAAAACGCAACTTTTTCACTGCATATACTATCGCCAACATTTCCTTCTCTGCCGTCGAATATCTGGTTTCGCAGTCTTTTAATACCCTCGAAATGAATACAATTGGTACCTCAGCTCCGTCCTGGATCTGCACCAACTCAGCCCCTATCGCATATTTCGACGCATCCGTTCTTAAAATAAATTCGTCTTTGAAATTGGGATATTTTAATGACAACTCTTTATAAAACGCACTTTTCAAATCCTGGAACGCCTTCTCTCGATCAGCAGTCCATTTCCATCTTTCATTTTTCTTCAATAAAAAATCATCCACGTAGTGCGAACAGAAACATTCATACTCATTAAACAACTTCTGCATGGCCCTTACAAGTGCTGCTGAAGAACTACTTAACCCAAACGGAACTACAGAAAACATGTAAATCTCCCCTTCAATGCTAAACCCTGTAAACTTCTTACTGTCTTCATGCAACGGAATTAACCAAAATGAATTTTTTAAATCTAATTTACTGAAAACCTTCATCTCATACACTTTATACAACAAATTATCCAACCCTTGTGGTTGTTCATACTGCGGTTTCGTAATCGAATTCAACTTTCTCGCATCCAAACAAATCCTAATATCCCTTTTGTTGGGTTTCGGTACAATAACTACCGGGTTCACGTATGGAGTTTTCGCTGGTTCTATGATTCCTTCTCGTAACATCTTGTTAATCTCGGCTTTAACCCTATTTCTAATAGCAAACGGAATTGGATACACATTTGTATTAAACCCGTTGTCTTCCGTGACTTCTAACTTATGCATATATCGCCTCGCAAATCTTGGCTCCTCATTAAATAACCCTATATATTTATTAAATAATTCTTCTAGCTTCGCCTTTATCTCAATACTTACTTTTCCAATCTGTTCATCCTTAATTAACCTCGCAAACATATTACATAAACGTACTTTAACCTGTCTATAATCACTTGTCCTATCCATTCCTAATCCCGACTTATCTATATTATTTCCATTCCTATATTCTTCACTAACCGTAGACACTATCCATAACTTATCTTTATCACATATTCGAATCGACCTATCCTTACCATCTATATTCAATCCAAAATCCTCTATAAAATCCATTCCTAATATGAAATCTATCTGCAACCCCTTTGTAATTAAAAACTGCCTCTCCTGCATTTTTATCCCCTACAAATATCGGTACACGGATGACCCTATAAATCGTAGTTAACTTTTTATTCATTGCCGACCATAAATTAACCCCATCAATCGCTTCTATTCTTCCTTTTAAAAAATCAGCATGTTTTACCACCACCTTCTCATCAACCAGCGACAACTGTGAACCACTATCAACTAAAGCAACATATAAACAATCCCTTAAACTAATATTAATAAACAAAAGGTTCTTTTTATTCAAAGTATAATTATTTAACAATAAGTCTTTTAAACTATAACCTACGTCGAGCTTTAATCCTAGACATTCATTCTTCCAAAAATTGGCGTTTTTTTTTTCTCCTGCTGGTGCATCGTGTATCTGCACCACTTCAATTTTATCCGCGTCCTGAGTCCTTGCGCTAGTTGTCATGTGGTGGACTTTGGCGTCCCTGTCCGTCCGGCTGTATCCGTGCTGGGTTCCGCCTCCCGTCGTCCGGCCGTCATCCGCGTTGTCGTCGTGCTGGTGCCTGTTTTGTCCTTGTACGTCGTTCCCCCGGTGTTCCCTATTGTAGTATGGTCTTCTGTTTCCGTCGTGTCCCCAGTGATTTCGGTGTCCGTGGTTAAAATAGTCCTGTCGGTAGTTGGGTCGATGTTCGTGATTGAAATTGTCCTGTCTGTAGTTATGTCGCTGTTCGTGGTACGTATGTCGTCGGTTGTCATCCCTATAACCCCGGTTTTGATCCCAATAACTAGTCCTTGTTTTTGTCTCTAGTGCCGTTGCCAAGTCGAAGTTTCTCATGACGCCTAAAAATTCCCGTAGTGTTTTAACGTTATGTACCACGACCATCTTTGTTACTTCCGGCTCCATGTGGCCCGCAAGTAGTAAAACTATGTCGTCCTCGCTCAATTTTGGTGTCAAGTGCTGTGCCTGGTTGAATTTATCGATTGCGTATTCTTCGCGAGTCCCGTGTGTCCTACTGTAGTGTCCCGTAATTAAGTTTGTCCGTATGTCCGTCTGGTGCGTGTTGCTCCAGAACTGTTCCAAATAATCGTCGAAACTCCGCGTATGTGTTGTACTGTCGGCGTATGATGTTGTGCCACTTTTCCGCGTTCCCTGTCAATGTCGCCCCTATTATCTGTAACTTAGTCCTTTCGTTTTCCGTTTCGACGATCTCGTCCAGTCTGTCTAAAAACCCCATCGGCTGTTCCGTCCTACGTCCTTCAAATTTAGGTAACGCGTCCCGGTTCAATTTAAAGTGCTGTCCGTAGTCCAGTCCAATGCGCCGTCGTTCTAGGTCGTCCAATTTTTCTTGTATCTGTCTTACGTCATGTCCTACCCGGTTTTCTAATACAGTGACTTTGTCTTCCAGTTTTTCGTCTAGTTGCGTCCTACCGTGCACATTTTCGTTTTGTATCGTCTCTAAAGTTTGTCCGAGATTTCTGTAGTTTGTCAAATGTCTTTTGTCGCATGTTTGGATTTCTGAATTTAATGCCGTAAAACCACTAACCATTGTCTCCTCAACTGTCTCTACCCGTGTCTTAAATTCCGTCCGTAGGTCTGTTTTTGTCGCGTTCAAGTCTCCCTGAATCTGTACCCGTGTATTTTCTAATTTGTTATCTATTCTGTCTATCTTTTCGTGTACCTCAGTCCTTATGTCGTCCTTTACGTTTTGCATCTGCGTGAGTAGATAGTCCTGTGTATAATTCAGTTTGGCCGTCAGTTCCGCGTGTGCCGTCCTAAACTCGTTCCTTAGTTCGGTGTGCGACTCGGTAATTTTATTCGTTAACTCAGTGTGTGATGTCTTAAGCTCCGTTTTAAGTTCCGTGTGTGAATTTTTAACATCATCTTTTAGACTCATCAGTATTCGTATAAGATCTAAGCTTCCAGCGGTTTCTGCCACCCTAACCTCCGGCGCCGTCGCCTGGTCCATGTCCCTGTCTAACACCTTCGGGTCTGTCTGCCACACCTCCATCTCCTGGATGTCTCCCCCTGCGTCTAACTCTATGTCTTGCGTCCTACTTTCATTGTTTTGTGTCGTGATTTCTGCTTCAATTCCGTATATCAGTCCCGATCTCGTAATCCGTTTCATTTCTGGGTCCGTCATCTCTGCAGCCTATTATTGAACTCCTTTGCCTGAAAATATGTAAACCACGGGCCCCACCTAATCTCAAGATCCCGTATCCTAGTACTTCTGTCTAATTTCAACTCGATCTAGCCTTTTTTTCCAGCCCCACGTTGGGTTTGCCACCTCTACTTTAACTATCTATCTATCTGTATGATTACTACCCCCCTTTTTATTACTACTCACTGTCCGTCACTCACTCTCTTTTTGCCCCTTTTTGTAGCGCCTTTTGTGAAATGTGCACACTTAACGCACACCCCGTATTTGCAACGTTTGGTTGGTTCTTTAATTAAATTATTTATTTCAATGCCTCGACTATTTGAGCTCTTATATCTCAGGGTATTCAACTACTTATAGTGAGTTCTGTTATAAGTAGATAAGCAAAGTCCAACCAACGTGCACAATCTTTTGTTTTAGTACTAAATTTTACTCTACTTTTGAATATGCCAAAATTTTATTAAGATCAACGTTGCTTTGTGCCAAATTGAATTACTACCAAAATTTATGACTATTTTTGACGTTTAAGATATTTCAGCACTCACCTGGTTTACACTTCGTTGTTGGCCGCGCTGACTGCTGGCTCAAAATCCGTGTCGCCGTATGCGTCTTTACACTGATGTCCTATTTGGTTGAATTTTGTACCGCCTCCAGGTGTCGTTCTTGAAATTTTAAGCTGCGTCCCCGTGGCCCGATTTCAACTGACATCAAAACTTAAGCTCAGGACACCGAGCTGAATCGATTGATGTATCACACATTGATGTCCGACCATTAGAAAGGCCTCGGAGGGACAGACGGACGACATATCGATTTCATAAACGAACGAAGTTCGTTAAAAACCTTCGTGCGTTGTCACCTTTTCTTTCTCCCATGGGTTTTATCATGGTGGGGGGCTGTTTGCGCCATTCGAGCCTCCCAAGTATGACTAAACACCCTTACTTAGTTCCTAAAGAAAGTCGACTAGCTACATTGCTATATGATTATTATCATATTTATTCCGGTCACGGAGGTATTCGTTTGGTACACTCACTAATAAACAGAACTTATTGGATTCCGTCTATTAGACAATTAATTAGAAGTAGGATTTTCCGTTGCCTTATTTGTTATAGATTTAAAGCAGAACCAATTCAACCTCCGATGGCCGACCTACCCCTTTATCGTTTGGAGCCCGGGAAATGCTTTACCCATAATGGCCTGGATTTTGCGGGTCCGTTTAATGTAAAATTGTCGTTGCTACGCACCGCTAGATACAATAAAGTGTACATAGCATTATTTATATGTATGGTATCTCGCGCCATTCATATCGAGGTAGTTACGGCACTGACCACAGAGGCTTGCCTTGCTCCTTTAGATCGATTTATTTCACGACGCGGATTACCGACCAATGTTTATTCAGACCAAGGTAGTAATTTTCGTGGCGCCGCTCGTGAAATATCCGAAATTGCTACATTTTTTGATATTTCTAATCCGGATTTCGCCCATTATTTAGCCAGTAGAGGTATAAAGTGGTGCTTTAATCCTCCCTACGCACCCCATTTTGGCGGGTTATGGGAGGCTGGGATCAAAAGCGCAAAATACCACTTAAAACAAATAAGGTAACGCTGCCCTCTCCCTTGAAGAATTTATCACTACTATTACGAGGATTGAAGGTATTTTAAAATCTCGCCCCTTTTGTACACTTTCTGCTTCACTGGACGAGGGGGTAATCGATGCCCTTACTCCAGCACATTTTTTGACCGGTGGTCCCATTTTATCCAGAGCTGAAATTGACTTAACTAAAGTTCCCGTTAACAGACTTAATCGCTGGCAGCTTGCCCAACAATTAGTTCAGTCGTTTTGGCGGCGCTGGTCAAAAGAATACCTTCACAGTCTTCAGCATAGACCAAAATGGACTACGCCCGCGCAAAAGTTACAGGTGGGCGACATTGTTTTTTACTATACTCCTGAATCATTACCCCCTACTTGTTGGCATTTGGCAAAAATAGTACAGCTGATACCGGGAGATGACAGAGTTGTCAGAGTTGTACGACTTAGGACACCTTCTGGTGAAAAGGTGCGCGCTGTTGACAAAGTCGTACCGCTCCCTCCTCAATAGTTACATTAGCACATTATTCAGTTTACATTTTTTTTTATGTTTAGCAAACGATGTTTTAGTTACATTTTTCCCTTTTTTTTTTCTCCTTTTGCTTGCATTTAAACAAAATTATCATTTTTGGGTGGGGGGTATGTTAGAAATATATGAGGTTTCCTCTTTTGACGATATTAGGCGGTTTTATCGAAACTGTGCATACACGTGAAAGATAATACCCGTTCTATTATCTACAACAATAAAACAAAAGTTGTCGTGTTCCATACTTCGTAACGTATGGTAGATGCACGGCCTTGTGCGCCACATTTGCGGTTCGTACCTGTATTCCCTTCGCGGGACTCATTTTTTTGTGCTACGCAACATTGAAGAACTTCTCGACAAGTGTTGGGTAGGTGTTTACACTGTTCCGATTTATTGCATTTTTTTATTGTCGAAATTGTAAAACCTCAGCATTTATTATTGTTATTATCAATTCGGTTTTCACCATTCACACAACAGTCCACTCAGCTATCGAAAATTTGCACTTGATGAGCAATCTGGAGAAAATCCCAATGCAGGATTTTTTACATCCATTGCTTATCGAACAGTAGTTTTCTACACGTTGTTCTATCTTTTTGCATAACTATCCTCACGCTCGAATTTCCTTCCTCTGATCCTGTATGAATTACTCCAGTCTTTGACCCAACAAATTTACCTACGAGATCCAAGAAAATAGATTATCCATTTTCTATTAGACATGGGATATCCTATATTTAGAGATGAGTTTGAATTAGTATTAAAGATTCTGAGAAATGGTAAGGTACGGGTAACATAAGCTGCAAGTAGAAACTTTAAAAGCCGCTGAACAAGCAGAAACTGAACGTCTCTTCCTAGTTGTAAGGTATACATATATGAAACAGGCGAGATACCCAAAGATTTCAAACGAAACATCATAGTCACAATACTAAAAGAGAGAGGCATCTAAAGATGAATACGGGGCTGACGTAAATCATTTTGATTCTGCCACTCTAAAATCTAAAGCAGTTTGTGTTTTACCCAACAAATTTACCTACGAGATCCAAGAAAATAGATTATCCATTTTCTCTATTAGATGATAACACAGAATTGTCGTAATTAACGAATGAAGATAATCACTTGCCAATTTTGCAAGCACGCCACACTAACGTTCTATTCTACCTCAAAATCCTTTTCACTATCTGATTCCTGTTCTAGCGTTTTTAGTTCCTGTTCTGCATATAAATTCCGTATATATTCTTGCCATCTAACCACTTTCTCTACATTTTATATAATGACGTTTCCTCCCGCGTCCCTTATATTTTTGTTATACGGTTTTATATCTCTAAAATTCATTCTAATTAGTTTGTATGCTTTGCCCGTCTTTCCTATTCATGTTAGTTTGTATCTCTTTACACTTTTCATCAATCCATTGTTCTTTAGCTTTCCTGCATTTGCGAATAATTTCCCCACTTTATGGTTCTGTATCTGTTTTCCTGCTTCGTCTGGTCTGTCTTTCTTCTATTAAATTCAGGATATCCCTTGTTATCAATGGTTTCTTATTTTCTTTTTGTGTATACCTCAGAATATCTGTGGCCGCCATGTCTTAGCTGGATTTAATGTTATTCCATTCTGTTTCTACTCCCTTAGTATTCGAAATTTTCCCAATGTCTTTCAGCAATTCATTTGACTGTTTTCCAAACCTTTCCTGAATATCTTTATCTTTTAAATTCTGAAAGTCAAAACGCCTTTTTCCGTACCTCTTTTTCAAATTTTTAAATTTAACAGCGATCTTCATAATTACGATGTTGTGGTCAGTGTCTATATCTGTTTCTGGACAGCTTCTACATTTTTTACTTGATTCATATATCTCCTAGCATTTTCCACGTGTATCGTCCTCTAACATGATGTTGAAAGAATGTGTTTGTGATGGTTAATTTGTTCTTGTCGCAAAATTCTACCAGCCCATTTCCCCTGTTGTTTCTCGTGCCTAAACCAAATTATCCTACTACGGCTTCTTCCCTATCCTCACCTACAACTGCATACTGCATTAAAATCCGACCGTAATTATTAAATTTTTATGTCCTTTTACGCATCTTAGTAGATCTTAGATCGTTTCTACCTCTTCTCCACTGTGGCTAGAGGTGGGCATGAATACTAGTATTATTACTGTATTTACCGGTTTAGATTCTAATCTAACCACGAGTGCTCTTTCGTTCTTTTGTAATTAGTTTTCTACACGTTGTTCTATCTTTTTTTGCATAACTATCCTCACGCTCGAATTTCCTTCCTCTGATCCTGTATGAATTACTCCAGTCTTCGCTCCAAAATCCACCGCTTTTGGTCACCTAACTTTGCTGATCCCTACTATGTTAGTGCTAACCTATCCATTTCAATTTTCAAGTTCTCTAGCTTAGCTACTTGTTCTTAGCTCTTTTTTTAAACTTACTGATCGCATCCTCCGAAGTAGTCCCCTCCCGGAGATCCGAATGGGAGACTATTTTAACTCTACTTTCAAGGTCCCGGGTTCGAATCCTGACACGATCCGCTTGAAAAATGTTAGGCGAGCATTTTTCACAAAAATACTCCCTCGTTCGGATGAGAGGTAAAATGGAGGTCCCGTGTGTGAGTGAGCGTTGTCACGCACGTTAAAGATCCCTACCTTGCTTGGAACAGCAAGGGTTTGGCAAAATTCCAACTTTTCCAGGTTAAAAAAACTCGCTTCCTGGCCAATGCAGTACCTTCGGGTGGAGCATTGGGAAAATCACATGTAAGGACTATTTTAACTCCGGAATTTTTTACCCCAGAGGATGATATTCTCTTAAGTAACAATTTAAGTACGTTGTGTACTTGGAAGTTTATGTATACAATAAAAAAATGACATAAATGCCATGGTCACTTTTCCAATTATTTAAAACGAAACAGTGCATTAAATACGAAGGACAAATAGCGGTTTATGCTTGAAAAAATTTTATTATACTATACATTCTACATGTTTTCCAAACGCCTATCATTAAAACGACGTGTGCAAAAATTTAACGGATGTCTTCAAATAACATGGCGGCAAATTTTCAACTTTTAGAGTAATTTCCGCCCTTAGCACGGGGCGGGTTTGAAATTCGTCGTATAGTTGGTGCTCTAGGGGTAGAACTAAAGCCATTTGTTCAAAAAATTTAACGGACATCTTCAAATAACACGGAGGGGACAATTTTTCAACTTTGGCGGTAGTTGCCGCTCTTAGTACGGGGCGGTTTTGAAATTCGTCTCATAGTTGGTGCTCTATGTGAAGAAGTAGAGCGATGTGTACAACATAATTTAACGAACATCTTCCAATAACATGACGGCAATTTTCAACTATGTAGTAGTTGCCACCCTTAGTACGGTGCGGGATTGAAATTCGTCGCATAGTTGGTGTTCTAGGTGCTTTGGGGTAATTGCCGCTTATAGTACAGGAAGGATTTGAAATGTGTCGCGTAGCTGATGCTCTAGGGGTAGAACTAAAGCACTTTATGCAAAAAGTTTAATGAACATCATTAAATAACATGACGGCGTATTTTCAACTTTGGAGGTAATTGCCGACATTAATATGGGGCGGGTTTGAAATTTGTCGTATAGTTGGTGCTCTAATGGTAGAACTAAAGCAATTTGTACAAAAAATTAACGGACATCTTCAAATAACATGCCGGCAATTTTTCCATTGGGTGGGTAGTTGCCACTTTTAGTGGAGTGGGAGAGGTCGTCTCGTGGTTTGTGCAATTTCATCCTGTCGGACAAAGTCAATGAAGAAATAACCCCAATCTTACACGGCGCTTCACTTTGCGCCCTCACAAAGAAGACTGGCGGAATACGCCCAAACGGGGTGGGAAGCTTTTTTCGTCGGCTGGTAGGAAAGTTATCATGCTCACTCGCTCAACACGACCTATAACTGTACCTGCGGCCAAATTAGTATGTTGTATGTATCCAAATAGGTTGTGAGATTTGTGTACACATAGTTAACACTTACGTGGCTCATCCAGATAACTCCAACAAAGTCTTTCTTAAAATTAACTTTTCAAATATCTTGAACACTATTAACCGCGATTATATGCTTCGTGAAGTGAGGTATCACGTTCCTGCTCTATATCCCTTGCTACCCAATGCTACAAAAACCCATCTCATCTTTTCTTCGGTGACGAGAGAGTATCATCAGGGACAGGTTTCCAACAAAAAGATACTCGTGGACCAGTGGTCTTCTCATGGACAATACATCCTATTGTGAAGACTATGCCAACGGAGCTCAATTTGTGGTACATGGATGACGGGTCCTTAACAGATAATCCGTAGAAAGTTCACCTAACTCATTGGGACTAGAAATTAATCCTACAAAATGTCAACTCTTCATCTCGAAGATAATTGACGAAAAAACAGTCAGAATTTCAATGAAGTTTCCCCAGGAATCAAAATCACTACAGCTGGAAACCCTGAACTTTTTGGTCGTCTATATTCGACGAAGGCTTCATATCACAAGTACAACAGAAAATGGATAAATTTCACCGTCTAACCATTAGGCTCCCAGAAATCGATACTCATAGTAATTACTTTCTCCTTAAGAATAGCCTATATATACCTAAAATCTCATGTCTGCTCCGAACTAGTCCCTTTTGGAAATTTCCACATGTGATGGATGAAATGGACAAATATATATCTTAGAGGCTTCAATTACTGCTAAATATTTAGATGAATAATACGCAATCCTGCTTGAGCTCACTGCCTGTGTCATACGGAGTACTAAGAATACGAAAAATCTCAGATCATGTTTTATAGGCTTTCATTACTTCTATCAATGGCTGTAGAAATCTCGTCTCACAAATACCGGAATTCGTGCACAAAAAGATTGTCATACATCTTCACGATGAAGCTACATACCAGTGGACTCTACTAAATGATGACAACTTTCCTTCTGCGACTCACACGTTCAGAAGAAATGGGGCTAAAGACTTTACGAACAAAGTGTTGTCGCCGCAGATGACGTAGATGCCGCATGACTTTTAGCCATCAAAGAACGAGAATCCAATGCTTGGTTATACGCTATCATGTCTAAAAGCGTAGGAACGTTAATGGACGATCAAAACCTTAAAACTTGTGTCGTCCTTCGTTTAGGCACTAGTATTTTCCGCTCCACAAAGTCCCTGTGACACCCTCGTTACAGAAACGACACCAATCCTCAAAGCAAAGATAGAGTTCCCCTGTATAATGAACTGAACCAGATTATTCATTGTACTCTCGTTCGATTCGTATCTCCTCCTCCCTGGGGCCCGTTGGTCTATGCCGTAACGATGACTAACGCCCCGATGGAATTACCCTTGTTTCGTGGTTTAGAGGTCAGAGATTTGTGTGGGATATGACGTGCGTAGATACTCTCGCGAAACTACTTAAATAAACCAAGGAGAAAGCAGGTGCAGCCGCAAAAATCGCCTGCTAACGGAAACGAAAATATACATCATCCATTAAATCGTCACACTACATGTTCAAAGCATTAGCCTTCGAAACCTTAGGACTTTGGGCTGAAGAAACAAGGGATTTCGTTAATGACATTGGCTTCAGAGAACTTTCAGGGAACCTACGATCCCAACATTCTCTTTACCAAAGGATTTCATCCCCATACAACGTGGAAATGCTGTTAGTGTATTAGGAACCTTGCCACACACTCATTCCGTAGATGAAATTTATTTACTATAGTTCCTGCTTACAACTCTGTTAATTTTCACTAAAGTAGCATGTTTATTTTATCTTAGTTAGTTGAATAACTCTCAAGATAATTTTACACACGAAAAGGTTTTAACACCAGCTGTACCGATGTCACATGGCGGCTCCGTGGCGTAGTTAGTATGCGTGTGACTACTATACCCAATGTCTCGGGTTCGAATCCCGATTCGGTCCGATTGAAAAACGTTAGACGAGCATTTTTTACAAAAATACACCTTTGTTTGGACGAGATATAAAAAGCATGCCTTGTGCGTGTGTGGGTGTGTGTTGTACCGCAGGTAAAAAAACTCTCTTCCTGGCCAATGTAGTAGCTTCAGGTGGAGCATTGGAAAACAAATGTAGGAGGTAGTTCTTTAACCGTTGTTCGTATGAGAGGTAAAATGCAAGTCCCGCGTGTGTGTTTTCGTCACACACGTTAAAAACCCTTACCTTGCTTGGAACAGCAAGGGCTTGGCAAAATTCAAAAAAAAACTTGATTCCTTGCCAGTGTAGTACCTACGGATGGAGTTTTGGAAATTTAATTGCCAACTCCGTGGCTTAGTTGGTACCACGCTTAAGGCCGCGGGTTTGAACTCCGACGCAGTTCGCGTGAAAAATATTAGGCGAGCATTTTTCACTAAAATACGCCCTCGTTCCGATGAGGGGTATAATGTAGATCTCGTGCGTGGGTGTCTTCAAATAACATGGCGGGAATTTTCAACTTTACGAGTAATTGCCGCTCTTAGCACGGGGCGGGTTTGAAATTGGTCGCATAGTTGGTGCTCTAGGGCTAGAACTAAATCCATTTGTGCAAAAAATTTAACGGGCATCTTCAAATAACGCGGCGGCGGCAATGTTTTAACTTTGGGTGTAGTTGCAGCTCTTAGTACGGGGCGGGTTTGAAATTCGTCTCTTAGTTGGTGCTCTATGTGAAGAAGTAAAGCAATGTATACAACATAATTTAACGAACATCTTCAAATAACATGACGGCAATTTTGAACTATGTGGTAGTTGCCACCTTTAGTACGGTGCGGGATTGGAATTCGTCGCATAGTTGGTGCTCTAGGGGTAGATCTAAAGCAATTTGTGTAAAGAATTTAACTGACATCTTTGGGGGTAATTGTCGCTTTTAGTACGGGGCAGATTTGAAATGTGTCGCTTAGGTAATGCTCTAGGGGTAGAACTAAAGCACTTTGTGCAAAATGTTTAATGAATATCTTCAAATAACATGCCGGCAATTTTTCCATTTGGGGATGTATAGTTGCTACTTTTAGTGGGATGGGGAAGGTCGTCGCATGGTTGGTGCTCTAGGGGTAGAACTAAGGCAATTTGTGCAAAAGAATTTAGCTGACATCTTTAAATAACATTGTGGCAATTTTTCATCTTTGGTGGTAATTGCCGCTTTTAGTACAGGGCGGGTTTGAAATTTGTCGCATAGTTGTTTCTCTAGAGGTAGAACTAAAGTAATTTGTACAAAAAATTAACGGACATCTTGAAGTAACACGCCGGCAACTTTTCAAATTTGCGGGTAGTTGCCACTTTTAGTGAAAGGAGGTGGGGGGGTATTGTCGTCGCATAGTTGGTGCTCTAGGGGTAGAACTTAAGTCACTTTGTGCAAAAAGTTTATTGAACATCTTCAAATAACATGACGGCATATTTTCAACTTTGGGGGTAATTGCCGCCCTTAATATGGGGCGGATTCGAAATTTGTCGTACAGTTGTTGCTCTAGAGGTAGAACTAAAGCAATTTGTACAAAAAATTAGGACGTCTTCAAATAACATGCCAGCAATTTTTCCATTTGGGGGTGTAGTTGCCACTTTTAGTGGAGTGGGGGAGGTCGTCGCATGGTTGGTGCTCTAGGGGTAGAACTAAACCAATTTGTGCAAAAGAATTTAACTGACATCTTTAAATAACATTGTGGCAATTTTTCATCTTTGGTGGTAATTACCGCCTTTAGTGAGGGGCGGGTTTGAAATTTGTCGCATAGTTGTTTTTCTAGAGGTAGAACTAAAGCAATTTGTACAAAAAATTAACGGACATCTTGAAATAACACGCCGGCAACTTTTTAAATTTGCGGGTAGTTGCCACTTTTAATGGGGGGTGTCATCGCATAGTTGGTGCTCTAGGGGTAGAACTTAAGCACTTTGTGCAAAAAGTTGAATGAACATCTTCAAATAACATGACGGCATATTTTCAACTTTGGGGGTAATTATCACCTTTAATATGGGGCGGATTTGAAATTTTTCGTATAGTTAGTTCTCTAGGGGTAAAAGTAAAGCAATTTGTACAAAAAATTAACGGACATCTTCAAATAACGCCGGCAATTTTTCAAATTTGCAATTAGTTGCCACTTTTAGTGGAGTGGGACAGGTCGTCGCATAGTTGGTGCTCTAAGGGTAGAACTAAAGTAATTTGTGCAAAAAATTAACGGACACCGTTAAATAAGGCAAATATTAGTTCCTGGTGGGTCTAAAAATTCGTAGATGGAATTCGAAGCTGTCTTCACATGCGTTGATGAACATTCATAAAAATTAAACAGAGGAAATGGAGTACAGCTGTGTAAGATTAGGTAAAGTAACGAACATCAGATTGAGAGGAAGTAGATGAATTCAGTTACTTGGGAAGTACGATAACGATACCTAGGGATGGTAGAAACAAGGACAGCATTTTTGAAAAAGAGGAATTTTATGACTTCAAAAATAGATTTAAGTATTATGAAAACATTCTTGAAGATTTTTGTATGGAGCGTTGCTTTGTGTCGAAGTGCAACATGGACGATAGGCAACACCGAAGGAAAGAATATATAAATCTTCGAGATGTGGTGTTACAGACAAATTTTAAAGATTAATGGGTAGATCCGGTCCCAAGTGATTACGCATTGAGGCGCATTAGTGAGAGCTCTTGGGCGAAATGTAAAGAAAAAGAGGGATAGGATGATTGGACATACCTTGAGCCAGGATTGCTTAATTTAATATTAGAGGAAATGCGATGGGTAAAAATGTTAGAAGCAGACCGAGAGTTGAATATGATAAACAAATCGAGATGGATGTAGCAACTGTTAGCGACGTATCGATGGAGAGGTTATCTCAGGATCGGTCAGCATGGAGAGCTGCATCAAACTAATCTGTGGACTGCGAACCCAACAACAAGTTTTGCTTGTTTTTCTAATTGTGATGAAATACTTTAAAGTATATTATCGTCAACAGCTATCTAGAAGCTCAAAGATTTATCAACTTCATAATATCGGTAAATGGTTTAAAAAAAATACACCAACGCTTTCTTTGAAAAAGAAGCGTTCATTCGAGGTAATACAATTCAACGTAAAATGGGAGGGGTGAGTGGTCCAGGTGTAAACGCCCTAAATGTCATTCAAAAGGCCAAATCATGTTTCCTCTTAATAAAAGAATTTTTTCGTTTTAGTTTCTGAAATTTTTGACATAGATTGTTTTCCTGAAATCATTCCATATATTGTATGTCATTTGTTGTTAGAAAATAAAATCCATTTTTAATAGGTAACACTAATGCCACCTCAAGTGTATAAAACTACCTTTAATCTATTGATAAAGTGATAAGTTGTTACCTCAGCAATTGAGTCAAACTATTGAATAGCAAAAATGTGTCGAGGTTAAGGTCGCAGTAGATATATGATTAAAATAAAAATAAATATTGGAAGTTTACAAGTTACAGTCAAGGATAAATAAACTTGTAGCGATAGTGATGTGCTAATTAATTAATATAATATATTATTTTTACCATGCTCAATGAATACAAGAATGACAAAAAGTAGAATTATTTTGTATAAGTATTAGTTTGAGGTTTGGATATATTTGCGCAATTTTTTATTTTGACTGTGTTCTTATTTCACAAATGGATTGGATAATTAAATCGCCGTATTAAACTTGTACCGTAAACTACTCTCGATGAGAACACTTACAGGTTCCCTTTTGATTAGTATAGTTTATCTAAAAAGACATTAAAGTGGAGGCCTTATTCCTTTCCAGTCATGGGTAAGATAAGAACTGTTATATTTTAACGGTCAATTTAGTTACCAAGCATAAAACTCAGACGAACGTAATTCATTTTGCCCTGATCACGATAACTACGTCTGCAAATAGAAGTGGGTAAAAATGTATAAACAGCTCCGAAACGACCAGAAATTCAGTTCTTGTCGATTTTTATCCGAAAAACTGTAGCTACTAGTGCGCTTCTGATTGTTATCCAAGCAATCTAGTATTATCTAAGTACAAGCTACGCTAATAAAATCACACTACACACAAATTGTTGTTCTGGTTAACACATTACTTTCTCGTTACATTGTTGGTGATTTTTTCCCAGTTTGAACACTACACCGTCGGCCTCTTTGAGCTCAAAGAGTGCTGTGACACGGCCGAAGTGCGGTTCGTCTCTAAACGAGTGCCGTGACAACGGTACAGCAAATTGCAAATTTGAAATTATCATCTTTCTGCCTTTTCTTTTCTTTGCCTGGCTAGCTCAACAGAAGTTATACTATGGAATTTACAAAATGAAATAAAACAAGAAATATCTATACATTCAAAAATATTTTTCTTTCATACAAAATAATTTATAAAATAATTTACCGTTTGCATTCATACAGACAATAATTAAAATTTTACCTAATCTTGCTAACAGATACAAAATCTTCCCTAATACATGGATAATCTTCGATTATCACGGTTGTAAGTTGATTAGGCGGCTCCGTGGTGTAGTGGTATGTGTGTGACTACTACGCCCAAGGTGTCCCGGGTTCGAATCCCGACACGGTCCGCTTGAAAAATGTTAAGGCGAGCATTTTTCACAAAGATACACCCTCGTTCGGGTGTGAGGTAAAATGGAGGTCCCTTGCTTGGAACAGCAAGGGTTCAGCAAAATTCTAAATTTTCCAGGTAAAAACTCGCTTCCTGGCCAATGCAGTACCCTTCGGGTGGAGCATCGGAAAATAACATGTAAGGTTGTAAGTTGATTGAGTCAATAACCCTTGACAGATAATTTATTAAAGATCAAAAATGCTTCGAACTCTAACCTCAAAATTTTCTGGTAATTATCAGCTCACAAAAAAGTATTATAGGATTAAGAACTTATTCTAGCTTACAAATATTTGAATATTACAAACAAAGAAATCTAAAATTTTATACCAGCGCTTACATTTGGTAATGGTATTTTATTCCTCCTGAGTAGTATATAGTACGGGTTCTGATACCTACTGGAAGAGGTCAATGACCCCTAGGGACGTCATAGTACTGGTTCATCGGCCTTTGTGTGTGATGTCAGTGGTCGCACGTGTGTTGGGGTCGTTGAACTTTTGTGTTTTGTCGTGGATAATGGTCTAGGGTGACGTCATCGGTTCGGGCTCATTGACCTTAGCGGTGGTAGATGCGTATGAGTTATTGACCTTTGAGTTCTGGGTTTTTGTGGTGGAGTAGGGGGTCGTTGACTTTTGTTTCGGCTGGTATATTCGCATGACTTCATGCTGCTGAAAGTCTGGGTTAATGACGTGTCCATGGTGGGTTCATTGATTTTTAAATTCTCGTGATTATGCCGGATGAGTCGTCGCAGCGGCACTGTTTGGTTGGCGTCGATGGCCTTACTGACATACTTACTAGATCATTGACCGACTGGCCTGTTTTCGTAAGGTTGTAAAACTGATCTACTTCTAATTGGTATTAACCTAGTAACCTACTGACATACTTCCACTACTTTCTATCAACTTGTATGTATAGAAGCAAAGTACTTAAGTATAGTGTATTTTTTACAAACATACGATGACTCTCCGTGCAAATGACTTAAGATTATACGGTTGTGTACCCACTGATACCTCCAGCAATATACCGCTGCGGGTTGTTTCAAACCGTAACTTAATTAACAAATTGATGGCATACACCTTGAAATTTTGTGTGGTGTATCCCTTCAATTCGTTGTATCTGGAATTTGGCTAAACTAGGGAGAACGACACGTTGATCTGAATGGATCAAGGGGATAACGCGGTGTTTTTCTAAACGATCGTATCGACGAGTTGACGCAATGGCATCCAACAGAGATTTACGACGAGCTTCTCACGTATATAAACAGTAATAAGCGACACCACGTACACTCGGGGGTGTAGCGGTGTTGTGAAGTTATTTTTCTAAAGGAGGTGAAAAGCAGGTTTGTAAGTATTCTGATTGGAACGTCATTGGCCGATCAAATTGAACGGTTTTCGGATAACCTGGAGTCGTATACTTTTTGTTGCCAACACCATCTGATGGCTGACGAAAAGGGGGTGCTAGAACGAGATGCTAGTGGTGGTGGTGGTGGCGGTTACAGAATAAATTTTGATGGTATAAAAGGTGACGCCGGGGATGCGAGCGATCATTTGAAATAGAAAAATGGCCATTGTAATTCTACCGCCCGGAAAAAAGTTTAAAATATTAAAGCCGTATGAAGTGATACAGTTGGCAGATCTATTAAAAACTGGAGTCCATGCTAAGAACGCTCTCCAGGTATTGGAAAACAATTGGCGACTGGATAATGGTGACGATGTTTACGATATCGATTTGTTTAGCGCAACTGTACTTCCTCTGTCGGAAATGGGTAGTTACGTGGAGAAGGTTGATTCGGTAACGTTTAAGAAAAGAAAGGCAAACTGTTACGTTTATTTTCGGGATAAATTAAATATCCCTTTTTCCCTTGTTAATTCATTACCCGTTCGAATAAATTCCGTTTATTCTTATATTCTTCAACAACATCCTATATATTTTACCTGTTCAGAATAAGCCCGCTTTGCAATAATTTTCAAAACAAATCTATTTGCTTGGAAACGACAAGTTTATGATAAAATTTAAATAAGTCAATTCCTTGTTTTAGGTATCCTTTAATTTGTTAAACATTCCGATAACGTATAATTGTTTTCTCTATTGTTCCAGATTGCAGACTCGTCGAACTAAGGTTACGCACTATCCGATAAAACCGTGTTTTCCAGTTTCTTAATCGCGTCGTGATAACAATATGACTTGGAGCTCTGGTTGTTTAATTAAATGAAGTTATGTGCACTTTCTTTTCAAAATGTTAAAAAGCACTCATAATTGCTAGATTCTTCTTTCCGTTTTTCTTTATGAAAATTTCGCGCACGCCTTACAGCGTGATTCCTGCGTGGGACACGATAGTCCTTTAAATTGCCGCTCTTTGGGCTACAGAAGGCTGCACCCGTTGCGTGATCTCAGGTCCATCTAGCCCGCTCCGGTCCGAGAAGCGAACGGGAGATCCAACGCCGTAGAGACGTGGGTGAGTGTTTCTTTCCTGCTTGTGTCGAGACCCTGTCCACTTAGATTTTACTGTTTGGGGCTCATACAGGTATCGAATTAATTGTATGTACGAAAATGATTATGATACTAGGATTTATTGCCATGGGATTAATATATTACACTTAACTGTAACTACTATCTATTAATGCGGGAATGGGATAAAAACTTTCTGGCACATTGGAGGACGTTATTGCCATTGTAGTTGTAATTGTAGGTTATATGTTAGCATTATCAGAGCCTATGTGAGGTATCATAATATTATGATTACTAAACGAAATTGTAAAATCTGGCATACCAATACACTAGCTAACAAATACTAATATATATGGTTTATTCTCACTTACTCAAACCGGGTTAATGCCCATTATAATGTTTCTTTTTCTTTTTACGCTAATTAGAGTTCTTTTGTTAATGTGTTATTTCCTTTGTGTTTTTTTATATTTAGGTATAACTGCAGGCGGGGATTTTTCCTACAGGTTGTACGGAGCGGTTAGTAATTTATTTTTATTTCAGGCCTTATTTAATTTTTGTAGGTATTATACCCCGTCCACTCACCGACTGAGCCCAGTCAATTTCTCATTCTTTCTTCTTTGTTTTTTTTTTTTTTATTGACTACGTCGCTGCACGTAGCAAAACGCTAAAGAAATTGAAAATCGAAGGAAGAGGTATCGTAATAGGGTGTCTGTAAAGATATATATCAACTACAGCACGAACACCAACAAGGAGAACGTTGAACATAGTGTGGGAACAGTGTGCCTAAGGACCGGAAGAATGGGAGAGTGTGTGTGGGTAGCAATGGTACATCAGTGTAAAGTTAGAATGAGTTCTTTGTAACAATATAGACAATTAAACGTCTTGCTAGGCATTTATTTTTTAGAAACATTATCTTACTATAGTTTTAAGGAATATTTATGTATGTATAAATAAACAAATAAAACACTACTTACTGTAAGTGTGTTGGTTAACATTTGCTTTTATTAGGGGTTATACATACCTACAAAACCAATATTCAAGTACAATTACATTTGTGGTTGCGCAATTGAATGACGAATCTCGTGTGGTATGGTAAAAATACTTAGGTGTATTGCGGTAATCCTTTAATTGATGTAGAGGAGGACACCCTAAATCTTCTAGGCTAATAATAATAATAATAACCACACCCGCTTTTCTATACCTTTAACATAGACACATGTTGTTCTGGTAAATATTGAGTTCAAAATATGATGGATACAGCTATATGGTAAGTCGCTATCTTCCCACGATATGCCATGAAAGTTTCTGCCTAGCCATACGTTTTGGCTTTTTAAGCGAGCTGATAGATGGTTCTAAGAATACGGTGGTTTCAGCAGATATGTTGTTGCAACTCCATTTCATGACAATAATGGTAAAACAGCCACTTCTTTAAACTCGAAGGTATTATCGGCAGTTTTAAAACTTTGAACGTCGACAACTATGGACTATTCATTTTAGACTTCACTTACAATATTGGTTGCAGGATTGTATCGAACCAAACGATCGTGTAGAATGAGGCAGTGCGCTGTAGTGTGAGCTTTAAGTGCGTCCTTCATTTGAAATTCTAATCGTACGTCAACCGCTCCCACTTTCACTATTTCGTTTTTATGGTAATAATCAATGACCACAAGTGGGGCGTGCGTTTGAAATTCATTGGGCATTAATATGGGTTCGCTGATGCCCCCGTAATACGATTGTTGAAACTGTGCATACACTTCATATAGTATAGAATAGCGATTGTTATTGAAGTCAATGTTATGGTTATCATAAGGATACATGGATGAACCCAAGTGTAATTTCATATTGGTCAACTTACAGTGGTCAAACTAACTGCGTCCTTTTTGCGCTATAACGAAACGCGGCTTTTTCATTTGAGATGCCGTCTTCACAGCCCACGTATGCGTTTGTGTTGTATGTAATTCTGGGTATTCGTGCAGTTCCCAACTGCGAAAGATTATGTTATGGTGACATTGCGTTGAATATGTTTAAGTAGTTTTAAGCGTCCTGCGTCTGTATGTGTAATGGAAATTTTGATAGACTATTGTTATCAGAATTCGATATAGCTGCGTCGTCGGTACTACTCCTAATAAGAATAAGTTCCTGTTTGATATTCGAAAGAATTTTTCGGTAGTCCTCGGCAAACCCTAAAACCATACGCCAAGGAATGCATTGGTTGAAATGACCATTAGCATCAACCATATCAAGTTTATCGATGGGGCCCGGCAGCTCACGTTTTTCAAAACCCACCAATGAAGCAAGTGAATTTGGTTGTGTAAAAGCCACTACACCTGATACTTTGATTTCTGTATGTAAACTGTTATTATTGGCCCAAATATCGATGAGATAACGTTGTTCATGTGAATCGTTCAGGTTACGTCGTACGAACTTATTAACATCTGCTACTTCATATGATCTTTCTGGTAAAGTAAGCACGATGTCGTCAATATAAAATTTATTGTTCGTTGCCGTTACATTGGAAATTGAAAAATACGTGTCAAAGTTTGTAAACCCAATAACATAATCATGGTCGTCGTCGAGAACGATTGGTAGGTTGATGAATGCGGTGAGCGTAAATTCAATTCCACTTAAAGTGAATGTGCACATGTTGAGCAGTTGACGATAAACTAACAACTAGTCGTATTGGTTGTTGGGATGGGGGTTAAAAAGCAAAATTCTGAAACACAAAATATAGTGATTAATTAAACACAGTTACACAAAACAGTAAAAATACAATAAAATTAAAATAATATAAAACATTGTTAGAAACTTAACGGGGGACTCTTTCGCAGTAAAAATTTTAACACGAAGTGCCCACACGTGACGGCAGTAAGCGGTTGAAATTGTACATAATTGTAATGGAGAGTGCACGGTCCAGAAGAGGATAAGTACTTGACAAGTTCCCTAGGTGGTCGTAAATTACCAATACTATCATAATCGACTGCTCTCGAACCATCTTTTTTGTAGGCTGTCCAATGAGTTCCCGCATCACGCGTAGTATCATCATTGAGAATACCACATTCGCGTCAACGAATTGTGTTTGGAAACAAATTGCGCATAAAAATTCCATGAAAGTGTGGTATTTGTAGACTTATGTATTTGTACAAGTCAAGATTGGCTTAATGCTCGCACAGGTAGGTTTAGCGAGTGCGTCGAGTTTTTTTTGACGCTGTCTTCGTTTACGTAAACGTTGTCCGTGTGTAACATAAGGCTTTAGATACAGTCCAAATCCACGACGATAAGGTTTCAAATAAAGTCCTTTTCCCAGTGTCACAGCTTATTGTGCCTTACGATGTTTCGCTTCCTCCAATTGTTGTTGTTCTAGTTTAGCATCGTTGACAGCTTTTGCAATTTCAGCTGCTCCACCATACAACGCTCCAATTGCGGAGAGAGTTGCAAAAATGGGTATCAAAGGTAGGAAACCACCAGTTTTGGGTATAGGAATTACATGGGGTATACTACGAACCTTATCTGCTATGTCTTTGATTAATATCACTGCAAGTTTAGCAGTTTTAATTAGATCGGTTGGACGAACGTTTTTAATGCGTTCCCAAATGGTGCGTATTAAGCGCTTGAACGGTATACCACTCCCTGTACGCAAACGCCGAACACGTTGTTTCCACTTAGACGTCACCGTTTTCTTGCGAGAACCAATACCAAGCTTAACTTTGGCGTTCATTGCAGAACTAAGTGTAAAAGAAGCGAGTTTTTCGCCTAACGAAGCGTCCAATACCGTACGACGTTTTTGCACTATTTCAGCAAGGCGTCTATCCGCTTGGTGTCGGGATGTTAAGTTTGTAGAACGATCGTAGACAATGTCGTGAAGTTTGCAGGCTTTGTCTATGGGATCACGACCCACATCACCACGCTCTAAGCGCTTTTGAAGTTTCGTGCCCGGTCCACAGAAGCGATAGTCTGGTAAATGTAATTCTACCGACAAGGGATCGATAGCGCTATTAAACAACCCGTACCCACGATAGTATTTCAATAATTTTGTCAGTTGAAAAGTTAAAAGGATACTTGCCGTGCGTGTAGAATTGTTCGCTTTAAATGCTTTCCACTTTACAAATGCGTTTAGAATATGAATAGAATGCGTCTGGTAAAACAACAATTGACTTTGCCAATTACCTACCATAATTTCAGTAACGACACTAACGTGCAAAAACATGGACTACTGTTACTGTCAACAATACGGTGTATCATTATAGGTCTATCCAATATGTCTTTATTAAATATAAACACCCCCTTCCTGTATTTCTTTTTCCGTTTCTATAATTTTTCTATCTAATTCGGCTACAACCTCTTTGAATACTGTTCTGGCGTCTCATAGTTGCTGCAGTTTGCTTGTAGCCCTTCTGATGGCAATCAACGCCTCATCGTACTTGTCGTTATAAAGTTCCACAACGCAAGGCATTAATTTTTTCTCTTATTGATTCTTCTGGAATTGTGCATCTGGTTGACAAGATTTTCTCCATTGCATCTGGACCCAACGAATTTGTCGCTAACATATCGTATAGGTTTTTCGGTTTTGTCTATTTGGGAAGTCGGTGCCTTGTTACTGTCACCTACGGCATCTTCACAGTTTGTTTACCTTACATTTGATTTTCCAATGCTCCACCCGAAGATACTACATTGGCCAGGAAGCGTTTTTTTTACCTGGAAATTTTGAATTTTGCCGAACCCTTGCTGTTCCAAGCAAGGGAGGGATTTTTAAAGTGTGTGACAACACTCACACATGGGACATCCATTTTATCTCTCATCCGAACGAGGGTGTATTTTTGTGAAAAATGCTCGTCCAAAATTTTTCAATAGGACCGTGTCGTGATCCCTTCACAGTTTACCAGTGATACGTCAAAGTCCTCCTTTACAATATCATAAATTCATTCTTGTATTTCTGAAGCTGCTAATTTTGTTTCCAGCACCTTTTGAGTATGGATATTCATTAAATCCTGTGTTGTGTACCTTGTGTCTACTTCGTCTGCAGTGAGGTTACACTTGCTTATTGTTTTCTTTAGACGCTGAAATTGCGACCCACTTGATGAAGACTAACAAGTTTGATAATGTAATCGCACCATCACCTGCTGGTACTAACACAACATCCTCGTGTATAACTAGAGGAATGCTAGTATGATTTTCAAACACTGACTGTGTCTACATCGTCCGACGCCTTTTTATTTCCATCCGCGGTAACCCTTGACTGGCGTCGCCGTGGATCAATGTAGTAAGCGTAAGACTACGGATCCCAAGGTCCTGGGTTCAAATTCCGACACGGCCGACTGCTTAAAAAATGGCAGGTGAGCATTTTTCACAAAAATTACGTCCTCGTTCGGATGAGAGGTTAAATGGAGGTCCCGTGTGTGAGTGTTGTCACGCACGTTAAAGATCCCTACCTTGCCTGGAACGGCAAGGGTTCGGCAAAATTCTAAATTTCCAGGCAACAAAAAACTCTCCTCCTGGCCAATGTAGTACCTTCGGGTGGAGCAGTGGGAATGTAAATGAACGGTAACCCTTGACTTCCAGACACGGTCCGCTTGAAAAATGTTAGGCGAGCATTTTTCACAAAAATACACCCTGGTTTGGATGAGAGGTAAAATGGAGGTCTCGTGTGTGAGTGTTGTCACACACGTTAGAGATCCCTACCTTGTTCGGAACAGCAAGGTTTCGGCAAAATTCCAAATTTTCCAGGTAAAAAAAAAGCTCGCTTCCTGGCCAATGTAGTACCTTCGGGTGGAGCATTGGAAAATCACATGTAAGGTAACCTTTGATTTTTTACTTTTCTTATAATATTTATTACGCAACTGATGACATATATTATTACCTTGACTCCTTACTCCCCGTTAGTTGGTAATAGATTCGGTTTAAAAATGCTTGCGACACGTTATTGGTTTCAAACATTTGCTGAAGTTCGTCTTGCAGATGTTTTTTTCGTGTTTTTTTTTGCTCGATTAAAATATCGCATAGTTTTTCTTCGTACGTCTTGCGCATAGGAACAGCCCTACCAGATTGTATCAAAGGCCCTTGTATCTATGGCCCCAAGCTAAAGTTTTTGTTGTCTGCGGTATTAGAAACAATTTGGTTGTCGATCCTCCCTAATGGTATCTTATTCTTTATTAGCGTATACAAAGTGTGAAAGTTTGATTTAAATGATTTCATGCTTCGAATAATAATTGCGTTATCCTCCACTGCCGCATCATAATCGTTTTCGTGTAAGTGCTTTTGAATCACGTATTTTATAACACTTTTTGCGCGCTTAATTATGTCACCCTCTAATCTCACCAAATACGATTTAGCTGCAGTACCGTAAAACTTATAGATAGGACGGTCGGGATATTCTATCTTCAGTTTGCTTACCAACCGCCTTTGTTACGGGCTTGTTGAATATGTTGGGTTTTTTAAAGTTTGATGTGTCTTATCTGTCTAAGTGATTAGTAAAAATCGTTTGTGAATATTTTGAAAATTAAACTGTCTTTGTCACAGTAACATAGGGACACGTTATTACCTTACTCTTTTCGTAGAAATTCGTGATAAAATCCATACAAGATAGTTTTAGATAGTTCTAAAATAGTAAATCCAATATACACCGGTTTATTATACAACACGCGCAATCGTTCCATTTGTATGGCTACAAGGTCTTCGGTAAATATTTTAGAACTTTTGAAGTTGGGTTTCGCAATAATGTCTCTGTTCCGTGTCTATTAGGACGATTTTGCCAATGTGCCGCTAGGCGAATGTCTACGCGATTTTTAATATTCCCCAACGTTTTGCCAAAAATAGCGTGTACCAATAATTTGTAAATACTTTTTCCAAAATCGCTTGTTGCCTCGTTTCGCATTCGCGTGTTAAATCGACATACTCCTTTAACCTTACATGTGATTTTCCAATGCTCCACCCGAAGGTACTACATTGGCCAGGAAGCGAGTTTTTTCTTACCTGACAAATTTTGAATTTTGCCGAACCCTTGCTGTTCCAAGCAACACTCACACACGGGACCTCCATTTTAGCTCTCATCCGAACGAGGGCGTATTTTTGTGAAAAATGCTCGCCTAACATTTTTCAAGCGGACCGTGTCGGGATCATACTCCTTTAACCATGGGGCTTGATTCCGCCTCTGATATTCTTTTTGGAAAAATGCAGCATCATATCAATATCGGTGAGTAATTGTAATTCGACATTGTATACCGTAACATTGCATCCTAGCTCAATCCAGGAGCGGCATAGTACCATGCAGGATCCAACTTATAAGCATTTAAACAATTTTGTTTAAATGTTTCAAAAATATCCGCTAATAACAATACATCCTATTTCAAATACAAATCAGAATAGTTTCTTAACGTTTTGCATTTAAATACGTGCCATATTTCGTTTGCTCGGTCGTATTGTTGATCGGTTGCGTGCTCTTCGGTAAGAGTGTCGTAAAAGTCATTTTTACTGGGCAACGATACCTCGTCTAATTTCTTTATATCATCTATATGTACGAATACGGGATATACCTTTTTGTTGTAATAACTGAAACTCTCTATCGTCCGAACAGTACTTTTTCAATTCACAAAATTCTTCAACTTTTAAATCAGCCGCCAGTGTTTCTATCGACAAAGCCATAAAATGGTAGGAATCCAAAAATCTTAATTTCAAATAGACCTCCTTTTTTCCCATTTTCCTTCACTTTTGTGTCGACTAATATGTGCTTGCTAAACGATATGTACTTTTCCTTATTCTGTGCTATTACGTCCAAACGTTCTTGATTCTTACACAATGCTTTTATAAATAAATGAGAGTCGTATTCTTACATTTACGGGTTTCTCTTACATAACCGTTGACGTGGAATATGCGACGCAACGGCAGTTGGTAACGCTAATCTATAATACAGAAGTTTGCGCGCCCATCTGTCAATGACGTCACACAATATGCAAATTATTACACGTAATGACGAAATATTCAAAATTCATAAAATTGGGTATAAACACATAGTACTCACATGAATAGGTCCAGCTTCCTACGGAATCCCTTCCGTCAGGGTTGCTCGGGGCCCCCTTCCGGATTATTTACAGATGGTGCGCATAGCGTCCTTCGGGATTGCTCCAGCTAGCTATCTCAGGGCTCCCTTCCGGATAAAGATGGTGCTCCGGCGTGGACTGCAGTTCGGCCAGGTTGCGTCCAAATTTATCTTCTACCTATGTAGCGGAACGATAAGGAACGGGTTTACAAGGAACGATAATAAAAAAAAAAGGCAAAGGAAATCTACATAATAAAAAATAAAGATACGATACCAGACCCAACACCACTCTTGTCGACGTTCAAAGGCAAAAGGCCACGTTTCAGCGTCTCTCGGGGAAATCCCACTTTTCCTTCCCCTACACGCGTCGGCGCGAAGTTCGTCCAACGCACTTCTGACGTGACGGAAATACACGCACCGAATCTTTCAACTTTGTGGCGCGAAATTCCCGCACTTCAAAACTAAACTAAAGAAAAAGTCTAGTGCCAAATCTTTGGCACGTAACAATCGCGACAAAGCCATAAAAGAAAAAACTTAAAAAAAGAAAAAGTCTGTTAGCACAGTAACATCTTAAAATCTAAATCCTAGTTACCCTACGTAAATCCTAACTTAAAACATACAAAATGTTTATTTAAGGCGCCACCTGGTTTTTCGACCGATAACACGTCTTCCGAAGTACCAGGAAACGGAAAATGTAGCTCCATTGTCTTTGACTACATTAATAATCGACAGCACAAATTTGTCGGGGAGCATGAAACACTACTTAAATTAAAACAAATGCGACGAGTCGCATAACCTATATACCAAAACTAAAACTAACATTAAAGTTTCCTATATGCAGACGCACATGAGCGTTGCATCTAAACGTTCTTTGTTGACAAAAACTGCCCAAATTTAAAATGTTCAAAAGAGTGAGTCACTCTACACTCTAGCAAATTTTTGTTACTGGTACTTTGGTTTACAAACGATACACATCAAAACTTGTCCAAGACATGCTTGTGAATCAACAAATTTACCAAAAGTACCACCCTACTAAATTCTTACATTGCTAACCTAACAAATTACATTTCTACATCAGGTTAGCTTTTTCACTTGATTCAGAAAAAATAAATCCCACGTCTGGTCATAAATACCAAACGTTAGGAAGATAAAAAGATAAAACAAGATCTCAAATTGTTGTTGAAGATAATAGATAAGATAACGATATTGAGCTTAAGTTATTATCAACGGTAGTAGGTAAGATAACGATATTAAGCTTTAGTTATTATTTGAGATACTAGGTAAGGTAACGCGATATTAAGCTAAAGTTATTATTAGAGATAGTAGGTAGGGTAACGCGATATTAAACAAAAGTTATTACTAAAGATAATCGGTAAGATAACGATATTAAACTAAGGTAATTATCAAAGATAATAAACAAGATAAAGGTATTAACTTAAAATATTATTAAAGATGATAGATAAGATAACGATAGAGTGGCTCCGTGGAGCCATTAAATGGGAATTTCTCGTACCCTCTAAAAGAGCGACCTGTGAAGCAGGCTCTTTTTCAATAAACGGTACGAGGGACCGGCAAAGGCATTTGGGTGTATCCCTGCACCCGGCGTTAATTGATATCGGTGATACAATCACACGACATCCACACGGTATATACGATACTTATATATATTCATGCACTCACATATTCACACACTCATACATACCTTCACTGTCAGCACCCCTATGCGCTGACAGCGGCACCGCATGACCTCACGAAAGATTCCCAGAGACGGGGTCCGGGTGTCTGTGAAAACCCTCCGCGCAACCACACGGTGACTGACGGAAATGAAAAAGGTAGTAGAAATAGGAACGGTAGAAAGAGGGAGGTAGGTATTTGGAATGCATAAGAGGCACTTCCAGGTAGAAAAAAATAGAGGAAGGTTTCGCATTGAGCTAAAGAAACAGAAAAGGTGGATAGCAAAGCACTACTCAACCAGCCAATGTAGTCAGTAGCCCGGAGTGAGGGAACATCACTCTTATGTGGCAGACGGGTGTTCCGGGACGAGAACAGGTCCACCGAAGGAAAGATATGGCAGAAACGGAGACAGTAGGATACGAAAAAGTAGAGTTTTTGGACAAGCGTCCGAGAGAAGGTAGAGAATTGTCCCTATTTAAACACAGATCGGTCTGAAGGACCACCTGCGATATTAATGCGACGAGTTGAGGTATATCATAAGTAAAAAAAATAAATCATTAGACGTGTAAGAGAACTAGTACAATCATTTTCCTAACGAGTGCATCCACTACGATAAGAAAATCAGACAAAAGTTGACACAACAACTTAAAAGTATCATTACAGATACAATCACACGAAAACCCAACTGTTTCAAGGTAGTTTTTTTAAAACGGTAACGCCCTAAACACACAAAGATGCCTAATTATAAGCAGTTAAATACAGATACACTGTCCCAATATGCTAAAACGACCGAGAATTTAATAAGATATTCATAAGAAGCGATAGCGCCTCACCACGAAGTTCAACCAAAAACAATGAAAAAAAAATGTTTATAAGTTATGATGATTTAGTAGGAAAAAAAACAAATAATGATGTAGTATAATGAGGGCGACTGTAATAATTCAGAGGAAAAACACATGGAATAGACAATCCTAGTTTTTTGCAACTGCGAATATGAACTATTTCTTACAATGGCATAGGCCGCGTCTCCTATGTGAGCCCAAAGAAGAAAGCATCCACTCTAAACATCAGCTAAAACCAATCGTAAAAATTCAATGAGTTATTACAACCAAAGTTACGACAATTATCACACAATTAAACGATGTAAGAAAAATACTAAAAACCAAATAATATGCTGTAGGAAAAGTTCGAGGATTAATTAAATGAAACGACAGGGTTATACTGGGGGTCTAGAGAATAAAGCGATATATAAGTAACGGTAAGTTCAAGGAAAAAGATAGCTAATTTGAGGTAAGTAAGTTAAACGGGTATGAGATATATACTGTATACGAGAGGGAATAAGTAATTAAAGTTAACTAATTGATAGTGAGGGCTAAAAACATTAGATACATTGTCAAAGAAGTAAAACGTGAAAAGTTTTTAGATGTACGTAGGGTTGAACGATTTTAAAGATAATTTTAAGCCATTTAATGAGGTTTAAATTGATATGTGAAGAGATAAGAGTAATCAAGACTCGATTCACTAATAAAATTGTTGAATAACAGAAAGATATCTTGTAAAACATATATTTACTAGGATGGGAAGCTCTCGTTTGAGTTCCACCCAAACTAATAAAGAAAAATTTCAACATCATTCTTAAAAAATGATTTACAAATTACTAAAACGACAAACTTACCATCAAACCTCGTCTAGACTTATAATGCTTAGCTACCGGCCCTTTGATAGGTCTCGTCTAGACTTACAAAGCTGGACGACCAATTCGAATGGCAAATCTCGCTTAATAGATCTTAAAGTGCGTTGAAATATTGATATATATCTAAAAAATATGCAATCAAGACAAACTCATACTCGCTATACAAAAGAAATATTCTACGATACATGTATAAAGAAACAGTATTCCAAATTGTTGAAATATTCTTTCGATATTGCGGTAGTTATCAACAACCATCGTAAATGAGTTTAAATATAAAACGTTAACGATGATTTCGTTATTAGAATGTTTAAAGGAGCAGATATAAAGAGATTCAGTTTATTACAGTGTTTTGAAAGGTAAAAGATATGATTAGATAATTTCGTTAATTGTATTTAAAGGCAAAATGTTCTTTAAAGAGGCATTTGTAGGTTATACTGTTTAAATTAGCAAGGAAACACATTTAAAACTATATCAAAGCAAGATAATGTTTAAGAAAAGAAATATATCACGGTTAGGTTACAAAAAGACACTTCAAATTATAGAAAGGTACATTATATGTGTTATTTAGCTTTAAAAATTAATCCAAAAACAAGTTAATTGAGATAGATAAGTTAGAAAAATTTCAAAAATAAAGTGATTATTTAACTGCATTTTATAGCATTTTTTAAAAAAATTTGTTCTTTCTGATAATGGGTAGAAAATAAGGTAATTACTTATATTTAAAAATACTTACATTCAAAATTATATGGTGTAAACATGTATGTAAGGTTATATTATCCTGTAAACACTGCTAAAGGAAAATACATTAATTCCATTTCAAAAAACAACTATACAAATATTTAACACAATTGAAGTTAAAAGTTAGATTTCATTTAAAGTTGGGAGAAAATTAATTAAATTAACCAAACATTTTAGGCACAAAAGCTATGCATTTCAATAACCCAAAATGGCAGTTTACATTTAGTTACTATAACAGCTGCTGACATGTCAATTTAGGAAAATCTTTAGTGAGTTCCAAAGTACCAACATAAATTTTTAAGGTCAATAGATATTAGAACATGGAGATAATTTATTTTTATTTTAAGTAAAAAAGCTATAGGTAACGTTAATTAATACATTGTATAGTCATAAAAGAAATATTACAACCTAAAAAACCACGTTGAGGCGCCAATTCTTACATTTACGGGTTTCTCTTACATAACCGTCGACGCGGTATATGCGACGCAACGGCAGTTGGTAACGCTAATCTATAATACAGCAGTGAGCGCGCCCATCTGTCAATGACGTCACACAATATGCAAATTATTACACGTAATGACGAAATATTCAAAATTCATAAAATTGGGTATAAACACATAGTACTCACATGAATAGGTCCAGCTTCCTACGGAATCCCTTCCGTCAGGGTTGCTAGGGACCCCCTTCCGGATTATTTACAGATGGTGCACATAGCGTCCTTCGGGATTGCTCCAGGTAGCTATCTCAGGTCTCCCTTCCGGATAAAGATGGTGCTCCGGCGTGGACTGCGGTTCGGCCAGGTTGCGTCCAAATTTATCTTCTACCTATGTAGCGGAACGATAAGGAACGGGTTTACAAGGAACGATAATCAAAAAAAAAGGCAAAGGAAATCTACATAATAAAAAATAAAGATACGATACCAGACACATCACCACTCTTGTCGACGTTCAAAGGCAAAAAGCCACGTTTTAGCGTCTCTCGGGAAAATCCCACTCTTCCTTCCCCTACACGCGTCGGCGCGAAGTTCGTCCAACGCACTTCTGACGTGACGGAAATACACTCACCGAATCTTTCAACTTTGTGGCGCGAAATTCCCGCACTTCAAAACTAAACTAAAGAAAAAGTCTAGTGCCAAATCTTTGGCACGTAACAATCGCGACAAAGCCATAAAAGAAAAAACTTAAAAAAAGAAAAAGTCTGTTAGCACAATAACATCTTAAAATCTAAATCCTAGTTACCCTACGTAAATCCTAACTTAAAACATACAAAATGTTTATTTAAGGCACCACCTGGTTTTTCGACCGATAACACGTCTTCCGAAGTACCAGGAAACGGAAAATGTAGCCCCATTGTCTTTGACTACATTAATAATCGACAGCACAAATTTGTCGGGGAGCATGAAACACTACTTAAATTAAAACAAATGCGACGAGTCGCATAACCTATATACCAAAACTAAAACTAACATTAAAGTTTCCTATATGCAGACGCACATGAGCGTTGCATCTAAACGTTCTTTGTTGGCAAAAACTGCCCAAATTTAAAATGTTCAAAAGAGTGAGTCACTCTACACTCTAGCAAATTTTTGTTACTGGTACTTTGGTTTACAAACGATACACATCAAAACTTGTCCAAGACATGCTTGTGAATCAACAAATTTACCAAAAGTACCACCCTACTAAATTCTTACATTGCTAACCTAACAAATTACATTTCTACATCAGGTTAGCTTTTTCACTTTATCCAGAAAAAATAAATCCCACGTCTGGTCATAAATACCAAACGTTAGGAAGATAAAAAGATAAAACAAGATCTCAAATTGTTGTTGAAGATAATAGATAAGATAACGATATTGAGCTTAAGTTATTATCAACGGTAGTAGGTAAGATAACGATATTAAGCTTTAGTTATTATTAGAGATAGTAGGTAAGGTAACGCGATATTAAACAAAAGTTATTACTAAAGATAATCGGTAAGATAACGATATTCAACTAAAATTATTATTAGAGGTAATCGGTAAGATAACGATATTAAACTAAGGTTATTTTCAAAGATAATAAACAAGATAAAGGTATTAACTTAAATTATTATCAAAGATAATAGATAGGATAACGATAGAGTGGCTCCGTGGAGCCGTTAAATGGGAATTTCTCGTACCCTCTAAAAAGAGCGACCTGTTGTAACAATTTTATTTTTGATTAATAAATCCCTTCATAAAAGTGCGAGAATAATAAAACACTTTTATTAAAATAATGGTAAAATACATTTAACAACTAAGGTAATACGTTAAAGCAGCATCGTCTTTTGGTATTCTATTTGTGGTTAAATATGTGTCTTCTACAGCTATTCGCAGGCGCGTTTCGGTTTGACAGTCCCCTCCTCGGACGCCTCGGTCGCCCGAGCTAGTTTTGTAATCAGTCGGCCATACGTGGAAGAAGCGATAAGATGTACCAAAGACTGCAGGCCGGCAATTTGCGTATCAACTTTGAGGAGTCGGGACACATCTTTGAATAGCGGTTGGTATCGTATGAAGGTTATTAACTTGTTTAATTTGAGATAGTTTATTTAGCACGATGTGAAGAATGCTACAATTAAAAATGCAACTTAGAAAATAGGAAATTTAACCCATTTTATGAAGACCACTTTGTTATACGACGTGAAGAATGCTACAATTAAAAATGCAACTTAGAAAATAGGAAATTTAACCCATTTTATGAAGACCACTTTGTTATACGACGTGAGGAATGCTACAATTAAAAATGCAACTTAGAAAATAGGAAATTTAACCCATTTTATGAAGACCACTTTGTTATACAACGTAAAGATGCTACTTTGGTGAGGCAGCGTGATTCAACATCCGGATTGCAGCAGCTGCCGAATGTATCGTGACCGTATTTGATTCTACACGTGGAACAATTCCATTTGGTAGAAGTTGTTTAGTATGAGCTTGGTTCACACTACATGCAGTAATCTTCGCATGAAATAACAAGTACCTCATCAAGGCGAGAAAAGCAGTTTTTGGTTCGTAGTTAGCTTTAAGTACTTTTTTGGTGTTTCACATTAGAAACACGTTAATTTGTTCTAATGTGTAAAAGCATGAATATTATAAAAGTTTCAACTATTGCTGAGCTGGATTTCGTGTCGAAATTAAAATTCACTAATTTGATGTTTTGAGAAACAACACGCGTGGTTCATTATGAATCGTTAGTAACAACAACAGGTGTAACTGACGTCACTTATTTTTCTGTAGTATACTGCTGACAGATGTGTTCTTGAAAGCAAATGCTTCGAACAGCTTTAGCACAAGTTATGTAAACAAGAGTATTTTTGTGATCTGCTTTTTTAGAAACTAAAACTAGTACATGTAATTTAAAAAGGAAAAACTTGAGTAGTAACATTTTTAGATGTAACCTGCCTGAACAGATCTGCACGGGTCGGAGTTTTTTTTTGTGTAACAAGTTTACAATATACTGTAAAATGTTTGATTATGAATAATTTAGATAAACCTGAAATTAAAATTCACGAAGTAATTCAGTTATTAATTAAATTTTTTTTGCAATTCATTTTATTTTAAAAGAGATTCTTTTTAGTAAATAATTGGTTCAAGATTAAAGTTTTTTATTTTGATCAAATATGATCAAACCTTATCACAGAAAGCTAACATCCTTAAGAGTAGAATTTTGATGCCAACTTTATATTGAAAATATCTTTTTACTACTTTATGTATATTTGCGGGACACAGATAGTGTTCCACCTTTTTTATTAACCTAACTATTATAATTTCTTACAGGAACAGCGTCTTATTTTATTAAGACAGGTTTTTGTCATCAAAGGCGATCTTTTTTTCTTTGGGTCTCCACGTCCGTCCTTAGAAATATGCCATGCCATTATCCTGAATAAGTCCGGACTTGGTGGCGCCTATTTGTTTTAGATTAAGTTTGACCTACAAACAGATTTAGACTCCCCATTTCTCATAGCTCTACCCAAGGAATAGACCCCTAGGTATGTCGGAAGACTTTGTCTCACTAGCGCCTATGAGTGGGGCAGGAGCCTCTAAGGAAAAACCGTTGCACTGTGAAGCAGGTTGCAATAAACGGTACGACGGACCGGCAAAGGCATTTGGGTGTATCCCTGCACCCGGCGTTAATTGATATCGGTGATACAATCCCACGACATCCACACGGTATATACGATACTTATATATACTCATGCACTCACACATTCACACACTCATACATACCTTCACTGTCAGCACCCCTATGCGCTGACAGCGGCACCGCATGACCTCACGAAAGATTCCCAGAGACGGGGTCCTGGCGTCTGTGAAAACCGTCGGCTCCGTGGCGTAGTGGTATGTGTGTGACTACTACGCCCAAGGTCCCGGGTTCGAATCCCGACACGGTCCGCTTGAAAAATGTTAGGCGAGCATTTTTCACAAAAATACACCCTCGTTCGGATGAGAGGTAAAATGGAGGTCCCGTGTGTGACTGTTGTCACGCACGTTAAAGATCCCTACCTTGCTTGGAACAGCAAGGGTTCGGCAAAATTCCAAATTTTCCAGGTAAAAAAAAACTCGCTTCCTGGCCAATGTAGTACCTTCGGGTGGAGCATTGGAAAATCACATGAAATGTCTGTGAAAACCCTCCGCGCAACCACACGGTGACTGACGGAAATGAAAAAGGCAGTAGAAATAGGATCGGTAGAAAGAGGGAGGTAGGTATTTGGAATGCATAAGAGGCACTTCCAGGTAGAAAAAATAGAGGAAGGGCTCGCATTGAGCTAAAGAAACAGAAAAGGTGGATAGCAAAGCACTACTCAACCAGCCAATGTAGTCAGTAGCCCGGAGTGAGGGAGCATCACTCTTATGTGGCAGACGGTGTTCCGGGACGAGAACAGGTCCACCGAAGGAAAGATAAGGCAGAAACGGAGACAGTAGGATAAGAAAAAGTAGAGTTTTTGGACAAGAGTCCGAGAGAAGGTAGAGAATTGTCCCTATTTAAACACAGATCGGTCTGAAGGACCACCTGCGATATTAATCCGACGAGGTATATCATAAGTAAAAAAAATCACTAGACGTGTAAGAGAACTAGTACAATCATTTTCCTAACGAGTGCATCCACTACGATAAGAAAATCAGACAAAAGTTGACACAACAACTTAAAAGTATCATTACAGATACAATCACACGAAAACCCAACTGTTTCAAGGTAGTTTTTTTAAAACGGTAACGCCCTAAACACACAAAGATGCCTAATTATAAGCAGTTAAATACAGATAAACTGTCCCAATATGCTAAAACGACCGAGAATTTAATAAGATATTCATAAGAAGCGATAGCGCATCACCACGAAGTTCAACAAAAAACAATGGAAAAAAAAAGTTTATAAGTTATGATGATTTAGTAGGAAAAAAAACAAATAATGATGTAGTATAATGTGGGCGACTGTAATAATTCAGAAGAAAAACACATGGAATAGACAATCCTAGTTTTTTGCAACTGCGAATATGAACTATTTCTTACAATGGCATAGGCCGCGTCTCCTATGTGAGCCCAAAGAAGAAAGCATCCACTCTAAACATCAGCTAAAACCAATCATAAAAATTCAATGAGTTATTAGAACCAAAGTTACGACAGTTACCACACAATTAAACGATGTAAGAAAAATACTAAAAACCAAATAATATGCTGTAGGAAAAGTTCGAGGATTAATTAAATGAAACGACAGGGTTATACTGGGGGGTCTAGAGAATAAAGCGATATATAAGTAACGGTAAGTTCAAGGAAAAGTCAACCAAAAGGAAAAAGATAGCTAATTTGAGGTAAGTAAGTTAAACGTGTATGAGGTATATACTGTATACGAGAGGGAATAAGTAATTAAAGTTAACTAATTGATAGTGAGGGCTAAAAACATTAGATACATTGTCAAAGAAGTAAAACGTGAAAAGCTTTTAGATGTACGTAGGGTTGAACGATTTTAAAGATAATTTTAAGCCATTTAATGAGGTTTAAATTGATGTGCGAAGAGATAAGAGTAATCAAGACTCGATTCACTAATAAAATTGTTGAATAACAGAAAGATATCTTGTAAAACATATATTTACTAGGATGGGAAGCTCTCGTTTGAGTTCCACCCAAACTAATAAAGAAAAATTTCAACATTCTTAAAAAAATGATTTACAAATTACTAAAACGACAAACTTACCATCAAACCTCGTCTAGACTTATAATGCTTAGCGACCGGCCCTTTGATAGGTCTCGTCTAGTCTTACAAGCTGGGCGACCAATTCGAATGGCAAATCTCGCTTAATAGATCTTAAAGTGCGTTGAAATATTGCATATATCTAAAAAATATGCAATCAAGACAAACTCATACTCGCTATACAAAAGAAATATTCTACGATACATGTATAAAGAAATAGTATTCCAAATTGTTGAAATATTCTTTCGATATTGCGGGAGTTATCAACAACCATCGTAAATGAGTTTAAATATAAATCGTTAACGATGATTTCGTTATTACAATGTTTAAAGTAGCAGATACAAAGAGATTCAGTTTATTACAGTGTTTTGAAAGGTAAAAGATATGATTAGATAATTTCGTTAATTGTATTTAAAGGCAAAATGTTCTTTAGAGAGGCATTTGTAGGTTATACTGTTTAAATTAGCAAGGAAACACATTTAAAACTATATCAAAGCAAGATAATGTTTAAGAAAAGAAATATATCACGGTTAGGTTACAAAAGACACTTCAAATTATAGAAAGGTACATTATATGTGTTATTTAAATGGTAGCTTTAAAAATTAATCCAAAAACAAGTTAATTGAGATAGAGAAGTTAGAAAAATTTCAAAAATAAAGTGATTATTTAACTGCATTTTATAGCATTTTTTAAAAAAATTTGTTCTTTCTGATAATGGGTAGAAAATAAGGTAATTACTTATTCTTAATCTTCTTTGGGGATTAAACCACTCATAGTTTTTAAAATTATCTTTATTAACGTTTCAATCCATGACCTAGGATCGTTTTCAAAATTTTTTATTTTGAAAACGATCCTAGGTCATGGATTTAATTCCCAAAGAAGATTAAGAAGAATGCTAAACAAACCACAACAAACATACAGGGAGTAATTACTTATATTTAGAAATACTTACATTCAAAATTATATGGTGTAAACATGTATGTAAGGTTATATTATCCTGTAAACATTGCTAAAGGAAAATACATTAATTCCATTTCAAAAAACAACTATATAAATATTTAACACAATTGAAGTTAAAAAGGTAGATTTCATTTAAAGTTGGGAGAAAATTAATTAAATTAACCAAACATTTTAGGCACAAAAGCTATGCATTTCAATAACCCAAAATGGCAGTTTACATTTAGTTACTATAACAGCTGCTGACATGTCAATTTAGGAAAATCTCTAGTGAGTTCCAAAGTACCAACATAAATTTTTAAGGTCAATAGATATTAGAACATGGAGATAATTTATTTTTATTTTAAGTAAAAAAGCTATAGGTAACGTTAATTAATACATTGTATAGTCATAAAAGAAATATTACAACCTAAAAAACCACGTTGAGGCGCCAACTCTTACATTTACGGGTTTCTCTTACATAACCGTCGACGTGGCATATGCGACGTAACGGCAGTTGGTAACGCTAATCTATAATACAGAAGTTAGCGCGCCCATCTGTCAATGACGTCACACAATATGCAAATTATTACACGTAATGACGAAATATTCAAAATTCATAAAATTGGGTATACACACATAGTACTCACATGAATAGGTCCAGCTTCCTACGGAACCCTTCCGTCAGGGTTGCTAGGGGCCCCCTTCCGGATTATTTACAGATGGTGCGCATAGCGTCCTTCGGGATTGCTCCAGCTAGCTATCTCAGGGCTCCCTTCCGGATAAAGATGGTGCTCCGGCGTGGACTGCGGTTCGGCCAGGTTGCGTCCAAATTTATCTTCTACCTATGTAGCAGAACGATAAGGAACGGGTTTACAAGGAACGATAATAAAAAAAAAGGCAAAGGAAATCTACATAATAAAAAATAAAGATACGATACCAGACCCAACACCACTCTTGTCGACGTTCAAAGGCAAAAGGCCACGTTTCAGCGTCTCGGGAAAATCCCACTCTTCCTTCCCCCACACGCGTCGGCGTCAAGTTCGTCCAACGCACTTCTGACGTGACGGAAATACACGCACCGAATCTTTCAAATTTGAGGCGCGAAATCCCCGCACTTCAAAACTAAACTAAAGAAAAAGTCTAGTGGCAAATCTTTGGCACGTAACAATATCCCGTTAAATTATGAAACAAAATCGGTACAAATGTCGGTAGTTTGTAATGTAAATTACAGTTCAAGTGTGCGGCACCTGAAGTTTTTATGCCACTAATGTGACAGTGGTCTTTCACTTTTTCTTCCCCCACACTAAATGCTTTTTGACATACAAGTGGTAGCTTTCCGCATTTCTTTCTTTTCTTCATATCTAAGCTGTACCATTGGCACGATATTTTTCAAGTGCTTATGGTACAATGCTCTAATGTCCTTTTCCAACATTTGCACAAATTTTCGTGCACAGTCTTCTCTATTGCTAACAAATTTAGACGCGCTATCGTCAAACGAAGTGTGGTTCGTGAATATGTGTCTCGCTTGTAAACTGATTTTGGAGATACGGTTGACGCGTTTGAATTGGTCTTAGTACGGATTCGAAATCAGCGTATACTACAATGGGAACTTTCATCTGTTTAATATGTTCTTACACGTGACATTCCCGTATTTGTCCACGTTTGTTTCGGTAGTAGGCAATTCGGTGTACAAATGATTACAGTCGTGCTTTTGATGCCGGTTCAACTGCCACTGAGTTCTAAACCCCTGAAAGCATCCATCACATAAATGCAAGTTTCTCTGACCTCTGGACAATTGACTCGCCACCAATCGCGACATATATTTGATCCAACAATAGTGACTGTTTCCAGCGTTATCGTCAATAAGTAATAGGTTGACGTGTATATTTCTTTTCTCCGAACACAATCATATCCACACTTTAGCACGGTTCTTAATTGGGACGGTATATCATTTCCAACAAAAGTTCGTCATTTTGCAAATAGGAATAAAGCTATATCAGTAAACGTGTATGGGTTAGAAGCGGTGAATAAAAATGGTATATGAGATTGTTGGACCGTATATTATAGATATAACATAACGGTCCAACTGTAAATAATGTCTCTTGTTATCGTTCGGGTGGGCGGCGTCTGAAAACATGTAGGTTTGCCTTGATTATTTGTTTAATAAGTATAAGCAAAAATAATTGTAAGTTTCATAAATACGTGAAAATAAAAATGAAATATTTAAAATTGACTGATTTTAACAGTTGAAGTAGTTCGGAAGTCTTCGGTACTCTTCGGAACCCTTCAGAAAGCTTCATGATTGCTTGTGGAACCAACATAAACTTAAACACTTATTAAATGAATACAGTTTGAAGCGGTGAAAAAGGCTTCGGTAGTCTTCGGATCTCTTCGGAAGGCTTTGGAATTTGCTTGTAAGGCCGAGTAGGAACCTGAATAACGGTAGTTAGAAAATATTTACAGTTTGAAGAGGTACAGACGTCTTCGGCGTGCTTCGAACTCGTCGGATGGCTTCGTGTTGTACTTGTGGGAGAACTTTAAGTTACAAAGATTTATGATATAAAATTAAAAACTACTATTTGACAATATATACAAGTATAGAGGATTCAGAAGTTTTCGGTACTCTAAGGCTTCGAAATTTATTTGTGCAGCCCAGTAAGAACTTGAACAGTGATGACTAGAAATTATTTACAGTATTAAGAAGCCCAGACGTCTTCGGAAGGCGTCGTGGTTGTGGTGGCTTAGGCTTCGTCGAGTGCATCTCCGTGGAACTCTACGGGCTTGTCGTCCCAATGGTAGAATTGACAGACGCAATCACAATAACGACTTGTCGGTGAAGTATGGAACGGAGCTCAACGTTCATACGTAGTTTGTTAACTATTGATTGATGAATTATAGTGACGTGCCCTAGGTACAGCGGCGGACATTACATTACATTTGATTTTCCAATGCTCCACCCGAAGGTACTACATTGGCCAGGAAGCGTTTTTTTTTAACCTGGAAAATTTGGAATTTTGCCGAACCCTTGCTGTTCCAAGCAAGGTAGGGATCTTTAACGTGCGTGACAACACTCACACACGGGACCTCCATTTTACCTCTCATCCGAACGAGGGTGTATTTTTGTGAAAATGCTCGCCTAACATTTTTCAAGCGGACCGTGTCGGGATTCGAACCCGGGACCTTGGGCGTAGTAGTCACACACATACCACTACGCCACGGAGCCGCCACACAGCGGCGGACAGCGGACAGGCTATGAAGACCACTGCGTGTCGAAGCATAGCAGGCTATGGGGAGCGCTGCTCGCTGAAGGTTTTGTAGTCTATGGGGAGCACTGCAAGGTGATTCCTTAGGCTATGGTGAGCACTAACGAATGTCTTTCGGAGAATTTGAAACTTCCATTTCCTATGCTTTCTGTGTTGAAAAACGTTAATGAGGTCTTTAACCAGTGGAATTGTGTATTTCGATTTTCAAATGTAAAAGAATCTCCAAATTTAGTTTGACCAATGAGCGTGCTGATTTTTGGGTACCACAAAAAATGACTTTGAAATTCTCGCGATTCTTGTTTGTTCTATTTTCAGCTCGTGTACTTTGATATAGTCAACTGCAATTCTTTAGTCTGTTCTGTGTTCAGCTCGGGCGCGGTGATATAGTCAACATCCCCCGCTGAAGAGTGTAGCGTAGCTGGGTTGTTATGAGGATGCGGCGGGGTTCTTGTCAAAGTATTTGAGCCCGTGTCGGCGTTTGCGTTTTCACTTTGTGCGGCGGCGTCGGGCTTCACCATCATCGCCTGTTGCTGAGTGGAATGATTGTCGTCGAAAGGGTACTTGTTCTTGGGACATCCATTCACTGGTATGCCTTTATAATTGTGCTCCTTGCACATAATTGGGCAGAACGACACGGGCTTTGTGAGTAGCTCGTGGTCTGCATGTGCTGGTGTCTAGTGATAATAGGCCGATGCTGGCTGTGGTAGTTGGTTGTGCTGACCTATCGATCACTGGTGGCAATTTTTCCCGAAGACTGCTGGACAAGAACTCGCCTGTGAACTGGTTAGTTGCAGTTGGAGTGGGTGGCCCGTTGGCGGTGCGGGCGTCACCGTTGTGTAGCGGCGTCGGACATTTCCATGGTCGTTTGCTGCTGGGTGGGGTAGTTGTGATTGAAAGGGTATCTCTTCTTGGGATATCCGTTCACATGTATGCCTTTCTGGCTGTGCGCCTTGCACATAATTGGGCAAATCAAAGAGGGCTGCGTGGTTAGCTCGTGGTCTGCATGTTGCGGTGTCCAGTGGTAATAGGCTGGTGCTGGCTCTGGTAGTTAGTTGTGTTGGCCTATTGACTACTGGTTGGAATTCTTCCCGAAGGTTGCTGGGCAAGAATTCAGCTGGCAGCTGGCGAGTGGTAGTTAGCGTGTGTGACTTTTTGGCGGTAACGGTCGTCACCTTTCGTTCCAGTGGAGCGTCTTACGGTTATGTGCTTCGAAATGTATGGAGCCTTGTTCGTAATCCATTACCAGGCGTAGAAACCAAGATTCACCCAGAATGATATCCTCAGCGAGGTTTGCTTCCACCAAGAAGGTTTCGTGGTCCGTCACCTTCCCCAGAGTGAATGGCGTGCAAGACTTGCCTCTGATTGCAATTTCTGTCACTGCTTCGGCTAGTTATGCAAAGGCATGATAGGGTTCTACCCGTAAACCAGCGGGTATTCTATCTTTCCTAATCATGCTATCTCATAATATCTATATCTAGTAATGCGTCGAAGGTTATCTTTTGTATGGTGACGGGGATTCTTAGCAGTGGGTCATCGTGGGTGATGTTTAGTCGCGCCAGTTTGTTTCGCCCGACCGGGCTGTAGTCTGGCGTGGCTCGGCTGGGGTGTCGTTTCCCGAGTTCCTGGTTGGACAGTTTCGGTGCCAGCGTCTTTGAGGGCAGAAGCGGCACCTTGGTAGTTCTTCTGCTGTGGGTGGACGTCTGGCAGCTGATATGGGGTTGGTTGTCCTTATTGTTACCTCTTTCACGTTTTCTTCGATTTTTGTGAGGCGGCAGACCATTTCCCATTCTATTGTTAGCATGTGACACTGAATTGGATTCCTCAGTGTCGGCAGGAGGAGGTTCGTGAACTGCTCTGTTCCGATTGGTGTCTAGTTTTAGCTGACGGGCTTGTCGTATATTAGTGCGAAGGAAGGCGGCTACTGATTGAGACGCGATCTGCTTCTGTCCATAGTACTCGGAGGTTATTTTGGCTCTAATGGTTGGACTGTCGTACTTGTCCAAAAATAACCTTTTGAATTCGCTGTAGGTATGCTTCCTACCATGTGGCTGCTTGTCCTCAGAATTGAGCGGTTGTTGTAGGTACATCCGCGTCCATCGCCTCCATCTGTTGGAGGAATTCTGCGGGGTCCTCCAGAAGGGTGCCAGAGAATGTAGGTTTTTCTGCTTCGGAGGTCGCTGTGGTGACGTGGTACAGGTCTTCCACGAGTGTTTTGATTGTGACCATTTTGTTGGTTGGTTGTGTTTGTTGAGCGCCACTGGGTTCCCAATTAAGAACCGTGGTAAAGTGTGGATATGATTGTGTTCGGTATGGATTCATATCTGTTTGATAAATACACGAAATTATCGCACAAGCAAAGCACTGCTCGTCGTCGTTGTGCACGTTAATGACTGCGTGCTTTTTCTCGATCACTGGTGGTAGCTTGATGTATAAGGTACAGCCGCATAGGATTGTACTTGTTTATACTTAACTCTACAAATAGAATTCCCTCTAATGCCCAGCCGGAATCCCGCTCCTAGAATTCCGACCCCTTATTTTCAATAGTTTCCACAAAATCATCGTATATCTTATTCACGTTCGACTCTGCGTCTACAACTTTGAATGCTGTATTAAACGAATAAATCTCACCGACTTCTTTTCTTTGTTGGATAAAGTGTCCAAACAACTCTAATCATTTTATGTTTTTGCACTTCAAGTGCTATTAATCGTTTGATTTTGTCAGCTACTCCATAAAAAAATTCATAGTATGGTAATGATGTTGTACACTTTTAACATGATATTCTACAATTCTATTTTTGAAAGCGCTCGCATCAATTACACCCCATCGTCCAATTTCGATACAGTTTTCGCTTTGTGCACCAAACTCTTCAGATGACCAGCAAAAGCTTGCCGGTAACGTACATACTACACGACACAGTTTGTGAGTTGTCGCAGATACTACTACACAAATATAAAGCTGTTATTAAACCTGTTGTTTACTTTAACTGTGTTACCATTGAGCGGTGTTGCGGTTACTTTCGTTGCCATTTTCTTTTCCACCTTATTTACATCTTTCCTGCATTTCCTTTTTAGAAGCGGGTTGTCTATCCAAATACCTGGACGATTCTGCTACCTAATGTTCATACATTAATATTCAACAACCACGCTCGTAACGTGGTAGATTGTCACACCGAGTAAAGGAAACACAACATTGATTACGCGTCAACATTTTGCTACAGACTCAATACCAACACCAATGTTTAAATCATTTACTTTTATACTCACATCAAATGAGTGGAACTAAATGGCAACTATTCAAACAAGAGTAGCTTATGTCCTATTACTACATTTCCCCAACCTATGAGTGTCAGCTTGCGTCACCCGATAGCAGCGCCCGAAGGCCATTGACGGCAACCAAACAGTGCCCGCTGCGACGACTCACCCATCATAAGCACGGGAATCTAAAAGTCAACGAACCTACCATGAGCATGTCACTATCCCCGACTTGTAGCAACATGAGTCACGCGGAAATACGCGCCAAAACAAAGGTCAACGACTTCCTCCACCACAAAAACCAGAACGCATAGCTCAATGACCCATACTCAACCACGTTCGCTCAAGTCGAATGCCAAGATCAATGACGTCACCCTAGACCATTTTCAACGTCAAAACACAAAAGTCAACGACCCCAACACACGTGCACCACCTGACGTCACACACAAAGGTCGATGAAACTGCGCTGTGACGTCACTAGGGGCCATTGACCTCCTCCGGGAAGCGCCAGAACCCGCACTATATACTACTCTCCCGATTCCATTTTTTTAAAATTGACGTTAAAATCCCTTTGTACAAGATTATTCATATTCTTTTAAATCTTCTTTTAGAATATTAATTTTCAAAGTACATCTTCTATTTTTAATTAACTAATTCAAAATATTCTTTTGCATCAGGATTATCTATTTCGAAGATTGTTCAATTTCGTAGCATTTTATAAAATAATTATGTTCCATATTTATGCAGAGTTACGTTCTAAAAATTAATTTTTTATTCAAAGTTAGATCTTAAATGTCAAATACTGTATACATGCCGCATACTTAATGTCTGACTTTACTCAAGCATGTTCGACGTCTTAAAATGAATTGCGAATTTATTAATCTTACACGGTCGATCTCGTAAATTGAAATGAATCCATGAATGTGGATTATTTCCGCCTATATGCAAAATTATCTAACTACGTCATTCTTCTAGAGTTTTCGCGATTTAATTCGACTCTTAGCCACCTACATGAAGTATTATTTCCGCGAATTACACGGCTTTAACAATTCAGCAGTAAAAAGTGCCGTTTATCCTTTTCTAATAAACGAAGTTAATGATCGCGTCGCATTTTATCTTATTAAGACACGGAATCCTATTGATGCGTGCGGATTAATTAAGGTCGGCGTTTGCGGGACATATACGTGGATATTTGATAATATACAAAAGGAATGTTTAATAGGAAAGGACGACCCAATATGACTTGGGATGCAAATGATGGTAACAATATTGCATGCACACAATTATGTACTTACGGACAGCGTATTCCATAGAACGCCTACTATGGCCGAATGAAACTTGTGGATTTTCAAAAATGCACTCTGGCGTATTCACTCTGCGACAACCGAACGAGAAGTTACAAATGTTTTATGAAGGATGATGTGCGTTAACGAGTTGTCATCCCGCGCAGGTACAGGTACAGATTTAGGGACGAAACACCTATAAAATAATTCTTGCCGATTTTATTGCTTTTTTAATGATAACGCAAATTCCTTGAATCGGCGTTTATTCAATAATTAGCTTATCCAATATTTCTTAGTATGACGTATTTTTCTTTACTAATCACGAAAGCTCTAGAGTTTAGCTCCATTTAAAACTCTTAAAATTAATATTTTATTATATACCCACGAAATAATTAAAGTACGCGTTTGCTATCTTTATGGTTGATTTGTAAACTAATAAAGTCGGTATTTGAAAACGCTTTTTATTTATATCTTAAAATTAATTTGCATTCTCATAAAAGCACTGATTTCAGTAATTACATAATTAATTAAAGCTTTAATTGCTCTCTTAACGGTTTTACAAATGCAAAAAGATTTGCATCTGAATAATTGTAAAAAAAATGGATATACGGTTATTAAAACGTGTTCCAACGCATATTTTACACACAGAAAATTCATTTAGTATTTTAATTAATAAAGGCAATAAATTAATACTGTTCTCACGTGGATTAAATGGCTTTTATATTTTAACAAAGTTACGGATGCATATTAAAAAAAAAGCTTAAATCTAAGTTATTTGTAGTACTTTTGATGAGGACTTCGTTTACGAATGCTTTATGAATGCAACAAATTGATATTGTTTTCAAACGGATGTATTAACTGACTTTGTATTTATCTCTTAGAATGTTTATTTACATACACGGGAAGTGTGTATTGCTTTGCATTTTAATGGCTTTGTATTTACAATACGCTTAATTTATACGGGGTGAAACAATTAGATGTTCGGAAATTTCAATTTTTCCGGTTCCTTCTGTTTGGGTGGGTTTTATTTATAGAATTTGAGTTTCAATGGCCTATTGTGACCTCTTTATCATATCAATGTGTGTATATTTATATATATAATTTAATTATAAAAAATTAACAATATTGTTTGTTTCAGGTTACTACAGTGAAGGTATCTTGCAGCAATGCAGTGCCATAAATTTTTATACATTCTTGTGAGTGTATTAGTGTGTTTTGCTGCGGATAATGATACCGTCGGTCCCGTGTTTGTGCGTGAGCCTCCGAATCGTATAGATTTTTCAAATACTACGGGTGCGGTAGTTGAGTGCAGTGCTCGTGGTCACCCCCCTGCTGATATAATATGGGTCCGTTCGGATGGCACTGCAGTTGGTGATGTTCCAGGCCTACGCCAAGTCTTAGCTAATGGTAATCTGGTTTTTCCACCATTCAGAGCTGAAGACTACAGGCAAGAAGTTCACGCCCAAATTTATGCTTGTTTGGCCAAGAATTCAGTTGGCTCGGTTCATTCAAGAGATGTCAACGTACGAGCAGGTATTTTTTTATTATCTTACTATGATTAGATTAAGCTGTGTTTATTTCATTTACGATATATATGTGAATTGCTTTTCAGTTGTTGCTCAGTTCTACGATACAGATGTTAACAAGGAATATGCAATTAGGGGAAACGCAGCTATTTTAAAGTGTCAGGTGCCTTCTTTTGTAGCTGATTTTGTATCAGTCACTTCTTGGCATACTGATCAAGACGAAAATTTTTATCCAGGGGCGCCTGATGGTAATTTGTTATTTTTTTACAGTTGTTCAACAATTCTACCAGACTGAAGTCAACAACGAATATGTCATCCGTGGAAATGCTGCTGTTTTAAAATGTGCCATTCCGTCTTTTGTGGCCGATTTTGTGGTGACAACTTCGTGGGTTGATAGCGATGGAAATAGTTATAGCATGGAATCTCAAAACTACGGTAATGTAGTACAGTTTAGCATTCCACGGATGATTCGTTAATCATCCAGTTTTCTTGCTTCCCCTTATTGCGTGGGAGTTCCAAATGCCTAAAATAAATTTTGATACAGTTTTATTGTTTCGCAGTTGTTAATCAGTACTATGAAGCGGAAGTGGTGTCGGAGTATGTCATACGAGGAAATACTGCAGTACTTAAATGCAACATACCATCATTTGTTGCGGATTTTGTCCGAGTTGAAGCGTGGGTCGGTAGCGACAATAAAGAATATACTTACACACCTGATTATGGTAATGATACTACTTGTGCATTATCCCGTTATCCTTTCAGTTCATAATACCTTTAGCCGTTCTTAGGAGAATGGATGCACTAGAGACGCCAATTGCCTCAGTTCTTACAATATTTTAATTTATTTACAGCATTTTAAATTGTCTTCTTGTAAATGGGGTTTCCTTAAGGATCATTTTTGGGTCCAATTGTTTTTAAGTTTAGTTATTTTGTACATTATTTTATGCACGGTTTTTCCTTGTGATAATCATTAAAATACTACTTTTTTCAGTGGTAAATCAGTTCTATAAAGCAGAGATCCTGACTGAATACGTAATAAGAGGCAATGCAGGTGTGCTCAAATGCAGTATTCCCTCTTTTGTTGCTGATTTTGTACATGTGGAGTCCTGGATCGACGATACCGGAAACATCTTAACTGTTTCAAATGATTTTGGTAATTTTATTGATTTTACTGATTTTACTCTTTTTCGGCAGTGGTATCGCAATTCTATGTGACTGAAGCCGAAAACGAGTACGTAATTAGAGGCAACGCCGCTGTTATGAAATGCAAGATCCCAAGTTTTGTTGCTGATTTTGTGCAAATTGATGCATGGATTGCAGATGATGGCAAAGTACAAAAGTACAACGAAGAAAATTATGGTACTGATGTATTTCATAGTGGCGTAACGTTTTATCTTTGCCTTATCCCAAAGTTATCCAGTTCCTTCACCAGGTGCCAAATTATTGTTGGAAAATCCTTATCAGAACTGAACTGGTGGAATATTTAACGAATCTATATACGTATAGGTCGATCTTTTAAATAGACGTGTAACCTAAAAACATTTGAACTTGTTAGTGACGACTAAGGTTCGTCTTTGTTTTACTTTTGTACTCTACGTCAGAGAGGAAGAGATTGATCTCCGTGCCGAGTATTACCACTCTTACTACAAGTGTAATCGGATGACTTTCCGGAGATCAACTATAACTTTTTATTTTTAACATATTCCAATAGTTTAAAGATATTATCGTAGAAATTTTCCTTAAGTTCAACCACTCACCTACCCTAAAGCCAAAAATCTCCTCCGTGGTAATAGAGAAAACTACCACACAATCTTGTCACTAGCGGATTTGAATCCTTCGGCGATAAAATGTCACTTTTTATTTTTAAAGCTTCAGTTGTTCAAAGACATGCTCGAGAATTTTTTTCTGGAAATTTGTTTCTGGTGGTATTTTCACCCTTCTCTTCCGTCTACCTGTTAATCGAAAGTTTCAGTGCACGTGATATTTCTCAAAAATCGATGACTTAGGTTTTATTTCTTGTGCGATTTTTACCGGGGTTCAAAATTTCAACCTTTAAAAATTAAAAACGCTCCCTAAAAAATTACCAGAGCATGTGACGTGCCACTTCTGAAGGCTGCAAGCCCAGATTTCTTTTTGGGACGAATAATTAACCTGAATTTAATCATTTTCTCGGTTTTGGTGGTGTAATAGATGGACCGTTAGGTGACAGTAGTGCGATGGATAGGTAAAAGATAAATCATTATAAATATCGATCTCGGCTCTGTTATTATTACGAGTGGCATAATTACCCGTCATTTTATAACATATACCGACCACGCTTTACGAGTGATGCAATCGCTATCTAAGTCAAATTTACATGCACAATTTAAATAAAATCAAATTACTCACGTGATGGGTATCTCGGAACTTAATCTCAGGATTCAGCGGTGATTTGAGGGTTGGGTTACGCCATGTTGAACTTCAAATTGCCATCCGTCCTTCACGTAGCTTCTGTTGCACTCGTAGGGGGTCGGAAGGAATAGGTAACAGATACAAATAAGGCAAGATACAGGGAACCTAAAAGAAAAAATGCACACCACTCAGATAATTGTTGCTTGGTTCACGTCTCCTGGCCTAATCTCCGCTTTCGACACTCGCGCACCACGCTTTCTTTCTGCGCAGACGCGGCTGTCAGCGACGACGGAAGTTAATGTTATTAATTTAAAAAACACGGCAATTAACTTATAATTTTATATCTAAATCTAAAACATGATACATTGCCATTTTGACATGTAACAGCTCTTTTATGAACAGGAATCTGTTCTATATCATTTGTATTTTTATATCGGTTGCATCACGGCTTTGTAGCGATATACTTAAACGTCTATTACTAATAATAGCGTACATTAAAATTATTTAATGTGAGATGAACTTATGATACGATAGTAAAACAAATGAGTAATCGTCATATATTAATAGCAAACTATTCGGAACGAATTACTTAAAAAACAGTAACATGTCATAAATGCCATTTTTCCCTACAAATTGTATGGGATAATCGGAAGCCGCTCATATAGCGGCTGTGGGTTTGATTCTTCTTGTGGTCTGCGTTTTCCCATGGATCGCAATGCTGTAACGTTAACGGTCTAGCGCTATCATTTTCCACACCGAATAAAGGATTATTTCCAGGTAAAAAATTCCGCCAAGGATGAAATATAGGTCTACGAATTTTGGGAAATGATTCGTCACAAGCCCAAAAAGTTTGGGGGAGGGATTGGCCCTAATGTAAAAATACCGCCTAGGAAAAATTACGTCGAAAATGTTTTTAATCCACTAACTCGTGATCACGAGTAAGAAGGTGCCGGGATGTACGACGGTACCCGATACGACTTCGTCAATTACTTGTAACTTGTTCCAAAATTCAGGTGGCTGCAAGGTTGATCTCAAGAGTAAAAATTGTAACAGAAATCAAATCCCCAAAAATTACTAGGAGCATACTTTTAAAACGCTTATCTTAGAAAGGGTCTAGAACCGACTATAACCAGAAGTAGCTAAGTGCAGTTATGGTGTGTCAGATGAAGAGCGGTCTTCTCTTAGACGCATGTCTCTCTTAAGTTCCCCTTTGCCCATATGTGAATGAGAAGTTCAGAGATCCATCATGAATATAATTTTTACCCGCATCCGCTTTCCAAAAATTGAAACCTGACCGGACGCAGTTATCAAACGATTTTGCAACAAGTTTTCATGGCTGAGTTGTAAATAATAAAGCGATTACAACATTTAAACTGCATCGACTTTTAATTTAGTTTGTTGTCATTTTTACATTTGGGGTTTAAAATGGATAAAATTTATTCGTTTGTTAAAAAAAGTTTAAAAACGGTGAAATAACTAAGAAACACTTCGTGTCAACTACGCAAAGCGTGGGGAAATTTTAACGTGTTAGGTTTAAGTTTGCTCACGTTCTACATGTCTTGGGTAGTAATTTTTATACTTTCCTGTCAGAATTGAAGTTTCATCGTGTTCTGCTTTGATTCAAGAGTTGATTTTAACATACATTTTTAAGGAACCGGTTCGGAGGACCATATATTACATTTACATTTGTTTTTTTAGAACGTGCCTAAATGATACATTTTTGGTAATAGTTTGGTAGGAATTTAAAATCAACCGTTTCATTTGTTTGTAACGACATTATTAATCCGTTATAGTGTTGTAAGGTTTTGTAGAGATCCGGTTCAAAGGCACGCCCGTACATTGTATTCACGCCTAGAAAGCGCCCAAACTATACATAATTGGCAATTACTTAATATTAATTTTAAATTAATCTTCGTATATGTTCGCAGTAAGAATATTTTGAGATCGCTACAAACGCTGTATAGAATTTAAATATTCGGTTCGACGGTCTAGAACATTGTAACCAAAAATACCAAATCATGCTTTGGTTTTTGTGGAGCACCTGAAAATTTTTGATGGATGTAATGGTGTATGGGAGATGTTAGTTTTCATATTTTATTTATTTTTACGGATTATACTTTCTATCTGCTTAAAAGAATTTTCAGTCTCCGAGTTGTCCGCTTTTTAATGGTACATGCATTACATTCGCATAACCAGATGGTTTTTTTAAAATTTATTCGTTTCCCGGTTAATTATTTGCGTTAAGGAAGCTAAGTGCTTAGTGATCAGTTAACTCCCTCCTCTTTCATGTTCATTTCGCGTCACGTCAATTACCTGCTAAAATGTTTCGGAATCGTTACAAAGATTAGAATTTTTGTTAGTATTCTTTTTACCAAATATGTAGATACGTACATATGACCTAACTATATATAAACGGGTAAATATTTTAAAGTCATATTACAAAAATTAAGGATTCTGTGATGAAAATATCGGACAGCCATTTTTTCTGGGCATTGTATTCACGTGTGGTAGTGTGTTAAATTTGCAAACGGTAATGTAATGCCAAAATGTTTTCAAATTCTTAGGATTGATATTTAAGTAATTGTAGTATTTATTGATTTTTTTTATGAACATGTGGGGCGATTACTGGACTTGTGAATTGTTTTCTACGCTATACAAAACCTTGAACCTGGAAATACAGAAACACTTTGAAGGAAAACACTTGGTATAATTACTTGAGAGACTTCTTTTGGACGTAATTATAAGTAGTTAATTTGACAATAGGGTTCGGAGTCGAAATGTTTATTGGTTTTCTACTGTTACATTAAACACACGTACGTATCACATATGAAGATATTCCAACAGCTGACTACGGCATATGTGCGAGATGTCACCAGACCAACTCAGAAGCTTGCCCCTGTGGCTGTGGGAACTGGTGTGGGGAGGTGACCAGCGGTCGATCGCGGATGGTGTTTTTGCTTGACCGGTTCCAGTGTACGGCCTCGTAGTCTATAATGGCGTTCTGCTTGATAAACCACGTCTGTTTCAGGATAACCTCTTCTATTAGGTGGGACACAACCATAAATTCTTCGGTGTTAGTAATCATACCGATGTGGAATTGCATGGTTACGGCACCTAGTACATCCATCTGTTGCCCGTTAGCAGCGAGTTGCACGGCGGTTCGGACCTTTATTACTTGGAGACCCTTTGGTACCCGATCTCTCTTAATCATCCAACGGGAAGCTACGGTGTCAAATAACGCCTGTGGTAAATGTTCCGTCATCTGCAGCGGAAGTGAACTTTGGCGTAGGTGGTGCTTATTTGGTTCGTTTTATTTATTGCCGCCTAACGGCTTGGTGCAGTGATTCGGCCGTTGGTTCGTTTCCCGACCTCCCGCCGGGGCAGTCTCTGTGCCAGTGCCGCAACGTGCAGAAGTGGCAACATGGTAGCGCTTCTTCGTTTCGGTTGTTGTTCGGCGACGTCGAAGCTGATGGTTTGTTGGTGAATGTTGTGCGGGTCATCTCCTTGATATTGGTATTTACCTTTGTAAGACGAGTTGCCATGTCTAATATCGTGATCGGTGTATGGCACTAAATCGGGTTCCTGAATCCTGGTTTATATTGTTTTTCATGCGGCGGACTTGAAGTGCCTTGGTGCTTAGGAATGCTGCTGCTGATTGCGCTGATGTATGTTTAGTACCAAAGTATTTTGCTGTTACCTCGACCCTGATGGCGGGGCTATCACATTCGCCTAGGAGCAATTTCCTGAAGCCGGAATAGCCAGGTTGGAATGCTTCGAAGGTGGCCCACTAGGTGGCTGCTGGTCCTAGTATCAGAGCCATCGTGGTTGGTAGGTCGATCTCCATGTTCTCCATCTTTTACAGAAATTCAACTGGATCTTCAATTGGTGTACAAGAGAAGTTGGGCAGTTCTGATTCCGCTGTGATGATGCGATGCAGGTCCTCTACTAAAGTTTTAATAGTGGTAACCATTGTGGTGGTATGTTGAGGTTGAACGCCACTGGGTTTTTTAGTTCCAAAAACTGTCGTGATGTTGTGTTGATCTCCTGAATAGGTGGTGGGTGGTTGACGGTGGTTTGACTTGCTCCGTCGGATGTGCTTTCCTGGTCAGGAGGGTGCTGTTTAGCGGTTGGTCGGTTCACGCTGCTCGTCTGACATCGTGTCTCAAGCATGGTACGTTCGGTTCGTCACATTTGACCTGGACTAAAGTTTCGTGGCACTGTAATGTCTTCTTTTTTTTAATATTTCTCTTTCTTTAATCGTCCAGTTTAATAATATTTACACAGTGAAATGCGGTGCCAGGAACACGTGGAGCTGCTAACCTCTGAGTGGAAATGGCTAGTGTCGGTGGTCGTGGCCTTCAAATCCCGACACGGTCCGCTTGAAAAATGTTAGGCGAGCATTTTTCACAAAAATACGCCTTCGTTCGGATGAGAGGTAAAATGGAGGTCCCGTGTGTGTGGTCATGCACGTTAAAGATCCCTACCTTGCTTGGAACAGCAAAGGTTCGACAAAATTTCAAATTTTCCAGGTAAAAACTCGTTTCCTGGCCAATGTAGTACCTTCTGGTGGAGCATTGGAAAATCAAATATAGGATCGTTGGGGACTGCGAGGACAGCGTCCATGCAAGGTCGTTGTCTTGCAGCCTCACTGGTGTGGAATAGCCGGTATTGGCGTCGGCTTGTCGCTTAACGTCTTTCCCTTTAATTCTTAGGAGTCTTTCCGAGTGGAATCGACAGTTCGACGATGCAGCTAGCTTCGAGATATTAAAAGCGCCGAGGTGTTGGTTATGAGTCTTCCCGAGCGCTGGTTAGATGTTGTCGTTAGCCTTTGGGTAGTGGAAGCGCCGACGTGATGGTTCTCTAGGCTAGTAGAAGCGCTAGGAGATTTTGATCACTAGGGTAGTGGAAGTACTAGGTGTAGAGGTCAAGTGCGTTTCGATGTTCGAAACTCCTTCTACGTGCACAGAAGCCGACTGCATCGGAGCAAACTGAATCGGAGCTCACTGCATGGTATAATACACTAATATCAAATCTTTTGTAAAGTGTTGGTGCTGGAGAAAGCGAGCATTTCTATTTTTGGTTACCCTATTCTGGTATTAATGGAAACCGAGCATTCCTATTGGTCAGGGGTGTTGTGATCTTGAAACAGCTTGTGGCGTTTGTTATAAATATAGGTCCGTGTTACCGTTAGGGTGGGCGTCGTCTGACTTTTTAGACAGTGTGTGTAGGTACGGTTCTATTATAATCAAAATGTATAAAGCAATACAGGTTAAAAAGTTAATAAATATCATAGATACACAATTATACAAGTTCATAGTCATGCAATGAATATATATACAGGTTGAAGTGGTTCGGAAATGTTCGAAACTCTTCGGAAGGAGTCCCCGTTTACTTGCGGAGCCAAGTGTGAACATAAATAATAATGAAATATATATGTACAAGTTAAAGCAGTTCGGAAGTCTTCGGTGATCTTCGGAAGGCATCTTGGTTTACGTGCAGAACCAATTGTGAACTTAAATAATAATGAAATAAATATATGTACAACATAAAGCAGTTCGGAAGTCTTCGGTGATCTTTGAAACTCTTCGGAAGGCGTCGTGGTTTACTTGCGGAGCCAAGTGAAGAATTAAATACTTATGAAATGGATATATGTACAGTTTAAAGCAGTTCGGAAATCTTCGGAACTCTTCGGAAGGAGGGTTGGGGGCGGCTTGAGCGAGTTCTCGCCGCAACTCTTGTGGATGTTGATGATGGTTCTGGTGGGATGAACGGAGCTTCCTGTCCATACGTAGTTATTAAGAATTGATGGACTACGGACTATGGCGGTGTGCCGCAGATACGGATGCGGGGGGTAGGCTATTAGACAGCGCTACCTGGAGAAGGGTAGGCAGGCTATAGTGAGCACTGCTAGTTGATTCTTTACATCAGTGAAGTTACCGGCCGTAACGAACACGCCTCCTCTCTGTAAGGCCAGGCCTACTACCTCCTCCATGCATTATAGGCAGTACATTTTGCACACTACTTCAGTCTGTCTTATATTTTTTATTGATTATTAATATGCTCTCAGTTTTTCAATCACCGAAATATCATTCTGCAGTAACTATGTGTGACAATAAAGGAATAATATCGGCGGAAAGTAATTATTTTAATAAAATTCGTTATTACGTTGCAGAAAGTAATATTTTATGCATAATTACACATAAAGTCCAACATTACAATCAAAAGTTAACTTTTTTTTAACATTTTCAAACATATATAAACTAATTTTTCCAAATGAAGCCACGCGTTTCTTCATAACATATTTTGAAGAAACGTACCCAAGAATTTGCTAACAGTACAGCATATTTTGAATACCTTCCATACTGTATTCGCTGTATAAAATTTATCAGTAATTAGCTTAGGTCCTCCAGCACAACATATAATATTCCTAAAAAGGGATTTTGAAATTTACTCCTCTGCCGAACACTTATATAATACGGTTCAAGGGTATCACTAAGAAACGCTTTTTTCATACCTTACATACGACTTCCGCTTTTCAAAAATTTTCAGCAATTAGCTAAGGTCCTCCAAAACAAAATATATTTTTCGTAAGAACGGATTTAGAAATATACTACTTCTGCCAAACAGTTATATATCACGGTACAACGGTTTCACTAAAGAAACATTTTATCTTCCATACGACCTCCGCTCTTCAAAATTTGTCAGTTATTAGCTTAGGCTCACCAACACAACATATATTTTTCTTAAGAACGGATTTTGGAATTTACTACCTCTACCAAACAGTTATATAATACGGTACAACAGTTTTATTAAAAAAATATTTTTTTAATATCTTCCATACCGTGTTATATAACTGTTTGGCAGAAGTAGTATATTCCCAAATCCGTTTTTACGAAAAATATATGTTGTTTTGGAGGACCTAAGCTAATTGCTGACAATTTTTGAAAGCGAAAGTCGTATGTAAGCTATGAAAAAAAGCTTTCTTTAGTGATACCCTTGAACCGTATTATATGTGTTCGACAGAGCTGCTACGTTATGCAGCGTACTGGTCAGATAGAAATACCGGCTAACTACCAATGCGGAGAGGGGGGCTTGAAACACAAAAATACATCGTGATGGATTTTCTATTTACAGTAAACAAAATAAAAATTTCTATTTAAACAGCAAAAAAAAAATAGAGAAACTATTTAAAAAAAAGCAATTTTACTCTATGGACAAATTCAACAATTGTTCCTACGAAGTGTTCGTAGCTAACATATAATAAATCTAACCAGTAAAAAGAATAATGTTGATACTTTTGTATAAGCAGATGGGCTAAGTAAAAAAAGCATTAAATTTAGAAACCATTCTAGTAAGAAACATTAGCGTATCTAATTTCAAAGTGTGTTTTTAGGAAAATGTGTTTTGTCCGTCAGCACGATGCGAATTGGGTTTATCTCTTGGTATGTTAAAAAAAGAACACAAGTCACATACATGTGCCTATTTAAATTTAGCCTAAACTTTAGGTTTCGAAATAAAAAAGTTTGAAATGAAAATTAGCAGGAAGCGTACTTATTGTAAACAGGATGTTGTCGACGTATGAAAGAGTAGAAACGGAATCGATGTAAATGAAATAACCAAATACCGCCGAAAATGAACGTAACAAATCCCTCCCCCAACGAAATTAAAAGGTCTGGGTAGGAAAGCAAAAGTGTACTAGTGGGCAATATGAAACAAAACAAAACAAAAAAACCCAAACAAAAAAAAATCGCTTAAAAACTAAAAGAAAACTCATTACGAAAAGAAAAGAAACCAAAAAAAAAGAAAGACGCTCAAAAAAGAACTCTCATCCGGCTCGAAGAACCAATGTATAATAACAGAGGGAGAAGAAAAAAAGAATTCGCTTAACGGAATAAATAAAGAAAAAAACCCAAAAAAAGCGCTCCGAAATAAAAAAGGAATTCTTATCCGGCTCGACGAACCAATATACCGGACTAAATCAAAAAGTTTAGAGGATATAGGGAAAGAAAAAGTAGAAGGTAGCAATCACCGAGGACGAAGGTAGAATCGGGTCAACACTGACAAAAGTCGTCAAAGGACGGATGTTTCTTCAGAAAAGAAACAGGAAAGTCTTCGACCTCAAAAGAAAATTGGTTTCCTGCGGAAAAACCAACAGGAAAAGAAAGACGCGAGGAAGAAAATCAACAATAACAGCCAAAATGACAAAAGTGTCAAGCCTCAAAGTATGCTCGGGAACAACAAGAATGCTGGACAGAAAAGAAAATGAAATTACTTCAAACTGTGATACCCAAGAATCGCAACAACCGAAGAACGAAAGAAAAGAAATGCTAACTACGCCTAAAGTCGACTAAGTCGTGGTTTCCGAAGAAAAGAAAAACGCACTAGAAAGCATCTACCACAGGAGCGGATGGACGAAACACAATCGGTATAGGAACCGACAGCAAAGAAGACCAGCAAGAGGATAGGGTAAGCGAAGTGGACGAGTAACAGAGAAGTAAACTAATGCAAACAAAACCTATATTATAGCAGCATCAAAACTGCAGGAAGAAGACAAACCCCGTTTCCAAAACCAAACGAAAAAAAAACAGTACAAAAGAAAATCAAACCGAATCCCATTGTAGTTATGTATGAGTATGTGTGTGCGTGTGCGCGCGTGTGTGGGTGTGTTGCTGTATGAGTATGTGAGAGTGTGTGTGTGGGTGTGTAAAAGTGTGTGTGTATTGGACGTATGTGTATGTATGTGCGTATGTGAGTGTATGTGTGTATGTGTTGGACCGCTGTAATCGCCTCTTACGACAGGCAGGTCGTACCATAGGGCTATTATACCCGGACCCACACGCGTGCAAAAAAAAAGAAAGAAAACCCAGCAACACAGGGAAGTAAATAACGAAATCGAAAAGTCCAGAAATCAAGTCCTAAGGAGAACAAAGTCGGCATAAGAATTTGGGGCGCGAGGACTAGATATTGAGCTTAAGACGTTTGCGCCGCCAGCAAGAAAATGAAACAAGTTCCAGGACATTAGGACTTCGCCGACATACATCTTCCGTTTCGGAAGAAGCATAAACTAATGTCTGCCTCTTTTGGGTAGTTTTCTGCCAGACAGGAACAGCAGGAGGTGTAGGTGTTACAACACGAGCACGAGGTTTAGGAGGTGGCTAGGATAGTTTAGAAAACTCAAAACGCGTCATAGAAGGAAGTTGTTTTATTGTTAGGATTGGTGGTTAGAAAGTCAAAGATAGGAAAGAAAACATTATGGGTTGTCAGAATATTAACACAAGCAAAGCACACTTCAGTTACGTTAGATAAAGGTACAGAAACAGATAAAATTTTATCGATGTTAGATAAAGGACTAGCAGTATCACAGTTAGGAAAGAAAACAGCATTGGCTGTAAGAATATCAGTCTTAGGAAAAGGAGCAGAATCCGATAACACTTCAACCATATTGCATAAAGGAACAGAATCGGGTAGAAGTTCATCAACGTTACAAGAACAAACAGTATCAAGTAGAACTTCGCCAATGTTAGATAAAGGAGTAGAATAAGTTTATCAACATGAAAGAAAGGAGCAGCACCAGATAGAATTCTATCAAGAAAACAAGTCACATACATGTGTCGGTATACTTATCTGGCAAGCCATCGGAAGCGGATCAGCACAGCATCGCCGCGGTAGTCAGCAACAACCATGCTGCTATCGTAATTGCAACAGCGGTCTGCACACAAGAGCAGTTGATCTACGACAAAGAATAATCGGACCTACATAACAAGCAATTTGGGCTCCAGCTAAGAACTGAAAAGAGATTCTTACTAATAACAATAACGCAGGAGAACTCACTGAGGAGAACTCTACACTTCGTATAAAAAACGTGCATCGCTCTTGAAGTAAGTAATTTCGAAAACCTATAAGGACGAACTCCAGAATCAAATTAAAATTGTTTAAATGACAAGAATTCGAGCTTCGATCCTCGCGTTATCAACATACCAAAAAGGAGATTAGAAAACTCCAGCCAAGCTTTATCAAATAATACAAAACACTATTTCAACGAGTCTTTAGCTGCAAATCACATAAGAATCAATTATACGCGGTCGTAATGTATAACAAGTTAACGGATACCTAAAACAAGGTATTGCTTATTTAATTTTAGCATAAAATTTACGTTATGAAATAAATAAGTTTGAAATGAAAATTAGTAGGAAGCGTACTTAATGTAAACAGGATGTTGTCGACGTATGAAAGAGTAGAAACGGAATCGATGTAAATGAAATAAGCAAATACCGCCGAAAATGAACGTAACAGAGGAATAAAATTCAAATTCCCTTTTTAGGAATATTGTATATTGCGTTGGAGGGCCTAAGGACTACTCATATATTTTATACAGCGGATACAGTATGGAAGGTATTCAAAAGATGCTGTAATGTTAGCAAATTCTTTGGTACGTTTCTGCAAAATATGTTATGAAGAAACGTGTGGCTTCATTTGGAAAAATTATTTTATATATGTTTGAAAATGTTAAAAAAAAGTTAACTTTTGATTGGAATGTTGGACTTTATGTGTAATTATGCATAAAATATTTCTTTCTGTAAGGTAAATAACGAATTTTAATAAAATAATTACTTTCTTCCGATATTATTCCTTTATTGTTATATATAGGTACTGTAGAATGGTATTTCGATGATTGAAAAACTGAGAGCAAATAATCCATAAAGAATATAGGGCAGACTGAAGTAGCGTGCAAAATGTACCGATTAAGAGGTGTAGTCTATAATGCATGGAGAGAGTAGTAGGCATGGCCTTACAGAGAGGAGGGGTGTTCAAATTTAGCGGTCGCTTCGTAACGGCCGGTAACTTCAGTCATGTGATTCTTTAGGCTATCGGGAGTACCCTCGAATGTCTTTTGTGGAATTTGAAATTATATTTATACACTTCCATGTCCTATGCTGGTTGTGTTGAGAAACGTTAATGACGTGTTTAATCAAAAACATCGTGGGGTTCAGTTTTCGTATCTAAAAGAATGTCCAAATGCTGTTGGCCAATGAGCGTGCAGGGTTTTGGGTACCACAAAAATAAGTTGAAAATTCTCATGTTCCTTTAGTTTGTTCTGTGTTCAGCTCGTGCATTTTGATATAGGTGACACTATATCACAGGCCCTCGAGTGGTGAAGATGGTAACTACAGGAATAAATGCTCCATCACCGATAAACGTTAATAGTGATAAAGTAATAATGAAGCTACGTACAAAAGTTAAATATTAAAAGGAACTTGATACACGTCAAAATGATACATAACAGTTTGTGAGTCTTAGTCAGAATGGTATATGAAGTGCTATTTCAGTGAAATCGTGTTGCCTGTTTTCGTGTGTATTTCGCCCACGTTTTCAATTAAAATGTAGAATCCAGATACAACTTTAAAAACATCATATTCATTTAAACGAGTGTGAACTTTATTTAAAAATCAATATACCATTAATTACGCCTTTAACAAGTTTGCCATTTTTTACCTTAAAAATATTTATAAAAATTGGACTTAATTAACTTTAAAAATCATAAAAAGCCTTTAGAAACGCTACTGTCATTCCAAAGCTGCTAGTTATTCCAAATTAACATTAAATATCTAAATTAAAATATTTAATTAATACTTGTTTTTGACACGATCGATCGGAATCCTACAAATTTAATTCTGACCAATGAAAATTAAGATTTCTAAATCCTGAAAACTTACGAAATTACTAAAATTTTAATATAAAAATATCTGGACAGAAAATGTATTAAAGATACGCGCAATTTTCGCACAGGAATTTTGCTAGCCAAAGGAGATGCTGATGATCAAAGTGAACAAAGCAAATCTCTCTCCTTAAAAATGCACTTTTGTATAGCCCAATTTTCGCGTCAAACTACATCAAACTAGCAATTACAGAGCAGTTTTTGTATTTTTTACGAACCTAAGTTTCTATAAAGGGTTAAGATACGAAACAAGCAACTGAGATTTTCAAAGTTATATAAGTACTTTGCTTCTCCAGGATATTCCATGACTATTCATAGACACAGCTTTTAAAAGTCCTTAAAAGATCAATATGATGTGTCTAAAGGTGGATTTAGGAAATACGACAGTGTTGAAACTAACATCCAATGTAGTCGCGGTATATTTTCGCAGGACACTCTGAAAAACGGAGAGAAATTGCGGAAGTTTGATGTACACGGAAATGGAAATCCAAGGAAATTGTTTTATCTTGTATATGTATCGACGACAGTTTGAAAAGCCATGGTTCACGGAGTCGATAATACAACTCACGAAGTTGAAAACGAAAAGTGTATTGCAGATAAAAGAGGAGGTGATAGAAAATACCTAATTTGTTTTTGGGTTTTAAATACGTAACAAATGATTAATTAAACATGGAGTACATGGAAATATTGTATATATTCAGATTTTATACAAGCTGTCGCAAAACTTATGGTCCAAAGACGTGTACGACAAAGAGGATATTTCGTAACCAAATACCCATGTAATCGTTAATCAAATCGATGACGATTTTAAAGTTGCACCATCTTTAACACTTTGTTTTTTTGAAAATGTGTTACGTTTAAAAGCTGTTGCATTTAAAGTTGATTACGATACTTTAAGCGTCTACGAGGGTAAGGTGAAAAGTTCTCGGCCTACAATGAAAGACCGCAATTTTCAGTAAAAAAATTATTTTATTTTTCGACATAATCCCCCTTAACTTCAACACACTTGGTCCAGCGTTTCTCCAACATCAGTATTCCTTCGTGGAAGTGAGAGTCTGGAAGGCTGTGAAAATATTCGTCTACGGTCCTCTCAACTTCTTCATTGGACACGAAACGCTTCCCAGAAACAAATTTCTTCAAGTTTGGGAACAGATAAAAGTCGGAGGGCGCCAAATCAGGGGAATAGGGGGGGTGGCCGAGCAAGTCGTACCCCAAATCCGTCAATTTTCCCATCGCCAACGCACCCTTGTGTGCAGGTGCGTTGTCTTGGTGAAAGATGATTTTTTTCTTCTTCAAGCCAGGCCTCTTCTCGCGAATTTTGGCATCCAACTGGTCAAGAAGGGTGGAGTAATATTGGCCTCTAATTGTTCTGCCTTTTTCAAAGTAATCTATTAACAGGATTCCTTTCGCATCCCAACACACGCTGGACATCACCTTTCCGGCAAATGCGATCGACTTCGCTTTCTTTGGCGCTGAACAACCGGCTTCCACCTATTGCTTCGACTGCTATTTCATTTCTGGCGTGTAATGGTGAACGCATGTCTCATCCATAGTGACAAATCGCCTTACAAAATCGCTCGGATCCTTATTGAACCAGGCCAAACATTACTACGAAACTCGTTTTCGCATTTGCTTTTGATCGGCATTCAGCAAATGCCGCACCCATCTTGCGCAGAGCTTTCGCATTCCTAATTATTTGTGTAAGATGTTTCGCACCCTTTCGTCCGATATCCCTACAGTCTCAGCTATCTCCTTCACTTTCACTCGCCTATCGTCCAACACGATATCATGCACTTTTTCGATCGTTTCCGGTGCGGTTGCGGTTTTTGGCCATTCTTCACGTGGGTCATCTTCGAGAGACGTGCGACCACGTTTAAATTTAGCTACCCACTTTTTAACGGTTGACAGGCAAGGGGCAGAGTCTCCGCAAACTTTTGTCAACTTCGGATGAATTTCCTGAGGGGTTAATCCGTCCAAAACGAAGAATTTTATGACCGCACGATATTCAAGTTTATCCATCTTAAGAAAACACGCATAAGACATTTGCTTGAAAAAACTCGTGTAAATAAACTACTTGAGATAGCAAATTGAAACTTGTCATACAAACTAATGAAATGTGTACGCAGGCGGGAAGAACAAATTTTTGCTAATTAGAACGCCATCTCCGCGCCAGGCTTTTATAGAAATGTATAAATTTCGCTGCGTAGCATCGTATTTAAAATACAAAATTATGCGAAGATAAAATGATCAATTAACATAAGATAATGGGTATATTGTTTTAAGTAAATTTACTTCTTGCAATTTTAGCCCAACGTCTTTTTGATAATCTCGAGAGGAGTTCGTGGCTATCCAAATCTGCTTCGCCTACCGCAGAAGAAACCTAGATACAAGATTGGATAAAGAATAAGGTATAAGGAAGAGACTCACTTCTATACATATCACGTTTCAAGTTGCTGGTAAAGAGTGCCCTTTTCACTACCGAGAACGCTATCAGATTCCCACTAGTGCTAAAAAGTTAATTTTCACTTGCCGACACTAATAAGGCGACCGTCGACAGAACCGTACAATCTCCAATAGGAAGTTACTCAAAAGTTCAGAAAGAGACGCTTAATTAGAACCTAAATTTATAATGAAGACACATGAAAAGTTAAATACTAAAAGGAATTTGATACACGTCAAGCGTTGAGCTCTAGAGAGCATAAATTTTTAAATTTTGTACGGAAATAACTCATTGTTGATACACAAGAGTTTTCATAAACTTTATCTCCGTATTACAAAAACAAAACACGCTCGAAGTTGGAGAGGGAATCGTAATAACAATATATTTTGTAACAAGTAAGAATTCCGTAACCCTACTTCTAGTGCATTATTACTTTTCCTTAACTTGTCTTTTTTCATCCCGCTCATTTGGCAATTGAGTTACACTTTCTACCTTGGCATAACTATTGCTTAAATCCACTTATTGCACTGTTACCGTTCGAGTGGGCGGCGCCTGGATTCTTATGTACTGTGTGTCAGTTTTGGCTCTATTATGGATTAATATGTGTGAAGCAATTCATATTTACAGATTAAATCAGTCATAAAGTTAATAGATATACATATATACAAGTTAAATAGTTATGAAATCAACATATATACAGGTTAAATTAGTTCGTGAGTCTTCGGCAATCTTCGGTAAACTTCGAAAGGCATCGTGGTTTACTGCAGGTGCCAAGTATGAGCTTAAATAGTTAAGAAATGAATATATGTACAGATTAAAGCAGTTCCGGGGTCTTCGGCAATCTTCAGAAAACGTCGGAAGGCGTCGTGGGTTACTGCGGTGCCAAGTATGAGCTTAAATAGTTAGGAAATGAATATATGTACAAATTAAAGCATTCGGGAGTCTTCGGCAATCTTCAGAAAACGTCGGAAGGCGTCGTGGGTTACTGCGGTGCCAAGTATGAGCTTAAATAGTTAGGAAATGAATATATGTACAAATTAAAGCATTCGGGAGTCTTCGGCAATATTCGGAAAACTTCGGAAGGCGTCTTGGGTTACTGAGGTGCCAAGTATGAGCTTAAATAATTATGAAAATTCTTCTTGCCCATACGTGGTCACTAAGAGTTCGCGGTCTTTGATTGTAAGCGGGCTATAGCGGAGCGCCGCAGGTACGATGGCGAATGGCAAGCTATTGGACAGCACTGCTTGTAAAAGTATTGACAGGCTATGGTGAACCAGTTCTAGTAGATTCCTCAGGCTATGGAGGGCACTAAGTGAATGAATCTTGTTGAACTCGAAATTATATTTATACACTTTTTCTCCCTATGCTGGCTATGTAGAAAAAGGGTAATGGATGTTTAATCAATGAAAACGTAGGGTTTAGTTTTAGCATGTAAAAGAATGTCCATAGGGCTTTTGACCAATTTAAATACAGGGTTTAGAATAGTTTGTTTCTTAGTTGAAAAACGTGTTCCTTGTGGTGGTTCTATTTCCCAGCACGTGTATTTTTATATAGGTAACAGCACTTGTAAAAACAATATTCACTTGCGGCATGTGTTTCAAAAACTACCCTTAAAGGATAAAAATATAAAAATCAGAAATAGCAGAAGGTAATCTCTGAGTTACACCTTCCGTGTTGGCAAATCTATTGCTGACGCCGCCTTAAATGCATTTGTAAAAACAATATTTACTTGCTACTCGTGGGGGCTTTAAAAATCACTTTTAAAGAATAAAAATATCAAAAATCAAAAATAACAGAAGATAATTGAGTTACGCCTTCTGTCTTGGCACAACTATTGTTTAAACCGCCCTTAATGCATTTGTAAAAACAATATTCACTTGTGACCCGTAGGCGCTTGAAAAGCCACCCTTAAAGGCTAAAAATATAAAAAAATCAGAAATGGCAGAAGGTAATCTCTGAGTTACACCTTCCGTGTTGGCAAAACTATTGCTGACGCCGCCTTAAATGCATCTGTAAAAACAATATTTATTTGCTACCCGTGGGGGGCTTCAAAAATCACTCTTGAAGAATAAAAATATCAAAAATCAAAAATAGCGGAAGACAATTGAGTTACACCTTCTGCCTTGGCACAGCCCTTAATGCACTTGTAAAAACAATATTCACTTGTGACCCGTAGGCGCTTCAAAAGCCATCCTTAAAGAATAAAAATATAAAAAATTTAGAAATGGCAGGAGGTAATCTCTGAGTTACACCTTCCGTGTTGGCAAAACTATTGCTGACGCCGCCTTAAATGCATCTGTAAAAACAATATTTATTTGCTACCCGTGGGGGGCTTCAAAAATCACTCTTGAAGAATAAAAATATCAAAAATCAAAAATAGCGGAAGACAATTGAGTTACACCTTCTGCCTTGGCACAACTATTGTTTAAACCGCCCTTAATGCACTTGTAAAAACAATATTCACTTGTGACCCGTAGGCGCTTCAAAAGCCATCCTTAAAGGATAAAAATATAAAAATCAGAAATAGCAGAAGGTAATCTCTGAGTTACACCTTCCGTGTTGGCAAAGCTATTGCTGACGCCGCCTTAAATGCATTTGTAAAAACAATATTTACTTGCTACTCGTGGGGGCTTTAAAAATCACTTTTAAAGAATAAAAATATCAAAAATCAAAAATAACAGAAGATAATTGAGTTACGCCTTCTGTCTTGGCACAACTATTGTTTAAACCGCCCTTAATGCATTTGTAAAAACAATATTCACTTGTGACCCGTAGGCGCTTGAAAAGCCACCCTTAAAGGCTAAAAATATAAAAAAATCAGAAATGGCAGAAGGTAATCTCTGAGTTACACCTTCCGTGTTGGCAAAACTATTGCTGACGCCGCCTTAAATGCATCTGTAAAAACAATATTTATTTGCTACCCGTGGGGGGCTTCAAAAATCACTCTTGAAGAATAAAAATATCAAAAATCAAAAATAGCGGAAGACAATTGAGTTACACCTTCTGCCTTGGCACAACTATTGTTTAAACCGCCCTTAATGCACTTGTAAAAACAATATTCACTTGTGACCCGTAGGCGCTTCAAAAGCCATCCTTAAAGGATAAAAATATAAAAAATTTAGAAATGGCAGGAGGTAATCTCTGAGTTACACCTTCCGTGTTTGCAAAACTATTGCTGACGCCGCCTTAAATGCATCTGTAAAAACAATATTTACTTGCTACTCGTGGGGGCTTCAAAAATCACTCTTAAAGAATAAAATATCAAAAATCAAAAATAGCAGAAGATAATTAGGTTACGCCTTCTGTCTTGGCACAACTATTGTTTAAACCGCCCTTAATGCACTTGTAAAAACAATATTCACTTGTGACCCGTAGGCGCTTGAAAAGCCACTCTTAAAGGATAAAAATATAAAAAAATCAGAAATGGCAGAAGGTAATCTTCCGTATTGGCAAAACTATTGCTGACGCCGCCTTAAATGCATCTGTAAAAACAATATTTATTTGCTATCCGTGAGGGCCTTCAAAAATCACTCTTAAAGAATAAAAATATCAAAAATCAAAAATAGCAGAAGACAATTGAGTTACACCTTCTGCCTTGGCACAACTATTGTTTAAACCGCCCTTAATGCACTTGTAAAAGCAATATTCACTTGTGACCCGTAGGCGCTTCAAAAGCCATCCTTAAAGGATAAAAATATAAAAAATTTAGAAATGGCAGGAGGTAATCTCTGAGTTACACCTTCCGTGTTGGCAAAACTATTGCTGACGCCGCCTTAAATGCATCTGTAAAAACAATATTTATTTGCTACCCGTGGGGGCCTTCAAAAATCACTCTTAAAGAATAAAAATATCAAAAATCAAAAATAGCGGAAGACAATTGAATTACACCTTCTGCCTTGGCACAACTATTGTTTAAACCGCCCTTAATGCACTTGTAAAAACAATATTCACTTGTGACCCGTAGGCGCTTGAAAAGCCACCCTTAAAGGATAAAAATATAAAAAAATCAGAAATGGCAGAAGGTAATCTCTGAGTTACACCTTCAGTGTTGGCAAAACTATTGCTGACGCCGCTTTAAATGCATCTGTAAAAACAATATTTACTTGCTACTCGTGGGGGCTTCAAAAATCACTCTTAAAGAATAAAAATATCAAAAATCAAAAATAGCAGAAGATAATTGAGTTACGCCTTCTGTCTTGGCACAACTATTGTTTAAACCGCCCTTAATGCACTTGTAAAAGCAATATTCACTTGTGACCGGTAGGCGCTTCAAAAGCCACTCTCAAAGGATAAAAATATAAAAAGATCAGAAATGGCAGAAGGTAATCTCTGAGTTACAGCTTCCGTGTTGGCAAAACTATTACTGACGCCGCCTTAAATGCATCTGTAAAAACAATATTTATTTGCTACCCGTGGGGGGTTTCAAAAATCACTCTTAAAGAATCAAAATATCAAAAATCAAAAATAGCGGAAGATAATTGAGTTACACCTTCTGCCTTGGCACAACTATTGTTTAAACCGCCCTTAATGCACTTGTAAAAGCAATATTCACTTGTGACCCGTAGGCGCTTCAAAAGCCATCCCTAAAGGATAAAAATATAAAAAATTTAGAAATGGCAGGAGGTAATCTCCGAGATACACCTTCCGTGTTGGCAAAACTATTGCTGACGTCGCCTTAAATGCATCTGTAAAAACAATATTTATTTGCTACTCTTAAAGCATAAAAATATCAAAAATCAAAAATAGCAGAAGATAATTGAGTTACGCCTTCTGTCTTGGCACAACTATTGTTTAAACCGCCCTTAATGCACTTGTAAAAACAATATTCACTTGTGACCGGTAGGCGCTTCAAAAGCCACTCTCAAAGGATAAAAATATAAAAAAATCAGAAATGGCAGAAGGTAATCTCTGAGTTACACCTTCCGAGTTGGCAAAACTATTGCTGACGCCGCCTTAAATGCATCTGTAAAAACAATATTTATTTGCTACCCGTTGGGGCCTTCAAAAATCACTCTTAAAGAATAAAAATATCAAAAATAGCAGAAGACAATTAAGTTACACCTTCTGCCTTGGCACAACTATTGTTTAAACCGCCCTTAATGCACTTGTAAAAACAATATTCATTTGTGACCCGTAGGCGCTTCAAAAGCCATCCTTAAAGGATAAAAATATAAAAAATTTAGAAATGGCAGGAGGTAGTCTCTGAGTTACACCTTCCGTGTTGGCAAAACTATTGCTGACGCCGCCTTAAATGCATCTGTAAAAACAACATTTACTTGCTACTCGTGGGGGCTTCAAAAATCACTCTTAAAGAATAAAAACATCAAAAATCAAAAATAGCAGAAGATAATTGAGTTACGCCTTCTGTCTTGGCACAACTATTGTTTAAAACGCCCTTAATGCACTTGTAAAAACAATATTCACTTGTGACCCGTAGGCGCTTGAAAAGCCACTCTTAAAGGATAAAAATATAAAAAAATCAGAAATGGCAGAAGGTAATCTCTGAGTTACACCTTCCGTGTTGGCAAAACTATTGCTGACGCCGCCTTAAATGCATCTGTAAAAACAATATTTATTTGCTACCCGTGGGGGCCTTCAAAAATCACTCTTAAAGAATAAAAATATCTAAAATCAAAAATAGCAGAAGACAATTGAGTTACACCTTCTGCCTTGGCACAACTATTGTTTAAACCGCCCTTAATGCACTTGTAAAAGCAATATTCACTTGTGACCCGTAGGCGCTTGAAAAGCCACTCTTAAAGGATAAAAATATAAAAAAATCAGAAATGGCAGAAGGTAATCTCTGAGTTACACCTTCCGTGTTGGCAAAACTATTGCTGACGCCGCCTTAAATGCATCTGTAAAAACAATATTTATTTGCTACCCGTGGGGGCCTTCAAAAATCACTCTTAAAGAATAAAAATATCTAAAATCAAAAATAGCAGAAGACAATTGAGTTACACCTTCTGCCTTGGCACAACTATTGTTTAAACCGCCCTTAATGCACTTGTAAAAACAATATTCACTTGTGACCGGTAGGCGCTTCAAAAGCCACTCTCAAAGGATAAAAATATAAAAAAATCAGAAATGGCAGAAGGTAATCTCTGAGTTATACCTTCCGTATTGGGAAAACTATTGCTGAAGCCACCTTAAATGCTTTTGTAAAAACAATATTTACTTGCTACCCTTGAGGGCTTCAAAAATCACTATTAAATAATAAAAGTATCAAAAATCAAAAATAGTAGAAGGCAATTGAGTTACGCCTTCTGCCGTGGCGCAATTATTGTTTAAACCACCCTTGATGCACTTGTAAAAACAATATTCACTTGTGACTCCTAGGCGCTTCAAAAACCACCCTTAAAGCATAAAAATATAAAACAACTATTGCTGAGACCGCCCTCAATGCGTATATAAAAATAAAATTCGGTTGTCGCAATAGCTTGAAAAACCACCTTTAAGAGATAAAAATATGAAGAAATCAGATATGGCAGAAGACAATCGAGTTACATCTTTCGCTTTAACACAACTATTGCCGAGATCGCCTTCAATGCAGATGTAAAACCAAAATACACTTGTAACCCGTAAGAACTTAAAAAAGCACCCTTAAAGGATAAAAATATAAAAAATCAGATATGGCTGAAGGCAATCGGGTTACACTTTCAGTTTTAATAAAACTATTGCAGAGACCGCCCCTTAATACACGTGTAAGAACAAAACTTTACTTGCCATCCGTAGGGGTTCCAGAAACCACGCTTAACGAATAAAACTAAACCAATCAGAAAAGGCAGAAGGCAATCGAGTTACACTTTTCGTCTTGGCAAAACTATTTCTGAGACCGTGCTGCCCTTAATTTAAAAGTTAAATTCATGGTACAAAATAACATATTGTAAAGAGCTTTTTTAGAATACAGGTGTGCAAGCATGCAGGCACATTGAAAAATTTGACTTAGAGATATTTGGTTTACGACCGGTGTGTTTATCCTTTGCCGATTTTTGCGCATCAGGTAGTTAATCCCTTGTTTTGAATGTCTTGGGCATTTATTGAATTTGAAACGTTGTGCACCTGTTCATCTAGGGAGTTATTGTATTGTAGAATACAAAACCTGTTATTTATTCTATCAGTTCTAAGGTTGATGATTAACAACCCTTTCGGTAAGGTTTTTGAAGTTTAAAGCTTGTGAATTCCGCTCTATTATAGGTGTTTCTAAAATACATTCGCGGCATGCCCGTAAGCAATGAATGGCTTACTTTTGACGAAAATGCCCTCTTAAGTAGGTTAACAATAATACTACATTCATAGTCTGAGTTAGGAATCAATCAGTGATCCAAAAATTGAAGCTTGCATGGAACTACCCTCTCAATCTTCTTTGGGAATGAAACCACTCATAGTTTTTAAAATCTATTTTATTAAATAAAATAGATTTTAAAAACTATGAGTGGTTTCATTCCCAAAGAAGATTAAGAAGAATGCTAAACAAACCACAACAAACATACAGGGAGTATTTACCCTCTCAAATTATACCCGTATTTAACAAATTCTATGCTGATTGCATCTTAGATGATGATCGTCTTCGGGTCAAGTGAATTTAGATTTCGCAGATGCATTAGAAGCGGTTCCTGCAATAGTTGTGCCGATGCGGAAGGTGTAATTTGATCGCCTTCTGATTTTTTATATTGTTATGGGGGGGTTACGGGTGTATTTCGTTTTTACAGCGGTCTCGGCAAAAGCTGGGCCAAGGCGAAAGGTGTAACTCGATTGCCTTCTGTCATTTCTGATTTTTTAATATCTTTATCTTTTAAGGGTGGTTTTGAAGCCCCTACCGGTCGCAAGTAAATTTTGTTTCTACCGATGCATTAAATGCGTCCTCAGCAATAGCTGTGCCACGACGCAAGGTATAACTCTGATAGCTGGTTTTTGAAGCCCCTACTGGTTGCAAGTGAATTTTATTTTTACAGATGCGTTAATGGAGATCTCAGTAATGGTTGTGCCAAAACGGAACGTGTAACTCGGAGATTACCTTCTGCCATTTCTGATTTTTTATATATTTTTCTCCTTTAGAGGTGGATTTTCAAGCCTCTACAGATGCATTAAGGAAGGTCTTAACAATAGTTGTGCCAAGGCGGAGCTGTAACTATAATTGTGAAATTTAGCTTTTACATTTATTTAAAAATTGTGCTGGAAAAATTGGCTGCTGAAAATTGTCTGCTAACTTCACACCGGTAAAATGTTATGCAACATGGTCCGAGTGATTTCTAATGGATTGACCCCAAAACATTACATTTACAGTTTAATTTATATTCCATTGGAGTTTACAGATTTTAAATTTTAGTTACCGATTATAAAATTTTCTAAATAATTTACCATATTTTGGTTCTTGTTTAACCAATCCTGCAACTATTCAAGTTTTCTGGATACCCATGCCGAACATTCTTATCTCAAACAGTGTATACTACTATACTTAAAAATGACTTTTTGTTTTTGATATAAACTTAAATATTTCTTAACAGTTGTGGTCCAGTCGTATGAAGTAGAAGCATATAACGCATACGTAATTCGAGGAAATTCTGCTCTGATGAAATGCGAAGTCCCTTCTTTTGTCTCTGATTTTGTTGTGGTTGAAAATTGGCAAGATTCCCAAGAAAACACTTACTTGCCTGATATTAGTTCTTACGGTAACAAAAATTTGTTTACCTAAGTGTGTAACCTTTCCTCCTGATACCTTCCATATTTTTAACACTTCCTTTTGCCGTTTCGTAATTGCTCAACAGTTCTGAAGGATCTTATTATTAAAGAGTTTATCTGGCGTGGCTACACAGAAATACTGAAATTATTAGTGTCGGGTTTGGTTACCGGTTTTTGTTATTTACATATATATATATATATATATATATATATTGCTATGATAAGAGGGTAGTTTAAGGGTAGATTAAGTCATAGGGGTCGTAGGATAGATATAAATAACTTTAACTTTAAGAAAACCAAATAATTCCATCTATTATAAGAGTAAATCGACTATTTTAGAAAAAGTCAATTGCGAGCAACACCGTATACATAGTATATTTGATTTAATGCATAAGAAAGAAGCTCATTTTACAATAATCCGATACCATTTAGCTAAAATAATAATATGTGTAATACGTTTTAAGTATAATGTATTAGTGAAGATGAGGTTTTAAATGCAACTAATTGCATCAATATAAATACATTATCTGTAAAGATAGATAAACTGGCATTCTGAATATCAACGCATGTATAAGAAAACGCATTCTAATACGTCACTAAATACGTGAATAGAAAGAATACTTTTGTTCAGAAAACCAACATTGTGTAACAAACAAATAAACACCAGGCGGTTCACTATATGATAAGTTTTGGACTTTTAAACGACAAACATTAAATACGTGACTGAATAAAAGCAATAATCGGAAATCCTAACAAAATACTGTAACGCTTACGTGATTGATGGAGCATTTCGTCGAAGAATTAAACCAGGGAATTTGAGAAAATGCCGAGTTCTGCCAGAGACAAGACAAAGTAGAAGCGTTGATCAATAAATACGCCAATGGAAACGATTGGTGGGAATGGCTTATAAATACAATAGCAAATGAATAAAGAGGTCAGTTTATATTCAACCAAGCGCAAACTATGCTCAAATGCAGTAGAAATTTACGTGATGAAACTAGTTAGTGAAACATTAAAATTCAGAATAAGTAAATTTTGAAAGTGCAAAAAGTATGCGACGAAAAATAAGCTGATCTACAAAATAGACATAAGTTAAAGAATTAATTAAATTTATTTTAATATTTAACAAAGCAGGGCTTTTGTTGATACGGCTGTTATTGGTGCCGCTTTCGTTGATGACAGTTTCGTTGATGTCATATGTACTAAGTTGATATTTAAGTTTACACGCAAGTCGATATTCATGTTGAGATCTAAGTTCGGAAAATTAAATTAGATCAGGAAACGTGTGAAAAGGAAATTAATGCTAGGGTTACAGATTTAGGTATAAAGATGCAGGAAATTCAGGGAAATTGTGAGATATGATTTAATGATGTAAATGGAAAATTGGGTAATTTAAAATCAGACTTCGAAAATGTTGGTAGGAATCAGGGGCAATACACTAGGATAAATAAACCGGAAATATCCGTTGAGCAATATTCAAAATTTTACGGAGACAACAAGGTGAATCCAAAAATATTTTTGAATAATATAAGAAAATTAATACAGGGATCAACGGAGGAAAGGTACAATTTAAATTTCGTAAGGTCAGTGTTGAAAGGAAGCGCGGAAATATGGTTTGACTTGATAGAAAATGAGATAGGATCATTTCAGGAATTTGAGAGTAGATTTCTAAGAAAATTTTGGGGGGACAATCAACAATACAAGGCGAGAGATAATTTAATTACGGGAAAATATAATCAGAACTTAGGGACGACACGAGAGTTATACGCCATACAAAAATATAGCAGATGCATTAGAAGCGGTTCCTGCAATAGTTGTGCCGATGCGGAAGGTGTAATTTGATCGCCTTCTGATTTTTATATTGTTATGGGGGTTACGGGTGTATTTCGTTTTTACAGCGGTCTCGGCAAAAGCTGGGCCAAGGCGAAAGGTGTAACTCGATTGCCTTCTGTCATTTCTGATTTTTAATATCTTTATCTTTTAAGGGTGGTTTTGAAGCCCTACCGGTCGCAAGTAAATTTTGTTTCTACCGATGCATTAAATGCGTCCTCAGCAATAGCTGTGCCACGACGCAAGGTATAACTCTGATAGCTGGTTTTTGAAGCCCCTACTGGTTGCAAGTGAATTTTATTTTTACAGATGCGTTAATGGAGATCTCAGTAATGGTTGTGCCAAAACGGAACGTGTAACTCGGAGATTACCTTCTGCCATTTCTGATTTTTTATATATTTTTCTCCTTTAGAGGTGGATTTTCAAGCCTCTACAGATGCATTAAGGAAGGTCTTAACAATAGTTGTGCCAAGGCGGAGCTGTAACTATAATTGTGAAATTTAGCTTTTACATTTATTTAAAAATTGTGCTGGAAAAATTGGCTGCTGAAAATTGTCTGCTAACTTCACACCGGTAAAATGTTATGCAACATGGTCCGAGTGATTTCTAATGGATTGACCCCAAAACATTACATTTACAGTTTAATTTATATTCCATTGGAGTTTACAGATTTTAAATTTTAGTTACCGATTATAAAATTTTCTAAATAATTTACCATATTTTGGTTCTTGTTTAACCAATCCTGCAACTATTCAAGTTTTCTGGATACCCATGCCGAACATTCTTATCTCAAACAGTGTATACTACTATACTTAAAATGACTTTTGTTTTTGATATAAACTTAAATATTTCTTAACAGTTGTGGTCCAGTCGTATGAAGTAGAAGCATATAACGCATACGTAATTCGAGGAAATTCTGCTCTGATGAAATGCGAAGTCCCTTCTTTTGTCTCTGATTTTGTTGTGGTTGAAAATTGGCAAGATTCCCAAGAAAACACTTACTTGCCTGATATTAGTTCTTACGGTAACAAAATTTGTTTACCTAAGTGTGTAACCTTTCCTCCTGATACCTTCCATATTTTTAACACTTCCTTTTGCCGTTTCGTAATTGCTCAACAGTTCTGAAGGATCTTATTATTAAAGAGTTTATCTGGCGTGGCTACACAGAAATACTGAAATTATTAGTGTCGGGTTTGGTTACCGGTTTTTGTTATTTACATATATATATATATATATATATATATTGCTATGATAAGAGGGTAGTTTAAGGGTAGATTAAGTCATAGGGGTCGTAGGATAGATATAAATAACTTTAACTTTAAGAAAACCAAATAATTCCATCTATTATAAGAGTAAATCGACTATTTTAGAAAAAGTCAATTGCGAGCAACACCGTATACATAGTATATTTGATTTAATGCATAAGAAAGAAGCTCATTTTACAATAATCCGATACCATTTAGCTAAAATAATAATATGTGTAATACGTTTTAAGTATAATGTATTAGTGAAGATGAGGTTTTAAATGCAACTAATTGCATCAATATAAATACATTATCTGTAAAGATAGATAAACTGGCATTCTGAATATCAACGCATGTATAAGAAAACGCATTCTAATACGTCACTAAATACGTGAATAGAAAGAATACTTTTGTTCAGAAAACCAACATTGTGTAACAAACAAATAAACACCAGGCGGTTCACTATATGATAAGTTTTGGACTTTTAAACGACAAACATTAAATACGTGACTGAATAAAAGCAATAATCGGAAATCCTAACAAAATACTGTAACGCTTACGTGATTGATGGAGCATTTCGTCGAAGAATTAAACCAGGGAATTTGAGAAAATGCCGAGTTCTGCCAGAGACAAGACAAAGTAGAAGCGTTGATCAATAAATACGCCAATGGAAACGATTGGTGGGAATGGCTTATAAATACAATAGCAAATGAATAAAGAGGTCAGTTTATATTCAACCAAGCGCAAACTATGCTCAAATGCAGTAGAAATTTACGTGATGAAACTAGTTAGTGAAACATTAAAATTCAGAATAAGTAAATTTTGAAAGTGCAAAAGTATGCGACGAAAAATAAGCTGATCTACAAAATAGACATAAGTTAAAGAATTAATTAAATTTATTTTAATATTTAACAAAGCAGGGCTTTTGTTGATACGGCTGTTATTGGTGCCGCTTTCGTTGATGACAGTTTCGTTGATGTCATATGTACTAAGTTGATATTTAAGTTTACACGCAAGTCGATATTCATGTTGAGATCTAAGTTCGGAAAATTAAATTAGACCAGGAAACGTGTGAAAAGGTAACTAATGCTAGGATTACAGACTTAGGTGTAAATATACAGGAAATTCAGGGAAATTGTGAGATAGGATTTAATGATGTAATTAGAGAATTGGGTAATTTAAAATCAGACTACGAAAATGTTGGTAGGAACCAGGGACAATAGACTAGGATAAATAGACCGGAAATATCCGTTGACCAATATTCAAAATTTTACGGAGACAACAAGGTGAATCCAAAAATATTTTTGAATAATATAAAAAAATTAATACAGGGATGAATGGATGAAAGGTACAATTTAAATTTCGTAAGGTCAGTGTTGAAAGGAAGCGCGGAAATATGGTTTGACTTGATAGAAAATGAGATAGGATCATTTCAGGAATTTGAGAGTAGATTTCTAAGAAAATTTTGGGGGGACAATCAACAATACAAGGCGAGAGATAATTTAATTACGGGAAAATATAATCAGAACTTAGGGACGACACGAGAGTTATACGCCATACAAAAATATAGTATAGCAAAGCAATTAGATCCTCCTATGGTAAAAACGCAAATTATAAAGTACTTAGCAGGACATTTTGGAGAAGAGGTAAGACATTATGTTACGATTCAAAATATAGTGAATAGGGAGATCTTCCTGGAATATTTACAACGTTGTGATGAGTTGGAACAAAGTCGTGTGGCGGAAGGTAGGATAAAAAGGCGACAAGAAAACGTAGTTAGAATGCAAAGGAGCACTGAAAATAATAGACCAAATTATAAGGGAAATTTTTATAGAAATAATTATAACTGCAACAATAATAATTTTAGACGGAATTGGAATACAAGAAACACGCTAAGAACAGAAAACTAGAGCAATTCATCACAGAAGAAGGAAAATTCAAAAGAATACTGGCGGACAATGCAACATATTTTAACAATGCTAGGTTTGTGTGGCAATGGGAAAACCAACAAATAGGAGTTGTTTTCTGTAGCATCCGTCATGCTCAGGGCAACCCTGCAGAAAGATACATCCAGGAAACATGTAAGTTTTTGCGTATGACATCATATCAAGATCATCGAAGTTGGGAAATAAATCTGCCAAAAGTTGAAGGGTTTATAAATCACACGCCTCAAACAGTCACTGAGGAATCTCCCATAACTTTAATGAGAAGAGTGTATCCTGATAGGCCGTGGGAAATTACACCAAGAGAAGAGGAGTTAGAAAGAAAATTGTATAGAGCCTGGAGAAGGCTACAAGAAAGAGCACGAAAGTACGTGTATAAGATGAACGAGAAGATAAAGAGGAGAATTACCTTCCAAATAGGGGACAAGGTAATAATCAAGAACCTAAGGGAAGGAAGAAGGCACCTTTATACATGTGCCAAGGTACACTTACCATATGTAGGTTCATTTCTGGTAAACAAGGTCATAGGAGAAAACACGTACGAACTAAAGGATGTAGATTCAGAGGCGATCATGGCAAAATTCCATGTGAATTTAATTTACCCATACAAGGAATTAAAAAAATAAAACAAGTGTACAAACTGTAACATAAATTAATGTAAATAGGGAAGTTAAATAGGGACATAATCATAGGTTAAGATAGATGTAGATAGGATTTAGGATAGGAGTATAGAGATAGGATCAATCAAATTTTGTAGATAATATTGGGGGAACAATTTGAAACAAAAGAGACATGTAAATAGTAAACAATAAAATAAAAATATAAGAATTTATAAGCAATGGGGATTTAATTTCACGTTGGGCGCAAAAAAGGGCATTGATTAAAAATTTTCTATTTAATTTGGAGGAATAATGCTATGATAACGTAAGCGTTCTGTATATTACAGCATTTTGTTAGGATTCCCGATTATTGGTTTTCTGAACAAATGTATTCCTTCTAGTCACGTATTTAGTGACGTATTAAGATGCGTTTGCATATAGATGCGTTGATATTTTTGACGTAATTATTAAATATTTGGAACGCCAATTTATCTATGTTTCCCGATAATTTTATTTGCTGCAATTAGTTGCTTCTAAAATCTTATCTTTACTCGTAAATTATACTTAAACATATTATACGACGCACATATTACTATTCTAATTAAATGGTATCGGATTATTACTAAATGAGCTTCTTTCTCATGCATTTAATCAAATATCTTTTATATACAGTGTCCTCGCAATTGACTTTTTGTAGAATAGTCGATTTACTCCTGTAATTGATGGAATTATTTGATTTTCTTAAAGTTAAAGTTATTTATATCTAATCCTACACCCCTATGACTTAATCTACCCTTAAACTACCCTCTTATGATAGCAATATATATATATATATATTGTCGTGGAAATTATAGGTTAAGAAGGGTATTTAGGTCTAGATAATAAATTTTTAACGACTGTGTATATAGGAAATAGGAACAATTTAGTTCCGCGCCAAATTAATCAGTTTAGAGATTGAAACGGACGGATAATAAGATATTTTTGTAATTCTAAATTAGAATGTTAAAATTGCATAGCGGGTAGAAGCTTTAGATTACATGATAACCCAAGGATACGCATAATTAGTTGTAATAATTTAAATCAAGCGCATCGGATAAGAAACGGAGCTTTTGAGTATACAAAATCAATAATTTAAACGCATGTTTTCATATAAATAAACGAAACGTTCGTTATACAAATCCTAAGAAGTGCTAAACTCGGAATTATTATTTTAAACGGATAGTTTACTTCATAGAAACATCTGATAGTTAAATGTCAAGTTCAAAGAACTTAAACGAACGTTGGCACAAAATTCTGTATAATTGTTTGTAACGGTCGGTGTACAAGCTGTTAAAATAACACATGCTTTGAAGACGAATTGAAGTGAAATATCCATAATGTAAAACAGACAGAGAACACACACCACAATATCGATTTTCTGTAGCTTGAGAGGGGTTCTAAAAGAGACAATAAATATGGGTGAAACGAAGAAAGCTAGCTAGGGGGTTGGACGTTAAAAATGGGGGGAAAGCTATACAATTGGTCGAAGGCGAAAAGTTTTGAGAAGCTCGCGTCGGTTAGATGTTATGAGCGAATTTCAATGTAACAGCACGGTAAACTTGGAATTTTTCATACGTTGAAGCTCGTTACGAACAAAATTTGGAGAATTGGTTTTGGAAAATAAGCTTTTCGATGAAAAGAGGGTCCGTGAGGGGTATTCAAAAGCGTATAAATACACTGGGAACGGTATTAAAGCTCTCTTAGATCTCTGATATATCTCTTAGATATTTTACTTATTTGCTACTACGTGCTCTTACTTTGTACTGATTGTCGCTTATTCGTTAAATTATCATACAACATCCTATTTAAAAGTGTAAAATGCTGTTAGTAACGTACCGGTAATGTATTAAAAGTGTGATTTGCACAAGTGGGTGCTGGCTTAAAAAAGGTGCTGTTACTACACGCTACAATCTAATGATAGGATGGTACTTGGGTAAGCGAATGCGAATCGAGAAGTTTGAAACCAGTATGCGTGAAGTGTAGTGATTATGGAAGGTTAAGCTTGGTCAAGATAATTATCCGGGTAGAAATACTAAAGGTGGTTGCAGAGATTTGGATAGCGAATGGAAATGAGTTGGATCCAGGTATAAATACGAGGGTTTCGGAACACATCTTGAGAGGTAGCGATGGAAGAAGCTGACTCCAGGTAAAGAAATTAATTTCTTGCTTTTGCTTGAACATTTGTGCTGGTATTTTGTGCTTGAGTGTTTTGACTTATTGGGGGTGTATTTTATTACCATAAAAACTCATTTAAAGGGGTATATGTACAGGACATTGATATTGACTATTTAAAAATGTTTATAAATGATATAAAAATGTTGTTGTAAGAAGTAATCGGGTCTTTAGCTTTATTTTAAATAAAAACGCGATTTTTAAAAGCATTTAGAGTAACTGGGCTATACTGAGCTCAATATAGACCAGAATAGAAATCAATTTAGGGTTGCACGACGGGCCCTTCTACTCGTCGAAAATAAAATTGTGGAAATATATAAAAATCATAAAAAGATTTAAAGATTGAGATGGTAACATTTTTTTATATCATATATACAAATGTGTAAATATTTTCGTGCTAATGGGAACTTGTTAATATGTGTAAATAAAAAGGTTGCATGTCTTGTTGCATTATTTGAGTGGTAATTTCATTTGAGTGTATATGTGAGAAAGAATGAACTTAGGATGGTAGGTATCCAAGAAGAAGCAGATTTTAGAGCTAGCCGAGGTGTGTAGAAATAAGGAGGCGCTCCAAAGGTATTGTAAGAAATTTCTTTATTTTTTCAGAAATTTTTATGACGGGCCAACGAAGGCGATCCCGATTGTTCTAGAGATCCACTGCAATTTTATGACACCCAATCCGTGGGGCGAGAATTTCTTTAGAGAAATCTACAGAAATTTTATGTTATATGTTTATATATATATATATATATATATATATATATATATATATTGCTGTGATCCTCGTCCACTGGAACTGGTCCTTTCTAAAAAACATTCGAGCCCCACAGATTGGGCGTCAAGATATGCTGTGAAACCTACAAAAAGACTCACCAGAATAAAAAAAAATATTCGAGCCTCTCGAATTGGGCACCAAGATTTGCTGTGATTCTCGCCCTTTTGAATCTCTTCTGATAATCGCCTCTTTACTCTTTCTGCCTCGGTTGCTCACCTAGTTAAAAACTTTCATCCTCATTCATAAAAAAAACAAACACATTCCTACCACAAACATCAACGTTAACTCTATTTACATCAATATTCATAATACATTAAAATTTCAAAATTAAATTTCAGCATAAATTTCAGTATCATAAAATTTCAAGTTTAAATTTGTCATCATTTTTAATTTGCATCCAGAATTAAAGACGGTAGGATGCATACTAATTAAGTTACAATATGTGCAGACCTAAGTCTGAATAAAAGGGAGCATCTCCCACCCCTTTACGTTAATTAAACAGGTTAGTCTAATTGAGCTCAAAGACAGACCCAAATTTTCATCATAATCCAAAACATAAACCTGATAAATACTCATTTCTACTTATACAAGAAAATTTTATCTTAAAACTAAAAATTTGTTGTTTATACAAATTTACTGCTGTCCATTTTTTATCAAACAAATTATACAGATATTCGACACACACCAAAACATCTAAGATCGAACAAAATGCATAATTTACCTGAAGGTTACTGCACTCGTGACTTCAGTGTACATCGGACTTGTTCATCCCACCATTCCAGCTGGTTTATGTTTACGGCTTCAGATTCTGAACGCTTTTAAACTTTTCTACCCCACCATTCATCTAAATTGTTTCAGGGCTTCTCAGGAACTCATCTATGTATATCTAAATCTTGTTTTGTGGATCCAATCACGTTTACGAATAACATTTGATTATTAACACCCCCGAAAAATAGCACTGAAATTCATAATTCTTTCACGCTATACCCAAAACTGCCTACTTTTGTTTATTCATTTATCGTTACTAATTTGGATAATTGGTACAGTAATACTCGCAAATATAACTAGACTTTATTACCTTGTATCTTCTTTTCTAAATGCACTAATGCATAATAACTTGTATCGTAGCACGTATTCTGCTTGAAGTATGGTATCACATCAAAAAATAAAGAGCAAAACTGTTTAAAGTATTCAATAAAATCAAAAATCTAAGAGCCAAACTGTTTAAAGTATTGAATAAAAATCGAAAAACTAAGAGAGCGAAACTCACATAAACACGGGTTTATATAATGGCTCGCTTGCACGTCGGATTTGTCCCTCAGCGGACAATTTTTAGAATTTCGCATTCTATGTTCCCTTTCGACAGTCCGGCACAGCGATTCTACAAAATTTGCACTCGCGCCAGTTGAAAATCTAAGAAATTTTCACACGACACGCAACGCGTCTGTGAACAACTAATTAATTTTATACAGAAATCGTTACGTTTACACCTCTCATATCTGCATCTTATTTTCACCAATCGTAAACCTCGTGACGTTGCTCAAATCCCGCCTTTTATTATTCGTGTCTCGGCTTTGCGCGTTTTATCAGTCTCTTTCTACCCTGGTCTGAGTGGTTCAAATCGATATTCTTTACTATCTGTTATTTCAATCCACGTGGACTCGCGACGTGACTTACTTGAGTTAAATAATCCCTCAACTAACCTTCCCGTTAATATAAGCTACGGTTTATCCGACCGTTTGCAATATACGCAGAATTTTCATGTTTATCCAAACAAATTAAACAGAACGTGACATTTAAAATACGCAGGTGTTCAATCGTAATACTTCTACGATTTGGATATTCCACGTATTTTAACTTCCTTGATAGATTTGTATGCTAGCAACGCGTCTCATATTTGGTATTATTGGATTTTTAAAAGCTTTTATGCATATTATACCTTAATAATCGTTCAATTAACTCCAATTAAAATAATAATGAACGGCATTGACTTCTACCCTTTAATTTTTAGCGAATACTAATTAAATATTAATTATTATTTGTACACTTTGTTTAATACCCGTTACTTAAAATTGAATTAATTAATATAAATTTCGCACGTAATTTCTATTTGTTTCTTTATACAGGGTGATTAAAATTATTTGATGTCGTTAATTAATTTTCTACCCTGGTCTAAATTTGAGTAATATATATATATATATATATATATATATATATATATTCTTGTATATAATTACTATGTTTTTTTGTCTCTACTATTTTATATAATATAATTACTGCTCCTTTAAACAAGATTTTATTATACGACTTTTGTCGTCGTCCCTAATGATTTCAAATCGAGGTGCTTTAGCAAACGTTTGGTTGGTTTTTCTTTTACTAATTACTATATTTTATATGCCTCGACTATTTGAAACTTTAATCTCAGGGTTTTCTCACCTACTCACCGTGGGTTCAATCGTGAGTAGATGTGCAATACCAACCAAACTGCACCCTCGTTTGTTTTACCACTTTTGAAATGTACTAAATTTATTTTAATATGCCAAATCTTAATAGATCAACGATGCCTGATGTCAAATTAATTTATGTAACTTTTATGACTTTAATTTCTGACGTTCTAATATATTCACGGTACTTACCAGAAATATACCGCGCTGAAGGCCTTCCTTTGACTGCTGGCTCAAGTTCGGAATTGCCGTACGCACTTTTACACAAGATTCTCCAAAATTGTCCTCTTGCGCACTGCCTCCAGGTATTTGTAAAACAATTTTGATGCCCCAAACCTGAAATAATGTTACCCCAATTTAGAATTTAGTAAAACCTTTATCTACTTTCCTGCGTCAATTCTTCCTCGCCGTATTCCTATCTCCTGTTCCTCTGCTCCGTATCCCGCTTACTTCTCTTTCGCACAACCAAATCAATCCCGCTGTCTTAATACAAATCACTCCTAATCCTTCTATACCAATTATCCATACGATGTCCTTCTGCCGTTATATCTTCTCAAATCAATCCCAAAATTCTTTACGTCGTCGATGCCTTCTTTAACCACTCCAATATCCTGCTGCCGTAATACCCAAATCTATCCCAAAACCAACACTAATCTTCTCAAATAATATACCGTCGCTTTCTCCTTTACATCAATAACCACTTCCAAAATCTTCTTTACATACACGCTGACTTTCCTTTTCACTTTTAAACACTTTATATACTTTCTTTTATACTTGGATTAAATAATACTCGATGAATACACAAATAAACTTTTATTTCAAAACTATTTTACAATTTTAACGCAGGTTTCATAAATAGGTCTGTATCTGAACAAATTTTAAAAGAAGTCCTTATTTATATCGCTTAGTTATTAACTAAACAAACTTAGCTTACTACAATAACATTTTTTACATATATAACATCCAATAACAAATCTCCTATCTTTCAGTGTCCAACATACCTTCGCTATAGTCTTTATAATAATTTTAAATTTCTACCATTGGTCCAAAACACTTCACTAAACTCCAATAACCTTTACATTTTGATTCACTTTAAATTTTGATTTACAGTTCGTCTAAAAGTTTGATTCTATAAAAGGAAAAGCCAAATAATTCATACACGACCTGGACGCTTTGTTATATTGCAGATATCCATAAATGCGTCCGGCTTTCCGACGGCAAATGTACTCTCAACTGGCTCATGAAATATCAACTCAGTATAAAACCTCAAGTACCGTGCATTATATCAACGTCATAAAGTCATGTTACTACCTTTTGGCATATAAGTTTCAATCTGAAATGGTACATACTTTAACGTATGTAAAGTATAGCAAAATTTATAGTTTTTTAAATTATTAAATCTGAAATATTTACCCTATCGCTTGGCATACACCCCTATTAATACAAATATACCTTTAGAAACCTTATAACCCCTCCCTTACACAATAATATATATATATATATATATATATATATATATATATATATATATATATTGCTATGAATAAACTGAAATTGTAATTATCGTTCTCCGACGTTGGGCTGTCTTATTAATATTGCTATAATTTCCCACCAGAAACTTAACTGGATTTTATCTTGAACCAACCTTGTCTACCAATAACAAAATTTGATACGTTACCGCCTTACTCGTTATCAATTTCGTATTTAACTTATAGCTCCTCCTTGAACTGTTTAAATTATCAAATCACTCCCATTAACTTTATCTTATGACCTCGACTAGCATTTATTTGGAATTATAAAATTCAGTTAATTCGATTCTATATAATGAAACAAATATTATGTACAGTTTTTGTAAATTATTTAAAATACACTTTTCAATTAATTAATGTTGTGAATCTCATTTATCAGAAATCATATACTTTTTATTCAAAACCCAAAGTCACCAAAAAACCTATTATTTTTATAAAAAAAAAGAAGTGTGGAACGTTCGAAACCTCTTATCATATTACGCACTTTACACGTATTCAAGTCCTCCTTTTGTTGACTTTTTCACATTCATTTTATATTAAGCAAATTCAATATTCAAAATAAAAAAAAATAGAAAAGAAAATGTCTTATAACTAAAAATCTGACCTGGTCTATTTTCTTCGCATTGACGCATCCATAACAGCTAGTATTTCCCATGCATTAAGCCATCCATTTGAATAAAATTTATTTTCCCCCAATTCAGGATTATTACATGCCCATTCGAAATATTGTCTATCCACACGCTTGAACCATTGCCTTTAAATTATTGCCATCATCCTCTGGACTACCATTATTAACTTATACTTATACACCCCTATTTATTGTCATCTCATTCAGACTTATTCCTTCTTATCAATTTCCCCAAACTTAGAATTGGATTATCATTATTTATTTTCCCTTGACTTATAAATTGTATTATTCTCCCCCAGGACTCGGAACTTGGATTTTTTCTCCCCGGCTTCAGAAGCCCTATTATTATTATGTTTTAGTTTAAAATAAATTCCCTAAAATCTACTTACGTTTAATCGGCAATCGTAATTTTCATTTTAGCACTTATACAACTTTTCACTTTGAATTATTATTACGTATCACTTTGTTTCATAGTGGCGCACCTCGGCCTTTGTTGAGTTGAAAACTGCCTCGTTATCACTGTGCTTGTTAATATATCATTGACCTCCTACTCCGTCAGTGGATATGATCTACAAACTCGTCGCTCATTTTAACGAATCAAATATTTGCATTCAAAGTAGTTTCTGATGTAATTTTCTATGCTTTCCAATAATTGTGGCCTGCTCGCAGCTGTCTTCGTTATCAAACATGCGGTGTTTTGAGGAATCTAATTGCTTTTCCATAAACAACTGATGCAATTCGACTTTTAATTTTCATATATGCATGTTATTTACGCAATTTTTAATCTCCTTTCTTATTAAAAATGGTTAACTATTTTGTACGCATTTACATTATGCTTCCTAAAGCTCTATTTCCTATCTCCATATTACCCTAATTGTTTGGAACTCTTTTGAATGCGTGTCTAATTACACTTTATTATGTTTACTTATAAATACGCGTGCTTCCACTGAAAAATATCATTATTTGCATTGCCTAAATTAACTAAAACTTTATCTACAGGGTATTAAATATTTACTATTTATCTAATGCATGTGTTCCTGGTTTCTACGCTAACTATGCGTCTTCCTGTGTGTATTTGCGTCGCTTAAAACTACTTATACTTTATATACAGGGTGTTGACTGCTTACTATTTACAAACTATCTCCATTTCTCAATTCTTTACTAAATAAATGCAGTTTTCTGCTGCCTATGGTAATTTCTCATTTCTAAACGACCTTTACTATAAAGTACACCCTTAAACAACCCCTTATCACAGCATTATATATATATATATATATATATATATATATATATATATATAATATACCAGAAGTGGACAGTTGTTTTGGCTCGGGGGCTACTTTGTAGGAGCAGAAGTTGACGGAGGAATCGTCAGTCACGTACACGAAAGTAATCTTGGTTCTAGGTGGATTTTTCTGACTATCGTGACGCGCCACTAAAAACTGTGGCGGGCTACATGCGACCCGCGGATCCCTATTTCCTCCCCCTGGTATATAGCAATTTACCTGCATGTATATCTAAACATATGTTGAGATCGAGTTAATATTCATTATTTTTGTATAACTACCCTTATTCAGCGTGAGCGCCTTTTCAAGTTGTTTTCTTACGGAAACATTGCGTAGTTTGTAATATTGACGAGTTTGAGAACTCTCAAACTTGAAACGGTGTAGTGGGGGGTGGGGTTGGGATCATTGATTTCTGGCGGGGGTACTAAAATGTTCAAAATCAACCTTAGATTTTATTATCGCAATTTGCACGGAAGGAGACACGATTTGGTTTGCTACGCGTATACTTTATTCACTGTCAATTTTTCTTGCGCATTTCTAGAGGATCTAATATTTTTACAGTACATTTGGAAAGGATTGTGAAACACGCAATGTAAATGTGACTATGGTGATTTGAACTATATAGTTTTTCCTGTTGATAATTTTATTTTTTAAATTGCTGATCAAAATTTTTTAAAAATTCCCCTGAGCGTTAAGCGTTTCTTTGAAAACAAAGCTGTATCGTAGATCACTTGTAAAATGATTATATTTATTTAAATATAGCATATAAGCAAAATATCTGTTAATAGTTGTGGCCCAATCCTATGAAGTGGAAGCTGATAATGAATACGTAATTCGCGGAAATTCTGCCGTAATGAAATGCGAAGTTCCTTCATTTGTTTCCGATTTTGTTATTGTTGAAAATTGGCAGGATTCACAAGGAAACACTTACTTACCTGATATTAATTCCTATGGTAAAATTAAGATAATTAGCAGTTTTAACTTTTCATCCTTCACATTCCTTGTTATTAATACTTCCTTTTGTCCTTTCACAGTTGTGCAACAGTTCTATCAGAGTCGCGTCATTGATGAATTTGTGCTACTTGGCAACGCGGGATTATTGAAATGTTTAGTACCAAGTTTTGTTACTGATTTTGTGGAAATCGAGTCATGGATTGCTGATGATGGGAAAATGTATAAATATGATGTAATTGATACAGATAGTTATGGTAAAGTTTTATTTCTGAAAATATTCCTTTAAGAATACCTTTTACCGTTTTGCAAAAACTAGATTTGTTGCATCAAACATTGCACTTTGCACAAAAGTGCAGGTTCTAGGTTCCTACATCAAGATATATTTTATTCAACAATAAACAAGATTATACTCAATTGGTAACATTTGCATAATTATATCGGCCACGGCAGTTAAAATTTGAACTTTGAAAAAGAAATTTTAAATTTTTCTTATTTGGGTTAACGATCGATTAATGACGTCACGTAGTTGTTTAATTAAAGCATGTAATTAACACGTGTCTTACAAAATAATGCATGAAGACGCATGTATATAAGTGGTCGCATATTTAAAAGCTCATATTCAAGCAGTACAACATGAGCGTTAGGGGGTGAGATGGTGCGTAAAAAGAGCTGTAGACAGAATATTTAAAGAAATTATAAAGTTAATGACTATTAGCATTATTTTTAACTTAAGAATTAGTTTAAAAGCTTTTTATTCTCAAAGCAATTAGGTTTTATATATATATATATATATATATATATATATATATATATTGCTATGATACCGTCGCACACCGATGTACTTAACGTTCAGTTTCCTTCTGCCCATAACCGCTGTGTCTCTAAATAACCTCAACTTTAAACTTTAAATCCAATTCTTTTTATATGCACCGACTAGCTCAGTTTAATCCACACAGAGTGCACGACGGTACGATAACAAAGAAGTTTTACCCCCTTTTTTTTTCTCGCACTTTCCTACTTAAACGATATAAACGAAACTAACCAAAATTTGTATAATGACCAAGAATATATACACTTTACAGCTTAATAACTTTGATAATGTAATTCACTATCCAAAAATAAACCCCTGAATCAAAATAACAATATGAATTTGTTTGTCCCCAAATTGTAACTCACTTAAATCAATTTAAAGCCAGCAAAAATAACACTATTTGCTATTGGAAATACCTTTGAACGTTCAATGACCTTCCTTTTCACTCTACGTAATTTTTAAAAGATTTTTGATGACTCTTTACATAAATATTTCAATATATGAAAAATGTAAGTGTTCAAAATGAAATTAATGCCTTATGCTATTAAAAATTGTTCTTATTTCTAACCTGTTTCTCTGCGCGTTTCCAATCCTTCGAACTGCTGCTGCGTGTGGTTGACCAGTACCCCGGGATTGTTTTCAGTTGAATTCACTTGTTCATTGCGTAGTACAGCTCGGCCAAACCCCAAGTTTAATCCTGAGTTGATTTTCTTAATTAACTTCTCCCTTCAATGCTCAGATGCTTATGTAGACCAATATTTAGATGATTGTTTAGACGAATATTAGTTGGTTATTTAGTTAAGTCTCTGGTCTAATATTTATATTACTTATTTAGATAGTTAAAGCCCTTAGTTAGATAGTTAGAGCCCTAAGTTATTAAATATTAAAATTATGTTTAATTAAAAATTTTAACTTACGTTTCAAAGTCAACGGCAAACTTCTATCATACTTGCACTAGGATTATTATTTTAAAACTTTTCTATCACGACTTCCACAAAAATATGATTATTTAATGTTACTATGTCAAAAATAAAACACCTGTCAAATGTCAAACTTTACCTAACTTCCAACAAGTTTATATCTTTAATGTTTGTATTGCTAAACAAATGTATTTTTAATTTATATCTGTAGCCTCGCTTTAGTAAGTAACAGGATACCTTTATAATTTTACAGTATTATTATTTCTGTATATTTTAGTATCTTTGACAAAGGATTGAATATATCCGAAAGCTTAGATTTATAAAAAAGAGTACTGATTATTTAAGAAGACCTGAAACCTACAAAAAGAATACCATTTTATATTGAAATTAAGGTCGTTATCTTTATAAAGAAGTATATATATATATATATATATATATATATATATATATTTTGCTATGATAAGAAGGTAATTTAAGGGTACATTAAGTCAGAGATTGTAAGATACATGTAAACATTATTAACGTTATGAAAACCAAACAATTCCACCATTAAATAGGTGTAAATCGACTATTTTACATAAAGTCAATAGCGAGCACACTGTATATAAACCATAACCAATTTAATTCATAAGAAAGCTTATTATTTAATAATGAGATACTATTTAGCAAAAATAATAATGTGTACGTTGTATAGTACGTTTTAAGTTAAATATACAGGTCCAGAATTGGAAAGAAACGAGCAAAAATAAGGTTTTAAACGCATCAAGTTTCATCAAAATAAACACGTGATCGGTGAAGGCAAACAATCTGGCGTACTAGCTATTTAATAATATCATTAAATATATCAACGCATAAATAAGTAAACGCGTTCAAATACGTCATTATAAAAATATGAATACGTGACCAAAGACATTGTATTTGGATAAAATCCAACATATTTGGAGTAACAAACAATAAATAACAGGCGGTCCGTGATATGATAAAGTTTGAACTATAATCGACACAAACGTAAGACGTGATCAAAATGCAATAAATTTTTGTTTTTCTACGAAATATGCCACACAAAATTGAACATTTACATGTGAAATGGAATGTCTGACCAAGAATCGGAACAGGTAATTTTAGAAATATCGAATTCTGCAGAGATAAGACGCCTTCATCAACAAACACACGATGAATACCAATAAGAAAAATAGATATGAGGAGTCTATAAATATTATGGGGACCTCGACCTATGCACTAACAACGTCAATCGAAATTGAAATATTACGTAAAAGTGAACTTAGTGAAAATTAATATTTTATTAAAATAGTGAAAATTAAAAGTGCCAATTTATACAACGCGAAGTAGCCGTTTTGCTCTTAAAACGTAAGGTAAACTATTAATTGAATTTAATTTTAATGTTTAAGAATTTATGGCTCTGAATGTACCTCTAAATGAACGTCTAAATAAATCTCCAGATGTACTTCTAAATATACGTCTAAATAAATGTCTGAACGGACTTCGAGAATATTCTAAATTAAGCTACAAACAGACTTCAAGGAAATTCTAAATAAACGTACAAGGAAACATAAAATAAACGTCAAGATACTCAAATTAAACTACAAGTAAACTCCAAGTCATTCCAAAATCCGAAGGGAGAATTCAAGCAACAATTAATTCATCATTCTGGTCAACAAGTGCAGAAACTACGCTAACAAGTCAGGTTGTAACAATCCAGGGGTGCAGACCATCGATATTCAGAAGCAGTTCCTAGAGACAAGCAGAGAAAACACAGGTCAGAGATTTTATTCATTATTAGTATAAGACTGTTTTTATTTGAAAAATAGAGGGAGGATCGTTTTGAACGTTCAAAAGGTACTTGAAAGTAATTACAGTGGTATTTTTGCTGGCTTTCAGGGAACATAAATTTTGGTGGAATCAGCAATATATATATATATATATATATATATATATATATATATATATATACAGATACACACACACATACGATGTAACAAATTTCAGTTTATGCAAACAGTACGGTAATTTTATCCTTTCTTCCTCTAATTGCAACTACCACTCCAACCCTACCAGAGACGCTAATACTTTTTAGGTGTGCGCATACTTTTATAAAACGGGTTACTTTCTATTTTTGTGTTGTTAATTTATTTGATATCTACCTAATGTAATACAGAATTTTGTTTCAGTCGTTAATCAATATTACGAAGCTCAAGTATACGATGAATTTGTAATTAAAGGCAATACTGCTATATTTAAGTGTCAAGTCCCATCTTTTGTATCTGATCACGTTGATGTGCTTTCATGGCAAAATTCCGAAAACCAAGAATATTTGCAACCTGTAGATGATTATGGTAAACGTCCTGTAACTACCTGTATAACCTGTTTATATATACCCGTACTTTTGTTTCTTCCCTATTTATCCACGTTCCCTAACAATATACCAGTTTATCAAATGGAGATAGATTTATATATTTATATATTATATTTAAAGTTTTAACCAACTTCCCGATCTGATATTTGAAGTCAAATATTTCCGAAACCGGAAGTGCGGCTACATCGGGATCCGAAGTACAGTGAAGCACTGATAAAGCACTAAAGGGTGCTACATATGATCGTTAGTGCTTTCATAAGGGAAAGTGGTAACCAACTTCCAGATCTGAACTTGGAGTCGGGTATTTCCCAAACCAGAAGCGCAGCTGCGTTGAGAAATGAAGCACTAACAAAGCCCCTAAAGATTGCGTTACATATGATCCTTTGGGCTGCCACAACAAAAAAACTTGTAGTTAATTTCCAGATCTAATTTTTAAAGTCGAATATTTCCAAAACAGAATAAACGGGTTAGGGTCCAGAGCACAATGAAGCACACTAACGTCCGTGATACATATAATCGTTAATGCTTCTATAAGAAAAACGTAGCCAACTTCCAGTATCCAGCTATGCACTTTAAAGCCTGATATTTTCGAAATAGGAAGTGCGGTTGTGTTGGGGATCTACGATTAATGAAGCACTAAGGAATCACTAAAGATTGTTGTACATATGATCGTTAGTGCATACATAACAAAAGTTGTAGCTAACTTCCAGGTGTGATCTTTGAAGTCAAATATTTCCGAAACCGGAGTGCCATTCAGTTGTGGTTTGAAGTACAATGAAGCACTAATGAAGCATTAAAGATTATGCTACATATTGTTGTTAGTGCTTCTAGAAGAAAATGTTGTAGCCAACTTTCAGCTTCCAACACTGCATTTTAAAGTCCAAAACTGGAGGTGTGGCGTGTTAGAGGTTAAAGCATAATGAAGCACTAACGAAACAACATACTTTGTTTTTTCAAAGTTCAGATCTGAAAGTTGACTACAACTTTTTTTTGCTACGGAAGCACTAGCAATAATATGTAGCATGATCTTATTGTTTCATTGCTGCGTGGCAGTTCGAAGCACTAACAAAGCACTGAAGATTATGCTGCATACGATCGTTAGTGTTTGCTTAACAAAAAAGATGTAATTAACTTCCAGAAACTATGAAGTTGAATATTTCCGAAACAGGAAGTGCAACTACGATGTGCATTGAAGCACTAAAGCGTGTGTAATATTGTTCGGTAATGCATTCATAACAGAAAAGTTGTAACCAATTTCCAGATCTGATTTTTGAGGTAGAATATTTCTGAAACCGGATTTGGATTTAAAGCACTAAAAAATTTGCTACATGTGATCGTTAGTGCTTGCGCAACAAAAAGTTGTCAACTTCAGATCTCAAGTTTGAAATCAAATATTTCCGTAAACGTATGGGCGACTGTGTTGGGGTTTGAAGCACAATGAAACAGTTATAAAGCAATATAGATTTTACTGCATAATATCGTGAGTGCTTCTGTAACAAAAAAACATTAAGCCAACTTTCAGCTTACAATTTGAAGTCGAATATTTTCGAAAACAAAACAAATTATTCATCATTTGAAATGTGTTGTCTTATACACAACCAAGTAAAACAATATCAATCTTTACGAAGTGTTTTTTTAGCATTGAGATTTTTTTTAACTGTAGCTGCAAAGAACGTCTAGAAAAATACAATTACGATTTTCTCTTCCAATTCTAACTCGGTAAATATCATTCGTCTAGTTTAGGGCTATTATTTTCGTATCAAATTAAAATTTATTCCTTAAGTGTTCTCATATTTCTGATATCTACATTTGCATATCACTAAAATATAGAGCACCCTAGAGTACAAAACACTATCTTTTGGTAGTAAAAATCTTTGAAGTTGACATCAAGTTGTATGTCACCGAGATATGAAGCACTAACGACTGCAACGAATTTTTGAATTTGAAACAAACCGCGGCCAGCTGTGAAGTTAGCCCCAAAATGTAAGTGGTCACGGCTTTTTAATTAGTGGTCATACACCGGTGAGATATGAAGTACTAAAGAGCACCAACGAAGCACTAACTATCGGCTGTAGAATTTTTTAATGGAAGAAACCGCCGGAAAATTATAAATTGCAATTTTCGACGATACGATTATTCAGCGCTCTTATTTTATATAGCACTTAAGAGCACTAACGAAGCCCCAACTTTCAGCACCCATAAGATTGTTGGTGCTTACAAACTCGCAGCTAACCTCACGGACTTCCGTAAACTAGTGTTCCTACTATGATTATGTTTGTTTCTCACAACACGCATTCTAAATCATCATTTTTTTTATTGTTCCACTTTCAATTAAATGATAGCTCATATAGCAATAATGCAGCTTAAGAAAATAACTAATTGTAATCTGGTAACTTGAATAGAAAAATGTCTTGTTTTTATAGTATTAATATGTCGTCTAAAAACAGTTTTAAGTGAACGATAGGTACAATAACTCGTGAAAAATCTATTTTACAATTTCGGTTGGTCCAGACTAAAAATATTTATTATTTCTCTCGCACTTATTTTTTTCCACAAGGAGAAAGTTTTCTGTCTTGCTTATGGAATTTGTATAGGACGGTCTTCGTTTAACGCGAGAGGTCTTATAATTTTATATATCGATTTACCTCAGCCGTATTCTAATGTTTCTACTCTTCAAAGAAGTGGACTGTATAGCTACTTATTAGACGTGTTACGTACGCACTATCACTGTGTTTTTTTTTGGTTTATCTATAAAATCACATTCGGAGACACTAATGACTTAACTCACTTTACCGAAGCAACAAACGTTTCTCTTCGATGTCTATGAGCAAGTGTCGATCACTACCCCTTTAGTCCAACTTAATTTCCACAGGCACAAAGGAGATTTATGACAGGATATAAAGAGACAATAGATTGAATTGAATTGAATTGTCTTTATTATTAAATTAAATATACATTATAAGATATAAAGTTTTGATACAAACTGCATCAAGCGCGATTAGGGCCATTGGGCCCTGTCTTACACCTAACTTACATGCAGCTGTACTCTCGAATAAGGTAAAAAAATAATAAATAATAAAAAAAAACTTAAAGTTAAACATGAAAACGTGTGACAAAGAAATTTTAAAGAGCAAGGACACTACAAAATGACAGTCCTTGTTACGTCTATAATTTTCCACAAATTCCTTTTCACACTTTTCTTCCTTAAGAGAAATGTGTTTCTTGAAGGGAATATTTTCTAATTCCCAAAATCGACGAATGTCGCTGTCTAAGGGGTCAACGAAAGCACACAACGACGTAATGGAATTATTCGGGGAAACGACCTTTCCGTTAAAACTCAAAGGTTGTTTTATTAGCAATTGGCTCGTTAACGACACCCCAACGAGATTCGTTCAAGAAAACCTGAGCAAAGATTTCAGCTCCGAGTAGCATGTCAATCTTACCGGAATATTAAAATTAGGATCAGCTAAGGCCAAACCTCGAGTATGCGACCATTCCTTGTCCCCCTATAGACGACGAAGGTAATTGATTACAAATGTTAGGTAAAATATAACGATCAATTTCATATGCTCGAGACCTTGCTCCCGAGGGGCTGACTACACACGATAGTGTACCAGACACCAACTACGAATTCAGACCAAGTCCTTGAACAGTGACATTGGCTCTCCGTTTCTTTAAACCTAATTTCTGATGGCACCTTTCAGTCATAAAACTTTCCAAGGATCCGTTATCAAAAATTATACGAACAGGTTGCAATTTTCCTGTATAATCGAGCACCGACGCCATTGCCGTAGCTAACAGCATGGTTGTGTGTTCTAATGATGTCGAAATTAACGACAACAGATTGTCTTCACTAGATCTACTAGTGGAAGTAAGTCTTGGCACCGCTCTCCGAGGAGACGCTGACCTTTGACGATGAGTTGTCTGCGTAGAGACACAGATTTTCTCGTTTATCGAAGTGAAGTAACGAATTGTGTGACTGTTGACATTTTCTACACGACCAATCCAACTTACAATTTTTTACCGAATGTGAAGTATTTAAACATTTAATAAAAATATTTTGAACCTTTACCACCTCAAATCTTTCTTGAGGGGTTTATCGAGAAACTGCTTACATCTAAAAATAGGATGCACAGCTTGACACAGACTACAATTTTTACCATCATTGGTGGTATCAACTAAAGAAGTTTTAGCCGAAGTGCTAACGAACTTTCCCTTTTCCCCTTGTTTCACGGAATCTCGAGATTCTAAGCATGTTCCTGCAACAATGTCATTTACTTCCAATACTTTACATTGTTTTTCAATGTACGACCTTAAATCTTTAAACGAGGGAATCTCGCCACTATTTTCTAATTTAAAACGGTTTAAAACGTTTGTATCTAATTTTTCGATAACAGATTAAACAACGTGAAATCTAATAAATCTATTTCCATCTGCTTTAACGCGAATATATTTTCATCAAAACAACTAATTAATTGCCGGAGTTCCGTGTGCGAGCCTGAGGAACTTACCTTAGGGCATTTTTCGAGAGCATTAAAATATGTCGAAAGTAATAACCTCTTGGACGGAAAACGATTAGTAATGATTTTATAGGCTTTATCGTATGCACAATCGTTTAATAGCAAATGTTTTATTAACGCACGCGACGAATCATCTAGTGTATCTACGAGATAGCAAAATTTTTCACCCGGGACAAACTGACATTATCATGAATCAATCGCTTATAAATTGCATGATAACTTTCAAAGCCCAAAATACGACCTGATAGGTGTTTCAAGCGAATACCACTATTTATCGACAACGGATTATTCATATTTTCCGCCTGCGACTTATTTTCTACGAAATCTAATTCACATTGTTCAGCGATAATACGAATATCTGATAAATAATCATTGCGTCCTAAGATTCGAGAATTCATCCAATTGTGCATTTTCTTTGTCAAGGAAAATATCCTTGCAAAAAACCTTGAAATGATTTTCAATTTGCTCGACACTTTTTATCGATGCTCTAATTATAGCAATCGATACATTTTCCGGTTTATTCATGTTACTGTATATATGATCCAACCGTTTTACTACAAACCTATATTCAAGAATAGCTTTCAATTGATATAAACATATTAATGAATTAATGAACGACAATAAAAATTAACGTAAAAACAATGCGTACCTCAATACGCCACGACAACTAATTAATCTACGAAATTAAATTGTTGATTGACAAGTGCAACTAATTACAATGCTCGCTCGACAAAACGTTTAATGTTTTAAAATAAATATCAACAAAATAACCCCTTTGTTATACTATCCAATAAGTTATATGACCCGAGTGGTGCATCAAACTTTGGTCGACGAAAAATAAGATAAGAATTTAAAATACAACCCTCATAAATATAGTATTCGAAATTTTTACAAAGTTTACATCAAGTAAACCGACAGACCATTGATCCTTGCGACAAAGAAAAAGGTATGTATTATAAATCTACAGTTATACCCAAATGTTTCTACTATTAAATGTGCAAACAAGATATTAGCCTCTTTGCAGCACGCCTAAACATATCAAAACTACGACAATTATTAAATTAAAAGTATTAATGAGGAACGACAGGAATAGGAACTAATTATTTAATCAAATAATCCGGTTCGAAGGACCATTTTATTAACGCGCTAGGGGTCTCATAATTTTATATATCGACTTACCTCAGCCGTATTCTATTGTTCTATGTGTCGTTTCTACTCTTCAACGAAGTGGACGGTATGGCTATTTATTGGACGTGTTACGTACGCACTATCACTGTGTTTTTTTAGGATTTATCCATAAAATCACATTCGGAGACATTAATGACTTAACTCACTTTACCGAACCAACAAACGTTTCTCTTCGATGTGTATGGCCAAGTGTCGATCACTACCTCTTTAGTCCAACTTAATTTCCATAGGCACAAAGGAGGTTCATGACAGGATATAACGGGACAAGGGATGACAGCTTTGCTATTATATTTACAACTACGAATTTACGACGACTTAAAATTAAACACGCAAACGTACGACAAAGAGACCAAACAGTCTTTGTGTTGCAACGAACGAAACGGGCCTACTTGCAGTTACAGACAGTATGTTAAAAAATATTGCGAACGCGGCAGAAATTAAATGAAGGAACGGTAAGGAGCTGAAAAACCAAAGCCAGATTAATAGGCTAAAGTGGACTGACTGCCTCACGGACATATATTTTTTGATGGTAGAAGAATGGTTCTGAAATATCAACTTAAAGTAGATACGCTTTGTAGGTTGAAAACCAAGAGGTACACTAAATACAAATTGTTACGTGTTAAACAAGGAATGCGTAAATTAAATCTATGTAATCTATGTAATTCGTGCTTGTGATAAATGGAAGAGAGATGTACATAAAAAGCGAGCTTTGCTTAGCATTTCTGCTTTTGTGTTTTTCTGTCTGTGTTTATTGCAGACCACAGTTATAGAAAATTACGAAAATTAAATTTGGGGAATTTCTTATTTCACATGTAAGGGCTTCAGAGGGTATTCAGAGCATTTTTGTTTTTTTAAACTTACGAAAATTTGAAAGGGAGCTAAAATCTAGAAAGGTGTGGAAATATGCAAAAAAACCTTTTTCTAAAAAATTTCGAAACGTTACAAATACGATAGGAAAAATTCGTCTTATGCTGTGTCAAAAATATAAATATCCAATGCCTGATAATCACATATACGTTAGGGTTGGCACAAAGGGGTTTTATCCTAAAATTTAGTATCTTAATATACATATTATCGTTTCTTATTTATTGCAGTTGTTTCTCAACCATACACTGCAAATGTTATGGACGAAAGTGTTCTAAAAGGAAATACTGCTATTTTCAAATGCCACATTCCCAGTTTTGTGAGTGACTATGTCCAAGTTACCTCGTGGTTGCAAGATGAAAATCATGAAGTTACGCCTGGAGATAAGTACGGTGTGTGATTTATAATGACATTTATTTTTTAATTACATTTTGAACACAAGTCCTTAGTATGGTAGATTTTTCTGTATATTTTAGAGTTATTAAGAAAAACATTTTATAATACACCTAATTTCATGGCCCTCTAACTGTGTGGTAAAGTTAGTAGATGACGCTTGTAAAAGAATTAATAATAAACATATCAAGAATAGAAAATAACAAGTACCTCACCAACTTTACCACAAGTTATTCCATTTTTTTTTAATTACATGCAACTAAATTTGAGAAAACAAATATTCTTCTCTTTATAAGCATAACAACTTGGTCTTACAGGTATAAACATTTTGTTATTATGTCCAGGACTTTCTATCTTTTGTCAAATATTCAGAACATTTTTAAAAAAAACACGATATAAACATTAGAAATCCGCGGAAAACCCGCTTCAATTAATTCTAATAGTTTTCCCGTTGATTTCCTATTTCCAGAAAATTAAAACAAATCGATTTTACTTTAAAAGCTTGTTTTAGCCCCAGAAAATCTAGCCGGTAATCCATAGAAAAACTCGGTGAAGTACTCCGCTGGAAATCCTTTTTCGGTCAAATACCGAAGACCTCGACTGTATTAACAAAATGGTTTCCAACTAACTCGGTGGGACGAGCAGTGTGTTTGAAGAGGGTTCCGAATAGCTATCGGGTGTGAAATGTCTTTATGGAGAAGTATCTTGGACGCCACCTAATCTTGCAGGGTTTCTAGGGAAAAGCCCTAAAAAGAATAATAAGAGGGTGCCAAAACCTGAGATTAAGCGAGGCATTCTGGCTTAAAATTTACCCGAGAAATCGTTACGTACGCTATTGCCTAAACATAAACAACCCTTATCCATAGAACACAACGAAAAAACCTATTTAAAACAGCTAGCTGAAAAAAGGTTTTTAAAATCAACTGTTAAATGACGAAGTTTCAAACACACTTCAATGTAATTGCAAAATCATTTATTACAACAAAACTGTCACATTAATTGAAAGAAAACAAAAATGTCAATACATTATTCTACACGATTGTGTTATTAATGGTATTACACACCCGTGTTACTTACAATTACATGACAGACATCATTAAGCAAATATTAAAACTCAAATATACCACAAATTTACTTAAGTGCATAGCCTAATCATACAGACATACTATAAGACGTTTTATAATTTCATGCAATGAATTTTAAATGTTTATTGAATTACAAACTCTCTCTGGTATAGTTTTAGCTGGTTTTATAAATACCTGATGAGTGATTGTGAACTGTAGCTAAGACGGATACCATAACATGCCTACGTTGACTTAACAACCCTCAACATGTTTATCACCAATTTAAAATTATCGATTTGGGAACCAATGTACCCATAAAATTAAAAATAACCAACTTAGTAGGGTATTATCCGAACATTTGACGACTTTGTCTGTTCGATAACCTTTTTGTCGAAGGTAGTTAAGCTACTAAAGTTGCATATTGATTGTTTGGGTGTTAAGTACGAAGTGCTCTGATAAGAATAAATCTTCTTTTTGTAAAATAATTTGAGACATCCTCAGCAAACTTCGGACAGATGAATTTAGAGTGCAAAATGAAAATACCTTGTCGTTTCTTCTATCTGATCCTTATGTATAATTAACTTACGGATAACTGATTTTGTACCATTGATTCAATTTTTGACCGATCTTGTTATTTGTTTTTGTTCGTGTTCTATAAGCATGTGTGCATCTCACTTTGAAGCGTACCCTCGCAGTTGCATACTCTTACCAATTGAGCCATAGAAGCCCCGGATAAGAAAGACTACAAATTTAAATCGCATACACTATTATACAGTGAGTTTATAAAAGAACTCATTGATTTAAAGTTTTATTTGTACACAGTAAAGTTAAAATAATAGTTATTAAACGTATATAGTATTAATGAGAATTTTCTCAAGTTTTTTTTTAAACCTAATAAAGTTCTGTATGTGCACCATTTGTTGCCCTGGCCACGTCTAAACGATAATGCGTTTCTTCCCAGGTATTCAGCAGCATATCAAGCGTGACGGATGCTACAATTCCAACAATCCTCTCCCTCAAATGAGCAATGTCACGGATCTTCTCGGAATAAACAATGTTTTTTACGTCCCCAAAAAAAAGGAATCTAGTGGAGTCCGATCTGGGTCCCTTGGTGGCCATCCAATCGGCCCACATCTACCAATCCACCTGTTAGGGAAATGCAAGTTCAACGCATCACGGACACGGTTGCTATAGTGAGGTGGTGCGCCGCCTTGTTGGAAGACAGTCGCTCGCTTTCCTAGTTCGATATCATGTATCTGTGGGAAAACGTATAGTTCAAGCATTTCACAATAAATATCTCCATTAATTGTCTTCTCTGCGAAGATGAAAGGTTCTACGATACGATCTTGCATCAATCCATACCAAACATTGACTTTGGGAGAGTCTCGCTGATGTTCTATGCATTCATGCGGCGACTCAGACCCCCAAATTCTACAGTTGTGTCAGTTGACAGACCAACTTATGTGAAAAGTCGCCTCATCTGAAAACATAACATTTTCTAGGAAGTTATCATTTTCTTCAATCTTGTTCAAAATATAGACTGCTAAATCGAATCTTTTCACTTTGTCATTGGGCTTGATTTCATGCAGCAGTTGAATCTCACAACCACGTAATTTAAGCCTCTTTCGCATCATTTTGTACACGGTAGACTTAGGTATTCCCAACTCCAAACTTCGCCTTGCCAATGACTTTTTAGGGCTACGAATACAAGATGTACGGATCCGTTCCACATTCTGTTCAGAGACTGAAGGCCTACCCGGTGGCTTAATTTTTAAGACACTACCTGTTTCCCGAAAGTGATTATACCAATGCAGAATAGTTTTGTTAGTAGGTGCATCACCGCCATATTCACGTCGATAATTACGCTGAACTGTGATCACTGAACTCGATTGAATAAACAAAAACACACACTGAGCTTTCCGCTGTGGCGTAACCATGACTGGTGAGTGGCGACTGCCGACCGGCGGAAGCGGTAGCACTCTTCCCATGCCACGCTCGCTCCAAGGCCACGCACTGCGATCGAATATTAGCAAAACAATCTTGACAACATACTGAACTCAAGTTCAAAACCCGAAAGTTTATTACTGGTTTCGTTTTTTAATTATGATTTTTTAAATCGAGGAATTCTTTTATAAACTCCCTGTATATCAATCTAACTTTCGATTACGTTTAGCATTTTAGTCGATCACGTTTAACAATGTCAAGTTCTTGACATTTTGCCAAATATAGACTTGACGGTTAAAATTCGTGGCTGAAACTGTTAAATACAAATTTAAAGATAGCTGCACCTAAAAATGCATTTTATAATACTACGATATTAGATAATAATATGCAATTACAACTCGGACTTTTATGCAAAGTCTAAATGATTATTTTAAATTGAAATGATTGAAAGAACGAAATAATGACGCTGGCAGGATTTGAATCTGTAATCTTTCATTCCACACTCATTCTGTGATTTTTTTTTGTATACGGAATGGACAGGGTTAAGGGAGTTAAAGGGACGAAACAGACACCGTTCTAGAAATTACGAGATCATATTGGAAACGTCCCTTTTGTACGCTTAGTGGATTTATCTCTTTCATTTTAGAATGTTCTGATCTTCTGGCAGTGCAGGCAGACCATAGGCAAACTTCGGGGTCTTACCCCGGAGGTTGCTCTATGGCTGTTCTCCACAGTAGTGAAACCAATGCTTTGCTACGGTGCTGTAGTCTGGTAGTCAGGAATCAGACTAGCGTACCTAGCCAAGGAATTTATACATATACAAAAGCTAGCCTGTAGGTATTATAGGCTCTATGCGAATTACACCCTCAGCAGCATTGGAAGCCATTTTTGTCTCAGTCCTCTGGATCTGCGTGTGGAGGAGGTGGTTCTGAGAGCGACACTAAGGCTGCAAGACAAAGGACTATCAATCGACAAGTACTGCTGAGGTAGGCACCACAGCATCCTAAAAAACTTTGTCATTGGCTTACAACCGCAAAGATGTCAATGTCCGTGTGAACACTGATAACACGTGGTTTTCACGGTATCCACGAAAATTGCAGTATTCAGCGGGGATTTTTCCACGCTGAATTTTAAAAAAGTCCGCAGATCTAAATTAATAAACATATACGTGGGAGCTTGCACAATAAAACGCAACAAAGGTCTCACCGACTCTGAGCACGCGTCTCCACCAGATATCTCTATATTCACGGATGGGTCCAAAACAAAGGATGGATCAGGGGTAAGAATTTACTCAGATGACTTTGACCTTCGCGAAAGCGTGACACTAGGCGCATTGGCAACTACCTTTCAAGCAGAGGTAATTTCCGTCATGCACGGTCGCAAATCCCATTTTGGAACGTATTATTCAAAATAAAACCATACACATCTCGTGCGACAGTAGAACCGCGTTAATGGCCATACAAGCAGAAGTTTTTCCCAGGGGTAGCACTACATTGTCACTACACGTTACATCTTGCTTGTAGTACCAATACTCTCGAGCTGATCTGGATCAAAGGACACTCGGGAGCACATGGCAACGAGCAGGCGGACGATCTGGCGAGAGCTCAGTTCCGTGCTTCATCGGCCCTAAGCCTTCTGTTCCCATATTGCCTTCTGTAGTGGTCTCCATGTTAAAACTAGCAACCTTCATACAAACAGGTGGGCTAGCATGATAACCTGCCGACAGGCAAAATTGTGTAGCACGTCCCCTGCGACCAAAAACGGTAAATTTTGCATCAACTTGTCAAGACGGAAACTACAATTACTCGTGGGGTTTGACTAGGCACGGTAACATTAAAAGCCACTGCACAGGTTGGTCTTGTCTGATGACTGTAATGCAATAAACAACATCAAGTTTAAAGAAAGGTTTATTTAAATATAAATCAAGCTAAGCGACTACACATCATGAAAGCTTCTTACGTTCTTCTATATCTCTGAACAACAAGTTACAGTAACCCCTTACTTACTCCCTCTACTACCCTTAGGTCTATCGACGCACGCAGAAGGCCTGAAATATTTTACACATCCTCCGGCGCGGCAGCACAACTTAGCTTATCACTTCTTACTTCTAAAGGATACAATAATTGTATTGGGCGCCTAATTACGGTGCCATTCGCAATCTTAACGTAACAGGCACGCGCTTTGCCATCACGGCCGTTTATCACCTCTTTCACCAACCCTAATTTCCACAATAACCGTCGCTTATCATTTCCATGTATTAATACGACATCCCCTTGCTTAATCGCACACTCACGCGCATTCACGTTGTGATGAGCTCCTCTTAATAATTGTAAATATTCTGCGCTCCATCTTTTCCAAAAATAGTCTATAACGTTTGTTCTCTGCTTCCATAGCCTACGAATCTCATCTCCATTAATAACACGATCAACAAAAGGAATAGTAGCCAAAGCGGGTCGTAATAAAAAATGCGAAGGGGTTAACGGCATTAAATCTATAGGTTCAATACCTAGGTATGTGAGCGGGCGGGCGTTTATTGTTGCTTCAACCTCGGTAATGAGTGTATTTAGTTGATCTAAATTTAGTAAAGAACGTCCTATCGTAGCCCTAAGGGCGTCTTTTACACTTTTTACAAGTCGCTCGTAAAATCCTCCGTGCCAAGCCGCTCGCTCTACTATAAACTTCCACATAATTTGGTGACTGTTCACGAACTCGATCAATTCTGTACTCGCCATCACTTCGTTTAAGGTCGATATTTCACGTGATATTCTTTTAAATGTTTTAGCGTTATCTGAGTAAATGACCTTAGGAATCCCTCTACGGGCAAAGAACCGTTTACATGCACTGATTGTAGACGCAACATCCATTTTCAAAACAATCTCTAGATGAAGTGCTCGTATAACAGCGCAGGAAAATAAAAGCACATAACATTGAGTGATTACTATCTTTAAAATACAACGGTCCGGCGAAGTCTAAACCTGTCACTTCAAAGGGCTTTGTTTGCTGTATTCGATCTCTAGGTAACGGCGCGAAGGGACCCTGACTTTTCACGAAGTCGTTTACAGATAACACATATTGCTAAAACGGACTTTATTAATTACCGTCCTCGTGCAATCCAAAATCGTTTACGTAATTCATAAAGTGTTGCATTTACACCACTATGATAAAGAGTTTTATGAAACTTCATTATTAAGAGTTTACTTAAGTGTGAATTTTTCGATAGAATAACGGGATGCTTGAGGTCGAAATCTTCTCCTAAATTATGAAGACGTCCACCCGAACGCAGCAATTCATGTTTATCTAAGAAAGGGCTTAAAGTTGAAATACTCGATTTCCGTTCAATGTCCTCACCCTTTTTTAAACTGTTAACCTCCGAATAATAAACTTCCCGCTGCGCTTGCCTCAGTAAACATATTTCGGCCCTTTCAAATTCGTTTACGGTTAAGCTCTTCATTTCTTTATTATTTCTGGTTTTTAAATTTCCTATAAATCGTAAAACATACGCCGTTATCCGCACTAAACGATCAAAATCACTGTATCTGGAGGAATCTATAAATTGATTGCTACCTTTTATAGTGTCGTTAATTAGTAAAGACATTTTCGATACTATATCTATCGTTGACGTAGCTTTCTCTATCGTATTATCTGACCACGTTTGTTCACTTTCTAACAACAACCTAGGACCGTGCAACCAAGTTTCGGAATTTATTAAAGTACTTGAACTTATTCCGCAGGTTAATAAGTCCGCAGGGTTCTCGCGACCCGGACAATGTCTCCATGTTATATCTTTCGATATGGTCTGAATTTCTTTAACACGGTTAGCCACATATGGTTTCCACTTTGACGCATCACCTTTAATCCAATGCAACGCGATCAGAGAATCTGTCCAACACACTACCTTTTCGATTTTAATTCTATCGTTCTGATTGCACCAGTTAATTCCTAACACCTTTTGAATTTGTGCATTTTGCAATTCAACCTTGCTGTTTACTTCGAAACCGGTAATCGTCCATTTGCGTAAATTCATTGAGGCTCCTTGAAAAAGCTTACTTGAAAAGTCTTTTAAATGTTCTGCAACATTGTCGTTATTGTACCATAAGAATCGATGTGCGTCTTTATCGTCGGAATGTAAATAAATTTGTAGAAATGCTTTCTCAACGTCAGCCGTAATTCGGATCTCGCCTACACGAAAATTAAGCAAAATCTTAATTAAAAATCTGGACTTAAATTAGGCCCCTTTTCTAATAAGTCATTCAACGATTTTTGTCCCGGGGCATTTGAAGAGGCATCGAAAACCACTCGCAAACGCGTTGCTTGTTTATCTTCTCTAAAAACAGGCCTGTGCGGCATGTAGTAAACACGATCGCCATTTGTTGTTTCAGCATCACCGCGGGAAATTAACTCGGCATAATTATTATCCAACATTCCTTTGATAGCAGCGTTATATTCACATTTTTTGTTAATATTGGTCAATTTAAACTTTAGCCTCTGAGCACGAACTCGCGCACTAATTAAATTATCATCTTCAATCACTGCATCCTCATTCTTCCACGGTAACGCTACTAAATATCGATCATCACATTTATGAACGTTATTTTTCAAAAAATTATCGAAAAATCTCTTATCGTCGTCTGCTTCTTTAGTTATACCTATTGTTTCCAAATCCCACATACTTTCGGTTTCGGCTTCTGTCTTTATAACTGTCGCATGTAACACTGTCTGCAGATTTACTCCTATTGTTGTAGCATCAACTGGTATGGGACTATGCAAAGCATAACCAAATTTCGTGTCTACTGCTACTAAACCTTCGTTAAGACGAATATTTTTTCCTGTCACTACTGCCCAGTAATTGTTATAAGTATATTAATTCCATCAACAATTAATGCTCGATCTATATTAAACGGGATATTGTCAGCAAGTTGCAGGTTTTGATACTCTACCACGCTTTCTTTAGGTATATGTAAATTATCCATGCAAATTTCTGGAACTTCCACAGCCTCAATCGTTAAAATTTAATCTGTATATTGTCCCTTCAAAGTAATTAAAACGCGGTTGTAGAGTTTAGACGGTATTGATGAACTATTTCCAAACGCGGCACTACGAACCCTATGTTGTCCGACAACACGTAAATTCAATACCCTTGATAGATTCTCCTTAATAAATGAAAGTTGACTACCGCCGTCCATTACTAATCTAATTAACTTCTTTGAATTTTCGCCAAAGGCATAAACACAAGCCGTTTGCAATAGCACATTTTTGTTTATGTTTGTCATCAAACGACACCGACGGCGCGGAAGTGTTCATTGAACTCTCGCCTTTCGTTAATTTCACTGTTGCGTGCCTACCTCTGCATTCTTTACATCTTAAGAATCTATTTTTACAATATTTAGCACTATGGTTATTTCTCGTACAACGGTAACAATTTCCTGCCGCCTTTAGAATTTCTCTTTTCCTCGCCAAAGGTACATCTGCGTCACACATTTCGGTTTTATGTTTTTTCTTGCAGAAAGCACAGCATTCAATACGTTTGTTCGGGGTGACTAATAAACTAGACGCAGTTCGTTTGTAATGCGTTCTCTTCTCTGTTGGGAGCATCTTTTCTTTACCATCTGCATCCGGTTTTAAAACTTGTTCCAACGACTCGAGTTCGTTTTTAAGAAACTGCAACAAATCCTTTACCTGGCGATCTGCATCTTCCTCTGACCTTGATGATGAACTTTCTAAATTATTCGTAGTAATTTCTAGATGATTGGATGATTTCATTTTCATTTGTCCATAAAATCCTAAGCGCAATTCCGTTGGCAACGACTTCATGAGAGTCGACTTTACGATTATGTTATACTGAGAACTAGATACTTCTAAGATTTCAAGAGCACGCATAGCTGAAGTGATTAGATATTAATTCTTCCTTAAAGTGCTTACGTCATTTCCTGATTTTACAGGTTCGATTTTAATAATGCTATCAATATATTGTTCAATTAGCCGTTCCCCATTTCCAAATTGATCTTTTAATATATTCAAAGCTTCTTCATAGAATGCTCCAGATGGAGGAAATCCCTCAATTGCTTCAGCGGCCCTTCCCGTGACATACATTCGCAGGTAGTTGAATCGATCTCTCCATTCGTTAATTGTTGATTGTCGTGGATCATACTTCTGAATTGTTCCCAGAAAGGAAGCCAGCCCTTTGCAGTACCATCATACTTTGCTAACTGTACACGTTGAAGCTTCACTGACGTAAAGGACGGCCTACTTGCTTCGTTACTTACTGGTACCGTATTCGTTAAATTCGAGTCAACCTCTATCTGCGATCTTTCTGGGAGTTTTAATCTAAATTCCAACTTAGACATCGTAGTTACAGCAACCTTTTCATATTCATACCTTTTCATTAACTCGTCCTCTAGATTTTCCTTAAGCAGAGTTTCAATTTGCTTATCAATTTCTTTCAGATTGTCACTCGCAAGCTTTAACTTTGATATAGCTGTATAAATGTCTTCGACACTGAAACTATTTTCTAGCATAGAATTTATATTATTAACTGTTTTAGTTAAGTGCGTTCTACAGATTGTCCGTTTTACTTGTTCCATCACGAAGCCTCGATAGTATAGCCGTCTGTTAAATATTCGCGTTCACGTTCCGTTATTCCGAATATTTACGTTAAAGCTCGTTTATATTTATCTCCAGATCTTCCCGTGTTTCGGCACCAAAGTTGTAGTGCAATAAACAACATCAAGTTTAAAGAAAGGTTTATTTAAATATAAATCAAGCTAAGCGACTACACATCATGAAAGCTTCTTACGTTCTTCTATATCTCTGAACAACAAGTTACAGTAACCCCTTACTTACTCCCTCTACTACCCTTAGGTCTATCGACGCACGCAGAAGGCCTGAAATATTTTACACAATGACCTTACTTGTCGCGGGTGTCAGCTAGAAGACGAGATGGCGGTACACTTATTGTATTTGTCCGGCACTCGTCAAACTTCGTGGCTCCATGCTAGGTGAGTTCTGTCCCGACTGCCGAAATCAGCGGCACACCGTGGTTTAATATGCTTAAGTTCATCTGCAAGGTCGGGTGGTTGAGTAAAGTAGACCAGAGTAGTGTAAGGAAGATAGCTCAACGTTCCCACCTTCTGGCCGTTGCGCGTGTAGCACTAGCAACCCTTCCAAACCTTAATAGATAGGTAGATGGACATGACATAATTGGTTCGCAAACTCTTTTAGTGATGTAAAAGATTATTAATTTTGTTATGGAGATGCGTATGCGATCTTATTTGTTTGTGTTTTTATTAGTGGTCAGTTCCTTTCATCCAGAATTTTGTTTAAGCTCATCTCCAACGGAGGATATATTTCTCTCACTTCAAGCTTTCGTAGACTCAGTTGTTAAAATTTATTCGGATAAATGTTTGAACTTTGCTACTCTGAGAGTTGTTTATTATTTATCTACTCTTTCATTAAACCATTTTTTACTTTATTAGCTGTTGTCGAAATCGATACTGCTGCTATCGCTTTACAATAATTATACAGTATATAATTATTTTGCCAATTAAATTCATTGTCGAGTGGCTTTCTAAGACACGACTATGAGATATATCGATTTGTATTTATTTATAGGTTATCCTATTGAGTACAAGATGAAAAATTCACTAAAAACTTTGCACTATGAATTAATTACAATGCAGGGGTGGGTTTGTATAAACACACGTCATTACGCATCCAGAATCGATAGCAATGAATCAAATATACTTTAATTCCTCCCCCGTGTTTTAAATAAAAGGAACATTAATTTTATGCATCCTGAATATCTTACACATTGTAGCCATAAACCAACAGTTTTTTTGTGTAAATTTAAACTACTGCATTGTAACATTGACCTGAACGTATTTATAGACAAAATACACGTTCTGTAGAGAATTCCTTATATTTCTTTGTGTTTAGCAGTTGATTTATTCTCTAAAATATAAAGTTTGAGTAACAAAAACATCTGGTTGCCAACAGTAAAACGCTGCTTTTTGAACGACCTCGATATTCATAAAAAAATTAATTATATAGCTAAGGTAGGAATAAATACCCAAATCGAATAGTGTATAATTATTGGATAAAACTATTTTGAATAAGAACTTGCAAAAATGTTTTGCTAAAAGCGCCATGCCAAAACACCCCGCTGCTTACGCAATTAATATACATATTTTAAAAATACCTATTGTATTGTAATAAATCAAACTGATTTAATTTTGCTTCTTCATCATCATTAGGTCTTCAGTCTTGGAACTGGTTAGACGCCTATTATGTGCTAACCTACACATTTCCTTGAAATTTCCAGTCTGCATCTTTCACTATCTATGTGCAATAAGTCTTATCTAGGTCTACCTCTACCTCCTTTTTCCTATCTCTGCTTGTAATATATACCGCACTATTCCCCAAAAATGTCTTAGAACGTATTCCGCCCTTCTATTTCTCCTATTTCTTTTTCCACAGATATCTTTATTGTCCTACTATTTATATAACCTCTTTGTTATTAACTTTGTCTGTCCATGCTATCACCCTCATACATCTGTAGCACAACATTACAAAAGGCTTCTGCCATTCTTCTGTCTGCTTCTCCTACTGCCCCTATTTCATAGACATACTGTGCTGTGCTTCCCATATATGCTTTTGTTTATGTATTTAGCAAATGTGCTACATTAAATGCGTGAATGCAATATTCAAACTATAAATACCTTCGATAGCAGGACCATATGCGTAACACAACAATTAATATGATATAATGCGTAACAGAGACTTACCAATCGCTGTAGATTATCACTTCATTCAACACGCAATAATATGGAACAAAGGAAAACAGGAGTGATATTTGGTAATTGGAGTATTATACTATTACGTACGGTCACTAGTTATAACCACTGGTGAGTCTTTGCTATATAATTAAACATGTGATTGACACATCTCAACACATACGAAATTTTAAACACGTCGGTACAATTAGTAAGGTTCAACTGACTATAATTTTGAAAATGAATGAATTTTTTAGATAAGAACCAGTTCTATGTTGTACAATATAGACTGGATTTACCATCATTTATTTAATAATAAATTAAATTACAATTGGCGCGAACATTCCCCCGGCCTGAAATCATGATAATTATTTCTGAATAGAAATTAATAGGATAAACTAAAACAATATACTAGCATTAACTGACAATTAACCAATAATAAATGTTTTACCTAATGAAAATAAATATATTCATTTAAAAGGAAACAAAAATATAATTTTAATTTATTGAGCGGGCAAAGGACACAGCTTAACAACTGGTCTCTTTAAAACCGAATTATTAGTGCGAACTGTGGCGACACGCACCACACCGTCATGCCCCGGAAATACCTGTTCTATCACACCCAACGGCCACCTGAGTGGTGGGGTATTGTCCTGGTGTATAAGAACCAACGTACCAACTCGAACTGGATTCGAAAGGGTATTCCACTTTTCTCTAACTTGCAGTGTATGCAGATACACAACATGCCACCGTTTCCAGAAATGCTGGACCATTTGATCGAGTAATTGTTTACGGTTTAAGCGATTTAGCGGTTTATCCAACACATTAACCGCCGGTAGCGATTTTAAAGGGTTAACGTTAAAAGTGCGCAGGGGTTAAAGGTTGTGGGTCAGAGGATCTGAACTCAACCATGTGAGGGCCTTGAGTTAAGAATAGCCTCTATCTGACTCAAAACCGTAGAGAATTCTTCGTAACTCAATATTTGATTACCCATAGTTTTATATAAATGCGATTTAATGCTCTTATTTTGAGCTTCCCACATTCCTCCCATGTGTGGAGATCTTGGTGGCAAAAACTTCCATTCGATTTTATTTTGCGTAAGATGAGTACCTATTTTTCTATCGAAATTTTCTGAAGTTACAAAGTTATATACTTCATCTAACAAGGCGCTGGCTCCTATAAAATTCGTACCACAATCGGAAAACATTGTAGTACATGGGCCGCGCCGCGATAAAAAGCGTTTAAAGGCAGCTAGAAATAGGTCCGCCGATAAATCGGACACTAATTCTAGGTGCACTGCCCGCGTTGCCATACACACGAATAAACATATGTACGCCTTTTGTGACTTTATACCGCGTTTTCTAGTTAATGTTATATAAAACGGACCTGAATAATCTACACCGGTATTTATAAATGGTTTAACCGACGCCACGCGGCAAACAGGAAGGTCACCCATTATTGGATATGTCGGCAATGGGCGCCTTTTAAAACAAAAATTGCAAGTTTTTATTATTTTGCGAATTAAGCCTCGGGCCGATAAAATCCAATATTTTTGACGTGAAATACACAATACTAAATGAGGCCCTGTATGCAAATGTAATTTATGAATGTGTTCAATAATTAGATTGGTTAAGCGTTCCTGCTTAGGCAACAAGATTGGATGTTGATGGTCATAGGCAATATTTGCGTTAGCCAAGCGACCGCCAACTCTAATAAGACCGTCCATCAGAAATGGGCGAAGTTTCTTTAATTGGAGAGTACATTTCCTTTCTCTAAAAGCATAATCTCGTCCCTAAACCATATTTTTGAACAATACGAATTAACGTATGTTCTGCTTTAATTAAATCGCTAACCTGTATATTAAATCCTTTAGGTAATAATTTCAAGAATTTTAAAACATATGCGGTAGTATTTAATAATTTAGTCCAAGACGAGCATTTCGAAATCAATTCATAAAGTGGATTTTCCCAATGGCTATCAGGTAAAACGTTAACATGCAAAGTTGCAGATTTCTCTTCGAGGAAAATTGCATTGTTTTCTTGATAAGATTTTATTGGCCAATTTTTATTACCGGACAAAAGCCATTTAGGTCCAGTTAGCCAATGCGTTGCGGCTAATAACTGCGACGGAATTAATCCACGGGAGAGACAATCGGCTGGATTCTCCCGCCCTTCAACATGGTGCCAAACACGCGGTGGCAAAAGATCTTGAATCTGGGACACCCTATTTGCAACGAATACACTCCACCGGTGCGGCGATGCGTGTATCCAACTAAGAACAACCATTGAATCCGTAAATGCGTAAATTTCATATAGTTCTATGCGGGGAGTATAAGTTTCTATCACGTACTTTAGTAGCTTGGACAATAAAAGTGCAGCACAAAGCTCCAAACGGGGAATTGAGGTTATTTTTAATGGCGAAACCCTAGACTTTGCACAAAGTAAACTTATTTTGACTTTTCCTTCAGGCGACGTACTCCTTAAATAGACTACGCCCCCATAACCTTTCTCAGAGGCGTCAGAAAATCCAATAATCATAACTTTCGAATTTTCAAACACTGATACGTGTCGTAACACTCGAACATTTTCTATCACATGAAGCTCGGAATAAAATCGATTCCAAAGATCGACAATTCTTTGGGGTGGTTTGTCATCCCAGCCAACATGAGTAGTCCAAAGTTCCTTAATTAATACCTTTGCGTATAGTATAACAGGTGCCAATAACCCAAGCGGATCGAATATTCGCGCGACTGTGGATAATATATTGCGTTTTGAGCAAGTGACATTCTCAATACTCACAGTAAAACAAAAGTAATCCGTATGCGGGTGCCATTGCAAACCTAATATTTTAGGCACACTGTCATCAAAGGTAATTGATTTTTCTAAACGAAAAGATTCGGGTATTTCTTGCATTAACTCGGGCGAATTAGTGCACCACTTTGCAATTTCAAACCCCCCGGCCCTAAACAACTGTAATAATTCGGTATATAATTGCTTACCTTCTGATAACGAGGCAACACTGTGGACAAAATCGTCCATGTAAATGAATTTTAAAATTGCGTTAGAGGCTAACGGAAATGATTCACGTTCATCTAACGCGAGTTGTACGGTGCGTATTGCCAGATATGGGGAGGACGTACTGCCAAAAATTAATCTTTTAAATTGATAAATAGCAATAGGTTCTTTTGGGGAAAACCTCCACAATAGCAACTGATATTTTCTGTGCTCCGGTTTTACTAGAACTTGCAAAAACATCTTCTTTAAATCGGCTGTCATTGCAATTTCAAATATGCGGAAATTCAACAACAGGAATAATAAATCAGTCTGCAATTTTGGACCTGTGTGCAATAAATCATTTAATGATTTCCCACTAGTGGTCTTTGAACTACAATCCCAAACTACTCGTAAAGGAGTACTTTTGTTTTGCGGTTTGAGAACACCGTGATGCGGAATGAAATAACAGGGATTGGGTAGGTGAGGATTTACAAATAATGCCATATAATTGTTTTTAATATGCTCTTGCATTACTTGCGTATAAGCACTCTTAAATTCAGAAAATTTATTAAATTTGCGTTCTAATGCCAGAAATCTATTGACTGCGGTTTCGTAAGAACGTCCTAATAATATAGGATCCTGTTTAAAAGGCAAACCTACTGTATAGCGCCCTGATCCGTCACGTTGAACGGTTGATGCAAAATGTTTCTCACATTCTGCGTCTTCACTACTAATTACATTAGCGTGCGGAACTTCTTCTAATTCAAAAAACCTTTTAACAGTTGTATCTATTGATTCAGATGCAAACGCACAAAAGGCTTGTGAAGAAATCGAGGACATTGCTACAGGTGCGGCTCCAACTACTAAGTATCCTAAAGAACTTTGAATCGCGGTTAAGTTATTTTCCGAATTCACTATTTTCGCGGTACCAATAACCATTGCAAAAATCTCGGCACCCAATATTCCTTCTATTTCAGAGGGTGTACAAAAAGCTGGGTCCGCGAGAGGTAATTGGTATAAATAATTAAGCGAGTTTGCGTCTAATAATGTTGCAGGTAACTGATCAGTAATTTTATCAATTACGTATGCATTAGATGTTAGAGTAAAATTTGCATTAATTTTTGAACTAATTGTGAGTTTAACTTGCGATTTGATTGGATGCACCTCGGCACTAATACCGATTACCGAAGAATATACCTTGTACATAGACAACCCCAATTTTTTACAACATTTTGTAGTTATAAAATTTGACATACTAGCCGAATCCACTAGCACCCTTATTTCTACGTCCCCTTTAGGTGTGTCCACCTTAATCAATGCGGTAGGAAGTACTGCCACTTTATTTGTGATAGATTTAAAGTGTTGTTCTGATTGCGAAATTGAACAAAATGTATTAGTGTTCGGTTCTGGAACACTAATAACGGTCGGCGATAGACTTGAAGTACTTGTTTCTGGATTTTTAATACATACTGGCGTTAACTTAGGCCAATGTAACAAAGTGTTGTGACGCTTATAACAAACACCACAGCACTTTTGCGAATTACAAGATTTAATGCGATGAACAGAACTTAAGCAATTGACGCATAACCTTTTTTCCCTTGCAAATTTATATCTGTCATTTGGCGACATCTCTAGGAAGATATCGCACTTGTAAATAGGATGGGAATTCTTTTGACAAACAATACATGAAATAATAGTACTATTAGCCACGAAAGACTGCGAAAATTTCCTAAATTGCGTATCAGGTTGTTTAATTTTATTAACACGTGTATCTGAACGACACAAAATTGTGCTTTGCTCTTTAACAAAAGTGAGCACTTCTGTATATGTAGGTGCGGTTGAATCTCTACGATTTATTTCAAATGATTTAATTGTTTCGTTATCTAATTTAGAAAGTGCTAAATAAGACAACATAAAATCCGCTAGATCTGGCAACTTCAAATTTTTTAATGCGCTTACCGCTGTATCAAACTTCTCTAAGAATGAGTTTAAGTGATCACCTGATTCGGAACGGGCTTGTTTAAATTCTAGCATTGTTTGTATATAATGGTTTGCGATTAAACGTTTATCCTCGTATTTTTCAATAAGAGTTTTCCAAATTAGTTCATAATTTTCCGCAACAGGTGGTACGGTAGAACAAATTGTTAAAGCTTTTCCAGACAACCGACCTAACAAATAATGTAATTTACTAATTGGATCTAAATCCGCGTTTCCATGAATTAAACTTTTGAATGTTTGAAAGAATATTGGCCATTCCGCTATTTGACCTCCAAAAAATGGTAACTCCAACTTCGGCAATCTTACTACGGTGCTTTTAACCGGTTCGGTAACCAAAGTGGTTTGCTTTTCTTGAGGAAGCTGCTTGGCGGCTAGCATGCAGTATCCGCACAGTTCATCAAATGAGTCCAGAACATTAAAATCTGGCGTGAATGTTTTATCGATTTCTATCGAAATTGCGTTAAATCTATCGATTATACTATAAAACTCAGTTTTCGTTTCTTGAAAGGTTTCAAACCGTGCGCGAAACTCTTTGATGGCGGTTCTGTTTTGAAGATCTTTACTACAATCGTATAACCTTTGTATGCGCCTAAATAGGGTTTCCTTTTTTGCTATCAATATTTTCAGAGTTTCTTCCTTAGACGGCATTGCGAAATGACGTATAAACTAAATACTTTAATATAAATTTTGAACTAGGAATAATGCGTTTAAAATTATATAGATGCGTTAACAAATTATTGCAAAATTTAACTCACAAATTGTAAACAATCTTTGTATGAGATTTTGTATACAACATGCAAAATAAACTTGTGTTGAAAATTTATAAAATTGTGAACCTACTGTAAACAAACTTATCAACGTGCTTAGATATGTCAACCACTTTCCATAAGTCGCGATAACAAACCCAGGTCGTATGGACCAGATGTTTATGTATTTAGCAAATGTGCTACATTAAATGCGTGAATGCAATATTCAAACTATAAATACCTTCGATAGCAGAACCATATGCGTAACAACAACAATTAATATGATATAATGCGTAACAGAGACTTACCAATCGCTGTAGATTATCACTTCATTCAACACGCAATAATATGGAACAAAGGAAAACAGGAGTGATATTTGGTAATTGGAGTATTATACTATTACGTACGGTCACTAGTTATAACCACTGGTGAGTCTTTGCTATATAATTAAACATGTGATTGACACATCTCAACACATACGAAATTTTAAACACGTCGGTACAATTAGTAAGGTTCAACTGACTATAATTTTGAAAATGAATGAATTTTTTAGATAAGAACCAGTTCTATGTTGTACAATATAGACTGGATTTACCATCATTTATTTAATAATAAATTAAATTACAATTGGCGCGAACAGCTTTCAACAAGTTTCTCCTTTTTTCTATGTTTGTTGTCTTCGAACATAGCTGCTGCTGTTAAACACTAATTGTTCAGAAATTGTATTCAATGTGTATTACTAGACCAAGCAAAGGTGCAGAAGTTAATCGCGTGCCTGCATAGAGGGCGTACTAGGTTTCACAGAATTTACAAACGAAATCTAAAATATTACGTTTCAAATTGACAATATAAATTAATTAATGAACCTGCATACCTTGTAAATAACTGGCTATCAGCAAGCTAGGTAACAGATAATTATATTTTTATCGTGGGTGTGGATTGCCTTTTCTAGACCGTGTCCGTAGTGGAGTACGCTGGTTTTTTCTAAAATATAGCAGGGAACGCAATAACGGGAAGGACTAGTTAAGGGTATTGACGGGTAAACACTCCACTACATAGTTTATAACTCCCGCACAAGCAGTTAACGATGAGGTAGTCAAGACAGGAATGAATCTCAAGGCGCGCTTTCAACACTTGTAAACCACGACCCTTTCCTCGTTCATCATCCTGATTAGTTGGGAAGGCGACATGTCTTTTACGAATCGTGGGAAATTATATTTAACGTTCCTTCTCACGGTACAAAAACAGTTACTACGCAAACACTTAGGTAATTCGCACCAGCTAAATTTCTAAAACTAGATTACACAACTATGTGTAATATACCTAAAACAATTATAAAAAATACCCTCACTTATTCACTAAAATTTTTGTGAAGCGCTTTTAACACAGAACGTGTTTAACATTGATTGAAGGTAGTTTTCTATACATAAACGCATCAATTTCGGTGGCTTACTATTTAACGATGGTAAGTGAAAGTTATGATTTTATTGGTCAATCTAAGCCTTTGTCCAATATAGTTGTAACATCTCAAATGTAGCAATATAAACACAGGTTATTAAATAATGGCACCGCAGAAATCCAAGTCAATGAGGTTATTCTTAATTACGATCGAATTAACAAAGTCGACACCGGTCAAGTCGGCGGCAGCGTCTTATTCACTGCGGTACCTATGAAAAAATTTTTATGTCTTTGTCGATACCCCACGCATAGACAAACTCTTAGACTGATAAAAGAGATGCCAATAAAGCGCTCCAAGTGGCTGCATGCTTAACTATTTTAGACAAAGCGCCAAATTTAAAAATTATTAAGATTAGTGAATTTATTTACTAAAATTACTATTCTTTTCTCAAAAATAGCTCATAAACTTTGAAATAAACTGAAAATTCAACCAGTCAGATAATCTTTTCATTTCTTTTGGCTTCTTATACATTTCTACTAATTATAGGCAATAAAAACCATTAATTATAAGGTTATAATTTCCAATATACGGAATACATAGATTATTACTTGATGTTAACATGTTATTTGCAGCCCGCAATAAGAAACTGTGTAGAACAATATAATATAAGATGTATCCGTAAACAAACTCTTATGAAAATAATAAGAGCTTATTGACGTATACAAATCGGGCGAATAGTTGTATAGCCATTAACAAAACAATAGCTTTATTACTTCACAAGGGGAGGAAACATCCACTAACCGGCCGGTTTCGGCTTCCTTAGGCATCTTCAGAGCGAATTAGTTTCCAACCCTATGAAGTAATCGAAGCTATTATACTGATATAATTTCGAAGGAATCTCTGCACTATGGCAAAAGTAAATAATACCGCCATCAGGTGGTAAAACACCAACACTACTAAGCGTGGAAGTACAAAAATTGAATCGAAACTACATCGTAGTTCCTATAGATGGCTATACAAGAATGTCTGGCCATTGAGATATGCGGAATGTTACAGCAAAATTTATTTGCAAATGTAACAAACCTTCTCGTGGCGCCACCCGTTTCTTGTCCCAAAGGCAATTCATAAAAATCAAAGACAAGTTATTTGCAGTTCGCAATAAGAAATTGTGTAGAACAATATAAAATAAGATGTATCCGTAAACAAACTCTTATAAAAATAATAAGAGCTTATTGATGTATACAAATCGGGCTAATAGTTGTATAGCCATTAACAAAACTGCTACCTGCCTCGGTTGCCACCCTTCTTGTGTGAGAGCAGGCCACAGCCTGCATGAGGTCGTTTACAGTCGGCCATGCTAACCATCATCCACGTCCTCTTGGATTAGAGGAAACTTCCGGTTGACCTATGTATAATAGTACAACCTTTAGAATATAGAACCAACACACAAAACAAAGTTGCTACACAATACATAATACATGTCAACAATCAGCATCCAACTCGTTCAAGGAATTTCCTAGATTTCATAAAAAAAACAAATTGGCCAATTAGTGTATCGATACCTTACACGTATGTACATATTTTTACCCACACCAGAATCGTTCAACCTGTTAAAAAAACGTTACAAAAAGATTTAATACGAGCTTCCATTAACAACTTTTGTTAATCACGCCGTCATTCCTTTTGAGTACTCGGTGTTCCACAGTCGGATTCTTCGTAAGACTCCGAACTGACTTCGACGTTATAAGCCTTAAGCTTGTCGAGGGAAACTACCCCACGGTACTTTCTCTGCGAGCGAGAAGCTCCTTTTGGGTCCTCGATAATAATACGATCGTAGTTCAATTTTTTCGTAATGACGTATGGACCACTATATTTTGGAAGCAACTTTCTGCTTCTCCCATCGTTATTTGTTGGGATCGTACGCACCAAAACTTGATCGCCAAGACCAAACGATTTTCCGGGGGTGCGGCGTGCGTCGTAGCGCGCCTTTTGTCTGGCTTATATTTTATTGATTCGAGCCCGAATGTCCCTTAGGCAGCTAATTTATGGTTCCAACATTACGTCGTTGTCCAGTACTGCGTTGCAGATACTCCTTGGGGAATATTCAAAAAGCGTCTCGTATGGGGATTTACCCGTTGCTGAATTCGTCAGAGAATTTAGTTCATATCGAATTTTAGAAACCTGTGTGTTCCACTTTTCCTCTTCGTCCGCAGATGCGGAAAGCGAGGACAAAATTGTTCTATTATACCTTTCCACCTGTCCGTTTGCGCTAGGTGTTGCAGTGGCATTTAAAACGTGTTTTATATTTAGGTCCTTGCAGTATTTTGTATCCTACTTTTCCTCTTCGTCCGTAGATGCGGAAAGCGAGGACAAAATTGTTCTATTATACCTTTCCAACTGTCCGTTTGCTCTAGGTGTTGCAGTGGCATTTAAAACGTGTTTTATATTTAGGTCCTTGCAGTATTTTGTATAGTATCAAAAGGAATGACGAACTTTTCGGTCGGATGCAAATAACTAGATAGCTTCCCTCCTGGCTCCTTTTTATAAAGACAAGGTAGGCAAGAACTAATGAACTCTTTTACATACCGTCTCATGCTTGAAAACCAATACAATTTACTTATAACTGAAATTGTTTTGTCAAAAGATAAGTGCCCAATACCATCGTGGAAGTGAAGTAAGATTTGATGTTTGGTTGCCTTAGGCACAACCCACTTTTTACTATCAGACGTTTTTTTTTGTATAACCGTACGTTATAAACTATATTCGCTATGAATTAGCTTCTCGTCTTGATCCGTTGGGTCATTTCTTAACATTTCCATAAGGTACTTGCATCGGTCGTCCATCAATTGGGCCTGTAGAACGTTTAATACGTTAGCAGTGTTTTCGATATGGTTCATAGGGTTCCTGCTTAAAGCCTCAGCATGGATCATTTTTAGTCCCGGTCTGTACTCGAAGGTAAATTCTTGAATAGAAAGCCACGACCTTCCAATCCTCGGAACCAGATCTCTTTTACAGAAAGTGGTACGCATGGCGTTACAAACTGTTACAACCTTGAATTGCATGCCTATTAGATAAATTCGAAAATGCTTCAAGGAGGTTACTACGGCAATGGTTTCAATTCGTAGGAATGGTACCTTTGTTCTTCTTTAGTAGTCTCCCTTGAATAATACATAATGGGCTTTAGACAACCATCGTGTCTTTGTAATAAAATGTCAGCAAGTCCTTTCTGGGAAGCATCCGTATGGACTTCTGTTTGCAGTTTTTCACCGTAGATCGCTAAGAGGGATCTAGAAACGAGTTTCTCCTTAAGGGCATCGTATGCTATACGTTGATCCGATCCCCATCGGAACTCTGAATTGTTTTTTGTCAACATGGTTGCAAAGTCTTTAATGTATTTCCTAAAATAACTGGCCAATCCAAGGAATTGGCGGACATTATGAACACTAATCGGATCTGGAAATTTTTTAACGGCTTCTGTTTTACGATATCCGGGTTGAACTCTTCTCGAGAAATTTAGTGACCCAGATACTCAATTTTTTCGGAAAGAAATTGACACTTGGACAATCTGAGTGAAGTTAAAACATCCTTTAGAATTTTAAGCCCTGATTCGAAATCCATGGAAGAGAGTAATAAATCGTCCATGTAGGGAAGAACATTACCGTAACGTAAGTTATCTAGAAATTTGTTTATAGTTTGTTGAAAGACCGCTGGTGCATTGCATAGCTCAAACGGGACGCGGAGGTACTCGTAATGGCCATCAGGTGTGATAAATGCTGTTTTCGGTATTGCGAGTCATCCACAGCAATTTGATGATAGCCGCTCGCTAAACTGAGGCTCGTGAAATAACGACAATCTGATATAGTCCCGCGCGACCACTATGAGCCACTACGACAGTCGGCAACACATACTAACTACGTACACAATATTGCACAACAAGATATTAGGTCATAATTTGCCAAATTGCATCACATGCCAAATATGTTTATAGTGATACAAGATGCACCTTAAAAAGATAAAATGTACTCACTTAAAAATATGGAACTTCACGATTTTGCGGTCATCCTTGCGCAGGGGCCATACTCATCTTCGTGGATCTCGGCTTTGTTGGGCGTGGGTTGGGTTACGCCGTCGTTGAAGCCAAATTTTCTGCCTTCCCTCTTCTTTATTCGTAGGTAGGACGGAAGGAAAAAGGTGAAGGCAACGATAGAGGTAAAGGGAAACCTACATTCTGAAAAAGAAAAGACAAAGGGACGACACAGATAAACCTCACTGTTCGACGTCTCGTTGGCTAATCCTAATGTCCGGTCGTGTCGCAAACCGCGCACTTAATTCCTCACTCCACGACTGCGCATTCTCTTGCGCCGACACAACTGTCCGAAGTGACGGAAATGCACAAGTCTATTTGAAATAATGTCGGGAATTTACTCACAAATTAAAACAAACCAAAAATGATACATAGCCGATTTTCGGCATGTAACAAATCCTTTAACTTTTCAAGAAAATCGTCGGCATGCGGCAAGGGAAATCCGTTCTTCACAGTCTTAAGTTCAGCGCCCTGTAGTCTACACGCATTCAATTTTCTCCGTTCTTTTTCTTTACCAAAAGTATGGGGCTTGCGTAGGGCGATTCTGACTTCCTAATTATTCCACCGTTCAGAAGATCGTCAATTATTGTTTTCACCTCTCGATGTTCGGAATGCTGTAAACGATATGGACGATAGACCACCAGTTTGTCATCGGAAACCGTGAATTGACATTTTAAGAAGATCGGTTTAGCCTAGCTCATTTGTATTTCGCGCAATACAGTGTCTAAAAGAGTTGACTAGATCAAGCAAACGATTTACCTGGTCGCTTGTAAGATTTTTGTTGTACTGGAGGTCGTCTTGATTAAAATACTCGTCTTCAGTTACTCTAACTGAAAGATTAGTTGAAAACTGAGGACAAGGCGTTTTGTCCTAAAAACACTAAACACATCTTACTAATATTGACTTAGTACTCACCTCAACCGCCTCCTGCGACACGTTCTACAAGTTTTTCTAATCGATCCACGTTATCCGATTGTGATGGAGGTGGTGTGTAACTCCTTGGGCAAGTTACCGTTAACGTAGAATCGATCACACCTCACACGTACGGCTGACAGTAATTTTTTTCTAAACCATCTCCCGGGTCTTTACGCTCAAACGAGTCCTCTTTTAGGTTATTGTTAGAAATAGATATTATTATTAAAGAACACAAATTACCTAACACGCATATCAGAACAGTCTGCAATAGTTTTAGCAACAAAAAAACAAGACTGTTCTGATATGCGTGTTAAGAGATTTTTTTAATAATAATATCTATTTCTAATAGTAACCTAACCTCAAAAAGCTATCGCGGGACGACCGTCTCACGCCAGTAATGCCGTGGCTGCAATAATAGGTTAGGTTACTGTTAGAAATAGATATTATTATTAAAAATCGCAAATCACTTAACATTCATATCAGAATATTTGTTCTAGAACTATTGCAGACTGTTCTGATATGCGTGTTAAGTGATTTGTGTTTTTTAATAATAATATCTATTTCTAACAGTAACCTAACCTGTCATTGCAGCCACTGCATTACTGGCGTGAGACGGTCGTTTCGCGGGACTCGTTCGATCGTAAAGACTAGGAAGGATGGTTAAGAATAAAATTTTTGCATACGGCTGACCGTACGCGTTCGTCACTACGTTGTAGATTCCGTCTGCCGTCGCGTTTGTAATCATAACTATGATACGAACTTCCGCTGAAGCTTCTTCAATACGATGTGAAATGTCGGTCTTTTTACTTCACTAACAGCCAGATAAATCTCAATTCAGCCAATATCAAAATGATCTGAAATTACTGGTAAAAAGAACACAGGTAAAGAGCATTACAAAAAGCTGCTCCAGCGGCTGCATGCCTTACTATCTCACGGTACTGCGTGCGCCGCATCAGCTTGTCTAACATTTTGTCTATGACCACACGCTGGAACAAGATGGATAGAAAAAGTCGTCTGCTGAATATAATATGAAACAATTTAAAGACGTATGTCTAAAAGTATATGTAATAGTTATATAACCCATAATTTACTGTGATCTATCACTAATGTTTTAACCGATTCTTGCTTTATTATTGTTTGTTTGTTCGATTTTCAATTAATTTATTGTTAATAGAAATACATTTTCCAAAACTGAAGGACCGGAACACATTAAGAGGCAAACCCTTCTCAACTGTCAATAATAACTACACGAACTAATCTAGAATGCTAGAAATGCGTTTACAATGTTTTAATTCAAACGCAACATACACGTTTGTTTGTGGTGAATAAATGCATAAAAATACTATAATTATAAAAAATCTAGAATGCGTTGGATTTTGGTTTGATTCTATTGTTTGTAAATATAATTTCTTAAAACGCTTATGTAAATATGATAAAATACTTCCCTATAGTGATAGATCTGGAACCAACCAACTATTCTGTGACACATGCATAATATTAAGCGCCCTCAAAGTGCTTGAAATTTCGTGTATGTATAATTTTTTAATTAATAATTGTTAAAAAACTTCTAAGCTTGTAAAATTTCACTTTAACAAAATTGAACATTGAAATATGACAAGAATTATTGAGCCATCCATTGACCATGCAGAGGTTTAATAAGAATGGTATCTTATTTCAACCCTTCAAGTTTATTAAGACACCGTATAATCTTTTATCACTATGTACCAATCGATTTCGTAAATGTAAAATAATTCTTTCGTGTATTTTCCTAGGCTTTATATTTACAGTCGATATTTTCCCCTTCGTGACATCGTAATGTAAAAATCGAGGGCGTTTACCTACTTTTAACATAATTATAGTGATATACAACCCTAACGACCTTGTAAGTTATGAATTAAAGTAGGATTCTTTCTTGTGCCATACAATTATATCAACTAAACGGTAAAGCTTATTTTTCATTATAAATTAACAGAGGCGTTGGGAGTATGTACACCCACACCTTGTTGCGTATTTTTGTAAATAAATCGGATAATCAATTTTCATTGGTATGCTGCCCACTGTTGATACTCTTATGGTGAAATTCGGTGATCTATTTTGCGAATCGTTTTAAATAACGCGTATTCAAAATTTTTTTAACATCGTTGTAAGTCAAAATGTGCATCTGGAACTCCTGATTCTCCTTGGATCCTTCCTGTTTTGCCCTCCTTATTTTTCCAAACCTTTTTAGTTTTTACTAATTAGTAATAGTTAATTAAGTATGCAGATCAAACGTTGGATAGCATTATTTATAGTACTGTAAAAAGCAGGTGTTTTGTGACAGGAAACAACAAATCTGGCAATACATCCTGTTGCAAACAACACCTGCTCAGGTGGATGACCATTAATAAAAGTTACTTAATGTAACACTTTCTTTCATCTAATGTTGTTACTTTTTTAATCAAAATAATTATTTTGAAACAGTATTATTAGAAAGAAGTTTTATTACCCTTAAATGTGGGTGTGCTTGTTAAAAACTAATTAATTAATTGAGGTAAATTTTTTTCAGAAAATAGTTACTTTTACCCCATAATATTAATTATTATTAGGGTATTTAAATTTTCATGCATTTTCTAAGTTAATTCTCTTTGAGAATTTTGATTTAATTTTTAATTAGTACAAAACATTACTTATTAAAACTTACCATTGACAAACTGTACAAGCTTCTCTTATGGGATATAAGTTGTCATTAAACACATACTGAATGTATAATTCTACTCAAGCTGCAGAAAGAAATATAAGCTTCTTTAAAGCTAAATGACAAATTAAAAACAATTTTAACTTTATTATAATTTATGATAATTCAGGTTGAAATGATTATGTATTTATGCAAAAGTAGATTATCTTTGAATAATATTATATTCATATCTATTTAATCTTTTAAGAGCTATAAATAAACCATCTAGGATTTATCAGGTTTTTCTTATAATGGTTCTAGTGCTTTTTCGCAAAAAGACAAATTGATGCAATAGTTTCTTACCCTTAGTGCCGGTATTATAGTTGTAGATTTAACTATGGATTGTTAGTTTAACTCAAGATTAATGCTTACTCTTGTTCTACACACTCACTTTAACTAAATTTCTTAGTTTAAACGCCAATCGGTAGATTAATGTTGTTTAATATTCAGATTCTGGTTTAAGTTTTAACACGTTCGCTACGCCCTCAAATTGAATATAGTCTCTAAAAACCTGATTGATTTTTTTACTTTTAAATAACCTTTTTGATGTTGCTTATAATGAATCTATACGTTAAATCAGTCTAGAAAACTGTTTTTTCAAAAATACGATATCGGCGCACATGTGCGTCAGATGCATCTAGCATGGCTATATGAGTCATGTGCTACTGGACGCATTTATACGTCTATATGTAAATCAGAAAAGCTATCTTTATAAACGGTATTTGTTTTCAGAAACTCTAAAAAATGTATTGTTGGTTAGAAATTCATACTTGTTACTGGTAGAATTGATATCTATAGTAAGAAATATAATAAAGTAGAAGATAAATAAAGTATGTAAGTAGTGAAGTGCAACCCACTTCAAAATATTAGACATTATATACATTAATTGCTTAATCAATAACTAATAAAAACTAAAAAAAATTAATTCTAAAACAACCTATTGAATTAAATTATAGTCTATAAAAATTAATCTTTATACACATAATACTAAAAGAAAGCGCGAAGGCAAAAGAAAAATTAATTGTTTTTATGGTAAATTTTAAAACAGGGTTCTAAACATGGACCAGGATTTTCAGGACACTTGTTACAGTAATAAATTGTCTTTATGCACTTTTTTACTTGTGCATTCACGACACATTTTTGTTAGAGTTTTTCCTTTTTCGCTTTTAGTTTCAATTTTTATGGATAGATGTTCAGGTATTATTTTAGATGGTCGTGGATATTTTGTACAAGTTTCAGGCAAAAGCTGCTCTAAAACTGCTAGACGAAAATCATAGAAAGAAAGACGTTTGTCAGAAAATCTGTTATACAAGTGAAATGAGCTATGCAAAAGCGTTTGCAATACATGAATACCCACTTTCTTACACCATCTCATTGTTTTGCGGGAGCACAGATAATACGACATCATTTGATCAAATCTGTCAATGCCACTCATATTTTTATTGTACTGCACAACAGATAGTGGTTTTTCTTTGTATCCTCCATATTTTGTTTGAATATTAGCCATATCATTAGGAAATTGTGCAGATATGTAACGTCCATTTTTTCCCACCATTTTCCTATCATAACGCAATTTTTATATAAAGGATTGGTGTCACCATTTTTCAACTTTACCACCACAATTTCTTTGGGCATATCTTCTCGGTTTTGTCCAAGCGTTCCAGTACAATAAGTATTTTTTGCCAAAAGTTGCAGTGCCAGCTCATAGCTACTATAAAAATTGTCCATAAATACCAAATGACCATTGTTCAAAAAATCCTTCAGTAAGTATAGGACAACTTTGTTAGTATGCCCTTTGCCACCTAAATTGTCTATTTGTCCGGCGTAGATAACCATATTTAAAACTAAACCATCTGGTTCGGACAAAACATAAATTTTTATTCCGTACTTATGACGTTTGTTTTTTATATATTGTCTAAACATCGGTCTACCCCGCCATAACAGCATCGATTCATCTAGCGATAAATTTCGAGTACGATAATAAACAGACAACATTTTGTTGGTATAGTAATCCAGAACAGGTCGAATTTTATATAAAGGTCATTTGGTTCTTCTTCTCCCGGCTCAGGATTTTTGACAAAATGCAAACAACACAAAATAATCAAAAACCTATCGCGTCCCATATATTTAGAGAAAAATTCTAATCCAAACAACCAATGCTTTTTCCAATAACCTTGAATTTGATTACACTTTATAGTGCTCTAGTGTGAAACAAAAACCCTATAAAAATTAACAACTCTAATATTGTAAGACACGTCCATTTTGTTATTCTAGACTTTGCTGAAGTGGATTCGCTAAGAAAAAGATGCTCTGCATAACTATTTGTTTCGTCCACTATAAGTTGTAAAAACTTGTCATCAACTAGCAATCGAAAATAATCGTACGGATTTGCATTTGCATCCATATTCACTAAAAGCCCTGGAATTTTTGTAAAGTTAAAAACTTTCATACAGCTGCTATCATTGTCCCATTCTGTATTTGCACCTTCAGGTTGTTCAAGCTGGTCCATGTGGGCTGTCACATCTTCTGTAAAATTTACATTATTTAATTTTATATCTTATTCGTCCTATTCATACACATACTGACATCTGATGTGGAATCGTCGTCATCTAGAACATACTCATCGCCACTATCTTGAAATTCAGAAGCCGAAGCTAAAGCAGCATGCAAATAACTCGTCGTCAGTTAATTTTTTTGGATTCTTAAATGTTAATTTAGGTGAGTCGGTTGCATATAGTTCTCATCCGCCTTGCCGCACATGTGCGTCAGTCGCAGTGAACGTGTTAACTTAACCTAACTTTCAGTAATTTTCTACTTGACTGTTAGTTGTTTTCTTGAACTTCATACTTTTGCTATGGGAAATCTAAATGAAATTTTAAATAGTTCAATGTTCGATAATGATGAAAAAATTATTAATTCGATTGAAACTCCACACAAACCAAGAGTTTTCCGAGAACAACCTAATCATCTAGAAAATTGGAGCAATGACATTCTTAATAAGATTTCTGTTGTCAAAGCAATCTGTGGGAGAATTACTCAACCACACACAATTTATTACCTCTGCCGACCACTCTGTAACTATACGTGTACCTACTAATAAGCATATCTATAGGGTGATTCACAACTTCATAGAAATATTTTAACGGTGCTTAAGAAAGGGACATAGTTTAATATTTACACATAATAGAAATATTTCTTAAAAATTAACGACTTAAAATTTAGACAGATTTTTTAAAAATATCTGTACGAATATGTGTAAAGGAAAAAGGCGACACACCACAGAAAGTGTATTTCCGAGAATCCACTTTATTTTTTCTAATCAGCAGGTCCCTTTTCTCAATCAAGCTGTGAATCACACATAAAATTCTCAACTTAGTGGGAATGTTTAAAAAGAGGAGTAGAGTAATACAGGGTGTTCAAAAAGTCACTCTGCCGTGAATATACCGAAATGAAACTCAGTGAAATACAAGTTATTAATTTATTGAATATTCATGTTTACTTACAAATTTTCACATTACATGTTGAAAGTGCATTCCCTGTTGTTGAATACACAATTCAATTTGTCTAATCATGTTTACAAACACAAGCTGTAACATTTCGTCTGCAACACAAGCAGTGAAATGGATATTGTAGTTTTCAATTACACAATGGATTTTGCATGGTTTTTATAGACAGTTGCTTTTGCTGCACCCCAGAAGAAAGTCAGCTGGTGTTAGGTCAGGTGATCGTGGGGGCCAGAGCTCCTGTGAAATTATGCGATCACCAAAAACATCAGCAAGCAGTAACGTCAAGATGCAAGCTGTAAGCACGGTTGCACCATCTTGTTGAAAATAACGTTCAGTATTTCACTTAACTCAAGTTCTCCTATGAATGGGTACAGAATATCACTGCAGTATCGTTGTGCATTTATTGTTTCATTGAAAAATATGGGCGAGCCCCTGTGAAATAATGCGATCACCAAAAACATCAGCAAGCAGTGACGTCGAGACACGAGCTGTATGTGCGGTTGCACCATCTTGTTGAAAATAACCGTTCAGTATTTCACTTAACTCAAGTTCTCCTATGAATGGGTACAGAATATCACTGCAGTATCGTTGTGCATTTATTGTTTCAGTGAAAAATATGGACGAGCCCCTGTGAAATAATGCGATCACCAAACACATCAGCAAGCAGTGATGTCGAAACGCGAGCTGTATGCGTGGTTGCACCATCTTGTTGAAAATAACCGTACAGTATTTCACTTAACTCAAGTTCTCCTGTGAATGGGTACAGAATATCACTGCAGTATCGTTGTGTATTTATTGTTTTGTTGAAAAATATGGGGCCCACAATCCAACATCTAGAAATTGCAATCCAAACTCGTATTTTCACAAAATGAAGTGGTTCCTCATGAATACACAATGGATTTGCAGTACCCCACAGACTAGAATTTTGTGACTTCATGTACCGGATAAATGAAACCACGCCTCATCAGTAAAAAACCTTTCATTCAGAATATTGATTTCATTTTGTTGAATGAAATTATTGAACCATTGACAATAATGCAATCTTTTGCCATAATCAGTATTTTTCAATTCTTGCACAACTGTCACTTTGTATGGGAAAAGTTCTAATTTTTTCCTTACATCTGTGTGGACCATTCTGACACTAACATAGATTTCCTGAGCGATTTTTCTTACTGACTTGTTCGGACTCATGGACGTCTTATTGGAAATATCGAGTAGTTTATTCTCAGACAAAACACTACAACCACTTCTTGGCACATCTACCACGGAACCCGTACTTCGAAATTTGTTGATCAAATTTCGCACTGTATCGCGATGTGGGATTGTTGTCTTTGGGAAAACTAAACTAAATGTTTGACGAACTGAAACTGTGTATTTACCACCAGCTTTAAACACTTGTTCGACTAAAAATGCACGTTCTTCAATGGTTAGCATTTTAACAGTGACAAAACGAACAAAGGAACTAAACTAAAACGTTCACGTCAATATGTAACAACACACCAGTGACTACTAATGCTGGCTGAGATAAAGAAACAGAGGAATGTTGGGAGAGTCCACTTAAAGGTAGGAGAAAAATCATACCGCACGCACGGCTATGTATCTTCAATTTATGCTTCACAAAATCTGTATTCTCCGATGTATGGAAAATATCTTGTGTTCACCCACTTTTCAAGAAAGGTGACACATGTTCGATTACAAGTTACCATCCCATCTTTATTATATCTAATGTTACCGAAATTTTTGAGTATATAATTTTCGATTCTCTTTCCCTCAAATTACACATTTCTTATCAAAATTTCAACATGGTTTTGTTAAGCAGCACTCTACTGTAACCAACCTATGTTATATTACTCAGTCTATTTTGGGTTATTTAAATTCCAGATTGCAATGTCAATTTTGACTACCTTAAAGCTTTCAACCTATACCTTGGTATATTTACAGCGGAGTAACTTTTTGAACACCCGGCATTTATACGAAATATATGATTAGTTTTCTTTAGGAGGTGAAAATGTAGAACATTTTCGTAAGAGAAAAGGGATTCAAGGCTGAAAATGCTAAACCTTGTTGCTAGTTGGGCTGGAGCTACACACAACATCACAATATTTAATAACAGAATATTAAAGGGTGAATTTAAACAGGGCAGATTTAGGAACTGTTTTTATTAGGAGATTCTGGTTATGCCTTATCAGACAATGTGATGACACCAATTCAGAATCGTTGAACTGCTACAGAAATTGTAGAATAAATCTCAGACTCGCGCCAGAAATGTAGTGTTTGGTTTTCTATATTTTGTATATTAAGTTTAGGCATTCGTTTAAAATTAGAAACGGCATAAGCAATAACAGTAGCCACTGTTGTGTTAGATGATTTTGCTATAGAGCAGTATGACGAACTACTTGATGGACCAGAGGAAAATTACGAGGGTAATGAATGACCAAACATTATAATGGCACCTCAAAGTAATGGTGCACTTGTAAGACAAAGTTTAATAAATTAATACTTTGCATATTTATGGTGTATATAATGAAAAGTTCATTGTACATAAGATGTAGTTTAATAATAATATAATATTAAAAATAAATTTAATTTGCTTTTTAGTATTTATGTTTGTAATTTTAAATGCTGTGCGCATAACTCATGTTCTAGTTCTTCTGGTTTAAACTTTTGCATCGTGTTCAGACACTATACAGCATTTCTTGCTTAAGAGGGTCTTGTAATTGTACAAGTCCCAACCTTGCTTTAAATAAAGCATTTATCTTTACTCGGCAGTCTGTTTTTAAATCATTCTTTTTTTTGAAAATTTTGATTTAGTTCCAACTAAAAATAGTTAAATAATTTAAAATCTAGCTATACACGTTTTCAGAATTATATCAGTCTTACTACTATGTGCACCAACAGCGTTTGGATTAGTGGTAGTGCTTTTTGCAGTTTTAGCATTGGAACATCCTGGCGTAACTTCGTTTGTATCATAAGGTATAAAAGTGGGGGGTCTTTGAAAGTGATGGTGTCCAAGTTGACTGTTCAACTTTAGGCATTGTATTTGGCATATCTTTACCTAGGTCACCAACCACTCCAAACAGTGTAATCACTATCAAACTGATAATTTAATCCAGTCGCAGTACTACCCAGAAGTTCTCTTCAACATCCATTGCTGTTATATCAACAGGTGAGCTAAGACCGTCACCTGTTTTGTTGTACAACTCTTGTTTTTCTAGAGCATACTACTTCGTACTCTACTTTTTCAGATTTTCATATTTTCCTGTAATAGCTTTTACTGTTTTGACAGTACCGCACAACATATTACATTCGGCTGTAAGCTTTTCCCAACGACTTTGTTTTTCTCTCTATATAATGGCATCGATTTTCTTATTTTCGATTATGCATTTATATTTCTTTACCAACTATATAATAATAGCTTCACCATTTGTGAAATTGGTAATTCATTTACTTTCTCCTTCCATCTTATTTTGTTAAATCGATTGTAATTTGTTTAATCGTTCAAAACAAGATAACAAACAATCAGATTTTAACTATACTTGACATTTTAATACAAGAGCGAATATAGCAAGTAACGGATGCATTCACGATCTCTTTCGTAGTCAAACTTGGGATTAATATAGTTATAATACACTTGACTTTCATAATCAGTTAAAACTACATCAATGTTTATTTAACCCAAGAATTTAACCAACATCTATAATAGCGTTACATATTTGTATAGGTAACGGGGAATTTTCGTAGAGTGTACTAAATATGTTGCAATAATCTAGCAATCTCCTGTTTATACTACAATTAGAGTAAAATGTAAAAAACTGTTTTGATGCATGAAATTTAATTTAATTTCATATCCTTATTAGCCACAATAGGAAATCAATAACCATATAATGGCACCACGTGCAAGTTCGGTAGTATCTAAAAGAAACCACTGTTCTTCCACGTAACCCATATTACAAAATAAATCTGTTACAATCAGGTGTTAGTACAGTATATTATTTAATTTTTAAGTGGTAAGTAGAAACGTAGAATATGAAAAAGGACTCATTAGACAGACAAAACATAGATTGAGCGAGAGAAAGAAAAAAGCATTAGTTAAATGAGAGTACCATCATAGAATTGCTGCATCATCAATTCTAGAGATAACATCAAGGCACTGATTGCTTTTATAGGTAGTACCAGTTTATTTAATAAGAAGTGAGGTTAGTTTATTTCTAAATTTATTGAAGTGTAGACAATTATAGTTTGCTGGCAAAGGGTTGTATAGACTTACAGTATTGCAGGATAAAGATTTTTTAAATAAGGATAACTTGTATGTGGGTATGAATATTTGCACGATAAGTGATTTTATTATAAAGATAAGGATGCGATTTGTTTTCTATAATTTTATTATATAGACATAATGTGCTGTAACATTGTGTTTCATGGTTAACCTTTTAATATCGTGCAGTTTATGACAGGCAAGTTAGTTACAATGAATTCCTAAAATTAATTGCAAACAAGAGTTTAAACCACATAAATTCTTCTATCAACAGCTACAGTAATACATGGATAAAATACAGCACTTGCAAATCGAAATTGAAATAAAACGAGGGAGTCTCTGAGTACTTTTTTTGCAATAACATTCAATATCTTTTCATACTATCGAGTTGTCAGAAAAATCATTACGCATTTTTTCAATGTTTTAAAAAGTGTATTTATTCACTTGTAGATATTAGATTCTTCAATGATATACTATCCATTTTGTTCAAAACTTTTCGCCATCTTTTAGTAAGTTTTATAACTCCTCGTTCATAGAAAGACCTGTCTTTTTCAGGGAAAAATTGAACAAGGTGCCGATTTACATCCTCATCTGAATCAAATGTCACATAATGAGTTTTGCAGAGATTGAAACAAATGAAAATCCAACGGAGCAAAGTCTAGCGAGTATGCTGGTTGTGACAACATATCCCATTCAAGGTTTAGTATTTTTTGCCGAATGACCAATCTTGAATGAGATCGAGCGTTGTTGTGATGGAACATAACTTCTTTACTATTTAAGAGTTCTGTACGTTTCCGAATGATACATTTATTCAAACTATTTAATTGTTGACATTGCACTTCTGAATTAATGATTTTGTTCCTTGATAAAGTTTTGAAATATATAACCCTTTTATAATCCCACCACACTGATAACATAATTTTCCTTTGGTGAATGTCTGCTTTGGATGTTGTTTGAGAACGATCACCAGACTGGGTCCAAGATCATTTGTGAGACATTCTTATAAACAATCCATTTCTTACCACCAGTTATTAAGCGCTTCAAAAAGGATCGTTTTCTTCATGCTTAATAAGCATATCGGGGATGTTGATGAGTGCCAACAAATAAATTCATTGAGTTCATACGGAACCCAAGTAACGAGTTTGTTAATGTATCGTACTTCATCAAATGGTTATGAACGGTTGAAAGATGAATATTCAATTTTTCAGCAATCTCTCGTGTTGTGCAATGCCAGCTTGTATCAATTTGTTACATGTAAGACAAGCGTGCCAGTAAGAAAAGAATGAAATTGGTAATGAAATGCTTATACGAATTATGGTAACTAACGAAAGGAAAGAAAGAACATGGATGCCATGCTAACACAGTTGGAGATGGCAGCACCAAAGAACGAAACAAAAGAACATACCCAATTCGCTCTGAAAAAAGTAATTAGTGGATACACAACATATACATGCAGACAGAACGCTAGTCTGTCCAATACAATAAAATACTGCACTCATTTCTGTAATATTTTTTGTTCTGCAAATTATCTATATACGATTTGAGTTTGTGTGGTCGACCACTATTTCTATTAGGCTGTTACTAACAAAAAAATTAAAAATTAAATTGGTTTACAGTAGGTAAGAACTAACATAGCTTACCTATTGTTCACAACTCGTAAGGCAGTAATGTTTGGTTTTGCTCCATGTTGTATTGTAAAAGAAAATTGCAAGTGGTAACAGCAAGGATTAGTCAAAATATTTTCGTAAGAGGTCAAAAAGCATTCACTGGTGGGAGAAAAATGTAATTCTGTAGCATTTGTACTCTATCTCTTGATCACAAGCTATTTGAAACTGTCATGTATTTGGTTATTTTTGTTCTATTTTTATGTTGCATTTTTTCCCTCTTCAGAAGAAATGTTATTTCGTACCCCCTGTATTTAATTAAATGTTAAGGTTTAATTATTGCAAATTTCTGTATACAGATTTTAAAATTGTAACACTCGCCGTTCAGTCTTTTGTGACAAGCTCAGGTTTTTAGTGGGGTCTGGTTTCCTGAGATTTTTGACGTGGTGCTTGCCCGTGGTAAAAGATAATGCCCTTAGGGAAAGATAGGAGAGGTTGGGTAGATAACGAGCACTTTATCGAAGGCACTTACGAGAATAGCACTCTGAAAAGTATGACTGCGGTTCATCAAATCTCAAACTGAAGTGCCCACTTTTGGTTTCGTGTAAATCACCTCCAATGTTTCAACACTCATTCACCCCTGGTCATTAAAATTGACTGATGTCCTACAACCAATTGGAATAGAGAACCTTTACACTTCAATAATGCATGTTCACAGTCCAGTACCCTAGAACGATAAAAAATTCTCAAGAGTATATTAACGTATTTATACTTATTAAATCATTCTAAACCTACAATCTAACGAATAATTTATAACATACACATGACTGGATTCAGGAAACAAGGGGAATTACTTTTACTTTTAATACTGAATACAGTAAATTTAATGAATATAAGAAATGGAAACTAGTTATCCAATAGATGAAAAGGCATGTTTTAAGTTAATTCACTTAACATGTAACACTGTGTGATTCTGAATCACTTGGCTCAAAATATGAATCAGCTTCTGAATCGGATTCAAATGAATTCCGAAGAAAATCAGATGACCAGTCATCCGTATCTTACATAATGAACTGACATGATACGTTAATCCTGATATAATACAAACTCTCTGTCATTTGTGTTCATTTTGAGCGTTAATTGCAATATTTTTCGAGTTCGATCACAGCCTGTACAGCTCAATTCATAAAATACTAAAACTTTATGTATTCAATTTATAATATGCAGCATTAACTGGTCTCAGTTCACAAAATAGGGACCGCTACATGAGACTAATTTGCTTAATTAGGAAGTTTGATTTGCCTAAGACAGCGTTCCTTAGAAACTGCTAATATTTTTTAGTAAAATTTTTAAAAATAATAAAAAGCTTCAAAAAAGAATATAATATATCTAAAAAATTAAAATTTAAAAAAAAATTTTTTTAATCTTATAATAAATTTCTTATAGTTTATGGTTAAAACCATTACTGGACATTGTCAACTTTGATTTTTAACATCTTTTTACAACCACAATTATAAAAAAATATTTGTTAAAATATAGCAAATAACAAAATGGTTGCTTTAGATTATCTAGAGTGCTATAAAAATATTTAATTAGTTTCAAACTGAAGGTGCTCTAAGAAATGTAAGAATTTTTGCATTTATTATTATTTCAAAGGACGATGTACCATACTTGAATGTCACCGTGGTTTTTTCTTAAATTTTTGCTACTGTTTGGAAAATGTAAATAAACCTTGTATATTTTTTTCCCTGGAAGAATTATGAAGCACGTCCAAATATGTTCTACTTGCAATGAATTGTTATTGGTAATTAGAATTTAATTTAGTTTCTTTTTCAACGTATCTTCTTTTTGATTCAAACATTTATTATGTTCTTGTGCAAGAAATCTTATTTAAACAACTTTACTCTTCATACACTGCTGTTTTTATTTTATCATCAGTATGAAGTCACTTTTACTAATAAATTATTGAGGGTTTACGGATAATATTTCTGTAGCAAGGATCATATGTCCAAGGTTCTGTACAAGCGTGCATTATTATGCCAAAATACAAATTCAGAGCCGAGTAACCCTAATGTTTAATTGTTTTAGAGTAGTGTAGTAAGTTATTGCATGTATCATTAATCCGTGATTTCTAAAAGCAGTAACCCATGAATGTTCCAAAATTAAATGTACAAAACTTTTGTAGCATGTGGGGCAGTGTTCAATAAATGTTGGAAGCATAAAGGCGATTACATTGAAAAGCAAAGTAAAGGTGCTTGGGTTACTGGTACTTTTTTTGAAAGACATATTTTTGTCTTTCTGAATGCATAATCAAAACTTTATTCAGGTTCTGAATTTCTGTTTTGAAAATAAGTAAAATGTTAGAAGCGTTTAAAAATCAGTATTTAATGAAAGCGTTAATCCTAGATGGTTAATTATAGATCATGGCTAACTATGTATATTGAATCAAAACAGGTTTTATTTTATGTTCACCTTAAAAATCAATTTCAACAATTTGTATAATCTCCTACAGATCCAAAACTTTATTAAACATTTACAATAAAGTAATGACTTTTGTAGTTTAAAACGAAGAAAGAGAAATTAACAAAGTGGAAACTATTTCTTGCATGGTCAACCACACATGTATGTAATTTATAAACAGGAAAAGTCATTATAATTCTGTCACATCTGTTTTGAATATAATTTAATTTGTTTGATCTGCAAACTCTTATAGTGCATGCTAAAAATAGTTATTATTGTAATATTTAAAATATTCAGTTGTTTTTTATATACAATCAGCAAGGAGATATACTGACATCTTTTGAATATCAATAGTATACAAATGACTTATTGGGAAGTTGCTCTAACAATAATGATTTATGTAACAACACTCCAGAAAGTGCTGTTTTACTAGGAAAGTGGACAATTTCTAATATTTGCACAGAAATTAAGCAACCCGTAGATCTAGTAAAACACTTTATGGATAATACACTAATCTTTTTTAGTAGGTTTTGTTGGAAAAATCTGCATCTTGGTAGAGGTATTAAAGGAACATATTCAAAATTATTTAGCTACCTTCACTACTAACCAAAAAATTTACTTTTAGTGTAAAAATGTTTCAATGGAGGTTTATTTTTAAAGCGATTGCAGAAAACGTCCTGTATTTAAAGAATATGTAAGGTACTCTTAACATTATTAAAATGCAAGAAAACTTTACAAGCTACCCACACAAAACTTTGAGTGTTCAAAATATTTCGAAATAGCATCAATGTATTTTGATAAAGGGTTTTGTATAAACAGAAGGTGTTATCCCAAATAGAATCAAAAAGTTTCGTATAAGTAAATTAATTACTTTTTAAGTAAAATGGCAACCATGTAAATACTTTTTATGTTCAAAAATAAGCGAACGTTATAACTGCGAAGCTCAATAAGTATGATGTATATTCGATAATTCTGCTGTTATATTATTCTATATTATGTTTTCTGTGGGCTTATAGGTTGTGTGCATACACTGTGCAGAAGGGTTTTTGTTTTAATGAATTAAACCCTCTTAAAGAAAATGCATTGCAATATTTGCAAATGGTAAAAAATTATACTACAAATTGAAAAATCAAAATGATAAGTATAAAACTTGAAATAAAAACAAAAAAGACAACATGGAAGATTTTACTAATATTGTTTATTGCAAAACTTGACAATAAACCTAAAACTTAGAAATCTAAGGCAGCAGAATAACAACCATAAAACTATAAAAATAATAGCAAAATATTGCAATATACAATATGTAGAAGCACATCCAATTCTTGTAGTAGAGATTGGATTGTTGATACACATATCATCGACAGTAAATTTGTTATAAAGGTTTATTATCTCAACAATATGAGATGTAATGCACATGCTGGAGGATAACTTGCTTTTCAATTCAATCATTTTTGGTATGTATCTTCTTTATGGGTTTCCTGTCAGAAAATACAGGTTTCATCATAAAACTGAAATCATTTGTACACATTAGTTTCTTGTCAATTATTGCTCTAAATATTAAGTTTCTTAATGTTATTGTAAAGGCCGAGTATATGTTCAATAAAATATGAAACTATCTTGTTTTGCTCCACATGCAACTCGTTCCCGATAGAACAAGGTACATATTTCTATATTACTTTATACCCTGTGTAATTAAATATTTACAGTTTTAGGGAGTAAGATTTAAGACAATGATAGTTGCTATACCTTTGTATTTCATTTTGTTTAAATCATAAATTAAAAGCTGCATTAAAAATTTCTTTATTTTGTTTGGAATGTTATTTGTAAATAATTTATTGTGTAAAGGTTTTTCTTTGTAAAAAAAAATACTTGTTACTTGTAGATTTATTTAGAAAATAATGAATGCTATTCTATATCAGAATATTTTTGAATGTGATCTTGATTTTCGTTGCAATCCTGGTTTGTTGGATGATTTGTGCTTATTCATTTTTGTTAGCTACTATGAGACAACAAACTTCTTTTTGTTAGTGCTAAGTATATAACGCATTCCAAATAGACCTGCACCTTGACGAAATTCTAGATTACTAGAACGGGTAGAATGGCTTCTGCGTTCCAGTGATCTAAAGAGCCAAACTACAGGTTCAGCCAAAGTAGTAGGGTCTTTAGTGAGTAACCAGACTGACAGGTTCCCAAAAGAGGGCAGCGGCTTTTTTGGTACTTAGATTGGCAGAGACCATAGGGGTCGGTATTGCATTCTAAGACACACTACTGCGATGTGGAAGGCAACGGGAAACCACCACATTACCTCCCAAATACACAATGTACTTAAATTGTATTTAAAATGATGACATCCTCTGGGGCAAAATATTCCGGAGGTAAAATAGTCCCCCATTAGGATCTCAGGAAGGGGACTACTTCGGGGGATGTGAAAATTTAGAAAAAGAATCTAGAACATTCTGAGGGTTGGAGCCTGGAGTGTTCGAAGTATGAAGCACGTAGGTAAGCTAGAGAACTTAAAAATTGAAATGGATAGGTTAGCACCAGACATAGTAGGCATCAGCGAAGTTCGGTGGCCAGAGGCGGGGGATTTTTTGAAGTAGTGACTTTAAGGTATTTCATACAGGGTTGTAGGAAGGAAATTCTGGTGTCAGGATAGTTATGCGAAAAAAGATAGGGCACTGTGGAGAAAACTACTTACAAAAGAACGAAAGAGTACTCATGGTTAGATTAGAATCTAAATCAGAAAATACAGTAAAAATACAAGTAGACGTGCCCACCTCTAGCCACAGTGAGGAAGAGGTAGAAGCGATCTACAAAGATATAAAAAACATACTAAGATACGTAAAAGGACATGAAAATTTAATAATTACGGGGGATTTTAATGCAGTGGTAGGTGAGCGTAAGGAAGGAGTGTTAGTAGGTTTATTTGGTTTAGGCATGAGAAACGACGGGGGAAATAGGTTGCTAGAATTTTGCGACAAGAACAATTTAACGTTCACATTCTTTAAAGGATCACGTGGGATATCCTAAACTTAGAGATGAGTTTGAATTAGCATTAAAGGGTCTGAAAAATGGTAAGGCGCCGGTTGCAGAAACTCTAAAAGCCGCTGGACAAGCGTCTCTTCCAACTTGTAAGCTATATGTATGAGACAGACGAGATACCCAAAGATTTCAAACGTAACATCATAGTGACTATACTAAAAAGAGAGGCGTGGATAGATGTCAAAATTTTCGAATAATAAGTTTTACAGCACACGTCAAAAATACTAACTAGAATTGTACAAAGATGAATGGAAAAACGAGCAAAAGAAATATTAGGAGAAGATCAATTTGGATTTAGGCACAACAGGGGAACATGGGAGGCTGTTTTAGCTCTGAGGGTGATAATGGAGAAAAAATAGAAAAAGGAGAAAGCGTGTATATAGAGTTTGTAGAACTGGAAAAAGCATTCGACTATATTAAATGTAAAAAAAATGTTTGAAATACTCGAAAAGATGGAAATGAGTATTAGGGATAGGCAGATAATACATAGCTTATCCAAAGAACAAACAGCGGTAATAGAATTAGAGCAGGAACTTAGAGAAGTAAATATTAGGAAAGCTGTGATACAGGGATGTGCCCTATCCCTATTAATTTTTAACTTGTACATCTAAGAGGCAATGAATAGTGTCAAATGCACGAAGACGTTTGGAATTACTATGCAGGGACAAAAAATTGATATGCTTAGATTTGCAGATGATATAGCAGTATTAGCATTTAGCAAGGAAGAGTTAGAAGCTGCTCTTAATGAAACGGAAACAGTTCTAACAGAGAGATACAGATGAAAGTTAACAAAAACAAGAATACAAATGGGTAATGAGAACTTGCAAGAGGTTAACGATTTCTGCTACCTAGGAAGCCAAATAACACGAGATGGGAAAAGTGCAAAAGATATAAAACAAAGATTAGCACAAGGTCGTGCTACATTTAACAAGAAAAAGCAACTACCGTGTTCAAAGATAACAAACATAGAAACAAGGAAGAGATCCTTAAAACATATGTGTGGAGCACAGCACTGTATGGCTCTAAAACTTGGACAATAGGAGAAGCAGACAGGAAAGAGATAGAAGCCTTTGCAATGTGGTGCCACAGGCATATGATGAAGATATCATTAACAGACAAAGTTAAGAACAAAGAGATGCTAGAAATGGTAGGGGAAGAAAGAAACTAAGGCATGAGGGAATAGTGCGGAATATATTAGAAGCAGAGATAGAAAAAAAAGAGGTAGTGGTAGACCTAGGTTGGACTATTGTACACAGATAGTTAAAGATGTAGGCTGTAGGTTATTTCAGGGAAATGTGTAGACTCGTTCAGAATAGAAATCAATGGACGTACGCATCCAACCAGTTCCAAGAGGGAAAAACCTAATGACGAAAAAAAATAATTGTACTTAAACCTAATAATTATTATAAGCAACTGCAGGTATTGGTTTTGCAATATTCTCAACTAATGTTAATTGTGCGAAAGCATTTTCTGGAAAACTATTATTTTGGCAAATGTCCAAGTGTTGGGGGATCTTGACAGCCACAGGCTGCTTAAACCTCCCACCCCCTTCACATACTACTGAATCTCGGTAAAATACAACATATAATTTGAAAACAACAGAAGAGGAACTGAGCTGTATCTTGGCTGTGGAAATTTCAAGGAACTTTGTAGGTTAGCTCAGAATAGAAATTAGTGGAGGTACGCGTCCAACCAGTTTCAAGATGATAAACCTTGTCCGAAAGGATATATTGGAGAACTATTAATTCGGCAAATGTTTGAGTGTTGAGGGATCTTGGTAGCCCCATGCTGCTTAATCTGCTTCATATGCCACTGAATATCGGGAAATAGGGTATATGTTTGTAAAACAACAGAAGGAGAATTGAATTGCATTTAACAAGAAAGAGTAGCAGCTATGTTTGAAGACAACAAGCATAGAAACAAGGAGTTAATTGTTGAACGCATATGTGGAAAACAAAAAAAGATAGGAGAAACAGAAGGGCAGGATATGTTCTAAAGCATATTTGGGGAATAGTGTGGGATATATTACAAGCAGATATAGGAATAAAAAAAGGTAGAGGTAGGCTTAAATCAGACTATTGCATGCAAATAGTTAAAGATGCAGACTGTGGAAATTTCAGGGAAATGTGTAGGTTAGCTCAGCATAGGAAACAATGAGGGTACGCGTCTAGCCAGTTCCAGGACTGAAGACCTAATGATGATGAAGTATATAAGAGTTTGTAATACATGTATTGTGCTAGAAAAATGAGTTCATCACCAATTTTTTTCCATTTATGTGGACAAATGTTTTTGTGATGTTTATCTATTATCTGTGCATTTTCTGTTATTTTAAGAAACTCTATAGTTAAACTTGATGAATTGCATATAAATTGCTTATACTGCTTGCTTTTCAACTGGCTGTTTCAAAAACAAGTATAAATAATTTTCTGGGTATATTTTATTGTATTTGTAGATTCGCTTCATTTGGCATTTATTTTACAATGTATTTTTATTTCTTTCTTCATCATAATTTTATTTTATTGCCGGATGTATTCTTCTTTAGCAGCTATTTATTTCTAATTCTTAGATTTTGTTTGAAGTTGTTGGATTCCTTTTTTCATCTTTTACAATTACATTATTTTTTATCTAATTACTTTAGTTTTTGTGCTGTATAACTCAATCACTCTTAATGTTATTAATTTTTGTTTAGTTGATGTTGCGAATGCAACCAATTTTAAATTGGTTGATTGGGAGACTACCTGCAACAGCTTCTAAAGAACAAACTTATGCAAAAAATGATTCGGGATTAGGGCTTCCGATTGTTCACTGTCCAAAGTTAATTAATTCAACGGCCTGGAATTTGCAATGTTCTCGGCTGCCATTAAGCAGTTTTGTAATTGGGGTTCACTTGGCTTCGAGTTGATAATGAACCATAAGGCGCGATTTTTGTCGATCTTATCAGCCTTTCCCAGCTGCCCCCCATATGTGGAGATGTGGATGGTTGAAATGTCATTCCAATTCGGAGCTTACGAGCGGCTCTGTGAGCTTTTGTTCATCGAATTTTTTATTTCTTCTCTAAGAATTCGTTCACAGGCAATAAAATTTGATTGGCCACTCCTGGCCATGGAATCACAACTACATAGAATGCAGTAGTCAGCATCCAGCTTGTGTGCGATATCAATATGGATGACACAAACTGTTAGACAAGCGAACAACATGCCCCATCTCTTCTCAGATTGTTTACGTACTACCACTTGTAAGGGTCCAAAGTAGCCAATCCTCACAAATTTGAAGGACTGTATAGTATAGCAAGACAGTCTTGCACTAGGCAGAGATGATATTTCGGGTTTTAGTGGCTGTGTAAACCCTAAGTTTCAGACCAAAATATATTTTCCGAATCTCATTTACTACCATATCACGGTTTCGATTAAGGTAGGCTCTGTGATAATGAATTAGCATTAACCATGTCAGATGGTGTTCACGGGATAGGATAATCAGGTACTAACTTTCGGGTCCAATGCAGATGGCTGGATCTATTTTTCTATGCACCCACAGTATATAATCTTCATCTAGGAATGACGATATTCTGTACAGTGGGCTGGATGGTAAAACTGTATTTTTAATTTTTGACTCTTCAACTTGCTCAGACAAGTAATTGATTTCTTCACCGTAATTATCCCTTTGTGCTATGGCTATTAACCATACTATGTCCTTATTTACCTCTCAACCACTCAAAATTTCATTGGGTAATGGATTCTTTGCAACATTTGCTTTAAAAATGTTTATAGCACGGTAAACATCCAACTGATCTCAGCAATTTGTTATACGTTTGGGGGCTTTCAACTTTTATGAGGCATTGAGCAAATACGTGGTAGATAGTAGGCTTTCTTTAGCTGGCATATTGGTTTGCTTGTGGCTGGGCAGCAATTTTCAGATAAATAGAAGTCCATTATCTTGTACTAATGGCAGTTAAGCTGTAGTTTAGGAATAACTGACCATTTAGTGGCATGTACACACTCTGGCATTATCAGTAATGTGGAGACAGTATTACTAGCAACGCCTTTTAGATAATGCTGCAGACGAATAAGATTTTTGTCATTTGTCAAACCACACAACCCTGTAGTATATTATATGTGAGAATCTGCTGTACACTGGATTGAGTGGAATAACTTATTACCGTTGATGTATTGAAGTTGAACAACTATTAATTATTTCTAGCTTTAATTAATACATAAAAAGGAAACTTAAATTAGATATTGGACAAAAGTCAAAAATGCAATTTTCTGTATGATCAGAAGAAATTTAAGTTCAGAAACATGAATACAGCTTACTACTAAGATATTTTATTTAAGAAATAAGTAAACATTAAGTTCAACCACAAATCTGATTACTGTACTTAATAACCTCTAGAACCAAAAAGTATTATAATCAAAATCAATACTGAATGGGCGCCGTGCTGCGTTGATTACTGGATTTGATTCACATTTTATATAACTGTCTAGTATAATGAAAAAGGCAGGGCTAAGCATTCAGCACCGTTTAAAATAGCTTTGAAAATCATTTAAACATAAACTATAATTTTAAATATTCAAAAAGGGGGGGTGGTCTTTAGTCTAAGGTCAACATATGTATGCTTCTGAGTTATTCTATAAATACAGTTACTTTGAAATTGTTTTTAAATTACATTAGCAATTAACACATTCTACAAACATATCCATAAACATCGTCTCATTGTAAACCTAACTAACTTTTAACTATTACTCTGTTTTACAATTAGTTTACACATTTGGTGCATATGCAGATATCTTGTGGGTATTTACCTTCTTTAAACTACTTTACAATGGCTAATATTGGCAATGGTTAGTAGTAGCATAAATAAAAAAACTTGTTAAGTTTTGAATGTTACAAGCATAATTTTGAATATAAGCTAATTATGATGTATTGCTTGTATGAACAAAATAATATAGAAGATGTCAGTACTTGTCTTCTTGCTTAAACTTTAAAAAAGGATGTCTAGTATAGGTTAATTAGTTGCATGACGATTTTACAACTATACCATTTTTAAATACTAATTATGTTTTTCTGTATGGCAGACAGTAAATATCTAGTGCTTCCTTCTGGTGAATTACATATTAGAGATGTAGGACCTGAAGATGGATACAAAACTTATCAGTGTCGTACCAAACATCGTTTAACTGGTGAAACTCGACTTAGCGCAACCAAAGGCAGATTGGTGATTACTGGTAAGTGCTTCTTTGTTATGGTTGAAATAATGTGTAAATAAGCTTAACAATACAAGGAAATAAAACTCATTTAGTATGCGTATGGCGTTAATGTTTTTGAACACTTACTTTTGTATTTCCTGTTGAAGAGAATTTGATTTCCTATTATTGTTGTTGCTATTGTATTGCTGATATGGTAGTAAATAGTTGAATGCAACATGTGATGCATATTATTTAAAAATTAATTAGAAGTTTCACTCGGGTTTATTAAACTAATTATTTCCTTGAACTAAACATATTAAATAAGTGTGCTTTGACATTCCGAGTAATTTTATAACTCCTAAAATTATTCATTTGTATTCTAGCGTTATACAGTAAAATCATTTTCATTCACTTTCAATTAAATGCATGAATCACTATATAATTTTTGATGCATTTATTTGTTCAAGTGTATAGTTTAACAGGAAGCAACAGGAAGTATCCATTATGTACTTAATTTTGTTAGAGGCTTTTAATTGTTCGGTGAGTGAAAAGAGGTCACTGCACCAGTATTCATTGTCAATAAATAATGCGTATCAATGGTGAAAGTCTTGTATTAGTTCAAATCCATAATTTTTACTATCCCAGACTAAACTTGCAATTTACAAACTGAGAGTGACCACACTGATTTGTTCTTTAATATTATTATGGAAAATAATTTTTTCAGAATCCACCATTTGCTTTGTATGATGTTTGATTTAAAAAGTAAAATATTTCGAAAAATTGCTTGCAATATGTACTTAGTGTAAGTATATGTTACAATTATGGTGTTGCGAGGGTGTCAAATAGCTTGTAGAAAAACCATTAAATTATAATTTTTTAACGAGGGGTGATTTACGTTGTGTCTTTGAAATAAAAATTTATTTGATATTCAGGCGTTTAATGGACGAGGTGGATATTTTTTAGTGTAAAAATTGTTCCAAAATATATGCTAAATAGTAAATGAAATATAATGTGTGTTTGTACGATGTATCTTCAAAATTAAACTGTTTTATTTTCAACATTCTCGTACTGACATATCTTAGTTGTGTTAGGTACTCTAGGTTTACTCAGTATATAAATCAATAGGATGGTTAATAAACTTAATAGAAGTAGACGTAAACGTATAACTTTAATATCAAAGAAACTAGAACTTGTAAATATTAGCTTGACAGTTCGTAGTGTTTTTGTTTACCTTACAAACATTTCATTTATATGACAAAACACTTACTAGAACGACTTGTGTCATTAATCAGCAAAACTGATTATATAAAGCTATTAGATACGAATGCGCACATCACACTATGTGGTCTATCATTTAGGAACTCTCTTGGATATGCACAATCACTTCATCTGAGCATTAACAATTCCTTGCATTTAACATGCTTCGTCACAGTGTAGTCTTTTGGTAAGAATATCTGCTACCATGTCTTCCGTATCTACATGAGATAACACAAACATTTTCTTACCAAAAGCCTCGGGAATGTAATGGTATCAAATATCAATTGCTTGTTTCTGACATGCAATATAGGGTTATCGGCTAATCTTAAAGCACTAACATTGTCGTTGTACAATTTTAGATTAGCTAAACCTTTGGTATCCAGTTCCATAAGGAAATTTTGCAGGTTGGTTGCCTCTTTAGATGCTTCCGAGTGAGTCATGTTCACGACCTCTGTAGAAGATAACCCAGTAGTGTGTTGCTTTCTTGTCCACGAGATATGACGTCCTGATATTATAAGAGAATAACCAATGTAGGAATGTCTGTTGTCAGGACTTATTTCTCAGCCGATACCTACAAAACCTTGTGTGGCATCAGTATCAGGCATACGATACCCATATGCACAGTAAATTTCAAATAACATAGAATGAGTTTAGTTGCATTCCGATGTTCTTGCCTATAACAATTGTTGCCTTGTGGCTGTAATCAAATAAGTTAAGGCACCAACTAATTTACAAAAAGAACTTTTCTTTTTCTTTGGTCGGTTTTTCCATAGGATTCCGTAACCTCACGTTTGGTCCCATGTAGTAGAATCTGGTTTGGATTCTGACATTCCAAAATGGCATAGTATATCAGTGATGTATAGAAATCACTTTGCCACTATGGGAAAATTCCATTCCTAGGTAATGCCCTACATTACCTAAATCTTTGATTTCAAATCTTCACGATAATTTCTTCACAATTCGATCACTGTCAATATGCTTCTTACACATTACTAAAATGCCACATACGCAGCAATGAGTGTAATGTCTCTCCTTTCCTGATGCAATTCGAACATCTATCTGCTTTTGGACACTGAAGGATAAGAATTGAATGGTTGTAGTGAAGCTGGATATGCGGTAAAATAAGGGTTTATGATAGTGAATAATTGATTATAAATGCATAGCAATGAACAACATTAATTTGGTGGTATTACGTGACATATAATTAATAAACATTAATAGGAAGACAAAAACATTTTTGAATTCGTTATTGTTCCATGCACTCGTGGAAGACCTCTTATGCTTCCTGTTTTGTGTGAAGACAGCAGTACACAAGACATGTTTTTGTACAGAAATTCCATTGAATCGTTTTAATGCATGTGATTTATGTAGTTTATAGAATGATGGAACAGCTTTGGTTGTTAAAGCACCACATCTCTTCAAAACATTGTCCAACGTTGAGTACCTATTTCTTCCAGCTTGACATAAGCTATATAAAGCTTTCTTTATGAGACAAATTTAATTTCCAGAGCTTAGATCGTTCAACATCGATGTGATTTTAGCTCTAGGAGTAGCATTATAGTTACTTTCGTTTTCGATTATGTAACTTAAGACTGTTTAGGTGGTTCCATATAAATAACTTCCTTCAGTTCTCCATTTAAATAAAGACACATTAAGTTCAACTGTCAAATTTCCATTCCTTAACAAGCTGCCAATGCAGTAACCAATCTTATGGTACTTAAACGAACCACTGGTGTGAACGTTTAATAAAATCAATTCCACGCTGTTAACTAAAACCTTATGCAACCTGACACAGTTTTCTTCGAACCAACATTCCTTTAGCATCGTACTTGTTCCTTAATATACTGCGACTACCAATAACGTTAGCATCGACCGGTCTATCTCCCAATGCCCTAGTGTCATTTCTAATAATGGTACAAACTTTTTTGCACTTAGTATCAAACCATTCATTAGAATTCGACGAGTTCATGGATGTTTTCATGTTTATTTTAGACAACAACGATTCCTCAGTTTTTTCAGAAACAACCATTTCTTTATATGGAGCATAAACTTTCCGAGGTCGTCTCCTTAATACAGTTCTGACGAAAGTAGGCCTTCTTTTTCTTTGTTTACTTGCATTCTCGGTTCTCGTCATTAGTTGGATTATCATAGGGTTGTTCCATTTTTGTTTCTGTAATTCTATGTTCCAAAAAAGAGACATCACACAGTTCTAGAGCAAAATCAAAGAAAGTCCACTGTTTGGTTGTTCTATAAATTTGAAAGACCTTGTAATTAAGAATTTTCACTTGCGCTTGGTATTTTGAAACCTTTTGTTTCTTGTCAATACCCAATCTGGAATCAAATTTGCCCTTGGAAGGTTCACGATTTAAACAAAACATCTTTGATTCAAGATTTTTTAAATTTGAAACGTCCGGAATTTTTCTGTTCCATACTTCATAAGGTGTCCTTGTGTTTAACTTTTTTGTTGGGCATCTACTTCATATGTAATTTGCCATATTTACAGCTTCTGCCCAAAATGATTGAGATAAACCTAATTGCATCAGTAAACAATGAATGGTTTCTAAAAGAGTGTGATTTTTTTTCAACAATTCCACTTTGTTTGGGACAATATGGACTTGTTAAACGTCTTGAAATTACACTTTTTTTTAAAAATACTCAAAATCCTTACTCATATATTTAATTCCTTTATTGGATTGATTGCATTTAACTTTCCGATTCTGTTTATTTTCAAGTAGAACAATAAATTTTCTTGCCTTGTCAAAAACTTCACTTTTTGATTTTATGAAATAAACCATGTAGTATCATCTATGAGTTTGACATAGTTATTTACTTTTCCATTTGATTTGACACACATATGTCCACAGACGTCAGTGTGTATAATATCTAAGATAAATAAATAAATAAATGTTAGTTTTACCATCGGATGTTTTAGGAAAATGAAGTCTGGTCTTTTTCTTTTGCAGCAAATCGTGCATTCACGAATTAAATTCTCGTCGTTCGAGTTGAACTTAACTTTTATCAATCCATTATTTACACATGACATAAGATCATTTAAATTCAAACATTCCAATCTTTGATGCCACAACATTAGGCATTCCGAATTCATTTTTGAAGTAAGGACTAAATTCGTTTTATTGACTGACTGCGTTGAATTTTCATAGGCATAATACAAATCACCAATGCATTTTGAATCCATTTTTCGCTAATTTTTCCAACTGGTAACAAATTTGTATACAAATCCAGCATATACAATGTGCCATTCAGTGTGATATCTTTACTTTTGCCGAGCACGTTGACACTTTCTGTTCCATCTGCAATTATACCTGTGGATGTATAGTTTGTTAAGTTTAAATCATTCATCATCATTAGGTCTTCAGTCCAAGAACTTGTTAAATGTGTACCCTGATTGATTCCTATTCTGAGTTAACCTACTCATTTCTTCTTAATCTTCTTTGGGAATTAAACCACTCATAGTTTTTAAAATTATCTTTATTTACGTTTTGATCCATGACCTAGGATCGTTATCAAACTACACAGTCTGCATCTTTCACTATATGCGTGCATTAATCTGATCTAGACCTACCTTTATCTCTGCTTGTAATATATCTCACACTATTTCTCAGAAATGCTTTAGAACGTATCCTGTCCTTCTATTTCTCTTTTTTTTTGTTTTCCACGTATGCTTTCAACAATTTTCTCCTTGTTTCTATGTTTGTTGTCTTCGAATATAGCCGGTGCTCTTTCTTGTTAGATGCAGTTTGGTTCCCCTTCTATTGTTTTACAAATATATACCCTATTTCCCCGATATTCAGCAGTATGTGAAGGGAGTTAAGCAGCCTGTGGCTGCCAAGATCCCGACACTTCAATATTTGCCGAATTACTAGTTTTCCAGTATATCCTTTCGAACAATCAACATTAGTTGAAAATATTTCAAAACCAACACCTGAGTGTTTATAATAATCATCAGATTTAAGTGCAATTACTTTTTCGTCATTAGGTTTTTCGTCTTGAAACTGGTTGGACACGTACCTCCACTTAATTCTATTATGAGCTAGCGTACACAGTTCCCTGAAATTTCCACAGTCTAGATACAGCTCGGTTCCCATTCTGTAGTTTTCTAATTATATGCCCTATTTCACCGAGATTCAGTAGTATGTGAAGGGGGTTGAGCAGCCTGTGGTTGCCAAGATCCTCAACACTTAGACATTTACCAAATTAATAGTTTTCCAGCAAATGCTTTCGCACAATGAACATTAGTTGAGAATACTCCCTATATGTTTATTATAGTTTGTTTTGTATTTTTCTTAAAATTAGTTGAGAATATTGCAAAACCAACCTGTAGTTGCTTATAAAAATCATCAGGTTTAACGACAGTTATTTTTTTCGTCATTAGGTTTTCACCTTCGAATTGGTTGGACGCATACCTTCATTGCTTTCTATTCTGAGCTAGACTGCACATTTCCCTGAAATTGCCACATTGTACATCTTTCACTATCTGTGTGCAATAGTCTAACCTAGGTCTACCTCTACCTCTCTTTTTTCCTATCTCTGCTTCTAATATATTCCACACTATTACCTCATGCCTTAGTATGTGACCTATCATCCTATCTCTCATATTTTTTACTGTTTTTCACATACTTCTTTCTTCCCCTACCATTTCTAGTACCTCTTTATTCTTAGCTTTGTCTGTCCATGATATCTTTATCATACATCTGTAACACCACATTTCAAAGGCATCAATCTTTTTCCTGTTCACTTCTTCTACTGTCCAGGTTTCACAGCCGTACAGTACTGTGCTCCACACATGTGCTTTAAGCAATTTTTTCCTTTTTTCTATGTTTGTTATCTTTGAACACAGTAGTTGCCTTTTCTTGTAAAATTTAGCACGACCTTGTGCTAATTTTTGTTTTATATATTTTGCACTCTTCCCATCTCCCGTTAAATCATTATACGAAGAATAATTCATTTTAAAAATTTGATTTTTTCACAACATAAATGAGATTTAGAGCCACTATCCAAGCACTGTCCTTGTTGACCATTTAAATAATCGATTTCTAAAACTTCTGTAGTTATAAGACCTTTCTTTTCGGACTTGTTAGTTCCAAATGATAGTTTGTCAATCCTATCTCTGCAGTCTGTTGCCTTATGTTTAACTTCTTACATTTCTGACAGCAAAATTTAAATTCTATTTGTTTGCTTATCCTTGAGTTATTAATGTTATTTTATTGTCTGTAGACCACTTCTTCACATATTTTTTATTTACAAACAAAGCATCATGTACATTTTCATAAGATTCATTTTTACGACTATCACTTTCCTCTACAATTTTAATGTGAAGTATTTCTAAGGTAGGTAATTCGTTACAAGATTCAATAGCACATTGAACATTTTCTAGACGACATGGTAGGCTGTAAAACAACAGTATCGAAAGTAAATCTGAATTAATTTACTAATGCGATCATTTACATTGCCATTTTCTTCCATGTGTTGTTGCGTCAGCTGTTTTAGAAGTGTAGCCTTTCTAGCTGGTCCCTTTGACAGAAAAACGCCTTCTAATTTTAGACAAATATCTCGGGAGGTGACACAACCTTTTATTTGCTTTAATTCTGACGGACTTTTTGACAAAATAATGTCACATTTCGCTTTATTGTCATATTTTCCCACTTTCATTAGAGAAGTTGTTAATCAAAATGTTAATTTGCATTTACAATCACATAAAGGAAATGATAATTTAAAGGAATATATCACCTACCTTTCACTGGTTGTAGTGGTTGATTGTACTTGCACTGCTATCAGATAATTATGGACTGTATGTATAATGTTCACTAATTGTTGCTAATTACTGATGCTCGATGCACCGAACTAAATCACGAACCAAAGCCAAGCGAGAACGAAGTTGAATTGTCGTCCACTCGTACATTACCAACCCTTTTATGTCGTTGCACTAAAGGTAGGGATAATGGAGGGTTTCTAGGTGGGAATAGTTTAAGGACTTAAATTAATTGTGATTGGCATACTACACTACAACCAAAATACTTATAAAGCCTTAACATACCGCCCACCAAAATAAGTATTAGGAACTTATTTTCTAAGTGTGTCTAAACGAGCAAAAAAAAAAAATATATATATATATATAATCGTAAATTTAAAAGTTAACTTACCCTAATATACTAACTATAATACTAAGTTGCCTCTGAAATGGGAGAGGGCACAATTTTACCACGGGCCTTTTAAATAGTCCCTGGGATGTTGCCACGGTAGCCACACGACAAACATTGTCCTTTCCATAATGCAACGTATGTATACGTCCCATTTTCCACTGTAATGGAGACACTTGAGTATCCTTAATCAACACCAACGTTCCCACCATTAACGAATAATTAGCAGAAAACCATTTGGTTTTCTGTTGAAGTGTGTGCAGGTACTCCAAATGCCACCGTTTCCAAAATGATTGCTGAATACGTTGAACCAGTTGCCAACGATTTAAAGAAGATAGTTTCAGATCTAAGACATTAGGGTCGGGAATGACAGACACTGGTTCTACGTTCAGAAAATGACCAGGACTTAAGAATGAAAAATCAGTGGGATCGTTACTCATTGGACATAAAGGTCTGGAGTTTAATATGGCTTCAATTTGAGCAAGAATGGTGTTAAATTCTTCGTACGAGAAATTTGTTCGCCTACCACCTTCTTGAGATGGGACTTTACAGATTTTATCCCAGCTTCCCACATTCCCCAAAGTGAGGAGCCGACGGAGGATTAAAACAAAGTGAATACCTTCCGTTTCAGATGACTGCTTCATATATTCGATTAGTTCCCGAGATGCTCCGATAAAATTTGTTCCACCGTCACTATGAATTTGCAAGCATTTACCTCTACGTGCTACAAACCGCCGTAAAGCTGCAATAAAGGCTTCTTTAGATAGGTTTGATGCCAACTCCAGATGTATCGCTTTTGTACTAAGACAAACAAATAAACAAACATAAGCTTTCAATGATTTGGCACCTCTAATACGATTCATGGTGATAGAAAAGGGTCCACCGTAGTCTACCCCAGTATGTAGAAACGCTTTACCGGCAGTAAGTCTAGCGGGGCAAGTCGCCCATAGGAGGGCATAGCGAAATAGGTTTTGACGAAAACATCGAATACAAGAGTTTAGGCACTGTTGAATAGCCCTTTTGCAGACAGAATCCAAAAATTTTGTACTAACAAGAAATGAGTAGTTCTAAGTCCAGGGTGTAAATATTTCGTATGGCAATCTCGAATAATGAGCTCTGTCACCCGGTGTGACCGAGGAAGTAGCAATGGAAATTTTGTATCATAAGATACGTCTGCATTTCGCAACCGCCGCCCACCCTTAACAACCCATCACTGTCAAGGAAAGGACTGAGAGGTCGAAGTTGTTTATTACTAAGTTTTCCTTTCGAATGATATCAATGTCCTGACTGAAAACTTGTTCTTGAACCCGTTTTATTAATAAATGAAGTGCATACTGTTCGGGGAGACCAATAATTGTTCTAAGTTTCGAATATCCAAATTTGCACGAACTTTCAAGTTACGAATGAACTGACAAATATATACCAGAATCCTGCATATTTTTCGCAAATCTGAAAATTGATTTACCATCGAGTCTACGAAATGATCTGCAACGTGTATATTAAGGGATAAAGTTCTTTTTCAATGTGCATCTGAGTGTGATCTGTAAGAGTTGGTTCCATATGAGCAGGCCAATTCTCTTTAGGTAATAGTAACCATGGTGGAGCCGTCCACCACAAAGGATGATTAACAAGCTCAGCAGCTAATAATCCTCTTGATGCACAGTCAGCAGGATTATCCTGTGATTTAATATGATGCCACGATGATGGAGCCACTCGTTCTTGGATATGCGAGACACGATTGCTAATAAAGGTCTTCCAATTATACGACGAAGATCGAATCCATGCTAATGCTACTGTGGAATCTGACCACGCAAATGTATCGTCCAATACTAAATTATCTCTATACGTATTTTGCACATACTCGACCAAGTTCGACAACAACACTGCACCACACAATTCTAATCGAGGTAATGATATACGATTGGTTGGTGCGACCTTAGATTTGGCACAGACCAATGATACTTGGATGTTCCCTTACTCATCGACACAGCGGAGATAAACTGCTGCTGCATATCCAGCTTCCGATGCATCACAAAATGCATGAATTTGTACAGTTTGATGGTTATCGCAAAGAATCCGTCGAGGAATTTCAATTTTCAATAACTCGGGTAATTGTTGAAGATACAGATTCCATTTTAAAACAATTTGTTGGGGAGGAAGTTCATCCCAGCCAATTCCTAATATCCATACAGATTGAATCAAATGTTTTGCGAAGAAGACCAATGGTGATAATAACCCCAGAGGGTCAAAGATCCTTGCAATTTCCGAAACCATATTCCTTTTGGTACAAGGCCGATCAACGATATTAAGATTGTAAAACAACACATCACTCAATGGTTGCCATTGCAGTCCTAAAATTTTTGAGAAGTATTGTTTACCTCTTCAAACAAAATGCTTGCTGATACCGAACGGAATCAGGTAAATGGCCAATGACACTTGGCACGTTGCTATTCCACTTTCGCAACATAAAACCACCTGATTGGCAAATTTGGTTTAATTCATACACGAGTCGTTTGCCATCCTCTATCGAATCACACCCTGTAATCAAATCATCCACGTACGTATCCGATGCTAAAATCTTGGAAGCAATAGGAAAACGTAACGATTGACTTTTGCAAGTTCTTGAATTACACGCATGGCTAAAAATGGTGATGATGTGATGCCGTATGTAACAGTGTTTAGCTGATAATCGATAACAGACTCCGAGAACTTAAATCTCCAAACTATACGTTGATAGTCTCGATGGCTAGTAGAAATAAGAATCTGTCTATACATTTGCTTAATGTCCGCAGTTAAAACTACAGAATGTAAACGAAAGTGTAATAACAACTCCATGATATCTTTTTGAAGAGGGGCCTGCGAGTAAATGATCATTTAAAGACCCTCCACTTTGAGCGCTGGCTGAAGCATCAAATACGACACGAAGTTTTGTAGTTGTACTGTCTGGTTTGAACACGGCGTGATGTGGTATGTAATATACCGGCGATAATGTAGACGATCGAGTTGAATCCGATACAATACGAGACATGTGACCACTATCGATATAATTCTGCATAAATTCTCTGTACGAATTATACAGTTGAGGATTTATTTCAAACGGCGTTCTAGTGAAAGAAATCTTCGAAGTGCTATTTCCGAGAGCCAGCAAATAGCGGTTCAGGACCATTGAAAGGTAACAAAACAATAAAACGACCGGTGTCATCCTGCTTGTGAGTGTCCACAAAATGCCTTTCACAAATTTCCGCATGAGGAGATAATTTGTTAGAATCTGGAATATTTTCCAGTTCCCAAAATCGAGTAATGTTAGCATCTTCTACAAGTGCAGCTAATGATATACGAGATGTAACAGAAGAAAGAACCTTCCCTGTTAATATCCACCCAAAGGTAGTGTGAATTGCCACGGGTTCTTCTAGTGACCCAATGCGAGTTGCGTTTAATAAAACACGCGCGAACAAATCTGCACCTAACAATAAATCGATATGGCTAGGTTTGTCGAAGTCCGAATCTGCTAAATCTAATCCAACTATGTGAGGCCAACTATTTGGTGAGATCCTTGATGAAGGAAGGGTTCCACAAATGTCTGGTAAAACAAAACAATCAATACTGTACTCTGGAACAGTTTTACCTTGAGGACTAATTTTACACGATACTTGTCCATACGCATGAGAAGCAGATAGACCTAAGCCTTCAACCTTCATTGAAATATTCGATTTTCTTAAACCTAAGCGTCGACAACACTTATCAGTCATGAAATTTTCCATTGATGCACTATCTACAAGTGCTCTTACTGTCTGAACTTTACCAAACCCATCTGTAATTGAAATTCTTGCGGTGCCTAATAACGTCATTGTGTTGGACGATCTAGATGATAACAACGTACTTGTAGTAGTGTTGCAGGTGGGTTCGGAAGTTGATCTGTTGCCTGAGTGATTGCAGGTTTCTGTGCAACTGTAGGGTTTTCAAAGTGCAATAAAGTATGATGACCCTTGCACACTTTTTACAAACAAGTTTGGAAGAGCAGCGTGTAACCATATGAGAGTTGCGAAGACAATTAATGCATAAGTGTTTGTCTTTAACAAAGTTATAACGGTCTTGTGGCGATTTATTCAGAAACATTTCACATTGGTATAAGTTATGAGTACCACTGCAAAGACTGCATTTCTGAGCGAATGAAGTTGTTACGAATGACTTTCGAACTTGGGGTTTTGAATATTCAAAGGAACGTTTAGAAGGTACACTAGATGATATGGTTTGTTTAATGGACGTATTAAATTTGGACGGTGTATCGGAAACAACCATATTGCTAATTTCTAATGCCTTGCAATGTTTTTCTAGAAATAATTTTAATTGATCATAAGATGGAATGTCTGATGTATTTTCTAACTCAAATGTTTTCAAAAGATTTGTATCTACCTTTTTTGATAACAAATTAAACAATACGAAGTCGAGCAAATCAATCTTAGTTTGACGTAAGCTTGATAGATTTTCCGTAAAACAATTAAGCAATTCTCTTAAATCTGTATGTGAATTAAATTTTGCTTTTGGTGACGATTCTAAAGCATTCCAATGCGTGTTTGCAATTAAACGTTTTGAATTAAACCGCTCCACAATAATTGAATAAGCTAGCATATAATTATTATTCGAAATTTGCAAATGTCTAATGAGTTCTCTAGACTTAAAATCCAACGCATCAATTAAAAATAGAACTTTTCGATCGGTAGCAATTGATTATTTTCATGAACTAAATTATTAAAAATTGAATAAACTCTTGGAAATGTTCTATTTTTCCAGAAAATTTTTCATTTCTATCCGAGGGAGACGAATATTAGTACATGAGCCAATACCAGTAATATTTCCAGTCAAGCCTTTTTCAGCAGTGGATATATTATCAAACTGAGCTTTAATAATTTTAATGTTTAACAAAGACCTATCTATTTCAATTCTTAGTGTTGTAATTGCATTTAATAATTCAGAGTTGTCCTCATCCAATATGCACGTTTTATAAGCAGTATCTACATCGTTTTTGATATCAAAGGCGCTTTCAGCCATAATATTAACAGAAATACAATTGCCTTTAATATGCTCCAATTTATCTATCGCACCAGATATATCAGATAATCTATCGAGTGCGGCCTTTAAATCCACTATCAACCTATCCGATGAAATATGTGCCATCCTAACGAACAAGGTTACTAATATCGATTTTATATTGATTTCAGCTACAAAAATGAAGGGTTTGTTCACCTAATAATAGGATATACCAAGGGTAATGTTGAACTACCTGTTAAAGAATTTTACTACAACGTGCCTAACGGGAGCTTGCAAGTTTCAATATGACAAAGAGCAAAGGGTTTTATTCTACCCGGTTTTACGAATACCTGAATTCTCTAGCGAACTTGAATTACAAGTTTAAAATAACTGTATTGTTAAACACTTTTCTGACTACAAATTCTTACGTTAACTATCCCTAAAATTTACAAAGATTTGTCATTTTTAAGGCTTTATAAGATTCTGTATCAGTACAAAATTTCAAATTTAATGCGAGATTGCATCTACTATAAGTTACTTTACACAATTGACTATGAAACTGGTGGTGTGACTACACTTTTCTTCTAAATGCGGTCAACCCCTAATTTAAGCGAAGAGCAATTAACAATGTAGTTAAAATGAATGCCAATAATAAATGCCAATAATAAACCAATTAATAAGCCAAATATTTGCTCAAAGGACCAAAAATGTTAATCAAAATGTTAATTTGCATTTACAATCACACAAAGGAAATGATAATTTAAAGGAATATATCACCTACCTTTCACTGGTTGTAGTGGTTGATTGTACTTGCACTGCTATCAGATAATTATGGACTGTATGTATAATGTTCACTAATTGTTGCTAATTACTGATGCTCGATGCACCGAACTAAATCACGAACCAAAGCCAAGCGAGAACGAAGTTGAATTGTCGTCCACTCGTACATTACCAACCCTTTTATGTCGTTGCACTAAAGGTAGGGATAATGGAGGGTTTCTAGGTGGGAATAGTTTAAGGACTTAAATTAATTGTGATTGGCATACTACACTACAACCAAAATACTTATAAAGCCTTAACAGAAGTTTTATCATCGTTCGTTCACTAATTTTGGTTTTGAAGTTTTTCCATTAACATAATTTCAAGCAACGCTCATTAATAAAGTTTCCATCTGAAACTTCCATGTTTCGTAGTTATCTTTATATAACGATTCAATATGTAAAACATTAGAGGATTTTACAAATTAAATACATACATACCTCTTTAAATATTTATTTCTGTTAACCAACTGATCAGGAACCACAAAGGAAAATCTCTAAGTATCTTCCATTTTCGGCATTTTTGCAACTCCTGAAGGTATGTGCTGTATGTATTGCCATCTCGATAGCTTATTGATATGTTCCATTGTTAAATTAACTTCTGGAACCTTCATTAAGTTGTCGCTAATTAAAAAGTGCCCAGGCGTAAGAGAGCCAAAGTTACTGACATACCAAGAAATGGGTCTTCTACTTAACGGTTCATGGATAATTAATGTATTGGTTTCCGACGGATGTCTAACTACGGTATATTTCATCACTATATAATTTCGTTCTTACGATGTTATATATTTTTCCCATGACTATCCAATAATGCAGCTGTTACGCATTTAAGAATGGGTTAATAATAGTACTTATTATTTTGTAGGTATATATGAATTCATAATCAAACACCTTTAACCAATCAGAAACGTGGATTATGATCTTAATCCAACATCTCTGACCAATCAGTACAAACTTTCATAATTCGTGACGTATAATTTTTGTATTGTGTAAAGTAGGCTGTTACACTGACAAATAAATTGTTGCTTGCCAGTGTTTGCGATATTAGTTAAAACGTTTAGAAAATATCTGATAATGAAGATTTGTTTAGTCTTGGGAAAATTATTTTATTCTACTCGCGAGTTATGGCCATTACTCATTTGGATTATGCCACGAGCCCGTTAGGGCTCGCGGTGCAAACTTTTCGAATGAGTAATGGCTATCATAACTCGCTTGTTGAATAATATACTATTGATCTATGCTTACATACAAGATTATTGTTCCAGTACTTTGTATGTATGTGCATTAGTGTATAATATATCATCCTGTCTTTGGTGGTCGAGAGGGATGATATGGCTATTGTAAATTATCTTGTTCATGAGAGTATTGAGATATGTTTTCATTTGTGGTTTCAAATTAATGTCCAGAATCATTACGTTACAATGTATTTAAAAGAAACAATGTTATACTTTATTATCTGAATTATTTTTATAGAAACAAGATTTGAAATTTCTTTTTTAATTAAGAATAAATATTCGTGAAATCTATTATACAAGATCCACCCATATTTAATTTGTTAAATTCACTAAATCTAATTTATAACTAGCGTAACACAACGCGTTACTGCATGTATATAAAGAAACCAATTGATTTGGGAAAGATTTATTCTCAGTTACTGTAACAGCTAAATTTTAATATTTACACTAATCTGTATTGTAAGTTATAACTACCGAAATTTGAAAGTGCAATTTTAATTGCAAAAATATAGCTATAAGCACTTATGTTAGTGTTTGTTAGATGGTGTGTTATCTCATAAAATAGAACTTACTTTTTCATACTAGGGTACTAGTTTCTGTTAATATTTTAATTACCTTTAGGTCTTAAATAGTATATAAAAATTAAAACATACATTTACAAAGCAAAAGGTGTGCAGTTTTTAATCTTAGTGCAGTATATGTTTGGAGTATACTATTTTAATAAGTTTGTTTGTCATATATCAAAAAACCATATCAGCTATACATTACTTATTATATACATTCTACCGAGAAATTTATTTTAAATTTTTATAGCCCACTTGAGTGGTAGTTTAAAGACCAGTAATAAATTTCTTTAAGAATGATAAAACATGTTGCTTTATAAAATACTTTTTGTATATTTTAATTATATGCAAATTTCTCGTGGCTTCCAATTACCACTTATTTATGAACTTCCAATATTTTTAATCTAGCATCGTAAAATAACAAAAAAGTATTTTATACATGTAATATTATTATAAAATTGAATGTTTGCTTTCTACAACCAAACGTTCAGTTTGTGTGGGTGTAAATGGAGCAACTGATACTTATAGATAGTATTGTTAAATGATGCCACTTGAGTTTCTAAATAAAGGTTTCCGACAATTAAATACAAATCTCTGTAATTTAATTACTTAGATCAGGAAGCCATATGTTTTAGTTTTAGAACGGTCAATGACTACTACTGTCTAAGTACTATCTGCTCCAATTTTACATCAGAAGCTGCAATAATAGAAATTAAATTTGTTTATTTAAACAGATCTAATTTCTATTTATATCCAAGCCCAGACTGCCTGAATGTTGGGATAGGGTACCCTTGCTTAAACGGGCACTTTCAAAATTGTTTAGAACTTACAAGTTGATATTTTCATGTCCTTGCATATATTTGTCTTTTTTGATTAATATTTGTTTTTATAAAACAAATAATAGTTGTGATACCTAACAGGATACATTGAATATTATCTTTGGTAGTAACACTCTTGTGCAGTTTCTGATTTTTAGGTAAAACATTTATGAATTTAGAAAAATGGGGTTATGCCTGTTATTTTAATGTTTGGTTCAAGAACTTATGATGGGATTTTTAAAAAGTGCATAAGTTTGGACGAGAGTTATACTAAGTACGTTTCAGTTCACAGCTTGCGCTTAGAATATGCAATTGAATAACCACGACATCTTACAATTAGCTGTAATTGTTGAAAACACAGTTTTGTCCAGTAATGATATTTTCAAGTGCAATCTATTTATGAACAATTTAACTTTGTGCCAGACAAGGAGTCTTTATACTTGCTTATAAGATTTCTGTATACACAGTGTAAATCTGTTTTTTATACGTATGGAAATCACTTGCAAAATGAAACTTTGGTAAATGTTGGCACCCCTATTATTTCATAGAGACAAGGTAAATGGATTATTTGTTAAGAATGAAATGCTGCTTCTGTTGCTATAGTTGTATTTATTTAGGTCTATTCTTTTCTATTTTTAAATATTCTTTTAACTTGGCTTGAGACTTTCTTGTTGGTGAGGAGTTTGAAATTTGATACACAAGTTGCAGTGGATGTACATTTTGTGTATTAAGTGTTAATGGAGATCACTATGGCTAAACCTCAAAAAAGTTTGGAAACATTAATAAGCGATCACACATTCAAATTTGTAACCATGTTGCACATTGCTTAACTTCGGTGATTGAATAATAATAATTAGTTTAGGGTGCATTGACATTAAAATTCAACCGTCAAAAACATCTCTAGCCAGTTAATAATTCAACTTTCAGTGTGAAAATTGCTTTTTCCTAATGAAACAGAATGCAAATCTGAAGAAAAAATGGACCACTACATTGTCCAGGAAAATGTAAAATTTATTGAATGGCATTATTCTGGAAATTCTTTGAGAGATATCAGAGATTTATTTGCTGGTTCGTATTCTGAGTGACAAATACTACATATAAGAACACTCTCGCAGATTATTGATGATTTTAACTCAACTTGAAGCATAAGTAAATCTTGCAAATGTTTGGTTGCTGAGCGTGACTTCTAACGGATAAAAGTGTTAGCTTAACATAGATTAGTCGAAATTTAGGAGTATCTTATATAACAGTTCATAATTTCTTAAAGAAGCAAACCCCGAAGATTAAGTCATTTAAATACCAGAGTGTGCAGGAGATATTCAAAAAAGATAAATTCGACAAGATGCAGTTTTGTTGAACAAATGGTCGAAATGATGAATGGAGATAGAAATTTCTTGATGCAGGTTTTATTTTCAGATGAGTGGTCTTTTTCAACACATGGCATCCACAATTCACAAAATTTTCACTACTGTAGTACAAATAACCAACATTTTTGTAGATATACTGAAAGAGAATATTCAGCTAACGTATGGGCTGGTTTACTAGGACACAGAGTGATTGATTTATTATTTATTGATGGCATGCTGACTTAATAACAATGAACAATCATTTGAGAATTTAGTCACCTTAAAAGAAGCCATAGTTGCAAACTGTGAAAGAATTTCTGAATACATGTTGGAAAATGTCAGAAGAGAATTTTATAATTTCTTCAAATATTACTCTGCTGTTTATGGAGATGTATTTGAACAATATTTTAAATAATTTCACTGTTTCTCTTACTAATTTTTTATTTATTAACTTCTTGTGCCAATTTTGAAAAATGTAAATAATAATTATTAAACTTTCCAAATTGACAGTTTCAATTTTATTTATCAAATCCAATGCTTTTTTCCTAAAATAGCATAATATACTTAAAATGCAACTATAGCAAAAAAATTTTAACAAATTATCTATTTACCATTTCTCTATAAAATAATTAGGGGTGTTTTTATTTACCATTTTCATTGTGTATTTGATTGTCCTATGCATACGAGGGTAGGTTGAAAAGTGATGCACACGTGCTGGTAGAACATGAACAAAAACAAATAGCAAGATCGGGCAAAAATTAGATCAAAGTACAATTCTTAAGGTTCAAAATCATATATTTATTTTTAACATGTTCACCGTTAAGCCCAACACATTTCTACCAACGTGTAAAAATTTTTTTCATCACATCACTGAAGAATTCTTCTGACTTCTTTCGAATACAGGATGCGATAGCTACCTTCATCTCATCATCCTAGGTGTAACGATTACCCTTGAAGTCTCTCCTGAGTAAAAGAAAAATTAAATTCATAAGGTGCAAGATTGGGGGAGTAAGGACCGTGCGGAATCGGTTCAAACTTCAGGTTTCACAGTTCCTCTTCGTGGTACCCAACGTGCACAAATGTTACGGTATCCCAATTGTTCAATAATGAAGTCGACACGTTACTTGGATATTCCAATACGGTTTGCAATACGCTTTTGAGTGATTCATCGGTGATTTTGAATCAAATCTTCGACAAGTTGGAGATGTTTATCCTTTGTGGCACTGATTCATCAACAATAATGGCTTTTTCAGGCTTGCAACCATGAAATTTTAATACCCAACGCAACGCAACGCTTTCAAAACGGGCATTTGTGTAGAAGGAGGATTGTGACTTTTGAATGCCACCATGCGTGCTACTGTAGGTTATGTTGTTTGTGTTCTACAAGCATGGTTGCACCACTTTTCAGGCTACCCTAGTATAAAAACAGATTTACACCATGCATAGCTTAGTTTCAAGATTACTCTACAGCTCCTACAATAACAAGCACTTATTTCATTTTAACAGAAGAGTAAAGAAGTTGAATGTTCAATTTATTTAGACTTTGCAATTTTCCTCAAAGGACTTTTATTTAATTTTTGAATTAAAATTTAGCCATTAATAAAAATGTCATAAGTTTGAAACAGATGCTTCATTCTATCAAATTCTGTATTTATTCATTGAAATCTGTAAATAAATAAATGCAAAGTTACATTATAATCTTAGATATTCTAACATTCTGTTGATGATTCTGCATATACAAACTTTAGATCTGTCACCAATCTCTTTAATATGTTTAGCTGTTTAATTTATTACTGGTAAACAGATAAACGTACTTTAGTACCAAGCGTGATTCTACAGAGGGCATAACATTGTACAGATTTTTAATACAAGAATGAATAATAAGTAACAGTCTGAAATAGCTTACCTTTATTAACATAGATATTTATGGTAGATAGAGCTAGTTGCAGAATAGCATTCAAGTATTCGGAAACTGTTCTCTAAACGTAATCTCAGTTTCCTCTTTGGGTCAGTAGCTCTTTTTTTTTCGGCAAATTTGCAGTGTAAGATAAACAGTTTAAAAAAAGCAATGGGGTTCACAAGTAACTTCACTCCAAATTTTATGCACTGTCACCACTTCTGTTCGGTATGATAATTTCCAAATTCATTGGCATCCATTCACACAAATTCGTCAAAACTCCTTCAACCGTCGAATGTTTTTATTGATTGATGTAATGATGCACATTACTTTGAGCATAAGAAAACGTTTATTTGACAAAAGACATGTAATGATGATAGGTTCTTCTTCTACAATACAGGGACCTCAAACGACACATTTATTATGCATTGTAACCTACTTTATATTACTTAAATTAATGATGGGAAATAATGCTTTCAATTTCGGATTAGAAATCCCCTATATATAATTATTAAAATAAAGCTTGTAATGCCAAACAGCGAAACAAATTTATTTTATCAAATGCCGCATAAACATTTTTGAAACATTTTTATTTTATCGATTACAATACTATAAATTACCTTCATACATACATAGTAACCTTACATATTTTAAGAAGTGATTGTAATTTTAATGTAGCGACATGTTATACAGTATATTCAAAAAGAAGAGGTCGGTAAGAATTAAAAGTAGCAAACTGCTTTAAAAAAAGTGTGTCTAGAAAAATATATTTTTAGTGAAAAAAGTGACACGTGCTCAATAATTTTTTAATATTTTTAACACAATTATCAAACAGTTCGTCCATATGTCTACTGTGGCATTTGTTCTTAATTACTTTCATATTGGAAAAAAATATTTATACAATTAGAGGCCAAACTGAATAACTTTTTCACAATTAGAACTTTGTGGAACAATTGGTACTACAAGCTGATATAACATATTAATTGCTTTTATTGTTGATTTAAATCATATTAAATGTAAAGTTTTACACAAAAACGCAATGCACCGAAAGCAACATAAAATATATCGACAGTAGTAAATTTGGACAAAATTGTTTATTACCTTTTAGTCTTTATAATTTATATGTCAAAACAAATAAGGCAATAACTAAAAAGTAATACCAAGACAACATTAATATACAATTCAATGTTACTGCATGTGAATTGTTGCACAATAAAATATAGGCATAAACGGTAACAAAGGTATTCTATTGTAAACTAAATAAAAAGTCTACTGTTCAACAGTTTTTAAGCTATGGATGATTGATCATTATTTTGTATGGAAGATAGCTTGAAGAACCCGAAAGTGATTAGTCAAACTAATGAGAAAAATATTTAATTATTGGTGTGAAAAATCAGTTCAGCGATAATCCCTGCCCAAAGACGTTTTTCACATAAACTTATCCAGTTATCCAGAATCCATAGACAATTATCAGTGAGACACTTGATATTAAGGAATTCACACACTTAAAAAATTATAATTATAAATTGTATAACGTATTTAAATTACAAGGATGCGATTATTTCTCTGTCAAATAGTCTTTTTGCACATCGATTTCACAGCAACTAATGTGAATGCTAAGCTATAACCCTCTGTTGCAGCGAGTATCCAAGTTGGACCGTTTCACCATAGCGCATGAGAAATTAATTGCGAGGATCATTATCCATGTGATAAACATACACTTGACTTATCTGTGCTTGAAATATGATAGTAACATTGCGTATGAAGATTTTCCTACACTGAGCAATACAATTTGCTAAAAAATAGACTATTTGTGTGGTGATGAATGAATCCATGAAAGTGCAATCGTGGAATTTGAAGAAGCATACATGCCGGCTACGGATAACTGAACACGGTATGCGTCAAAAACAGTTTTCATCAATTTTGACATTAAAACATTTGCACATAATTCTAACCTAGCTAGCATAGTTATTTTTACAGGCAAAGCTCTTAATTTCCCACAAAGCAGACGAACCTCAAGAGTATTATTTGGTAACCCAGTGTGTATTTAAATAACATATCTGTATGCGCTTAAATTAGAGTGTCAAAATCCAATCAAGTTTAGAATTACATGATTAACCACCCTGCTATGGCGAGGTACGAATAATTTAGAAAATATTGAAATTTCATTATGAAGCGCAGAAAATCATTTAATTGTATGGAGGTGAGGGGAATTGTCCCAGTCATTTTTGCTGTTTCACAATTCTTTTATGAGCAGTTGGGCATACAAAAAAACTGGAAAGACTAACCCTAGAACATCAAAGAGCCGAGCAATAAATGATAAAATTGTACGTTTTGTACATTTATCTTGTGATTTAGGGGTCATAAATGAAAAACATGAAACATAAAAAAACCTAAAATTTTTAATCTTTCTGCACCCTTATCATCAAAATTAATATTGGCAATGTGAGTATCTGGCAGAGTATATAATAGTTTGGCGGATTTTGTTGACCATTTTATTAAGTCGAATAGTCCTGGTTTAAAAAAAGCAATTAGCGCTTGCAAATAATGAACAGCTGTATCAGAATCAATATCAGAATAAACCAAATCAAAGCGTCCATCTACAAATTTGCTGCAGTTATTTCTGTAGCATTGGGCAAATGTTGCTTTTCATCATACATTAATTGATGAATTGAACACACAGCTAAAAGAACTACATTTAAGATTAAAGGAAAGGTGATTGCAGATAAATGTGTGAATGTTTTTATTTTCTGTAAAGCAAAATAAAAATTTAAATATTGGCGATGTTTCGTAACCATATTAATCTGTAAATACATTTATTTGATATCTCCACACTTGGCTGAAAATAAACGAAAATTCATTAACAGTAAAAATAAATCTGTTTGTAAATTGGGACCCTTAGACAGGGTCGTTCAGTGACAAACAAGTATGTGACTTACTGCTAACGTCAAAAACTATGCATAATTTGATAGTAGTGTGATCATTACGAACTGCTTCATGATATTGTATTAATACCCTTTTCTTTTAGTACCAGTATCTGGTAGTTCGGAAATATAACCTTTTCTTAGAAATTCATAAATAATTCTGTTATAATTCTCACAGAGTAGGATTTTTATTTAAATTATTTTCTAGAAAGATAAAGCAGTGATAAGTAACCATATGCAAGTCGCCGCCATATGCGAGTCGCCTATGTGGGGAAGGATTTTTTAGGAAAGGCAAAAAAACTGAATAGCACCCTTGTGAATCCCACAAAGTTGATGTTGTATAAATATGTTTACAATGCTATTATTCGAAACTTCCTCTAATTCCCAAAAATTTTTAGTAATAATTCCAGAATATTTAAATTAGCGATTGTATGAAATGAAGCTCCATCATTATCATGGGTTGTTTCATGGGGGAGGTCTTAAGTCACCTAAAAACACGTATCCAATTACTGTTTGAATGGCAGGCGGTAGAAATTTTTATTTACATCTGAACAGTAGGCATAAATCTGAGTGGTAGCTAGTAATATAGAGATATTGGATTTTACTTCTGAGCTGAGAGAAACTGTAGTGATGGGGTTCACTTTTTAGGGAACAAGAAGCCATTCGAGGATTACCATTGTTTTGTCTTCCATTTTGCAATTGTGTTAGGTCTATTGCATTGGTTCTTGCTATACTTATATTCGTTCTATTAACAATTGGTTAATAAGATTTTTTGTAGGGAAACAGAGTAAACTGTGGTGATGTTTGTTGGGCGGCTCCGTGGCGTAGTGGTATGTGTGTGACTACTACGTCCAAGTTCCCGGGTTCGAATCTCTTGAAAAATGTTCGGCTAGCATTTTTCACAAAAATACACCCTCGTTCGGATGAGAGGTAAAATGGAGGTCCCATGTGTGAGTGTTGTCGCGCACATTAAAGATCCTTACCTTGCTTGGAACAGCAAGGGTTTGACAAAGTTCCAAATTTCCAGGTAAAAAAACTCGCTTCCTGGCCAATGTAGTACCTTCGGGTGGAGTATTGGTAAATCACATGTAGGGTGATGTTTGTTGCAAAAATTACGAACAATTTTTGATCCACAATTTGATAAAATGTGCATCATGCTTAAGCAGATGAAACACACTTTCTTAGATTTGATAAATTGAAACGTGGATTACATCTTGCCTGTATCGTTGATGGGGTCTAAAAGCTTTTCGACTTCATCAACGATACAGGCAAGATGATTTATAATTATCAATTTATAAACTAGTCTCTTTGTATGTGATATTATTTAAATAGTTTAAATGTTATCTTATTAGTAAATTAGTTTGATAGAATACATTTTTAAATAACTTGACGTAGCACCGAAGATGGCTAATGCCGAAAGCACTGTGCTGTAATCTATATATTTGAACTATTATAATATTTTTATACGAAAATACTCTTTGTTTTGGAATTTATTGAAATATCTTGTACGCAGCCAATAAGTCTTCAACTTTTGTCACAAATTAACACTCAATTTTTTTTCTTTATACTAAAAACCAGATAAATTTTGCATTTGATACCAAGGGTTTTAACAGTGAATGCTGAGATATCGAATGGCATTGCTCTATAAAGTAGCATTAGTAAGCCCTGGTGTACTGCATTCCCAACCAGACATAGTTTAAACATTTGTTTGCTACTAAATTGAAGGGTCAGTAATAAAAATTGTAAAAAGAATACAATATCTCTATATTGTTCAAAAAAGTAGCAGCAGACAATAACAATTTATCTATAACAATCAAATTGTCCTTGCACCACAACAGCATTTTGCTAAAGCTTTATTTTAAATTCTTTATTTAGAATCATCTTAATGGACCATTGTTATCTTCTTACTAGATTAAACACTTACTGTAGGGGTTGATTGATTAATTAAAGTAACCCGTGGGTTTTAATATTCTCAAATGGAACCAGTGAACTTTAAGGAAGGATTTCCTTAAAATGATGGAACGCAAATATCTTCCGACTATGCTAGGGGTCTATTCCTTGGGTAGAGCTTATGAGGATTGGTCGTGGTTCTTTTTACAAAACATTATTTGCTTACTAGGGCTTGATTCATACCAAAACAGTGGTTTAGGGAGGGCGCCACCAAGTCATTAAATTTTAAACACATGGTTTCCCTAAGGGGGACTTGGAAGTTCTTAGAGAGGAATATCGTATTAACTGCTTATGCAGGAGCTGTAAAGAAAATTTAATTAAATTAACAAAGTGAGGACACAACAGGTATACTCTTGCTACCTCATAAAAAACTGAAAAGATTAATTATGTACACAATTTTATGAACACAAATATTAGGCTTCAAATTCTGAAAGTGCAATTAAAGCTTCTTTGTTAAATCGGAGCTACCACTATCATTACCTCGAAGGTATTTATGCCTTTTGTTCTTTGACCTGGTTACACTATTTCTGAACTCACTTGTTCAAAATAAAACAATTAAGAGAATTAAATGGTGATTCTTTAATTAAAAGTTGTTTCGTGATAAAGATTGTATATACAAAATTTACATGTCAAAAAGGTTAATATAATTTCTTCTACTCTGAGGTAGGGCTATGAATTTGAATGAAATATCAAGAACTTTAAGCGTTTTTTTTTACTACAAAAATTAACTCAAATCTATACCAAAAATACCAGATCTGCTATTCGGTTTACAAATGTATATGAAAATATCTAAAATGTCTAATAATTCAATGTTCAAAAGCTGTAACTAAAATTATACATAAATGAAACTTTAATCAGAACTCAATGGAGTTGCTTAATTTCATTAATAATAATAACTGTTATTACACTGCATTTATATTGGCAATAAAAATTTATCAAAGTCTAGTTTATTAAACAAAATAATAGTTATAGGTCATCACAAAGTTATTTTTCTGGTGTAGCCTTGTATCAAAGTTCGCCAAGTGCGGACGTGATGTAAGAATAATATAAATTTCTTACTTCGTTTCAACAGGTGTTGTTTGTGTGACAGCGCTACATCGTGTTAGAGCAGATGTATATACATACGTTTTTTGGACAAACAAGTGACGTCACCTTCACGTGTTGTACTGCTAATAACCAGCTGCGTGATTCTTATACCTGACCATATGAGCTTAAAGCGTATTTCCTATACGCAACAACGGGACTAACCAAAATCCATTACAATGGATATTTATGTAATTCACTATGTTTACTGGTTTAATGGACTAGACAAAAAGATGTATTTAACTAATAATTTATTGGTGCTCTGCAGTGGTCAAAAAACTGTTACACTCTATTGAATTTAATTTGTGTAATTGTGATAGTATTATTTCTCTATTCACCTTATAGGCTATTGTATTATAATGTAGATAAAATGACCAGACCAACAGTATTCTGCTGTTATGTACTTAATTTTCATCTTACGTACAGCTATAATTGTAAAAATATTTATATTTCTAAACGATATGTTTAAAATGCATTTGGCAATTGTGTGTTTATTGAAGTAGTAAATATGGGGATTGAGAAACATTATGCAAACATACTCTGGTTTTACGTATTGAGTCCAATACTTCTTTGCTATCAGTGCAGTCATTCACTTTTAGTTACTTACACGTGACAATTTGGTATTTGTATTTCTATTCTTAATGTAAATTGTCTGCGAAGACAACGTTGTTAGTAAAATAATAATAATTATGTGCAATTCCAACCATTTTTTTTGTAGTTTGTGTAATACAATATTATTATTATTATTATTGCTAAATGTTTATTGTCACAGCTACAATACTAAACTGTTTAAGATAGATTATATAATGACAACGTATATATAACTAGCAACGACTAAAGTATATATAAAAGTTCATATCTATCTCTTTTTAAATACCAATAAACAAGCTACATTACTTCGGAATTTAGTTGGAGAGTTAATAGTCCTAACCAGCAGACAATAAAACCTGCCATATTGTGCGTTTTTCTTTAATTAATTACTCCCGTTTATTTAAATTTAGATAAAATGTTTAAATGACTAGTTTTTTAGATGTAGTTCTCTCTTTTGTTAATTTATCGATGTCTGCAAGTATTATCCAAAAGATTGATCTCATTTCGTTACTTTACGAGAAAATTAAATTCTACAAGATTAACCTTGACCTTGAAACACAATGTGTAAAAGCTATTTTCTATGCATTGAGTACTATTAAGAAAAAAATCTCCCACTGTTATTAGGTGGGTAGAGATATTTGAAAACTAACTATGTGATGTAATGATGTAAAATAAATTGTTGAATGTTGCTTATTTTTATTTACTAGGAACATATACTTTTACAGAAAGTAGTTTTGCATTAGACCACTGCAAATCCAATTAATTATTGACACATTAAAAGCTAATTTAATTTTGCTGTTATTTGTGAAGAATGTAAACAAACAATTTATGAGGGAAAATTTATTCTGCTGAAAGATATGTGTAAAATATTAAACTTTAATAAAGTGACAAATTGTTTAACATTTTATAACGGATAACTCTGGGAAGGCAGTTTGTCAGACTTTAGTCACTTTAGATGTATGTGAATAATATATATCCCATTGTTTGATTTACAATTAAAATATTAAAAATAAATTGTGAAAAACTGATTTTTATAATTGCGCGATTAATTCATTTCTTTACTTATTTGTTTAAAAGTATAATCTGTTTTTTTAAAGAAATTATATATGATGAAAGTGATTCTTCAGCAGCAAGTCTTTTTTATGTAACATGGATTCTCATAACTTCCAAAAACCTTCAAAGAAATAATGTTTTTCATTTACATAAGGTCGTTTTAAATAAACATATATTTAGAAGTTTTATATTCCATTGAAATTATATGACTCTTACGTTAGTACATTTAGAATAATTGCATTTTATTAATGGTGGATGATGGAATTTACTAATATATTGGAGTAATATTTCGACATTTTTAAAACTAGTCTTTTTGTTATAAATATTTATGGTTCCGGGTTGGGACAGTGTCATTTTATAAATTAAGGTCGACGTTTTGCCCACTTTGTAAGCCCCTTACAAAGTGGGCGAAACGTCGACCTTAATTTATAAAATGAAACGGTCCCAACCCGGAACCATAAACATTTATGACTCCGGCCGTGAAAGCCTCCGACAATAGTCTTTTTGTTATTAACTTATTTTTCATTAAATTAAGATTAATATTTGAATGTTCAAAGATAATCGAAATAGGATAAATTTGGTCTAGCATTTCATTGATATAATATAATGATTACGTCCTCCTACTTCAAATTATAAAGATACAAAATATTTGATTTGATTGTGCGACATGAAATACTTGTTACTTATTAAACAAAAACAATATGAGACTCGACTGAAATATTTCTTTAAAGACTTATTGAGTAGATTTGGTGTTAACAGAATGAAAATAGCATATGATATGTGACCAACGTATATTCTAATCCCTTGCCTAATGTTGCTTTTAACTATCTGAACCAACAAATTTAAATCATAATATTAAAATTTACAATTAAGGTGTACATTTGTTTTAGAACCTGTTGGACGTCTAGCGCCTACTTTAACTTTAGAAACAAAAAAGGAATATAGATTTTATATAAATCTAATGATTAATTTACTGTGTCCTACTCAGGCTTATCCAGTCCCACTAATAAGGTACTTTTTATTAAGTTCTTATTTGATAATGAAGGTAGTTAACTTATTCCAACGTCAAGGCAGGTATATTTTTTATTTGCTTCTAGAAATTAAGTATTTTTAGAACCAGTAGGAAGCGTTCTGCCAAAATTTCCCTTGGAAACAAGGAAAGAGTATAGGCTTTCAGAAAATGTAACGTTGAATTTGTTGTGCCCTGCACAAGGCTTTCCTGTTCCTTTAACAAGGTAATTAATGTTTGGTATATAAAACAATGCATGATAATCAGCTCTACTTTTAAAGTTAGAGGAAAGTAGGTATATTCATTTGTTACTAGAAAAAATGTGTAACTGAAAGTATTGTTTTAACATATTTACTATGATTGCTATATTATTTAAACGTTCAACTTTTGGACTGGGAAAACAATGAAATTGTTGGCATATTGTACTGTAAGCCTCAGAAAAACACTAAAACACAATCTTAAAATCGCCTTAACCTGTGTCTGTCTAGCAACATTAAAAATAATTGTGATTACAATAAAGAAAAGAAAAGAAATTCAATAAGTGTGCTTATAAATTTCCCAAATCAACTACAAGCTCCATGTCAAAGATTTGAAGTTATAGTAAATTAAATGTTCATTAGCACGCTGACTATCCATCAGTAATGGGACCTTTCATGGGGTGTTACCACAACATATCCGAATCGTTATCACTTTCATTTATAAAGGGAACTACTGCAAAGTCACTTTTTAAGGTATTCCAAAAGCTTATCATTTATAAAGAGTTTAATCTCAAAAGGATTTCTGTATTATTTTTTTCTATGGTCTGTCTACTGTTTAAATGTTCCAGGTATTGGTTTCATGGATATTTGTAAAGAACAAGATAAATTGTGTACCCTCAACACACTTGACATGCATATGCATATGCAAGAATATTGAAATATAGTAATATTTATTTTTAACAAAAAGAACTAAATTATTATTATAATACCGTTATATCAATCTGAAACTGCATAACACGTAACTTACCAGGACAGACTACAAAACCCAAATATTTCTAAAAAACTAATACACTGTTGATGCGGTTCTCAACACAACCATCCAGTTCCGGTATTGCCTCATTCTTCTGCCGAAACTTTATCAAGTCCTATACATTTAATCCGGTCATCATCTTGGTCTTAGTAAACATAATTTTGTTCCAGAAAAACATAGTAAACTTTTACACTACGTTTCAGCTTTAAAAATGCACATAACATCACCTTTTAAATGACCTAGAAACTCAAAAATAGTCAAAGGGTAATAATGTTCTAATCTAAATTTACAAGAAAGCTGTTTAGAATTCATGATGTCAAGTAGGGGACAGACATTGACGTTTCTGAAAAATAATGTCATTGTAATTATAGGCACGTTGTATTTTTTATGTAAGTCATAAATCTTGTAATAAATAAATTGTTTCATACAGTCTAAACCATGAGCAATTTAATCCACAACATACACTGATCTTCGACCTGATTTTAATTAAACTGCAAAAAAAATATTTTTGTTGTTTGTTCAGTGTTAAATGCGAAAACACAAATTTGTTTCATCTTCATCTGATAAAGTTAGTGTTGGTATAGTTCCAGCATCGTTGCCGTGAGTGCTTTATTCACTTCGTATCTTTGCTGCTATATCATGAAAGTTCACCGCATTAGAATGAATGAGGAAAACGAGCACGTGAATGTGTTCCATTAAAGGCTGCTTGTAACTTCAAGCCGATACCTTGTCATTTAGCCTGTAACTTTCATTAAACCTGGCATAACGATACTCTGTCACTATTTCAAAAAAATCAAAACTCTGAAGTACCTGGATTTACATTAGCACTAATAATTTTAGTAATTCAATTGAACATTTTAAATTCATTACTAGTCATGTTAATCATTATATCTTCGATGACTGAGTATTATTAAAAAATTGCATATGTAGCTAAATTAACCAGTTAAGGTAAACAGAGGTTTATCATATCAAACTGAATTAGTAACCAGACTAAATAAAGTTGAATTGTTATTAAAGAAATTTGAGGAAGTGCAGGGTGATATTGAATATGTAATCAATGTAGAAACAGAAAATGAATTAACTGAATGTGCTAACCTCAAAGATTCTTATTTTTCACTTATTACCGCAAAACAGATCTTCTAAATTCTCAAAATATCACAGGATCAGCTCTTCCTCTGCGGTCGGGCAATTGTAATTCATACAATGTCAAGTTTCTCATTCTAGTTCTGCCAAAATTTGATGGGTGTAATTTGAATCCTGCGTTTGCTTTCACGGCTCATTCCAGTTTTTAATAATTATAAATCTGGATATTTGTCCAATGGAAAAAAATTTCATTATTTTCACTCATGCATATCTAAAATCATTGAGAAGGCGAATAAATGCTTTACCTCTTTCTTTTGAAACGTTTGAAACAGTATGGCAATTGTTATGTGAAGGTTTTTGTAGCAAATCCTTACTGATTCATAATCGTACAAGGGCTATTTTTAATTTGCATATAATCAACAAGAAACGTCTTCTAACTTTCGTCAATTATAGACGAATTGTTGGGAAAGCTTATATCTTTAAAATAGTTGAGTCAAACAATTGAACATTTGGATACTTTACTTATTTACAAAGTATTAAATCACTTAAATAGCGATTCTGTTCATGAGTGGAAATCTCAAAACCCACAAATTATTCTCTGAAAGATTTAATAAACTTTCTAAAAAAAATAAGACGTATATTCTCGAAAAAATTGAAGCCAATCCAGTGGCGATAAAGGAAAATATATTAAATCAAGATCCTTACTGAACTCTCAGTTCACATATCTTCTTTATAAATCTTCTCACGATTGTCCAACTGTGGTAAATATCTTAAACTCTGGGTTACCGCTTGGGTAGATGAAGTTAAAAATCTAAATTTGTGCGCCAACTGTTTGTACAGTGGTCATCAGGGTGTAAATTGCAAATATGGCAAATGTAAAAACGTGGTCTTAAACATCATAGAGTTCTAAATTTTGAAAGACCCATAACAGCTCAAAACGACAACACTTCAATTGTCGGAACTTCTCAGAACAATACGAAAGTTGTGCCTAACTGTGTGTCAAAATATAATCAGGTTTTGCTATCAACCGTAATGCTTAGGGTTTTGATAACTCTAGGCAACCTCTTTACTGTAAGGCACTTTTTGATTATGCATCTTAGTCTAATTTTATCACTTTTGAATGTTGCAAGGCGTCGGGAGTATGCTGACATTTCCGTGGTTAGTATTAATCAGATACCATCATGTATCGAATATAAATGCATTAAAAGAGTGGAAGCTCTTCATTATGGATTTTCCACTATCTTTACGTGTTTACTAATTCCAAACATTTGCGACAAGATTCCAGTTTGTTCAATATCGGTTTTGGTTTTTTCAAAAATATTTGTCTCGCCGATCCAGAATTTTATAGGCCTTGAAAGATAGATATTCTTAGAGATGCCAACCTTTTCTGGGATTGTTTATGCATCAGTCAGATAAAATTGGGCCATGAAGAACCCAAACTTCAGAAAACCAAGCAAGGTTGGATTATATCTCGCAATATAAGTTGGACTATTCCCGATCAAATTCTTTCATTCAATTTTGCTCAAAGTATTTCAACTCTCAAACTAGTCAACTTGGAGAAATTGATTGCCACCTTTCAAAAGAAGAGCAGGAATACGAGGTTAATTTTGTCACCTTACATTTGATTTTCCAATGCTCTGTCCGAAGATACTACATTGAACAGGAAGCCGAGTTTTTTTTAACTGAAAATTTTGAATTTTGCCAAACCCTTGCTGTTGTAAGCAAGGTAGGGATTTTTAAAGTGTGTGACAACACACACACGGGACCTACATTTAACCTCTCATTCAAACCAGGGTGTATTTTTGCGAAAAGTGCTCTTCTAACATTATTCAAGCGGAATGTGTCAAGATTCGAACCTGAGACCTAGGCCTCAGTAGTCACACACATGCCATCTGAGTCAAGGAGCTGCCTCATTTTGTCTCCCTACATGTGATTCTTAAATGCTCTACCTGAAGGTACTACATTGGCCAAGAAGCATTTTTTTTAACCTGAAAAATTTTGAATTTTGCCGAACCCTTACTGTTCCAAACTAGGTAGGGATTTTTAACATGCATGACAACACTTACACACGGGACCTCCATTTTACCTCTCATTCGAATGAGGGTGTATTTTTGTGAAAAATGCTTGCCTATCATTTTTCAAGCCGTCCGTGTCGGGATTCGAACCCAGGACCTTGGGTGTAGTAGTCATTTTGTCTCCTTATTTGTTTGCAGATTATTTTGCTGAGGTTTACTCTACCTCTAACGTTTCTAATCCTATGCACCATAAACTGGCAACAGCTAGTATTACCTCTTGTACACTCTCCGTTACAGATGTATTTAACGAACTTGATAAGTTAGATATTAATAAAAGACCGGGGCCTGATGGAATATCCCCATTGCTGTTGTATAAATGTAGATTTGTATTATCCTATCCATTATATTTATTGTTCAAACTATCTTTAAACCAAGGAATATATCCAGACATGTGGAAAACTTCATCTATAATACCGATCTTCAAAAATGGTGAACGTATGTTAATTAATAATTACCGTCCGATATCCATACTATCGCAAATTGCTAAAAAATTAGAGAATGTTGTTACTAAACAACTTACCTTCCAACTTAAGCACTTAATCAAACCTATGCAACATGGATTTATTAAAGGTAGATCTACGATCTCAAACTTACTAATCTACGAACAGGTAATTCTTGATGCATTTGAAAATGGATATCAGGTGGATTCCATTTACACTGATTTCGCTAAGGCTTTTGACACAGTTAATCATAATATTTTAGTTGAGAAGCTTATGATGAACGGTGTTGAATGGTACCTTACTGCAGTGGCTAAAGGATTATTTAAACAATAGGAAACAAATTATAAAAATTTATAATTACTTATCGCACACTATTGAAGTCACATCAGGAATTCCACAAGGCTCCCACCTCACACCTTTACTGTTTAATTGTTTCATTAACGATATTACGAATAATTTCAAGTTTTGCCAATCCTTACTATTTGCAGATGATTTGAAACTGTTTGCTGTTATTACTCAATCAGAAGATTGTATCTTACTACAAAATGATTTAAATAAGCTAATATTATGGTGTACTTTAAATGATATGAAATTAAACCTATCTAAATGTAAAATTATGCGGTTTTATAGAACTTTACATGTCATAGTGACTATTTCTTGGAAAACACTTCTCTTAGCCTTGTCACCAGCATAGTCGATCTTGGTATTTTATTCGAATGGCAATTAACATTTAAATTGCATATCAATAATATAAGTAATAAGGCAACGAAAATACTCGGTTTTGTAATTAGGAATATGAAGGAGATCAATAATATAAAAAGCATTGTAGCCGTTTATTGCTGTCTGGTAAGATCCATACTTGAATATGGCTTAACTATTTGGTCACCATACTACAGTAACCATAAGAATAGAATAGAGAAAGTACAAAGTAAATTCCTAAGATTTATTGCGTACAAAATGGACATTAAATATACAGCATTTGGGTATAATTTTCTCCTTAACGCTTGTAATATTGAAAGTCTAGATAGTAGAAGGAAATACTATGATCTATGTCTTCTCTACAAAATTATTAATGGTTTAATGGACTGTAGCGAAATTCTTCAAATGATAGATTTCAATATTCCAAAAAAGGAACTTAGATTAAATAACTTATTTTTTACTCCTTTTCATTCAAATAACTACACCTACAATGGACCTGTTAGTAGATTGGTCAGATTGGGCAATGAATGTAAATTGGACTTCTTTAATTTTCCAATGAAACCGTTTAAGGTAAACTTAAAAAACTCATTGGAGCAATACGAAGATTGAAAAGTTATTCTTTATCAGTTTTTTTAATAATTTTTGTTTAATATTTTATTTATACTTTAATATTGTACATGTACACTGAACAACAAATGTATATGGATAATTTTGAAAATGGTGTTCCGTTAAATAAATTATTACATGTGATTTTCTCGATGCTTCACCCAAAGGTACTACATTGGCCAGGAAGCGAGTTTTTTAACCTGGAAAATTTGAAATTTTGCCGAACCCTTGCTGTTCCAAGCAAGGTAGGGATCGTTACGTGCGTGACAATACTCACACACGGGACCTCCATTTTACCTCTCATCCAAACGAGGGTGTATTTTTGTGAAAAATGCTTGCGTAACATTTTTCAAGCAGACCGTGTTTGGATAGTCATTTCGTCTCCATCTTTCAAGGGAATTGTGAAGTAAGGTTTATCGTCTTCATCTTTCTGCGGAATTCTCCTGAAAAATTAGGGGATTCTAAAGCCGAGCATTGCAGCAATATTATCAGCTTGAACATAAGCTTAAAGTAAATCCTAATCTTAATAGCATATACATTAACTTTATGAATGAATACAAATAATGAGTCACATGTCAAAGCTATCAGAGAATAGTTCAAAATCCAAATTGAATTTTTCATGCCGCATCATAGTGTGCTAAATGCAAAAAGTACTACTACTAAATTAAGGATCGTTTTTAATGTTTCTTTTTCTTCATCTTCATGTACCTCTGTTAATCTTCAAATGGTGTGACCTGTCGTACGAAATAATTTACTTTTAATATTGTTGAGATCTCGTCAATATTCTTACGTAGTTTTATCAAATATTGCCAAATATATAGGAAAATCTTCTGATCAGAAATGTCTTCAGCGTATCTTATGGCGCAGTGCTCCTAATGAATCTCTCAACTGCATCTTTTCTAGCTACAATGCATAATACAACTTTCTAATGATTATGTTTCCATTAGTTTCCATTAGTATCAAAAATAATTCGTATTGATTTTTATGTCTACACGTATTAAGTGGTTTCGAATTCATGTCTGAGCTCTATACTACTTGCCAACAAATCATTTCCATTCTAAACAAGGGCTGTTTTCTCTTATGAAAATGGGTTTCAAAAGAATCCATGGTGTTGCAGAATATTCAAAATTGTAGTTATTCGTCAATTGTTCTACCAATTGATCCAAAACTAAATGCCAAAACTTTACATTTGCTTTGGTGTCCAGAATCAGACACTTTATCTTATGAAATAAATGTAAAATCTTTTCAAAAGATTATAACTAAGCATACTATACTTTGTACCGTATCAGAAGTGTACGATACTACCCACTTGGCCTTCTGAACGTTTCTACCATTATAGCTAAAGTTTTAACGCATAAATTATGACTTGAAAAAGTAGGACGGGATCGATTCCTTTTGCTATAACTGCAGACAGAATGGTTTTCATTAAAAGTGAATTGCCAGAGTTTAGTGATTTTAAAATTTAGCATCACGCAAAATTATCAAATTCTGTAATTATTAAATTACATGGGTTTTTCGATTCATCAGAAAGAGCGTATCATGTGTGCATTTATTTATGCGTGGTAGATCAGCATGGCTTTGTGTCTGTGCAACTGCTATGTGTTTAAAGCTAAACGCCACTCAAAACTGTCACTCTTTTGCATTTTGTACACTAATCTTAGCATGCTCATGAACAAAGGTTCTTAATTTTATTAATGTCGTATTTAATGCAATATATTTCCTGACCGATTCCACAGTAATACTCTATCATCTGCGAACATTGCCACACGTATTAAAATCGTTCGTGGCCAATTAGGTATGGGAAATTCAGTTTAAGACAAACACAAGTAATTGTTTTAATGTTGGTTCACACAGAACCCAGCTGATTTGTTATCTCGAGGCCTCGACCCTAAATTATTAAAGACATAAGAACTTTGATGGCATGGTCCATCACTACAAGAAGTACCAGGAAGTAAGAAAGTTAATCTTTCTTGATTTCTATTAAAAACGAATCTTTTCTTTTTGAAAGATTTTCAAATTTAAATAAAGAAATTAATATTTCTTATCTGAAATTATGTAAAATTAACACAATAAAAAATTATTAACTTAAACTCAATATTTGACTGTCATTTATTAATTTTACATTTAAAACTATAACAAACAAATAAGTTATAAATTAATCAGAACTGTCATTAATTTTAAAAACCACACACATCGTAGTATGTAATTCTAAATTATGAAAATAAGTTAACGACATTAACAGTAACTGTTAATTGTTGAAGGAATTACTTTTTAATTCATTTTCACAGACTATCACAAAAGTCACAGGTTTATTGTTTGTTCTCTTGTTAGCCCAGTATTTTTCAATAAGGATGTTGTGGCATCTTGAGGTGCTACTAGTGCACTTTATAGAGTGCTTCAAAAATTGCAATGGGTTAAAATATTTGTTTCGTGTCAGCGTTAACGCTGCTTCTAAGTAATTTTTATAATATTAATGTTTGTGGTTGTTCTAATTTAAAGAAGATCTGCACTATATTGTGCAGGTATGGAGCTAATGATCGACGTAGTAAGATATAGATGTGCCATAGGAAAAAAATGTTTTCAATGAGAATGTAGTCATTGGAAAAATGTTGAAAAACACCCTATATCTCTCAGATGCGTTACATCTAAGCGATTGTTAATATTTACCGCACTTCGGTATATGTTATTTTCTATGTTGGACGTGCGAAAGTTATTAAAATAGAAGTATTTCATAGTATAATTCATTTCAGCAAGCATGAAATTAAATTTAGGAATAGTGAGTGTATTTTTCCCTAGTTACATTCTTATTTAAGCAAGTGTTACCTATTCCTTAAATATAACGTGTATTTAGAAATAATATTTATGTAATTTATAATCAATTGGTTCATGGGAAATGTATTATTTGTAGAACCAGTTGGTAGTGTAGCGCCAAAATTTCCAAGCGTTGACAATTCAAGAGCATTTAAAGGAAATAGTGGTACAGATATAACACTGCTTTGTCCAGCACAAGCTTTTCCTGTTCCGTTAATTAGGTAATATATAATTTTTTGTACAGTTTTTCCCAAAAGCTAGCATAATTAACATGGTGAGCCTCTTTTTATCCGTGCCCAATAAAGGCAAAAATGAAAATTGAAATTTTGTCTAAGATTTACAGCTGCAGAATTTTAAAGTTTATTTACTTTCCTATCGTGAGTTAATATGTTGCTACAGTTTTTTAATGCTTAAATGATAAATGACACATTTGTTCAGTTTCTTGGCTCCAATTCACAAACACTACCTCCCTACCATACGAGAGCACGGGCTAAGAATATTTCAAACCAATTTATAGCTCATTGTTACTTGCAGAAGTTATTGTAAGACACTTGCAAAATGTAAATAAACAAAAATCATAATATATTTTCTTTTGATTATTTGTTTTACTTCTTTTATTATTTCATAGGTTTTGAATGAAATTGTATGTCCATGTATTTGCATAATTACATAGCTATCCATAACACTTTTATTTAATTGACTTATTTTGAATGTGATTTTTATGAACATTACATTCAATTTACTGTTTGGTGTTTGCAGAAGCTCTGTTATATCTAACTCGCTATATTTCTGAAATAGTACATGCTTAATAAGCATATATTTACTACAAACTATCTTGGAGGAGCAAACAAAACATATGGCTAAGAGGGAGTTATCGCCAAAGCAGAAACTTTCAGTTCTAAATTCTTTTCTTACTAGTTATTAAAGTTACACAGGATTACTACTAACTAATATAATGTGAGTATTCTATAATTCAACCGATCCACTAATTACAGTTTAATCTTTTACCAAAACTATCTTTAATCATTGAAAAGAATTAATTTTGTTTGTTAATAAAGTCACAATGCAATGTGAATGAGGTGGATATAAGACCAAATATCTTTATTTGAAACAAATTCTGCACACTTTTAAACTAAATACAGTGTAAAAGTAACAAGCATTAATGATAGTTTATTTTCTTATAAATATTCAGTGTTGAAAAATGCCTTAGGCCTAGCATTTGTTTAATGGAGAAAGTGAACCCCAGTACTCGATGTTGCATGTACTCGATGTTGCTTCTGTATTTACATATATGGCAACAAATTGGTTCTAGTACACACCAACTTATAATCAAGGAAACTAAATTTATTACTAAACCTTCACAATGATGAAAAGCTGTTACTTCAAGAATGATAGTTAACTGTTGATACACAGTATCTTGCAGAACAGAAATTAACTGTAAATTTGCTTAATTAACAATCAAATCTATAGTTCAAGCAATCTAAAATCTTATTTACGTCATATATGTGATTAGTTGGTATATCAACATAAACCAATATACTTTTCTTTTTCTATCTTTAATAAAATTTCCCACGTAAAGTTAGTTAAAAATTCAACGTTGCCACTTTTCTAACAAAATAATGTTCAATTAAAATAGAATTGTTCAAGTCAATGTTTCATTTTTTAATGTACTCTAATTGAACAATACACTAAAATATGTACACATTATTAGTTATCTTAGATCAACAAATTATACGCCTGTAGTTTTGTACAAAAAGGCATCACTATTAATTAAAATTAATAGGGAAAATTTGCCAAACCTGGAAACATTGAAAAATATAATTGATCGATTTACGGACCTTAATAAAATTAGGTTATGCTGTTATATTGCCTGGTGTCGTTTTTATTACTTTTGGCTGTATTTCTTTCCTTCACGTTACATTTGAATTACGGTGTATTTTTCAGAACTACTATTACTGTTATTGTGTATTTAATTTAACTGTAAACATAACCTTTTTTGTTTACTGTCTCTAATACTCTGCTTTGTGTGTCAATTGTACAATATCATCGTTTAAAATTAAACATTTTCGTTTTTAAATACAAACAGTAATGATAATAATACTTCTTTAGTAAATAACTTGTAACTCCTACTTTCTTGTGATATAATAACACAGTTTGAAAAACAAGAACTTCGAACTAACCAATCATTCACCTCTGAATAATTGCAATAAAAATCGATAAAACTATTTAAGCAGCAATCATGTTTATAATCACAACACTTTATTAATTTCATAGCGTCAATGGCACTTCTGCATGACATCATAAATATTAATGATGCACATCGAATTTCAGATTGCTTGAACTATAGCTGTGTATTTGATACTTGTGGTTTTACATCATTTCGTAAGATGAGAAAACAAACTATGATTCCTCAGAGTTACATCTGATATCATTTTTAGAAGCATGGTGTATGCAAGTTTTGTTGGTTTTATTAGAATTATAAACTACAAATAAAACTATAGTTTATTGCAGTACTTAAATTGAAATTAAATTAGTAAATAATAAACACAATTCTTTAATAGTTGCAACTTTATTTAAGCAAGTGTTCCTACTCCGTATAGCAGCATGGGTGTTTAATGATGATAAATATTTTATTTAAAAACAGTTGGTTCAATGGAAATATGTTGTTATAGAACCAGTTGGTAGTGTAGCTCCAAAATTTCCAAGCATTGAAAATTTAAAGGCATTTAAAGGGAGCAGTGGTACTGATATAACTCTGCTTTGTTCAGCACAAGCTTTTCCAGTTCCATTAATTAGGTAATACTCTAAATCATTTTTTTAATTGATATTTACTAAAATCGTTTTATTTATTTATTTTAAACATAGCTATCTATTTTTTATGTGATGATGCTGTTATATTATTCTAAATTTTTTAAAAGTGAGTAATATTGAACTTATGGCAAGTATGAATGCAAATGTTGACCAATGTATACTGATTGTGCATTTCAATTAAAGCTGTTTACAAACCAAACAGTATTCAGTGACAATAAAATTATGTGTAAGACTTACCAACAATATAGTTTCTAGGTTTGCACTATATTCTTAAATACTTCTGCAAAAAACTTTATCGTGCATGATCAGTATTTCTGAACGTTTAGACTAACATGCCGCATGCCCAATTAAGTACTATAGGATATGGTGGTGCTGCATGATATAGTTTTAAAATTATTTAATGTGCAATAAACCGATCGATCTATCAGCTTTCTATTTCAGTGACTGTAGATAGCATCATTTAATGTGCAATGACATTAGACACATAACAGTACGTTTTTACTGTTACGAATTTAGAGGTAGGCAGCTTTGTTTACACCTTGTAGTGAAGCATATAGGCAAGAGAGTGCAGCACTTTCATGTTTCGTCATGCTTCAATTACGAAAGAGCGAGGCAGGGGCACGATAGCGATTTTGTTTGTGCACCAGGTCTCTCCCGCTTTAACAAACAACCAGTTAAGATGTCTTCTTTTGAATTCTAGTTTTTGATCTGGAAAGTAATTTTACTTGAGAGGTTTCAGGTTGATAATAAATTAGCGAATGGAGCAATTTTGTTCTTTAGCAAGCGAGCAGTAGGTCATTAATGCAAGCTATTCTAATTTAATTAATTGATGGAATTAATAATTTTAGCTTCATCTGGGAGGTGGTATTTATTTCGCTTTATGTTGTGTATGCAATATTTTGCACGTAGCGGAACCGAATTCCTTAGTGTTGGATCATAGAATAGCAACGCTCGCTCAAATATTAATTGGAGTTTAATTAAAATTTTTTCCAATGCTTATGATTGAGCAAGGAAGCATTCCTATGATGGTTGAAGGGTTTGATTTTAACACACATGGTGAAGACAACATTTATGTCCAGAGGGAAGTTCATTCACTCCACCTAGGTCGTTTCATGGTTGCACGTTATCAGCTGTTATTCTGCATGTCATGAGATAAGCATATCGATGAGGTCAGCATACGGTACAGTTCTGGTTTAATGTAATTTTCAGGCATTTATGCTATAGTAGGAACCACGAAAGAAGTCCTCTACAACATAGGTGTCTAACTCAATTCAAAACATACGTTTGAGATTATTTAAAAGTTTAACTAATGTATATGATAAAGACAGTAATACTATTTGTACGTGTTTTAAATAAAGACATACATGAACGCGTTCATTTGGGAAAATGACAGCGAAGAGTATGTGTCGGTATGTTTTGAACTTTATACTTAACAGGCTAACCTTTGCTAAAATTATGCCTTTTCTTTAAAATAGGATATCTTTCTTAGTTTTTTGTAAATGGAATATATTTTTTAAAGTTTTAAAAGCTTTACGGAAAAATTTTTAATGGGAATATTTATTAGGTATTTATGAACTAGATGCTACATTGACTTAAAATTTTCAACTTAATTCGTACGAATATAAGTGATGATGCAGATGACTTCCTTCATGGTTTTGACTATATCTTTGCATTCCTAATGAAGAAGGGCGAGCGCTAATTGAATATTCATTGACAACTTCTATAACCTTCAAAATTTTGTTGTCGGTAAATCTTTTGACTTTTGTAAACATTACAAAAATTTCTTTTGTATACAGGGTTAATGATTTAATTCTGGAAGGATAGCTTCTTATTAAAGTGCAAGCTTGTGTAGTAATCAATAAATTTCTTTAACTTCCAAATGCTTATCAAATTTTGTTAAACTAAAATTTTTTCTTTAGTGCTTATTCCAAATCTTGTTTTAATAATTTCATTTAAACAGTTGTTGATCAATTGAATCAATTAACAGTATTTAAATTCTTAATTGTAGTTTTGATTTGCCCTGGTGTGTGAGCTCATTCACTATGGCATGTCATTTAATTAATTTAAAACAACTTTACTTATTCAATTATTTGTTTTATAGTGGTTTAACTACAAACTTTGACGTTGTATATTTGATTTGTACAACATTTTACATTTAGTTATAATAGGGCTAGCTACTGTATATAACTTAATCCAAGAGTATGTTAATAGAAATTCAACATTATCTAGGGTCTCGTTTTAATTGAAGTAACTTCACAGTTTAAAGAATAGAATTTTGAGGACTTGGTTACTGATGCAAAGTGTTAAAAAGCCGAACCCATCAAAATCCCTTGAGAAAGAGGCTCATTGCTCTTTATAATTTTTTTTAATCCTTTGTTTCAAATTTTGCTAACTTCCTATTGTAGAAAGATACAGTTGTATAGTGTGAGGTACAGAAAGTAACAGACCGATGTGTTTTGCTTCAAGAGAATTGATCATGTCTGATGGTTTGCCCATATTTTAAATTTTTGTGCTTGGATTTTGCCAAAAACGGAATACAAAATATAGTTAGATCCATTATAGTTTTCTAGCAATACAACACAACTTTAAATTGTCCATCATCATCATTAGGTCTTCGGTCCTGGAACTGGTTCGGCACATATCTCTGTTGTTTCCTATTCTGAGCTAACCACACATTTCCCCGAAATTTCCACAACCTCTTCTTTTTTTCTTATTTAACTTGCCAATTACATCTCCGAAGTAGTTCCCTCCCGGAGATCTGAATGGTCGACTACTTTAACTTCTGAATCTTTTACCCCAGAGAATGCCATCACCTTAAATAACAATTGTAGTGCGGTGTGTACTTAGGAGATAATGTGGTGGTTTTCCCATTGCCTTCCATATCACATTAGTGTGTCTTAGAATGCCATACCGATCCCTATGGTCTCTGCCGCTGTAAATACCGAAAGAGCGGTTGCTCTCTTTTAAGGACCTGCGTTAGTCTGGTTCCTTACTTAAGACCCCACTAATTGGGTTAAACCTATAGTTCAGCTCTCTAGATCATTGAAACACACAAGCTATACTGCCTGTTCTAGTATTTTACAACTTCTTCAAGGGACATGTCCATTCCGAACTGTTTAAACTGTAGTTTAAAAAAAATAAATTAAACATCCCCGTTTCAACATATAAGTTTTGTAACTGATTAGATGTATATTTCTTTTAAAGAATCAGATTACAAAAAAATTACGGAAGTTAATACAATTGCAGTTCAGAATATACTAAATGTGTAAATAAGACATGTAACAATAAAAGTTTTTAAATAAAACATAGAAAAATAGAAAATTTATTGAAAACAGTTGTGATCACTTAGAACAATTATTGTAGACATACAATTTTCTATTATGTTTCTTGGACTGTGTGTAATTAATGATTTTATATGACCTTATGTTGCGAATTTTTAAAATGTGTTTACAAGATGTGAGTTGAAACTGCAATATCCTTGGAAGGAGAAAATGCCTAGAAGTCAAAGAGTATATTACTTTTTTTATGAAAAGCCTTACCAAGAAAGCCATCTATAATGGGGATTATCTATTTCAGGCAATTTGTAACCGATGGGTTAGTTTATAATGTTCAATTCCTATTTAGCGTACATTTCATTTTAAAACCCCTTATTTAAAGCAATGTCATTACAATATTTGTTTTTTAAGAACCTAGTTTGTATTGTTAAAAGTAGTGTATGTTATGCTTGTTAGTGTAGATGAATACTCCCTGTATGTTTGTTGTGGTTTGTTTAGCATTTTTCTTAAACTTCTTTGGAAATTAAACCACTTGTAGTTTTTTAAAATCATCTTCATTTACGTTTCGATCCATGACCTAGGATGTTGTCAAAATAATAAAAACTTCAAGTTTTGACATTTATGACATAAATTGAAGGTGACTTTGATTTATTAATGTTTGATATATTTGGTTTGAGTACATCAGGTGAAAATTTTAAAGTTTAAAAGAATGATTGCCTTCAATTTGTGTTGCGGCCTGGGACCGACTTTTTAGATACCCAATACTACGCTTAACGTGAAATCAGCTGATTATTTTTATTGGTAATTTCAAACAATAGGCGTATTAGCAGTCCCCGGCTGCTTAAGCCTTACGGTAACGTAATCACACACTTCTTTAATAACCATCCTCTCAACCGTATAAATAGAAACATATTAAAAAATGTTTTCCAACCTCAAATTATTGGATTTATTTGAAATTAGCAATAAAAATAATCAGCTGATTTCACGTTAAACATATTGGCTACTTAAAAAGTCGGTCCCAGACCGCAACACAAATTGAAGGCAATCATTCTTTTAAACTTTAAAATTTTTACCTAATGTACTCAAACCAAATATATGGAACATTAATAACTCAAAGTCGTCTTCAATCTATGTCATAAATGTCAAACTTGAAGTTTTTATTATTTTGATAACGATCCTAGGTCATGGATCAAAACGTAAATAAAGATGATTTTAAAAACTACGAGTGGTTTAATTAGTGTAGATGGTTAGAACTCCAAGGTGCTCTATATGCTATCTTCCTTGTGTATGTAGTTGTCTAATGGCAGTATCACTTATTATTGATTGTGAGGTAAGGGGAAAGAGGTGTTAAGCATGGTAATTTTAAGTTAGTCAATGTGAATGGAGTGGCAGTAGTTTGAAAGATTGAGTACTGAAATCAGAGCACACGCAAAAGCAATTTGTTCATACAATTTGTGCCAAAAGTAAGCTTCTTTCAACGTGTTCTTCATTGTTTATCTTGGAGGATTTGACTGTGTTGATGTAATTGGTTTTAATAGACTATCATCGTATTTTCATTATAGGATGATTAACAAGTTTATTACAATGAAACAAAGAATTTGTGGATAACCTACAGGGAGTAATAGGTTTTACAGAAATTACACACAAATTAATTAAATCACTTTACCAAACGAACATGCAAATTAATTATAACTCTATTTATCTTATGCCCATCTAAATGTTTACATTCTGAGGTAAAGCCAGTTAATGAATCATTTGGATCACTGCATTTTGGTTAGCCATATAACCAATAATTATTGTTTGTCTACCGAATAACAGAGCATGGGTCTAAATCCTTTTGTATGCCTGATTCGTTGATGGAGTTTGCTGTTTATCTACAACATTAAACAGGGCACAGATGATTAAGGTACGATATGGGACTTAGGTAAGGAAATCGACAGGTAAATGTTACCACACTATTTGTCAAGCACTATGCCAATGTTTAAGATAAGGTAGTCACGTTTAGAATGCATCATGGCACTCTTTTTTTCCTACTTGGACACACACTTGCTTCGTAATGCATTCTGATTGCTTGGGAAAACAACATGTTTCTTTCACGATCACGAGAAGATCTACCCCACCACAAAATTACATAATAATAATGGGCTATTTCTCCTAAATGATGCTGGGAACTCAGATCACATTAATATGTATGAATATCCTAGATTCTAAAATTATTTTACGATACTGTGTAATATATGTAAATTAATGAATAGAAATCTTCTAACATAATTATTTACAAAATTAATATATTAAGTGCTTTATAACATGTAACAAGTTAAGGATGGTTAGACTTGTATTCGTTTGAGATTTCAACATTATTCAATACTGATTTATCCGCGTATTAAGTAGTTATGTAAGGGACATGCTTTATTGTGTCTGTATATGCCATTTTCGGTATCGTGACTTACATAATCTTCAAGTATAAAATTATTGAAATGAAGATGCAGTTTATTGAGATTTGTACAACTAGGGGTCATTTGCTTATGTTGTTGTCCTGGAACTCCTACATACATTATGGAGTCATAAAGGGAACTGTGTACTGAATTTTTGGTGTACGACCTTAACAGAACCAAGTAATATTTGTTTACATAATCATTATCTTTGTATTGTTTGATATATAGATGTATATTTGCCATATGAAATTGCATATACTTTGCATCTTAGTTTAAATTCGTTAGCAGTATGTTTTATTATGTAGATAGGTGGATTCATTAGTGCGTAGGTTAGTATTATCAGTACGATGACGTAAATATGTTTGCAATAATTCTTTATGGTTTAGTAAATAAAAAAGGTATTGCTGAGAAGTGACTTATAATTTTGGTATGTGGATTTGGAAATATTAAGGGCATCGTGTTAACTTACTTTGTTGAGGTGCAATTTGTGAAGAGAGAGAATTTTAGGTAGAAGTCTCACTGTATTGTGAACAGAAATTCAGATATTTTAGGATCCAATTTTGAGAAAATTATTTACCTACTGTGTTTTAAGGTTGTGCTTTGGTTACTTTAGCAGTAAATTCAGGTTCCAATATTTCAAAGGGTGTGTACGTTACTTCCAAAGACCAGGAATTGCAAATAAACATGGCTTGATTTTAGCTCTAAGTATTTTTATTTTTATGTTTACTGCTCAGGTTCTTGTCTGAGATAGTCGAGTTTTCCCATATTTTGTAGACCGCCAGTAATCACCAGGTATCCATGCTATGTTAGGCAGAACCTGATTAAGATAAACATGTTACCCAGAATATTATTCTAGTTTAAGACTGTCGTCACTATTCTCCTCTCTCCTCTACCCACTTTCGTAGTGGCAGTAGCTTGTAAAGCAATTGACTAACTTGTTTTGCAGAACAGGCTTACCTGGTTTGTGCATGCCTCTCCTTCCCCATTTATCCTAACGAATTTGGCATGTAACGAATTATTAGAAACTTGTGTGAGGAAACAATATATATTAATCGTATTGGAATTAACAGTAAATAATTCTTATTGTAGATATTAAAAAACTCATTTTGTAATATCATTGCAGAAGTGTTCATTTATGAATCATTTTATAAACTTGAACTTATGAATTAAAAATCATACCTTACGAAACTTATAGTATTTTCTTTTTAAAAAGTTATGACCTACTGGTATATACATTATAATACATTTGGATACTTATATACTGGTGGTATATTAAAATCAGAAACTTAAGTTTTACTTACTGAAAATTTCAAAAATAGAAACCTAAATGATGTGATTCATTATAGTAGAATACTTAAAATATTTCAAAGCATTTTTTTTTTATTATACACCATGCAAAGCAAAATATTGTCAAAACAAAATGCCAGTTGTAATAACAAATTCTATTATTAATTCTTTATCAACTTGCTTTCCAATGAACCAATTGTACATGTATATTTAATGATTACTATTTTCTGCATGTTATAATACTATAATAATTATAAATTTAACAAAATTTAGAACCCGTGGGGAGTGTAAGGCCAAATATTCCAAAATTTCCGACAGTGGACTATGTTCGAAGCAGTTCAAATGTTACATTATTGTGTCCTGCTCAGGCCTTTCCAGTTCCTTTATTCAGGTACTGCCTTATAATTTTGATTATGAATATGAAATGAATTTGTTGTAGATTATATTTTTTAGCTAGAATTATATAAAAAGAGATATTTATACATATGTTCATACACACGCATGCATGCATTCACACGTGTGCACCCATGCACACATGCACATGCATACATGCACGTGCACTCTCGCGGTGCATCTGTGTGCATGTGTTCACGTGCACATGCACACATGGAGTATTCATGTTAATAGTTTGCACTCCAAATCTTTATAAGAATTATAAAAATTTGAAATTTCTTAAAACATGTCAATTTTAGCGAGGGGGGACTTCTTGACGTATAGACGATGATAATTGGTTCATTCTCTTAGCAACCCAACCGTCAGCATTAATATTTTTAATCGAACAACCCCATTTATAATACGTCATTTTAAAGCCGTAGTTTTAAAATTTTTGAAATCAACTGGTATCAAAGGTTGTTACTAAACAATTGTTAATGACATTCATAACACAACAAAAAATCACATAAAAAAAGATAAACTAAACTATAACAATACAAATGTGATGTAATAGAATCAAAACTGAGGACTACGTGGTTACAATTTTATTAATTGTTAAATATGCGCACTGTAAAGAAAAATTATGCAACTTAATAATAATCTTGTAAGCCGTTTTCGATACTAATTATATAATTTTAGAAACTCAAGTTACAATTTATTTAGGTGATTTTCAGTACAAGTTCTTGTAATTACAATTCTAAATATTAACACACATTATTGCAGCAAGGCAGCTATACTGTTTTTGCTCAAATTCGAATTTCGCTTTCAGAATAGCTTCACCATTAAGGCATTGCAATTCCTAAACAATTCTATTTTTGAGTTCTTGAATTTTGTTTTTTATTTTCAACGCTTTCCCTTTTCTCTGAATTTGTGAATTAGGAAGGAACAATTTTGTTAGGATGTCAAATTGAATTCACGAGCAGTTTGTCTAGCACTTTCATCATTGTTACAATATGGAAAAATTATTTCCATTCTTTCAGCTAAGGTGTAAACCATTTTTAATTTTGAATGATAAATAGCACAAAAATTATAACAAACTAAAAAATATTATTTGTATTACAATTAATTAATTCTATCATTTTGATTGTTTTCATAGGAAGCCAGATAACTAAAAACGTCATAAAGTTAGTATTCTTGTTTTAATGGCAACTTCTCTAAACATTAACCAACTTCAAAAATTTAATACTAATGTATTCTCCATGGAATTAGCTTTTATATGTCAAAAAAGACCCCTCTCAGAACTAAAATTGAGTTATTGTAAGAAAATCAAATTTTTTATAATCTAAATATTTGGGGTGGAAAGTTTTAAAATGAACATTGTATATGTATATTACTGTGATTAAAGGTTATAGCAAGGTCATATTATAGCGTATGACAAATTTTATTTTATAAATTTGAGAAAATACAAAAAGAAGCAATTTATTCAGCCATTTATTTATGTGGTATAGGACAGTGGGAACATACTTTTGAAATGCGCTGAATAAATGGGTATCGGTTACTTTTAATGCATACAAAAGAAATTTCATTCATTTTTATAAATGAAGAATTGTAATTTTCATATTATTACATTTAATGCATAAGGCAATATTCTAAAAGCAAATATATTTTCATTAAACAACAAAAAAAGTTAAATTTGTAAACATTCTAAAAGAAAATATTCATTTATATTCATAACAAATGCTTGTATTTATTTCTATGTGAAAATGTCTTAATTTAATTAATTTCAAAGTATAAGAAGTTCAAACTATTAAATCAAAGTATATCAAATATTAAAGGCATTGGATGTTTTCCACGATAGACCAGAAACTACTAGGAGGTACTAGAACGTTGATGCAAGAAGCATATGTTCTATATAAAATGTATTACAAAATGACCAGATTCTCAAAAATACGAAGTTGCTGGAACATACCAAAAGAATTTTGTCACAGAGGAGTTGGTCTATTTAAAATCAATGCGTGTAGCAGTAAGAGGTTCAGTATTAGTTCAAACGTTGACGTGAGCATGCTGTTGTTCACAGTCTAGATATGTTACGTAATTAATTTCATACATTACTATGCACAATATATTTACCAGCTAATGATTATTTAAAATATATTAAAAATTCAAAGTCAACAATTTAATACAAATTGAAACAAGTTTAAGATTGAAGTTTAATCAAATATTGAAGATTAATTGCAATCTAAAATGGTAGTATTCTGTTTAAATGATTTGGTATTGACTTAGGAGAAATGGATATATTAATTTTGCATGGAAGTTGGACTTGAAAACGATTTTCAGAGAGAATGGAGCATTGATATTGATTCATAGAAATTGGCAATCTTTTTTTTTTTTTGAAGAGAGGACTGGTAATTTCAAAAGGGACAGCGATAAGATGCTTAGCTGTATAGGTCAGATATTTGAGCTACTTTATTTCATTGAGTGATTTCATCAAAGACTATTTTTAGATTAAGAATTTAAATTTTCATAGTAGATTTGTGTGCAAGTCATTTAAATAATCTTTTTGGGGTTTGCAAATTCATGCTAAGAATTTATGGTTACGTAAGATATAATAAACATATTGAATTCAGCACATTTAATATGGTTAAGGGAGGATTAAATTAGAAGACTCTGAAAATAATTGGTGTAAATAGTAATTATAAACAAAATTTAATTAAGGAATTATTAATGAATAATTATCATATGTTTAAAAATTTGTTTATTAGGTTAGTAGTGTAGAGAATAATTATGTATGTGAGACGGAGATTTTGGACTCATTTTTGTGTTAGAATTTTGTTTGTGAGAAAGATATTGTGGACTTATTATATTTGTATTTGTATCATTGGCGAAGTTTAATTTAATTTCACTCAGCGAAGAGAGGAACACCACAGCAATATATACAATGATTTTCATTGTCATTTATATATAATTTCAAGATTGTTCACTTACATATGTATGCTACTTAATTATAGTCATTCTTTTATTAAGTTCAGATATAATTGCTAGTTGTGAACATTAGGTGGAAGATTAAGATTATCTGAAGTATGATAATAGTTAACAAGTTTATTGTTAAATCACGAGATTCTCTGCAAATTCATTTTATTTGTAAACATACATTTTGTGTTCAGATTTTTAAATAATCAAAATTTCTTGGAGAATTGTATAATAACTATTTTGAACATGTTGAATATGCAGTTGGATACATTGTCTCAGTAGAACTTCAAATGGAATTAAACATATTTTATCTACTCCTATTTAGTTATAATACCATTATTCATATACTTTTGAACAAGTAATAGTGTTCATAATTAAACACTAATTATGAGCGTGAGTTAATAACTCAGCTTCCAGCTTATATTTCTATAATTACTCCAAAATATCAAAGTAGCCATGCTCATTGTACATTTACGTATGTCAAACAAATTTGTACTCTAATTTTTAAAAATAATCTTGATTCACATGTGTTTATATAAAACTTGTTATTGCTTATAGTCTGATAGTATAGTATCAACAACTTGATGGAATAACTCACTTGATGATTACGGCACCGCTTTGCTCTGCAAAGTCATCTTGCATGAGTTATTTGCTACATTAACCGTATGTTGAAATTATATGTTTTTAATTGTTTTTGAATTAGAAACTTCTTTTTTCTAATTACTTAAAAATCTTTCTGTGGGGTGTAGTATGTTCCAGTCCTCTAACTAGGCATATATGAGGGGTGTAATGCAAAACTCGTATTCTTCACTTTTCATCATTTTCGGAAAAACATGAAAAATTGTTCCATGTTGAAGTCAGTGGTATATTGCTGCAATTTTTTTTGTGCATCAAAACTTTGTTGTCGTAGAAATTGATTGCCCACACTGAACACACTTTGTTTTAAGAGTGTTTTTTGTAATTTTAATATAAAATGTGAACAATGTAAGTTTTCAACCAAAATGTGGTCAAATTGAGGTTTGTAACAAACTCTCATGAACAATGTTAGATATGAGGAAAAACATTTCTTGTACATTAAAACAACTAAGAAAGCTAAGATTAATAGGTTGGGTAGACAAGAGGAATAACACAAACTAAACAAAATAATAAGGGCAACCTTTATTATGTACAAGGTTAGAAATTCATTTTATGCTACAACTGTTACACATTAATGCAACAAATTTTCTTCTTCAGTCTGGTCACAAACTGGGTCTTCTTCTGAATTGTCATCAGCTTCATTGGTAACATGTTTGTAAAACAGCAAACCTTCATTTTCTCTCTACTGGTCCCCGTAATATTTCTTTAACAACATGTTGACATCATCCTTCTTGACTTGCTTTGTCGAGTTTGATACAGGAATAACTGGTGGGTTCATGCTGAGAAGCAGTTTTCCTGATTTTGTGAGAAGCATGGACACTCCAAGGTCTGACCTGTAGATGTACTCTCTCTAACAAATATATTCTTTTGCTTACCTTTTTTCAGAGAAGTTCTTTTGCAGGTCCCAAGCTGAAAGTGAAATTGGGATGGTTTTTCATAAATATTTTTTTGCTTTTTTTCCAGTCCAAAACCTGATAGTCAAGACCAACTTTAACTATGTTCACTAATGATGTCAATGTAATCGGATGGTTTATACGTCACTTTTTATGGCATTTTCTGTAACCCCAAGCACTCAATCTAATGGAAGGAAGTTGTGACTTGTTACAGGGAACATGAGCTCCACTTTTCCTATATGCTTGGAAAGCCAGAAGTAAACAATTTTTATTCTGGTGCCCACATCCTTCACACACCAATTGCAGCATATTAATAGCCCTTTTAGTTTCTGTTTGCCAGTAATGTATTCAAAATACACGAAGCTAATTTTGTTGGATTCTTCGTTAAACTCGTTTTTAAATCCAAGTGTAAGGTCTTACATTTTCTGGAGTCAATTTACTTTTTGAATTTTCCTTTACCATGGTATAGTTGTTAAGGTAAATTTGTCTGCTGTAGTACGCGACTTGATTGAGCAGTTTTGACAGAGATAGGTTCTTTTGACAATCGTAAGTTACCATCAGAATTTCTGGGTCAGTGCAACGTACGCACAAGTTGTTCAGCAGTAAGGTTTTGTTCTTCTGTACCTAGACCTGCATGTTTTAATCGTTCATCTAACTGTAGACAATTAGAGCAAATGTCCATCCTTGGTGAATCAAAGCTAAGATTGTATTTCGTGTTGAAACTAGATCTAAAGTACTAGTGTGTTACATTTAAATCACGTTGATGCCCAGAGTGAACTCTTCTACATTTTTAACATTTTTTTCACATTAAACTCAGCAGAATATTTGCTGCCTGTCTGTTTGGCACAGTAGTGATGTTCTGAACGTTCAAATTTATTTATAAAACGCATTATATTCTCTTTCTTTGATACATTCTTATTATAAACTCTGTCATCTCACCTGTTTTCTTTGCTAAGTCCCCCTGTGTTTCTGAAATTATTCAAAATACCATTTATTCAAAATCTTGAAATACAGAACATGTTTAAATGTGTTAAGACATAACTGGAATCATGTATTTGTGTTTTGCTCCTATAGAGCACTTGGTCAACAACGGCTTTCTTTTGTAGCATCTGGAGTTGCTCTTCTACTGATGAGAAACTTTAGAATAATGTAATCTTGGTAAACTTTTGGTTTTGGACTAGCAGTTTTGATGAAACCTTATATTTTTGAGAGAAATCGTTGAGCGTTGAAATGCTTTTCTGTTGTGGTTGCAAGTTGGAAATCCTGGAAAACCTTTAAGTGAATACCTATAAAAAGATCAATACTATAGTCGAAATCAGGAAAGAATGAATGCACGTCTAGGTTTCTGAATTAAAAAACGACATACTTTTAAAGGATCTATCAGAGTATGCTTAATGCGTAAGATTTGAAAGTATGTCGTTTTTTAATTCAGAAACCTATGACGTGCATTCATTCTTTCCTGATTTCGACTATATTAGCTTTTTAATATGCAAAAGCTAACAATAACAATAGAAACCTATTTTTAACCAGGCAACTAGCCTAGGGACACTACACTAGCTTTGCTAATTTGCTTTTGTTTCGCTTCCACTTCTCAGGAATCTTTTTCTGTTTTCTAGTACGTTTGGTTGCCGGCTGCTCTAGTTCATCCATTATTTGGTTTGTTTAATTTACCAATTTGGTTTATTTAGTAGTAAATAATAATTAATAAGCTTTAATAACAATACTTTTAAAACCTTATGTACAATAACAGAGTGCAGACAATCTTATGATGCTCTGAATGCATTGCATGCTCTTTGATTGGTTGAAATGGAGAGTGAGTTTTGCTACAGAACAGCTGTTGGATAATATGACTTATGTTTCAAAACGCGATTTTAAGAATTGATTTTAGGTCTTAAAATGCTAGTTTTGTTCCAAAGCAGTATGACAGTTCGAAGCGCCTTTACAAGACGAACACGGTGATATGCATAAATTGTACTGCAAGTTTTGCATCTGCAGCCCTCATGTACTTACTGCATTAAAGTAATAACAAAATAATAAGTAGTTCAAAATCACAATAAACAAACAATTATTTAGTGTTATTTTAGCCGTTAAGATACTCAAAAACTCTAGGCTATCAAAAATTCAATTTTGAACATAGGAAACAGAAATAGTTGCAGGTTACAGTTTGACAGTGCATTACTTTAGGGGCATTGTTATACTTGAAAACGCACAAGCTTGTGTTGCTAACAGAAACTTCAAAAGTATAAAACTGTGATATAGTAATATAATGTATTGCATCAAGCTGTTATATTATTTATATTGAACTAACGTATAAAAGGATAATTAAGTCATAGTGTAATTAATTTATACTATTAACGTATAGAATTTAGTTATAAATCTATTATATTTATTTGATGAACAATAATAAAAATTACAAATACAAGAGATTTAGTTTGTATTTTATCGATCAATCTAACCACCATTCAGATCAGACTTAATGGTTCTCTAGATAATAAATTTTTCATAATTCAAATCTCTTCTTTTGACCCTCAAGGAGTATTTACATTTTTGGGTGCCCAGTCAATGTTATATTTTCAGGTTTCCTTTAAGATTCTGACAAAATATTAACTCTCGAAATACAAATGAACAATTGAATGTACAAAGATATTTTAATGACAAACTTTTGTTGGAAATTTACTGTCCGTATAACTGGGATGAATCTAAAGATTAAATAAATTAAAAATTAACTTTCTGAACACATTTATTGACTCTATTATCTATTCCATTTCAATATGAACTACTAATTCTAGTTTAATTAGAAATCAGGAAATGCTACGATGAGTTAAGAGCTCACGTTAGAATGTGCTCTAATGTAGTGAGCTTTGGTATTTGACTATTTTTTAGTTAATGTCTGGTAGCAGGTTTGTGCCAGATTGTACCTATCAAACAATTTGACCAGACTAGACTGGGTTGAAACAAAGCATGGGCTGGACCAGTTTGAAGATGATGCTAAGATGGACGGATACCTGGTTCTGTCTAATTTCGATATTACTATAAAAAATTAAAATATGATATAATTTGGTTTTCACTTTTCTTGTTTATATTAAATCTATCATTTTTCTTATAAATTAATTTTTACGTGATAATTGTGTTTCTTACTCAATTGTACTTGTCACTTAAGGTAAACGGAGCTTATCAAGGTGAGCTTGGTCTTGGAACAAGGTCAGACTTTTGTGTAGGCCGGAATGCTGTACCAAGGCCCGCGTGTTCCCAGGCTTAAGTTGGGGTCAGACTTGTTGAACACCCAGACCAAGCCGAACACCAGGACCAAGCCTATTGGACTGGCCTGCGTCAAGTCTAAAAAATTAGCCTTTACAGGGTTCTGCAGTGGGTATATGAATATAGAACTTGATATATGCCGCTTAAATCCTAAAAACAAATTATTATTGACTTGTAGTTATCTTGCAAAAAAAGAAAGTCGTTATATAGTAAAGTTTTTATTTATTAGGAAATATTAAATGTATTTGTTTATTAACAATCAATCTGCTTAGTATTTTTTTTCAAATTTGGTCTGTGATCATTATATCTTGTATTTTGGAAGTTTAAGGGACTAGGCCGAATAAACACTGAGACCGCATCCAGCCACAGCAATTATTTGACTTTATCATGTCGATGGAGAGTGCTAAAGGTTTTCCTTAATTCTGTAAATATTATTCAACTATAGGTAGTATTAGAAACTAGTTTAGTATTCTCGCCCCTTTTAATCTTAGATTCTTGTAGCGACTTGCTGCAAGGGCAGTGCGTATCGGGAGTTCAAGCGTGTAACTTGGCTTACTACGCGGCGAAATGCCAAGATGCACAAGTTTGTATTATATCTTGCTAATTATGTATTTAAATGTTTTATATTAATTTCACTGCTGTACTTATTTCTATAAACACCTAAAAAATGAGCAACTGATTCTGCAATCGTGTATGCAAATGCCCTGAAAGGGATGTGTTGGTTCTGTATTCAAAACAGAAACGGTGTTGCATTTTTACATCAATTTATCACGATAAAACCAGAGAGTATCTTAGAACTAAAAGTTAAAATGTATTTTTAGTTAAAAAACTGATGTATACAGGTAATATAACAAGGGTACTTTATTAACATTCGCAGTTAACAATATTATTGTTACTAATGTGGCCCATACATTAAAAATATTTTTAAATTTAGAACCTGTTGGTAGTGTTGCTCCAAGATGGACCTCTGGTACTTCAAAAATTCAAACACTGGAAGGATGTCGAAATTCTGCCTAACTTTGCTCTGCCCAGCCCAAGCTTATCCTGTTCCCTTAGTTAGGTAGTAATTTACTTTTTACATAATATTTTGTTATCAAGGGTACCCAATCTCTTTTTAAACATTTGAGCAAGTGATTATATATTAAGCAATATTTAAAAAAGAAGGATATGATTGTGTGGTCTTACACTAGTTTGATTTTTTTTTAAATGACGTGAAAAATGCTTGTATTGTTTTTAAAATTATTAATTGCTGAAGATGCTCATTATTATGACTTTTTAAAATAATGCACTGGTTAGGATACTGGTACTTCTTCAATAAGCAATGTTTACTATTCTATATATTTATTAATTTTAAATCGTTATTTGCTTATTAATTATGAATTTTTACAATACTTTAGTGTTTTGAATTTTTAATGTATACAAATTAAATGATCTCTTAACTCATCAAAGCATTTCCTCATTTTTCTAATCAAACTAGAATAGCTTGTAAGTGAAATAACAAAGATAATAAAGTCAGACATGCTGCTCAATAAATGTGTTCAAAAGTTATGTGTTAATTTATTTAATTCTTTTGATTCATCCCAACTGCATGAGCATAAATTGAAAGTATGGCAATAACTAAGTAAATTAAAGGTTTAGTCACCCAAGTAGTGTAGCTAGAGAATTTATAGTAAACTCGGCCCGACTAAATAAATTATATGTAGTTTTCACCTCTTTTCATATTCAGATAGTGAATTTTATTATAGTTTTTTAGGTAAACATAACTTTTGAAGATATATTTGCTTATTAGGTAATTGAAGAAGTAAGGTGTTAATTTGTCAAATATTAACCTAAAACTGACTATTAGGTAACTATTCCTTGAAAGTAAATCTTTTAGAAGATTTTACCAATATTTAACTTAACGCTTTATCTGTTACAGTAGGTACAAGTAGGTAGAAAGGTTTATCTGGTAGATTATGATGTATTTGTTAACTAACTAGTGAAATTGACGTGTATATTCAAATTTGAGGTGAAATTAACCTCATTTTTACCTTATAGTTTAATTAGAGGTAAAAGTCCTTCTCAAGCTCCAAAATTTACTTGACCATGTAAGTATTACCTTATTTTGGTAAATATTTCCTTTAAGGTCAGTTTAGGTAAGAAAAATGTTGTCAAAGGAATTTAAACATCATTGCTACACACTGAGTTACCATACAAAGATAAAGAAAATTTTGTGGAGTTTGGATAGTAATAGTGATGCATATAAATTTAATGATTGTGCCATTAAAAAAATAGCAAAACATCCAATTAACTAGATATAGCTCACTACACATAATTTCAAAAATTAAAATAAGTATGGAGACTTTGGAGTGTGGTTCTGCAATTGCAACATATGGTTGTCTTGTTGGAAAATAAAATTAATGAATAGGTGCTTATCTATTGAAAAGCGACACTAATCTATATGATTTGTTCGTATTTAAAATGACATATTAATTTAATTTATCAGCAAGTAGTAATATACATGTCTTAGTAATATATACCACTTGGTCAAAATACAATGTAAATTTTACCAACAGGTAATTTGTTTGAAATTTGCCATTAATATTGACACAAACTACAGTCGCCATTACATATAAAGAATGTCTCAAAAGAACACCGGATTTAAAAAGTCTGTCATTTCCACTTATTTCAGTTGGCAACACTGCTTTTGCATGTTTTGTTATCTGTGATCATTAAAGTTTCATTTTCAGACAGTGTTTTTTATTCTCGGTTAGTGTTTGCATAGTATTGTAATAGAATGATACAGTAAGAAACAACGAATTGTGATTGTGAAAATTCACTACCACAATAAGATGTAAAGAATTTAAAAGCTGTAACTGTTCGGAAACTCTGTATGATCCTTGGACATCAGAATGCATCAAATAAATCTACTGTTTGTAGGTTGCTAATAAAATTTTAAGAAACTGCTTCAACAGGAGACATCAAAAGTCCTGGATGTTTTGTTAACTGTCGAAATTTGTATGTCGTTGTACATGATGCAAATGTCCTTTTGCTAGGATTCTTTGCATTGTTACTGAAGACATTTGCATTTCTTGAGCACAACGGCAACATGATTTTCCTGGACTCAGTAACAGAATCACTAACAGCAATATTTGTCTCACTCCAGCCGCTTCAAGCCCGTTCAGGACTTTTGATATCTATTGCTGAAGCAGTTCTTCAAATTTCTTGATCAACCTATGAACAGTGGATTCATTTGGTGCATTGTGATGTCCAAGAATCGTATGGAGTTTCCAAACAGCTACCATGAACTCTCATCATTTTAGTAGTGAGTTTTCACAATTAAAATTCGCTGTTGCTTACAGTATCTTTCCATTACGATTCAGCGGTAACATTAACCTAGAACAAATAAACACCATATGAAAAAATCTCAATGATCACAGATTACAAATCATTCAAAAACAATGTTGCCAACTGATATAAGTAAAAATGGCAGGCTTTTTAAATCCAGCGTTCTTTTTGATACACTGTAGAAATTTAATACATTTTAAAAACAAAAATGCAATTAACTTTCTTATTTAATTTTCAATAAAACTTGCATTAAAAGGAATATGGTTTAATTAAATGTCAAATAAAACAACTTAAAAGGTTTTTATAAAAATTAAACGTTTAATAATTGCTTAAAAATTATTTTAAAAAATAAATCATTAATATTTTTGAAGAGCTTTGTACTTTTTCAAAGTATCACCATCGTGTTTATCTGAACAATTATCTTCATTTCTATTTGATGCATTCGATATGTGGTAATTGATCTTAAGTCCTCAATTTTCATATAACTACAGTTTAACACCATTTATAAATAAATAGAACTTTTGTAACTAACTGGTCGTGTGTAAGCAGAAAACAACAACCAGCATTACATGAAATAGAGAGAGAGAGATAACTAAAAATTTACCTAGCAGTGCAATCAACTTATGTTGAAATTCATAAGCAAGTAACAATATAAATATTATTGATCTTAAATTTATGTAAACATTATATTGCTTCTTATTTATTATTACCTATAAGTAATTTTACCTGTTGGTTGAATTTATCTAATATTACGTGTATTTGATTCAAACTTTACGTCATATTGTTGTTCATTTAGTAAATATAACATAGTTATTACATATACTTTACGTTATAACAGGTAACTGCAGTTGACCAGCGACTTAAAATTAGATAAGGTTTACGTGAAATTTACCTGAGCGCTACTTGGGCTTATATGGTTTAGAACTTGTTTTGTTCAAAAATGCATTCCCACTCATTTTGTGTAAAAGTTTTCAGAAGATTTTATTTTAAAAAAATCTAATTTTTGCAAAACTTAGAACAGCAACGTTTAATTATCTTTCATTTTTATGTTTTAATCAAAAAAGAAAATACTTATACTTTTCTAATTTTATTGTTCTCCTACCTTTAAAATAAAAAAACATTAGAATAAATTGTTTAATTGCTGAAATATCTTGGCTCCTCCAGTTATTAATTGCAAATAAATCTATAACTTGCTAATTTCATACTTTGCATAACAAAATTGAAGTTTACCGTTTTATCGTCATGCATATTTTATACTTTTGAAAACTGTTGACGAATTTTGGTTTAGTAATTTTTCTGTATCTATAATCAGTAGTTTATAAGATATAATTTTTTAAGGCTGTGATAGTAAATTCGAACTACTTACCATGTATTTGTTTATGGAGAAGTACCAATATCCTAATTTTCCTTTGTCTATAATAACATAATAACTTCTTTATTTAGAACCAGTGGCAAGTGTAAAACCAAAGTTTCCAAATGTTGATAAAAGTCACACATTTGAATCACATCAAGAAAATAGCATTACGTTACTATGTCCAGCGCAGGCATATCCTGTTCCATCAATAAGGTAACCAATTCTTATTTATGAGAGAAATTTAATTTTCTTTTATTTTGAAAATGAACAACTAGATTTCAAAAACCAAAGTAATAAATCATATATACAATTTAAAATTTTATTCTTAGAGATGTCTTCTGCAGCGGACAACAAAAAAACGTCACATTTTATTTATATCACTTAATAATTCAAAATTTATAATATTGTTTAATTTATTGCTCAATATTGTACAAAAAAAGTAAAATTTACGACAAAATCCATTTATCATATAATAATAATTGAATTCACAAAGGCCGCTTAAGGAATGTAATGGTAGGATGTATTATTGATTTATATAAAATTGTTTCTCGATTCTGTTTATTCTATCTGCTGCATGATTTTTACAGTTACTATAAGGGGAGAATTACAATAACGGAAAACTTAGAATTTCGTCTAAGCCTTGCTGTTCTTTCTAAAATTGAACGATTACTCCAATTATTTATTTTTAGTACTGAAAATGTCGATAACCTAATTTCAAAGTTAATTTAGTGCAGTGATGGGACTTGAAGGTCTTAGCAAGTGCAAGTAAGATCGTCTTATAATATTTTCCTTTTTTATATATTTAAGCGAAAGGGTATCCTATCTCTTCATTTATAGAAGGGGACGAAGATGTTAGCATGGACTGTGTCTGCATAAGCATGGTGTAATTAATTTTAACAAAAAAAAAATGGTATTTTTATTTTACAGAACCTGTTGGTGCTAGGCCACCTAAATTGTCTAGTAATGCCAAATTAACGTCTTTTGAAGAGCCATTTGACAGTTCAATGTCAATTCTATGTCAAGCGCAAGGATATCCAGCTCCTGTATTTAGGTACTGTGATTTTTTTAAAAATAAATATGCTTTGAAGTATACTTTTTGAAAAGAAACATACATACACATATAGTTTAAACTGGCATAAATTCTAAAGAATTCTTCTAAAAAAAGAGTTATTTAATATTGTTATACATCTCTTAAGTAGAAACATGACATAATAATATATAAGCTTTGGTATACAATAATTCATTTTTCCAAGTATTTCATTTTAAATTGATTCAACAATTCCAATTCCACAATTATTTCTTCCAAATCAGACAAAGTCGATACTATTCTAATACTAAACAAGTTCGTCTATAAAGGGAGGTTTATGATTTTTTGAATTCTAATTATTTTAAAAACGTTGCCAAAGTTCCTTCCTATTTTTTGCCGAAGTGAGGAAAACAGTTTATAACTTCGATATTACCTTCGTTCAATGTCAATTACAAAAATTTACTACATTTGAACCCCTCGGGTTCTTCTGTTATAGATTTACCCAAAATCTTTAAGAAAGATATTCCTATCAGACTGGTGGTTTCATTTTCTAACACTCCAAATGGCTCTATGATCTCCTCAGATCTTACTAAAATTTGAACCCAAATTTAATCAAATGAGAAATTACTAATTCGCATATTAGATTAACAAATTAATTCTACGTTATCGCTTCTAAATCTGTGTAACAAACAAAAATTTCTTCAAATTTGACAATAAATTTTATAGACAATTTACAGGTTTAGTCATGGAATTAAGTCTATCGCCTCTACTTTCTAAAATATTAATGAATAACTTAGAAGCTGAATATATTGAAAAATTAATTCGTTCAAAACACATTTACTATGGACGTTATGTTGATGATGTTTTAATCATCACAAAGGGCACCAAAGAACATCTTGGATTTTCTAAAGCTTCTTAATTCCTTACACAACAATATCAAATTTACTATCGAGTTTGAACACTTTACCCTTCCTAGATTTCGTGTTTATTAATAATTCTTATAAAATTTAATTTAACCAACTACTACCGATTCTTTAATGCCATTCCATTCCAACCATTACTTTTCTTATAAAATAGCTTCCTTCAGCTCTTTGATTTGTCTCATTTCAGCTCCTATACTGGGAAAAATCACCAATCTCATTTAATACAATAAAACAAATGGCAATCAATAAGTTATACAGGGTGTCCGGGAAATACGTGTACAATGTGTGAACAGAGATTCCATGGCTCAAAAAAGGTCGATTTGGGTCAATTGATTTATTACACAACTTGCTTCATTAAGCCGCTAGAGGGCATTAAAATTCTTAGAAAATTCTTAATGCACTAAAATGATTCGAAAACACTTCAATAGATTTTGATCATTTCTAGGATGTTTCTACATTCAATTGATATTTTATAGTGTTGTACACAACGGTTTTAAAAGCATGGTAGTCGCAAAAATGATATGTTGTGTAATATCCATCCATAATCTTTTTACCGCTTCTACAATGACTACCAATTTTTTGTTTATGAGTAGCTGACTAAATTTAGAAATGTTTGTCTGTTGTAAAATTTTGCTTAGATGAGCGGTTTTTTAGAAAAAAATTTCAAATGTCTGCATACTTTCATCATCGTTGCTGCATTAAGTGTAAAATGGAGTAAATAAAAGAACATATTTTAGTAATAGACTTTGCTTTTTATTTGTCATTTAATTTAACTGTCATTTAATCTTAATTTGCGTGTCAAGTAGTGAATTTCGGTTTAATACACTAAAATTTTGCACTTCCCATCTTTTATCATGGTACACAAATGCCGTAAAGGTAGGTTTGCTTTTAGATTTCAGATTTTATCAAGGTAATGGTCGTGAAAATGTTAAGAGAAAAGTTTCTTAATCGTCAAGTGTCAAAACACCAAACGTTTGCAAATATTGAAAGACGTCTTCATGAAAATGATAGTTTTCAGTTAAGAAATGCAGATTGTGAACGTTGACGTACCAAAAAACTGGAAATCTGTTGAAGAAGATTCAAGCACCAGATGCTTAGGGCTTAAACTACAAGTTCCTAAAGGTATTGTTCACGACATTTTAACGGAAGAGTTATTGCACCCATACCATGGAGTAGTACCTTTAGAACTACATAAGGTGTTTACATTCATTCATATTTAATACCACTGTATCAATATCGACAGAAATAATGTATAATACGGCTGGGTAACATCGGGTTGTTTATATATTTTTCATAAATTAACGAATTAAGAATATATAGAGAAAATGAAATAGGACCTTGCTGGAGGACATACTTTTGCAAAATTATGCTTGTTTAGCATTCTCCAGTTTGTGTAAAGAATCAAACCACAGACTTTGTATACACTACAGGTTTTTACAGTCTACACATAACGCATGTTCTTCCTTTGCTAATCTACAATTATAATGTGCTGACTACCTGACAACTAGTTGAGGTACACTTGTTTTTACTTTTATGTTCAGTGGATGCATTTTAGCTATATGATTTATTATTGTCTATCACATGAACTTATAAATATATTTTGAGAAATTTGTTTCTCCGTTTACTTTTGAATACTAATTGATTATTTGCATCGGATGTTTCTCGGGCAGTAAATTTTTTGCATGATAGATAACCATAACTTATAAGATACAGTATCCATACAAATATGCAGATCAGGATCATTGGAAAGCATATTTTTGTTTCTAGAAGCAGCATTGTGGCACACTCTGAAATTTGAGACATGGATGAAATGTTTTCCGTAAAGGTGTCAATATGTTAATAGGATTTTCTTTTGAAATCTACCCACGGGCTGAGGAGATAGAATCAATGACTAACGTGAATGGAAAACTCCACAATTGAAAATAGGTAACTGGTATTATAACTGCGGAAGCTTCAGCAGAGCTTGAAGGGGGGAGATAAAAAAGGTCAAATTGTTGAACACTCAAAGCATGCCAGCTTTTACCTCTTTAAACTTGGTAAACTAAAAATAAGTTAAGCACAATTACTGCCTCAATAAATTTAACACACACAAAACAAAATTACTTGGACAAACAGTCAACTGAGTTCTTGCTAACTCATAAATCATATACTACATTAAACAACAAAAAAAATATGAAATAATGGGTAAATACTCATAAAATCTTAAATGGAAATATTTCCTTACCTTTGAAACTGCTTGTGGAAAGTCTACCAAACTTCTAGGTAGCAGTTAGGTGTTTCTAAATTCATGATTAACTCCAGAGCCAAAAGAATTAAACTATAAATCATAAATTTAATGTTGTAAGGTGGTCTTAGTTTGACAATCTGTTATACGGTTGTCTAAAATAAACCTGATTGATAAAATGAACAGCTTTTTTCAAGTTTTATGGTTTTTAAGTTCTATTGCACTGTGTGTATATTCATAACTTTCGATTTATATGTGTTATAATAAATCAAGTTAGAATTGATGAAAGTAAAACTTTTGATGGTAGCCATAATTAAATAAATGATAGCGATTGTTAGTTACTGGTGACAAGAAGCATGAATAGCAATTCCCATTGGACTCTCATCATCATTAGATCTTCAGTCCTGGAACTGGTTAGACACATACTCTCATTGTTTCTTATTCTGTGCTAACCTGCACATTGCCCTGAAATTTCCTCAGTCTGCATCTTTCACTATCTGCATGCAATAGTCTGATCTAGGTCTACCTCTACCTCTACCTCTTTTTTCCTATCTCTGCTTGTAATATATCCCGCACTATTTCCCAAAAATGCCTTAGAACATATCATATCTTTCTATTTCTGCTATTTTTTTTTTGTTTTTCAATAACTTTCGATTTATATGTGTTATAATAAATCAAGTTGGAATTGATGAAAGTAAAACTTTTGATGGTAGCCATAATTAAATAAATGATAGCGATTGTTAGTTACTGGTGACAAGAAGCATGAATAGCAATTCCCATTGGACTCTCATCATCATTAGATATTCAGTCCTGGAACTGGTTAGACACGTACTCTCATTGTTTCTTATTCTGTGCTAACCTGCACATTGCCCTGAAATTTCCTCAGTCTGCATCTTTCACTATCTGCATGCAATAGTCTGATCTAGGTCTACCTCTACCTCTACCTCTTTTTTCCTATCTCTGCTTGTAATATATCCCGCACTATTTCCCAAAAATGCCTTAGAACATATCATACCTTTCTATTTCTGCTATTTTTTTTTGTTTTCATAAATATCTTTATTCCCCTACTATTTCTAAAACCTCTTTGTTCTTAACTTTGTTGGTCCATGCTATCGTCCTCATACATTTGAACCACAACGTTCCAAAAGGATTCGACCATTTTTGTCTACTTCTCCGACTGCACCTATTTCATAGACGTACTGAGCTGTGCTGTGCTCCACACATATGCTTTCAACAATTTTCTCCTTATTTCTATATTTGTTGTCTTTGAACATAGCCGCTGCTCTTTCTTGTTAGATGCATTTTGGTTCCCCCTTTATTGTTTACAAATTTATAACCTTTTCCCCGGAGTGTGAAGGGGATTAAGCAGCATGCGGCTACCAAGATCCCCCAACACTTTAACATTTGCCGATTTCACTATCTGTGTGCAATACTCTATAGATCTACCCTACCTCTTTTTTCCTATCTCTGCTTTTAATATATTCCGCACTATTTCATAATGCTGTAGTATGTGGTCTATCATCCCATCTCTCATATTTTTATCGTTTTCTACATATTTCTTTCTTCCCCTACCATTTTTAGCATCTCTTCGCTCTTAACTTTGTTTGTCCATGATATTTTTTTCATACATCTGTAGCACCACATTTCAAAGGCTTCTACCTTTTTCTTGTCCGCTTTTCTTACTGTCCAGGTTTCACAGCCGTACAGTGCTGTGCTTCACATATATGTTTTAAGCAATTTTTTTCCTTGTTTCCCTGTTTGTTGTCTTTGAGCACAGTAGTTGTTTGTTCTTGTTAAATGTAGCACGACCTTGTGCTAATCTTTGTTTTATATCTTTTGCGCTCTTTTCATCTTGCGTTATTTAGTTTCCTAGGTAGCAGAAATCCTTAACATCTTGTATGTTCTCGTTACCTATTTCTATTCTAGTTTGTAATTTATTGTCCCCTCCTTTGCGTACTAGTACTTTAGTTTTATTTTTGTTAATTTTCATATCCTATCTCTCTGTTAGCACTGTTTCCATTTCATTAAAAGCAGCTTTAACTCTTCCTTGCTAAGAAGTGATGCTTTAGTTAATTGTGCTTCTTACACTAGGCCGAGAAATTCTCTGAGCTACTCTACTCCAGTCCCAGATGGGCAAATTTTATCAATATTTGTTATTAATATCCTGAATTTTATAAATAATACGAATGGCTATGGTACCTTTGCCAATTATCCGCAAAGGTCAGACAACCATACATCTATGTTATAGATATCTTTACAACTGATTATTGAAAACTGCTTGAAGTAGTTTGTGCTATTAATACGTAAATGACAAACTTTTAAATAAATAAACAATCACAAAAGTAAATGATCAATTCTTTGTGTCTAGAACCATCAATTTATTATGCAATTTCTTCTTATGTCTATCCTGCAACTTTATAACACTATCTTATTTTCTTTATCTTTCATGTTAAAATCCCACACATCCTGAAATCTAGGAGATGAATTTTTGTTCCTTTGATGAAAATGCCTTTTTGAAAGCAGTTTTCTCATTTTATGATCGCTTCATATCCTAGTCAGATTAAATAAATAGGTTGGTTTGTCATCAGAAATAGATTAACTATTCCTCATCGTGTATAGAATTGCTTTTGTTTATTTCCTGAGACACTTCTTGTCACAATTCACCTGGTAAAAAACTTCCAGTTCTGTATTGGGTAATAATTTAATATTATTAAACACGCTCGTGGGCACGGAATTATTGTGTTAGTAGAGACTGCTTGTCTGAGAGAGATGTTATTCAACGCAAGCCATTTGTACTTATGAATCTTCGAAAAAATTGTCTTGTGTCTATGAAACAAATCTCGCTTCTGGAACAACGATAGTGTTTTGAAGCACACTTGTGATAATCCCAACAATCTTTGATGGACAATAATTTAATATTAGCTTTAACAACGGCTTTTGATTAATGTTAGCAAGGCTAATGAATATGTTAAAAGATTTTAAAGAAAGGATATCTCCAGGTACACAATTAGAATACTTATTTGCTGTGGTGGGTTGACCAAGAGCAACACAAAAAATTCTTGGTCTCACACAAAGAATTTTATAGGTCGTTACCGCCTATCCAAAATTGATTTAATTTTGAACTAAACTGCAGCAGCACCTATTAACTATTCCTTGCTGTAGCAACAATTAAACAGCATGGCTAGATCAAGGCATCACACAAGTAGAACATCCAAATGTTGAACTAAAATAACAACTACTTTGTTGTATCAATATTTAAACTACACAATCATTATCTATTCTTTTGTTGTGCTGTAGATCGAAAGCATTTCCTGAGGAATTCAAATGGTATAAATTTTTTTAAATACACCTAATTGATCCATTCACGAAACTAAATCATAACCACCGAGAGCTTATCCATTATGCTCTGCTCTAAAATTTGAACTACCGAAGACACCAACTAACGTATGACCTTTGCAACCATAAGGGACATCTGACAAACCACATAAATTCAAAAATATAACATGTATTTGAATAATCAACAATATCACCAGAAAACCAGGAAATTAAACAAATTAATGTCGTTAACCTCCAAATAGTTTAAGGATTTAATATTTTTCAAATGCTACAGCATACATTACAGTGTTCTTTTAATTCTTTCTACCCCCTACATGTGATTTTCCAATGCTCCACCCGAAGGTACTACATTGCCCAGGAAGCGAGTTTTTTTTACCTGAAAAATTTTGCATTTTACCGAACCCTTGCTGTTTCAAACAAGGTAGGGATCTTTAACATGCGTGACAACACACACACGCACGCACATGCGTACACACACACACATGCGTACACACACACACCCACACACACACGGGACCTCTATTTTACCTCTCATCCGAACGAGGGCGTATTTTTGTGAAAGTGCTCACCTAACATTTTTTAAGCGGATCATGTCGGGATTCGAACCCGGGATCTTGGGCGTAGTAGTCACACGCATACCAACTGTGCCACGGAGCCGCCCTATAATTCTTTCTACCAAGCAGTGATCTATAAACAATTAAAAAAATATCGAAGGCTGATTGTCATTGCTTAAGTTAAGCAGGGTAACATAGTATTTGACGGAGTTTTATGGGAATTAGTCATATCTTCAGTAGTAGCAGAAGTAATTACAGTTTATTTTTGGAGATGGATGAATCGAATTTTATATTTGCAACTAATGAATTATCATTGTCTACTGCAACAGTATCGTTTAATAATATTGCCTCTGCTTACAGCTGATTCGAATTTAGATGATTTGGATCAACACATTCCTTATCACCTTACTTTGCCTGTTGCTTGATCATTATTTTCTATGAGCTTAATTATTAAATCCTCTGCAAAATATATTTGCAATTTTATGAAGTTGAGTTCTATATATGGCCGTTTCTTGATAAATGTATATTATGATTATTTTACTAAAATGATTATTAGAAAATCAGTAAATTGCTTATCCCTATCAGTTTTTTATATTAGAATAATACAAGTGTATTTCTGTAAATCAAAGAAATAAATGCAGATAGATGAAGCGAAATGTTAGTGTTGTACATTGTCATTCTAATTTATATATAAAGGCTAGTTTCCGGTGGATAATTAGCCATATTTTATAAACAATAACAATAATCTAATCAGGATGTTTCAGTTGTTTTCTTTGGGGTATAACTGGGCATATCTTCGGGTTGCAGGCTGTCATTGAAATTTGTTTTTGCAAACACACACACCATATCTCTCATGTCACTATTAGTAAAGTCACTACTCTGCGGAATTTTTAAAATTTTAATGGAAAATATGTCAAGCAGAAGGTTAAAGGAAACATTTACTGAGTTGATACCTTAATTACCTTCATTGGCTCATTAAATAAAAACTTTGACATATCTTAATGACGACCGTCACATAGTAAAATAAGTATACTAAAATATTATTATTATTATTTTCGGCCTGACAATAAGGATTAAAACAATTTGAATTAAACGTTTTTTTTCTTGAAAACAGATTGGAATATCAAAGAGAAACAAGAATAGGTTTTTTTATGTAAAAAGGGTTGCTCTTTCAGATTTCAAAGTCGGTTGTATGCTAGATGTAGAGGATAAAAAGTTATGGCCAATTAATCATAAAAAAGGCTGTAAGTAGCACCCTCTATGACCAAAGTCAAAAATAGTATATTCTTTGGTTTTTGAATATATAATGATAAATTCTTGCAAGCTAGTTGTAATTTGAATGGAAGACAATCAGCATAATTTAATAGTAAAAACAAGAATATCATTATTTGAAAATCTTGAAAAAGACATTTTTGTTTGTTTCAATTATTTAAGTAGGTTAGATTGCATAAGATTTGGTGTGTAAAGCTTTTTGTGCAAGAGGATAATTTGAAATTGAGTGAGGTTGAATTTAGGTAAGTTTGGTCATTATAAAAAATTTATTGAACATAACTGATCAGCTACACTTGAGTTCGATTTAAAAAGGAGTATTAAAAGTCATCCATCGAAATTTCCAAATATTTGTACAAAGTATGATTTACATAAAGAAGGATTATTTGTGAATGGAAATACAAATTAGAAAGAGAGATTTTTTTGGACTCCATTTTAGTTTAATCGAGTAGTTATAAAAGTGTTTGATTTTAGACTTAAGATATGCTGACAATCAATATTGGACACTTTTCATGTAGATTTCATGTTTATATGTAAGTATATTTTTGAGGATATTGTTTGTTGAAGAAAAGATGTATGTGGATGTAACAATTGTTATTTGAAAGATTGTTTGTTAACGAATATTTGATTTCATTATAAGTTTGATGATTTATGCTCGTCGTTTCTTTTAAACTGTGCTAGCAAAGTATCTAGGGCAATACTTTTTATTCATAATTGGGCTACAGTGCACAGCGGTATATATTATAAGTATTATAATTCAAATCTGTGTTTATTTTCTAAACAGTTTTTGTTTCTAAGTTTTAGGAAAAAAACGATAAAAAATTGATCAACTACTAATTGAATTAAATCCCAAAGGTATATTTGCAGAGATACTTCAACTTAATAGAACCAGGCAATTTTAGTGTGTTTACTGCAAGTTAGTTCCCACATATTGGAAAATTTCTATTGTTTTTGATAATATAATTATCACATAATTTTCCAGTGTTATGTATCGATTAATTGTCAGATATTGGGTAATTATAGTGTAACGGATAACTATCAGGTGACGGATATTTATCAAATAATGGGTAATTATCGAGTATCGATAATTATCGAATAATGAGTAGAACCTGGGTATTAATTTTGGGTACTCGGATACAAACATTATTAGGTATCGTCATCCTCAATATGTATATATTGATATTTATCTAAAAATTAAAACTTAGTCTATCATTAATTGCTTGAAATTCTATTCAGAACCAATAGGAACAAGAGCTCCAAAATTATTGGCCGATTCAAAACTGAAATCAGTTGAAAGAGATTCCAGCTCTGAAATGTCAATACTTTGTCAAGCCCAAGCATATCCAGTACCAGCATTCAGGTGATTAAACTATTTTTAATTTATAGAACCAATTGGCGTAAGAGGTCCAGTTTTTTCCTCGGATAATTTAATTAATGCTTTTGCCAGAATATCCGGAAGTAGTTTTGCTTTGCTATGCCAAGCACAAGGGCTACCTGTTCCTAGATTTAGGTAGGTTTATTTTTATTTAGTAGTAATACTAGGATTATTGGATTTTATTAGAACCTGTTGGCAGTAAAGCTCCAACTTTGTCCACTGATTTAAAGATAATGGGATATGAACGACATAAGGGTCAAAGTTTTGCTTTACTATGCCCTGCTCAAGCACTTCCAATACCATTATTCAGGTAAGCTTAGGTATAGATTCATAAATGAGTTGACTTAATTTTCTATGTATTAACTATTCAATTCTGCATTACTTGTTAATTTTAGCTATGATTGAAATAATGTTAAGAAGGGACATTATAGTTTCATAGGACAGGTTAAAACAGTCAGGAGCTGTGAGGTCTACTGATGTGCCAAGTAGAATTTGGAAAGTATCCTTTTCGGTTTAGCATTTTTCAATTATATCGAAACTTTAATTTGTAATATGGGTTATTCTTTATATTTCTTGGATTTTTATAACAGTTTATTTTTCAAGACATATCTGAAAGAATGTCGTAGTATCCCAGCCTATAGCTTTCAATTGCTGTTTTTGATCATGATCAATACTCTTAATTATCGCATGCGGTATTTTCAATAGACTGACTTTCAACTATTTTCACAGTCTTATTAGACTTTAAACAATCTTGTTTACTCGACTAAGTTATGTAATGGTATTTTTCCTCTAATCTGTAGATTTCCTTTTTTTTTGTAATACAGCTTTAGGATTGTTATTATGATTGTTAGTAAAAGAAGGTGCTTCCTTAATTTGGACACTAGTTGTTGCTAAATCAGAAAAATTATTTTTCCTCTATAAATGCATTTTTTATTCCTTTTGATGCATGCTAAGAAAGTTTGTCTGCAAGGTCAAACATGCTTTTTATTTTCGAGCAAATTTCATTTTATAGAACATTTAAAAGTAGTGCAGAATCATGTAGAATAAAGGTTCTATCTAGAGTAGCTTTGGATTTGACTTAGTTTAGTCAAATTTTCAATCTTTTTTGGGAATTGTCATATTTGGATTCAGATTTGACTAATAGAATAGGAATGTCCTAACAACTCATGCCATATTTTTAATAGTTTTAGAAACATTTGATTTTAAAATTATAAATAAGTATATAATTTATCTGTAAATCAAATATTGTATCATTAAATATTATGTCATCAAATATTTCATCATGTAGAAGAGTTCATTATTTGTTGATTTCGTTTTATGTATATCTTTTCATCAAATACAGTTTCTAAAACGATAAAGTTTGCTTAAAAAACGCATGCATTTAAAACTACAAGTAATTACATTAAATAAGCAAAATTGTTTTTCTCCATTTCGTTTTTTATATTATTTATTTTCATGCTTAATTTGAAAATCACCAGCCGTTGCATAAAATCAGAAAAATTATTTTTCTTTTATGAACGTGACGAATTTGTTTGCAATGACAGGTACATTTTGATATTATCAACTTTTCACATAAATTTTGAAAGTTAAAGGTCATTGCCTGAAAACAGAAAAATTATTTCTTGATCTATAAAAGAATTTCCCTAAGTTGGATGGGTATACGGCAAATTTGTTAGCACGTATTTATATTATTTGTTTTCACACTGGTTTTGAAAATAAAAGTAGCATTAATGAAAGAGAATTATTTTAATTGTCATAGATGACTACAAAAGGAAATTTGTTTGCACTACCAATCACATCTTTTATATTACATATTTTTCATACTGGCTCTGAAAAAACAAGTTGTTGCATAAATCAAGAAAATTATTTTTCCTTTCATTTTTCATCCCTTTGGATTAAAAATTTGTTTACGCTGCCAGACACACTATTTATATCATCTACTTTCATATCATTTTAAAAATAGCAAGCGTTGCATATAATTAGGAGCATTATTGTTCGACCCTCTACTATGATTTTGACAGCAATTTTACAGTTGAATTCTTTTTTAAATAACATAATTTTATATTGTTTGGGAATTAACAAAGTACTGCGTTTCTGTGGTTTCTGGATTTTTCATTACAGTCAATGTTGCAACATCCTGGTCTGAATAAAATGAAATGTTAATGTTTTGCATAATTTTAATGTATAAATTAATTCCTATAGTATTACATCATAAGTGAGTATGCTATTTAACAGTCGGGCATTTCTATTAATACAGGCACCTCAATTCACGCCGAGCTTTTGTAATTGCAAAAACATTAAAAATTATACGAACTGTCATAATGTGTCGTTTTTAATAATCACCATCCACATTACTGGTTTCAGACATGAGAAGCTTTGTTTGCCGTAGTTTTTTAATAAATATATCAGTACAAAAACTAGAATGTAGAAATGTGATTCAAGGTTCAAGTTTAGTTGCCATAGGTAATAGCAATAAATAATATATATAACAATCTATTCGTGTCGCTCTCTACATACACAGATGCAGGTATCTACAAAACTTACTTGTATTTTAAATTTGACATATTTGTATATTAGTATATAATTATAATACCATTGCTACATTGTACTTGTGTTTTTAAGCAGTAAGATTGACCAGTAAGTTCAAAACAAATGTTTGAATTGATAGATTTTGAATTATATATTTTCACCATTAATTGTCAATAAGTTTCTCTGCAGAACCAGTTGGAAGTAAAGCACCAACATTTTCAATAACTGCCAAAAGTTCAACATATGAAATGCACTCAGCAATGAGCTTCTCCCTACTGTGCCCAGCTCAAAGTTTACCCATCCCAGCATTCAGGTATATTAGCATAGCACTTATATGAAATATTTATTGTAGAACCTATTGGATCCAAAGCTCCAGTATTTTCAACAGACTCTAAGACTTCATCGTATATCAGATTGGCTGGGTTTAGTTTTGCTCTTTTATGTCCTGCACAAGCATTACCTGTTCCAATTTTTAGGTGGGTTTCTTTGCTATAAAATTTGTTCGCACAATTTATATGTTGTGCGGTTGGTTCTAATTTATGGCAAATATCTGTTTGTGTAATGTTTTAACATTTCATTACTGCACTTATCTCTATAACCTATACTTAGACTTATAAATATCTATTTATTTATAACAGGAGTATGAAGGTTAAGCAGTGACAATTTTATGGTATTTCTAAACCATTAGAAAATTTGAATAACCATAGCAGTTGAATAGTATATTACCAAAATAATACTCAAAGTGTTTGTACGACATCATCTACCAATAAATTATTGAAAAATACTCAATTGTAATGTTACTAGTAATAGATATATAAATTCAATTCTTTTAAAAATTTAAAAATACGATTTATTATATTAGTTGATAGCTACAACACATCCCAACACAATTTCTATAGTAAGAATGCAATAATATTAGAAAAGAATTAAATGTTTTTTATTGCATCAACTGTTATGATTATTTTCTGAAAAATGTATTCGTATTAACTAAATTTTAACTTTCTATAATAAAGTCACATTTAAAATCATATACTCTCAGAGATTTTCATGACCAGCGTCATGACGAACAAAATGTTTTCTGGATTTAGACTGGTTCATATTAGACTATGTTAATGAAGTCGATCTTTTGTGCATTTTTCTAACGAACATCGGACAGGGTGTGATCAACACTTCTGAACATTCTGACTTACATAACCAATTATGTCAAAAGCAATCTTGTTGGAAAATGGTGAACGCAAGCAAACTTATTCCTGGATACTCACATATATGTCAGGTTGGTGAACACTTCTAAAATAAGCTTCTTATAATATTCAAGTTTTCTAGTTTATTTCTAGCCTATGGCCACTGACATGCAATGAAACTAGACCAAGTTCCGTTTATATCATTTGGAAGATATTGAGATATTTACTGGGTGGATTACAAGCAATATATTAATTTTGCCCATCAAATTTGTAAATAAATACATAACCTTACATGAATACTGATATAATGCCCTTTCAAATAATTGGTTTAGTAAAATCCTTTTATTCAAGATCCAAAGATACCTTATGCTAGATAATGCTGCCAAACTGAATATTTTCCCCAAAATACGTAATAATAACCCTTAGAAACTATTAATTGAAATGAAATTTTGCTTCTAGCATTTCTACTCGCAACACTACAAACTGTTGAGGCTTCAACCAAGAGTCACAGAATCAAGTACCATAATTATTTTAATTGTATAATAATTCCTTGTGAATAGTCCTAGCTGAGTATTTTGGAATGATAATTTTATATCACTTTCAGAATTAAATTAAGTAGTAGTCTGGTGAAGAGGCATTTTATCAATTCAAAAATGTGTATTCTTGGGAGTCTTGCAGAAAATAAAATAGTTGTAGTTGCGATCTAACTGACAAATTTGTACCTACACTTGCGAAAGAAGGCAATCGTCTGATTAATTGTATTTGTATGAATTGAAATGAATTTCTAAAGATGATTGACCATTCATTAAAACAGTAGAAGTAATATGTGGAAAAACAATAAAATTTGTTTTGTGTCGCATTCGATTTAATAACAATTCAAATCAAACACAAAGGCTCCAAGAAACAACACAACTTTTGTGTCAAACCATAAAAAAGATTAACATTTTTGTAATCACGTAATAGAAAAATTCAGCTGGTTTAGGTATATTAGGAAAACAAAAGCACCGACCATACTTTGAATTATCCCAGTAGACACTATAGTGGAAAGTGAGATAAGGTAAATACTGCAATATGTTTTAATTTTATATTGTAAATTGAAATTGTGTGACATGATTTGTAGTCAAGAGCGGAATTTTAAAAATGCTATTACTTAAATAAATTTCTGAACATTTATTATTCTGTATAAGTCTGTTTGTATTATACTGTATAAAATATTTTTAAGTATATCAAATACATCACGTATGTATTTATTGATATTATAAGATTAATGTCAGAAATGTGGGATAAAGATTACAATAAGGTTTCTTTCAATTATCCTTAACAGCATTACAGTGAACTACGACTATATCCTCCTTGGATGTAACGAACCCTCGCTTATAACAAACAAAATATAAAATCCTGACATATTATTCATGAGAAGCATGTTAAAAATTATCACTTATATATAGCGATCTCATATATAACGAACTTCTCCATATAACAGACTAAACGGACATCGAGTTTTGTGATACTACTTCGTTTATAGCAAACTTTTACTAGTGACTCATTTTTCCTAGGAAAACTAACTGTTGATTTTAAAATGCACGCTGTACTTGTTTTTGTTTGAATAAGTTTTGCTAAATCACAGGCAGTGCCAGACTGATCGATGCAACATATTGCGATGTTGCTAAGTACTGTGTGTATTGGTTTTCGCTAAATATTGCCTTTTTTTATTTTGATACCCCACACATTAATGAATAGTCTGTACCCTGTGCGGTTGTGTATGATTTTTTGTTGCTCCTAAGATAAATTGAAAGAACATACAAAATAAATGATTTTAAACCAAAAAGACAATCATTTAGCTTATGGTTTAAGTGTTACATAATTCGTCAATTGCTCAATGCAAAGAAGCGTTTTAATGTGTTAACTCAAATGTTAAAAAAATGAGAAAATCTTACCATGACGATGTGCAGAAAGCTTTATTGAAGTGATTTTTACAACAGCGGTTTAATAATATCACAATTAATGGTGCCGTCCTCAAATCCAAGATCGACAAATTTGGCAAAAAATTTGAAGATGAGTTTATTTGCACTGAAAGGTGGATTAAAAGATGGAAAGATTGTCAACATCTGCAGTGGTAACATTGTAGGTGAATCGGCAGATGTCGATAACAGTGTGGTAGATAACTGGCTGTTGACAGCATAGCCAATAATCAAACAGCATGCTGGAAATGGCATTTTTAATGCAAACTAAATCGGCCTTTTTTTAACTCACACTAGACAAAACTTTAAAATTTGGAAAACATTGTAGTGGAGGGAAGTTATCTAAGGACGTATCGCTGTTGTAGTTTGTGCGAAAATGTCCAGCACGGAAAATGCAAACAATTTGTTATTGGTAAACCTCAAAATCTACGCTGTTCTAAACCTGTCAATAGCTTGCCTGTAAGGTACCGCGGAAATGCAAAGGCCTGGATGATTGCTGAAATATTCACAGATTACGTTCAGAAATGGAATGCAGAACTACACAAGAGAAAACATTACGTTACTAAACGATATAACAGCCTGGCACGCCTGAAAATTAAGGGTTATTTTCTATCAAACTGGTCTTCATGTCACCAAATACCAGTTCCAAGCTACAGCTCATGAATCAGTAATAAAAACACTCAAAGGTTATTACCACCAATCGCTTTTAATAAAAGTGATGCAATGTGTAGATTTCGCAATATCTTGCCAATAACTTATTGAATGCAATAAATTTAATTCATTGGTTTTGGAAAAAGTAACTATTCAAATAATAAAGAACTGTTACAGGTACATGCGGTTTTATGGTACTGGGATTGTTAAGGATGTAGAGTAGGATACAGGTTGATCCCTTTAACAAATTGACCAGAAAAACAAACAACTAACGATGAATACGGTTAAGAATTAGGTATTATGGAAGATTATGTAAGTGTAGATGATAATTTTTTGACTTCTGATTTTCTAACTGATGTTGAAATCATTTCAACTGTGTTCAATGTGGGCAATCTAAGTGAGGAAGAGCCTGATAGTGACGATAATCAAAACGTGCATGATGGCTATAGTTATCATTTCATCCGCAGCACTCAAAAAATTAACGGAATTTTTTGTGCAGTCTCAAAAAGCATCACAAAAGGTTTTAGATAGTTTAACGAAATTGGAAACATTCCTTAAGAAAACCTTCACTGAAAATGTTTTTGTGCAGAAGAAAATGACTGACTACCTATTATAAACATTAGGTAAATAATAATTGTACCAAACATTGTCTTCTTTTTGATGCGATTTAGTCATGCCGTCGATGTTGTTGCTTTGCCAGGTGAAACCCACGATTTTTTGCATGCGGGATTCTCAAAATATATCCACTTCTCATCACCAATAACAATTCGACGTAGGAAACTTTCATACCACAAAAGCAAAATTTTGGAAGTGGCTCTTCAATTTTCGATGTCTCTGTCAACTTATGCGGCACCCATTTTCCTTCCTTTGAATTTTTCCCATGGTATGTAGACATTTGGAAATACCTTGGCGAGTTATGTTTAATGCCTCCGCAAGTTGATGTTGTGTTTTGTATGTCTTCATCCAATAAAGCTTGCAGATCGGCATCCTCAATTGTTTTTGGTTTTCCGGTGCGTTCTTTCTCCTCGGTGTCAAATTCAACACTTCTGAAGTGTTTAAACCAATCTTCACAGATAGTTTTCGATGGTACATGTTTATGGTAGGCATCCTCATGCAGACCACATGCTTCAGTTGCATTTTATTCTAAGTTTAAGCAGAGAAGCAAAACTTCCCGCAAATGTTGGTTATTTGGCCCAAAACTCGATATATTTGTTGTTAGAAAAAATATTTTTGCTTTGCAATATGCGTTGATATTACGACTGGTTATTGTTAATATATGTCCAAGCTATTAAAAAACACAACTTCAGACATGTATGTCAACTATATGTGTTGTTAGCGTCATCCATTTGTGAAACCTGGAAACTTAGATGTGCACCTCTGTAATTAATAGTAGATGTTGTGCCAGTCTTCAGAAATACAAGTCCATTGTCCAGAAAATTTTAAAAATTATAAATGTGACCAGTTATTTTGAAATTTATTTTAGCCATAATGATTGTCACTTGATTGGTTGTTATATAACAAGTTATCAAATTCTTTGAAAGATTCCACGGTTATATTTGAAAAAAAGGTATTGCCGGGTGATAGTTCATAAAAAAATAAATAGATAGTACTCCTTTTTTCTTCTATTTCTATTGATGACAGAGTAAATTGTTTTGTATGTCCAGAAAATTGTTTAATTTCCAAAGTAACACTAAAACTTTAATTTGTAAAAATAAAATGATTAACTCACAATTTTGCAATCTTTTGTCTAGGTAATCAAATCTGTATTGTAATTCTAGTATTGTTTACAGTTTTCAAACTCCCCTTAAATAAGAGAAAGTCCTATGAAATTACAAAGTGTACGAAAGTTAATGACGTCAGACTAACTGTTCCAAAGTAATCATTACTTTGAAGTGTTAAATAATGATAATTTTAAAAATCAATTACTACTGGTTCTATTATATCTTGATTTTTAGTTGTTACACTTAAATAACTGGCAGTTGTAGAACCTTTTGAATTGAAGAGCTACAGATCTCTGAAATGCTCCCCTATTTAAACATTTCATTTTTCGGTTTTCAAAATAAAATCGAAGCCAGTGTTGATAACTGCAGAATTTGTAGTGGTCTGGGCCACTTTATTTATTATGGTTGACTGATTTTGTGTACTTTATTGCTCACCATGTGTACTCGAATCCCCTTGCATATTAGATCATCTTTGAGGATTATATAATGGTTTATATAAATTATTTTGGAAAGTTTCATGCCCAGATTTTGTAGATCAAGCATTCAGCTCTCAAGCTCTACTATGCAAGACTGATCCAATGCATCGATGGTATTGAATACACAAAAACAGTAATGGATCGTCAGTGTAACTTACAAAGTTGCTCCACTAACTATGATTTTTACTATTTTTTGAACTTGCATTACTCACTCCTTGTTGATTCCCAGCAAGAATAGAGGGATTTTGAACTTTGTGCCATTAAAGTTATCAACTCATTGCTGTGAATGAAATGTTTGAATGAGAAAACATTCAAGGGATATATATCTTTTCAATGCTGAAGACTTCTAGTTGTAGTTTAGATACTAGCTGTGATTTTCATTTTGTAAAAAACACTTTCTATTTAAACATTTTGTTAACGTAGAGCCTGTGGGATCTAAAGCTCCTGCTTTCTTTAATGATGCAACCAGTATTTCATATACACGTCTAGTCAGCCATGGTTTCGCCTTATTGTGTCAAGCACAATCGTTTCCTGTTGCCAGTTTTAGGTTTGTATTTTATGTTATTGCATTTACAAATATAGTAAACGGACAAGATTGTTAATAAACCATCATGTAGGACTTCTAGGATTGATATCCTGTTAATGGAAGGTAAGATAAATAGGAGAAATTACATAACTAAACAACAAATTGTATATACATAAATCATAAACATGTAGATTGTCTAGTTATCTAGTATGTTGATATGTGGAACAACTGGTGTAAAATAATCAGGTTTTGAAAGTTACATCAAACCAACCATCTGCTTCCTTATTTTTTGTGTTTAAAATTACTTTACAATATTTTATAACAAAGTCCTTTAAGTCTGTTTGTCAGCTATTTTGCAAGAAATTTGAAAATATATCCACTACAGATTTACGAATTTTGGAAGCGTTGTTGATAACATATATTTTTATTATTTTGTTTTTATCAGAGTTTGAGGTTTAGGTTTTAGAAATTTTCAACAGAATTTAAAAATATATACAAGTATTAAACTTTTAAGTTCGTTGAATTTATATAAACTAAAAAGTACCATAAAGCAATTTTAAAGCGGTTGGCAATCTGACATTATAAAGTACATAAAGTTATCCATTAAAATATGAGGGATGCCTTTTATACTTTGCATACTGGGACATAGAGTGCAACACTAATAAAATGTCTGTGCTAAAAATTAACTTCCATCTACAGTTAATATAAGTCCAAAGTTTCAGTGCGATACGTGTAGTGTCAAAGTTAACAAGTTAATTGAAAATGGAGTTAAACCATGACCATTTTCGCGCAATAATGTTTAATAATTTTTGAAGACAATTATCTTGACAAGAATGCTTTGTCTAGTTGGTTTCTTTTTTCGGCAATGAAGCACCCCACTAGTCGATAATTTCTCGTTGGTATGGAGAAATCAAACGTGGATGGATTGGTCTTAGGAACCAAAAACGGCAGTCACTCAGGAAAACGTCGATGCTGTGCACAAGTTCATCAATGAAGATCAACATGTGACATATTGCGAAATTCAGGAATCATGGGGAATTTCAAAGACTTCATTTCCAAAAATTTGGTATGAACACGTGTGTAAAAATTTAGTTTCCCATTTGATACTACATCTGTTGACCGAAGAACAGACAGCAGCTAAGGTGTATTGGTGTCAAAAACTTTAGACCGCTTCATCGCAGGAAACTCTTTGTTTGCTGCAGTTATCATGGAGCTCTGAAAAACCAACCCCAAACGTTGAACCATCCTCCACCAACACAAGTTCGTATACGGTTTGCAACACATTTAATTGTTAATGCAACAAAACGTCGAATTGTTAAACCACCTCTGTACAGTTACGACCTAAGTCACAACGATTTCTATACCTTTCCTGAAAATCAAGGATCGGCTGCATGGTCAAAGGTTCCAGTCGTCAGAAGAAGTAGTCAATGCCTTCAAAAATGTAATTTTGACTGTACCAACAAACGAGTTGGATAACTACTTCCAGCGTTGGTTCGAGTGCATGCAAAAGTGCATTAATCTTCGTTGAAAATACTTCGAAAAAGAGTAAAATCTTTAAAAGCTATCTACTGTTTTATTTCAGCTCTATATGCAAAACTTAAAAACAACCCTAGTACATGTAATTCTTTTCACAAAAGCCATGTTATTGTTTGAGTTTTTATTCTATTAGATTATCACAATTTTTTCATTATATTTTAATCTTAAAAGCAAATTTGGTCATGATTTTCCATTATTATGCCCTGCACAAGCTTACCCGTTCCATTATTCAGATAAGTTGTTAAAACAAGGTTTTTATTTATAGAACCAGTGGGATCAAAAGCACCTGCTTTTTCTAGCGACGCGATAAGCAGTTCATACATCCGTGCAGTTGGACAAGCTTTTGCTTTACTATGCCAAGCCCAAGCTTTTCCAGTGGCTTTCTTTAGGTTTGTTTTTGTTTTCAACATTTAGGCAGTGTGTTTGATAGTATATGTAGTAAATAGAAGTACATTGTTTTATAGAGCCCATTGGATATGTACCTCCTCGTCTACCACCAAAGTCGAAATTTGATGTGATTATTGGTTTAATCACTTCATCAGTAGTGATGCCGTGTGATGCACAGGGTTACCCAGCCCCCCTTTTCAGGTTATGTATTATTTTAACTGTAAATATAAGCGAGCTTTAAAATACACAAGAGAACTATATAAATACAAACACTTTACCCTTAACATCTTTTATGGTTATTTATAATGTATTATGTGAACGTTCGAACATCAGAAAATTAAATGGGAAGAATCCCTCTGACTATTACCGTCCAAGAAAATAAATGCAGATATCCGCCTGCACAATGTTTGCAAAAAACTAGTTAATAGCACTTTTAAGCAAAGAAAAATTTACTAACAATGACTTGCATATCTCATATTTATTTTAAACTTATTCTACTTATTGTAGAAAAGGTTGAATTTTCCCGGTAAATCTGCCACATCTGAAGTGATGATAATATATTAACGCTGATGCAATTTTGGCTATAATGAATCAGAATTATAAATAAAGAAACTTTTCATTTTTAACCAATAAAATAAAAAGTTTGGAGAAATTTAAATTATCGAAGGCTTTAAAGGACTGACCCCAACCAATTTGATAACCTAATGTATTAGGCAATCTTTTTCTTTTCTACAAATATCATCAAAATCATACTTCTGAAGCTTTAATAGCCGAGTGATATAAAAGCTAACAATCTAAAGGAATCTAAGGTAGTTGGCTAAACGAATAAATGATGGTAAGTAATAACTGTAAAAATAAGAACCTGGTAACAGCTGAATAGAAGATACAAGTGTGAAATTTGTCTTTTGATTAAATTTTAATATTTGTCAAAGTCGCCCAGCAGACTTTTTTATATAAAAAACTTTTTGTTTATTTTGTCCTATAAGTCCTATCTATACGTTGCTACAATTATGCAAATTAATGTATTATTTAAACTTTCTTACGTTGCCAACCATGCATGACCCTGGATGTAAAGTATTACGTTCAAAAATTCTTCGGCTACATGAATTGCAGTCACGTCCGATTTCTTTGAATGTTGATGGTATAGTCCTTGCTTTTAAGGTGCAATCTTTACATACTATAGTCACCCTCACCGTTCCGCTTCCCATGGCCAACTGCACATCCACAAATAAGTATGGGGAAAAAAGCGTTCCCATGCTGGATTTAAAAATTCCCTAAATTTAAATATTAAAATAAAATATAGAGCCAAAAAAGGCACAATAACATACACGTGTATGTGTTCCATCACATTTTTGTATTATAAATAAAATGTTACTTACAATTTTTAATTTTGCCTTTGTGTCATTGTCAGAGATGTGTTCTTAAAACTTTTCCTCGGCTGGATACATAATGGTGTAAATCATATCTAGTATTGAATATTATTTTTTTGTTGAAAATAGCTTTGTACATTTAAATTTTTAGGTTTATTCAGATATTTAAATGGTTTACATAATATTAAAAGTATGTTTTAATTGCTTCAAGAGGTCTTCAATATTCCTCATACATCATTCAATTTTTGTTTTTTCTTTTCAACCTTATATGTAGTGATATATTTAACCATTATTTATTGTTGTTTGGCCAATTTTATTCAGTTTGTACATAATAGACGGACGGACGACACCCAGACTATAACAGATGTATAATAGTATATTATTCAACATACGGTAATGTAGGCAATAACTCACGCAGATGAAGTTTGCGGCACGAGCCGAAGGCGAGTGCTGTAATTCATCAAGTGAGTTATTGCCATTACCGTATGTTGAATACTATACTTTATCTACGACTATAAGCACAATAACAACTTTTAATAAACACATGTAATCAAAATTATTTAAAAAAAATTATAGTACAAATTTGTTTGACATTAGGTAAATGTCAATGAGCATGGCTACTTTGATACTGTTGGTAGGTAATTAAATAGAAATATCAGCTGGAAGCGTGAGTTAACATAACTCACGCTCATAACTCACGGTGTTTAATCATGAACACTATTACTTGTTCAACAGTATATGAATAATGGTATTATAACTTGTACGTACCTATGAGGTTGTAGCTAGAATATAGCAAGTAACATACCTGGAGATACGATCAAAGGACGAAGTTTGCTGGTCCAACGATTAATAACCAACGACCTTGTGGACTGTATTTTTATGATGTAGTACTGCTTCCTCTGCAAGCCGAGACGAAATATCCATTAAACGACCAGTTTATTATCACTTACAAAGTTCGCACTATTATGGCCATAAATAGCACTTGTGTAATTACAACCCTTTATTCCGAACACTACACGATAATTAATTTTTACATAACGAACCATGAAACGAGCTTTGAAAACATACCGAATTGTATGTTGCGTTAATAACGTCTTCACGTTTCAAACGATTAACTACGACTCCGCTCTTCTTACACTCTATTTAGGGTGCAGGCAGGTCAAAACAAGTTTCTACCGGTTCGAACCTGATCACGCGTAATCTTCGTGATAAAAGGGTGAGGTATTCAGGATGCATATTTCCAATGTCTACATTAATAGGATATAGGAGCGAGTCGTCTTCAAATTAAACTTAATAAAATAATAAAAAAGACCGAACATACCGCTCACCAAAAATAATTAGAAACTAACTTATTTTTAAGCTAAAGATAGAACGATAATACAATAGGTTTATACGTGAGTATATACAACAACACAAAAAAAACTATATTACTGTACAGGCAGTAAGCATAACTTAACCAGTGGCCGTTTGATTAACCCTTGGTTAGTTTTTACAGTAGCAACCCGAATAACTCCATCATTACCCGGATGCACTTCAACAATGCGTCCTAAACGCCATTTTAACGGAGGGATGTTCATTTCCCTAAGAAGCACTAACGAACCGATATTTACCTGATTCGATTGATTAATGAACCATTTATTTTTCTGTTGTAGAGTGTGCAAATACTCTACACTCCATCTTTTCCAAAAGGTTTGGTGTATTTGTTGTAGCAGTTGCCACCGATCTAACCGAGACACTTTGGTATTCAATAAGTCTGGATCCGGTAGAGCCGAGACTGGACCGAGAGTTAAAAAATGACCTGGTGTTAAATATGAAAAGTCATTAGGGTCTGTACTCAACGCACATAATGGGCGTGAGTTCAGCACCGCTTCAATCTGCGCCAATACTGTGCACATTTCCTCATACGTTAAAATTTGATCACCTACTACACGATATAAGTGACCTTTCACGGATTTAATCCCAGATTCCCAGAGACCTCCAGTGAGGAGAACCAGGCGGATTAAAACGAATTCGATACTTTCCGACTCCACTGAAATTTTCATCATTTCTTTCAAGGCTCTAGAGGCACCCACAAAGTTAGTTCCACAATCCGAATATATTTTTAAACAACGACCTCGTCGAGCGATGAATCGCCGCAAAGCTGCGATAAATGCTTCGAAGATAAACTCGATGCCAATTCTAAATGAATGGCTTTTGTGCTTAAACACACAAACAAAAAATATAAGCTTTAGTAATCCGTGGGCCTCTAGTCCTATTGAATGTAATATTAAAAGGTCCACCATAATCAACTCCGAATTGAGAAAGCCTTTCCTGGAGTGACTCGGGAGAGGGTAAATTTCCCATCGAAGGCGATAATAAGGAGGATTAGTCCTAAAACAACGAACACAAGTTTTCAAGCAAGCTTTACTGCTCCCTTTGCTGAAATAATCCAAAAATTTTGAGCAAGCAAAAATAATGTAGTGCACACCGAATGTAAATATTTGACATGACAATCCATAATAATAAGTTCCGTCAATTTATGCGACTTTGGTAAAAGTAACGGATATTTGGCATCAAAACCTAACTGCGAATTTTTCAATCTGCCGCCCACCCTAAGCAAACCCGATCATCAATAAATGGGCTCAAAGGGCGAAACTGCTTTGATATAGGTTTTTATTAATACAATTGTCAAGTTCCTTTTGAAATACTTCCGACTGTACATTTTTCACCAGAATATGCAATGACGATTGCAATTCCTGACTTAAAATGTTTCCCACCAATCGTTCTGAACGAGCAACTCTCAAGTTACATGCGAATCGTCTACAAAACGAAAGTACTCTTAATAGTCTCTGTAATGTTGAGAATTTGTACAACAAACAATCAAAGAAATTTTCCTGAGAAATTACCAAAATGTTTTCGTAACTCTCTTCCGTGAGGCAACGTATCCTCTATTTCTAATACCTTACTGGAAGGCCAATTCCTTTTGCAACCAATAACCAAGGAGGACCCGCCCACCATAAGGGATGGTTGACCAGTTCGAGCGAATAAACCACGAGAAGCACAATCTGCGGGATTGTACTTGACTCCACATGATACCAATTTGAAGGAGCTACGTATGACTGGATACGAGCTATCCGATTTGCAACAAAAGTTTTCCATTTGTTCGGCGTGATTGAATCCACGCTAATACCACCTTTGAATCCGACCAAGCAAAAATATCTGCGAACTTCAAAATATCTTTAAATGTCACCATGACAAAATGAATTAATTCCGATAGTAATACTGCAGCACAGAGTTCCAATCTTGGCAATGTTATCTTGCTGAGTGGTGCTACCTTTGACTTAGCACATACCAAAGAAACGACAATGTTATGATCCATATCCACACAACGAAAATAAATTACTGCAGCATATCCTGCCTCAGAGGCATCACAAAAACCATGTAACTCTATTTTTTGTAAGTTATCTCCAACGAATCTACGAGGAATTTCTATATTCGAAGCTTCCTGTAAATCTGATATAAACTTTCTCCATTTTTGAACGAACTTAGTATGAGGTTCTTGATCCCAATCTAACCCCAATAACCATAATTCTTGGATAAACCGTTTAGCGAAGAACACCACTGGCGCTAAAGACCAAGCGGATCAAAATTCTAGCTATTTCCGACAAAATATTACGTTTAGTGCATTGTCTTTGTTGCACATGAATAGTGTATGCAAAAACATCTGACGAAGGTCGCCACTGAAGACCTAAAATTTTCAAAGAACTGTTTACATTATCTTGAAATGACAATGTTTCCATTTGACCTAAATTTGATAAGCTTGCAAGAACTTCTACCGAATTACTGCACCACTTGCGCAGTTCGAATCCTCCAGATTTACAAAGGGCATTCAATTCAATGACAAGTTGTTTTGCTGTTGCAATCGAATCACAACCTGTTACTACGTCATCTACATAAGTATCGTCGACCATGGCCTTTGCAGCAAGAGGGAAATTAGATGCTTGTAGCTTTGCTAGTTCTTGGATGGTACGTAATGCTAAAAATGGCGATGATGCCAACGCATATGTGACAGTATTTAACTGAAAGTCACAAATAGATTCCGAGGGCGTATCTCTCCAAACAATGCGTTGATAGTTACGCTGACTTTCTTTCACGAGAATTTGTCTATACATCTGCTTTATATCTGCAGATATGACTACACGATGTACACGAAAATTCAACAATAATACAATTATATCCTTTTGCAAATCAGGACCAACTAACAAATTATCATTCAAAGAATTACCTGCAGCATCCTTGCACGAGGCGTCGAATACTACTCTCAATTTAGTGGTAGTACTGTCTACTTTATGTACTGCATGATGCGGTATATAATACAAATTACTACATTTTAGATAATCTACTGAAGGGACCTTAACCTTAGTCATATGACCACTGTCAAGATAGTCTCTCATAAATTCTTTGTAGCTCGAATACAAATCCAAATCCTTTAATAAACGACGTTCCAAACTCAAAAATCTACGAACTGCAATTTCTCTAGAATTACAAAACAAAGGTTCCGAATTTTTCAATGGCAATGAAACCACAAATCTTTCAGTTTCATCCCTCGAATAATTTTCACAAAAATCTTGTTCACTTTTCTCTTCTTCAGGCGAACGATGCACTGTAGAAGGAATATTCTCCAATTCCCAAAATTTACGAATGTCCACATCAAGTGGTTCTACCACTGCACAGAATGAAGTAAGCGAACGAGTAGGAGATACCACTTTACCTGTTAGTACCCACCCCAAAGTAGTATGAATGGCAACGGGTTCAAATGCATTGCCCCAACGTGATTCATTTAATATTATTTGAGCAAATACGTCTGCTCCCAAAAGCATTTCGATTGGCTGCGGAACATCAAATTTTGCATCAGCCAACTGTAAATCTTGAATATGTGGCCAATTATTTATTGGTAGTTTAGTAGACGGCAATCGATCACAAATCGTAGGCAAGATAAAACATTCAGTCTTATATAGAGGTGACGATAAACCAAGTGGACTAACAAAACACAATGCCTTGCCAGACACTGAAGATGACTTCAAACCTAATCCCTGAACCGTGACTTCAGTTTTAGCTTTCCTTAACCCTAACTTCTGCCGACATTTTTCTGTAATAAAGCTTTCCATACTTCCATTATCGATTAAAGTTCGAACAGAATGTAATTGACCCGAATAATCTTGTACCGAAACCACCGCTGTAGCTAACAACGTGGTGGTATGGTCTAACGACGTTGATATTAACGAATTAGTAGTGGTTTGTTGTTGAATAACCTGTTGGTTAACCACCGAACTTTCTTCAGTTGAAGATGACGAACTATTAATTGATGTGGTTCTCTGCGGAGAAACTGGTGCCCGACGATTTCCAAAATGTAATAAGGTATTATGATTTTGGCACATTCTCTACAATTCCACTGGCAACGACAATCTTTCGCCGAATGTGCATCACCTAAACAACGAATACACAACTTGTGCCTTTTTACCACCTCATAACGTTCTTGAGGGGATTTATCCAACAATTGCTTGCATTTATACAATGGATGCGAAGCTTGACACAAAATGCACTTTCTATCAGTAGAAGTAGCGACAAACGAATTTCTAGGCGCCGACGATGCGCTAGCGAATTTTCTAGTATCTGAAGCACCGAATTTTATGCTTTCCGAGTTTTCAAGAAGTATCTAATGAAACAATCTCACTAACTTCCAACACCTTACATTGCCTTTCTACAAATGCTCTTAAATCCTTAAATGTAGGAACATCTAAAACATTCTCCAACTCAAACCTTTTAGAGTTTCACTGTCTAATTTTTGGATAACAAATTAAAAGTGCGAAATCCCACAAGTCGATTTCTAATTTTTCCAATGCAAACAAATTTTCATCGATACAATTAATCAAACTTCTTAATTGTTTATGCGAATTTACCGTACTAATTTTCGAACATCTCTCAAGCGAGTTCCAATAAGTGGATGCTAATAACCTTTTGGATTGAAAACGGTTTACTAAAATGTCATACGCCTTTTGATACGAATCATTCCCAATTGGAATATGTTTAATCAAAGCCTGTGTACTCGAATCAATATTATCTAATAAATACATGAATTTCTGAATTGGCAACAATCTATCATTCTCATGAACCAATTTTTCAAAAACTGATCGAAAACTCTCCCAATCGACAATCTTACTGGAAAAGCGAATTATTTTTAACAAAGGGAGGGGGAGGTTACCACTAACGGGAACAACATCATGCGGTCCTGTAGCTGACATACCAATAATCGGTTTAACATCTTTCACGAATTCCACTTTAAATTTAGCAGCGAAAATTTTAATTTCCGTAACTAGATTACCTATCTCTATCCTCAAAGCACGATACTCCTCTAGTTCCACCGACTCTCCCAACACGACCGTCTGACACAAAAGTTTAAAATCTGATTCGACTTCTTTCGCAGAATCCGGCCAAACGTCTATCACACAACAATTATTTTCCGCTCTACCAATTTCTCTCATATTATCAAGAATACTATTTAATCTACTCCACGCTGTTTTAGCTTCTAAAATAATCGTTTCCAATTTATTACTCATTTTGAATATTAAATAACAAGCATAAATTATCTAAGTTATTAAAACGACGAAATTTCTAATTATATTACTATTTGAAAGCGACTCCAAGTTTGTAGGTAAGGAATAAGGAGATTTTATAGAAGTAAACAAACACAAGTGTTTACAACCTGCACCAAACGACGAATTATTCACGCACGATCATGTGATTATGAATAAAACCGACACCAACGACAGCTGCACTATACCCTGAGGGTACAAAGTTCATTAACTACACCGTTAACCAGATACGGCGACGAAGCGACCAAATGTACGTACCTATGAGGTTGTAGCTAGAATATAGCAAGTAACATACCTGGAGATACGATCAAAGGACGAAGTTTGCTGGTCCAACGATTAATAACCAACGACCTTGTGGACTGTATTTTTATGATGTAGTACTGCTTCCTCTGCAAGCCGAGACGAAATATCCATTCCGAACACTACACGATAATTAATGTTTTACATAACGAACCATGAAACGAGCTTCGAAAACATACCGAATTGTATGTTGCGTTAATAACGTCTTCACGTTTCAAACGATTAACTACGACTCCCGCTCTTCTTACACTCTATTTAGGGGTGCAGGCAGGTCAAAACAAGTTTATACCGGTTCGAACCTGATCACGCGTAACCTTCGTGATAAAAGGGGTGAGGTATTCAGGATGCATATTTCCAATGTCTACATTAATAGGATATAGGAGCGAGTCGTCTTCAAATTAAACTTAATAAAATAATAAAAAAGACCGAACATAACTAAATAGGAGTAGATAAAATATTTTAATTAAAAATGTTGCTGTTTGTTACCCTCAACTCCCCACACTCTTTATTAATTATTGAAGTTCATTTGTGCAACTTTTGGTACTTTCTAACAAGTTATATGTTATAAACACTTATGGTTCGTGGGCTCCTGCGATCGAACTTTTCTCAGGCTCGCAGTATGTCTTCTTCAGATTTTATAACATTGTTGCCTGCCCACACTCTCTGTAATGCCCTAAAAGGAAAAGGCAAACAAACGAGAAATTTGAACATTACATCGAAGCATGTGCTAATAGGACTCTCCCGAAAAACACATTCGTGTCTGAAGTCTGGCACTAAAGCTTTCACGTAATTCTCCATTGTCTTAGAACTTTTTCGTCCCTCATGGTATCGGATTATTCAAACTGGCCGATATCTTACGTCCAGTTAGAATAGCGAACGTCGTCACTTAAAGAGCTCATATTCACATCATTTCCCTGAGAGCTATAAAAATTCCTGGGGGATATCTTAACGTTTTTATGCATGTCAAAACTATTTTATTCTTACAGTGTAAATAATAATTTATAAAATATCCAGGGCCGGATTTAGGAAACAAAAGGAATTCTTTTACTTTTATACAAAATACAATAGATTTAATAGATATAAGCAATGGAACTTGGAAAGGTAAAAGCATGCTACAAGTTAATTCACTTAACTTGTAACATGTTACCTTTATAATAAAAATGAAAATAACTACCTATGCTACAATACTCATAGGGTTTATCAAATTTTTTTGGTATTTTTTTGCTAATGATTTTAGAAGGCGATAAAAGAACAAACCAATTGGATTACCAAGACAGTAATGTCCACACCGAATTTTAGTATCATTAGTCAAAACTTTTCACCCATCAAAGTTTGCAAATCAAACCACTGACGTTTGTCTTTTTTTTGTCACGTGTTACAATCAAACCTCGGCATTTTTAATTCAGTCATTGGTGTGTAATAGAGGAGTCGTTTTATGTACTTCCAATATACACACATTTGTATTACATGTAGTAAATAAATATTCTTGTAATGTGCTTATTAATGCAATGTATCCTACAATGTTCCGTTGCAATTCTTTTCCAGATGGTAAATAATAAGCCAAGGAATTTAACCACGTGGGTTACTTAAACCTGAAACATAATTTTAATTGCTACACTTTATAATGTGTACATAACTTAATTGAAAATTAATTTTAACACCTCATACAAAAATTTATTGTTGCTATCAGGTCAATGAGAATATTATGAACTTTAATTCTTGGAGATAGGCAGCAAGGTATCATTATTTTGTCTACTCAAATATCACTCTTCAGGTTTTGACTATGGGCTTGGACAGACTTTTGTGTATATAGACTTGCCTTATAATAAAATTTTTTAAATATTTCAGAACCAACAAACAATATTGCTCCAAGAGCTTTAGATAAAAAGTTTGGCTTTTCTATTGTATTTACAAGTTTAAACGAACCTTTATTTTTGATGTGTCAGGTTGTAGGATATCCAGTTCCATTAATTAGGTGAGTTTTAAGTTTGTGTTAGTTTAATTTTAATTACTTGAGTGAATATTATGGTGATTATATTACACTCGATAAACCCTAACAGTTTTTCTACTAAAAATACTGGAAAAAGCATGACATTTATGGACAGAGGTTCAAAAACTAACTGAATAAATTTTATTTGATAATTGTCGCTAAGCAGTCTGTGCTAAATAGAGTTAGAGAGTCGGTTTTGATTATGTTGCAGCATTTAGTATACAAAATTGACTAATTTACACATGCAAACTTGGTTAGTCATTGAGTTGAATTCTGATTAATGAGAACTAGTACTCAGCAATAACATTTTGAAGTAATAATGACTTAACTACCACTTACACACTGCATTAGAGAAAACAATTACACTGAAAAAACAAAATGAAAAACCTTGAAATTGAACAAATAATGCTGGAGAAAAAGTCACTTATTTTTGCTTGGATCTTTTTTATGAATGAAATTGTTTTTGTGGATTTAATTCCCAATTTTTATATTTATTTATGTATTTATTTTATGCTAGTCTATTTCTGCTGTTATGACTAATCATAGGTGCTAATAACTGTTGCGTATAGAAATTTAAACTTTTGGCGCATCTTTGAAGTTGTAACTTGTGGTTTCGTGTACCGTTCACTTGCTTGAAACGTGTGCATGAATGACCCTCGGCTATTGTACTTATTTAATTTTTCTTACTTAAATCTCCAGAGGGACCTTATCATTAAGGCTAAACTGCGGGTTCTTTGTTTTATCACTGCGGTAGCATACACATGGAAATAATTTACCTAACAAGTACTTCACTGATTCAGTTTGAAATAAGACAACAACATATGATATAATTACGTATTGTCACATTAACCAGAATTTGCAGGGACAAGGACCGTATATAATACTCAAGTTGTTATTTTACACTAGACATACAGAAAACAGTTGCATTTCATGTGCCCCCAAGCTAGTCAAGAGCCGATGGGCGTGGGTCTTTCGGGTCAGAGAGTGCAAATGTAAAATTTTAATTGACGCCAAGGTGATTACCCCTGAGACGCAACTAAACCGTTGGCTATTAACCACCCAATTAAACCAACCATCGTCCAGTAATATTTTACTGTTTAAAACCTAGCCTACTACACTATCTCAAAATAAATTATTAAAAGCACACGCTACTCTTACCAGATATTTATATATTATACATACTTGAATAACTATATACATATATAATAAATACGAGACCCCAAATTGTATTCTTCTTAATCTTCTTTGGGATTAAACCACTCATAGTTTTAAAATTGTCTTTATTAACGTTTGATCCATAACCTAGGATCGTTTTCAAAATAATAAAAACTTCAAGTTTGACATTTATGACATAAATTTATCCATAACCTTGAAGTTTTTATTATTTTGAAAACGATCCTAGGTTATGGATCGAAACGTTAATAAAGACAATTTTAAAACTATGAGTGGTTTAATCCCCAAAGAAGATTAAGAAGAATACTAAACAAACCACAACAAACATACAGGGAGTACCCCAAAATGTGACCTAACTCAACATATATAGATAGATGAAATTATTGTAAGAAAACAATTATTTTATTATTATTACCTGGTTTGCAAGGCTGAAGACAAGATACTTTGACTTCTCGTTTCTCCAGTTTATCTGAGAGAAAAAAAATAACGAAACAAAATACTTTATCGTAAGTTTCCACTAAGTGCACTATGGATAACTAAACCTTGCAAACTTGGCAAAATCTCGACCTAATAATAATTAATATTAGACTTCAGTCTCAGGGCTTACAATGTATCTCACAAATTAATTTGCCATGTTTAGGCATCAAGTAAAATAATGAGAGTTTGACTATTAGTCGCTTAGTTTTATTTTGCACCCTTGTGTTTTAATATTAGTACTCACGACACCGCAGTTTTATACTATCTGTTTCCAACCGCCTCCAGGACCTTACGCTCCAAACCTTCACGGCGTTGATCCTCCAACAGATGTAAATAGATCGTAATTTTAGTTGTTAGTTTTAGTTATTCTTATCTCTTAGATCTTAGTCCTTAGATATTTAAGTGTAGGCAATCCTTATGGCAGAAAATGAAACTGAACCTGAAGCATGAAATTAAAACTGGACACCGGACTGAAACCTGACACTGAAACCCTAAAATAAACTATGAACACACTTTAGAATTCCTAATTTAACTTACCGCGCTATCACGGGATTAATATTTTATATACAATTTCTAATCGGTACGTAAGCAGTTTTCTTCAACTTCTTACTACCTATCTGTCGATAACAAATCATTCAAAATACGTTACATTATGATATCAATTAATTACCTCTCACACAAGACTATAAAATCAGCGAATTTGCAACTACTTCTTCGACACCTGTCGACCAGAGTTTCTAATGCACCACTGCTTAATATCATATTATAGACCCTCCAGAAATAATTAGATTCTAGTTAAACAATCCCGAGTACTTTGGAAAAAGTATACACTTCTAAATTGTATATAGGCACCGGCCAACTTTTTACTTCAACAAGAAATTCTCTTAGTTTTCTGTAGACCCAACTGCTTCTCACAACGTCATACCCAAAAGTGAATTAACAAGATATCACATCTGTGTACAAGGTTCATAAATTTATTCTTATCACAACCGAAAGTATAAATTTACGATATTCTATTTCGCTATTGATTGCGAATGAATTTAAGGGTGAAAATGTTATGCATTAAATACAATAATACTCTAGCCTGACACGGCCTGGTCCCAAAAATAGATCAGAATTAAACAATGTTCTGGAAAATTATCAAGACTTGAGTTTCAAAATAACAACATGCGGGCTCAAGCTACGCTAACGAACAAAAATATGTACAAATTTGTTCGGTTACGAAGTAGCCGTTACAGTATAATAATTGTAATTGAACTAACAAGAGTAATCAAACTTGCGATTACTTTAGTAAAATAGAAAAATTAAAAAAAAATCTTTGACCAATTTCAATTCTCTTAGAACTCTAACAAAACATGTAAATTTTACTTGAGTAAATTTTCTTTCTTTTTTTTAATAACTACAGAGTATCAAAAAGTTAACAAAATAAACCGACGTGATATGAGCTCATGTCTCGGGGCTTTTACAAGATAAAATTTACAACGTATCTAGTTCAAACATTAATTAAAGCATTGCTTCTTCACAGTGCTATTAGCATTTAAACATTTGTGAAACAAACAATTATTATAAGTTTTTCTTTTACAAAAATTTAAATGGATATATACATAAATACCTGAATAATGTATTATCAAAGTCTTTGACCTCAACCATACGTCAAGACAAAACACGATCAGATGGTGGACCTCATGGCGGACACCCGAACTCGTGATTCTCTAAACCAAAGAATACTAACCCAGAAAAGGCAAGTCTTCCATGATTCAATCCAAGAAGTAGAAACAGTGTAAATTAGCTCAATATCTCTGCTGATATTTTCCCATTTACTCGTTTTGCAGTAATTGAACAAGTATTCAAATTCACTTAAATGGCAATATAACAAAAGCCATGTTGAAGTAAGCATCAACACCTTTTTAGAAATTAAATTAATTTGCTACAACAGATAACCTTATTTTAAAATCATTGTCTAATAAATAAAATCAGCTTACCTTTAGCCGGCAATTTAATTTATTTTTAAAAGGAAAAGCTTCCCACAACCAAACCAACATTTGGAAAATAACACGCTTCGTGTCCCTTTTCCACCAAAAGTTGAATAAGATAACCCGACCTCAATAAGTGGGATTGCGCAGAATACCACAATATGCCTTTTGTTCCCTACCCAACAGAATTTCGACTAATAAGACAAAGTCTCCCTTTAACTTATAATCCAAATGCAGGTGTACAAAGTTGCCTAACTTGTAGATTCATAACAGTAAAATCGAACTGTTACAAAGTAACGTTTAACGTGCATGACAATCTGATACATAGAATTTATAACTACTCATGTAAACGAAGACTTACTATTCTAGAATAGATGCACACCTCACATTGGCCAAGAAGTATATGCATACTATGTTATGCAATGTGGGTTTACTCTTCTTTCCTATATTGTTTATAATAATTTAAATTATAATTTAAATCAACTTTTTGTTTTGCGTTTAATTTTAAAAAGATAAGATATCAGCATGTGTCAATGATTTTTCTGTACATTACATGTAGTGAACTAGTAGAAATGTATACAAATATTTTTTACTCATGAAGTTTGGCTTCAGATGGCTGGTTACCCAGTTTATAATAGTCTGAAAGTATATCAGTGTCAGTTACAATACTTTTAATGAAAAAATTATAGATTGAGGCTATAAAATTGATTGGATTGCTCAACTCCTTATCCTTTTAAGTGACTTCTTTTTATTGGTAGATATAAAATCAAAAAGTTATGCTTGGTAGAACACTTTGAAAAGACTATCCGGACTTACTGCAATAGAATTAGTTAGTGGGAGATGAGAGTTTGATCACAGATTAGGTTATTGCTCAACTGCACAAGATTGTTTACTCAGACATGTATTAAAATAAATTGTTAGGTTATTAAAATTTTTAAATTGTTATATAATATCGATAAATTTAGATCTTGTCGAATATTTCAATTTTGAATAACGTATTTTTGATTTTTTCTTGAAAAATAGTTTTGTCTACAAATTATCAGTATTTTAAGTCTAACTTCAATTGTGCTGATTGAGAATTAGACAAAAATTATGAAAAATGACATGAGATTCAGAATTGCTTTCTCTACAAAAACCATATACATATTAAACTTGTCAATTTCATCACCTTGTGTTACGTAAAGGGCAGTGTGATTAAGATTGCCATGTTGTATAAAACATACAAATATTTTCAAATAGTTTGGATTTAAAACGACTTGCTTGATTCACACTTATTGCATTTGCTTAGCTTTGCCTTGTAGTACCACACAAATGTAGACAAATTATTTGTCAACGTAACACTTTATATTCTAATGATGTTTTGCACCTAATCCAACAACAATTTACTTCTGATATTTAGTAGTATTTAAAAGGAGCATTTTGATTAATAACGTATAAAGTTCTTTTGGTGTAACTAAACCTAACATTTATTCAGATATTATCACTGATTATTTGAATTTAGTCCATTGTTTTTAAGTTATCATTCTCTGGCAATATCTGAAATTACCTACCTTTATTTATTATATTCAATTGGATGATTTAAGAACAATTTAAAATTATGTGAGAGGTGAAAATTCTTAAAATAGTAATTTATGATTTTGGGCTTGGATATTTGGTTGTCATCTTTATTGTTATTTTCTAATTTAGCATTTTTTCAATGTTATTAAGAGCAAGCAGTAAATATAAAATATTCTTCATAGTTTTTGCGGTGTTTGATTATTCAGATCGATTATGGCATTTTATTGTACATCATCTTGTAAAGTAAGATTTTATTTATTTACAAAGTAATGATAGAATTTTAGTTTGTAATTTTAGACACTATAAACACTATAACTTGTAGCATTTATATAGGTTTTTTGGAAATCAGTTTTGATGCATTTAAAATTTTTAAATTGAAAACATTTTTTACGTTCTATTTCATATTAAAAAAATTACCGCCTCGTTGCTTTAAAAATACTTTCAGTTCCTACTCATTTCAATTTACTTTGCTACACTTCTATAATTTCAATTTGTATAGAGAGGCAAACAACTTTACTCGTCTTTTATTTAATTCAAAGTCCATATGTTTATACTTTCAGTTGTATACTGAGTGTCTCGTATACGAAGGGATAACATTGCTATATCAGAAACGGTAAAAGACACAGTCAGTTAAATGGGAAAGTAGGTGCCTACTGTAGTGTAATCTCTTCGAAGACTAGAATGAACACCCTCTTTTGACAATACTTAGCTCCATGATCTAGTAGTTTAATAACAGTGGCTCATGATCTCTATGTTGTGTGACCAACACATAACCCAAATATACATCGAAAAGATGGTGTTAAAGTGGAAAGCTTTTAAATAAAACTGCAGTATCAAGTAACTCTACTTCTATTAACATACAATAACCCCAAAATTAGATTATCGGCAATTAGACATTGTATTGAGCATATGGTGGCAGACTGAACCTGGGGTGTGTTGAGGAAAGAGTGTGACAGAGAAAATTCCAACAACCTTGTACTTTTAACTCTATAGGAAGACCTCTCCAAGGATGGATAGCGAGTAACCACCCTGTGTTCTTTTAATACCACAGGATGTCAAAGATTGCCAGATATTTTATATATCACAACTGAAGAAGAGTTAGGGTAGTCCAGCTATTCTTTTCTGGAGGGAACTGGGGTCGTAAAGTATTACAACCCACCTGGAGTTGAATGGTTTAATGAAAAGCTGTGAAGGAGCTGTTGACAACCAGCATTTTTTCCGTATTGAGATAAAATATTAGTAAATCCAACAAGGCTTAATCACACGTGTGTACATTCAAACCAGTAACAGAGTCCGGTCTGTGTTACTAATATGTTTCACAACAGCTAGCACCCCTTATATCATTTGCAAAAATGGACTACTACAAGTACATTGGCAAAACAAATATTAGGTTCAACATGAATTTACGTTATGATGGTATCAAACAAAGGTGCTTATAAACTGAATTAACTATCTCAAATATAGGCATAAATGCAAAGGCAGAAAAAAAGGTTATCATAGCAGAGGCGTGTTATAATTTTATAGTAACATGAACTATAAATTTCAATGTTACCGATAGAATTGTAGGCTAGGAATATCAGGTCACACATAAACTAACTTAAGGTTAGGTTACAAATCGAGACGTGAATTATGTAGTTATAAACGCACAACTATAAGCTGTTATAAAACAATTGCATAATCACAGTGGGTTACTAGAACCTGAAGAACAAATATAAAATATGTCTAACAAATACATACAATACTCGAACAAAAATACAAGTAAAATATTACAGATGCCCAAAATCTACATAAATGCACATTAGCAGAATATATAATAATCTGAATATCATTTGTTGAGAATTCTGTTTATTGTTGTGTATCATTGCATTAGCTAAAAAATGTGCATTTAAAATTAAACACAGATCAAGTAAGTTAAATAGAGATGTAGGTCTCGTAGTATAAATTTAACTATACACATAACCTGTGGAAAAAATATGCATGATACTTTTCTCCTTAATCATCTGCTACTCCAAAATAGAAACTATCACATCAAATATGTACCTAAACCTCAGATGCCACCAGATAAATTAAAGTAATAATACAATTATAAAAAGCATTACCTCTATAAAATCGACAAGATGATTCTTTTTAGCACTCTTCTCTATAGCAGCCAAAGAGAAAGTAAAGTTGGGTAAAAGCTAGTTCACATACCAGGAAGCTTCCCTCCCGCCACTATAAAAGTTAGTTCCAATGGTACTTCAGGATGCGTTCAGAAACACGCAAGTAGTTAAGGGTCGTTCAAAATACATTTGAATATCAAATGTACACTATCATATCCTAAATGATTATCGACCAATGAAAATATGCTTAAGAAATTTCCCAATCACTACACTACTTTGGATTATATTGAAATGGTTTTTAAATTTACATTATCTTATGCTATTCTCAAGTTATACAGGGGGGATCGATTATTATAATAAACAGTACTGTCCGCATTTAAAAAAATTAAGTTGTTGGGGCTCCTGAAGGAATGAAATGTTGCAGTGAAGATTTGATGACACCATGTTGTTCAAAATTTTATATCAAAAATTTTTTTCCTTTTATATTTTTTGAAATGGAATTGATAGGCCATACAAACAATAAATGACAAATGAAAAATTTTTTAAAACTATTTTAATATACTTTAAAGTAGGCAATTATTTTTCCATTTAACTTCGTATCTTTTACCGTTTCTGCTATACCAATATTATCCTTTCGTATTTGAGACAGCTTGAAATTTTTTTGCATATTTGTGAAATCACATGCGTCGTAAGTCTCTGGATATAGTATATCTTTATATTTACTGCATTGTAGTTTCTGCATCTTTAATTAATACAGAAAAACATTATTTATGTAAAAGTATTTAAATCTTTCATAGCTTTTGTTGGTAGCAGTATTTGTCATTATGTTAGATTCTAAACAGAAGGTTTCTTGTAATCGACTTAAAGTTCTAGAAAAAAGTTAAAACGAATTAGTTACAAGTTTACACTGCTTGTAATAAGTAAAAAAATTATGTCTAATTTTAAAGTAATATAAACATATGTAGTTTTTGTTTAAATTAGTAGAGTTATGTATTTACTTTCTAACACCATTAATATCTCTGTTGATTTTTTTTTGTCAGAACCACTTATAAGGTATTGACAGTATAGGAACTATACATATTTTTAAACACTAAGATATCTTATTAAGCTTTTGATAATCAAACATAGATTTAAGCAGTTTGTTTTTTTAATATCATTTTTAGAATTTTTTCACTTGCTGTATTACTTGTACTGTAAATATAAAAATTAACGGAATTATCACAATTTGCAAAAAGCTATCGACCCTGTTATATATTTATAGTGAATTATACGAAATGCAATCGAGTAGGTTAGTAGCTTTCAGTAGAAAAAGAATGTTAATAAAATTTATTAGTCGTTCTGATATATTCCATATAAAAGATTAAGGGTGTTTAAGTTTGTGCACCATGTAAAAAAAGTTCTTTCACATTTTATGGATGGGTAGCTTTCTTCATAATGCTGTCCGATCGATCATTGATCATTGTTTTAGTCACCAGCTGCTATTGTTTGAAATTATTGTATGTAAATTGCAATACCATTAAACATGGAAATCCATTTCCTAAATTAATAAAACCTGATAAGGCAAATTCATATTTTACTCATATAAAACTATAACTTCTTAAAACAATGTGAAGGTTTTTTTAGTGTATTTCGTACTTTCATTTTTAAACTAATATTTTGTTACCGCATAACAATTTATGTTCTCGTCTGAATTAATCGCATCTATTTTTAATTTTCTATTTATTGCTTGCATATTTTCTACTTATTTCTGATAGTAACTTTCTAGAACCTACTAATAATATACCACCTAAAGCATTGGACAAAAAGATAGGGTTCACTGTTATCTCTGCAGACGTTAACGGAAACGTTTTTCTTATGTGCCCTGTTGTTGGGTACCCAGTACCATTATTTAGGTAAGTTGTGAAATTTTGAATGTACTTGCATGACTGTCTACCTTACCTCAACATTTTAGTTACAGCAGGGCATTTTTAAAAATTATTATTACACAAATATAGTTATTAAGAGTTGCTCCACTTTTTCATGAAATTGAATTAAATTTTTTTAAGTTCAAAAACATTTTGTTTAATTTTCTAATGACCTTCATTTCAAAACTTACAAAACTGAGTTATATTATGATTCTTTAAGAAACAGAATCATATGCATACTCAATATGAGATTTATTATTTATAGAACCAACCAGCAAAATTGCACCTAAACTTCCTGGTCAGCGATACGAAGGTGGAAAGATTGTTATTGCTTTCCAAAGCACTGCAGTCATTATCACCTGTGATGTCGTTGGCTATCCAGTTCCGTTATATAGGTAATTTTTATTTTAAGTTTTAAATAATAAATAAATTCAATGGAGAAAGTGCCCGTTTCACTGCCATTAGCAACTAAAACTGTAAGTACTGACTCTTTTTAGAGCCTACTAATAATGTCTCACCTAAAAAAGTGGGTGCAGAGTTTGGAGGTTGGAGAGTTCTTAATGTTCAAGAAAACTACACTGCATGGTTTACGTGTCAAGTTACTGGATATCCTGTGCCGCGTTTTGTGTAAGTTTTAAATGAACATTTGAAAGTGCTCCTTTTGGTACCTTTTTGTGTAGGTTATTGTTTTTATTATTTATGGTTTATTATTTTCAGAACCTACTAATAATGTAGCTCCTAAAAAAGATGGAGAAAAATTTGAAGGGTGGAAAGTTGTTAGTATTTCTCAATTTTCGGTTGCTTGGCTTACATGTCAAGTAACTGCATATCCTGTTCCTCGATACATGTAAGTAGTAACAATACAGTGAGAAATCATACTCAACAGTTTTTATTATTGTTAAAAAACTAAGTGTGTTGTTAGCTTGTTTTTATTATTAGTATGAAGATTAAGCTGTCGTTGAAATATGACAATATGACAAAAGTTTAATGTTGCCTTATAACATCAAAATAATTCTCTTCAGTATAAGTGACTGTTCTGATATTGTTATCTATGTTTTAATAATCTTGAGTTTTCTGTAACGTCCATCAGAACATCTATTAAATCTTGTTCATTTGTACTATTGGGCAGTGTAGTTCTGAACAGTTTAAGTACATGTGCTATACAGCAGCCGCTTTACCATCTGTCACAATGTGTGTGTGTGTGTGTGTGTGTGTGTGTGTGTGTGTGTGTGTGTGTGTGTGTGTGTGTGTTTGTTTTATTTGAATCTGATATTCTTATAGTGTGTAGTGTCGGAACTTTACTTAGGGTGAACTGTCATTATTACATACTTTCACAAGAAGGAAACAGTCTTAAGATATATGGGAAACTATCTGTTTTGAGATAATACTTTTTGGAAAACCAGTGAAGAATTAAAAATTGTTAGTTGAATTATGCTGTTACTTCTTCGTTGTTTTCCAAAGTAATATTTTTATAATCTTTTAATGTCTATTTTTTGAAATGTCTTTGAAATATCTTTCTGAATTTCTTTTTATGCCTTCCCTTAATACAATGAAAGTTTTCAAAATGGATATTTCTATTAATATTAATCTGACAAAGAGTCTTACCAAATTGCAAGATTTTTCGGGTCTTTTGAAATCGGAAAAAAAACGTCATCCAACAATTAACAATTGTTAAATTTTAACAAGGTAACTTTTCAAATGTTTCAATTTTTTCCAAATTTTAAGTATGAAAATTTGATTACTATTATTTTCGTTATCGTTTGGAATATTAAGCATTTTATTGAAATGTTACTAGACAGCATATGATGCATGTAATTGTTGAAACAATAATTTTGTTAAGCTTGAAGGTTATCGTTCTTTTAAACAGTGATTTGTATTTGATATTATGCTAACACAAGTGGTTAGTATTTTCAGCAGATCCTTTATGAATGGTTGTTTGATGCAGAATGACTTATTCTGTTTGCAACTATTGAATCTATTGTAAAACAAAAGATTAGAATATCTTAATAAGATACTAAGAAAAACCATTGGCCTGTAGATTTACACCACTTGACTTCGTATTCGGATCATTTGTGCTATTCATCTGGATATGTACTGATATTCTGTCTGACTAATAAGCCATGAATACTAATGTTAGAACAAAAAAGTACTTAACCGCTTTGCAGTCTATAACCTTTACAATATTAATATTCTTGTGTTTGTCACTATCCACTGACTTGAGTAAGTAACTAAACTGCAGCGTTTATCCCAGACTGTACTAGAGCAGTGCTAGCATAACATATATAATGCAGTGTTAGCTTTTATACTATATTGGACTTACACTTATTACACTACCCTTGGTGAAAGTTTATATGGTCGGTAAAACAGTTAACAAAGTATTACACTTTAGATGGTGAAACATTTATATGGTGATAGATAGTTCCTAAAAGCCGGTAATACAGTTACCAAAGTTCATAAGATACATCGCGCAAGCGCAATGAATAAGGCGAGTGACGCCTCTAGCGGAGGAAAGCGCAAACCTTTTACAGATTTGGGGCGCGGCCATCCACCATGACGTCACCAATACAAATTACATTGCGCCATAACCGGAAATATAAAAAGTTAAATAAACAATTAATAAAAATTCATATTCGTGAACAATTTAAACACGGTATTACTCACCCCGGAAATCCGAACTCGGCGGGGTTGAACCAAAGTTGGCCTCTATCAGGGCTCCATGTCGGAGGGATTACAGATGTTGATTCCTCCGGATCTGCCAGCGGAGCATGTACCTCAGGGTCGTGGAGCTCGTTTCGCCGAAGGTTGCTGATTGCCTACCTATGTAGGGATCGGAATGAGGAACAAGGTAGAGGTCGACAACAAAAGATAATTAACCAAGGAAATCTACATAGGTAAAAGCTACGATACGATACCTCACAAAAAACCACTTCACTCCCTGAAAATTCGGGCAAAACAGCCACGATTTCGAGCGTCACGGAAACACCTCTCCCCACTCTTTGTCTAGTATTGCTCTACCCCTCTAGGGATAAGCACACTGCGCAAATGCACTACTCTGACGTACGGAAGTACCGCCTAGTCCATTTAAAATTCCCGCGCACCGCGTATTTGAATTTATGCCGCGAAACTTCCATACATAAAAACTTAACCTAAAAACATGTTTAAGTGCAATGGCACGTAACACACTCAGTATAGTATTGGCTATTTACGAATCAACTCTTGTAATCTGAGCGTTATCATGTATTTTTATCATCAATTGCTTTTACATTAATATGAATTTAGCACCACAATATAAAAATAAGTCATTTAAAATATTTTAGAAACTTTTAAGAATTAGTTGCTTTACAGTTGGAAGATTTCAATAAATATTATTGTTTCGCCCCTAAACCCTTTACCTAAATCCTTCAACAATAAGGAACCACAGTGGTGTGTGTAAATAGTAACTGGTTTTGTGCATGCATCATTTCATCATACAAGTGACTGTTTGTGCAGCCGTCGTCGAGTTAACATGTGCATTTTTTTCAAGTAACAACAAGTTTTTGCTTGGCGGCATTGTGTTCGTCATAGAACCAGCAAATCAGTAAGTGCCCACTAATTTACATACAACATTTGAATTATTAATTGCATCCAAAGTCATATTTGGTGGTCCTTTATTATCAAATATCCATTAGCAACCTGCAATTAAGCTCCTTAATTAATCCGCATTCATAACAGTTATTATTGCAGGAAGCAATTAGTGTTTGAATAAATTTGGATGTTAAAAACCACGCGCCTTCATAACAGCTTTGCTTTTGCTTCCACTTCTTTATGTCTGATTCAATAATACATCGCGTTTATATTGTTATCATGGATGCATTAGTCTACTTAATTTGCACGAATGTAACTCACTTAACGCCACTGAATAGCAACATTCACGTCACAAGGAATAAAGTTTGTGTTGTGTTAATACTGTTAGTTTCCTTATTACCGTCTATTGAAATTTATATTTTCTTCATATTATTTTTTATTGTAATAAAAAAAGCGTTAACTCTATTTCATCATTTGACACCCTATAGCATTCTTATTAACTGATGATCGCAATTCAGAAAGTCGTTGACTATGATACAAAATTAAATTACGTGTATTATGGGTAAAAATGATGTTACGTTTTGAATTGCCCAGAAAGGGCAGGAACCTCGTAATAATTTTAAAGGTGCCCCGTCTAACTTTCTATAATAAAAATATAAAATGGCCGAAATATAAAACTACTTTACAAATACTACTTACATTGAAAATTTTAGTAACTGGCAAAATTAGAGGCACCACGCCATCATGTCGTAGCAATACTGTTGATATATTTGTTACCTGGAATCGATTATTCCAGATAGTTCTTGCTTTCGATTTCAAACTCTCATCATCACAACTGTTCCCTTTTGTAATCACATGTTAATGATGCTTCTTTAACCTTTCATCAAACTAAAACAATTGTAAAAAAATACAGTCTCCTACTTCATTGTAGGAGCGACCGAATATCCTTAACAATGTTCACCTTTACCTATATTATAACTAACTGCAAATAAATTCTATCTAAATTTAGACTCTGTTAACAGTAAATTTACAAAACATAACATTGCACATAAATTAACGTTAAAACAACAATTCTAATTTACATCCTACTGGCTGGATATTATTAACAGAACTCCAAAGGAAAATATTAATCTGAAAGTAATACTACCAGCATTCCATTGTACTAATTTTTTCTTGATGTATCTATATGACATTTTAAAATTCTATTGATTTGAAAATGTCCTTAACAACAATATAGAAAAAAATGCAATCCCCACTTTTAACGTAATCATTTTATTGTTCATTGAAAGTACTAAGTTTACATCATTTTAATAACAATAGTTCCACGTTTGAGCTTGTGTGTACATATTTTTTACTCTCTTGAAATACTCTAACTTTTTTTGGTAATATTATACTTAAATGTAAGCAAAACTATTACTGTCGCTATTTCATAGTCCATCAGAATACTTATGTAACAGAATATTAATTTCCCACTACATAGATTGAGCCATTTTTATTTGAAAATCAACAAGCACAAATGTATATGATAAACGAACAAAAAAAAGCACATACAATACTCATGGTTTCTAATGTTCCAATTGATTCTTAAAACTACTGATGCAGAATGTCTTGGGATGCCAAGATATACCTAGTATGTACTTCATCGCCACGGTAGGTTACCTCAAAATTTCATGGGTTTATCCAACATATAGTTGATGAGTGAAACTTTACTTTACTGACGCAATTTAAATACATGCAACAGAGGGGGTTTGAACTTCCTGGTCATTTCATCCATTGAACCTCGATACAATTGGCATAGAGTATCATTGGTTGGCACACGTGCGTCACACTTAAAATGTTTTTGTTCTGATGAAGGGTCACCAGCTTTCGTTTGTACGCATCTGTTGTTATCGATCCATAATTTTTTACTTGTCTACCTCCGTGTATTAATTTCATTTGAACTTTTTTATTTCACACCTTTGTTAAAATTTTGCCACCCGTTCACATACATTGTACGTCTAAAGTTTTCTTAGGGTAAGTTGAAGAGAACAAACATTAATTTTATGACACTTTATGAATTTGTGGTAATTGAGGTTTTTTGAACCCAATGTAAATCGAAACAAATATAATCATATGGACAATAATGTCACGGCGGTTTTTCTAATTGATTACGAAGAATGTAAAATCCTTACCGTTATTGCTGTTTATTTAAAAGTGTACTTGATACTTCTTGGTGTGATTTAAATATCATAAGAAAATAGTTCTTTTCTAACTGTAAATTACCCAATCTCCTATGAAATTTTTAAGGGTATTTTTCTTCCTAAAGCTGCTGAACTAGCTAAAATTGATGTTTGTCTAAAGATGAACTAATACTTAAGTAACATGAGATTCTTACACATGATTTTGTATTTTACTTTATACTACGTTTTAAATATATTTTGAAAGTGCCTGAAATATGCAAATGCATTGCTATACCTTTTACAGTATATACAACTTGCAAAATGTATTATTTACAGAACCTGTCAATAATGTAGCACCCAAGAAAGATTTAGAAAAATTTGAGGGCTGGAAAGTTGTTAAGGTTGTTCAAATGTCTATTGCTTGGCTTACATGTCAGGTAACTGCATATCCTGTTCCACGTTACATGTAAGTAGTAATTAAAAAAAAAATCATAGCATGTAAAATATTTATTTATTTGTTCATTCATGAAAATGTATTAACAAAATACCAAAATGATACAAATAAAACAAAAAAAAAACAAGTATCAAGTAACAAATCCTCACTTTCTATTTATTATTAATAACTTATACAAAAAAAGACCATTTTCATTAATTTACCCCTGATTGAATGGTCAGAATGGTTGTAAGGGAACTTGAGTTTCCGTAACAATTTTTTAGTAAATTTATTATGTATGCGTTCTAATCTGGTAATGTGACACTTGCAGTAGCGCGACCATATAATAGAGTTATATTCTATACTACCCAAAACTAGCACATTATATAGACTTCAAAGTGTGTATATCGCACACATCCTTGTTATTTCTTTTGATAAAACCAAACATTTTAAAGGATCTCAAAAGTATATGATTAATATGTAAAGAGAAAGAGTATTACAATCAAATATTACACCTAGGTCTAGAATACTGTTCACAACCTCTATGGAAGTGAATCTTGAGGGAACCATACATCTATAAAAACTAATTGATTTACACCTAGTAACATTAAGACTAATTAAATTTTTGACACAATAAGCAACTAAACTGTCGAGATCATGTTGAATGTCGAAACGTTCAATGTTAGAATTTCCATAAACAACAAACTTAATATCATCTGCATAAATAGGTACAGAGATTCTAAACACCAAAACTACATCAGTTGTGAAGAACAGAAAAAGTATAAGACCGAGATGCGACCCCTGCGATACTCCAGAAGACGTTACTGCCTTGGCCTTGACACCCCGAATTTGTACATACTGAGATGTACACATAACTAAGAAGAAATTCATTCTAGGTACACATCCTGAAACTGTTACAAATTTTCTTATACTATAATTATCTCAGGATGCGGTGGTCTTTGTTGACCCCAAGGTCCTGGGTTTGATTCTGACACAGACCACTTGAAAAATGTCAGGCGAGCATTTTTCACAAAAATATGCCCTCGTTCGTATGATAGGTAAAATGTAGGTCCCCTGTACGGGTGATGTCACGCAGGTTAATAATTCCTACTTTGTGTGTAATAACAAGGGTTCGACAAAATTGAGAATTTCTAGGTAAAATGACTTGCTTCCTAGCCAATGTAGTACCTTCGGATGGGGCATTGGAAAAAGATCAAACGTATGGTCCTTGTTGGCCTGAAAACTTTCCCTCGCAGAAGAGCCCTAGGTTGATGATAATACAGGATACTAAGGTTAGGATATATGGTACTGCTTCTGCACCTTCACACGTCTACATGCTACGAGACACTGGTAAAAAGTGTTTTATATACTGCAGGGGAATTTTCAGTCGACAATATTCAACTCCCACTTCTCCAAACTAGTCCTCTCTCATTGGCCGATGAATATCAGGTGACCGTAAACAAACAATCGCACAATTCCCCACATGAAATTTTATAAATGTTCATAGAAAGGTGCTTAATTTAAACTTAAAGTAATAATGAGGATTTATACAAAAGTTAAACATAAACAGGCTGTTCAGACTCATTTATATTAAGAAAAACATCTTCAACAGTAATTTTTTACAGAAGGATTTTATAAGAGTTGTCATGCTTATTGTAGGTTATGAAGAATTTCTTCAATGTTATTTCAGTTGTCTAAATGCCTTAATATTAAAGTGTTTACTGTCTTTGCAATAGCAACGTTTTGGATCGAGGGCTCTAATATTTTTTGTACAACCAAAATGATTTGAGATGTACATAATTAAGTGAATTGTGAAATTAAGTATAAAATATTAAAATACTGGTATTTGTTAAGCAAACGAGGTAAAATTTTGAGGTATAGTTCACAGATATGACACCTTGATTAAATGCCTTGCTTGCATATCTCTATTTACATGATAGATCGAGCCATAGACCTTGTGTATAAGCATAGTCACTTGTGTTCAAAATAATAACAGCAAGAACAACAAAAGTCTAAGTTTTCAGCCATTATAGTTCTTACCTCCTGAACTATGTGAAGCTAAAACTGCAAAAATAAGCCAGTATAAATATAAAAGATATAATTAAATAAATAAATAACGGATTAACTAGAACTATATGACTCAATATGTGATTTCTGCAACTGATCACAAGCAACAGATTAATTCTTATAACAAAAATAAGTAAGTTTATGACAAAATGAATCAACCACACAACAAATTATATACGTACAGTATGTATTTTGATTTATGACAAAACATGGAAAGTCTACAACATAAAAATAACTTGCACAGCAAAATACATAGATTACTTATACAACAAAAGATTACAATTATGTCACTCCATCTAGTGGATAATGTTATAGCAAGATGCATGAAGGTGGCCACAACTTAATTTTCTAAAATCCTTAAACCATTAGATGCCACTTTGTGCCATTTATATAAAATGTTGTGCCCCCGTGGAAAACGAGTTATATCAAAAATACTATTCGTTGGACCAAGTTCACGCAGCCGCACTTTCTTTTGGACTATCCAAAAAAATTTGTGGCTTAATTAGGTGCTATTTTGCTCCGCTAACTGAAACAAAATTTTGCTCTGCTAAAACAGAATTTTGTGCCATCTTTATTGGCAAGTTAAAATTATCCTCTAGGTGCTTGAAGTTAGCCGCTACTTTTTTAATTTTCTATAAATTCTTGTACCATTATTAGGTGCAATTTTGCGCAGTTTAAAAAGATTTGCACCATCCCGTGTAACAAGTTATTCGAAAAAGAACTATCTCTCCAAGCGACCTAAGTTGTTTGTATTATTACAATATTTATCGGTTTAGATTTTAATCTAACCATGAGCATCCTTTTGTTCCTTTGTAAGTAGTTTTCTACACAGTGTCCTATCTTTTTCCGCATGTCTATCCCCACACCTGAATTTCCTTCCTCTGAACCTGTATGAATCACCCTAAAGTCTCCACTCCAAAAATCCCCTGCCTCTGGTCACCGAACTTTGATAATCCTTACTACGTCTAATGCTAACCTATTCATTTCAAACATTTCTAATTCGTTGATTTTTATCTTAGTTTTCTTTCATTTCTTTTACAAGATACACTCAGTTTTGAAAATATAGTCATAAATACAAAATTATGCAAAAATCAGTACATAAAAAAATCTAATTTAACAAAAACTAATTAGTATATATCAAACAATGACAGAAAACATATTTACTTTTATAGTATGACATTACTTTTGTCACGCCATCATATATCTTGTAACAAGCATCTGATTTTCTGCAAATTGGAAAGTAAAGACCAAGACTGCCATTAGATCATGATGGCTTATACATCATACCACCACGTAAGAAGTATGTTGTATTTGCTAATTTGATAAGTATTGCATACGTAGTTTTCTAAGGATGCAAAAATTTGTTTCAACGGCGCAAAAAGGCACTTAAGTATGGCACAATTTTTTTTTTAATTCTAAAGAATGGCAGCTACGTGAACTTGGCACAACAACGACTCTTTTCTTTTTCATATGTCGTTTTTCAAAAGGGTGCAAAATTTGGTTTTAACAGTGCAAAATGGTGCCTAATTACGGCATACAATTTTTTTGAAAATTCAAAATGTCGTGGCCAACTTCGCGCACCTGTTCTATCATGGACTGAGTATCAAGGGTTTAATGTTCAAGGAGACATTATCACATTGTTAGGTTATGTGATGATTTTAATCATAGATATTACATTGTGATTTCGGCTTGGCACTTTAGCATGTTAAGACTTGCAATGCAAGCATGTATTATTATGTTTATGCAGTTTCTTTGATTATAAATCTTTAACTTTATCAGCCATGTCCTTTCTGTATTCGAGCCGCTACTTTTAACCTCATCTTTATGGAAACTTCTTGCTATGAATTGATCGTCTTGTATAATGTAAGCTGTAAGTTCCATTTAATTTTTAAATAAAATTTTCTTATATGAATTCGCACTTTAGTTGGATTTTTCCCATATTATGAACTTCAATTATAACTAACCGCTTCAACTAATTTTTTTGAGCTTATTATAACAGAACAGTAGCAAACTAAATATTTTGAATTAGACTGAAATACAATACTAAAAATTTAAATAATATGTACACATACCTTCACCGAATTTGTTTAAATATAAAGGTTAAGCAAATTGTATGTATTTCGGTAAAGTTATGGCGCAACAATTTAAATAGTTAAACACAAATGAAATAATTGTATGTACTGACGAATTTTCAAAAATGGAGAATGTTCACTTAACTACTTGGATTTTTGTGCAACACAGGCTCTGATATAAAATACCGATTTCTTTAGTAAACTAGACACATTGTTATTGTATATAAATATGGTCTAGGTAAAAGTATGCATGCTTGCTTAAAACCACAGGGATTCTGTATTAATTTTCTCAAGTTTTCATCTTTAAAAAAAATGTTTTGGCTTTAACTAATATTGTTTTATAATAATGCAGAATCCTAATGGTTTATTCTTTTCAGAACCAACCAATAATTTACCACCAAAGTTGGTTGGGGAGAGAACAGCCTGGAAGATTCTTACAGAGTTTGAAAACACAACAATAGCATTATTATGCCCTGTTGTGGGGTTTCCATTTCCTAGTTTCAGGTAAGCGTATATTGGGTACATATGTTTAATAAATAGTGAGATGATCAATTTCCAGAGCTAAACTTCAGGTTTGTTTATATATTGTTACCCGCAATTTGGTTGTTTGGAATTTGTTGCGTTTAACTATTAAACTATTTTCATGAGTTTAATTTGGCGTTCCTGCGTTCATACAAAAATACAAATATAGGACATGAGACGCGCTAATGGAAAATGGTGTTATCTCTGACTAGAAAATGAAGTCCGTATTTTACCACATATGTTAATAGTTTTCACAAGTTAAAATTCGTAATAATTATTATTTAAAACTAATACCTAGATGTCCATGAATTCATTATGGACTGACTTGAACACTTTCCGTGGAATCCGATAAATGGTCTCAATTGGTAATTAGGTGCTAGCCTAACCAAGTAATTTTCTAGTAAAATGCATTTTCTGTACGTGTGTTAGCTTACCTTTGTGGATTTTAAAAACTGTTGCGAAACTTTATAAAAACAATACTTAACACTGCAGTCAATGGACAATCCTACTATTAGAATTAAATAGTACCTTTATCAAAATTTTGAATTAAACATGAATTAATTTATGAAAAGGTTTTTATCCAGACTGAAACTATGGCATTGGAAAGAGAGTGCCCATAGTTAATGATCTGGTAGATGAAAATTACCAGTCCTGGACAGATAGTAACCATTTGCCATCTTTTCTATTTATTTGGGGTATAATGTAATTCACCGATTGATTAAGATTCTAATCAAAATTCTAATCGGCAGCTTTTATATATTGTAATTTTTAACATATTTTGATAGTAAGTGGGTTTAATTAAGATTCTAATTAAATAATTGTAGGTAACACGAAATTTTATTGTTTTATTGCTGGGACCAAAAGTAGGTCATATTAAGGCGTAGTTTCTGTTCTTTGCCTGTAATAACCAGAGAGATTCTTATCTGTTGGCATCACATTTGAAGCATGTAACATTTCATTAAATTTAACATGAATTAATTTATAAAAAGGTGTTTATCCCGGCAGAAACTACAGCACTAGAAAGGGAGCGCCTATGGTTTATGATCGGGTAGATGAAATATAACAGTAAGCTCCTAAAAGGGATTTCACAAGGTTAAGGATATTTTACCAAAACCCCACCAGCGAACTGTTAGGTTAAATTTAAAAAGTATTGAATTTAAATTCGTAAAGTCCACGAACCGTGGCGTATAAACTCGGTAAAAGAGAAATATAAAATGGACATTACGTCGTCTTTATTTTTTATGTATATTAACACCAATATTGTCTTTCAAGAAATTTTTATATCGGGTGTAACAAAATAAGTGTAATTCCTCATCGTAAAGAGATAGGGTCTTTCATATAAAGAAACTTCATTGGAGCATCCCTTGTTAAGATACAGCCCCTTAAAGGGGGTACATAAAATTTGTTTTTCATTTTTTTTACAAACACTAAAAAAGTTACAAAATTGAAATTAAGGTGACATTTTTTACTATCAAAAATACACCTCCTCAGTAATTTATTTGGTTTACCCCATGGTTATAAGGGGAAAATGCAACCCCTAAAATTTATTTCCAATGCAACTTTTTGTCTTATTATTTGTTTGCCATTTAAAAATTTATTTCCAATAGCTTATTTCATTCTAAACAAAAAATGTCTCTTGAATTTTTTGCCCAAAATTAACCAGTTTGCAGAAAAAAATATTTACTTTCTGAAAGATTCCTGTCACTAGTTTTCCAGACAATGACGTCTTGGTATCTGGCTTGAGCACTTTACTAAATTTCTTTTTACTCTTTTGTTTGCATTAAATGTATAAAATTAAACTTTTTCAATAATGCTACATTTAATTTTATTTGTTAAAATTTGAGTAGATATAACACTACTTAAATATACCTAAACTTCTGTAACTAAAGCATTCTCCTTAAACATCTACCTACATTTGACTTTCCAATGCTCCACCCAATCGACATTGGCCAGGAAGCGAGTTTTTTTTAACTGGAAATTTTGAATTTTGCCGAACCCTTGCTGTTGCAAGCAAGGTGGGGATCTTTAACGTACGTGACAGCACACACACACACACACGGGACCTCCATTTTACCTCATCTGAACAACGACGTATTTTTGTGAAAAATACTTGCCTAACATTTTCAAGCAGTTCGTGTTGGGAATCGAACTTGGGACCTTGGAATTAGCAGCCATACGTGAACCTATCTAATCCACGAATCCACCTTGTTTTTAACCTACCATATACAAATTCATTTATTATAAATATTTTCTGTTGTATCCAGGAAATGACAAACAAGGTTTCACAAATTCTACTACTGCGTACCGTGGTGGCTATCTTCACAGCAAGGGGCCGAATATTGCATATTGATGATCGGTAGGTAACTTTTTGTACAACGAGGCTTTGCACAAATAAATGGTGACGACGAAGGGCAAGTGGAGTTCGACCTTTTCACTCTTCATCTTATTGTGTCACAATATTGGCACTAGACATAATTCTTAAGCTAACCAAGACATTACATTGGCCTCTTACAAATAACCCCATTAGCTAGCACTTCTGATTTGTTAGGTCAGCTAACCTTCTGACAAAGTGAGAACATTCTGATAATGAGATCCTTCACAGAATAATTTTGTACAGGTTAATAATTATTATTTACCGTGTTTGTGGGCTTTATTTTTATACGATTTAAGGTAAACTGCATGACTACTTTCTCGGAATCTATTTTCGATATTTTTGAATTAAGGCAACACTAATTCGGTTTATACTCCAAATAAATACAAAGAGATAGTGGATGGTCACTATCTGTCCATAACTGGCAACTTTCATGTACTCAATCATAAACCATAGGTGCTCCCTTTCCAATGCCGTTTTAGTTGGGATAAAAACCTTTTCATAAATTAATTCGTGCTTAATTTAACGAGATGTTACGTGCTTGAAATGTGACACTGACAGATAAAAATTTCTTTAGTTATTACAGGCAGAGAACAGAAATCTTTACATAATCGATATCAAATTTGTATTATTATATGCAATAATGTAATTTTTGTTTCTGTGTTTTGTTGGTCTTTGTTTTACTTCAAATACAAGCATTGTAATTATTATTATGTGATCTCTTTAAAGCAATTTTTCCTGATATTAAGGAATTGAATGATTTTTTAGTTTATGAACCAGTTATAAGGTATAAGAATTTGCGTATAAGTAAGTTCTTGATAATTTATACAGAACTTAAGAAATTTAATTACTGTATTGAAGTAAACTCATAAATTTTTGTATTTGGGATTCAAAATTTAATGCAAATTCTAAAAAGATGGAAATTTGAAGATTTTTAATTTGGATCTGTTCTGTTGACCAGTCAAAAATAAACGCAAGGGCATTCTTTTAAAAATAAAGGTTAGGTTAAAGCACTTTTAGATACAACAACAACAAGTACACACAAAATTAGTTTGTTACGTACAGTTTTGACTCCCAGGATATCTAGCTGGTAATTCATAGAAAATTTGGTGAAGTACTCCGCTAAAAATCCTCGACTGTACTAACAAAAAGATGGTTGCCGACTAACTCAGTGAGACGGGTGGTGTAAGTGTTTGACGAAGGGTCCAGAATGCTATCAAAATAAAAATAAACGGTTGTTACGAGTAAAAATAATGTTACATTACGAATTTCGATTTACACAAAAGGGGCAGAACCTTATAACGATTTTATTGATGCACCAGCCAACTACAGTGGTCCTGGAATTGGTTCCTATGGAAAAAAATGATAAAAATAATGAAATTATAAAATGTGAAATGGCCGAAATATAAAACTAACCGTCATAAGAGGTTACTTGAGCCACTTTTAAGATTCATAGATTTGCCTGCGTTAGAGTTTAGTTGATTGCTTAAATACAATATTTATTATTTAAACAGATTTTAAAAAATTATAATTAATATTCTGTTTATGTTAGACAGCAAGAAAACCAAATAAACAAGTAACACAAAATATTTGCATTTAAATGAAACCCAAAGACCAATACTAGATGCTAGTTTTTTATTACAAAAGGAAATGTATAACGACCCTTATGAATTTTAGTGGTTGTATAAACGAAAAAATATTTTTAAAGTCTACTACCATCTCATCATCCATAGTGGGGGAAAACAATCATGTCTGATTGATTTTGGACATTTTCAAAAGAATGTTACTGCTATTTTTTTGCAGTAGATATATTTTTAATGACAACTGCGTAAGACTGTTTAGTATCCTCTTTTTTAGTATTTGTATTGAAGACAAAGTCAACAATGACATAAACATATGGTTTGAGCACTTCTTTTTGCACAGTTTGTTTCTTTGGCACTACAGGAACTTTTTCGGTATCTGAGCCTATACTAGAATGTTCATAGTCACTTAAAATAAGATCATACTCTGAGTCTCGCAGTCAAAACTTGCCATCATTTTCATCACTAGAAACAATATTGAATTTTCTCACTCGTTTGGAAGTGGATGGTTGGGGATCTTTACCACTTCTCCAGTTTTTCAATTCCTCTTCTAGGTAGAACACATCAACTTCTTCTTCCTCTGGTTCTGTTGGGTCTATTATTTCCTACTTTCCTCGAGATGACTTTGCAACGTTTGAACCCAACCATTACTAGAATCACGATCTTGGTCACCATTATTTATTTTAGTAGGAAGCCTCTTCATTGCTTGACACCGATCCAACAGTACAATTTCCGCTGCTCTAAATCCACTTTTTGAGTTTTTCTTAGTGATCTCGTTCAAGTCAGCAATACATACTTTTAAAAGATGAGTAAATCGATCTTTGGTGACGATACCATGATTTTTTTGTTTCCAACTATCTAACGTTTACCACCATCTAATTTTTAATGGGCGGAAGAAAGCCACATCAAGAGGTTGTTTATAGTTATATTTTATGTTATATTTCTTACATTCTTCAATGATGCACAGAGAGATATGCAAAGCAAGATTGTCCCCAATCATTACCTTAACAGTGTTTTTATCAAATTTTCTGAAATAAAGTAATACGATTTTCCAGAACCAATCTTTAGAGTAAACCGTTCACTTTTGAATCTATTATATATTGCACCATTAGAACCATTCTCTGTCCAGGAATCATACAAATTTGATAATTTATAAGTGATGTAAGGTGAAAGGAGAATTCTATCAGCAGTTCCAGAAAACATTACGATGTACTAGACTTTGAAGAGTCAATAATTCTTTTCAGATGATGCAAGCAACGCCTTACCACAACTTTCTTTCTTCCTGGGTCATCCATCATATTAGTTTCGTCATTTTTCATAATCATAGCTGAATTAACATCTTTAAGCGTCACTTGAAGTTCATAAAAGTTTTAGTTTGAATTTTGAGTTCAGTATCTTTCTATTTAGGTTCATGGTCATCTCGTTCTCGCTCTTTTGAAACCGATGTGGTTGCTTATGCTTGCAGTGCAATTTTTATGACTGTAAATTTGCGAGTTTAGTTCTATTGGGGTAATTTACCATTGTTTCGATGTCTTGAAATTCGTGTTAATTTTTACGAATATGCCTTTCTAAGCTGTTGATTTACTGAAATATATCGGTATTTTTCTAAATTAATAGGAGTGTAAAATTCCTGATATTTATTGCTGGTTATATTTCATCTACGTAAGGTGCTTCCCTGTTTATTTTTATAGTTTACTTTAATATCGTAATGAAATAGCCCCTTTATAAAATGTGAACTACTCCAGCTTTTATAAATTTTTCAGAGTATTTTCGTATTAAAGTTCATTTCATTAACTGAAATTAATAAATCCTTTTGCATTTACTAATGTGTACTTAATTAATGCACTAGTGTTACATGGCTATGTTTTTGACTAGATGTTGTAATATTTCTAAAGGTAGGTTTCTTCCTCTCCGTTTGTCGAATAGTCACATTCTGTTTTTCAACTGAAAAGTTGGTTGAAGTTTAACAATTTTTATTCGTTGCTCCATTGACCTTGTAAAGCTGTCAGTTTATTGTGTATGAGAACATAAGTTATGTTACAAGTATTAACAAAACAACCACAATTATTTTTCTGTATTGTCTGGAATGGTATAGTAGAAACCACGAAAGAAGTCATCTACGTCATAGGTGCCTAACTCAATTCAAAACATACGTTTAAGATTATTTAAAAGCTTAACTAATGTATATAATAAAGATAGTAATATGATTTGTACGTGTTCTAAGTAAAGACATACGCGAACACGTTCATCTGGGAAAACGACAGAGAAGAGTATGTGTCCGTATGTTTTGAACGTTACATTTAAAAGACGAACCTTTGTCAACAAGACAAAATGTTAATTTTTTCTTAAAGCACGGTTGCCAAAGTTATCGTACAGAGAAAGATTTCAATGCAGCTGCCGTAAATACTTTATATTGCAGTTATTGTGCGTTTCTTTTCAGATCAATATATGTAACTCAATTTATGAAAATGAGTTTTATTTTAACTGAATTCGTTATACTCGTAAAACAAGAGGACGCGAATTTAAAAATAGTTAAAGCAACTACCTCTATGAAAATAAAATATTATTGGCAACCATGCTTCATTACGGTTTGCAGATGCGCGAAGCTTGACGGAAACTTACGATTCGGAATATTTATTGGGTATTAAATTTTCAACTTAATTCGTACGAATACAAGTGATGACGCAGACGACTTCTTTCATGGTCTCGACTATAGCCTATTAGCATCATACTCTGAAACATTTTCATTCTTTACTACAATGGTTTGGAAAAACAATGAATTTGTATTTATTTACTTATGATTTATTTGACAGATGTGTATGTTCAACAGATAGCAAAAAATCTCTTGTTTTGCATTTATCTGTTAACAGACCAACAGAAACGTACCAATAAAGAGCAAGGAAACTAGCTTAATTCTGTTATGTCATAAATACAAATTTAACCTTAACTTAATCAAAGTGACATATACTAACAAACCTAACAACAAATTAGTAACTAAGTTGGGGAGAAATTAGGAAATGGATGTCTTTTTTAGTGTATATCACTTTGATTAAGTTCAGGTTAAATTTGTATTTATGACATAACAGAATTAGAAATATTATAACATTTAATTTAAAAACATAACATTTTCTTTTTATTTTGACAAATAAGTTACATTCAAAGTACTCTCTACACAACTAAATTTTAATCTTGTTACACATACTGGAACAAATAAAAAACATGAACTATATAAACAGTTTCATAAAACAGCGAGTATACAGTTTCCGATAATATGTTAATTTTGCACGTGGTGCAACTGAAATTTCAAAAACTAATACAAACGCCAGAAATGTTGAATTAAAATTTAGAACTATAGTAACAATAACTATCCTTTTAATCGTTCAGCAAAAGATTATATGGTTTTAGATTGAACATTGAAATTAGGGGTTAATCCCATATTTTCCAGAAAGAGAATTCATGTAGCTGTGTCATTTATATGCTTAAACTTACATTGACTAACCGATTTCGAACTTAAATATTTCCCGAAGGCTTAAAACTAAATCTCAATTTTTTATATTTTAACGGTTTATAGTTCATAATATTAAAAGTCAAATGAATTAAGTTATTCAAGGGTACACTTCCAAACTGTTAAATCAGTAATTCAAAAGTGATGCAATACTTCCATTTCTTTTTAGAACCTTCTGGTCACACTGCACCAAAGGTAACCGGGGACGGTCTAAATAAATTGTCAACTCAACTTTCACGTAACATTGTTTTGTTATGTGATGCTCAAGCTTTTCCTACACCTAGAAAAAGGTGATTGTTTTAAATTTGCATGCAAGGTACTTTGGGCTCGTTTATTAGCAACGTTAAGGTAAAGGTGCTGAATTGCTTTTGATTTTTCAGAACCAACTGGATCTGTTAAACCGCAGTTAAGTAGTCACACAATTGACATACGAACTGTTACTGTAGGATTAAATACTGTAGCATTTTGTCCTGCTCAGGCATTCCCTGTTCCACTATTCAGGTAACAATTAAATTTTGTTAGTTTCATACAGCATTTTGTAGTCTGTTGTTAACCGGTGTTTCTTTTGTTACAGGTGGTATAAATTCATAGATGGCACTACTCGTAAACAAGCTGTACAGTTAAATGATCGTGTAAAGCAAGTTGCTGGTACTCTTATAATTCGTGAAGCCAAAGTAGAAGATTCTGGAAAATATTTATGTGTGGTGAACAATTCAGTTGGAGGTGAAAGTGTGGAAACTGTGCTAACTGTAACTGCCCCATTAAAAGCTAACATTGAACCCCAAGTACAAACAATTGACTTTGGACGGCCTGCTATTTTTACTTGTCATTTTGAAGGTAAGTTGACTTTAAATTATATTGTGATGTAGTATTGTTAAGAAAACTAGTTTTGACTAATTAATTTTGTCTGAAAGAGATATTTTTTAAAATCTCATTAGTTTACTAGTTGATTTTTTTATTATGTACTGTTTTGTCTATTTTAAAACTAATCGTTAGAAAATTTACAGAAGGTTATTAATGAACAATATGTTCAAAGATAGAATTATATATGTAGTAGAAGAAGCAATCTTGAATCATAAATATATATAGCCTGTAGATCTTCATGTCAAATAAAAGGTAATTAACAGGAAGCAATGACTTATAAGTTGTGGTTCCTTGTTTGTAGATATAATTGAATTAAAAAAAAAGATTTTATTGAAATAAATGTTGCAGTTTAACATACTAATTTTCTCTTTTTAATCGTATGCAATAGAAATTAAAATCATTTACAATTCACTGCTAATAAATTCTAATTTTGCAGGCAATCCCATTAAAACTATTTCTTGGTTAAAAGACGGCAAAGCCTTAGATCATCATGAAGCCATACTACGTATTGAAGCAGTTCGTAAAGAAGACAAAGGAATGTATCAATGTTTTATACGAAATGATCAAGAAAGTGCTGAGGCTATCGCTGAACTTAAATTGGGAGGGCGATTTGAACCACCACAAATACGTCATGTATTTGGCGAAGAAACTTTACAACCAGGATCAAACGTTTTCCTTAAATGCATAGCAGCTGGAAATCCAACACCAGAAGTAGCATGGGAGTTAGATGGTCGGCGCTTATCTAACAGTGATCGCTATCAAATTGGCCAAATTGTGACAGTTAATGGAGATGTTGTGTCAAACCTAAACATTACTGCAACTCATACTAATGATGGTGGACTCTACAGTTGTGTAGCTTCCAGCAAAGTTGGATCGGCACATCATGCTGCTCGTATTAATATTTATGGTCTTCCATTCGTAAGATCTATGGAAAAGCAAGCTATTGTGGCTGGTGGAACTTTAATTGTTCATTGTCCTGTTGCAGGTTATCCCATAGAAACCATCGTTTGGGAAAGAGGTACTGTTTCTTTATTATTTTGATAGGTTGATTTAAAGATATTGTCATAGAAATACTGTTTTAAAAGAAGAAAATGCTACATTATCAAACCATCTTGTATAAACTCCGTTTCACTTCGAGTAGGTTTGGCATAATTGCCAATATCTCTATAATTTTCTTAATTTGAAAATAACAGTTTTTCATTTTTGAAATTTGAAGTGGCATTATCATCATTATCAACAAGTTCATTCTTTGCTTCATTAGATGTTATTGCAATAAGTTCAGTTGTCACAGGTAAAATGGGCGGTACATTATAAATTTAGATTTACCTTGAAGGGGGGATCCCATAACAATTTAAGGATGCTTTGGCTAACTACAGAAGTTGATTTGGGTTCCTATGGAAAAAATAACAAAAATGAAAAAAATATAAAGAAATAAAAATAATAAAATGTCTGAAATACAAACAAACCACGTTACATATTCACTTACCTCGAAAAGCTTTTTCTAGTGTCACAATTTAGAGATATCAAACTGTCTCATCTCAGTACTTCTCACTTAGGATTTGCAGGCTTCCTATTACAATGACGCCTTCAGAAACAGCATCTACAGAAATATGCCTGATAGCTTACAACACGTCATATTCCTGTTCCTTCAAGCATTGCTACTTCACAATTGAGTAGATGTCACTCCAATTGCGTTACTGAGTATTTAATTTTATTGTTAATAGTAATATTTTGTAATTACGCGCAATATAAATTGTCGATGACGTCATGGTGTATCTTATCAGTCGGTAGAGCATGAGACTCTTAATCTCAGGGTCGTGGGTTCGAGCCCCACGTTGGGCGCCATCTGTTACACTTGGTTTAAAGTTTTATCTGGTCGGTAATACAGTTAACCAAATATTACACTTAGATGGTCGTACATTGAAATGGCGATAGATGGCTCTTAAAAGCCTGTAATACAGTTACCAAAGTTCATAAGATACACCATGACGTCATCGACAATTTATATTGCGCGTAATTACAAAATATTACATAAAATTAAAACAATAAAAATTAGAGAATCTACTCACGTGAAGGATCCGCTAACCGGCAGGAAATCACGCTACGGTAGCCTCGGCACCGCTGCTGTGGGTAGAGCTGGACATCGGGCGTGGGCTGCTCCAATGGCCTCGAGGTGCTGCAAATTAACCTACCTATGTAGAGAAAAGACAGGAAACGGGTTAATTAGGAACGACAAAGATAATTAAGGCAAGGGAATCTACATAGATACGATAACACACGTAACCCCGCACGACTGTTTCACTTGAAGGTAGAAAGAAGACAGCCCTGATTCCAGCGCGTCACGGAAACACGACCCCACTCTTTTTCTACTATTGCCTTACCCCTATGGGGATAAAAACACTTGCGCAACTCACTATTGTGACGCCGAAGCGCCGCCCAGTCTATTTAAAATATTCGCGCATCTTATGCGTTATTCAAAAATTAAGGCGGAAACTTCCGTACGTCAAGAAAACTAAACCTAACCTAAAATGTTAAAGTGCAAATTCGATTTGCACGTAACAAGTAATCCCTTTTGATATTATTCGTACACGAAGACAGTTATTCCGAATAAGTTTCTTTTCCTAAATTTATCATATTATACATTACCTTTTTCTACAATCTCATAAAAACACTCACTAAATTTTCAAAATAAAATGGCTCTACAAAATATGAGTTCACTGGGGTCACTGGATCTTTTTTACAACGACCTAATTTTATCCTAGTTCATAAATAATGCAAATAAAATTCAACCTATACTTAACCTCTATCGGCATTGAATAATTGCAATATAAAAACAAAACAAAAGTAGTTTCTTAACCTCTCTCTGGCGAGATATTTCTAAAAGAAATCCTAAAAAGAAACAAATCAAGTTTATCAATAATACTCGCTTCAATTGTTGTTTCTCATATTAAACTACGTAGAATTATAAATCAAATTGTCTAAAAATGCCCTTACATAGAAAACAGTTAAATATCAACTTTTCCTTTTATCCTTTAATTGCCCGTTCAAAATACCAATGTTTTATGCGTTAACTAACACTAAATTACACCATTAATATTGACATTTGAAATTTCATACATACATACATATTTCTTAATATTTTAAAATATTTCAAACTTCTTTACACTATTACATTATTCTTAAATTTAACCAACGCTAATTCATCGTCCAACAAAATAATTATTTTCATGTTTGATTAACTCTTTGAATACAAACCGGTTTACGTTTAAAATACACATATACATTACTAAAAAGTATAAACATAAAAGCTCTGTTTAATTTCCAAATATAGCTTTAAATTTGAGGATGTCCAGAAACCATCAGCATTCCATTTGTCGTCCTTCTAACAATATTTCCCTTAACCTAACACGAATTCCAAACTAATTGTAGGATTAACTCACAAGTTTCTTAAATTATTTACCTCAGTCATTCCGACATTAAATCCATGCTTTCGTGTGTCAAATTTACCCTGCCATTGCAAGTGCAATTCAGTCTTATGTTGCATGCTGCGTATTTCAACCTTGCGTGGGACTCACTGTTGCATCTTGGAACTCTGTTACTTTCACTTTTAACCTATTCTAGTATCAACCCCAACACGGTCTCTTCTTTTTTATTTACTAGTATGGCTACAATTTTATGGTTCTAATTTTACTTTCTTAACTTGAACTTGCCGAACATTACTTTCAACTGACGTGTTTGTTGTTATATTAAATCTCCCCTTCTATGATAATCTATCAATTGTGGTCAGCATCCAATAGTACAACGTAACCATTTTAACTTATACTCATGTATAACGTTATTGTCACGTTACTTTTTATGTAATTTATATTAGTGTTGTAATATGGTATTATTTTAAATGTCCGTGGTGGTTGGGATGGACGATATCTGTCTATTGTAAATTACCTTTTTTTGGGAAATGCATATGTGGTGTCTTGCGACATTTTCAGTTATTTACATTTGCGATTTTAAGATAGGTCATCAGCCCGACTTATTACATTTACAATGTATTTAAAAGAAATAACTTTAACCTTATTATCTAAATTACCTCATAGGAATAAAATTTGAAATATCATGTTTAATTAAGATTAATTATTCGTTAAATGTATCACACAAGGTTTGTCCATTTTTAGTTTATTAAATTTTTTTCTCATCTCTAATTTATAGCTAACATACTGCAACGTGTTACACAGTTTTTTATCTCTCTTATACTTTTTCTTTTTTTACTTCAAAATATTGTTTGTTTAGTTTCCAGGTGTCAACCAACTTTTAGGTAGCATTTTATTTTTCTATGTCCATGTCTTGTATAAAAATATTACTAGCTCACTGAATTACAAGACAGGGGAATATTTGAAACATTTCCGTAAAACAGATTTACTATACATATTAGTTAGAATAGAAATATTTCTCATACATCAGCACCGATTAATCAGTTTGATATAAATTAATTTCTATGAGGCGAGCAATTTTGTTGTCTGTGCCTCAAAGAAAATTTACAATTTCATACCGTTAGTGAAAACTTGATATACTGTAATTCCTATGTGTTCATTCTATGTAACTTAATTTCAGATGGTAGAGTGCTTCCAATAAACCGCAAGCAGAAAGTCTTCCCTAATGGTACACTTATTATTGAAAATGTTGAACGAGCATCTGACCAGGCATCATACACATGTGTTGCAAAGAATTCACAAGGATATAGTGCTAGAGGATCTTTAGAAGTTCAAGTTATGGGTGAGTTATACTTTATTAATTTTGTATTAATTCACATTCGAATTTGTGCGAATTTATGCGTATGATTACAAATCGATATGTGAATTAGTTTTTTTAATATTTGTGAAGAACTGACAAAACTATATAGACAAACTAGTGAGGTAACAAGTGAGTGTAAAATAGCTACTGTTTTATGGAAAAATGTTGTAAATATATTTGTACGTTATCTTCTGTGTAGTGGGTATATTTGTTACAGCAGTTGCGATGAAAACTTACAGAAGAAGTTATACAAACAAATGACAATGAGTAAATGGAGGACTGTTCAATTGTGACTGGGAAAGATATCAGATAATACTTGCAGCATTGATGTTGCAATCATTTGATAACATAATCTTTTAGTTCAAATATGAAAGTACTTGTTGACTTTCAATGTGCATGCAAGTATATCAATTATAACATCAACTCAAAGGAATTAAGAATTCTAGTGAATCCGATTAATTAATAAAGCATTTGAACAATTCTATACTATTAAATGCTGGCTTTCAATGAGAATAAGGTATAGAATAAACTTATCCCAAGCATGGGTTTTAATAAATTAAGATGGATGTACAGTGACATCTGCAGACATGTAGGTCAGCAAGATATTAACCTGAGTACAGTAGCTTGCATAACACCAGCGAACACCCACTCATGAATATACATTTGAATTTAATGTATTAGTACTTCTAATACCAATAATTATTGAAACATAAAATAGCTTTGCACTTGTGTGTGCTAAAATAGTCAATACTAATAATTGTATATTAAAAAAAATATTTACTTGCGGATGTTGATGGGTCACTCTAGGCCACTAGCATCATGACGAGTTCCTTTGTGATACCCTCTCAAGACTGTTAGAATAGTGGAATCAATCATCCATCGAATTCACTCAGCAAGCTACCTGGCCTTAGCTACATGCAACCAAAGCGGGACCTTCTAAATAATTTCAATCTCTCCAGAATAACGATTCATTTCAAACACTGTTTCATACTTGATAGCACATCCGAAACAACATCCATAAACTAATGGTATAAATTAATCTCAGTTAACATTGAACTGAAAGATTTTGACATAATCTCGTGCATTTTAATACTCTGATATTTACATTGCTTCCTAGTGCGCCTTTAGTTAATAATTTGTAGCACATCTTTGGGTTTTCATTAATGTGTATATTGTGAAACAGCAGCTAGATCATTGTGGCATTGTTTTGATGAAGGTATAACTTATATAGATACGCCTTATTACACTACTCTTGGTGATAGTTTATATGGTCGATAAAACAGATTACAAAGTATTACACTTTACATGGTGATACATTTATATGGTGATAGATAGTTCTTAAAAGTCGGTAATACAGTTACCAAAGTTCATAAGATACATCGCGCAAGCGCAATGGATAAAAAGCAATGCAACGCCCTAGCGCCCGGAAGCGCCAACCTTATGACAGGTTCGCGTGGCCAACTACCATGACGTCACCACTGCCAAATTTACATTCCGTAATAGTCGAAAATATAAAAAGTTAAATAAACAGGTAACACATTACTCACATAAGATATCCGGCTTTCCCCAGGTACGCCTATCATCCTTCCGGGTCGATAATGAAGGTATTGCTCCGGTGGTGTTAGCTGAGCATGGACATCCGGGTCATCTCTGGTCGTGGGCTGCTCCAGGGTCATATCGGTTTCCTAAATGTAGTGGAACGACAGGACAGGTTAATTAGGGAAAGACAAACAAAGATAAGCAAGGCAAGGGAATCTACATAATAAGATAAGATACGATACCGGCACGACTACTTCACTTCATAGTTTTAGGCAAACAGCCACGATTCAGAGCGCCACCAAAACACGTCCCCACTCTTTGTCTAGTATTGGTCTACCCCTCTAGGGTTGTGCGATCTGCTCAAACTCACTACTATGATGTACGGAAGTACCGCCTAGTCTATTTAAAATTCCCGTGCACCGCGTATTTGAAATTATGGCGCGAAACTCCCGTATATCAAAAACTAACCTAAAAACATGTTTAAGTGCAATGGCACGTAACAGCCTTCGATATTTTTAGACCAGAAGCACAAACATTTGACACTATGATTATTTCTATGAGTTTAATAAATTTCCTTTAAAAAATTAGTTTAACTTTTGTTAAATTTTCACAACAGTATAGAAATGTGGGTGTAGCTGGACATGCTTTTAAACTCAGTTTGTTACCTCAATAGTTACAACGACTTATCCACAACTTTTTGTATTTATGTAAATCTTTAAAATATAGCATCATCATAGGTCAACATGGAAGCGAGGCGATTTACCAGTTTAATTTTTTTTATGTGTTGTGTATGTTACACATTTTTAAGGTAAGATCATCTATTGTGATTTGTATATTAAATCCAGCTTACAATTATTTTACAGCATCGTTCATAACTAATTATTTTTGCCATTATTATTCAGTAATGTTTAATTGCACAAAATATTATTTATATTCTTTACAGTATTGCCAGTGATAAGTCCTTTTCAATTTGATGGTCCTTTAAATGCAGATGATACTGCACAACTCTTATGTCATGTTAATAAAGGCGATAGGCCTTTAAAAATTAAGTGGTATCATAACGGAAAACACATTTCGCATCATAGTTCTGGTATTTCTACGTCTTCATTTGGTTCACATGCTAGTATTCTTAGTATTACATCTGTTGAACCCATTCATAGTGGCGAATATACATGTGTCGTTACAAATGTTGCTGGAAAAACTCAGTATACGGCTGTTTTGAATGTTTTTGGTACATGTTTTGGTGTCTCTTTATTTAAATTATTGATGGTAGTTTAGTTCTTTTTGTATATATTTTTTACCACATCTTACCTAACCTTTAGTTATTGTTTATCATTTCTAAGATATGGGTAAAATTAGCCAATTTTATTAAATTGTCGTATTATTTGATCATTGCTTTTTGTTGTATAATATCGATTGAGATATTTATAATTATTTAAGTGTTTCAGCTAATACATATATAACAGTCATAGCAGGAACTGTTTTAAAGATTGAAATTATATATTAAAATTTATTTTAATTTGAAAAGATTTGAAAATAAAGAGAATCTTTTTTCCTAACAAGAATTATCTCTAAAAATTATTAAAGGTTTATGGACGAAGAATACCTAAATCAAGCCAATTAACAATGGAGGGTAAGGAAGAGTAAAAATAAACAGTGCTTACTAGGAAAAGCAGATTTTTTTTTATAATTCAAAACAAATTATAGCTATTTATGTAACGAGATTATTATGCGATTTATAATAATTGGGGACATTGCCAGGCAACGAAGTGCCAGCCGGAATCGCCTGCCAACGTCTGAAATGAATTTAAATTGCTAATGATCAAGTTGTGTTCAAAGCTTTATCGTATCATTGACAGTGATGTAAACAATAAAGTCAACAATTTTACTTATCATTTCGTTTTGTCATCAAAGTCAAAAAGTTTATTCTCTGGTCTACATCACAGTTTTGCGAAATCATTGAAGATTTTTAAATTGCCAAAACTATAATAGCGGCAGCCAACACTAAGATTTGATTTGCTTCCGGATAAATAAAAATTCAATACTACAAAGAATACAGTCAGTTTTGTAAATGGCGACGTATGGAAAAGGTTTTAAGTGCTGGAGATACAATATTGCTCGCTTATTTTATGAAACCATCTATAATGAAGACTCTCCTTCATCTTTGTGTAAAAATATTATAAGTTACGTACTTGTTTGGAATTGAACAAAAGAGTGGAAATCAACAAATATGACACTTTGATTTGATTTATCGAGAAAAGAAGTCAGATAGAGTTAAAAGGTCCAAAGTTTTCATGAGAGAACAAGTTAATGTATTTGTGTGTACGGCCCCAGACGAGTCATTTTTAATTATGAAAGTAGCTATTTTGATTGGAATTGGTGCAGCATGTAGAACGAATGAATTAACAGAAATGTGCATGGAAGATGTGGAAGTTCTAGTGAGCAAGCTAGTCATCACTATTCCCTACTCAAAAACTCACAAGAAACGGTTTTTGCAGTAGTATGTGACGGGGACGTTAATCCTGTGGTTTTATTTAAATTGTTCGCATCATATAGGAAAGGTAAATGCACGGTTCAGCCGTGTGGCATTAATTTTTTTTCTAAAATACCTGAGAAAATTGCTACGTATCTCAAACTTGAAAATTCAACTATGTATACTGGTCGTTGCATTAGAAGATCTTCAGTAACCTTTCTTGTTGATGCTGGTGGGGATATACTAGATTTGCCAGAACTTGGTGGTTGGGAATCGAGCAAGGTTGCACGAGGCTATTTAGAAGAAAAAAGAACATTTGATGAAGAAGGTTTCCATTGTGTGGAAAATTCTAATTGGAAATGTTTCTGTAAGCAGTGCATCATCATATATTAAAACAACCCTCGAACTGGAAAACAATGTTGCTGTTCAAGTTGCAAAGGACTTCCAGGTCATGATAGACATGCAAACCGTATCAGGCACATGTTTCAAATTTGAAAACTGTCAAAATTTTAACATTTATATTAATAAGTAGGTAATTGTTTTGTAAATAGACTTTGTTTCTAAGGAAATATATGATTTTGTAACTAACATAGTGATTTCGTAAATAATGCATTATGAGGTATCTAACGTATTATGAATTCAGATGTAGTGTTAGAGTACAAATAATTATCAATAACGATTTAACATAATGAAGCTTTTAGTCAATGATACGATAAACATTTTTTCTTATGTAATGTTTGATAAGAAGTCACCCCAAGCAGCATTTTAACATTGCCACGACGTTGGTATTTCAAACCTGACATCCGATTGCAATGGTAATACAAACGTCACGCAACCCACTTGTAGACATGATCAAAATTTGTAGCATTAACGACTTCTGTATAAGTAAAGCAGCAGTCGGTAGTTGGTGTAATGTCATTCGAGACATGACATGATTAATAATGACATGGATTGTAAGATATAATTATAAAACTACAGATACAATATATTGTATAGGCGAACAAAAATATAGTTACTACTAGTTTTTAATGACATGTCTCAGTTCAAACCCACCACATTATCAATATTTATTGGTGCTATTTGGTACGAGGGCTGCTGCAAAAATTTCTGAATAAAAGAATACAAAAATTGGTTAAAAATTTCAAAATATTTTCGTTTCTCGTGCAAATAAACCTATCATTAAATCTTTTTTTTTTTCAATTCCGAAGACTGTACACCAAAAATTTCATTTATAAAGTTTCTGCAGCATCTTCTGGTGTTGAACATCTTATGTTTTAAAACGCGATAATTCTTACAATTAAAAAGTCAATAATACAGTTAGAAAGTACGTCGATAAATACAGTTACAAAGTCGATAATACAGTTCAAGAGTTCATAAATACATCGCGCAAGCGCAATGAGTAAAGCAGGCGACGCCCCTGGCGGATGGCAACGACAACCTTATTACAGATTCCGCGCTGCCAACTTCCAATGACGTCACCAATGCACAATATATATTGCGTAATAATCGGAAAATTTACATACATATACGATAATAGATAATACAGAATTTACTCACATGATAGGTCCAGATTTCCACGAAGTACGCCTATCATCCTGCAGGATAGATAAAGATGGTGGCTGCACGTCCCTAAGGCTGCATGCTGACCCTCTTACAATAAACGGCAATTAACGGGGGTACGTCTTACGCACATCCAGATAGCTTGGACTCGATCTCAGGGCTCCACTCCAGCGTGGAATGCGGTTCTGCCTACGGCTCAAATTGTCACCTATGTAGGGAATGACGGGAATACCAGGTATAAGGCAACAAACAAAGACAATTAGGCAGGATATCTACATAGGTAAAGATAAGCACGATACGATACCTCAAAGCGTCCACACTCCTTGAAGATTCTGGCAAAGCAGCCACGTTTAAGAGCGTCACGGAAACCTCTCACCACTTTGTCCCCACTCTTTGTCTTTTTCACGTCGGCGCGAAGTTATTCGTCCAACCCTCTCGTCGCGCACTCATAAACTCACTATGACGTAACGGAAGTACCGCCTAGTCTTTTAAAATTCCGCGCACGCGTCTTTTGAAATTATGGCGCGAAACCTCCGTACATCAAACTTAACCTAATACAATGTTTAAGTGCCGATTGGCACGTAACAAACATCGTTGACCACAAAGTTGTCTTTGATTTATGGAAATGTAAAGAAGTTGTTGGGATTTAAATCAGGACTGTACACTTGATAAAATATTAATTTTGTCATTTGACTGGTTAATTAATTCATGGTTTGATGTGTCGTTTTGCTTTTCAGAGAATACTTGCAGTAATCAAATGTATGTATACCATTTTGCATTCATAGTTCTAAGATTTTTAAAGCCCCAGTTTTTGAGACAAACCCCATTCTTTTGGAAGCATTTTGCAACCAGTAACTTTTGTTGGCTTTATTTCACGTTGGAAAATAAATCGTTCTAATTGCTGACCCTTCTTTTTATGGTCACAAAATAACAGTAACACGTAAATGTTTGAATAATACTGTAACGAATTTAATTTCTAGCAAAAGTTATCTCATCAAACTTATAGATAAGCTATTGAATTATACTCATCTAGTATAATACTTCAGGGTATAACAATAGAAGGTGACCGAAGTACATCTAACAAGAAAGAACAGCAGATATGCTCAAAGGCAACAAATATAGACAAGAAGAAAGTTGTTCAAAGCATATGTGTGGAGCACAGCACAGTACGTCCATGAAATAGGGGCAGTAGGAAAAATAAACAGAAAGAGATAGAAGCCTTCTGGAATGTTGTGTGTCAGATGTATAAGGATGATAGCATGGACAGACAAGGTTAATAACAAATAGGTTATAGAAATAGTAGAGGAATAAAGATATCTGTGGAAAACAAAAAAAATATGGAGAAATAGAAGGGCAGGATACGTTCTAACGCATTTTTGGAGAATAGTACAGGATATATTATAAGCAGAGATAGAAAAAAAGAAGTAGAGGTACATTGAGATCAGACTTTTGCACGCAGATAGTGATCGATGCAAACTGTGTAAATTTCAAGGAAATGTGTAGGTTAGTTCAGAATAGAAAACAATGGGGGTATGCGTCTAACCAGTTCCAGGACTGACGACCTATTGATGATGAGTATAATACTTTATTGAAGGATGTTAGTTTATCTGTGTGAACAAGTAATATCTGACGCAAAGACTATTTTTGAGTAATTCACTTCCATTTCAGTAATAATTAAGGTTTTGTATTAAATCCACTTCTTGTTGTTTATAGAATAAAGTTTTGATATATAAAATAAATTATGAAACGTTTCTAAATTCGGTTGCCGCTCATTTGATGAAAAGTAATATTCATGTCATCTTCTTCACCTTGGCTGGCTTAAAAGAATAGCAATATGCTGCCTTTAATTTTTTGTCAATATTAAAACGCCCTGTTTTATAAAAAATGTTGTGAGGTAGATGCAAGTTTATTTTTAACCGTCAATCCTCGAGCAATTATGAGCTAAGAAATCGTTCAATTATGAAGACATGAAACTACAAATTGTAAATACTTGAAGCCGTGTAGGAATTCACAGTGCTGCAGGATTACTTGAAGTTTTATGGTGTAATTGGAATTTGTTTTGTTATGGAAGATTAAGTACTTTTGGATAATTATGGTTTTTCTGTTGCTATGTGCAATTCAGATTTTTGGTGTAATAGTTTTTCCGTACTTATAAGATTGAAAAATGGTGTTTGCTAATTTGAATAATTCAGGTATCGACAATAAACAACAAATTTGATTTACTATCGGTGAGTTTGTATAAACTCTATACATGTAGAAATTAAATTGAATGTAGTATTTACGGATGTATATACTTTTATGAAAACTGACTTATTTGATAGCCTGTTATGACTTGCATGCTATATAACTGAAAGTGTGTTTTAAAATTTGTTTAGATGTTTCAAAATTGATAATGCTATTGTAATTCAGATTGTTGTTATATGTAAAAAATTTAGTGAATGCTTTAGGAGTGTGACGTTTATAATTTATACCTAAAATCAAAGTTTAGTTAGCTAATTTTGAGAATATCTAGATCATCAGTTTCATTTTTAGACAAAGCTAGGTTCTACTTATGTACTTATTACAGATGTAAGTACTTTTTATAATAATTTCATTATCCTTGTCGATAAGTATACTGGAAACTACTACATCACTCAATAAGTCCGTAGGATGATACATAGATGGCGTTGCTATGTAATAATCCATATGATTTGTAGGAAGTACTAACCTTAAAAAGATATCTGTCAAAATTTCATGACAATCCGACGATTAGTTTACAAGTTACAGAGGTTCAAGTGACGATACTTTTGAGTTTTTTAAAAAAATGAATTCCAAGCAATTTCGCGTGTTGATTTATGATTGCTTTTTGATGGGTAAAAATACCATCGCAGCCAAAACATGGCTTGATAAGTGTTATCCGGGCTCTGCTCCATCGAGGCAAACGGTGGAGAAGTGGTTTGCTGATTTTAAACGTGGCCGTACAGACACTGACGATGCTGAACGCTCTGGAAGGCCAATTGAGGTGGTTACACCGGAAAACATTAAAAAAGTCCACCGAATCGTTTTGGAAAACAGAAAAGTGAAATTGCGTGAGATAGCTGACACCTTGAAGATATCAGAAGGCAGTGTGCACACTATTTTGCATGAACATTTGTCCATGAGAAAGCTGTTCTCAAAGTGGGTGCCGCGTTTGTTCACAGTGGACCAAAAACAACAACGTGTCGATGATTCTGAGAGATGTTTGGAGCTGTTCAACCGGAATAGAAAGGACTTTTTGTGTCGGTATGTGACAATGGATGAAACATGGATCCACCACCACACTCCAGAGTCTAATCGGCAGTCAGCTGAGTGGACTGCAGCCGGAGAACCACGTCCAAAGCGGCCAAAACCGCAAAAGTCGGCTGGTAAGGTTTTGGCGTCTGTATTTTGGGATGCGCACGGATTTTTGTACATCGACTATCTTGAGAAAGGAAGAAGAATTAACAGCGAATACTACATGGCATTATTAGTGCGTTTGAAGGAAGAAATTGCCAAAAAAACGGCCACACATGAAGAAGAAAAAAATTCTCTTTCACCAAGACAATGCACCGTGTCACAAGTCGATCGCAACGATGGCCAAATTGCACCAATTGGGCTTCAAATTGCTTCCGCACCCACCGTATTCTCCAGATTTGGCCCCCAGCGACTACTACCTGTTCGCAGACCTGAAAAAAATGCTCGCCGGAAAAAAATTTGGCTCGGATGAAGAGGTGATCGCTGAAACTGAAGCTTATTTTGAGGCCAAAGACGAATTGTTTTACAAAAAAGGTATCGAAATGCTAGAACGGCGTTGGACTGATTGTATCACTCTTGAAGGAATGTATGTTGATGAATAAAATCGAATTTCGCCAAAAAAATGTGTTTTTCTTAGTTATCCTACGGACTTATTGAGTGATGTGTTATTTAAACGCTTATCAAATATTTCTAAAACAAGAAGTTTCAAATATATATTATATGGCGTAGCTTTTTCAAGTGCATATGTAATCAAATTGTCAGATCTGCCAAATTGAAATTAAAAATAGTTTATGTAAATAAATGTCAAACATGATTTTTACTAATTCAAGAAAATGTTATTTGAATTTTGAACGGAAACATTTGTTGGAATATTGATATTGTTTTTTTTGTAAATACTTATGTTCGAATTAAAGAAAAATTAAGAGTTTATTAGAGTTGAACTGATATAGTCTTTTATTTATGCACCTTCCAGGCATGTTTCAAGTACATTTTTTTTTATATAATACAAACTATAAGAGCAAAAATGTTTTTGATATTGTTACAAAGAATTGTCATAAGAGTTATATTTGAGAATTTGAGTGTTCCCAAAGTGATATATTGGAAGTATAGAAGGAAATAACATGCTCCTAGGTTCAAGGTTTATAGTGAAGAAGCATTAACGTCTAAGTCTTGATATATCGGTTTGTGTGTTTCACATAGTGAAAATTTTTGAACATTTTGTACTCCTCTATGTAACTTCTTTTTGTGATTTCATTTTCTCACAGGTTCTTTTCAACATTGGTTTGTTGTGAGATAAAATTTTGAATGGTCATACCTTTGGGCCTTTGGATTTTTACATTTTCCCAATTGGCTCTTCTTCCTCATTATATGTTGAGTTTGTTGAGGTACTAAATGCAGTGGCACCAATCCTTTGGAGTAATTTCCAGGTTAGCCAGGAATACTATCTAAAGTTCCGTTATCCTCTATCCATCTTGTATACCCTTAATTATCGGGCTTATCTCTGTTAGACAGGAACATGTGATTTTATGATGTGGTGATTCTTTCCTTCATGCCCACAATAATAAGTAAATAGAAAATAAAGCTTCAATACCTTTACTGAAATATTTACAATGTTCACTCATAACATTTATACAAAATTATGTGGGATTCCCTCTTAAAGTAAACAGTGGGTGACATTGTTTCTCTAATAACAACTTAATTGTATCTATCTTTATTAAGTACATGTCTTTAGGAGTTCTAAATGAACAACCTGGTTCATTGTTAAAAACTATGAGGTATTTCTCTGTGCTGAGACTACTGAGAATCTGAAATATTACTAAATAGTTTAGTCTGCTTCTTTACTCTGTCCTAATGCAGGTAAGAGAGGATTTGTGATTTTCATTTGTCGTCAAAGGTTCATCTTAGGATTGGCATGGTAGTTTTCATTAAAGATCCCACATGATTATGTTTAACACAACATACTTTTTGTTAAATTCTGCTGGCATATGCAAAATTAGCAAGTGTAGTTATGCCATAACATTATCTTACTACTGTTCTTATGAATTGACAACATACATTTATATGCTTAGAACTCTTAAAATACTGGATTTAATGTTTACTTTTATTATTATTGTATAAGAGAATACAATTAAAATTCTCGGTACACCCAAAATATGATTTTTTTGCCTCCTGGCATTTGCAGTTAGTCTCGGCAGAAAAAATTTTATAAAACCAACAAATAATTTATTTAAATTGGATCATTCATTTTTGAGATAAGGGCACTTGTATTTTCTGATTATTTTTTTAAAAATTTCTATTTAATTATATTATAAAACTAGAACAATCCAACAAATAATAATAAATGCTTAAAACTACATAAGCAATTATTCATCAAACAAAATTCTAGATACAATGCAACATCGTTTTTATGTATCTAAATTGCAGTTTTTGGTATTGTGTCCATATCGTGATAAATGGCAAGATGCTGCTTTTTATAATTTGGTAAGCATTTGTGATTTATGACACTGGAACAAACTGAACCTTTTAGCAGTTGATTTTTAAGAGATCTTGGGAGTGATGTGTTATGATCTAAACAATAAGTTTTATTACCATTCCGTCGATGAGTCCATCAAATTTTTGTTTCACAATATCAAGATATTTACCTACATGAAGGAAGTGCCCGTTACTAAAAATACTAAAAAACGTCATTTTCATAGACATGTTTGTAATACATTACCCATATTCAGATGTGTTCATAGCATACAGGTCCTCTATGGTAAATATACTTTCAAATCACCTTTTTTATTTTTGGTTTGTTATTTTCACTCTAAAGTTCTTTTATAGTTAATTTCTTGAACGCTCGTAATTTTTCTTCAAGCAATTTGCTAAGTTTTCGGATTATGGCGATTGTGAATTTGTCATCTTGCAGCAGTTTACTTACACATGTTTACTTGATCTCTGGTCAACGGTATTTAAATTTCTTGAACTACGCAATTGTTTGCACTGGTTAGCTTAATGTGTTTATGGATCAGTATTTGCCTACTCTGACACTACAACAACATGCTATCTGTACTACGTATGAACCCTATTCCAGAAGCCATTTAAAAGCCATTTTTATTGATTTTAAACATAGTTTTGTGTTTTTTAATACTATACTTATTTCCATTTTGAAAATATAAATGATTTTTGAAAATAAAAACAAAAAGATATTGAAAACAAAAATTGTTTAGGTAGATTTGAAAATTTTGAGGAAAAAGCCAAATTAAATAAATCATGTACTATGTTCTTAAAGCTTCTATAAATTTACTGTTAAGTTTAAAAAACAATTAACTATTTATTGTCACATTTGTTTGTATATTGCAGTAGTTGTCAATAGTTTTCAATTAAAATGATGCGTGATAAGCTAATTTTATATGATATAAGAAAATTTATTGTTAAATTTTAAAAAAAATGGGAAATTACGAGATATAGTTAAAATTCTCATTTTTCACATGCTAGTGCATTGTACATATAGAGAGTAAATAATGTTTTTTTATTACCTCTATGACAAAATCAAATTAAATAATAAAAAGTAACTTTTCAGTAGGTGGACGTACTTTCCGAGCACAAGGTTTGTATATCCCCGGAGCTTAAAGATATAACGAGAAATGCAAGATTTAACTAAACTGTTTGTAAGAATGATTAGTTTTCTGAAGGTTATCAATACTGATTCGTAAAAACATAATATTCTATATTAAATTTACTTTTTGTTAGCCATTTTTACTTTGTAATGAATACCCACAAATATAAACGTTGTAATCACACGACAAATATTATATTCAATTATATTGTCAATAATATTATTTTTAGGGCGATATTATCTTCTACCGTTTGGAAAAAGCACTTGCAAATGATGGGTACGTGGTGTGGCTATAAAATAATGAGATAGATGCTCTAAAACTTTTTACTTTAAATTTATACATATTTAAATATTACCTCCTTCAATAACACCCTAATAGACCCTATATTGCTGCATGCAAATTTTGCATAGTTCAAAACAGTGCTGGAAATCATCTTTTTCTTTCATAACGTTAACAGTCTGAAATCTTGTTCCTTTTAATGCAGATTTGACTTTGGAGAAACTGATAAAAGTCATGTAGTGCCAGATCAGGCAAATACGGTGAATGGTCTAATACTGGAGTGTTATACTTAGCTAGAACCGTCTGGGGAGACAATACAGTGTGTGCCGGTGTGCTATCCTAATGAGGCACCCATCACTTGTTTGTCCATAATTTACGTTTTTTTTTCTAATGACGTTTATGGAATTGAGTAAGAAGCTCATGGTAGTAATGTTGATTAACATATTGGATCAAATTATCGACTTTTTAAAATATTTTTTGCTCGTTATTGATGTGGAAGGTGTCCCAGACGTGCAGCTTATTTAACATTTTCTTGGTCATCTTGGAAATGCTTAAACCACTCAAAAACCCACGCATGTGATAAACATTCATTGCCACATACAAAAAAAAACATCTTACAAATAAAGGCCACAGCCAAAAGTACAGTTGCCTAATATGGGATCATTAAAAAGATAGTTTTTATTTAAAAATATTATGAATTATATATTTTAATTAGGTTATTATTAACCCTATATTAGTGATAATGAATATGTCTACAAAACAACATAAATTTTATAGATTTGTAAAGCAACTGTAGTTTAAATTTATAATTATTTTGAAAGACTAAATTGTGATTTAAAAAGAAGTATGTTGCATTTTTATTAATCTGATTGTTCCTGCTATGCTATACCTAGAATATTAAATAAAATTATATGTGACACCATAAAATAATTTAATATCTCAATCGATATCTATCTATAATAGTATTATTATTTTAGTTCCTCCCCAAATAGTTCCTTTTGATTTTGGTCATGGTGATGAATCAATTAAGTCTGGTGAAACTGTAACAGCTCAGTGTACTGTGTTAAAAGGAGATTCTCCTTTAAATTTCAGTTGGACCTTAAATGGAAAACCACTTCGTTCACTGTTTGATGGGATTGTAATAACTACTTTGAAACGTTTTAGTACTTTGAGTATAGACTCAATTGAAGTAAATCATGGAGGAAATTATACTTGTTTTGCTAGTAATTCAGCCGGAACTGCTAGTCATTTGGCTGTATTAAATGTTAATGGTATATTGTTATTTTATTCTTTGTAGTTTTGTGTATGTGTTTAACCCTTTTTCCCCAAATCATTTCAGTACTTCCACAAATTGCTCCTTTTGACTTCAGTCATGGCGATGAATCTGTTAACTCAGGCGATACCGTTACTGCTCAGTGCACTATTTTAAAGGGTGATTCACCTTTGTCTCTTACATGGACATTAAATGGCAATAAAATTGGTCCTGAAGATGGTATTACACTAGCAAATTTTAAACGTTTTAGTACATTAGCAATTGATTCCGTTCAAGCTAAGCATATGGGAGAATATACATGCACTGCTCAAAATGCAGCAGGCACTGTCACTTATTCAACTTATTTAAATGTTAATGGTTATTATTTTGAAGTATTTATGCATGCATGTGAAATTTTTTTAATTGCACTTTAACACTGGTTTAGTTGTACCACAGATATTTCCTTTTACCTTTGGAGATGACGCTATCAATGCTGGTGATACAATATCAGTTCAGTGCACAATTTCAAAAGGCGACAATCCTCTGAATATAACATGGACATTAAACGGAAATGAAATTAAATATTTGCAAGGAATTTCATTAAGCACGACAAAACGTGTTAGTTCTCTAACTATTGAATCTGTACAAGCTGAACATACTGGGGAATATAGTTGTGTTGCTGCAAATATGGCTGGTTTTACAAAATATTCTGCAATTTTAAATGTTAACGGTATTTTTTACTATTCATGTTTTGTTTCTACTAAGTGTTATTACCTGCTCCGTTTTTATACCTAGTTCCTCCACATATCCTACCATATAATTTTGGGGAAGAGGTTATAAATGAAGGAGATGGTGTATCTGCTCACTGTACTGTTACTAAAGGAGATTATCCTCTGAATATAACATGGAATTTTAATGGTGGTTTAATTGGAATTAGTAATGGAATATCAATTACAAGGACTTCAAAGCGTTCAAGCACACTTACTATTGATTATGTTACCTACAACCATATAGGAAATTATTCTTGTATTGCTTTAAATGCTGCTGGATTAGTGACTTACACTGCTGATTTAACAGTTAATGGTATTTTTAAGTTTTATGTTTGGTTACTGCACATATCTAGTATGACCTTAACCTTTTCCATTTCATTTTTTTATTAATGGTAGTCATAAATTTCAACTTACAGTTGTACCTCACATAATGCCATTTGCTTTCGGTGAAGAATCGATGAATGCTGGTGATACTGCTTCTGTGCAGTGTTCCGTAACAAAAGGCGATCTTCCATTAAAAATTGTTTGGTATTTAAATGGAAAAGTGATTGAACAGAATTTTGGTGTTATAACTAATTATTTAGGAAAACGTATTAGTAACTTAGCAATTGATTCTGTACAGGCAGCTCATATTGGAGAATATACATGCAGTGCTATAAACTTAGCCGGATCAGCTAATTTTTCAACGTATCTTAATGTTAATGGTATTTCCTTATTATTTATTTTTTATTAAAATGTATTGTCCTTCACAAAAACTTTCCTTACTTCACCTGTTGGTGTTTAAGATCTCAGTGGGGACGAATTTGTCATGTTGTTTCTTTGGTAATTTATAATTCACCAGAGATTGGTTCTTCTGCATTACTAGTTTTTATTGTTATTTGTAATTAAAAATGTTTTTGAGAAATAAAACGTTTTTTGGGCTTTGATTGTCATGTCATATCATTAAATAAATCGGAATAGTGTTATAATTCTTTAGCTCTGTGAAACATTTTCCATTGAAACAGTTGATTTTTTGAAATATGACAAATTATGAGTGGTTTAGCGATAAGTTTATGCATACAATATTTGGCTAAATTTTCTGCTCTCACTTTGGAATTGCATATAGTAATCTGAAAATTTTATTCTACATCTATTGGCATATCTAAATATCGGAATATGCTGTTGAATATTGTAACCAAGTACACATTATCAGACATTTCATTAACAAACCTAGACCATGAGCCAGATTTTTAATATTTTGGCAGTCACAGTAATTGACTAGGGTTATCTGGAACAACTTTTCTTGCATTTCTTTTGTACATATAGGCACACTAAGTTCAAAATTGCAGAAAGTGTGCAGTTTGAGTGTCTGGCAGACTATATAAAATGTAAATGTAAACAGTATACTATTCACAAGAGCATGTCAGTAATTTATAGTTAACATTATAAACGTATTAAAATAACGAATTATATCTTTGCCACTCTCGAGAAAACTGAAATTGAGATTTTTGGAATATTTTCTGTTCTTGTTAAACATTTTTAACTAATTATTGTTTCAAATTGTAACAAAGCATTAAATATGTAAACAGAAATGAATTTGTTTGTTTGACGATCAAAATTTTAAATGTCAAAGCAACGTTGCAAAGTTAGGATTAACATTAATTTTATTCCACAGCCATTCACGACTACGATATTTGTTGGACACATCATATTCAGATGTACAACAATAGGTGCAAGTATAGTTTTTTTAATTGTCCCTCAGATTTGTAACTAGATTGAAATTTAGTTATTGTAAAGACTACTTTGCTTTTGTGCATGTAGCTTTTTTGTCAAAATAAAAATAAAAGGTTATGTTTTTAAATTAAATCCTATTTTTTTAATTCTGTTATGTCATAAATGCACATTTAACTTTAACGTAATCAAAATGACATACACTAACAACAAATTAATAACTAAGTTGGCGGAGTTGCAAATAATAACCTGATTATATAACACATACAGCAGGATGCAAAATATTAAGCATTATTAATTATCAATTCTATTTTTAATTGCTCACATGGAAGTATGAAATATGTCATTTTGAACTATCGCATACTGCCGGACAATATTACGAGGATGAGAGAATTTTAAAACATTGGTGTGGGATATGGCATTATAGAGTGTAGAATGATTACTAGATGCTAAGTGAGATATAAGGAAAGTAATTTGGCCGAGTATATCAGGACACTAGAAAACAATCGAGAACAGTTATAGAATATATGAATCGTCTTTTTCCAAAGAAGTAACCGTAAAAATTTACATGAGATGGCCATTGAAATAATTGGTGGGTGGAAAGACATACTAGTACGGAGCATTGTTTGAGAAACCTTTTCCATATGTTTTCAATTAGATTTATATATGTAACGTAGTGCTGACACCATAAAATAAATGCTAATATAGTACAAACTGACGTAATATATACATTAAATTTTTTATTTAGGGTTGATGATTTTCTAAAGCTTATCAAATTACAAATTACAGACCACAATCTTTTGTTAGAGGATTGTATTAGAGGTTGTGTATGTTCAGTAAATATACGAAGAGGTAGTGATATTAAAGTCTAGGCCATTTCCCTTGAACAAAACAAAATCTTGTTACCATGGCAACAAATAATGACTTATTAAAACTTCATTGTAAAATCTTACTTAAAAGAATTGAAGTATTGCTGTGCAGTAAATTTTGAAAGAAAGCATGTCGATTGCAAATGTGAAAATCTATAAATTAAAGTATCAGGCCATCATCAACTACATGCATTTGAAGGTGTTAAGTGGTAAGGAGATTTACGATGATACTCTTAATACATTTGATGATCAATGTCCATCATATGTGACTCTGAAAAATGATACGAGACCAGGAAGGTTGATTTCGGTATCTACCTCCAAATATAGCGACTCGGTTCATGACATTATGTTGTCACACCAACAAATTGGGATGAAACATATAGCTGAGGCTCTAAAGATTTCACACAAACATTTGCATCATATAGTTTAGGTTGTTTTAGATATGAACAAAATTTCTGCAAATGAATTCCAAAATGCTTCAATGTCGAACAAAAACGAGTCACAGTGGAAGCATCACAGTTAATCTGTGCCCATTTGAGGAAGATCCAGATTTTTTGAACCGACTACAGATGTAATACGAGTTCATTGTTATGATCCAGAAACAAAACAGTCAATCAATAGAGTGGAAGCTTCATTATGCGTCCTCAAGGCTAAAGAAGCTTTAAGTCATAAATTCGCGGGAAGAGTTCTTGCTTCAGTTATTTGGGATATCTGTGGAATAATTATGATTGATTATCTAAAAAAGATAAAACCATCACTGTATATTATTATTCTAAATTACTAACCAGCCTGAGAGAGAAAATTAAGGAAACAGACATGATATAATAGCGAAAGGTGTGTAGTTTTTGCACGGCAATGCACCTTCAACCGAACCACCTGTGATATTATTATGATCTAGTTGCCTGATGTTGTTTATAGACATTCACTTTCCTATCTGTCATTAGTTTTAATGTGTTTAGTATTTACTCTAATTAACTGTTTATTAAAACCTTAAAAGAGGTTCTCCATTTCATTACAATTTAATAAACAGTTAATCTATATTGATTAATGGATCGTTTTCTGACTCCGGAACGTTTCGACATCGACCCAAACTCTATAAATGCGACTCTGGAGTGGGAACACTGGTATACAAAATTTCTTAATTTCTCATCTGGAAAAGAAGACCCTGATAAATTGAAAATCCTTTATAATTACATCTCTGCCAAAGTCTACCAGTACATTAGTGCTGCTGGGACATATAAAGATGCTATTTCAATCCTCAATGATATATATGTGAAGCCAGTTAATGAAGTCTATAATCGGCATAAGTTAGCCACTCGAAGTCAACTATCTGAAGAAAATGTTGACCAATTTTTACAAGCTTTAAATCTTCTAGCTAAAGATTGTAAATTTAAAGCTGTTACCGCTGAAAAGCATCGAGAAGATTTCACTCGGGATGCCTTTATTCGTGGTTTATCTGATACCAATATTAGGCAGAGACTTTTGGAAAGTCCTCTATTGACCCTAAGCGAGGCATATGAAAAAGCTCGATCGTTAGAAATGGCTCTACAACAATCGATGCTTTACAATCAATCTCTGAATGTAAACTCTATACAAACCCACAATCCGGTCAATCATGCAGTCCCTTTGAAGCAAGAAGTTCAAAATGAAAATGTTCCATATAGTGAAACTAAAGAAACATTAGCGGCTACTTATAGAAGTGTTTTTACTGTGGATTTAAATGGCATATTCGATCCAAATGTCCAGCTCGAAATAGGCTTTGTAATATATGCCAAATAAAAGGTCACTACTCTAAGGTATGCAAATCACAAAAGAATGGGTCCAACTCAAATCACTCTGCTTCTATGATTAGCTCTATCAATACCAAACCCATACCTGAATGTTTGGCAAAAGCTGTGATTCGTGTAGAAGTTAATAATTCCTCTCTCTATGCACTAATAGATACTGGTAGTTCCTGTAGTTTTATTAGTGACCAGTAAAGAAACTTAAATTATCTATAATGTCTTCACAAGAGTCTGTTACAATGGCATCTACATCCTTCAACTCTAGAACATCTGGACAGTGTATTATTAATCTTCACCAAAGATCACTTCTATCCTAATGTTCGTCTGTCTATTCTCCCTAATCTTTGCTCAGATATAATAATTGGCCACGATCTTATGAAACAACACTCTAAAGTGGAAGTTGAATTTGGTGGCTTAAAACCTTCGTTGAAAGTTTGTGCTTTAGTTACAGCTAGTATTGAACCTGTAACTCTCTTTGAAAATTTAACACCTGAATGTAGACCAATTGCTATAAAATCTCGCAGACAAACTGAAAGTGATTCCAAATTCATAGAAGCTGAAATTAAACGCTTACTCTCTGAGGATATAATTGAAGAAAGTAAATCACCGTGGCAAGCGCAAGTGCTAGTTACATCTTCAGAAAATCACCGCAAAAGTATGGTAATCGATTATTCTCAGACAATCAATAGATTCACTCAGTTAGACGCATATCCTCTTTCGCGTATTGAAGATATTGTAAATAGTGTGTCTCAATATCAAGTCTTCAGCAAAATTGACATGAAAAGTGCATATCACCAATTTCCCATCAAAAAGGAAGACCGGCCATATACTGCATTCGAGGCTTGTGGTATACTTTTACAGTTTAAGCGAATCCCCTTTGGAGTAACGAATGGAGTAGCTGCGTTTCAAAGAGGCATATACTACATTATTCGCAATGAAAAATTATCAGATACATATACTTACCTGGATGATATCACTGTTTGTGGTAGAGATCAGAAGGAACATGATGAGAATCTTCGGTGTTTTATAGAAGCTATTCAGAAATTCAACCTAACCATAAATAATGAGAAAAGCGAATTCTCTCTTCGTTCGATTCACCTCTTAGGATATTTGATATCCTACAATTCTATTAGGCCTGATCCTGATAGACTCAGAGCATTGCATGAAATTCCACCTCCAAATAACACAACTTCACTAAAAAGAGTCGGAATGTTTGCACATTTTTCAAATTATATTCCTCGTTTTTCACACAAAATAAGTATCCTTTCTCATAGCAAATTCCCACTATCTCCTGAAGCTCTAAAAGTCTTTTATAGTATAAAAAAAGAGATAGAAAATGCCTCGTTCGCACCTATACGTAGTGAGGATATGTTTACGGTAGAAACTGATGCTTCAAATGAAGCAATAGGAGCAACTCTTTCACAATCTGGACGTCCTGTTGCCTTCTTTTCAAGGAATCCTTCTCAATCAGAATGTAGACACTCGTCTGTAGAAAAAGAAGCATATGCGATCGTTGAAGCAACTAGGAAGTGGCGGCATTTCCTAATGGGAAGATATTTTAAGCTAATCACTGATCAACGCTCTGTTACATTTATGTTTGATCTAAAATCCAAAAGCAAAATAAAGAACGAAAAAATTCTACGGTGGAGATTAGAATTATCGTGTTTTAGTTACGATATTATTTATAGACCTGGACCTCAGAATACTGCTGCAGATGCACTTTCTCGTATTTGTTCTGCAACAACTGCTAGAAGCTCGACTTATGGATTTACATAATACTTTATGTCACCCTGGAATTACTCGAATGTATCATTAGATTCGAATAAAAAATTTACCTTATTCTATGGAAGATGTAAAGAAAATGACTTATTCTTGTCCAGTATGTTGTGAAATTAAGCCTAGATTCTATATATTTAAGGAAGGCTCATAAAAGCTACTTCCGCCTTCGAACGTTTAAATGTGGATTTTAAAGGCCCTCTTCCATCCTGTACTAATAATCGTTATATTCTCACAATCATTGACGAATACTCACGATATCCTTTTGCCATCGCCTGTCCAGATATGACTTCTTCAACTATCGTTGCTGCTCTCAAAAATATCTTTTATCTCTTTGGAACTCCCTCTTATATTCACTCTGACAGTGGGAGCTCATTTATGTCTAACGAATTAAAAATGTTTTTCAACTCTAATGGAATCGCTTATAGCAGAACTACACCTTATAACCCTCGCGGTAATGGCCAAGTAGAAAAGTACAATGGTATCATCTGGCGTACAATTCAATTAGCTCTTAAATCCAAAAATAAAAATATAAGTCAATGGGAAAGTGTACTTACAAAAGTACTACATTCAATAAGAAGCTTACTCTGTACCTCTACAAATGAAACTCCGCATGAACGATTGTTCAGGCATCAAAGGCGAAGTGGTAATGGAGAAACGATTCCAACGTGGCTTTTAAGTCCAGGTCCTGTTTATCTCGACAATTTGTTCGTAATTCCAAATATGATCCCATAGTCAAAGAAGTTACACTACTCGAAAGTAATGCCGAATATGCTCATATTAGAGATTCCGAAGGAAGAATTATCTCTGTATCTACACGGAATTTGGCTCCAGTTGGTAATGCTGAATATATTCAGATTGGAGATTCTGAAGGAAGAATGAACTCTGTATCTGCACGAGATCTAGCTCCAGTTCATAATGTCCGCATTAGAGACTCTGAAAAAGAAGTTTTAACTCCCGAAACTAACGACATGCAATCAGACACTCCTGAATCACAAGTCGAATTAAATAATTCTCGAAACGTTTAACCTATTGTACGTAGAAGTTCTAGAACAAGAAGACTACCTTCTCACCTCGAAGAATACGTGTTATAATTTATAGGCAGGGGTGAATGTGATATTATTATGATCTAGTTGCCTGATGTTGTTTATAGACATTCACTTTCCTATCTGTCATTAGTTTTAATGTGTTTAGTATTTACTCTAATTAACTGTTTATTAAAACCTTAAAAGAGGTTCTCCATTTCATTACACCACCCATTGTTATAAATTAAATTTGGAATACCAGATTTGAATTATAAGAGCAGTCATCCTATTTTCTAGATTTACCCCTCCTCAGACTATTACTATTACATCTTCTCTCGATTAAGTGTAAAAGGACATCAGCGAAGAGGTAACAGAAGTTGTGCAGAGCTGGTTTGCAGACCAAAAAGATTATTTTTTTAAGGATTGCTGATTAAGTGTATTAATTGAAGAGAAAACTATGTTAAATAATAAAATATTCTAAGTTCCAACTTTTAATTGTTTCAATAGTAAGCTAAGCATATAAAAATACGAGCGTCTCGCGGCATGAATGACATGGCTGTAATGATAGGTTAGGTTACTGTTAGAAATGGATATTTTTATTATAAAACACAAATCAACTTAACACGCATATCAGAACAGTTGTTCTAAAACTATTGCAAACTGTTCTGATATGCGTGTTAAGTGATTTGTGTTGTGTGTTTTTTAATAATAATATCTCGTTTCTGTTTTTTAATAATAATATCTATTTCTAACAGTAACTTAAACTGCCATTGCAGCCATGTCATTACTGTCGCGAGAGGCTCGTATAAAAATACCCTCTCGTAAGCTAGTTATCAGGAAATACTCCAATATTCTTGACTTTGATGCTGAAGGGTATGTAGTACAGTTGAGGAATTAATCCATGTATTGTAGATTATGTCACAATATAACATTTCTTAATATTTAGCAGTAGTTTATTATTTTTGCTCTAGTAGTTTAACTTGTTGAGGTTTGATTGCAGATGTTCCATCAACTAAGATCACTTTAGTGAACAGTTTAGTCATATGCGTACAATAGATAATTGACATCCAAAGTGTCACATATATTGTTAATGTATATTTTAAAGAGTAGGCTCCAAATATAGAACCCTAAGACACTGGTACTGAATATATTGTGTGCTATTATAGCGAGGTATCCTATCATGAGAAGTATAGAATTGTTTGAAAAACCAATCCTTTCTAATTTAAAATGAAATAGATTATGCGAAATATAGTCAATAAACTTCGTAAGGTCAATATATATTATATCCACCTGAGAAAGGTGATTGATGTTTTTGGCTATGAACTGAACATTAATAATATTTAAGTTGGTTGTTAAACTTGTTAACTATTTATACTGATTATTATGAAAATAAAAATTGTTGATATTTTGAGTTACAGTTGCACCCCAAATAATGCCATTTACTTTTGGAGAAGAATCTATGAATGCGGGTGAAACTGCATCTGTGCAATGTTCTGTTACTAAAGGAGATCTTCCGATGAAAATTGTTTGGTTTCTTAATGACAAATTAATTGATGAAAGTATAGGAATACGTACTGCTTATTTCGGCAAACGTATTAGTAATTTAGCAATTGATGCTGTACAGGCAGTACATGTTGGAGAATATACATGTAGTGCTACTAATTTAGCCGGAACTGTTAATTTTACTACATATCTTAATGTTAATGGTATTTATCATTTTATGTTGTGCATGATGTTTTATTGTTATAGTTATTCCCCATATTTTACCCTTTGATTTTGGAGGGAGTGTTGTTAATGCGGTACAATGGCTACAGTAAACTGTGCTGTAACAGAAGGCGATTTTCCCATTGAAATAATTTGGACACATGATGTTAAAGTCATTGAAAACAAGAATGGTTTTAGTATTACAAAAATTAATCCACGTTTAAGTATTCTTAGTATCGAAGCTGTTAATGCTGAACATAGAGGCAGTTATACTTGTACAGCAAAAAATTTTGCTGGAACTATCAGCTATTCAGCTATATTGAATATTAATGGTACTAGCATAACATAGAACTTCATCTTTTTGTTTTAATATGTAATATCCACTTCCTATTTACCTTTTTATAGTTGTTCCCCAGATTGCACCATTTGATTTTGGACAAGAACCTGTTAACGAAGGTGATGGAGTGTCTGCACATTGTACTATTACAAAAGGCGATTACCCTTTAAATGTAACGTGGACTTTAAATAATAATCCTATTAGTAGTATTGAAGGCATCACTGTAGCAAGAGCTTCTAGGAGATTAAGCACTGTCAGTATAGATTATGTGAGACATAGTCATATTGGAAATTATACATGTATTGCAGAAAATCTAGCTGGAACTGCTACTCATACCGCTGTTTTAAAAGTGAACGGTATTAGATTTTTTTATTTGTTTATATTATATTATTCCTTCTTAACCTTGAATAATATTATTATGAGATTGAAGTCGATCATTTTTGTTCTCGCTTTATGTTGTATTGGGCTGTGGTCTGTGTGATGTTAGGCAGCAAGTCGTTAAGTAGTTTGTTCGTCTTTTTAATTTTGTTGTTGTGTGTTTTGAAATTATACTATATCACAAAGCAGCAGTGATTCTTTATAGAAATAATGTGATTACCAAAAACTGTAGAAAGTTTTAAAAAATAATATCTTCAAATAAATTTTGAAATGTATTTCATGCTAAATATTATTAACATATACTTTGATAATGCATTAAAATACTTAAATTCTTGCTCTTTTTCTTGTAGTTATACAATTAGCAATTGATGTGGGCTTTGTAATGATCCCATTAAATTATAAAATGCTTTTTAACATTTTGTAGGCAAAACTAAAGTTTATTTATGAATGAAAATAATATGTGAAAAACAAGTTTTCCTTTTAATATTGTACTAATTGTCGCAATTACATTTTGATTAAAAATTAACTCTCTTATTACTGATTCTCCGAAAAAGTTTATATTACGAATGTCTTGGACTTTTTATGATATCAAAGAAAGAGAACAGAAAATGCATTGGACGTTCAATTTTGTTTATAATCATACTTGTTATAGACCTGTTAAAGTACTGTTTGTTATTATTTAAACTTCTTTATGAATGTAGGGAATAAAAAGTGTTTGTAAAGTGCAGTCGATTAGAAACGTATATTTCAAATGTATCTAGAACAATTGCTAACACTAATAGTTATAGCACAATTGGCATTATCAAAATTTGTATACCAAGTAAGATTAAATTACGAAATGCTAGGTATATGACCAAATTTTAGTCAGGTTATAAAAACTTTTGTACTAAGATACTAAATATTATTTTTGTTCATAAAATAGAAAACATTTATATTAGCTGTTGTGCGTAAAATGAGCATTAAGTTAATAAATTTAAAGTTGCCCTGAAGGGGAGGGGACCCCCATAACAATATTTATTTTCATTTTACTTTTATTTTTAACTACAGCTATCTTACAGATCAAAGATCCAATTACAAGATAGGAAAATTATATAGTAGTGCAAAATGCAAAAAACAAAATACATAATTCAAAATAAAACAAAACAATATAAAGTTCAGTTACGTTCGGATCAGGCTAAAAGTAAGAGTGCAATCAACTTCATAGTACTATGCTTTTAATTTTAGTTATTGACGTGTTAAATATATCAATATCATTTTGAATCTTAGTATAATTATTGCATATTTGATGACGAGGTGAACATTTTAGAACATTAGTACGTGGTGTGGGACAGAAAAATATTTTGGGGTAACGAGAGGGTAAACGAGGTATATTCAACAGCATACGGTTAAGTATTTCAGGATATTGATTGGTGAACAATATATTGTATAAAAATACTATCGAGTGCAAGGTACGTCTTTTCTCCAGACACTGAATTCTTCATAAATTTCCAGGTTATTAGAGTTCTTGTATAATTTCGATAAAGAGTATTTGCATTTAATAATTTTAATAATGGCAATTGTGAACCACAGAGCATATGTGCCTGTTTTAGGTGGTGCTGTCTATCAAACAAGTTGTACAGAATTGAATAAAAATAGTCACATGCTGGATTAACAATTTGTCCCAGTTAGTATGTAGTAGATCATCATGTAAACCGTGTAGATTGGCTTTGCTAAAGTTGTAGGTGTGTAAGCTAGTACTAACCAGACTTATTGTTCCACAAACTTGTATAGGTATTTTTACAATTAAAGAAGAATGAAATGCATCTTCTGCTAAAAAGTAACAAGTGCATTTGGAAACCTCAATTTTTATGGAACATAAGATAAGATCCAAGAGTCTGCTATGACCATTGGATATGTTGTTTTATTGCTGTAGATTATAGAAACTAAAGAATGATTTTATGTGAAGTAGATTTAATGGTTGAAGTGCTGGCTCACGTAAATTAAAATCACCAATAAATAAGATATCTGGGTCATAATTACAATCTAACAAAGCTAGTTCTTCAAACAATAGTTGGTAATCATGCTGCGAAAGTGTGGGTGGAATATAGATCGCAAAAAACTGCTTTTTGTCTGTAGTCAATTTTTATGCCTACCAAATCTATAGGGATATTTTGCATTGTATCTCGAGCAATCTCTATTCTGACTGTTAAGTATAACATTGCTAGCAAGCAATACCCCACCACCATGTTTGGTGTTAGTTGGAACAAAATTACGGTCAGAACGATACACTGTAAATGTATTAGGAAATAATTCAGTATTGAGAACACTATCAGAAAGCCAAGTTTCTGTAAGAGACACAGTGTGATATTCTTCACTACACAACAAAACATTATTGAAAAATTGGTGTGTTTTAGAATTTAAGCCGTGTACATTTTGGCAATAAATAAGGGTATATCGACTAACTGCAATGGTCTAGGAGTATGTCCCTATGGAAGAATTATTAAAAAAAATAGAAAATTTGAAATAAAAATAATAAAATGGATGGAATGAAAACAAAAAAAGTTACGCTAATCGTTTACCCTGAAAGGCTTTTCCTCTGTCATAATTGAGGTGGCACCAAACCATTTGTCTCCGCTTTCCTTTGAAGACAGTTACTCTGCATAGGCCACCTTTGCTTGGATATTCTAAATTTTTCCCACTATACTTTATCGTTCTCTAAAACACTTTAATGTATTTTTAAAATTTTGATTCTATTAAATAGTATTGAAAATAAACAAAGGCTTTCCAAATCTGATATTTTTACAAATGTGTTGGTTTACCTAGTTTTTAGATAAATTTAAATAAAATTCAACCTAAACTTAAGCTCTAGTAACATTAAATAATTTCAATAAAAATAAAACTACATACTTTTCTTAAAAGAAAACCTAAATTTCTTAACCTCATTCTAGCCGGGTATTTGCTAAAAGAAATCCTAAAAACGACCTTAAATCTAATCCATCAATAATCCTATCCTTATTCCAAATTTACCTGTTTTCCATATAAGTTACACAATTTTTTAAATTCCAATTTCCAGAAATGTCTAATAGAGAAAACGGTTAAACACTAGCTTTTGTTATATCATTCCATTGTCCATTCTGAAATACTATATTTTTTATTTTAACTAACACTAAATTCTACCAATAAAAGTTACATTTGAATTCCCATACGTACATATTTCTTAATATTTTAAAACTTTCCAAATTATTCCAACTTCCTTCAATAATATCATGCTTAATCGTAACCAACACTAATTCCATCACAAATTCATTGTTCAACAAAATTTACACTTAAAATTCACATATACATTATCACAAAGTCTAGATGTACAAGCTTTTTAATTCCAAATATACTTTTATTTTTTAGGATTTTTAGAAACTATCAGTATTTCCATTTCCTACTTCTTTTCCAAAGAAAAACAACAGCTCACTTAACACATCCAACCTATTTGTTGGAACTATCCTCATGGATAACCCTTTTATTATAGCACATGTGAGTTTGCCAAATACCATGCACGGCTAACCTCCTTGTCAGGTCTGCAGGCAAAGTCCTACAAAAACTTGCACAACCATTTAAATTTTGCCATGTGGAGAAGCCACGTTACATTTGAAGCTGGTTTGATTTAATGTTACTTTTAACTGAACATCATAATCAACCTCCTACATCGCTGTTTACTGCCATATTACATGTCCAAATGATTACATTTTGACCAGTGTGTATTACTGGTTTGCGAATAATTAATTCGTTTTTCCATCGGATGAAATTATTTTCATTTAATTCACCCTCTTTCTTATGTTATTTCCGGGAATTTTTGTCATGGTAGTCTTCCTACTGGTTTTATGGAATGAATCCCGGGAAAGTATTTGTGGTATCATGTGATTTACTTTCGGTTAACCCTTATGTTTCCTTCTGTTCAGTAATATAAAATGAATACATTGTAACATATTGTATAAAATGATTAAATCATCTTAAATTTGATATTTGTGAATTCTACTACTGGGGTTTTTACAGTGTATTGCTATTATGTAATATAGATTTTATTTATTTAACCAGATTTTATAAAAAAAAAAGCTCTTATATTTGAGATGCACATTAATGAATTCGCTGTTTTTCACTTCATAATTTTAATGCTTTCTTAAAATGGCATGATTTCATTGTGAAAATTACTGAAATAAGTATTTTGTTTACCATTTTTGTGGTTTAAAATAATTTATGAACCTAAGTTCCATTCCAATATGTATTTTACAGAAATAATAATGCTTTTGTGGTTTTTAGGTTGATAGAACTAAATTTATCGAAGTGTCTTGCTTACTGAACACTACTATTCATGGGAATTATACAGTGTGCTTCAATATTAAGTTGTTTGTTCAAGATTAATTTTCTTCTTTTTGCATTCCGTATTTATTTTCTGTAAGGCCAAGGTGTTACATAGATTATAACATCTTACAATTTTAACGTTATGAGGTTCAGTGTTTTGAGTTGCTGTACGTAGGTTAAAAAATAACTGCTCTAAGAAAGATGGTTACCAAATGTATTAACAAAATAACTAAACTAAGGTAAATGTTGGAAATGTTCTTGACTTGTTTATTCAGTGCACAAATTTATTCTTGTTTTCTTGCAGTCAAAATAATTTTACAATTGTTGGTGTTATATTCTTCAATAACTTTTTGTTACAGTTCTTGCAAAGATGTACATGCTTTGAATATCATGTGTCTTACATATTCATTGTTTTGTGTATTTCTGTTAGTGAGGAAATGAGTAAATTGTTCATGTACGATGTTGAGACATTAATAGAACTTGTGGAAAGTGAACCCTATCTATGGGATAAAACAACTGATTGTTTTAGAAATCAAATCAAATAACAAAATGTGTAGAAGGAAATGTGTACATTTTTGAAGAAGATTTTCAACAAAAAGACAAAAAGGGAACTTATCTGGCACTGTCGCTCATTTTGATATTATTGGTGTGTGTAAAAATGAGCTTTGTCGGCAATGTACTGGAGCTGATCTCAACTTTGGTAGTGTATATGAAAATGCTTTTATCTTAAAACTTTGTTCCAGTATTCTTATTTTGATAATTTTTATTATTATACTGAACAAAAAAATATGTTATTTACATACTACTGAATTATATTAATTTAATACTTTGAAAATAATTATATTCTACTTTGTAGTTGCTCCACAAATAACACCATTTGATTTTGGTGAAGAAACATTGAATGCTGGCAATACAGCATCTATACAGTGTATTGTAACTAAAGGTGATCTTCCCTTAAAAATTGTTTGGTACTTAAATGGTAGATTAGTTGAACATTACGGAGGAATAGTTACTAGTTATTCAAGTAAACGTGTGACTTCTTTAACCATCGATTCTGTACGAGATGATCATATGGGGGAATATACCTGCAGCGCTTCAAATCAAGCTGGTTCTAGCAATTCATCAGCATACTTACATGTCAATGGTATATAGTTATTTTAAGTATTTTATTTATTTTTCACAGTCCCTCCTCAAATTATACCTTTTAATTTTGGTGATGAAGTAGTTAACTCTGGTGATATGGCTACTGTACAATGTGCCGTTAATAAAGGAGATTTTCCAATTAGATTTTTATGGAAGCACAACATTAATAATATTGATACAACCAGTGGCATATCTGTCACACGGACTAACAAACGAATAACGACTTTAAGTATTGATTCAGTCGATGCGATTCATAGAGGAAATTATACTTGCATTGCTAACAATTTAGCAGGAACTGCGACTTATTCGGCTGAATTAAATATTAATGGTATTTAATTTTAAGTATTGTATTTTATTTTTATATCCTGGAAATTTATCCACTTGTAATAGTTCTTCCTCAGATTTTACCTTTTGATTTCGGTGAAGCTCCAATTAATACAGGGGAAATGGCAACCATAAACTGTGCTGTAACTAAAGGTGATTATCCCATTAAAATAGCATGGAGTTTAAATAAAAAAAGTGTTAAAGACATTCGAGGCATCAGTACTGCACAGATGAATAAACGTATAAGTACATTAAGTATTGAAGCCGTTGAAGATAGGCATGCAGGAAATTATACTTGTACTGCTCAAAATCCAGCAGGGACCGTTAGCTTTGTTGCAGTATTAAATGTTAATGGTATTTTGTTTTTTAATTAATTGTAAATGATTTTATAATTTTTTGTTTTTCCTTTTCCGAGTTGAAATTACCAAATTCCATATATCTGTGACAAAATGTCAAGTAACGAAATGATATGAATAAACTTTACAGGTTGTTGACTGGTCGGTTTGGGGATTATTTAGTTTGAAAATAAATGCTCCGAGTATTGTGTATTTATTACAATTGTGACATTTGGAACCTGTTTTGTTGCTTTTTCGAAGGTTAAAAGGGTGCAGCCGTTAAAATACAATTACTTGATTGAAAACTTCCATTTAAATTTACACTAGCATTCTAATTTTTATAACTAGCAAAATTTTCGATGGTATCATTAAAACTATAAAAACGATTAAAACTAAATATTAACTGGTATGCCAAACATTTTCGTTGATACTTATTAAAATAATACGAGATGTCAACTTTAGAATAAGGCACACATGCTTGCTAAATAATATAATAAAAGTTAATATATGTATGTGAAGGCAGATCCGCGGTTTAGTTGGTATGCATGTGGCTATTGAGCCCAAGGTCCCGGGTTTGAATGCCTACATGGACCGCTTGAAAAATGTTAGGTGAGCATTTTTCGCAAAAATACGCCCTCGTTTGGATTAGAAGTAAAATTTAGGTCTTGTTTGTGGATGTTGTCATACACATTAAAGATTCCTACCTTTCTTGGAATGGCAAGGGTTTGGAAAAATTCAAAATTTCCAGGTAAAAAACTCGCTTCTTTTCCAATGTAGTATCTTCGGGTGGAGCATTGCAAATCAAATGTAGTGTATGTATTTAAAAGATAGTGTTATAATGCATGAGTGGCTTAATCTATATGTGTGTATCTCTTGTACTGAATCAGCTATTAAATTTATAAAGCAAACTGCACTTAGTTGTCAATATCACACTTACAATATAGACAGTTTTTTGTCCTTGACATGGCACGACTTTAAAAACACCATTTTGTAGTCTCGTTTTATTTCAACCACTTCAACATCAACAAAATTTGGGTTGTGATGAGTGGTTTGGGCATGCGATGATAGTATGCAGGACATCTTTCCAAGCTTGGTGTGACTTTTATGCTGCGTTATTCTCCTGCAAAGATACTGTTTCATTTGTCCAAGGTATAAGGCCCAGCATGAGCACTTCACTTGATATACGATATTGTTTAACCATTGTCAGTTCTCCGTCTTATCTTTGACTTGGGTCAATAGATTTCTAGTAAGTATATGTGATTTTTGTATTCAGAATTTTTGGCTAAAGATAGAGATTTTTGAATGTAGGGATGGTCTTTATTACATGCTAAATTGATGCTAGTTACCTGAATTAAACTTATTTTACAGAAGAGACGCAACAATGAATAATGCATCAACTACCTTCCAATGTTAAGTGGGCGAATTCTATAAAATCAAATGCAAACCTTTTTAGGGGTTTACAAATGTCAATACTTTCACTTATACCTACCTGGAAAGCTCTTTGAATTTTCTGCTAAATACGAAGTTGTTGAGTGCCAACTCACCTGATTTTAGTCTCGTTAGACGATGGGTGGTCTAAGAGACGATTTAAATGGTTTATTATTTCTGAAAACAGGTTGATGAAGCCTTGTGTACACTTTTTTCTCATCTATTAATTTAATATAAACACAAACAATAGTAAAACTCCAAGTCGTTCACCTAACCTATATCATTCAAAGATTAATATCACAGTATTTAACAAACAACAAAACAAATAAACTAAGATCTATCCCTAATTGGCAAGTATCCATGTATCTAAAAGAAAGGAACATCTTAAATTTATTCAATTGTAGTTATTCGACCAATTTAACTGATACACATAAATTTATGCAAATACAATTGCGGTGCTTCTCTCTATTAGAATCTCCTGTTTACATTACGCTTTTAACTAAGCGTGCACCAATGTAAAAGTCTTATTACCAATAGATGTTATATAATAAATGCTATATAGTCAATTAGTTTTAGTACAGAAAAATCTAATGATGAAAAAGTAATTGTATTTAAATCTGATGATTACTGTCAACACAGGTGTTGGTTTTGCCTTATTCTGAACAAGTGTTGATTGTGCAAAAGGAGAAAAGTGCAAAAGATTTAAAAAAAAAAGATTAGTACAAGCCGTGCTGTATTTAACAAGAATAAGAAACTGCTATGTTCGAAGACAACAAGCATAGAAGCAAGGAAAATATTGCTGAAAGCATATGCGTTGAATACAGTACTGTATGGCTGTGAAACGTGGACAGTAGAAGTCGACAGGAAGAATATAGAAGCCTTTGAAATGTGGTGCTATAGCTATATGAAAATATCATAGACAGACAAAATTATGTACAACGTGGTACTAAGAAATGGTAGGGAAGAAAATATGTAGAAAACAGTAAAGAATAGAAGAAATAGAATACTAGGACAGATACTAAGGCATGAGGAAATAGTGCGGCATATGTTATAAACAGAGAAGAGAAAAAAGAGAGGTGGGGCTAGATTAAACTATTGCACACAGATAGTGAAAGATGCAGGGTATAGAAATTTCAGGGAAATGTGTAAGTCAGCTGAAAATAGAAAACAATGGAGGTACACGTCCAATCAGTTCTGGCACTGAAGACCTAATTAGCAGGTGGAAATCAAAAATTCTATGACACAGCTTGTTGATAGGATACAAAGCTCAAGCGATCTTGTCATATAGGACAAAAATGAAATTGTAAGTAATCCATTAATCCAATGTGTTGACAGAAAGCATCCACTCCAGAAATACTTTCACATGTAACGGAACATTTCTCAAATCCGCAATTACCTTTGTGTTTGGGAAGTTGTTTCACTACTGCGCGACTTTCAAAGCTATCATTACGAATTACTAAACCTTTTCCCTTGCCCGTCGATGATTGCTTGGCAATTGATTAACTGAAGATGAAAGCTTCAAGTGAAAGATCGAAATAATCCCCTCTTATACTATGTTGGTATGTATAAATTACAATATTTCAAGGGATTACCTTATTGCCTTCGTTTACATGGTTTGTACGACTTGAATTGCCTTAAGGTGGAAGTCTAGGGTTTTTCGGGGCGTGAAAGTGGTTATACGTATTCCCACAGTTTCTATTTAATATTGACTTTTGTGTCATGGGTTCAGTACGCCCTAAATTTTATGCTGTTTTATGGGTTTCTGTCTGTTTACGTAATTTACAATGCTTTTGGTTTCTTTCAATTCATCCGAATGGTTACGAAAACACTTTCCTAAGCTAAAATATGTTGGTATTTTTCTAATTTAATATATCTACTCTTAAATCACGATCTTTATTGCTGGTTGTAAAAGAATGAACTGGGTATTTTACTGTTTATGTCCTACCTTAATATTAAAATGAAATGTAAACCGCTCAAGCTTCTATAAAATTTTAACGGCATTTTTGCATTAACACTCATTCCACTATCTTTAATTAATAAATGCATTTCTATTCACGAGTATATGCATAATTAATGTATTTGCACACCTTATGAGTGGTGGTAAGTTGATTTTTATTTTGTTGACAGTCTGTTGTATTGAATTCTGCAAATAAAATATTATTCACTATAGATTTAGGAAAGCCATTGTTGGTAAAAATATGTTGAAGCTCCAGAAAGTTTGTTTATAGAAATATGTAATCCCGAATTTCTACCAAAAAAACCTTTTGGACCTTTACTTTGTTGGGATACACCTGCATGGTAACAGAATATCCTCAGTCAAAGCAACATTAGCTAATTGTTTATTAGAAAGATTCACTTCAACATCGTAAGGGTTCTTGAATAATCTATCAAACTTGTTTTTAGAGATTTGCCACCAGTGATGACACTTAGTGGTCAAAATATTTATTTTAGTTTTTAAAATTATTCATGATTAGTGGGTTTTATTATAGGTATTAATTTTTACGTGCTTACATTTATATAAACGTGTTTGGGAGATATTTTTATCGTTTTGTTGGTTTGGCATCATTCACTTTGTTTTTGTTATTCTTGCATGATCCTGTTGCGCATAGTAGAGTATTATTTGAAACCTAAGCTATTTGAAAGAGACACACAATGTAAATACATTCATTACATGATGCCGTTCTGAGATTTTTCCAGTAACCTTTTAATTATGCAGTTTAAGACAGTACTTGTAGAATACCTCTTGTTCATTGTACATTTCCAGTTGCCACTTTGGAGTTTGGTACAAGGTTGTATGACTTCGAAGGACTTATCAAACAATAACACACCACTCTTGACCTATTGTGCCAATTGAAAATTCAAAGTCACTTCCTGTTCCAGGTATTTGTAAATTGTTTTGAAGAATAATAACTGCACTAATTGATCAGATCACTTTTATATGATAGCTACATGTATATAACAGCTAGCCAGATATTACTAAACCATTATGACCATCAAAACTACAATTAAAAAATTATTTTTTTTAAAATTTGACAATTTTGTTAAATTTATTACATTTTAAATTTTTAAGCAATGTATGATGGTAATATTTCTTATAATATAAACAAAAAGTACAGTAGGTCATTGAATGCTTGCTTTGAGGGCGTAATAGAGTTCACAGAAATTGCACACAAATTATTTAATTCACTTTACAAAATGAACATGCAAATTAATTATATCTTTACTTGCCTTATGGCCATCTAAATATTTACATTCTAAGGTAAAGAGAGTTAATTAACCCCTTTTGATTACTGCATTTTAGCAAGCTAAATAACTAATGATTATTGTTTGTCTACGTAATACAGAGAGATCAAATGCTTGCAGCAGAATTGTTGGTTTTTCTACAACATCAGGAATAAGACAAAGATAAAAGAAATGCAATTATTAACAGGTAACCTCCACTACATTGTTTATAAGGCACTACTGCCACATAAACAGCTAACTATACGCAAGCTCTAGACAGAAATTATTATCATGACCGCTTCCAACACTTGTTCACACAATCCCCTCTACATTGCCCATTCTGATTGATCACGAAGGTGACATTTGCAAATAACAAACCATGTGAAGGTCTTAACTAAAAATACAGAGTAAAGAAATTCCCTAAACATTGCCAGGAAACAAGATCTCAAAAATACATAATTATAAAGCTACTTCCGAAAACTCAGAGGATAATTCACACGGCCTATTTTCTAACTAGATTATTACATGTAATACCCCGAAATTAATTATAAAAAAATCCCTTATGATTAATTATTATTGAAATAATTTGTGAAGCAACTTGAACCGTAACATGGTATTTCTAAAATACAGACTACTCTATACAAGTAGTTGTTGTATAAAAGTGGTTTGCATAAATTTAATTGTCGGTTTCTGCAAATTTGTTCTACCAAGTGAGACAAATGTCTCTTTGTATCCAAATCGAGATATTCTAATTAATGTTCGTGTTTTTGTAGTTATCTTTGCCGTTAATGTCCATATTTATTTGCTACATATGTAGATGTGCCATCCCTCTCTGTACCACATCTACCCATGGCTGAACATCACACTCCAAAAAAGAGACTAGGAGTGTAGATTTTTTTCCGAATGGCTGTTTTCCTATACGGCAAGATTAAGCTAGTGTGCTAATTGTAAATATATAGAGTTGTCCTTCCAATTAATTTGTAGAAAAGTAAAGACTATATTTTAGTAATTACAATTCAGTAATTTTACAATTAGTACATTTACTATATAAGTTTTTAAATCCTCCTCCTCATTCTCTTTTTTGACCAATTTTTTCAATAATCCTTTTTTGGCATCCTCCTCTTTCTTTTATTTCCACTAGTTTTTCTTTAATTTCTTTTTTATTTCTTGAGCCATTTTAAAATTGTCAATTTTATTTAAAAAAATGGTTTTCTGAAATTTTTAAGAAAAATCATTATAATTTTCTATCCAAAGAATTTAAAAAAAATCTTTAAATTTTTTAAGATAACTTTGAATTCACCTTCTTATACACCAATATATCTAATAATGCAGTTTTCAGTCATACATTTTTCTTTTTATTATTTTTAATCTTTATTTTACTGCAGTTCTTCCACATATTACTCACTTTGATTTTGAAGGAGAAGCAAATACAGGTGATAGTGTACAGCTTACTTGTTATATTAGTAAAGGTGATTCACCTCTTTCTATTACGTGGACACTTAATGGCAAACCAGTTAGTATAAATTCTGGTGTTTAATAGGCGATAAAACAAGTTTATTGAGCATAGCATCAGTCCAAGCAACTCATGCTGGTGAACATACATGCATCGGTAAAAATCCAGCAGGAACAAGTAGTTACTCTGCAACTTTACTTGTTAATGGTATTAATTTGTAATTTATTTAATTTTCCAGTTCCTTTAATTTTGTAACTCCTATACTTTAGTTTTTACCAATTAACAAGTCTTATTATTTATATAGTTCTTCCAAATATTGCACCTTTTCATTTTGATGGAGAAATAAATACTGGTGAGAGTGTTCAACTTACCTGCTACATTAACAAAGGTGATCCGCCTATTTATGTATTATGGACGCTGAATGATAAACCTATTGATACGGATTCTGGCATATCTATACTGCCAATTGGTGATAAAATGAATGTTTTGACAATAAGTTATGTAGAAGCAGAACATGCCGGTGATTTTACTTGTACTGCCAGTAATTCTGCCGGGTTTGTGAGTTATACAACAACGTTATATATTAACGGTATTTTATTAGTTATTATCTTAGCGTACTTCAAATTTTTTAATTTTTTTGCTATGTTTTTCCAGTCCCACCACAAATTTTACCCTTTGAATTTGGTGAAGACCCTATTAATGCTGGCGAAATGGTTTCTATAATGTGCACTGTTAATAAAGGTGATTTTCCACTTAACATTACTTGGAGTTTAAACGGAAACTCTGTTGGGGTGATTGGTGGAATTAACATTTTACAGACAAACAAACGAATAAGTCAATTAAGTATTGAATCAATAAAAGCTGAACATGCTGGAGAATTCATATGCACTGCTATGAATAAAGCAGGATTTACAACACATACAGCATTTTTGCATGTTAATGGTAGTGTGCTTACTTATAATTGCATTCTATGTCCAGTATGTTACTATTTTTTTATCCAAGTTGTTTAACATTTTCAGTTCCTCCTCAAATTTTACCTTTTGATTTTGGATCGGACCCATTAAATGCTGACGATATGGTCTCTGTTACTTGTACAGTAAGCAAAGGCGATTTACCTCTTAATATAACATGGGCTTTAAATAACATTCCACTTCAAAAGTTACAGGGGATTACTATATTACGCACTAATAATCGAATTAGCCAATTAAGCATAGAAGCAATTCAAGCACACCATGCGGGTGAATATGCTTGTATCGCATCAAATCCTGCAGGAACTACAGCTCATTCAACTATTTTGAGTGTTAATGGTATATTATTTACATTGTTAATTGTTCTCCTTTTTCCTAGTTTTACCAAAACTCCAACCTTTTGCTTTCGGCGATGAACCATTGTACTTAGGGGAATCGACAACAATTCAGTGTAGCGTTACATCTGGAGACTTGCCTGTTAAATTTACGTGGATGTTAAATGATCGTCCATTATCTGAAATAAATGGAATTAGTATTGGTGCATTTGGAAAGAAAACATCTGTTTTAAATATCGATTCACTTTTAGAACACCATGCTGGAAATTACACATGTTTAGCTGAAAATCAAGCAGGGCACACTAGTTATTCTGCTGAATTAATTGTAAAGGGTACATTAGTTTTAGCAATAATATTCTGTGTTTACTTAAAAGTTTAATCCTTCACTTATCCTTTTAGTTCCACCTCAAGTTACTGCCTTTCATTTTGAAAATAATCCATTAGAAGAAGGAAAATATACACAAGTAACATGTTTGGTAGCTGAAGGTGATTTGCCCATAGAAATTATTTGGACGTTAAATAGTCAAAGTTTAAACAATTTTCCAGAAGTATCTGTAGCTAAAACGGGAAAGCGTAGCTCTATTTTATCAATAGAATCTGTATCTTACACTAATGCAGGCAATTATTCATGTGAAGCTACAAATAAAGCAGGCCGTGCAGTTCATAATGCAGAACTACAAGTGAATGGTTATTGGTTTTATTATCAAAACACAATTAATACAGCATGCTTTTACTTTTGTATTTTTCTTTGTCCTTCTCATTCACTTTTTTTCCAATTTATTATCCCTTTTGCATAATATGTGGTTAGTGATCTAATTTCCAATTGAAGAATATATTTGTTTATACATTATTTGCAAAGTTTTGAAACCGATTTTGTTTTTAAAATCAGTAACGTTTTGTGGAATATGACAAAATTTCGAGTTCTTTGTATGATCAACGAAAATAAATAATGAAAGACATATTGTAGTTAAAAGCAAATATTCATGATTCGTTCAATGCCATTAATTTCATACAATGTTCTGTCCACTTTTTGCTGTACTGCTGTGAAACGACATTCCCTTTAGGGGTTGAAATTTCAGAGAACATTTTTCATTCTGTAACTTTGACTTCTTATTTTGTATTCCAAAACTGATTTTGAAATTCAAATATTTAAACTTCGAATGTGATGATCAACTTCGTATTGAAATTTTTCTAATCAAGGTTTCAGGAGTGCTCAAATACTATTTTTAATTAAAAAAATTTCAAAATAACTAAAAAGTAAAGTAATTGATAAACAAATATAGTTATGACATTGTTAACAAAAGTAAATATCGGCTTAATAGAAAGTACAAATATTTTGGACTTTTAAAATAAAGGATATAAAAACTAGTTCTTGAAGAGCAGAATTACTAAGATTATATGATTTCTTGTCAAAAGTCCTAGTGTAGGCAAGTTTATTCTGCTTCTACCTTGATTTATGGTATTTGCTTTATTTGCAAAACTTTTATATTATTGTAAAAACTACAAAATCATTATAGAGCTTAATTCATAAGATAATGGCATAAAAATGAGTTTACAGACAAAAGTATCATCACAATGATTTTTGTTCAAAACTAGCGTGCTACACAAAAGGATTGTATATGGTCTGCATCTACGGAAGAAGTATGTGGAAAGCAGTAAAAAATAGGAGAGATAAATCATAGAAAACATGCCAAGGCACGAGGGAGTAGTGTGGCATATACTAGAAGCAGAGAAAGGAAAAAGAGAGGTACATATAGACCTAGATTGGGCTGCTGCACTCAGATAGTGAAAGTCGTAGACAATAGGAGTTTCGGGGAAATGTGTAGGTTATCTCAGAATAGAAAACAATTGAGGTATGCATCCGACCAGTTTTAGGAGTGAAGACATAATGACCATGATGCCATTACTATTGAATTTTTGTTTCTAGATTTTTTTTATGGAATTTGCAGTTCTTCAACCATTTTACCTCTTGTCAGGAAGAGGCTAAGTAATGGGAACCTTATCGTCTTCACTGATTTTTGTTTAATGGGTTGCATTAAGCATATTCTGATGCTTTAGACAATATGAAGTGACACTACAACAAGTTACTGTTACAACCTTTTTACTCAGTTTTTTTTTTGGCAAAATGTTTCAAAGGCAGTCTTGTCAGAAGGTGCCAAAAAATGTTAACGGAAATTTTTTTATTAAAAGGTGGCCCGCAGTGAAATAGAGGTGAAAATAATGACCAACATTATTTAGAAATATTCCGGGAGAAGTTATGGCTAACTGAGATCATGTCCATAGAGGCAAGATCGGGGAATAATGAAATTATAGTTAAAATTTTAACTTAAAAAAAAGTGGATGTCACCTAACGAGAAAGATAATAATGAAAATGGGGGGATAGGAGGACCTCTTTTAGGAATGAGGTTAATAATTACACCAAAATTATCTAGCTTTTACAAATAAGAAGAAATACGGAAAGATGCTTTAAAATTTAACCAACCTTTATTGGTACATTATTCTGCATAAAACATTATCTTAAACCAAAATAGCGATTAACAAATCTAACAGTATGGCAAATGGACAAACAGAAAGTGTACACTATAAAACCCTTGGACACTTCAAATATATAATTCAACAAACAATTGACAAACACGTGAAGGCTTTCAATTTTCTTTACAAAAATAATAACCACATTAATATGTTCCTTACCTGTGAGTTGGAAACCAGCAGGAACATCCAACAAGTTGAAAATGAAGATACCTAAATGCATATTTAATATATGATTTAAAAGGTACACAAATAAAACCAAGCAAAAATTTTAATAAATTTAATACGCTTACAGAAGATACATTCTTCTGCATAATTGGTAAAAATTCTCAGAATAATAAAAAGTAAGATGCTAAGGAAAGAGAGTAATTTTTGAAGCAATTGATAACATTAATATAACACTTTACCATTCTTTAGAAATAAAAGAAGGAACTTAAATAATATTAAATCTTATGTAAGAACTGACATAATTGAGGTCGATGTACACACTTCGTTTACAGAAATTTGGACAAGCTTCAACTTTTCTTTATGCATTGAAACTATTACATTCTTTAATATTTTTAATAATTTATAGTTGGAAATATTATAGAAAAAGTAGTGTTTAGCAAAAATTTTGAACGATCAATATGTTAGTCAAGAACAAGTTACTTTAAAAATCGCGACATGAAATTTCCATAAAATTTTACTTGTGTGGTTTATGTACCATTAAATTGCAGAATAAAACTTGTACCAATAGAAAGTTTTTGAACGCGAAATAATGATTGAAACCTACCTTCAACAGTGTGTTAATTATCTCCTGCAGAAGTACACCAAATTCTTGATACCAACTAATCAGCCTTGTATAAGATAGCTTGGTGTGACAGTCTTCACAGTGTGCTTTGTATTTATTTAATACCATTCGTTGTTCGAACACGTTCAAGAGTAAAATAAGAAACAATGCATTCTCTATCATTTGTGGGAAACGAAATTAATAAAAAAATAATATCATTTTTTATTACGTAAACAGAAATTCTAGTGGTTCATATAGTGAACTTTTATTATCTCAATTTAATATTGAAACTCTTGAGCACTGAACTTAAAAATAGTGTATTGTATATCTAGTAGTAAAAGCTTAACATTCCCGGATGACACGAAGATTGCCTGTCGAGTTATTCATTTGTAATAAATAAAATGCCCTTTCCGTGCATAAAAATAACTAATTTTGTGTCTTAATTTTGTGTATTAAAACATGTTTTGCCGTAAATGCAAATATTTTCCATAAAAAATGCAACTAATTTGCATCATAAAGCCATTAAAGCCATAAATTAATCATATTAATTACCCTGTGTATTACATAAATTCAATTTAAATAAAACATGTTCTTGAAAGTTTGAGAGGAATTGAGAAGAAATACATCAACTTCGTTGAACTCATTAATAAAGAAACGTTTATTCCAAGAAGCGACCAGAACGTTGTAAAACCCAGAAAATGTAATAAACATTGATAAGAAACATTTATGATCTTTCGCATTTCCTGTAAGATAGGAGACCACGTGCATTAACTTTATGCATTAAATAAAGATGGACAGCGCACATAAATCAATACTAACGAGGTAATAAAACGCGGCAATTTTAAACGCTAATGAGTTTTCTTGAAAATCTTGCGTCATTACGGTGTAAAATATTCCATACAATACTGGTAGGTTCTAGAAACGAGATAATTTTGTATATAAACACAGAACTTTGATTAAAAGATTCATTCATAAATTCGATTACGAAAAATGTTACTTTGAGAACGTAATTTCGAAGCTGTTGTTTTGAAGCATGCAATACGCATATTGTAATTTAATAATTAAAATGGAACAGTGAATAAAGAAGTAAAGTTAAACGTAACCTGCATAAAAATTGAAATTATTAAATGTTATTATTTACATTGAAGAGGGAGAATTCTTCAATATAATGCTACTTTTATTAAATAATTGGAAGGAAGATTTAAGCGAATATGCATGATTTTGTATAAACTGGAATTTGAACGTCAATTTAAAATAAAGCCAAGAAGCCGAAGATACTCAGTACTGTTAATTACCAATGAGAAAAGCACTTCGTGAATTTTTGCAAGTATTGTTTGTACTGATATTTGAATTTTGTGATTGAGTTTAAGATAGAATAAGTCCTAATCATTTTATTGTGTAAGAATCTTTACCAGGAAAGTTTATGATCAGAGTTCAAAACACTCAGACCTTTTTAATAGATTATCTGTCAAGGATTTTTTGGCCAAACAAACCTTACATGTGTGAGAATCAAAGCTATGTAAACTATCCATAAGAAAAGAGATTTAGTTCTGTAAATTTAAATTAAGGTAAGGAACATTTTTATAACTAAGTACTTGTAGAAATATTTGATGTTTGAAAGAAACTATGTTGTAAATGTTCTATAACCTGAGAAAATATTTCATACTGTATAAATGCTTTATGATATTGCTCTGTTTGATTTTATTTTAGAAATTTCAACATTTCCGTTGAGCTAGCCATTTCTACCAATTTCTACTAAAAAACGCTCTTATTTATGAGGTATTTATTGTATGAAACATGAATATCGACAATCTCACTGTTCTTTTATCACTAATTATTCTAAAAGCTTCCTTAAAGCAACATGATTAAGGTATAAAAATTTACTGTTGCAATTGATTTATTTATAGAAACTAAGTACGGTAATTAACCATGATTACATCTTTGTATTAGAATTCATAATGTGTAGCATTGAAAAATGTTTTTCTTTTTGCAGTTTTGAAATAAGTTATTGACTTGAGTTACGTTCCACTATGTATTGTACAAAAATGATAACTATGATTTTGCGGTTTAAGTTTCTTGCCAGAATTTCCTTTATAGAATCAAAAATTATTGAAATGCATGCTTCTTTGTGAAATCATAATACGAGGGACATTTTTAAGTAAGGGCAATTTGTAAATAAATAAACAAAGAAACATACTATTTTCAAACAACATTTATTTTTGAATTCACCGTATTTTTTTCTATTTTTCTACATAGTTGCCTTGCTTATTTAGTTACTTATCCTATAATTAAGTTTTAAATGTCTTCTTCATAGAAATCTGCCGCTTGCTTTGCTAGCCAAGATGACAGGCCATTTTCACCTCTTCATCATTGCCAAAGTGCTTGCTGCCAAGGTGGTTTTTAGGTTACGTAATAGATGAAAGTCACTTGGTGCAACATCTGGCCTGAAGGTGAGGGGATCAATAACACCCCATCCAAAAGAGTCGATCGTGTTTTTGCTTTGAGTTAGCAGTCTGGTGTTGTGAAGAAGCAGGAGTCCTTTTGTCAACATGCAACTTCGTTTTTTCTGGATCTCTTCCCAGAGTTTGGTCAGTGTTGCACAGTATGTTTCAGCATTTATGGTTCTCCCTTGTGACATAAACTTTACCAACAGAACCCTACATTTAATTTTCCAATGCTCCACTCAAAGGTACTACATTGGCCAGAAAGTGAGTTTTTTAACTGGAAATTTTGAATTTTGCCAAACCCTTGCTGTTCTAAGCAAGGTAGAGTTCTTTAACGCATGCGACAACACACATATGAGATCTACATTTTACCTCCCATCCGAACAAGGGCTTATTTTTGTGCAGAATGTCCGCCTAACCTGTTTAAGCTGTCCGTTTCAGGAATCAAACCCAGAATCTTGAGCTTAGTAGTCACAAGTGAACCAACTAGGCTACACAGCCGCCCACTAACAGAACACCATCTCTGTCCCAGAACACTTCTTACATTTTAAAGTTCAAATTCTTACATTTTAAACGTTCATAAATACAGCACAAGCGGTATATTAGACACCACAGCAGTTGGTAGCGCTAATCTTTATACAGATTTTGGGCGCTCCCATCTGACAATGATGTCACCAATGCACAAATTTAATACGCAAATAACGGAAAATATAAATTTAAGACAATAGTTTATAGCAGCGAAATACTCACATGAATATGTCCCTGAGTTAAAGTTGGCTTCTGTTGAAGTCCATCAGGGCTACTGATGGCCCTTTTAAGGCAATTAACGGGGGGTACGCCCAACGCTCTTCCAAAGCGCTCGGACCAGCTCCGGCAGTCACAGTTGCTACCAGGACTCGTTCATCTAGGGTCGTGGCCTCCGGTTCTCCCTAGGCTGCTTACTAAGTTATCACCTACCTATGCAGGGAACGGATAAGGAAACATGGTATAAGGGCGATAAACAGATAAGCAAGGCAAGGATCTACATAGATATAAGATAAAGGCACGATACGATACCTAACACGACCACACTTCTTGAAGTCCCCAGGCAAAACAGCCACGTTACGGAGTCTCACGGAAACACTTCCCCCACTTTTTTGTCCTTTCACGCGTCGGCGCGAAATTATTCGTCCAACCCACTTTTGATGTGACGGAAATACGTGCACCGAGTCTTTTGAATTTATGGCGCGAAACTTCCGCACATCAAAATTAAACTAAAAAAAATGTTTAAGTGCCAATATGGCACGTAACACACTATTGCCATGATCATCACCGTCCTCGTCCTACTGACTCCAATAGCTCAAAGCACATTCCAATCTCTTTTTATGGTTCTCCTTTCGAAAATTCAAATTTTTAATCATAATTTTATAAAAAGCACCTTGTAACTTGAGGAAAACTTATTGAAAGATTCCTAATTGTGAATCTTCTGACTGTGAATATTTGCAGTGACAGCAGCATCCAACACATCTGAAACAGACGTTGGCCTGAGCGGAATTCATCATGGACGTTTTTAAGGTCGGCTTTGAACTCTCAAACCCACTTCGGCACTTTTTTTCACTCGTTGCATAAACTTCACTAATTGGTCTGTAAATATCGATTGCCGATGTGTTCGTTGCAGTCAGAAAACGTATGATTGACCATATCTTGCACACTGCAGATAATTCAATAATCTTGAATATTTTGAATACAATGATGCATATAGGTTAGTTACAGATTTGCAACTGACAGGAGGTTGTTAGTATTTGATGCCAGGAGATGGGTTATGTGCTCATTACGTGGGAAACGTTAAAGGCGATAAAGCAAAATGGATCTTACTTAAAAACTTCTATACAGGGTATATCTGAATTTATTCTGCAAGTTTAAAATTAATTTTTCCTTTCCTATCTGGTTTTTATCTGTGACTGTATTACAAGATGATATATCACACTTACTGTACTTGAATGACTCAATAGGATCTTGGAGCTGCAAAAAGATCTTTTCACTATACCATTTTCATTATGTCCATAAACATAAATTAAATAGCTCACTTGTTGACTTAATGGGTCTGTTAAAACCACGGCTTGTTTTACTGTACATTTAGATGTTCTCTCACTAGAGCTTGATTCCCTAAAGAATTTCCTTAAATGTATAAATGAATATATTACATCTTAATCCAAACCAAAAGAACCCTGCACGAGACAAGTTAAGACATGCTATCTTTAAAGGCTGTGCACTTCAGATGACACAAAGAAAATCAAAAAATCTCTTATTGGAAATTATATATGTGTTACGTCGATATTTTGTCAAATAGAAGAAAGCAAGTTCTTCGACACAAGAAGGTCGTCAAGAAAGATGCAATAGCAATTTTTGCAACAGTCAATCAGAGTGCAATAACATGTGAATAACCAAAGGTGAAAGATATAATGTTAAGTTACTAAATGTGTCCTTTATAAGGAACTGTAAAGACATTTCCTTTTTTATTTTATAATTTAATTGATTGTTTCAGTTCAACCCCATATAACTGCGTTTCACTTTGAAAACAATCCAGTACAGGAAGGAACATTTGTACAAGTTATGTGTTCTGTTACTGAAGGTGATTTACCTATTGAAATAAAGTGGTTTTTGAATGGTCAGAATCTTGGAATGTTTCCTGCGGTATCAATTGCTAAAACTGGGAAACGGGGTTCTGTTTTAACTATAGATTCTGTATCGTATACAAATTCTGGAAATTATAGCTGTGAAGCCACTAATAAAGCTGGCCACTCTGTTTATGTTGAAGAACTGCATATTAATGGTTATTTTTAATTTAGTTTTTGTTTATTTAAAATTTATTTTGTATCCAATATTTCCTCTAACAACTCGAATAACATTTCCTTAAATTTAAATGGAACAACTGTGTTAAATCATGTTAGACATTCTACTTTGATCATATTTTTTAGACTTCTTATTGAGAAATTTTGTATTGTGATTGGAAACATTTTTGACATTCGAGTACTCTTCAATTTTTTAAATGCTTTCTTATTTGAAAGGAGCAGTTTTGTGGTATCCTGTTTCCTTTATGGTTTTGGTGTATTTATATATTTATAGAGATGCCAACAAATTGTGGCTAATAAAGAGAATTAGCATTGCGTTGTTTTTATTGTCTGATAGGTTGTGTAATATTGTATAAATGGATTAGTTGTGTTTCAAAACTCTTCCCATGATCATCAGATTGGTGAAGATTATTCCCAGATTTCAAAATTTACTTAATACGCTGATTTGAAGTTGAAATACTATATTTTGTAGCCAAATTTAATTGATTGGGTCTATTAAATTTTTCACATCCATGCTGACAAATATTTCTTCATTATAGAGTTGCAGCTTTAGTTAAATATGCAAATATTTCCTTTTCACCATGTCTATCAGGACTGAAGTTTTCAAAATCTATGTGCAGAATAAGATATGTTGCTTTAGTAGAATTTTGAAATATAAATGCCTTATTGATTTCTAAATTAATCTTTTCTCGTTGTGCTATTGAAATATCAGAAATGTCAATCAGATAATGGTAATGGATGAAGCGTTGTAAACAACCTTCATAATATACATTAAATAAATGAAAATGAATTACGTTTTCAAAACAGCAGCGTAACTGTTAGGTTTCACTTTTGAACACATTGGCTGCAGTCACAGTTATGTTTATAAATACTTAACAAACCTATTCATTATATATGCTTTATTAGTCATTGCACAAAGTTATAATCCTGGCGTATAACCCATCAACCTCCCAATCGTGTCAGTATAAAGACGTTCCTTTCTAAAGTTTAATAAAAATCGTGTTCACATTATTACCTTATACTATTCCGAGTTCTTCTTGAAGATCTAGATCTCAAACAATATTAAAATTGTATATACCTTGTACAACAATAGCAGTGCATGCGCTTAATACTACCAAACAAAATACAATCACGAATTACACTCGTTGAAAAATAACTTAGAAAAATTATATAAACCTTGTGGTATAGCTGTACATTCACATTAAGTACTTAGACGTATATTTAATCAACTATTACAAAGATAACTGTTTAATACTTATTCAATCTAATATTTTTGACATAGAAAGTTTACAGAAATTCTAATTAACTATCTCTTATTGTAGCAGTTTCAATTTTTAATTCGGATGCCAGGATGTGGAGCTAATGTTGCAGTTTTTTCTTCAGCCCCACGCTGTTGGGCCAATGTAGCAAATTTATTTTTATATAGATGCTGTAAGTAAATGATTGCTCATTTCGAGTCTCAAAGTGTTGGGAGTTAATGTAACAGTAGTATTTTTTTTGCCCTAGGGGCAAGATCGAACAACCAATTTGAATTTAAAAAGACTTGAACTTTTTACGCGTGCGAGGTGGAACAATAAAAACTTGCTGTGCCGGTGGCTAGCTTGGTTATTATCCCATGGGGGATCATGAAAAGGGCAGGGTGTAAATATTCTTCGCGAAACAGAGGACCAAATGAAGTGAAGCTGGACACCACTGTATCTAGCAAAAGGATGGGATTTTAGGGTAGATACAGGAACCCTATGTTAGTGGATCGTTTAAAATTTTTAATTTACTCTTTAGAAATGCAACATATTAAAATCAGAAGGTATCCATTATATAACAAATAATTTTTATCCATTAAAAAATTAAATAAGTTCACGTGTGTTAGTGATACCAAAAAATTATTAGTTAAATAACATGTTGTTTTTTATGATTTATATGACTATCAGATCTTATGCTCATATAAATCATAAGAAACAAAATGTTGTATAACTAATAATTGTTTGATATCACTGACACAAATGAATTTTTTAAAATTTTTTATAGGATAAGGGTTATTTGTTATATAATACATACCTTCTGATTTTAATATGTTACATTTTCTAAAAAGGGTAAATTAAAAATGTTTAACTATCCACTCAGATAGGATTTCTGTATCTACCCTAAAATCCCATCTTTTTGCTAGATACAGTGGTATCCAACTTCATTTCATTTAGTCTTCTGTTTCATGAAGAATATTTCAACCCTGCCGTTTTTATGATCTCCCATGGGATAATAACTAAGATAGCCACCGGCATAGCAAGTTTTTATAGTTCCACCTCGCACGTGTAAAAAGTTCAACTCCTTATAAATTCAGAATTGTTGTTCTATCTTGCCCCTAGGGGCAAGATCACGCAACGTGTTATTTAAAAGAATAAAAACGGTTACATTGGCCTAATGTGGTTGGTTGAGGAAAAAATCTGCTACATTGGCCGTATCCTGGGACTCGAATTAAAAATCGAAACATTCACTACATTATGTGATTGTATAATACGTTAAGTGAATTCTGCTATCTTCTATTTATTTATTCAAGAATTAAATCAGAATTCCTCTAGAACTTTTGCATTATGGAACCTAACCACAATAATTTAAACTAAATAACCCCAAGTACCAAGTGCGGTGCAAATTATGTATCAAAACTACCGTGGATTTTAATCTAGAGTATTCGAATTTTGTAACTTAGCTGCAGCAGGTATTTTTAATATAATAGCATTGACGGAAATATGGTTTACATCTAGTGTAGCTAATGTTGAATACTTTGCTGCTAATTATTTAGTATACAGAAAAGGGAGAGAGAGATTATGATGTATTTAAGGTATCGAGAGGTGGTTTTCTATTAGCTGTCTTACATACATTTATTTTTCTCTCCAAAATATATTATTTTTCTCATAAAAATATGACAATACTAGCAGTGGACATTGTTAAGTACAAATTTCTTTATCAACTAACAGTAAACTGGTAGTTTTGGTTATCGACATACCTCCCTCTGTCTTTTCCTGAATACAAAATGTTTTTAGAAATGATGGACACCTTGGACTTCAGTAATTATACTGTGTTTATTCTGGGAGATTTCATTATGCATAGAATAATATCAACAGATGTGCTACCACAGTAAATCATTTTATAAATCTACACAACTACACAACAAGAATCTGAAGGCAACCTAATTAAGGAACCAAAAAGACTGTGATTATATGTTCAAAGAAAAAAGAGAACCTCATATACCAGGAATCATGTCCTACCATGGCGACAAACTATCTTCTCCACAAACTATAGTAGATGCTTTTGCGAATATTTTAGTAGTGTTTATCCAGTATCCGACCTAACTAAATTTAAACCTTGTACTGATCTGACAAATGTTTGTTATGGCAGTGTTAATATTACAGTTATTGTTGAACGAAATATTAATAGCTTTGCAAAAGGCAAAGAATTCACTTACAAGTGGTCCAGGTAGAGCGCCTAGTTTTCTTCTGAAAGATTGTGTGAGTGTATCAGTCAAATCTTTGTATATAATCTATATTGTAATAATTAGAAGTTTTAAATTTCCAGCCAAATACCAATCTTTAAAAAGATTGACCTTGCTGATGTTAAGAATTACAGACCAATTTGTCTGCTAAATAATTTTGCAAAAATATTTGAATAATTTTATACAACCACATTCATGGAACCATTAAACATTACATATCATTGATCCAGCATGGGCTTATGAAGAAAAGATCTACCACTACCGATTTAGCTCTTCTCAAGTAATTCCTCTTTCAACTTTGGCTGAAAGAGGTCAGGTAGATGTGATCTACATCGATTTCAGTAGAGCGTTTGACAAGATTGGCATTTATATTTTATATTCTAAACTATTCTTTTTGCATCTGATACATCTCTTGTTAACTTACTTCTGTCTTATCTGGTGGTCAGGGTGTAGAATGTCAGGTATAGCAATTTTGTATTGCTACAACCTCGGTTTGGTCATCGACTGTTACATGTTAAACATTTCTTGATCCTTACATAATGAATTTTGTGATATAGGCATGCAAACTTGTATGCCAAAGTTATAACAGGTTTTTGTTTACATTTTCGCTTTCTGGTGACTGAGTTGAGTTTTCAGGGAGCCGTAGTCCGGATTCTCATAAGATTTTCATCACATCACTTCGACCAAAACACAACCATTCTAGTTGAGCCTCGGTATTAAACTAAAGTCTGTAATTCTCGGCAGAAATAGTTCAAGACCCAATAAAATTTAACATCATTTTCCCGAACATGATAGGAAAATCCCCAAGACAGCTTAGCAGATTTGCACTTATTACATCATTCTATACCTATAATGTAATTAGTAACATAAACTAAACATGGCTGGATTCAGCAAAAAATAGAACTTCTTTAACTTTTAGGCAAAACACAGTAAATTTAATGAATATAAAAAATGGAAACTGGTTATCCAATTATTGAAAAGGCATGTTACGTGTTAAATCACTTAACACATAGCAGTATTTCGAGTTATTCCCTATACAGATGACACGCAAATACTTTTGAAAATTTGCTGGTGAATGATTGCATCTTTCTTTAGGAATGTTTAAACTATCTAGTATCGTGTGTCTAACAAAGAAGCGCGTATAGTGTCGTATGCAAAAATACAAACTATTTTATATTCATATCAAATTAAGAGTGCTTCATTAAATCGTACTGAAATGTTAAAGATTTGGTTGTGATATATATACATACAATCCTGATTTTACTAAGCACATTTCTAGTATGGTTGTGAAAACTCTTAACGCATATGGTTTTATTTTTAGAAATTGTCGTAAATTTGGCTTGAAAACATGTTCGGAATTAGAGTTTGCATCAATTATGTTACCCAGTGCACAAATCACAAGCACAATCAATAGAATCAGTATAACGTAGATTTTTAAAGTTTTTGTATTTTTGTGCTGAAGATGACTAACCATAAATTAAATCTCAATTCTACTTACAAGAAGCAACATACCTGCAATCAAGGTAAAATTAACTGTCTCGACCTACTTTTCAAAATAAATTTTGTGATACCAAGGTTGCACGCCAGAGAACATAAGAGATTTTACATTCCAGGTTATATGATGGAGAACTCAAGGTAACTCAATGCACTCGATTATGTTAATATTGCTTACTTTCGCCTCAAGATTCGTGGCAGTTAAATTTGATATTATGTGATAGGGACGGTTGTTCTATTCGGCGTGCATTGCTAGGTGCCAAAATTAATATTGGTTTATAATATGTGATGAGAATTAGTGTGGTTATAATTAGTTTTTGAGTAATCTTGCATCTACCATAGGGATTTTATAATGATTGATTACTCTCAACTACATTAATACTGCATTATTTATATGTAGCGTCCAGGTGCATTGATATTAAGCTAAGATATCTTAGATTAACTTACTTGTAATTTGAGTTTTTTTGTTGGCAAAATAAAACAAAAAAACTAAATAAAAATGATCTGGGCTGTCCTAAGTGTGCAGTTAAAGAAATGAAAAATGTAAAAAGTGTACATGATTATTATTTGGGAACTTTAAAAGATTTGTTCATTTTTTTAAAGGACATTCAAAGGTTTGCATGATGCCACTTTTATGAATTGTACCATTTTCTTTTCGTTGATTATAAATTTATAACTATTATAGAGTTCTACGATCATGGTTATACACAGTCTGTCAAATTTTGATGGTTCAAATCTAAAATAAACGATTCAATAATTATTAAAGAAATAAGAGTTAAATTATACTTTAAACACTGTTATTCTTGATAGTGATTTAACACCAAAAACAGTTCTAAATCGTCTTATGCACTCATTTAAATTTTTTTGTCAAATAGTAAAAACTTTAAAATTATACTGTAACCAAACTGTTTAATATTTTCTCACTTTGTTAGGTTTGTTTGACAACAAAAATGTCAAAATTTAAATTTTTTTATAGGTGTAACATATCTGATTACCACACTGTTGTTATATCACAAAATTTTAGCAGCAGGTCTCACATAATAAATAAAATGTCCACAACTGTTGTATCAATTTGTATTAATACTTGCTATCTAAATGTTGTATTGTTTTAGTTTCGCCACAGATAACGGCTTTTAATTTTGAAAATAATCCACTACAAGAGGGCACATATGTCCAAGTTGTATGTTTAATATCAGAGGGGGATTTGCCTATTGAAATACAGTGGACTTTAAATGGACAAAGTTTAAATACGTTTCCCGAAGTAATAATTGCTAGGACTGGAAAACGTGGTTCCCTTTTAACTATCGAATCAGTTTCACGTATTACTGCTGGAAGTTATAGCTGTATAGCAACAAATAGAGCAGGACAATCAATTTATACTACTGAACTTCAAGTTAATGGTTATTTCATGTCTGAATTTTTATATTTGTTTATTTTATAGTTAAATTTACTTTATGTAGAATATTGTTGTTAGAACAAGTTATCCTTTGTCTGTTCCACCCTCTTTTGTTGGTCAAGCTTGGCTTGTATTAATTTTGAAAAACTTGCCTTTCTCCATTTGAATTTTGTTTTAACGACTTACATTATTAATTTGCGTTTATCTGTTCAGCTGTTATTCTACACAACCTTTTTTTATATAGATTCTTTTTTGCATTTAGATGTAGTTTTTGGTTTAGGTTTAGTGTATTTCATTAAAAATTTGATACTGTTACTCGTCTTAATAATTTCTTTTGGGATTTTGACACCAAATTAAGAATACATCCAGATGCAAAACCAATAATAATTAGTTTCTGTGGCAACGTTTTTATTCCGATAGCTGCAAAAGATCAGTGACTCATAAACAACCTATTCCTCACAAATTTTTAGGGGATTTGTCTTTTTTTATAGGATCTAGCGTTTTTTAATTTTCGATGTTAATAAGTAAAGGTTTTGAAAATTTTTTTGTAACGTTGAAAATTGGAATTGTGTATACTTTTTATGGATTAAGATATTTTATAAAATAATGTATAGCCTTTTCATATATTCATCCTTAGCTAATATGTAGTCTGTCTGAAACCTACCTATATCCTTAGATACTATCCACATACAGTATTGCCCGAAATAAACAGTACTGAAATTGTAATTGTTTTGTATATTTAAAAAATACATCTTATTGACACTTTATTATATGTTCTAAATGTGCACCTCCTCGTTCGAGACAGACTTCATAACGATGTTCTAAGTTTCTGGTCATGTTATTGAATAAGGGTTGTCTCAGGGCTGCGAAGAAGACTCTAACGGCATCCTTTAATTCATCGATGGTTTGTGGTGCCCGTTTGAAAACGGCATTTTAGCCATGCCCCAAATGTATGCGTCTGGAAGTGTGAGGTCTGGAGAATGTGAAGGATAAGGGAAGTCAGTAAATCGTGATATGAATTTGCTTGGAAAATGTTCTTGAAGAAATTGACGACTGCGGCAGCAGTATGGCAAGTTGCCCCATCCTGCTGAAAAATTGGTTTCGAAATGCCAAGTTACGTGCACGACAGAATTAACGTAGATCAGGGATAAATCGTGTTAAAATTTGTCTGTACCTCTGTTGATTAAGTGTGACTTGCCTACCATTCTCTTCGATAAATACGGACCAATGATTCCGTGTCCGGAAACAGCACACCAGACACTCACTTTTCACTATGTAAAGGAACCTCTTGAACCTCATCGGGTCTGGCAAAGCCCAGAAATCGATTTGTGCGACGATTCACATAGCCTGACAAGTGAAAATGTGCTTCGTCTGAAAACCAAACATTTTTCAAAAATTCAGTACTGTAACGCGAGAATTCTGGCGCAATATTCCACTCTACTGCGATAATCCCGAGGATGTAGTTGTTGATGTACCTGAATCACATACGAAAATGTACCCAGCTCCTTCAGGATTCTTTGAAAGGAAGTTCTTTTAAATCAAGTTGTAACGCTGTCCTTGCCAGGCTGACTTTAGGATTTTCTAAGATTTGCTCAAAAACACGTTCATGGTTATTGTTGTTGTTAACTGTCCTGGGACGCCCGAGTTTCCTTTTCGTTGGCACAATACACTACCTGTATTTCTAAACTTTTCAATAACCTTCAAAATTACAGCATTACTTGGAGAACGTTTATTAAACCTTTGTGTGAATTGATCAGACACGTATAGCAAACTTGCACCATTCGTCGGCCGATTCCGTATGAGCGAAAATAATGCTCTACCAGAAACTCTTTCTCCTCTGTACTTAACACCATTTTTAACAATTAGGCCCTACTAATTACTTGTTTGAGGTTTACTTGACAGGTCTATACTAGCTAACTTGAGTGTGACAGCGCACGCATAAAAACACCGCCAACTTAGTTTCAGTACTGTTTATTTCGGGCAATACTGTATTACATTTTGATTTGTAAACATTGATTAGCTACAATTCATTAATTTCCACTACAGAACATTATTGACTTATCACCTCTTTTATTTTTCACTCTTAAACTTTACAGTCTAGATCAGTTAAGTTGTTGCATGACTCACAGCAGTATATTATAAGAAATTTCTCGAAAAATTATTTATTTTGTTATTAGATAGGTTTTGGACCTTTGGGAGCTTCTTTTTAAAAAGTTTTGTCGCCAAAAACACTTTTTAATTGTATAATTATAAAATGACTTATTTCTGTTACAACAACTTAGACGTTTATATTCATTAAACATTAAGTAATTGAAATTGACATAAATACTCGAAGTTAATAAATCGATGATTAATAATTAACAAATACAATGAGTAGCTTGAACCACCAACAATGTTAAAGTTATGAAGTTTGAAGACTGACTGACAAGCAGGGGCTCCTTACGGTATTTATGAAGCCTCTGACCTCACTTCATCATGTGGGAGTATGCAGATCTTGCTGTCTACAGTTTCTCCATACTCATACAATGTCTTATTCTACATAATTTTAATTAAGACTGCTTTATTACAGTTCATTGTTTCTGCAGCTGCAGTATTAGGTTGCGCCTGGAATACAAAGTAGTCGTTCCCTTTCTTATTTCTGATATGAACTTTGTTAAACTTTAATTATAACCTTCATTTAATACAAAGTAACATTCAATTAATAAGACATCATCATCATTCATCATTAGGGCTTCAGTCCTGGAACTGGTTAGATGCATACCATCATTGTTTCCTATTTTGCACTAACCTACACATTTCCCTGAAATTTGCACAGTCTGCATCTATCACTATCTGATCTAGGTCTACATCTACCTCTTTTTTCCTATCTCTGCTTGTAATATATCCCATACTATTCCCCAAAAATGCCTTAGAACGTATTCTGCCCTTCTATTTCTCCTACTTTTTTCCACAGATATCTTTGTTACCCTCCTATTTCTATAACCTATTTGTTATTAACTTTGTCTGGCTATGCTATCATCTTCATACATTTGAAGCACAGCATTCCAAAAGGCTGCTACCATTTTTCTGTTTGCTTTTCATACTTGCCCATATTTCATAGTCATACTATGCTGTGCTCCACACATATGCTTTCAACAACTTTCTTCTTGTTCTATGTTTGTTGTCCTTCATCATAGGCGCTGTTCTTTCTTGTTAGATGCAGTTTGGTCCCCTTCTATTGTTTTACGATTATATACCCTATTTCTCCGACATTCAGTGGTTGTGAAGGGGGTAAGCAGTCTGTGGCTGCCAAGTTCCCCTAGCACTTAAACATTTACCGATTTAATATTTTCCAATATATCTTTTCGCACACTCAACATTAGTTGCAGATATTTCACAACCAGCACCTGTAGTTGTTTATAATAATCATCAGATTTATCTGCGCTTATTTTTTCGTCATTAGGTTTTCCGTCTCAAAACTGGTTGGACACATACCTGCACTTATTTATATTCTGAGCTAGCCTATACAGTGCTCTGAAATTCTCATACAACCTGTATACAGCTCGGTTCCCCTTCTATTGTTTTATAATTTTATGCCCTATTTCCCTGAGATTGAGTGAAGAGGGTTAAGCAGTCTGTGGCTGCCAAGATCCCCCAACACTAAGACATAATAATTATATTTATTCTTATATGTATTTTAATATGGGGGATATGTAACTTATTCCATCCTATAATAAAATTGATAGAAACAAGGTATGTTTGCTGAAAATAATAATGCAAGATACATTTATAACTATTATTTGTATAACCTACAATTTTATGCCGACTAACACTTTTAGATTTTAAACAGCTTTTGCTTTTTTATTGAATATACAATTCTAAATTTATTTTGTTGCAAAAATATTCAAATTTTTTCAAAACTAAAAGGATTGCTATGCATAATACGCCTGCATTCCAGTTGGCTTTTGCAGTAGGGTTATTAGAATATTGTATGAACCAATAGCAAAATACACCACATCATCGTACCGAAATGTATCTTTTCTCCTTTCTCGTATCCGGCTCCACACTATGGAACTCGATTCCTATTAATATAAGAAATTTGTCCACAATTTTTACGTTTCGGAAAACATACATGTAGTATCTACTATCGCAGTAATTTTTACAATTCTGATGCTTGGGTTTTGGGACCAAGTGCCCGGTAGGTGTGTGGGTGTGTGTCTGTGATGAGAATGTGAGAGTGGCAAAGATAATTATATATATGTTAATAACTTGAAAGTACGTATGTAATTTTCTTTTAATTTGTTTTCTTGTAATTTTGAAATAATCACTAGTTAGGTGTAAAAGGACTCCATAGTCCAAATCTCGCTAGGACTACTTCAGGGGTCAGTGGGTATTTGTATAAATACTATTGAACAATAAAGATATACAATACAATACATACCACTAGGTAATTTTGCAAGAATAACATATAACTGTCATTGCTTTATAAATATTTTTTTGTGTCTTCAAAACTAAAAATAAAGAAACATGTACATATGCAACGCCTTTGTGCCTTAGTATTTATTTCGTATTCAGTATTATGTATCTTTTTTTATACTATAATTGAAAATACAAGATTATGACTTAATGTGCTACAAGTTAGGTTATACTCTGTTTCTTAATTAGCGATAGTGAAATAAAATTGTCAGTCAAATATGCATACTTATGATTGATTGTTAACGAGTCATATTTACGTCATGCATAATTTATAAATGAAATATTGCCTACAAATAATTGATAATGGTACTTAATGCTATTTATTAAGCTGGGCATTTATAATTTTAATTATACTCAAAATTCAACATGCTACTTTTACATTATATAGACATTTCAAGAATATTGGTAGCATTTATGAAAACATTTTCTTTACTTTTTTCCTTAATGCAATAAATTACTGGTTATACAATCCATGTGGGCACTGGTTGAATCAATACAAATAACTATAAGTATAAAATATAGGTAAATGCATATAGTTTGAACATTATAATTTTTCAAGTATGTATGGGTCTTGACAGTTTACTATCCAGAATTAAAAAACAGTGTATAGCACACACTTATTGGCTATGCCATTGTTGTGAAAGTCTAAGAACTATAGGAAAAATTGAGTACTATCAGTGAAGACATTTATTAGTTTGTAAGTGAAATGACATAATACAATGTAACGACAAATATAACATTTACCAATCTCACAGGGAATTTGTTTTAGAATCTGTAACAGGACACTATTAACTTTGTTTGAAACTATTATGATTGTAATGCATTTTACAAGGTGTGCAACTAGGTTTCTGGATTTTTTGATCAATTGAATATTTCAAGAGAAATACAACAAAATAGTTTATTTAAAGTATTGTCTCTCGCATAGCTACACATTTTTGCCATCTCTCTGACAATGCATGAATACCTACCAATTTTACAGTTCTTCAAAATTGGTTGCTCAGCCAAGCCATGCACAATCAACCAGTACAAGTGATAATCGGAATGGGTCAGGTCTGGCGAATATCGCAGGTGCGGTAGCAGATCCCATTTCAACATTTTGATGATGTCCTGGTCAACGGAAGAGCGATGATACAGAGTGTTGTCGTGCTGCAATATCACTCGTTCGTGTCTTATATCTCACTCTGGCCATTTTCGAGCAATGTAGGGTTCAAATTGATCAGTTGTTGTTGGCAGCGATGTCCACTGACAGTGTCGCTCGGTTTCTGCAGCTCATAGTACACGATTCCTTTCTGGTTCCACCAAATACAGAGCACATTGTTGCACATTTTTTTATATAAAGCTTCATGTTTTATTTTACTATTTAATTTTAGGGGATTTTTAAACCCCAAATGGGAAAGTTTTCCTTTATCATTTTTAATTTAAGTTTTTATGTTACATTACGTTACATTAGCCTACAGCTTGTGGTGTTAATCCATAAACATGGCGTTCTCACGCTATAAAAATGCAGTTGTATTTAGCAGTCGTGGGAGTGTTGGTAGAAATGGTGGGGACTATAATTGGTGAGAACTAAGCCTCTTAAAGGCGAGGACTTGCTTATTGACCGCTAACGAATACGGACCTGCGAGTGTGAAGTTCTGTATTCGGCGAGATGATCCTTTTCTTGTTACCTCTTTCCTATATCTACAAAATTAGACAGCAGGGCTGCATGGAGGGAACCCCGCCGAAGAATCTATGAGCCTATGATTTATCCCTGAGAAGTAGGACACAACCGGGCCTTTAGTAATCCACTCTACCTTCTGTACCATTTATGTAACCCAATTTGTGGGCGTAATACTTTACGTTAGGGTTATGCTGAATTAACGACGAGGGGGGGAAGTTTAATCTTAAATAAATTTGTATTGTATTATGTAAAAACATTACAATTGTCTCATTTATAAAGTGGTTTGGTCGTGCCATCGATGCTAATGCTTCGACAGGTGAAGGCCACGATTTTTTAAGTTTGGGGTTCTCGAAATATATCCACTTCTAATCACCAGTAACAATTCGATCTCTTTCTTTCATGCCATAAAAACAAAATTTCAGAAATGGCTTTTCGATTTTCCATCTGTTTCTCAGTCAACTCATGCAGCATCCGTTTTCCTTCTTTTTGAATTTTTGTCATTACATGTAAACGTTTGAAAATACTTTGGCAAGTCATGTTTAAAGCCTCCACAAGTTGATCTTGTATTTGCGTATCATGTTCAACTAATAACGTTTACAGATTGATGTCCTTAATTGTTTTTGGTCTGCCTAAATATGTTTGCCGTAGGCCTTCTCAAACAAACGATGTGCTTCAGCAACATTTTTTTGCAAGTTAAAGCAGAAAAGCATAACTTTCCACAAAGGTTGTTTATTTGGCACAAAGCTCAACATCTTTGTTGTTAAAAGAAATATGTTTGGATTGTGATATGTGTTCGTATTATGATTGTTAACAGATGTCCAAGCTATTAAAAACAACTTCAGACATGTATGTCAACTATGTGCGTTAGCACCATCCATGTGTGAAACCTGAAAACTTAGTTGCACACATCTGTATTACTTTTGTTTGTTAATGAAACTTTTTATTGTTTTAGTTTTACCACACATCAATGCTTTTTATTTTGAAAATAATCCTTTACAAGAAGGTGCATATGTTCAAGTTATGTGTTTAGCTTCTGAAGGAGATTTGCCTATTGAAATACAATGGACTTTAAATGGACTAAGCTTAAGTATGTTTCCTGAAGTAGTAATCGCTAAAACTGGAAAACGTGGTTCTTTCTTAACTATTGAATCTGTTTCATATATTAATGCTGGAAATTATAGCTGTATAGCAACTAATAGAGCTGGGCAGTCTACATATACTACTGAACTACAAGTTAATGGTTATTTTAATTTAATTTTTTTAAGTTCTATAGAACGGTATACATCCTAGTGATCCTTTCCCGCACAAGTTGTCTTTGTTTTTCTTTTTTTGTTCCTTTTATTGTGATTTTGGAGGAATTTGGGCCATGTTGGTGTAATCTGAATATTCTGGGTTTATTGCTTATAAAAGTTAAACCTGCTGAAAGCTCGTCAAATGATTTGTTTTTTGGATGATTTACAGAAATATCCATTTAACTTGGGTAAGCAATTAATATGTTCATGCAGGTCAAGAATAATGGTTTTAAGGATATAAATAAAATGGAAAATCTACGAACGATTAACTTTTCAAGATAGATACATGGATCATTTATTGTTTTTACTTTTTGTCTTTTCTTTTATATTATTGGGTTGATGCTTATAGTTGCCTTTCCACACATTTGTGTTTCTTTTTATTCTATTTTTCATTTTATTTTAATAAATTTTGCATTAATTGATGTTGGGCGGCTGTTTTATTAGTATGGTTTTGCAATTTCTGTGTCAACAATTGCTCTTTTTAAATTAGTCATTAATTTAAAGTTTTATCGAAGTGTGAGGTTAACCCAGTATGTGTTAGTTCTTATTTTATTCCTAAGAGTGCTAAAGGATCCATTAATCGTGCCTGCTTGTTATAAAGGATTCAGTTATCATCCACCACGTACAGGCTAGCAAGTAACTTTATTTGAGCCAATAACAAAACACTCCACTCTGTAATTTTACAAATATAACTTTTAATTATTACTGCTTTATGCATCTCTTGTCATATTTGTTCAAGATTCATTAATATAGTTTTGTATGAGAGCAACATTTGGACAACGGGAATTCAGAGAAGAGGAAGACAAATGTATTAAAATCCAGTACTAGAAAATTATGGAAAATTAGACTGAGTATAACTTGAAATACAAAGAACTAATTTGCTCTATGTTAGTTGGCTCTGTGCAATAAAGTAATGGGACACGCTGATGGATTGGGAGCTAGTTAAATCTATTTGGGTAATCTGTGTGGAACCCACTGATGGGACATAAGAAGCATGGAGAAGCAGTTAATTCTAATTTGTCGTTTGAATAGGAAATAAATATGCTGAAACATGCGAGTAAAACATTTATATATAAAAAATATATAATGATATAGAACAAACAAGTTATATAGAATAAAAACTCAGGTTTGAGACAGTTTGGCTTGGGAAGTTGCATAGGCATATGTGATAAAAGGTACAAAATACAAAAAAAATTGACATAACAGAACTTTTAAATACCATTAAATAAAATTTGGAAAAAGGACAATATGTATAAGCCAGCAAATAATATTGTGTTGAATGCGGGTTGAGCCATAAGGATGAACATGATTCACAAGACAGAAAATTAAAATGACTGGGACATTTTCTAAGCAATCAGAAAACAGTGCACTTGACTTTACTTTTTTTCCTCTGGTAAGGTACTTGCTTGTCTTAAGTTGGTGTTAAGTCAATATTAGTAATAGAATACAAAGAACTGTAAAATCAGGCAAATAAACTATACTTAGAATGTCTCCCAAACCAGCCCAAAACTATGCCGCACTTTGCTACCAGGCTACTTCCTGTAATTTTGCAGATACACTGCAACGTATGAAGCAGTATTTATATATTGAAACGTTATTATTTCACATGTGCCTTACTTGTAAACCTTAGTTGTCGTACTGGAATTGTTTGTGCAGAAATTTTCACCATAAAAATATTGATAGGTTTTAAACTCAAATCAGTATAAAATTCACTTTACATAAAATAATTAATATTCATAATACAATGATGAGTATTCAAATACCACCATAAAATTTCAATGTTCGTTAAGTATTAACATAAGAGTAAATTTCTAACCTTGTTTATCAAATGTGTAGCAATTGGTGGCTGTCCATGATTTCCTTAATCACCACAAGTGAAGTTTTCGCTTGGATTTATACAGTCCGAATAGTGATATTCTCCTCCTAGACATAGTTTCAAACATACTTCAAAAAGTACTTAAAGTTTTCTAAAAATATAAATTCTTTTAATATTTTCCAAATTTCTGTGGTTATTCATCAACAGTTACTAAAAGCTCTATAAAATTTTGTATAAATATAAGTTGAAATAAATTTTTCAAACAGCTTTGTGTATTACGTTAAAATTTTTACTAAGTTCATGTTTAAACGAATTTCACTATTTATCCACGCACACTGGCGTGGTGACTGCTTACATTACTTGGGCACAGAATAAAATCCTCCTGAAATTTTGTCCTGTATTTATATGATTCTTCTTTATGGGATGGTGGATTATCAGTAGTATTGAAACTTCCATCATTTGTGCTGTTTAGAATTACCCAACAAAAAAGGAAATTTGATAAGCTTTTAACAACTGGTATGCGTATGATTTCATATTGTTTTTTTTTTATTAATCTCATATTGAAATAGCAAAATAATGACCTCCTTGAATACTTCTGTCTTGTTTAAATCTAAGTGTTTGCTGCACAATACTTCAAGACACGCTATTTTGAACAGATCATGAATTTTTATCTGCATTATTTTGTTATTTGAATTACATTTTGAGCATTTCCCATGAACTTATTATCATTGAGGTAGAAAATCTTTTAATGGTTGTAACGTTTATAACTCGATGATTTTTGATGATAACTAAGTTCTAATGCGTTAAAATACATTTTCTTAACCTACTCTATTTGTTTGAAACATTAGCATTCGAATTAGTAATGTTCTTTATGAAATATTTATAGACTAATACTAATGACATTGCCTACATTTTAAATATTGTGACGTTGAGCTACATTGATTTTAAATGCTAAAATTTTTTATTACAGATGCGTTTTTTTAAACTATATACAAATATATACTGCTGATAAATCAATTCTCAATAAATTTTGCATTCGCCTTTGAAACCCGAATACGACACATTAGCACAAACAAGAGCAATCTAAACACTTAAAGGCAAAAGACAAATAGGAAATAGAATTTTGATTCTATTTCTCAATATATACATAACAAAAACTTAACCTATTTAAATGTTTATATGGGATTAGTAAATAACTTTAATCTTGGCAGAAATGAGACACACACTTAGGAAATGTGTCGTGGTGATGATGAACTAGGGCTTCCTACAGCTCATTGAACTCATAATTGTACGCATTCCACATTGATGCATGACGTGATTCCACTGACAAAACATGGCTGGGTTTGAGGGCATGGTAGAAGTTGTGTTTTGGTAGCTCTAAGTGGTGCAGCAACCACTTGTCACGCTTAACTGGTGATGGAGGCCGTGGCGATACAGGCAGTGGAACTTCTGTTTGTTTGTGGAAGAAACGAAAAGTATTTTGTTCTTCTTTGTGTTGAATCATAATAGATGTTTGCCCCATGAAGTAGTTATAAATGTAGTGGCGTGTTAGTCAGGATAACAATCACCAACTGCATAATGATAGAATAATGGTGTGTTAGTGAGAATAACAATCACCGACTCAAAGAACAAAAGGAATTAAATTTTGAGGGTTGTTATCCAGTACCAACTTCCTGGTACTAACTTGTTTCCTATTTACAAGGTCAATGAAAGTTGGTTGAAGTTGAACAATTTTCATTCGTTGCTCGATTGATCTTGTAAGGCTGTCAGTTTATTGTGTATGAGTATATAGGTTATGTTACAAGTATTAACAATACAACCAGAATTCTTTTTCTGTATTTCCGGGAATGGTAGTTTGTTAGATCCTACTCTGAAACATTTGCCTGCTTCGCTACAATGGTTTGGAAAAACAACGAATTCATATTTATTTACTTTTAATTTATTTGACATGTGTGTTCAAAATAGATAGCAAAAAACCATCGCATTTATTCATTAATGGAAAGCAGGGAACCTAACCTAAGTCTGTTATGTCATAAATGCAAATTTAACCTTAACTTAATCAAAGTGACACACCAACAAACTTAACAACAAGTTAGTAACTAAATTGGAGGAGATAAAAAAAATGAACGATTTTAACAGTAAACAAGTTGGGAAAAATAGCAAGGTACTTTGAGCAAAAATAAGCCAATATCAGAGAAAGTGTTGTTTGTGATAATTTCAAGTTTCAAATTATTAAAGGAAATATACAAAAAAACCATACTGCAAACTCAAGTTTTCATCTGTAATTGACATCTGACTGCTCGATAAACATTATAACTACAGTCAAGTAGATAATCAGTTATATGTACATTACCTACCGCTCTATTTTTCTTCTGGATGGTCTCGGACATTACAATTAAGATTATCTATAGCCTACTGATTACTGAGTTTTTCCATCATGTGTTGACGACAAAGTTTCATTTGATATTGACTTGCGTGTATTGAAATAATTAGTATTTATTTAAATGTTATAATTACTCGCTACTGATTAGCGGTTAATTAATTGCAGATGTATTTTGTTTCAAGTTGTTATCATACTTTCAAGCTGTTGATTTTTAACTAATTTGGTAGAACACCTATATACTTTGTGCATTGGTCTTTATCTTTTCTGCAATTGATTGTTTGTAATTTATTTATCATTAATCATTCTCAAGAAATCATTATCATTACTCTAGGAAGACTACAGTTTTGAAAGTTTTAAGTAGATATACATCACCCTTTGCGGAAAAAGTTCAGAAATATAATTGTTAATTTATTTTTTATTATAAAAATTAGCCGTGGTTTTCTTCTATTTTACGTGTAATTATATTGTATGCCAAGAATCTCCTGCACAGTTTTGAATAAAATCAACTGAATTGTCGTTTCATTGAAATTAAAAGTTTAAACTCAAATTGGAATCAACAACGTATTTTTTTAATCTGAAAACTTTTGTTTTCGATTTTGATTTTGTTTATACTCATAATATTGAAAACTATGGCTATTGAAATTTAATGTTTACATACAAATAATAATGCCGTTACTTATTAGTTGCCCCACGGATAACACCATTCGCATTTGAAGATAATCCAGTACATGCAGGTCATTTTGTACAAATTCACTGTATTGTTTCGGAAGGTGATTTACCGCTCCAGATACAATGGAAACTGAATGATGACTTACTAGAAAAAATTCCTGAAGTATCTATCGCAAAGGTTGGAAAACGAAGTTCAATATTAACAATTGATTCAGTGTCTTACATTAATGCTGGAATTATAGCTGTGAAGTCACCAATGAAGCTGGGCATTCCATTTATGTTGCAGAGCTACAAGTTAATGGTTAATAATGTTTTATTTCAGTTTTTGCTTCCTTTAAATCTTCCCAGTTTAACCACTTGATTTTTATTATTGTTGTGAGATTGATACTGTATGCATTGCCATTGTTGTATTAATGGCCATTATACATTTTAAAGTAGTATTTATCACTAGAGAAAGTAAATTTTGGTGCAATTTTGTAGGCAAACAATTTTTGTCCTTAGTTTCACCAAAGATTACACCATTCACTTTTGAAGATAGTCCAGTGCATGCTGGCCACTTTGCCCAAGTAAATTGTATATCAGAAGGTGACTTACCACTTACAATAGAATGGAAACTTAATGATAAGTCGTTAAATAACTATCCTGAAATCTCAGTAGCAAAAGTAGGAAAAAGGAGCTCAATTTTAACCATTGAATCTGTATCTTATGTGAATGCAGGAAATTACAGTTGTGAAGTTAGTAATATTGCTGGACGTTCTACTTATATTGCTGAACTATTAGTCAACGGTATTAAGTATTAATTTTATTACTTTGTTTCCTAGTTCCACCAAGAGTTACTCCTTTTTCTTTTGAAAACAATCCTATAAATGCTGGGGACTTTGCGCAAGTTAGTTGTATTGTATCACATGGTGATTTGCCTTTATTGATCGAGTGGAAGTTTAATAGCGGATCTTTAAAAAACTATCCTGAAGTAACAATCGGAACATTTGGAAAGAGAAGCTTGGCACTTAGTATAGACTCTGTTTCATATACAAATGCTGGAAATTATAGTTGTGAAGCTACTAATGATGGTGGAACCTCAGTTTATACCATACAGCTATTAGTTAATGGTTATTTTTATATTATTTTATAGATTAATTTTGCTATTTTCCTTTTATTTGAATCCTCTAATATTTCTTTTCTTTGTATTATTTATTTATTTGCCGATGCAGTATTTGCTTATTTTTGCTGTTGTTCATTCTTAGAATTGAATACTATCACAATTGGTAAGGAATTGCTGAATTGTTAGAAGTTTCAAGCCAGCATTAGTAAGGTCCCAATAATTTTGCAAGTGACTTTGTAAAAACTATGAAGCTAATAGATGTATTTCGCAGGTTGTATATTCATTCAAGCAAGGTATAAAACTAACGTAGTTTTTGCAGTTTTTACATTAAATAATTGGCTTTCATGTTAAAACATGTTTCAGTAATGAGTTGTGTGCAACTTTATATGGTCTTGAGTAAATGTATCTTTTCAAAATATTGCATATTATCCAGAATAATGTGCGTTACATTTCTACAAGCTATGTGTTTGGAAATCAAACCTAATGCCACCGAAATCTTTCCATGATCTAATACTTTTCATACACTTTTCTTGTATTTATTTGATATTGACTAATTATTCGTGCTACTGCTAATCATCGACTGAGTTTTAGTATTTCAACACCAGGATATTTATAATTTTGCTGAATATTTCGCATTCCATTATAGGTGAGGAGAACCTCTTTAATTTATTTAAGGTTTTGTATCTGGAATCCTCCTAGACCCCTCTCGTGTGTGTATAAAATTTTTAGTAAAATTGTTCAGTGTATCGTACTCTGAAGAAAATTTCCGTATAACTTCTACTGTTCAACTTCAAGATGTTGGAATAATTAAAGTAAACCAAGTAAGACTAAAACGACCATTGAGGTTAATTTCTTTAACAAAAAACTGGTTCCATAAATACACTGCATATACTTGGTGTGTTCGTGCAGAATTAAAGAGGTGCCATACCATGGATATTGTAACTGCTCTGAATATTCCCACAACAAATTCAACTAGACAAGTACAGTAGAAAGTTTTATTTAAAGGAACGTTACCATAAAGGAATTTACACGTTCATTTTGTGTTGACTTTTGTTTTTATTTTTTTTTAAATTATGGCATGGATTGATAACTTATGAATAAAAAAGCCATGATGGATTTTGAACCATAATATCGTATTTGCCTAATGTTTATTAAATGTAGTGAAGTAATAAAGACAGAATCATATGATATTCATCTTTGGCATTTAACATTGTAGTTTATAGACGGAGAATTATTCACATTTAAATGAAAGAACATCAAGTCAGACATTTTTTAACAAGAAGGCAGTAATGCATGCTATTTGTACTGTTGATCTATGTAGCATTGCATAATTTTTGCTGCATTACGTAATTACTTTATCAATCAAATCAGACATGAACGAAATTCTGTAATATGAATTTTACATTGAATGAAAATTTATTTATTATTAAATACACTTTTAAGTACACAATTTAGACTAATTTTAATGTGTTTTATGTTATCCAAGATGTAGGGTTCATACATTATTTGATTGAAATATATTTTATTACCACCCCGGTGTGGACACAGTTTATTACTACCCCCATACATAATTAAATTTTAAGCTCCATGTAAAATCTCTCATTTGTTTCAATACTATGTCTCACTCCGTCATTGGCTCATTCAAATTGGTTGCCATCCTACAATCGAGGTAAAATGTAGGTTCCGTGTGTGTGTTGTGGTGCACGTTAAAAATCCCTATTTTGCTTGGAACAGCAAGGGTTTGGCAAAATTCAAAATCCCCAGATAAAAAAAAACAGCTTCCTGACCAATGTAGTACCTTCGGGTGGATCATTGGAAAATAAAATGTAATGCTGCCCTACAACCAATTGTAATAAAGAGCCTCAACACTTCGGTAATACGTGTTCACAGTCATTTCTCGAGGCTAATAAAAATCTCCAAGATTAGCTTAGCATATTTACGCGTACTAGACCATGCTAAACCTACAATGTAACTAATAATTAATAACTTACTCATGGCCGGATCCAGGAAACAGAGGGATTACTTTTGCTTTTAAACTAAATACGTTAAATTTAATGAATATTAGAAATGGACACTGGTTATCCAATAATTGAAAAAGGCATACTATGGATTAATTCACTTAATATGTAACAATTTTAACAAAAAAAAACTTTTGGAAATATAAAAACCCATATAGCAGTAGATAGTAGACGTATCGATAAGATTTGACTAGTTACTAGATGCAGCTAGCAAATTTAAAAAGAAAAATTAGAATTATTGCAATAATTTCATAGCCACCTGAATTAATTTCTAAAATACCTTTATAAACTTCTGCTACACAAAGAGGAAAATTTAATTATTTTTTTACATCTGTCTTGTCTAGAACAGGAATTTGTTGTGAAGTAGCTAATATTGCTAGCAATATCATATGAAGTTAGCTTCATTCTGTAGTCATTGTGCTCTGAAGCTGTACACAACTCCAGTGCATTGATAATCAAATTATTTAACTCTTTTACTGTATATTTAATATGTGTTAGTTTCTGATGTAATTGTTCACTTTGGTTTAGTTAAAAATATGATCTTTATATACAATTTTTGTGAGTGTATTACTCAAGTATTCTCATGTAGAATTATTAGCGGCCCATTGCAGTTAGAAATCGTAACTTTTGTAACTCTAAACTTAGCGTTTATGTTCATAAGTGATATATTTCATTCATGTAAAGTGCTAATTTTCCGTACTTATTTTTTGTTCAATATTGATACTTGTCTTTGATCTGCTTTAGATAACAAGCTGTATGCTGAATATGATTTACTACATTAAGTGTTTTCAAAAGACATCGATGTTTCACATATCAGTAACAAACCATTTTAAAAACAAAATCTGACTGTGCCATACTGGCAAAAAATATTTTGTATAAATATTTAACCGTCACTTACTAATGTGCAACCGTTTAATGAAAGCTTCACTTTTTAGTAAGAAATCATTTGGTTGTCTTTTAAAATTTTCATACCCTCGAAAGGACATTTTATAAAATATTAGTAGAAAGGGATTTGCTACTTGTTAACAAACCATTGTAACTGTTTAATTTTATGATATTTCATCATCATCGTTAGGTCTCGTCAGTCATAGAACTGGTTGGACGTGTACCTCTATTGTTTTCTATTCTGAGCTAACCTACAGATTTCCCCGAAATTCCCACAGCCAACATCTTTCACTATATATGTGCAATAGTCTAATCTAGATCTACATGTACCTCTCATTTTTCCTTCTCTGCTTCTAATATATGCCACACTATTCCCTCGTGCCTCATGTCCTATCATCCTATCTCTCCTATTTTTTTTTACTGTTTTCTACATGCTTTTTTCTTTTCCTACCATTTCTAGAGCCTCGTTATTCTTAACTTTGTCTGTTCATGATATCTTTATCATACATCTGTAGCACCACATTTTAAAGGTTTGTATCTTTTTCATGTCCGCTTCTCTTACTGCCCATGTTTCACAGCTGTACAGTGCTATGCTCCACACATATGCTTTCACCAATATTTCCATGTTTGTTGCGTTCGAACATAGTAGTTGCTTTTTCTTGTTAAATGCTGCACGGCTTTGCCTAATCTTTTGTTTTACATCATTTACACTTCCCATTTTGCATTATGTGACTTCCTAAATAGCAGAAATCCTTAACCTCTTGTAAGTTCTCGTTTCCTATTTGTATCCTAGTTTTTGACTTATTTTCCCCTCTTTTACATACTTTTATTTTTGTTAATTTTCCTACTGCATCTCTCTGTTACCATTACATGAAGAGCTGCTTCTAATTCGTTTTTTTTGTACAATTTTAGTAAATATTTTTGACACAATATGTTGTCAAACTTATTGTTTGAACATTTTCATATCTATCCGCACTTCTCTTTAGTATTGTGACTGTGGTGTTACGTTTGAATTTTTGTTTGTCTCGCCTGTCTCATACATATAACTTACAAGTTAGACTAGACGTTCTGTTACTGCTTGTCCAGCGGCTTTTAGTTCTGTTTGCACCTCATAGATACTTGGTGCCTTATTATTTTCCAGACTATAATGTTAATTCAAACTCATCTCCAAGTATAGGATATTTCAGGTCCTCATTTTCAACGTGTTTTCTGTTTTAGTGTTTCTAGTTCCGGTCCTGTATATAAATTCCTATATATATATATATATATATATATATATATATATATATATATATATATTCTTGCCATCTTTCTACTTTCCCTATGTTTTCTATATTGATGTCTTTTCCCGCGCCGCTTATATTTTTGCTATATGGTTTTATATCCCTAAAATTTATTATAATTAGTTTGTATGCTTCGTCAGTCTTTCCTATTTCCATCTTAGTTACCTCTTTGCACTTTTCACCAATCTATTGTTCTTTACATTTTCTACATTTACAAATAATTTCCCATTTTATGGCCTTGTATCTCTACTTTCCTGTTTCGTCTGATTTATGTATTTTCACCTTTCTTTTATTAAATTCAGAATATCCTTTGTTATCCATGATTTCTTATTTTCTTTTTGTTTATACCTCAGAATATCTCTGGCCACCATCCCTAAGTTGGATTTAATGTTATTCCATTTTGTTTCTACTTCCTTAGTATCAGAAAATTTTCCCATGTCTATAGGCAATTCGTTTAACTTTTTCTCAAATATTTTGTGGATATCTTTATCTTTTAGTTTCTCAAAGTTGAAGTGCCTTTCTCTGTTGCTTTTTTTCAACTTTTTAAATTTAAACATGACTTTCATAGTTGCCATGTGGCCAATGTCTACATCTGCTTCTGGGTAGCTTCTATAATCTTTTACTTGATTTCCAAACCATTGTTGAACAAGAATGTAATCTATTTGATATCTTCTTGTGTCTCCTGGCATCTTCCACATGTAAAGTCTTCTAGCATTATGTTGAAGGAATATGTTTGTAATGGTTAGATTGTTTTTGTTGCAAAATTCTATCAGCTTATTTCCTCCGTCGTTTCTCGTGCCTATAACTAATAAATCTACTGTCGCTCCTTCCCTACCCATGCCTACCACTGCATTAAAATCTCTTGTAATTATTAAATGTTCATGTTCTTTTACAAATCTTAGATGTGTTCGACATTTTTGTAGATCGTTTCTACGTCCTCTTCACCTATAGCTAGTGGCACATATATTTATATTATTACTGTATTTACCAGTTTAGATTTTAATCTAAACACGAGTACTCTGTTTTCTTTTGTAAGTAGTTTTTTACAGTGTTCTATCGTTTGCTGCATAACTATCCCTGCACCCTAATTTCCTTCCTCTGATCCTGTATGAATTACCCTTAAAGTCTCTGCTCTATTATCTCTAAAGGTTCAGCAACATGCACCATCTTTCCTAAATTATTATCACTTCCACGAAACCCACAGTGTACTTATTTTCCCTATTATTTTTTTATTCCAAACTGTGCTAGCATTTAACAGAGAAAAAGGAGGAAAAGACAAAACCAAGTATAGTGTGTTATAGAAATACATTTTCCATGTGATGCTTAATAATTGCAACATTTCTATCATACAAAACTACCATCTTATTGTAAGAGTTAAATGATTTTAATGTAATTAGTTCTAGAATATATGTACGAAAATGTTTAAACAGACCTGGCTTTTTGCTCCAAAGGTAAAAGGAATAAAATAACAATAGTGAATAAGTGCTATCAATACTGCTGTTATGTGCCTTATAGAGGGAAAGGATATCTGCACACAACTAGCTCTTTTATTATGGCACACATGAGTTTTCAAAATCTCAGGCATGAAAAAAACTCCTTGCAAAGCTGCAAGCGAAATTCCACGAAAGCTTGTGTGCCGTTTTAAATTTCCCCTGAGGAGAAAGCCATGTTACTTACTTGAAGCTGGTTTCGTTCAATGTTGAACTTTTTCTATAATCCCTACAGCACGTTTCGTCCACTTTATTACATTTTTGTATGACTACATTTTTGATGAGTCAACATCCGGTTAATACAATATATAATTTTAGTCTTTGCTTAATACACAGTTTGTTGTCCCACAGCCATTTATCACAACCTACGAAAACTGTATATGCAGGTCTTGTTACATTCTGATATCTGCTTTGCAATTTTATGATGTTATTTTGAATTTTTCTGTGAGACAGTATATTTAAAAGAAACTAGTTTATATCTTATCTGAATTATGTTCTATAGAAACAAAATTTGAAATATCTTGTTTAAGATTACATATTTGTGACACATTTTCATACAGGGTGCATCCATATTTTAGTTTATCCCTTCACATTTACTAAATTTTTTCTTTCCCATCTAATTTATCATTAGCGTAACGCAACGCATTATATACTGCTGTGTTGATCTTTGTATACCTTTCAAAAGTCATCCATATGTAGATATCATTTGTTTCTTCTTTTAGTGTTGTCTAATCTAGTATTTAAATTTCAAGCTTTCTTCTTTCTTTTCTTATTTAGAAGTATGGGAAGAAGAATGTATTTATGAAAATTATAAATAAGAGCATTCATATTATACAAATCGTGATAAAAACAAGTAGTTTCATGAGAATTACCATTACTGAAGTAATGATAATAACTATTTATTTTTATTTTATTGTTCAGATATACTATTGTAGCTCTTGGAATCATTTTGTAATTGAAATTTTATATATGAATCAATGTGATTTTATAGTCAGGTGCGTGTCTGTGTGGCATCATTTTATAAGTAAACATTTTTTTTTTAATATTTCATAAGGAATAGTAAATTTCAATTTTTTAATATCACACGGCTTTTTAAGACAAACATTTAATAAAAATATAATATTAGTAATATGGTAGAGAAATGGTTTTGTTCATTGTTTTATTGGACAGATGTGCATTATAGTGCTATGAACTTCGGTAACCAATTGAAATAAGAATTCATAACAATGAATCAAATCATAATACATGCAGAATGTAACGGGCCTCTGGGTCCGCTCCTGTGCCTAAAATGAATTCATAGTCGTTAAAGTAGATTTAAGGAAATAAGTATTTGTTTCATTATTGAAGTTAATTAATACGTTTTAGAGGTTAAGCACAGAAGGTTTAATTGTGAACAGGAACAGATGTTAAGGTTGTAACATACTTGGAGAGTTACCGGTAATAGTAATTGGTTATCAAGGTAAAAGGGTTCTACAAAGAAAGCATCTGAAATTGTGAATGTACATAATTGTATAAATTATATGTATATAGCTAATCGGAAATCTGTCGTAGTCAGGGAGGTGTACAAGTAACAGTGGTGGTGAGATATAAACTGTTCGTGTTAAATTTTCATGTTTCACAGCATCGGTGTATTCAGCTCCAGTCACAATAGTGAACAACTGCAATACTTACTTCGATGGGTTGGTTAAAACGTGAGTACATACCTATTAATTATGCGTAATGGACAACACTTTTGTAACTTTGTTTGTGTTGTAAACATAATCAAAAACCCACCCCCGGTTTTGTGTGTGAGAATATTAGTTAAAATTAGTTTTAGTTTGAGTTTTCTGCTGTAAATGCTATGGCAGTATTGGTTTAAGCATTGCTTATTTGCAAATAAACAGCTTCTGTAAAAGAATCCAGTCTTCTTATTTACAAAAGCACCTGATGGTTACCCTAGAGATTTATAGTAAACGGCTGCGTTGCATATACCTAAATAGGTCACTCAGTGAGTATAAGGCTCTTAATCTCAGGATTGTGAGTTTGAGGCCACATTGGGCATCATACGCAACGTCGCCGCTGACTACTATAAACTCTAGGGTCACCTTCATGTGCTTCTGTAAATAATAAGGTTGGGTTCTTTCCCGGGATCTGTTTATTGGTAAATGAACAACGCTTAAACCAACACTGCCATAGTATATATGACAGGATACTCAAACTAATTTTAACAAATATTCTCATACACAAAACTGGGTGTTTTTTTTTTATATTATTATTAGTTTACAACTATCAAATAAAGTTACAAATATTTCAAAGGTGTCGTTCCATCATGCATAATTAATAGATCTCTACACTCGTGTATCAAAACCAACACATCGAAATAAGCATTCCAGTTGTTCACCCTCATGACTAGAGCTGCATACACCGATGCCGTGAAACACAAAAGCTAACAGGAACGGTTTATACCTTACCATCACTGTCTAGGTGAAACTACTTGTCCACATCCCTAACTACAACCGATTTGTGATTTATATATATATATATATATATATATATATATATATATAATTTACAGAATTATATGCTTTACACGCACCTATTCTCGGATACTTTATTTATTCAAGCGAGGCACCCTTTTATCTTGCTATACGATTATTACTACCTGTATGTTACAACCCCAAGAAACTCTCCTATTCCCGCTCACGGTTACACCTTTTCCCCACATGATGTCTAAAGCCGTAACATACACCAAACGTTTTTACTTAATTTCAATAATGCAAGAAATACATATTACCTTAAATCTACCGTAAAGATTATGAATTGATATTACGCAACAGGGGCAGACCCAGAGGCCCGTTACAAGAACCAGATCATTAAAAAGTACTTAATGAAACAATTAATACAAACAAATTTTGGAACTTCATCTATTGGACATTGTGGTGCGGTCGGTTACGACACTGGTTTTGTGTGTGCGCCACTGCGATCGTAAATTGAAGTGGGGTTTTTGTGTGAGGTGAGGGACAGTGGGTATGCGGACTTTAAAGCGGCAAGTAAGAAATTGACGGTTTTATGCAATTGAATTTTAATTTGTTTATTTTATGCATACTTGTAATGTTTCTATGTGAAGTATTATTAAACTACCATTACCGCAAAGTTTGTTATTAAAATCCAGTAATTTACCGTGAAGAAAAAGCAAACTCAATGTATCAGTCACGACTCTACGCATTAATATAACCTAAGAGTTTCATCGCATTTTGGCACTCACGTGGAGCTGGTACAAGGGCGAGTTTCGAATATCTTTTACGGGCAAATTACAATACATCATCCTGGAACAGATAAAACTTATTCTATTGAAGATAGAGAAAGAAAGAAAAACGCTTTCCTTAAGCACCGGCTAGTGACAGTCGACCAGTGGTAGGTTGTTTATTGTTGCAGCATATTTTAGCACCGAGATGAAAAATTCACAGGACAACTGTAATATCCGAAATACGATGTATTTACAAGCAAAGGGACGTTGACCTTCAAAAAACAAAAGGCTATCAGACCACCTGGCTGGGATTGAATCGTGTTTACGTAAGTTGTGAGGTTTATGACCTTATGCTATAATTAGACTAAATAGTGGTTATAAATATTACGATAGTTCAATATGCCTAATAGTGAAAACGAAGGTGATGTAATGGATATTCCCACGCTTCAAAATTTAATGACAAATTTAACACTAAATGTATTAAAAATGCAAGATAGTATAAGCGAGTTAGCAGAATCTGTTAGGGTTAAATCTGAGCGTAGCAAGTCACCAATTAATGTTCAGGTAATACCAAGCGATGTATTTGTAAAACCCGAGCACAGAAATTATGTGTCAATTTGAGGATATGGGCGGTAACGAGTTGGCGTTCCGACCCAATGGCAATATGCACCCAATGCAATTTTAAGAAAACTAAAAATTATTTAACGACGCGGCGGTACCTGATAACGCGAAAGTAAATTTAACCTTGTTGTGTTTAAAATCATCAGCGTCTGAGTGGGCGCGGCCCGTGAAAATACTTTTACAGACTTTAATAATTTCGAAGAACAGTTTAAGGTACGCTATTGGAATATTGAAAACGAAAGGAATTGTTTTATGAGCTCAAATATGGTCAATTTAAGGGTGGTAGCGGGGCTGACTACGCCTTAAAATTAGCTAACCAGGCGGAATTTCTATCCGAAAGTGTGGATGATGCCACCTTAGTTCAATGGTTATCAAACCATTTCGGGCCGAGATCCAAAGGGAATCCTCTTGCAGGGATTAGTAATATAAACGATCTTGAACAGTTTCTCAGAAAATGGACTTAACGATATGGAAAAGCAGGGGGTGTGTCTCGCGATTTAAATCGTGGCGAACGGTATAATCGTAGTACAGGTGCGCATTTTAAGGCCACTCATAATCCTATAGAAAGAGGGAATCCGCAGACAAATAATAGGGAGAATTGGCGGGCGTTGAACCAGGAAAGTAGGAAACCCACCCTACAAGCAGTACTCGGAAATTAGATCTATAACGACGTGCTTTGTTAACACCGAAGACCTGTTGAGTGGCGTGAGGACAGCCCTACAGGCTCTAGTCAAATCTCGCCCACGATTTCAGCACAAATAATGCAGGAAACTGTAAACGTATTAATTGATACTGGCAGCCAGGTATGTGCAATTTCTGAGTTATATTTTAAACAGTTACAAGAGCAAAATAAAATTCCTGTGTTCCCTGTATCAAATGTGATGGTCTCAGTAGCGATTGGAAGAAAATTGAATAAAATAACTGAACAAGTTTACTTACCCATTACGTTAAATAATGTTATGTTTGAAGTACCCTGCGTTGTTATACCTAAATTAAATCATAAAGTGATTTTAGGTTGTGACTGGCTCTCCGGTTAGCGACAGTTGATTTTAACAGTAAAATCATCATATTCCCGGAAATCCAGTTGAAGTTAAATTTTAATGAGGAACATTTAAATGAAGTATTATCGATAAATTTAGTCGAGCGTCAAGGAAGTTCATCTTGTCATAGATACTCTGGTGTAGAGCTCAAACAAGCTGCGTTTGGGGCCGAAACCTTTGATGAAGATCAAAAAATCGATTATATAAGTTGTTGCAAAATAATAGCAAGGTGTTTTCAGACACCCGGTAGCGACCCAAATCTATCAACATGAAATACTAATGCGGACGAGACCCCATTTTTAGAAAATCGTATGCCATCCCGTTTGTGTACCGAGAGGAAGTTAAGAAGCAAATAAATGAAATGCTTCGAGAAGGTATAATATCCCCGTGCAAAACGGAATATGTATCGCCATTGGTAGTGGTGTTAAAAAAAGATAAAACTCCTCGAATCTGTTTAGATGCTCGGTTTCTCAATTCGAGAATGGTCAAAGACCATGTGATTCCCCCCAATCCCGAAGAACTATTAGTAAAATTCCAACGTGGACAAAATTTGACCACCTTGGACATGTCTTCCTCTTACTGGCAGATACCTATACGTGAAGATAATCGCAAATTTACGGGCTTTCTTTATGATAATTCCACTTTCTGCTTCAATGTGCTGCCGTTTGGGCTTTGTACGTCGGTAGCAAGCTTTATCCGTTGTCTCAGCGAAGTGTTAGGTCCGGAATTTGAAGGTTTTGTCCTATCCTATGTGGACGATTTGTTAGTCTTTTCACCCAATCCAACAGAGCATCTTGAGCATATCAAAAGAGTACTGGAAAGGTTTCGAGTGTAATCTCACGATTAAATTAAAAAATCGCACTTTGACAAGTTAAAGGTTGAGTTTTAGGTCACGTTATTTCAAACCTCGGTATTGATATCAATCCTAAACATGTAGAATGCATTCAGCGTTTTCCCATGCCACGGAATGTGAAGGAGCTCCGAGGATTTTAGGCTTCATTAATTATGAGCGCAGATTCTGCGATAAATTCTCAAATTTAACGCTACCGCTGTTAAAACTTTTAAAAAGAATGGCAATGGGAATGGGATTCCGTATGCACGGAAGCCTTTAATCAAATAAAGCAGGCCTTTTGAGGTGGCCACCGTGTCACACCGGACTTTAATAAGGAATTTTATATTCAAACGGACAGCTCAGAACGGGCTGTCGGTGCAGTGTTGTTTCAGCTGGATGCCAGTTCCAATAAGTGCATCCTGGCGTTTGCCAGTAGAACCCTGCGGGAGCAGAAGTTCGGTATAAAATTACTGAAAAAGAAGCACTAGCAATCATATTTGCTTTAAAACAATGGCGTACATTGGTTTTAGGGCAAAAGCTAATCATAATCACAGACCACAAGGCGTTGTCCTTTTTATTGAAATTAAAATTAACCACTGGCCGGTTGGCTCGTTGGGCTCTCTTCGCCCAAGAATTTGCGTTTGAGATTGTGTATTGCCCAGGTAGGGACAATGTGTTAGCCGATATATTATCACGCTACCCTTGTCCGCCAAAAGATTTTGCAGATTGCAGCAATATTACGGTTGAGATAGCGTTAATGAAATTAACTCAAGAATTTAAGCGGGTAAAGGAAAACCTACAGACTATTCAACGGGATCAGCAAGCTGAACCCTGGATGGATAGAATTATGACATTGTTAAGGGGGGTGAATTATCAAAAAAACAAAAAACACTTTTATGAATGGTATCAACTATACCAAGGGGTTTTATTCAAGAAAGGAGATGTGCATTCTCCAGGGTGGAGGTTATGTGTACCTCATTTTCAAGTTAAAGATTTGATTATTCAGCAACATGTGGATACCGGTCATTTTGGATACAAGAAAGTGTACGCCTATATGAGGCAAACCTTTTATTGGCCAAAAATGTATAAAAATATCCGACAAGTTGTAAAGGCTTGTGAGTTGGGTCAAAGGTCCAAACAGTCTAAGGGAACTATTGGTACCATGAATTCGGTAATTTCAAAGGAACCTGGCGAGTTGGTTTGCGTTGATTTGATGGGCCCTTTGCCTACCTCGAGGGGAGGAGCGAGTTTTATTTTTGTGGTAATCGATGCATTTACCCGTTATACTAAACTGTATGCATTGAAAAAATCGAATGCCCGTGCCATTTTGAATCGGCTTACTAAAGATTATTTTGTCCAAGTACAAATCCCGAAGGCAATGTTGTCTGATAATGGGACGCAATTTAGATCCAAACTCTGGGCTCGCCAACTTACCGAATTTAACATTAAGTTCAAATTTACATCGTTTTATTTTCCCAAGGGGAACATGACGGAAAGAGTTAACAAGGAGATCGGGAGGTTATTGGGGGCTTTCTGTTACGATAAACATACTCGATGGGCCTGTCTGTTACCTCATGTTGAGTGTCTTATTAATCATAGTATTCATTCGGTTACTGGGTTTACCCCAGTATTTTTGCAATTCGGAGAAAACTCTACTAATAAAATTCATAACCTGATTAGTTTCCCTGAAGTCCCCAAGCAGGTGCGTGATGAGAAATTATTGCACTTGGTCTACGAACGATTAGCTAACAAAGCTCAGAAACGTAAGTTAAAAAGTGAGAACAAAAACAGTCCTGTGCAATTTAAAGTCGGCGGCCAGGTTCTGGTTCGATCGTTTCGTCAGTCATCAGCGGTAGATTCTTCAATAGCCAAGTTTTTTTTGCTTTATGATGGACCTTACGTTGTACAGAATATTGCAGGTGCAAATTCTTACGATCTTGAAGGTGCGGATGGGCGGTCCAAAGGAAGACATAATGTAAAAAACCTTAAATTGTTCCATGTGCTTACGGAGATTTAAATACAGGTGGTAATGTTAGGGACTTTCTTAGTTTTTAGGATCACGGATGAATGTTTTCATTATACTTAATGTGCTGTATGTAGTAATAATGTATTATTGTTAGTATTACTCATGGCACCTTATATATGTTGGTTACTCCTAGGAGATTCTGGCATGTCGTTATAAGTTTTGTAGCGGGTAGAGTAGTATTTTATTTAGTTGGTTGTATTAAAATTCTCAGTTTTGTTAACTATAATTTTAATAAGGGGGGTAAATGTGGTGCGGTCGGTTACGACACTGGTTTTGTGTGTGCGCCACTGCGATCGTAAATTGAAGTGGGGTTTTTGTGTGAGGTGAGGGACAGTGGGTATGCGGACCTTAAAGCGGCAAGTAAGAAATTGACGGTTTTATGCAATTGAATTTTAATTTGTTTATTTTATGCATACTTGTAATGTTTCTATGTGAAGTATTATTAAACTACCATTACCGCAAAGCTTGTTATTAAAATCCAGTAATTTACCGTGAAGAAAAAGCAAACTCAATGTATCAGTCACGACTCTACGCATTAATATAACCTAAGAGTTTCATCGCAACATCCAACAATTATTGTAATCCCAGGTGGCACTGTAATCAGACATATTTTGATTCGTACTTCACTTAAAATTATTTAACCTCACATTAGCTAAATCAAAACCAATTCCAAAGAAAAACTAATTTCTGAGTAATTATTTTGTTTCATTGTAAATAAAAATGTAATTCGCGAATTGTTAAAACAAAAGATTAAAATAAACTTTATCAACACACGGTACAGAAATTTTTGCCAAAATTCAAACATTTTTTGTAATTGATGTAAGGATTCTCCTCCATTAACATTTAAACATAAATTAATACGTCTTTTAAGTTATGAAACACAAGTAATATTATCTCTTAAATCTTTTAGTATGTACACCAGAGTTTTAAAAATTACGCTTTTTAACTATTGGAATAAAGAGAAGTCCATGGGAGTTAAGTCACAAGGTCACAGATCGATTGTCAAAAATTCATACAAGTAAGCAATGGTGGCATGAGTAAGAAGCCTTGTAGAATTGTCGGGCAGTTCATTGATAAACCGTTGTAAGATATTTGGACGATAGATTTCTGCATTAATATTTCTGTAGGAAAATATTACCAATAATTTTTGGAATATAGCACACCAGACTCTATTTTTGCAGGATGCAAACTTCCCTAAAATAATTGATTAATATGGGTGGCATATTTTCAAACTGAATCGATATTAATAACTTTGTATGTCAATGAATTTACTCTGCAACTTCAGAATTTAGAACAAGGACACAACTTTTAAGTAATTAAAATTGAATTTCTGAGAAATCAAAATAAATAGTAGAAACTGAGTGATTGATCAACATGTAAAAATAAACTACTTTAAGAAACTAATGCGTTGAAAATTCTTTACTTATAATTTTGTCCTTTTAGGTGCTTAGTTGTTTTAAATTATTAATGTGGAGCATTAGTCGCATATCCAGTATAAAAATCTTGTAAAAGGATTGAAAAATAGTCAAACAAATATAAAAAAAATCTATAAAGCACTTAGTAACATATATTCTGTATGTCATATAGTTTTCTAAGGGTAACATTAATCTGCATCAGTTTTTCTTAATTAGATGATTTTTCATTGCATATGTTATACAGAATACTGTTTAAAATAGCACTACTAAGTAAATGTGGTTTTCCTAAAGTTTTATAGCCACAATGACATGTTTTTATGTAATAAGTGAGAATTTTAATTATTTGCTCTGCATATAAGGGTGTTAAATTACCTAAATTCCATTCATACATTTTGCACCAAATGCTGACTGCAAAACTAAAGTTTCACTTTGATGTGATATCAATTTGTTATAAAAACAATAACAATTGTATGATCCAGAAAGAAAAATTAAGTTAATCTGTATAATAAAAATAAAATAAATCAACTGGAAGTGAGGTAAATATTATACAATAATTTAAGAAGTGAAGTTGAGAGAACTTGTTACGAATGAAAGAATCGTAAAAATTGTTAAATTTTGAATTGCCCAGAAGGAGCGGGAAACCCATAACTTGGGTGCACTGGCTAACTACAGTGATGGATGAATGGGTCGCTATCTAACCATATCTAACCAATTTGATAAATGAAAAAGTGTAATGGGGAATACTTAAAATTATCAAGCTACGTCACCACAAACACTTATCTGAAAGACTTTTTGGTACTGTCTTAACTAATATGCATCTACTCGTCTTGTCTAGGGTACGATCCTCTGGAAGATGAATTTTCCTTGTGGACCCTGACTATTTCGGCCTCCTGGTGCAATGAAGTTCTTTTCACAACCAATCTAACCTATACTCTAAACAAAAAAAAAACACTTATGTCATTGCGTCATCTAATTCTATTTTACTATAATCGTTATAACATTATCCCTGTAACAGATATACACAAATGGTTAAATTACATAAATAAACTCAATTTCCATTTGTCATAGAATTATTCCTCTAAGCGGGTACACATAAAATTTTAAATTACATAATTAAACTCAATCTTGATTTGTTGTAACGTTATAATTACCAACTACAGTAATTTAATCAAGTCCTCGGCCTTTTAAATTAAATTTCAATGTCCAGTGTTTTATATCTAATAAAGTAAACAATATAATCTACAATTATGGAGAATGTTTTATATTTTCATCACTGGTTATCTTAGCAATATCAATTCACAAATGCCACCATAATGAAAAATATTGAATAGAATAACTTACAGTTTTGAGGTTTTATTTAGATTATTCTATAAGGACCTCCATGAACGAGGCTTGAGTCCTTAATGTCAAAGATAATGGGATTTCAACTATGTTGTTGAAAGCAATACCATCCAACCTCTTTTCGTTTGATGGCGCCGTCTTCAATTAGGTTCGCGGATAACAGCACACCGGAATCACTTGAGCTAAACTTTTAGCCAAATCTGTTCCCTTGACAACCCCCAACATGCTTTCTGTTCACCAGTTCACGAGTAATTTCTTCTCTTTTGTCAACTCTCTATCTCTCATTCTCCTCGTCACTTTCTATGCCTTCGTAAAATATTTAATTGTATTATGGTAATTCATATCGAGCTTACATTTGATCACATTAAAAATGTGTATTTCCCTGTGGTTTGATCATATTATTATCACGTGTTTATTGTTATCTCATGTCTTCGGTGGTCTGTAAGTTGTTACATTGAAAACATCTTCCATTGTATGCTTTTATTATGTTTGGTGACACTGTTTGTAACATATTTGTGAATTCCACTTAGGCCATCGGCTGTATATAGGTGATTTAATCATGGTGTAATAAAGTTACATCTATCTCATCTGGTTACGATTTAACAGCGACTACATTTATTTTCCTGTAACTTTAAATTTAATCATTTCTAATAAAAGGTATACAAAACTTTTCTAAATGCGAGCTAATTATATGAAAACATGAATATAGACAATCGCACTGTTATTTAATCATTTCTTATGTTAAAAGCTTTAGTTAATAAATACTGCGTCTTTGTATTCTCCTTCATAATGCGTAACATTAAAATCTGTTTTCTTTTGGTGATTTTTAAATGTCATCGACCTGAGCTACGTTCAACTATGTATTATAAAATAAATAACTACGATTTTGTAGTTTAAGGTTACTACTCTAATTCCCTTTATAGAAACTAAAAAATATTGAACTGTCATGCTTAATTAACTTTAATTATATGCAAATGTAAATATAGACACATCCACATTTATTCTCTCCGTTTAAAATTAATTTTGTTCCTTTCCTAACTGATTTATATTAGAAGTAACTCAAACCCGTTACAAACTACTATACTTTTCAATTATTTAACTAATGGTACACATGTCCAAAGTATAAAGTATTCTCTCATTTACAGTTCAAGGTAATTTGCATATTTCATGAAATAAAACAAGATACCGAGAACATGCTATCCCCCATTAGTTTTTAATTTGTATATTGAAAAGGTAATGAATACTGTCATTTGCAGAAAGACTTTTGTAATTTTTATGCAAGAACAAATGATAATATGCTCAGATTTGCAGACAATATAGTGGTACTAGCATCTAGCAAGGAAGAGTTAGAAGCAGCTCTTAATGAAATGTAAACAGTTCTAACAGAGACATGCAGTATGAATATCAACAAATAATAATCCTAAGTACTCATATGTAAAGGAAAATAAGTTAAAAACCAGAATACAAATAGAAAACGAAAACTTTCAAGAGGTTAAAGATTTATGCTACCTAAGAAGCCCAATAATGGTAGATTGTAAAATGCAACAGATATAAACCAACGATTAGCCCACGACCATGCAGCATTTAACAAGAAAAAGCAACTACTATGTTCAAAGACAACAAACATCGCAACAAGGAAAGATTGCAGAAAGCATGTGTGTGGAGCACAGAACTGTAGGGCTGACGCGACGCAGACGCGAAAGAGATTGAAGCCTGTGCTATGTGGTGCTACAGACATATGATGAAAGTATCATGAACAGACAAAGTTAAGAACAAGGGGGTACTAGAAATGGTAAAGAAGAAAGAAATATGCGGAAAATAGTAAAAAATAAGAGATATAGGATGATAGGACACATACTAAGGGATGATGGAATACTACGGGTTATATTAGAAGCAGAGAAAAGAGATATAGAGGTAGACCTAGATTGGACACAGATCGTGAAAGACATAGGCTGTGATAATTTCAGAGAAATGTGTAGGTTAGTTCAGAATAAGAAACAGTGGAGAGACACATCCAACTAGTTCCAGGACTGAAAACCTAGTGATGATCACCCCAAAACAGAATGCTTTATCATACGTGAACTAACTATCTAAAACTAAGTAATAATTTGAAAATTGCTGTTGGCAACATGTATATTACTTTACATTTTATCCACTTCTACCACTACTATTACTACAAAATTGAAAATGCTTTTGACGAAGCATGTAGTCGTAATAACCAGCTCTTGTGATTATTATTTTATGTGTACAGTGTGATTCTAGGAACAAGTAAATTAATACCATATAGTTTAATGAATATAACATCGACAAGTAGATTATCGTTTGAGAAAAGACTTTTGCTCACAATTCTGACATCAGAATTACCATACCACTTACTTTGAAACAAAAAAAATGGAAAATGATGTTCCATAACTTAAGATAAAATCAATTTCTTTATTGATTAAACGAGAATAATGTTATAACTTGGGCAAAATATTACAGATTAATATTAATATCAGCGCAAATTGTTATGCTGGTTTAAAGTCAACAAAATTGTGTGTTTTGTTTTATTAGATGTTTTTATTTTTGAAGCAGACATGCAATAACTATAAATTTAACTAAGATATTATTAAAGTTACTGGCATGCTTTATCTATATATACACTGTTTTAATTTCATAAAGTTTTTTTATATAAATATTGAACTAAGAATTTGATTTTCTGCTATAAAGAATTGTTTATGCTTTATGGTATTAGTACTAAAGTATTAATTAAGCAGTTTTGTAATGTAAAATATTTTAACAAATCGATTTTGTTCTATTTGGTAACTGATTCTTTTTTGTCAGTACCTCCTAGGATAACATCTTTTGTGTTCGAAGATAATCCGCTTCAAGTAGGCGATTATACAACACTTCAGTGCACTATTCCTCAAGGCGACTTTCCATTAAAAATATCTTGGATTTTTAATGATTTACCAATCACTACTCAAACTGGAATTTTAGTTACTGCAGTTGGTAAAAGAAGTAGTTCAATTACACTTGAATCAGTTTCTCACAATCATGCTGGAAATTATACATGTCGGGGTGAAAACAGAGCTGGTCATGCAGAATATACAACAACATTATTGGTTAATGGTTAGTTTTACCAATACTTTTTGTTTTTCCAGTTCTGCCTCATATCGTTCCTTTTAACTTTGGAGATACTCCAGTATTTGTGGGTCAAGCAGCTCAGGTTACATGTTTGGTATCAGAAGGCGATACTCCCTTAGATATTACATGGGTGTTTCATGGAGATACGCTATCATCTTTAGAAGGCGTTACAACTACAAAAATAGGACATAAAGCAAGTCTACTTTTTATTGATTCGGTATCGGATGCTCAAAGTGGAAATTATACATGTATTGCTAAAAATAAGGCTGGCGTTGTTGATTATTCGACTACTTTATCGGCTTATGGTACCTTATTATCATCTGTTTTGTCTGTATGATGCTTTATGCTTCTTCATTTATTGCATAATAAACATTGTTTCAAGTGGTTGCATCGTTGATAAATACCAATCTCTACTTACCAAACCTATCCTTATAATTTTTCCTTTCATATTGAGATTGGTTTAGGGATCTTATCCTTCTCACCCTTTCTGTTATGTTCTAACATTAATATTATTTTTAATGCATGTATTAACTTTGTGTTTGTTATAGTTTATTTGTCCCTGTTTTGTATCATTTGTAGCTTTATAATAAAAACTGCAATTTTAAAAATTAAATTTTAGTTATTTTAATAATGTTCTAAGGTATGGGTTGTCTCAAATAAAGGAACTAAAAGGCAAAATATATAATTGAATTCTTAGTTGTGGGTTTCAGGTGTACTGCTGAATAAAGAATTACTTCTTGTGCTGTCTATATTTTCAAAGATTTTGTAATTCTTGATTACAGGCATGAAGTTAAGATTTCGTCAAAATAAGTCGCTACAACTTATAAATAATGGGAACTATTTTTAAAACAACATAAATGAGCTAAGCTATAAACAACAATATACAATTTAATAAAAATGGTTCAGTTTCAAGAAAAACTTGTCACAAAAGAAGGCGACAAGAATTTATTTTCATCACCTTAGAAGACTCATCTTGAATAAATGGACAATTATAACTCAAAATTATTTTCCAATATTAAACCCAAACACTCCTTTTTAGAAATTGTCACCTTATTACCTAAAATTCGCCCATTTTTCAATTGAACTTGAATTCCTCTTGCTCACTTACCCAGTCAAATTTACATTTTTTGTACACTTATCCCAAATCAATAATTTATTTCTTCGTTGATCATCAAAGAGTTAAAGTTAATAGAACAAAAAAAATGGTGTGCTAATTTTAACTAGTAAATGAACTACCGAAAACTATAAATTTTGAATTTTGGGTATTCTAATGGCAGTTTCTATTTTACGAGTAGCAAATTTAAGTATTTTAGATTATAAGTTGCGTTAATGGTTCTACATCATATTGAAACTTTTTTGTAATTTAAATTACAAGAGAAGTGGAATTCTCAGGACATTATTTTTTTTGTATCTAGTTTTTGTTCTTACATTTAATAATAATATTAATACTTTTATTGGTTTTTTGCGAACACCACTTTAAGCATAATAAAAAACCTTAACTAAGAAAAAAATACTGTGAAAATCTTAATCTACTATCTCAAATTTTCATAAAATTTGACTGTTGCTACATAGGTAAATGTATGTCGTCAGTGATGTGGCAGTATCTCATATATGTTTTAAACCTAACTTTACAGGAGACGATGAAAACTTTTTGTTTCTTATTTACACTGAAGTAATGCTTTTTTTTCTCTAAAGATCGCCTACAAAAAGGATTAGACATTTAGACAAATAGTGTTTTTAGGTATTTTACCAATAAGTTCCATTATAATTTAGATATGAGGTATTGGTACTAGAAATATGAATGTTAGGAGGTATTAGACTACGTGAAGAATAGCACAATGTAAAGATTACTAATTAAAACACTTATTTAAAAATACAAAAACTAAGTACCCTAAAAACAGCTGTCTTTTGGTGTGACCGATTTTAATGCTTGCAGGTGTAACCACTTTTTCTTCTTAACAGGTAGTTGTGTAGTATGCGCTTGCCTGTATGATAAAATAGGGACTATAACTTTGGGCTATAAGGCAGTTCGATCCTGTTCTGACTAAAGTATAGTTTACATTGTAAACTATGTGAATACTTTATGCCAACAACATCAGTAAGTGTAGGATCAGATGTTTTCCTTCCAGATCTTATAGATAAATATCAAAAATACTGTGTTTTAGAGTAATCTTTAAAAAAATCATACTCCAGTTTTATAGCATCATACGGTTCCAGACATTTCTGTGCTTCTTCCGTTGCCGTCAAATAATCACCGGGTAGATGAATTTTGCAATTTTTAGTTTTCTTTCGATGCAACTGTAAATTGCATCTACCTACATTTGAGAATGCCCTTTTTCGAGATACTTTTGTGTAACAGTTATAGCATGAACAATTGAGAAATTTAGTAGAGCATTAGCCATAACAAAGTTTCAATTTTGAATCGTGCAGCTATCGCTATAAATGATGATAGGAAGACAAAATAGTAAACACCTTTTTGTTATATAATCTAAAAGGTAGGATACAAAGGTAGTTGCATTCAAATTTGTGTCAATTCTTGTAAACCAGTAACTAACAAGTCACTTTATGATTTTCAACATTACAGATTGTAAAGTTATGGCATGCTAGAGTTTAGTTTTAAAATAAATGGAAGTGACATTTAAGCATGGAGCCACTTTTAAGCTTGTAGATGCATTGTCAGTAAAATGCATTTCTTTCCTTTAGCTTCATTAATGTCAATTTGTTTTTCCTCATGGACTTTTTCTTTCTTTTCAATGTGATGCTTCCACTTTCTTTTGGCACATTTCCATGTTCATACTGAATGCAGACATCACATCTGTCTTTTTTAGATGGAAACAAACTTACATGTTTTTCTTTAAATGTTCTTCCAAACACATATCTTTCTAAGGGAGTATTACCGTCGTTTTGACAGTTCTCTGCATAACAATCGAAAAGCTGTTTCACAGATGTAAAATGTTGTTCGAGATATAGCTTATTTATGTTTTCCTTACGTAGTGTGATGGTTGTTTAGGTACATCTTCAAAAAAATTATTCAAATATTTATATTGTCCTGTAAATTTTGCAACACAATAATTTCTATTTTTTCTTTTGCTATTTTGCTGCTTCTTTTCCTCTTTCATGCCATTTGTACTTTGTTTTACCCAGGTTTGAACAGTAAACGGCCGAAGACCCAAAGCACTTAAAAAGAACTCTGCATACTGGTACTGTTTTGTGGTCATTGCTTAACGTGTAGTTAAAACTTCCTTACCTACGCGAAATTGCATTCTTAGTAGCTGTTTTCTTTTGAGTGTCTGATCTTGAAACACGGGAACAAACGTAAATCTGCTTTTGATTCCAATTTAAGGAACTCTAGAATTTATTAAAGAGCTATTTGCATTTTTCTGTGGAAAATGATTGAAAATTTCTTTTGCAAGACTTGCTACTAAAGGAAGAGCTACATGCCTTACCCACATTGCTTGCAGGTCTTCTGCAATCATGGTTAACCACACCATTCCTACTTTTTCTGTAACCCAAGTAGTTTCTCTCTTTCATGCAATTCTTCATTTCTAAACTTTTTCCACTCCATTTGATTTGCCTTTTTTCTCCTTTTGTGACCTTCATACAAAGGTTACTTATGCTCAATTTCACAAATATTGGCATCTACGTTTCCTTCAGGTTCACTACTAGAATTGGATTTGTCTATAACTTGTTCTCGTTCATAAAGAGACACATTCGAAAAACAGCTTTCGAAATCACTATTTTCTGTTGTGTGAACTAAATCATTCTCACCATTATATAAGCACATGACACGCCTGATGAGAAAAGAAATTCTGCTGGCATGCTATCACAATTTAAATCTGCATTTTCACTGTTTTTTAAAGTATTTTTAAACACGTCATTTGCATGTTAAGTTACATTACATGATAATTAAGTAAAAGAGGATAAAATACCAAGATCTACATGCATGGTTGTCAGTTTATATTTAAAGTTAAGAATAATTATTTGTTACAAGAATAAAACTAAAAGTAATAATAATAAAATGCCTGTAAGGTGATTGCGTCTAATGTCTAATATTCTTTTAAGTAATTCTGGGATTAGTGCTTGGATTGTTTGAAAGGTGAGGGAAAAATGATGAAAAATCATTGCTTACAGTGATAGTTATTTAGATCAGATGTTGTTGGTCTGGGAGAATAAATGGTCGAGACCAAGCAAGAAATTCAGCACTAGAGTATGGTTCATTCTCTTTAAGAAATGTTTTTAGAATAGTACGAAATAATTTGTTATATTCGAATTCATTTGATCCATTTTTAGATTATTTAATAGTTTCAGTGCACAATAGACATGTTTTTTGTGTAGACGTATGTTTAAGTGTTGGGAGTGGGAATGGTCAAAAGCGGGTATGTACATCAATTAAGTGTGAATGTTTATGGATATAAGTTCATAGAGTAAAAATGTATAGGGCGAGAGCAGCTAGTATTTCCAAGTTCTTGAAGGATGTTTCGTTGCAACTTATATAAGAAGGCTCCAGGATGCAGATTAATCTGACTGCACTTTTCTGCACCATAGCTTGTCTGGAGCTTACCTATACTGCTATCCCATATGAGAGGTACTAATGCATAATAAGCTGATGTAATTACAAATTTTTCGTAATACAAAACAAGATAATGTCAGTTTTTACAAATGTGCTCTGCATGTGAGAACTAGGCTAATAATGAATCTACTATGTGTCCTAGAAATTTTAAAGTGTTTTTTAGAGGTATATCTAATCCATTCATATTCAAAGATAGGCCTACAGAGAGTGTGAATCTAACTGAACGAAATACAATACATTTCATTTTTGTCATATTTAGACAGTTTGTTGCAGTCTAGCCATTGCTTGGCGAGTACGAACTTGTTTTGTGCCACTGTTACTGTGTTGGTCCAGTTGGTCAATACTGACCTCTTAGAACAGTGGCATCATCTGAATATTTAATGCATAGTGTATTATTGGAGTTCAGGATGTTAACAAGATTATTAATGTAGATAAGAAACAAAAGAGGTCCTAGGACGCTGTCCTGTGGAATGCCAGCATGAATGGGAAGCAATGATATCGAACTTTGAACCCAATTACAATCTACAACTTCAACTGCTTGGGATTTATTCGAAAGGTAGCTATTAAACTAGATGAAGGGCATGTACATATTCCCATGTGTGATAGGTTAGAAAGGAAGGTGGTATTGTTAACCGTGTTAAATACCTTCTTGATGTCTAATAACCAAGCAATTACAAATTCATTTTCCTCAATGGTGTTTTTCACAAAATGTGTAAGATCTGCAAGGGCTGTCTGGGCTGATCTATTAGGAAGCAAACCATGTTGTAAGCTATTTATTGGTTTTTTTAATAGAAATTTCAGCAACCATTTTGCAATAATAGTTTGTATTATTTTGTCAAATATCGATAGTTATCGGGATTAGTTAAATTTCCTTTTTTCTGAATGGGCTTTACTAGCACCATTTTTAATTTTAAAGGGAATGTGCCCATCGTGTTTAAAAGGAATTCTATTTGTGTATTCACCTTCTTTTTTTTTTATTAGACATGCAGGAATTGCTTTGAGTTTTGCTGTATTTTAGTTTTTGAGTTTTGAGACCACGTGGATCATTTTATCTGGATTGGTGGGAAAAAGTACAAACAATAATATTGGATGGTTTATGTGAAAGTGTTTACCTCGAATATATTATTAGAGGATTGTGGGGAGGGCTTTGAGAAGGTTATATTAGTTCAGTGGCAATCTGAATTGGATCAGTGATGGTATAATAATGTACATAGTAAATATTTTAATTTCCTCTTGAGGTGTTGAAACTCTCTACTCAGATCCACAGTGCTATTATTATTGTGAGAATTGTCACTACTATGTGATCTAAGCATATTCATTTTGTTATAAAGTAGCCAGATTTCTTTGTTTTGCCAGATATGTTTGTGTGGTTTTTGTTTGTGCGCTTGGTTATGTTTCAATCGAAAGTGCACATTAAATAACCAAGTAAAAATTATAAAAAGGTTAATTTACTTTTCCTCTGTGTTGCATGGATCAGTTACTTCGTTCCAGGTCTGACAGGATAATCTGCTATCTCTAGAATAACAGGGTCGTTAAGATTAGTTCTTACAGTTGTTTTACTATTGTGTACTATAGTTTTTACACTGAATTGTACTAATAGTGCACATTGGTCTAAGAAGGATATTCATAAAATGGTCTTGTGCAAAATCAGGGATGACTTGAAAGATGGTGCTGAGTTATTCACGTGGCTTCGTTGAAACATAAGTGTAATCTGTATGAAGTTAGAACATTATTTAGTTAGAGAGTTTTGTTACTACTAAGTTTCACGTCAATATTGAAATGTGAGGTAAAAATTTTGACTGGATTTGCTGAGAACTAGCTTCATGTAATGGAGAGAGTCTTTGAGCGAAGAGCGAGGTGTGCAATATATTTATTAAGATTTGTGTAGTGTCAACATAGATTTTGACAGCTGAGAGTTAACAAGCTAACACCGTGGCAAGACTATTTAAACTATAGTTTTGTTTTACCCACTACACTGTATATTGTTAAGCCTCTATATGCATTCTCTCTGCAGAAATAAGAAATTAACTTGTAATTTAGGACGATCAAAGTTAAGTTTTTCTGCAAGTAAATGATTTCATTTATACATAGAACATCAGGATAGTTATAGTCGTGTAGGAAAATTGATAGTTCATCGCCAGAATTCTTGAGTGACTGGATATTAATGCGGAGAACATTTAATTATTTAAAGAGTTATGGTGCTCATAATTATTTCTTGTGCTGGTTAAGCTGATGTCTTAGTAATTTCAGTTGGGAATGCTGTGTGTTGGTGGCCTTATGGATTTGGGAACACGATGTTTGTTAGATTGACAGCGATCGTTTGTATGTTACAAGAAATTTGTAGGAGTTGAGTAACTTTGATTGACAAAAACAGTTTGAGATAGGTGTAACCGTTTGTGAGTTTTAAGAAGGAAATTGTGGTTTGGAAAAAATAGCATGTTTTATATGCCAATCGGGAATTTGGTGTTCCGTTCTTTATATACTTGATTTACATCAGGTAATGAACAGTTGCTTGAGCGGAATAACTAGAAAATGTTGGTTGTTACACAAAATCTTTTATTGACCCCTATAAAAAATTTTTGTATCTACACTACAGTAGTTATTAGCCGACTAACATGTTGGTATTTATTAAATCTTATGTGAACCCGACTGTTTATTGTTTATTTATTTATTTCTACTATAAATGTGTACCATAATTTATTGAAATTTACTAAATAAAAAGTTTTACCAGACTAAATCGGCACCGTTGAGATTGTCAAAATTTGAATTATACCACTTCAGATAGTAATTATGAATTATCATATCTAATTCATAAACAACTCGAACAGTGTCCGCGGCGTAAAGATAACAACCATGTTAGAAAAGTTACTGCAAATACTGCTTAATTATTAATGAGCTCAGTATTTCAGCAATATTGTACTTTCAGGACCGGACTTTGTTTTTGATAAACATCTAGGGGCAATAACTTCATGGTTTTTAAGTTATGTGGAAAATGTTATTTAATAAAAAGTTATTTGTTTTAATAGAATACAACACTAATTAGTTTGTAATAACATCTCTTGAGACAATCGAAAGAAAATTTAAAAAGTGAGCAAGAGAGAAATTAAGGTGTAAAGGATAGTTTTACATTAAAAAAAAAGGAGAATAGAATACATGTACTTACTTATAATAAGGTAGTTATTATTCTTAATTGAAAAAATAGGTTTTATAGTTTCCAGTTCTCAAATGCAAAGTAGGTCATGCGTTTATTCTTGTGCTTTTGTTTTACCGGAACGAATGGTATTTAATTGAGTAATAATTTGTTAACATTCGTAAAATCCTTGGATTTTATACAATCAAGAATATATATTGCTTTTTGTGTAATAGTATTGAGACAACCCAAATATTTTTATATTTTATTTGGTATTGAAGAATTTTCATTGCTATGATTATATAAAACAAATTTTAATTAAAAATTATTTTGTTTAGCTCAAATCTTAATTCAGGTTAAGTATCAGTTTCATCTTCTTTACTTAAAATTGCATTTTTTACTTTCTTTAATTATGAAACTTTACTTTGTTGGAATTTATAGAACATTTTGTATTTAAGTAGCAAAACATCCATTAAATTGTTAGTTTATTAATTTTAATATTTAAAGTAACATTTAAAAGTTTCATAATTTGCATGCTTCTACATTTCATGTATTTATTTTGGGTTAGACATGAAGTTTAGTTCTTTCTTTTTGGGCAATTATTGTAACATTTTAAAACAAAATGTTTTTTAATAGGTTTGATATAATTTAATGTCACTTTATATTACAAATTTATGTTTTTATAATACTTTGATATCCTCTTGTTCTTTTTTTTTTTTAAATTTTCAATATTTATATCGTTAATAAGACTTCCCCATTATGCATTCTTTGTATATTCTTGTGGTTTTATTTTAACTTCTGTTACTTAAAATTAACTTCTTATTTACATAAATAACAATGTAGTAAATTTTTGCCATGTCTAACTCAAATAAGTATTGCATGAAATTAAAACACACGACTAAAGGCAAGTAAACTCATGTATTGAAATTTTTAGTTCCACCAAGATGGATATTAGAGCCTACTGATAAAGCATTTGCTCAAGGCTCTGATGCTGCTGTAGAATGCAAGGCTGATGGCTTCCCAAAACCTTCAGTGACATGGAAACGGGCAACGGGTACGAACATTTAAAATACTAACAACTTTATTTATATGGTATTTGTTTTTAAAGGAGTCACACCTGGCGACTACAAAGATTTTAAACCAAATAACCCCGATATTAAAGTAGATGAAGGAACATTAATTGTTAATAATATTCAGAAAAACAATGAAGGTTATTACTTGTGCGAAGCTGTTAATGGAATAGGTTCTGGGCTTTCAGCTGTTATACTGATAAGTGTGCAAGGTGATTTGTCTATTTTATTTAAACGATGCTGTACAGAGTGTTTGTTTTAGCTCCACCACAATTTGATATTAAATTGCGTAATCAAACTTCAAGACGTGGAGATCCTGCAGTTTTACAATGTGAGGCTAAAGGTGAAAAGCCCATTGGCATTTTATGGAATATTAATAATAAGAGATTAGAGCCTAAAGGTGATGCACGCTATACTATAAGAGAAGAAATTTTGCCTACTGGTGTAATATCTGATTTAAGTATTAAACGCACTGATCGAACTGATACTGCCTTATTTAGTTGTATTGCGACAAATGCATTTGGAAGTGATGATACTAGTATTAATATGATAATTCAAGAGCCACCTGAGTCTCCATATGGCTTAAAAGTTTTAGATAAATCTGGCCGAACTGTACAGTTGTCTTGGGTTTCCCCTTACGATGGAAATTCGCGTCTTACAAGGTGAGCTGCATGTATTTTAAGTATTGTAAAATTTACTGTTACGTTTAATGATTAAAAGTACATTATGGTGTAAAAATAACAATATTTTTCTTGACTTTATAGTTTATTTGAATTTTCTCTTTCCCATACTCAGGCTATTGGATTACATATATTCCTTCCACTTTTAACATTTTGTTGCACTATTTTGTAGAAATTTACCAAACTTGGTGAAGTATCTTTGTATTTCTAATCTAAAATACTAACTTTGTCTTTACAAGTAGTTTCTTTGTTTGAGTTTGTTGTTACCACCTTCTTTTCCTTATCAATACACTTTTTTAAGAAAGATTGTAATTAATATATATTGATTTTAGATATGTAATTGAGTATAAACAAAGTAAATCAACATGGGAAGCTGGTATGGAAAGAGTGTTAGCTCCAGGTGATCAAACCGAAGCGGGAATATTTACACTCAAACCAGCTACAACTTACCACATCCGTATAGTTGCAGAAAATGAAATTGGTGCAAGTAACCCATCAGACACTGTTACTATTATTACTGCCGAAGAAGCGCCCAGTGGACCACCAACAAGTATTAGAGTAGATACAACTGAAAAGGGAATTTTAAAGGTTTATTGGAAACCTCCTCCACGTGCTGATTGGAATGGTGAAATACTTGGTTACTATGTTGGTTATAAAGTAACATCTTCTGATAAACCATATCTATTTGAAACAGTGGATTTTGTTAGAGAGGAAGGAAAGGAACATCATTTAGGCATAACAAATTTAAAAACGTATACCCAATATTCGATAGTTGTACAAGCATTTAATAAAGTAGGGTCTGGACCTATGTCAGAGGAAGTGAAATATTATACAGCCGAAGGAACCCCTGAACAACCACCTCAAGATGTTACTTGCACCACTCTTACGGCACAAACAATTAGAGTGTCTTGGACGTCGCCACCTTTAAATTCCGCTAATGGTGTGATTAAAGGTTATAAGGTAATTTATGGACCTTCTGATAGTTGGTATGGTAAGTGTAACTATTTAAATGTGCATAAGTAATTTTCAAATTGTAGATGAAAGTACTAAAGATACTAAAATTACTACATCAAGCGAAACTATTTTACATGTTTTAAAGAAATATACTAATTACAGTATGCAAGTACTTTCATACACTTCTGGAGGGGATGGTGTACGAAGTAGTCCTATACATTGTCATACTGAACAGGATGGTAAGAATATTTAAGGCTGTAAATTCAAATTTAAAATTCTATTTTAGTACCAGAAGCTCCAGTGGCAATTAAATCTTTGGTAATGTCAACAACTTCAATTTTGATTAGCTGGAAACCCCCAATAGAGCCTAATGGCATTGTTGAACAATATACAGTTTACGTTAAAGAAGCCGGACCTGCTGAAACTGAAGATGCAACTTCAGATGCAGCACCTAAAACACAAAAAATTGTTCCTAACATTAAAAATCAAAATTTAAGCTTTCAGGCTAAAGATTTAGATGGAAAATTTAAGTATGAATTCTGGGTAACTGCTTCTACAAATATTGGTGAAGGACAACCATCTAAGAGTGTTATAATTGCACCTGGTGGGCGAGGTAATCTATTATATATTTTGACTCATTTTTAGTTACAGTTTTTAGTGCCTGCAAAAATCGCTTCATTTGATGATACTTTTACAACAACTTATAAGGAGGATGTAACTTTACCATGTTTAGCTGTTGGAATTCCACAACCTACAATTTCATGGAAGATAAAGGGAGTTGCTTTTGCTACAAATGATCATATAAGACAACAACCAGATGGTTCATTATTCCTACGTGATGTATCACGTAACGATGCTGGAGAATATTCATGTCATGTTGAAAATTCTTTTGGGCAAGATTCTGTTACTCATCAGTTGATTATTAATTCACCTCCTCGATCACCTCTAGTAAGCTATTTATTTGTTACCTCTATTTGTAGTTCTAAATTTTAATAGTTATCATAATCAAAAGACTGCAGTTGTAAAAGAGAAAAGACCTTTATTCTTTAACTCTTTGTTTAACTGGTATAATAAAAATGTAGACCCTATAAGATAGGAAACAGGAGGAATAAGTAATTTCTAGTAAAAGAAAAAGAAAGGGTACTTAAAATGCCTTTTACTCTGATTCAACAACAAATGTTGTAACTCAACTAAAAGTTACGTCAATAATTGTGGCGATGGCTATCAAAATTTGTTACTAACTGAAAAACCATTAATACATAAAAATATTAATTGTTTAAACGCCTGGTCACACAACATATCTGTTGTAAAAAATCAAAAGTGATGAGAAATTTTAAAAATATGACAACGTAAGTATTTCGCACAGCTTTGTTTCAGAAAATCTGGTAGATATTTCATATCAATTTGGTAAAGTATCCCACTTAAACGCCTAAAATTTTGTACTTTGTAATATTTCTATTAACCTTAATTTTAAATCACAAGTAAGCATTTCAAATATATTCAGCAGAAAGATAAAGTAAGTAAGTGCCACAGATGGATGAAATATGTCTTAATCGGTGGTTAAGGTAGACACTACCCAATCTGAATAAGTTTTGAATCTTCAGAGAGCAACTCCAGCTGGAAGACGAACAGGATATCAGAACAAGATATCAGTAGTATCTGTCATTGCTGTACTGGATCTAAGGATATTCTAATAATCAACAATAAATTTATATACAAATTGTGACAGTTACTGTATTCAATTATTTGCACAATTACATACAGAATTTAATATAAAATAGTAGCCTGTCGAAACATCTGGTTAATAAAAAACTAATGTATTTGCAAATTAATTAAGCAATAATAATTTATCTTTGATGTTAATATTCGGGATTTTACTACTGTAAGAAGTAGTACTTTGATAAACTAGAAAGAACAGTTTTGAATTAACATTATCAATTACAATTACATATCAATAAGTACACAATAAGCAACACATTTATTCAGTATTTTAAAGCTACCCTAATTGGAAAATGCTTTCTGGGATCTAACAAACCACTTCTATGTATATACCTAGCATAATTTAAGTAATTAAGTAATTAAACCTTTTAAGAATCCTACATATTTAGAAAATACTTTATAATGGATGTTCAACAATTATATTGTAGTCCTTAATGGCTATAGAAGCAAACAAGTTTGTTGATTCTTCACTCAAAATTATTAAATTTGATATTTGCAAAATGAGAACCAATTCAAGGGCAAGACTAATTTCTGCGTAATTATTTCATTTTAATTTTAAATAAAAATTTAACGCAAGAATTGTGAAATAAAAGATTGTGAAGTAAAGTCAATCAATACAAAATGCAGAAGTTTTTCCATCATTCAAACATTTATGGAAATTGCTGGAAGTGCTCTCCATTAACATTGAAATATAACCTAATACGTCTTTTTAAGTTGTAATGAAATAGAATTACGGTAAAAGTAAAAGTATATAAAATAATATTATTATTATTTTATTGTTGATGTACTTGCATAGGTCACAATAGTGAATCGCATACTGTCCACAAAATATAATCACTGTATTTAAGAACAATTATGATGACAAAAATCATTTAGAGCTGTGGATATAGGCAAAATTTTATGTTTCAGGAATCAATGGTAGCCTCTAAATATTTAAATTCGATTAAGAAACTCCTCAATACTGTAGAAAGCATATTGTAAGAGCAAACTTTTTATCTTTTTTTAAATTTTGATATTGGAAGATTTATTGTGCTCACACTTAAAGTGTTAAATAACCTACATGCAAAGTAATTAGTTCCGGACCTACTTCTTACAATCCACTGGTATGACACCGCTAGATTAATTTTACTATGAGTATCGAGTGAGTGGATATCACCATGACGAGTATACTGAACTTTTTTTTACATATAAAGTAGAAATTCTAATATAAAGATGCGAGGTACAGTTAAAATATTGTATTTAGTAAAATAAGAGCGACAATCCTCGCGGTACGAAATTTTTACTATAACACGTTGTATGGAGTTTTTCTCTCGCTAAATATATTTTCTGAGGATGGCCTTTATAGAGGATGTAATGGGATCAAACTGGTGTTGCGAAAGAAAAATAGCATGCTATCGGTCTAAACTTGGGTTCTATTCCTGCGCAGGCATGAGGCAGTCGGGGTACTTTCAAAGACTAAACCTGTCTTTGAATAAACTAGGGCACCACTGCGTCAATAAAGCTAACACAAAAATTCTTCCTAAGGATAGACGCAGATAAATTTTAAGGGAATAATATCTATCTGAATTTAGAAATGAAGCAACATAATTTCTTTACTTATTTTTATCTCAATCAAAACGGAGAGGTTATTTATTTCATTTATTGAGCTGTTGGAAATAAAACGATTGTGAGCTTTGACTAGTAGTATAGTCTTTGCAATTTCTAAATAGACCTCGTCATCCGTGACGTCACACAAGTACTAACTATTTATATAGATGTTTGTCAACTTAATACCGCACAATATTAATGTTATAGTTTTGGTTTGAATAATAGCAAGTTACGACGTTGCCAATAATTTTAAAGCCAAATGTTAAATTTTGACGTTTAAATTTTAGGTTATATGCCATTCCTTGTTTTGTTGGTGTCAACGACCTCTTAAATTTTTCCGTTTTTATATATTGATATTTGACTGGTTTTTGCATTCACAACTCATATTAGTATTAAACTGAACTCTAATAACCAAAGACGATGAACGAGATTCATTTAGACCCAGAACTAAGCTACTTGTTGCTAGTTTGATCACCTCTATAGGCTGCGTGAAAATCGCCAGTATTTGTTTTCCAGTTACATTTATAGTGCAACATGTAATTATTTTCGATTTATCACGTTTCTGTTGATACTTGATGGTTGAATTTGAAACATGTTGAGTTTTTTAAAGTTAGTTAACGATCCCTAAATACAGTCTTGGATTTAAATGGCTGAAAGATAATTCAAGAATAGGTTTAATGAAACTGTTAAATATTATGAATAAATGGAATTCGATTCCGGAACATATATGAAAATAAAAGAAGAGAATCTGTGGCATTTTTGTGTTTTTAGACAAAACATGGCTTTTTCAGAATGGTGCCGTAAGCCGTACCTAGCAAAGCGTGCAATAAGAACAGTTAGAACACACAAATTGATCGAAAGAGGTTGGTGTCATATCTACTTATCCTTAATACAGTATAATGTAAGTAGTCTTTTAGATGCATTATATGCCCGAAATGTAAATGAATTACTAAATGTGGCTGAAATTGATTTTTCTCGTCTTCCACAAAAAAACCTAAATTATTACAGAGAAGTGAATGAGCAAAATTTGAAAATTAATTATTAAAGAATTTGGAAAAATTATTTGCAATAATTTTAGACAACATGTCATATTATTATACTTGTTAAATAAAACATCTAACAGTTTCTAGAAAAAAAGTAACATTGTAGAGCGACACTAAATAAGCAATTTCTTATGGAACTAATTATTTTAAGCAAAGCTTATTTAACTTGTGACGATGTAAGTCAAAATTATGTGCTTTATAACATATCAGTATTAATTAAAAATTTTTAGGTATAAACCGCCAAAGATTTTTAAAGCGGATTTGCTGACCGAACAATATGTACATAAGGTGTTGATTGCCTCCGTATCACTGCATATTCAATGCAATTGAAAATGTATGGGGTGGTAGTAACAGCTACTACAACCGACACGCTGGAAGAGATGGGAGGTCTGTTGAAAACTTTATAAATGTGGAAAGAAACATTAGAAAAAATAATACCAGAGATTTGGGCACATTTGATAGAACATGCAGAAAAAATTATCAAAGATTGGTGGAAACGTGAGATCAAATTTGATCAAGAAGATAATGCACCTCTAATTATTAACATTGGTGATAGTGATGACAGTGATTCAGATTTTCAATCAAATTGAACTAGTCAACCAAACGCATGGCTACTTAGAATTAAAAAAACTTTTTACACGATGTACTTTTAATTTAATTACAACTATCTTAAACTTTATGTATAATAAACAAGTACAACCATATATATTTTATTGTTAAATTACAAGCTGTTAATACTTGTTAAATTCTTGAGTAACTCGTCTTTAAAACATGGACTGCAAATTCATTTTCAGGATAATGGATTTTAGATATCCTAACAGCTTTCAATTTCAATGGATGTAATAAACACACTGGTGACGAACTGGTCAATACTACACTAGCTTAAACTTTGGAGGTGCTAAATACAGGTAAAGTCAAAGTCTTTATATTACACCAATCTACAAAAAATGGTAAATTGTATATTGAATTATGTTTCAAACTATTCCGTTACCTGCAACAATTATATGGCCTCGAAGAGTAATAAAGCAAAAGCCTATTTTTTGGAAGATTTTTGTGCCTTCATGCTTTTGTATATTTAACAAACTGCTGTTTACATCTTTAAGAATTCCATCGAAATGATTAGTCGCTGAACCTTTTGGTTATAAGGTTTTCATTTTTAGCTTATGACACTGACTGTGGAGATAACTTACAGTTGTGGATTTTTACTGGGAACATTAACAATTCTCTAACAGTTATTTTTTTCTTGAATAACGACATACTTCAACAACAGAATTCAAAGTTGGTTCATTTAAAGTCTTTATCCTTATACATAGTTTTAGTTGTTGGAAATTCTTTGAAAACATTACATATTCAATCCAGTTGCATACTAATAATCAGAAGTAAAATGATCACCACAAATTTTAGGGTGATTTGAAAGTATTAAATTCTTCGTTTGCATTGTACATACATAACTTTAGTCTTTGTAGATGGTTTCAGGGAAATCTAAAAGATTATTTTAAAATGATATATCTTTTTTTGACATTTTGTTGCAATTTTATAATATATGTCAAATCATGGCTACATTTTACAATACGTATAAAATACTAATTTAAATGATAAAAATGGTAAGGAAATCCCAACGGATCAATGCTGCACACACAGAAAAACTTATTAAAGCAAAGGAATCAAAAGAAAACGAAATTATCATTAAAGATGAAGATGTAAAAAATCTGAAATCAAAGGAAAACAAATCCGTAATAACAGATAAATTTCTCAAATGTCCTTTATGCAACAATAGTTTCAAAAATAGAGGATTGAAAATTCACATGAACAGAATGCATAATAACGAGTCTTCATACACAAAACCACCTAGAGAAGCATATATTATAGATCAAAATTTAAATTTTGAAAAGCGTTTGGCACTGTTTAAGAAAAATTCAATTATCATAAAAGAATTCCAAAGTCTGTGAGGGCATCTACAGCATTATCACTTACAAGTTTAATTAACGAATGTGTGGAAAAGAATTCCTTCTCATCTTGGGAAAAACTATTACTTTTCCATACTGCAGTTTATTCATAAATAACCAAAACAAGAGTGAGAAAATCAACAACCTTTCTTCAATCATTAGACAGAATTTAAAAATTTTAGTTCCACGAATATAACATCAAACAATAAGAATTTTAAATACTCTTTGAATAAAAAAATAATCAGTAAAGTATCAGATGGAGACCTATCAGCAGCTGTGCGTCTGATGTGTTCAAATGATATATTAGCAGAAGTCAATAACGACACAATTTCGGAAATGAATTTAAAACACCCTCATACTGACAAAACAAATAGTTTCCCTGAATTTACTTCTTTTAATATTTCCAAAATTACTTTCGAAGAAGTTATGAATGCGATCAGATCTTTCCGCACTAGCTCTGCAGGTGGATTAGATTCCCTTAGACCTTCCCATATTCAAGATATGTGCAGCTATAGCGCTGGTTCCTGTGGCCAAAACCTTGTAAAAGCACTCACCGCCTTATGTAACCTAATGCTTTCAGGTAAAGTACATCACGAAATTTGTCCCATACTATTTGGTGCATCATTGTGTGCGCTTAAGAAAAAAGATGGAGGACTAAGACCAATAGCAGTGGGAACTTTCTACCGACGGCTAGTTGCAAAAATTTGTTGCTCTAAAATAATGGGAAAAATCAAAGAAATTCTACAACCTCACCAATTTGGTTTTGGAATCGCTGGTGGAGCAGAAGCTGTAACACATTCAGCAAGAATATATCTCTGTAACATGAAAGAAAAAATTTTTTTAAAACTAGATTTTAAAAACGCATTTAATATGATATATCGAGACACAATGTTACATCAAGTAGCAATTCTAACTCCAGAAATTTATCCATTCGTGGAACAATGTTATCGAACAGAGTCATTTTTGATGTTTGGAAACCACTTAATGAAATCTCAACGCGGTGTCCAACAAGGAGATCCCCTTGGCCCTGCACTTTTTTGTTTAGCTATAGAATGTATAGTGAAAAATATTCACACTGAATTCAACTGCTGGTATCTAGATGACGGATCAATAGGTGGTAATGAAGAAGATATCTTAAAATCATTTAAAATATAATATTCAATTCTCGCAATGTAGGCCTTGAATTAAATTTCAAAAAATGCGAAATTCTATTAAATCAATCAAATCCAACGTTCATGAGAAAAATATTGGAATTTGCTCCTGGCATAAAAATATCAGCTACATCAAACTGGTTTCTTCTTGGTGCTCCGCTTTCCATTCCCGCCTTATCTACTTGCTTAAAAGAAATTGAATTCACTAAAATTAATGTGTTCTAGATTGAATAATCTTCCATCACACATCGCCTTTTTTCTTCTGAAAAACTGTTTAGCGATACCTAAATTATTATATACTTTAAGATGCATTCCGTCATGGCATTGTAACGAAATCCTTAAGGAAATTGATCAATGTTTAAAAACTGCTCTAGAACTAATAACGAATAACCAACTAGATGATAAGACATGGTTAACAGCTACTCTCCCGGTAAATAGAGGTGGTTTGGGCATCCGCTCAGTTTCATCTTTAGCACTACCCGCCTTTCTATCCTCTTTCCGTAGCACATCACACTTAATAAATATGATTTTACAAGATAGAACAACTGATAATTATTTTGAAGAAGGGGAAAAAGTTTGGTTCTCTAAGACTAAGATGACTTTACCAGAAGAGTCAAAGAGACTTCAGAAAGCTTGGGATCAACCACTACTAGATATTTGTTGCGACTATTTACTTAAGACAGCTAAAACTCCTATTGACAAGGCTCGTCTTCATGCAACAAGAACAAAAGAATCTGGCGCCTGGTTAAACGCTATTCCAGCTGCATCTCTGGGTACTCTTTAGACAACAATTCATTTAGGATTTCGATTGGTTTTCGTCTTGGAACAAATATATGTGTTGAACACAAATGTAGATGCGGATCTCTCGTTTCTAAAAATGGCATTCATGGTTTGAGCTGTAAACTTTCCGCAGGCCGTCAATCACGTCATCATTCAGTTAACGATATATTGAAACGTGCACTAGGCCTTGCAAAAATACCAGCAATTTTGGAACCCCTAGGCATTGATCGAGACGATGGCAAAAGACCGGATGGAATGACTCTCATTCCATGGGAATGCGGTAAAGCCATAGTATGGGATTTTACTTGTGTAGACACACTTGCTTCTTCCCATATAGCAGCCACTTCAAAAACTGCTGGAGCTGCTGCCTTGACAGGCAACGCTAAAAAATTAAAATACAAAATCTTCAAAATAACTATATTTTTGCCCAGTAGCTATTGAAACATTCGGAAATTTTGGACCAAGCGCATCAAATTTTATACATTCTGTGGGAAAAAATTTCAAAGGAAACAAACGACAACAGAGCTACCTCATTTCTAATACAACGAATTAGTATAGCAATTCAACGAGAAATGCTGTCTGCTTTTCGGCACACTTCCAAATGATTGTAAACTGGACGAATTACATTACTATCCGAGGTTATCAATTACACGTTCAAAAATACAAGACAAATTATCAAACAATCAAACAAATCAACTATCAAGAATTTAATAACATCACATATATCACGAAACAAGCAAAAGTAAATATAGAAAATGAATCAAACATTAACAATACAGACGATTCAACTGAACCCCACGATAAAATAAACATATGACAGTACCATTTATGGAATATATGGGAGATACTGATGGTGAAATGAATCAGTCCCAAACTGGAGATGTCGTATATGGACCTCAATTGGATACAGCCTTAGCAATGAATGGCAATAAAATGGACGATGATGAAGCACGATCGGAAGCTACTTTTAGGTTTACAATAACACAATTTAGCAAAATAAAAGATTCTGTTCTTTCACCTCCATGCTTTGTTCGAAATTTGCCATGGAAAATTATGATAATGCCAAAACAACACATAATCAAGATCGTTCTGCCCAACGTTCATTAAGTTTCCTTTACAATGCAATGGTGAAAGTAAATCGAGTTCTTGGTCATGCTATGCCGTTGCAGAATTACGATTGATTCCATTTAGATCGGACATCAAAACTTTTTCAAGAAAAATACAACACTTGTTTTACTCAAAAGAAAATTATTGGGGTTTTACGATTTTATGTCATGGCAAGAAGTTTTAGACATAAAAAGGTTTTGCTAAAAATGATACTGTTACTTTTGAAGTATATGTAGTAGCTGACGCGCCTCATGGTGTATCATGGGATAGCAAAAGCATACCGGATTCGTAGGACTTAAAAATCAAGGTGCAACTTGCTATATGAATTCGCTGTTGCAAACTTTATATTTTACACATCATTTAAGAAGAGCTTTTACAAAATGCCGACTGAACCTAATGACTCCACTAAATCGGTTACTTTAGCATTACAAAGGGTTTTTCACGAATTAAAATTCAGTGATAAACCAGTTGGAACAAAAAACTAACAAAAGTTTTGGATGGGAAACGTTAGATTCATTTATGCAACATGATGTACAAGAATTTTTACGGATATTACTGGAAAAATTAGAAAGTAAAATGAAAGGTACATGTGTCGAAGGTACTGTTCCAAAACTATTTGAAGGTAAAATGATATCGTACATTCGATGTAAAATGTGGATTATACTAGTACACGTACTGAAACATTTTACGACATTCAATTAAATGTGAAGGAAAGAAAACATTGAAGAATCGTTTAAGGACTACATTGCTAAGGAAACATTAAATGGTGATAATAAATATGATGCAGGCGAACATGGTTTACAAGATGCTGAAAAAGGTGTTGTTTTTGCAGTATATCCACCAATATTACATTTACATTTGATGAGATTCCAGTATGATCCTGTTACAGATTGTTCAGTAAAGTTTAATGACCGCTTTGAGTTTTATGAGAAAATATCTCTAGATAGTTATCTACAAAACCAGATTCTACAAATCCTGCAAATTACACTCTGCATGCAGTTCTAGTGCATTCAGGAAATAATCATGGTGGCCATTATGTTGTTTTTATTAATCCTAAAGGTGATGGTAAGTGGTGCAAGTTTGATGATGATGTTGTTTCTCGATGTTCTAAACTAGAAGCAATTGAACATAATTATGGTGGTTATGAAGATGACATGAATATGACTATTAAACATTGTACAAGTGCATACATGTTAGTTTATATTCGCGACTCTGAACTACATCATGTCCTTCAAGAGGTTACAGATGCTGACATACCAAGTGAGTTAGCATTTAGATTAGCAGAAGAAAACTAATTGAACAACTACGCCAAAAAGAATGCAACGAAGCTCATTTATATATGACTGTAAATATTTTATTGGAAGACAGCTTTGATGGTCATCAAGGCAATGGCTTGCATGATCCTGAAAAAGCATCATATAGAATTTTAGGATAAAAAGACTGCAACATGTGGTGAACTGATGGAAATGCTTACGGATGGTTTTAAATATCCACCAGAACAAATGAAAATGTGGCCGTTTGGTAGCAGATCAAATAACACTCTCCGTCCATGTTTGCTTGATTCGGAGGCAGACTCACAAAAAATATATAGATGCTTCAGAAAATCAGAATCCTTGGATTGTTTTTTAGAACTATTGCCACCTGATGTGGGATTACTGGCATTACCTATTTTTGATAGTAATGCTGATGTCCTTTATTCTTTAAATTTTATGATTCTAAACAAAAAAGAATACACTATTGTGGACATCAGTATTGTTCCATTAACGGTCGTTTTTCGGATCTTATATCATTAATGAATGAAAGAGCAGGTTTTCCACAAGATACAGAACTTTTATTATATAAAGAAGTTAGACCTAATTGTATTGAAAGAATTACAAATGTTAACGAAACACTTGAAAAGGTCTTAGACAATTAATGAATGGTGATATAATTATTTTGAAAAAGATGAAATGGAAGAACAGTCTGATCTTCCAAACTGTATAGACTATTATAAAGATTTGTATTACCGAGTAGAAGTTAACTTTGTGGATAGATGCATTCCTAATGATGTTGGTTTTACTATGGAATTGTCACAGCGAATGACTTATGATCAATTAGCTCGGGCTGTAGCAGAGAGTTGGTACAAATCCGTATTTATTACAATTCTTCAAATGTCAAAGTTATGAAGATAGTCCTGGTCATCCATTAAGATGTACATATGAAGGTACATTAAAAGATCTTCTACTATGTTCAAGTTTTATAAAACACCAAAGAAAATTTTTATCAACAGCTTAACATTCGAGTTAATGAATTAGAAAATAAACGACAATTTAAATGTATATGGGTTGGATTGAAGTTAAAGAAGAGAAGGAATTAACATTATATCCCAACAAAGGAGGCACTGTAGGAGATCTTTTAGAAGAAGCTAAAAACAAATAGAATTTAGTGAAGGCGGTAGTGGAAAATTAAGGTTAGTTGAAGTAAATTGTTCTAAGGTAGCTTATGGGCAAAAGGAAGATGCTCCACTGGAGTCGTTATCTTTGCAGGAGCCAAAACATACAGGATAGAGGAAATACCTAATGATGAATTAAGACTCGAAGATGACGAGATGTTAGTTTCATGTGCTCATTTTCAAAAGGAAATATTTTCCACATTTGGAATACCATTTTTTATCAAAATTAAACATGGTGAACAATTTAAAAAGTGAAAGAACGTATACAAAAGAAACTGTGTGTACCAGAAAAGGAGTGGGAAAAGTTTAAATTTACTATTGTTTCATTGGAAAACCTCTTTTATAGCTTATTTAACTTGTGACGATGTAAGTCAAAATTATGTGCTTTATAACATATCAGTATTAATTAAAATTTTAGGTATAAACCGCCAAAGATTTTTAAAGCGGATTTGCTGACCGAACAATATGTACATAAGGTGTTGATTGCCTCCGATCACTGCATATTCAATGCAATTGAAAATGTATGGGTGGTAGTAACAGCTACTACAACCGACACGCTGGAAGAGATGGGAGGTCTGTTGAAAACTTTATAAATGTGGAAAGAAACATTAGAAAAATAATACCAGAGATTTGGGCACATTTGATAGAACATGCAGAAAAAATTATCAAAGATTGGTGGAAACGTGAGATCAAATTTGATCAAGAAGATAATGCACCTCTAATTATTAACATTGGTGATAGTGATGACAGTGATTCAGATTTTCAATCAAATTGAACTAGTCAACCAAACGCATGGCTACTTAGAATTAAAAACTTTTACACGATGTACTTTTAATTTAATTACAACTATCTTAAACTTTATGTATAATAAACAAGTACAACCATATATATTTTATTGTTAAATTACAAGCTGTTAATACTTGTTAAATTCTTGAGTGACTGTTTTAAAACATGGACTGCAAATTCATTTTCAGGATAATGGATTTTAGATATCCTAACAGCTTTCAATTTCAATGGATGTAATAAACACACTGGTGACGAACTGGTCAATACTACACTAGCTTAAACTTTGGAGGTGCTAAATACAGGTAAAGTCAAAGTCTTTATATTACACCAATCTACAAAAATGGTAAATTGTATATTGAATTATGTTTCAAACTATTCCGTTACCTGCAACAATTATATGGCCTCAAGAGTAATAAAGCAAAAGCCTATTTTTGGAAGATTTTGTGCCTTCATGCTTTTGTATATTTAACAAACTGCTGTTTACATCTTTAAGAATTCCATCGAAATGATTAGTCGCTGAACCTTTTGGTTATAAGGTTTTCATTTTAGCTTATGACACTGACTGTGGAGAATAACTTACAGTTGTGGATTTTTACTGGGAACATTAACAATTCTCTAACAGTTATTTTTTTCTTGAATAACGGCATACTTCAACAACAGAATTCAAAGTTGGTTCATTTAAAGTCTTTATCCTTATACATAGTTTTAGTTGTTGGAAATTCTTTGAAAACATTACATATTCAATCCAGTTGCATACTAATAATCAGAAGTAAAATGACCACCACAAATTTTAGGGTGATTTGAAAGTATTAAATTCTTCGTTTGCATTGTACATACATAACTTTAGTCTTTGTAGATGGTTTCAGGGAAATCTAAAAGATTATTTTAAAATGATATATCTTAATTATTCAAAGTTAATGAGAATTTTACTTACAAATGGAATTGTAATTTTGTTCCTTTTCTTTTTCGATTTGTGCAATCAAAACGTTTAAATTATAATTCCAATAACATAACCTCTTGAATAACTGTGGTTATTATTCCGTGTCTGGTATAATATACTAATGACCATAAAATCAGGCGCATTAGAAATACGCAACTATATTTAATATATGCTCAGTGCTAAAAATATAGAAATAAATAAAGAATATTGTTAATTAATGACTTTAATCTGCAATATTGTCGATAGAAATTTATCCTAAAAATACTTTTTTAAAAAGTAACAAATGACATTCGTTATCTGCTATTAAATATATTTAATCTCTGTATTCTAACGATGGCACTATTATAGTCATGTAGCAATAGGATTTTGGTAGTGGCAACGTCGCTACAATTTGACGTCACAAATGGTAATGACGCAGGTCTATTTAGAAATTGCAAAGACTATATCTAATAAAATTTGTGTCTTTTCATCTATGTACAAAAATAAAAAGGGTTACAGTGTAAACACTATAGCAGGAAAATGGACGCTAATAAAAAATGTTAAGTTGGCAAAAATCTCAGCTATTTAACAGGGCAGACCTGTCATTAAAAAATAATTCAAAATCTTAATACATTATTTATATTGCCCTAATCAAAGATCTTGGGTATAGCTCACAACGATTTACTTTATATTATAACTTTCTAAGGTTTTTTACTGAATTATTTCCGTATCATTAGTTATCTTAATACAAAAGTTGCTTACTAACATAAGTGTCATCTGTATCAAACAAACAGAAAACTTGACTCTTATAATAACACATGTGGTTTTAAGGTTTTGTTCCTAACAAACACGGAACAAAAGAATATTACCACATAAAAAATTGTCAAATCATTTAAACTACAAAAATAAAAATGCGATTTGTTTCAACAAGATTATCATTCAAACTTGTAAATCAAAATTCTTAATTTCGTAATTAATTACATTCAGTTTAGCTAATTCAACTTCTCAAACAGAAGGTTCATCACTTACGTGTTGATTTGTCTGGATCACAAAAAAAAGAATTGTACTCACCAAAGCTTCACGGCATTGAGTAATAACAATAAAATACAGAACACCTGTTAACAAAGCATGTAGAGTTCGACATCTTTTCCAGGATTGACGAAAGCTTGTTTAGCAAAACTACTAATTACATCTTGAGTTACGATGATTGATATTAAATTGAAAATCCGTGTCGATTTTCTAATCCATAAATTACATATCTAAAGCTGCTTGCGTTTTATAGACTTATAAATACCTGTATTAGTTAGAACCACATTCTAACAGACCTGTGTGCTATGACACCAACGCCAAGCTAAATGCAATTGCCATGAATGGAGCTTTCTTCCAGTCATGACAGCCCCAAAACTCACATAAAATAAAAATACGTGTCTAGTGACCACATGCTAACGACAAGAATGAACCACGTTCTATTTCAACGCACCTGTTCCCCTCTAACTACGACTGCGCTTGAAGTCAAACAATTAGCGGCGATATTTCCTCTAAATTCAGGCAACCTACACCTAAGTGCACCACGTATTCGCCTAAACTAAAGTGTTAGAACATATAACTCTGCATCGCAAGCCGAAAATATTATTGCTTGCTGGTGAATGTCCCCAAGCAATGATCACATAAGCCATACTTGAGTGAAGAAAGCGAAGCAGATTGTTTTCAGTACATCTATTAAAACTGCTGTATGGTCTCGTGTTTTAGTGGACTAGAAACCCCATCCGAAAATAATAAGAAAATTAATAATGGAAATGCAGGAAAGATGAAGGCAAACAGTGTTGCAGAATGAGCGGACAGTAAGTAGTTGCCGAGCTACGACCAACTCTTTGCGGTAGAGAACCCGCAAGAAAAGGAATACTAGGAAAAGGGGGTGTCAGGAATGATGGTAAAATTAGTATCGGCTTAGTGTTCTCATTGCAAAGTGCAGATACTCGAAAAGGGACCAATACAAGTTAAGTAAGTACAGAATACTAAAAAGAATGTACCTAGGCACAGCATACCTAGAAAGAAAAGGAAAATAAACAGAAAACTGGCAAACTATAAACATCAACCACATGATAAACTTCATATGCTATATTGTATAAACATATGCTAACTATTCTTTTATAAGAGTATCACCATAGCGTGGTCTTAAGATATTTGTTGTTTTAATAAAGGTCACTTTTGAATGTGATAAACAATAAACCCTACACTGTTCCTTGGATCTAACTGTTTATAAGCAACAGAGGTACTCGGCTACTTCAGAAAACATTTTCCCAATGGAGTACCTGATATTGGACTACAGATTTGTAGTGCTGGATAGGAGTCCCACAGTTCGATTGCAGAGCGAGCGTATATACAACAAAACATACAAAGTACTAGAAAACGCACAATTAAATTTCATGCATAAATGGTAGTAACGATTATACATAAATACAACATACAATACCTTAGCAGTATGTTTGTAGAAGCCATATTTAAATTTTATGGTTAGTTGGTTGTTAGTAATGAAATGAATACAATGGATCACCTTAAAAACTTTCAGTGATCACTGTTTGTTAGTAAGTGTGAAATCTCCAAACGCTCATCTGTTAAAAGTGTCACAAAACTGAGCAGCGATGTTGTACTCCAACCCAGTGATGTGGAACAATTTGCCTTGCACTTGTTTGAAGCAAAAAGGCATAAGATAGCATCTCAATGATGCTCCAAACCTAAATCAAGTAAATAGTGTTGTAAAATCGGAGATTTAGGAGAACACAAAAGAAACAAGCACAAAGAAGTGATAAATGAGCTAAAAAAAATATCAGAATTAATAGAGCGTCAAAGAACCTCATCCTTACCAGTAACTTTATGAATGATCTAATTGATTTAGAAAGCAGAACTACTGCACAGAGAATTAAAGTAAATTTAGAAATAATTAATACATTCCCTTGCAAGTATAGTCCAATGGTTGGTAGGTTTAAGTTTCAAACACACCTTATTGCGAAGGATGCAAATAGTATAGCATAAAAATTGAATTAATAACGGTGGAATAATTCAAATCAGAGATAGCGTGGCAACTTAGAGATACAGAGCTTAACAATGATTATAAATGATTAGCAGGTAAACAAATAACAATGATATTAACCAATAGGCCATGTTAGAGGTAGAAACATGGAACACAGCTATGGCCCAGACATAATATTTATTGGTGAATTCAATATACCTGACAACATTAACAAAAACAACACCACGTCTCGCTATAACATTCGCTGCAAGTTTCTGTGACCTTTACATCCTGTATCAATATAATCAAATAACTCATATCAATGGTAGACTGTTTGATCTAGTTTTTTCCCTCTACACCATGTATAGTTCATAAAACCAGAAACACATGTCTCATATCATCCAGCACTATCAGTTTCACTCTCCATGGACAAACTAATAAATTTCAGTTTATTGTGCTCTAATGTCCCAACTTACAATTTTCTAAAACCAATCTTAAGGTGTTATACAATGAGTTAACCTTAACTGACTGGGATGTACTTTATACCTTCGTTGATATTAACGAAGCCTATGATTATTTCTATAACATTTCATATTCGACAAAAATGTATCGAAAACTCTGGTAATATTTAAATGTTGTGCTAATCTTATAAGTTACAGATTGTTGTTCAAACCTATTGAAATTATGGATGAAAGAATTCCAAAAAATAGGTTCTGCTTTAATTCGTAAACATCCACATAAACATTTGAAATACTTGAAACCCTACAACTGAAATAACAATTGTATTTTTGATGCTATTATTGTTGAAAAGTGATGCAGAGTATCTATTTTTAGATGGGAAGTTATTTACTAAAAAACACAAAATTCATGGGATACGTAAACAGTATTATATTTTTACAGCTAAGAAAACTAGATTAGGTAACGTGGCAATGCTATATGTTTGTTGAACCATCCTGGTGCCACATAGTACTCACATTTACTAAGACTTTATCTGTATAAAGAATAGTTTTATAATATCCTACAACCTTTTTAAGCAATTTAAATAAACTGTTATTATTTTGACAGGTAACTTTAACTGCAACAACTACTAGTTCCTTAACAATCAAGCTGCGACCAAATCCAGATGATATAGAACCCATTCATGGTTACACAATTAATTATAAACCCGAATTTGGTAATTGGATAACAGTACAAGTTGACAGTCAAACCCAAAAATATAATTTAGAAAACTTAGTTTGCGGTACAAGATATCAAGTCCAGGTTACTGCATACAACAGGTATTTGAATCAAATTTATGTTGGTAAAATCTACATAAACATTCTTACAGTATTGGCACTGGGGATGCTTCAGACAATTTAAATACTAGAACACGTGGCGAAAAGCCAGGAGCACCTAATGCTGAAAAATTTATTGAAGTGTCTTCAAATAATGTTGTTTTACATCTTGATACATGGTCCGATGGAAGTTGCCCGATGTTATATTTTGTTGTTGAACAGAAAAAGAAGTGAAGTTTAATATTAATATATAGTATGCTAAATAAATTGGGTTTTTGCAGGGTTAATTCCGAATGGATTCAAGTAGCTAATAGTGTCAAGCCTAGTGGAAACTTTTTACTATCGGAACTTGAACCGGCTGTATGGTATCATTTAAGAGTAACAGCTCATAATAATGCAGGATTTAATGTTGCAGAATATGAATTTGCTACTCTTACAATGACCGGAGGTAAATTTAATTGTTTAGTTTGTATAAGCATGATAATAGCAATAGTACCTGAACGTAGTATTTAATATAATTTTTTTATTTCAGGTACTATTGCTCCTGCACGAGAAATTCCCAAAGAAGACACTTTCCAAATAGTACTTGCTAATTTGAACCTTGTTGTACCTGTAGTAGCAGCTGTGCTTGTTATAATAGTAGCCATCATCGTAATATGTGTATTGCGTGGAAAAAGCAACTATGTAAAAGGTAAAACTCTTATTTAATTGTAGGAACTATTGCACCTGCTCGAGAATCGCCCGATGTTAAATTGCTGTTTCCATGGTTACCTGATTGGATTGATCTCAATATTGTCGTACCACTTATTGCAACAATTACAGTCATCTTTGTTGGTGTTGTTGTTATATGCGTTGCATTTGCACGACGTTCTCATGGAGTACAACAAACTAGACTGCGAGGCGATTGTATTTAAAATTTTCACATTTAATTCTTAACTAATTTTGTTTCTGTAATTAGATGATGTTGTATACAACCAATCAGTAAATGCTGCTTCCACATTGGACAAACGACGACCAGATTTACGCGACGAACTTGGTTACATAGCTCCACCCAACAGAAAACTTCCACCAGTTCCCGGTTCAAATTATAACACATGTGACAGGATCAAGCGAGGTACCGTATTCAGTAAGAATCTATTGCCGCTTTCATGATTTCATGTGCATGCACCAATTTAATATTATTTCCCCCACCACATATCATACCTTTTAACCTTTATTTGCATTGGGTATTTTTAGACAGTATCCAAGATTTTTGCTATATGTGTGCTTGGAATTTTATTTAAATTATTAGGACCTCATTATCGTTCTCATTCTACCTGGGATCCACGGAGACATCTTTATGAAGAATTAAACAACCGTCGAGGCTCAAATGAAACTCTTCACACACATCGAGGTAAAAATTAATTTGAAATGATTGATTATGGAGGTGTGATGTAGGTGCCTGAATATTTATTTAAATAAATTTTTAGTTGGTTTCGAATCTGTAGATACTAAAGTTTTATTTTCACATAATAAAAGTTGTCATGTGCAAGAAAGATCAGTCTTATTTGGAATGACAAAGCTTTGAAAACCTTCAAATTTCTAGATATGATGATGTCTGCATCCTTGTATTTGTGATTTATTGCTATGAATCGCTATAAAATAACAAAAAATAAAACATAATGGTATTAATTTTCTATTTTTGCAAAAGAGACAACATAATATGGTAAATATTAATATACACGTTTCTTATGCACTGTAACAAAATTGTTTGTTATGTTTATTTGAAAGATATTTGAATTGCAACGTATTTTTAAGTCCTTTGAGACCGTTGCTTGAAAATATGTTACTTTTCTATCAAGTACTCAATGCAATAGTTCGCATTTACCCAAAACACTTATTGATACAATCATCGGATCTGATTTTTAATATGTATAATCCTATTTTACAAAAAGTTTTTGCAAATTTGAAGTGTTATTTCCGAAATGTTCGAGGCTTAAGAACTAAAATACCAGGTTTTTGTGCAGGTGTTTCCGAATGTGAGTATGATGTTGTTTCACTTGTGGAAACATGGCTCACGGATATTTCATCAACTGAGCTTTTTTAAAGTATTACAATGTTATCAGAACTGATCGTAGACACGCGGAAGTTGGACTAACACGTGGTGAAGGAGCATTGCTAGCCTTAGAAATTGTCTCCCATTTACACCTATTGAAGTAACTGAATTGTGTTCGGTTGCTCCTGTAAGAGACATTGTTGGCTGCAAGATCAATATGAAGGGCGAAAATCTACACATCTTTGCTATCTATATACCGCCAACTACTGCAACCACCTATTTAGAAATATTACTAGAATACTTAGAGCAATTCGCCACACAAAACACTAATTATTGATGATTTTAACGTGCCACTTTACAGCACAGGTAACACAATGGACATAAAGACATCAATGCTACTGAACTTTGAACACTTTATTGACGTCACACAATATAACAATGTCTTTAAACAAAACAATAGGATGATTGACTGGGTTTATTCTAATAATTTATGTATAATAACTGAAGACAAAACTCCACTTATAACAAAGGACAAACACCACCCACCTCTATGTATACAAATTAGAATTAAAACATTTTACTCTAATTTTTCAACAAGTTTCACTAAATCCTATAATTTTTAGAAAGCTAACTATGTACAATTATATAACACCCTCTTAATCACGAATTGGTCCTTTTTAGTAAATCACACGAATCCTGATGTGGCTTGCAATGCTTTTTGTCATAAGCTTTACTCTGTTTTGGATGAATATGTTCCTACTTATAGAAGCACAAAACGACAATACCCTAGGTAGTATATTTCCATCCATTTGGAAAACTTTGATAATCTGCCCTATCCTAAAAAATGGAGATCCGAACAATGTTGCCAACTATAGACCTATACATATTTTATCTAATTGTGCAAAAGTTTTTGAAATGATTCTGCACAACAAAATATTTCCTTTTGTTTCACACCTTATATCGCCAAATCAGTACGGGTTCTTTTCCAAAAGATCAACTACCACTAATTTAGTCCTTATGACACAATTCATCTCTGAGACCCTAGATGCACATGGCCAAGTCGATGTTATATATGCAGACATTTTCAAAGCATTTGATCGTATACATCATGCTATTTTAGTACTTAAACTACGAGCATATGGCTCTAGCAACGTATTACTTCAGTGGTTTGGCTTTTACCTAAAAGAACGGATCCAATTTGTTACTTACAATGGTTATAAATCTGTGCCCTTTACTGCCACCTCCGGCATGCCACAAGGTTCCAGTTTAGGTGCTATTTACCCTTTTTTATAAATGACATTTGCAAATCCTTCGCCTGTTGCTGACGATATCAAGCTCTATGCTACTATTGAATCGTTTAATGACTGCACTAATTTGCAAGTGGAAATTAATAACCTTATTCGCTGGTGCCAGACTAATAAGCTCTCCATCAATGTTGCTAAATGTTACATTGTTTCATACACAAAGAAACTGGAACCCATAATTTATTCATATAGTATTGGGCAACAGAAACTAAACAGAGTTAACAGTATTAAAGATTTGGGCATTACTTTTGACTCTGCTCTCACATTTACTTTGCATATTAATAAAGTTGTAACTGCAGCATGTAAAACACTAGATTTATCATTAGAAATTGCAAAGACTTTTTTAATGTAGAGTGTTTGAAAATACTCTATCAAGCTCTTGTTCGATCAAAGCTGGAATATTGCTGCATTGTCTGGTCTCCTATTTATGACCACCATAAGTCAGCATTAGAGAGAGTTCAACGAAAATTTCTAAAATTCTTGTTTTTTAAAGTTTATGGTCGATATCCCAACAGAGGTTGTTGCCAAAACTACTTGTCATACAGATTCCTGTTGCATTCCTTGGAGGTTACAATCCTTGGCAGGTTTGATCTTTTATATAGGATCCTTCATAATAACATAGACTCGCCTGAACCTGTTTCCTACATCTTACGTGTTCCAAGAACTACTTCTAGACAACACAAACTTTTTTTACTCCCTCTGCTAAAACAAATGCGTTGGGAAAGTCACCAGTATACACGATGATTACTAGTTATATTTTATTTGTGGAAGCTGCGATATATATTTTAATACAATAAATTTTTTACTTGATGTTGCGCTTAATAAACTGCAACAAATGCATTGTTAAATTGAACAAATGTCAAATTTTCCTGTAACTGGGTTTATTACCTGTTGGAAAATAAAATAAATAAATAAATAATCGCCCTTTTCTTTACTGTGTGCATCTATAGCTGGTGAACTTCAATATCACTTTCCGCATTTGTAATAAAAGCAAACGTAAAAGTATTTCTACACTAATTCGCCACTCATGATAATTATTACTGCCCTATAACTTGGTGAATTCCAATGCATTTTGCCATCAAAATTTTCAGAACTCATACATACTTAATTTTTTCTGAAATTCAAATTTAAATATCCCAACGGTGTGATGGGTTTCCACATTAGTTCGGGCAAATTGTACTCCAGTTTTGTTGATGCACAAAACGTTATATTATCATGAATATTACATTTTCAGACATTTTTAGTTTTTTTACGCTACGTGTTTTTAATTACATTATTTCGGAAGTACATAATTACCAGCGCTGTTAAGATTTTATTTGCCTAAGTGCGGTTCTGCCCTACTTATGTTGTACATTTTAAACCACTTGAATTTACCGTTTAAGGAAATACCAACCAACCCTTGTATTCACTTAGGTATTCGATTCATTCTCTTCTTGGTACGCATCCTGTTGGCATGTAGCCACAGACCGCTATTATTATGTATTAATAATCATGACTGACACTTATTAAAAATTATACAATTACAGTCCATTATGTCTCTTTTATTATAAGTGTTATCAAGTGCTAGGCCCTTAACCCTGTGAGATTCATATTACACCATTTTCTTTATACTATAACTAATAATCATTAGTACTTACTATTTGTATTAATCAATTAATATAATGCATACTTAACATGACATAACTTAGATGCCATTAAAAAAAACATTTCTTATAATAATCAAAATGACATATTACGACGATCGCCGAGAATAAACGATTTCGATGAAGAAAGAATCCCAACTTAATTTTAAATAATAAAGTGTTACGAATACATATTTAATAAATATTCTCACACTTAACACTTGATTATCTGCCGGAACAGCAGCGTCGTTTTCAAATTCCGATAGTTCTGAATCAGTATAATCTCTGCTCTCGATATCATTATCAGATGTCCTATGATTTTCATCTCCATAGCAGCAAGTTATTCCAAGTTATTTTCAGTTAGTTGGCCTTTTTTTTCCTTGACATTTTCCACACACGCAAATAGCTAAATGCACCACCGATAACTAATAAATAATATAAGTATACACCTGTAAACTCACAAGCAAAATATTAGTTTAGTTAGCACAAGAATTAAGTATTATAATTATATGTGCTGTGCAGATTTAGCTTTTAGCTTGACTAATGAAATTCTGCTATCGAAGTCACAAGTTACACTGAATAAAATGTGATTTCATCATAATTAAACTAAAGTTGTGCAGAATTGATGGTCATTCGCACTGCAATCGTAGATTTAGTTATTTTATTTTCTGGTTTTACTGATACCAGAGACAAAATTTAATATGTGAGATATCTCGTAGCTTGGCATGCTAAAATAAAAATTATTGGAGTATGCCAACTATGAGATCATTCAATTCTCATTTTTCAAAATTCTTTGGGTGCAAATTGAAGTAATGTTAAGTTTAAAAAAGTGTTTTTAACAAAAGAAACTACTCCAATGACATTAGCGCACAGAATTGAATTCTATAATAACCAATAGCAGCGGACATATTAATATTGTTATGAAGCTAACTTGGAAGGTTACACTAAATGCAACAAAAATTAATTTTTAGCCTAAAGCAAAACGTGCTCAGGAACTGAATGACTCACACCAAGCTTAAGTTACCCACATCTAATTTAGAATATTGTTAAATAAAATTTTCTATTTAGAAGTTTTTCTTTTTGTTTTTGTGAACTATATCAGTCAGTAGTTAACTGATCTTTTTTAACTTGTTTTATTTTTATTCGGCGATTACTAAACAAAATGTCATTTATGACAGAAATATATAAGATAAATTAGTTTGTTATTTCAATGATTGTATGTATCTGCAAATTCAAAACCCAAGTACTATATCAGTTTATTTCAAGTTAACATATCAGTTTCTCTATATTACTAACAACAACTTGAGAGTGAGCTTGCATCTGTCTAAAAGTAAGTTTACATTAATGAGATGCTGTAATTTTACTTTTAATTCCAATGCTTGCTTGCCTTTTGCATGCTTTCATCTCTAAGTATTAGAAATAGTTATCACCGATTGAACTTTAGTTTGTTTTACTGTTCTTTATATAATCCATGTATAGGTATGGATGACGAAATATGCCCATATGCAACATTCCATTTACTTGGTTTTCGTGAAGAAATGGATCCCAGCAAGGTACAACAGTTTCAGACTTTCCCACATCCACACTCAGGCACCATGGGACCTTCTGGAATGACAATTCCACATCAGTTACATTCTCGTTCTGGTTCTCAGTCAATGCCACGAACTAATAATCGTCGCTATGATAGAACTGGATCTCAAGGTATGCAACATAATTTCCAAACTAGAGTTTCAACATTTTTAAAGTAAAATTAGGGTTACGTTTGTGAAAAAGTTTGTTTAGTTTGAACGACCCTTAATTTATTGGTTTAGTTGTGGGTTTGATAATATCAATAGTACTTTTAAAACAAACCTGGTTGTTAAAAAAAAGTATGTACATAGTACAAACACCTGAAATGCAGATAGTCTAATATATTATAAAACATTAGCCGCATTCCTTTTACCACATTTCTCAGATGATCTCACCTCACTTTAGTAATTACCATTTTATAGCACGTACATTTTATGTTAGTGATGTGAGATACTCACTTCTCCCTTTTCCCCTTAAGCACAACCTCTTTAGTATATGCTTTGATGAGATTTCCTGCTCAATTAACTAGTGTGGTTAGGTTGCTTTCCTGCTTGCATATGCGTTTTACTTGTTTAGTTAATAATTAACCTTACTTTAATACTATTTGAAATAAAAATTGGTAGTTATTCGTTAATTTTGTTGGAAATATGTCCGACCGCAAATATAAATTACTTATATCGCAAGAGAATGTACAACAAAACAACAAACTTAACCTAACTTTTTGATCGAGGATTGCTTTGTAGGTTTCCCTTGCATGTAGTGATTCAAACATCTCACACAGCGTTCCATTTGTCAATTAAATGCAGCGAGTTTCTCACCTCACTAAGTGCGGTGATATGCTTCACTCAGTTGTAAAAGGAAAGCACCTACTGTAATTTACGAGAACATTAAAAATGAGCATTACGTTATAAATTTTACCAAACTGCCTGTCACAGCAGTCTTTTCAGAATTATTCCTACATGGAAGACTGCTATTCTTCATAGGTCTCCTATAATTCGGGTTTCTAAATTTATCATATTATACGTTACCTTTCTCTAAAACATCGTAAAACAGTTATTAAGTTTTGTTAAATTGTCAAAATCAAAGCCTCTCCCACTTACGATTTCATAATTGGGGTGACTGAATATCCTTTGATAATGACTTAATTTTTATCCTAATTCATAAATAAAAACAAATAAAATTCAACCTAAACTTAATCTCTATTGATATTATATAATTGCACTATACATATAAATGTACTTAAAAAACTTAGTTTTTTTATCCTCGCTCTGGCCAGGCATTACTAAAAGAAATTTTAAAGAGATATTAAATTAGATCCATCTATAATAATATCACTCCAACTTTCATGTTTCCCATATTAAATTACATGACTTTATAAATCCCAAATTCTGGAAATGCCTTTAATAGAAAAAATAAAAAACAGTTAAACATCAACTTTTTCTTTTAAGCTTCATGGTCCGTTCAAATTAATTTAATGTCAGTACGTATATATTTCTTAATATTTTAAAATGATAACATTATGCTTAAATTTAAACAACACTCGTCGTCGCTAAATCATTATTTGACAAAATAATCAATTTCATGTTTGCTTAATTTCCTATGTTATAAATATCAAGCATTTGTATTTACAATTCACACGTACATAATTAATAAATGTGACATAAAGGTTTATATTACTCAGGGTTTAATTCATTTGTTAAAAGGTTCAGAATGTCCAGAAAACATCAGCTCTCCAATTTTATTATTACTATTACCGGTCATAACATCATTTCCAGAACACGTGAATTAAAATGCATCTTATTACAAGTAAGTTAAAAAATAAGGCACTTCTTTTGTGGGAATCCAGTCACATCTTGATTGAAGCTGTTTCTTTTAAAACTTCAACTTTCCGCCACCTTACTACTTGCTCACATTACTACATGTTGAAGTTTTCTAATTTCCTGCATGGGAATAATTAATTCTAATTGTTTCTGTCATTGTAAACATTTTTATCATATGAATCAAGCATAAACCCCTATGGTACCTTCATGCAAAAGGCACGTGCCCACAGCTGTTTTATTATTCTAGCAGTTTGGATAGATACATTATAAACCTTGTATTGTATGATATAATTAATTATCTGTAGCTTGATATTGGTGTTTCAGCACTAAGAGTCTGCGATTTTAAATAATTACTACATCGTCCGAATATGATGAGATTTGTCTGGGCTTACTTTGTATTATAATTACGCACGTGTTCCTTATAACATTAATTATACTTCATTTAACTAAAATTTGTAAAAAGATCTCGTATATTTGGGATAATTATAATGTGGAATATGTATATTAGTCATCTCACAATTATGTACTTGATAATTCTAAAGCTTTCATAAAATGACATGACCCCTTATGGAAATGTATTACTATAATTATTATGCATATCCTTTTTGTGGGTTTGAACTAATTTCTGAACCTGAGTTACGTTCAAATATCTATTCAACAGAAATAAAAGGGGGGTTTTGTGTTTTTTAAAGTTTATTATCCTTAATGAAACTAAAATTTTATTGAAATATCTTAGGTAAAGACATTAATATTCATGAAATCAGAATATATAGGGTATATCAATATTAATTTGTGTGTTTAAGATTGATTTTTTCTGTTTTTGCATCAAAGTTTTATGTAACTAACGCCGAGTTACACATATTTAAAATTTAATAAGTGTACTCAATCCAATTATAATTCTTTATCCGAGCTAACAGTGTAATTACACCAACACTGTACATCCATAATGCTAGAATTATAACAACTTAGACAATCATGCACGGCCATCGATGGATCTCATTGCTTGTGCCAATTTTATTTAATTCATGCAGACGACATTTTAGAAATCCAGTTTACCATGGAAATATCGAACCGATTATTATATATCAAAATTTTCTGATGTTTTTTCATGCAATAATATAATAATCGTGCAAATTTATCTAAGATTATAAATTCCTTCAGGTCGTCAAAGTCTTTCAAATTATAATACAAAAACTTACCCCATGGAGATCATGGGTTTGAGGGTGCTGGGGCAGTTGTTTATTCAATCAGGGCCCAGCGGTTTTCGTCGATGAAGTCACGATATCATAGATATAAGAAGAGATAAAGGGAAGGGATCACTTCGCCGGCACAAAATTTTGACGCCTGCATGTCTGTCTTCAATGATGGTTGGTAGACAAGTTCTCATTCTTTTCTATACTTTCGTTCTCATGAACTATTGTCCCCTCAATTAATTTTCATGTTCAAACGCTAAAACTGCAAATAGAGCTGCATTTTCCTGACCCCAGAACGCAATGTTTTTCCTGTGGGGTTTAAAAAAATCCCCTGAACTTAAATAGTAAAAAAACGCAACAAATTCATTCATTGTTAACAAGGTTTGTTTGACTGTTGCGGGTGGTGTATGAATTTGCTCTTGAAGTACCTTTGCTTAGATGTGTTAATTATATTTAATTATCTAAGGGTCTAACCGGTAGTGTTTAATTATCGCATAATTTTCAGCATCCAAGTCATTCCTTATTTTCCTGTAATTCATTAAATCATTGTATCGTATTTTCAATATTTATGTGTTTAATATCTATATCTCATGTTTTTGAATAAATGAGGGTGATTATGCAGTATAAGAAACGTAAATAAGGTCATGTTTGGTTTCAAGAATGGGTATTTGACCAAGCGAAACCTCTTTATCTTAAACAATATGATAATGTGGTCAATCGAGAATGAAGTTCCCCAACTGGAGTTGTTAGATGATGGGTTGCAGTAAGAGATGATATGTGTAGATTACAAGAAGCTGTAATAATCTTTAATTGGGCAACATCACATATGTTATTATTTAGATTCATATTAAAATCACATTGCATTATTACATCATTATAAAAAAGCAACAATTTATATATTGCATCTTCAATATCGGTCAAGTAGCCAGTATTTGGGAGACGAGATACAATACCAATTAAAATCTTTGACAATTGAAAAAAATTTCTACAAATATAAATTCTGGTCTGGACCAGTATGATGATTGCAATGAGGTAATTACCTGAGTTTTTAAATCTTCCCTTACAAATAATGCTGCGTCACCTCATGTTGCTAGTTGCGATCATTTCTTAGCAAGTAGTAGCCATGTAATTTAGCAAGACCATCATGAAGAGAAGGTTTAAGCCAGGTCTCTGATACAGTTATGCAATGGAAATCACTGGACTCAAATGCTTCAGATTTGCTCAATGGGGATTCAAAATTTACATGACAACAATGGAAAAAAGCTCTTGGATATTTGCGTATAACTTGTTTGATACAAGTAGGGGTAGATGGAATATTAGGGAAGAATGAAGGAATGTTAGTCTCTCTTCATGATATCGAGCATTTATGTCAATAATGCGTAAATCAAATAAGTAATCGGTAATTAAGTATAAACAAAGTAATACAAGGAAATAAAGACGAATTTCTGAACGATAAATTCTTCATCTATCACATTTACAACTTGTTACATGTAAAATCGACACCAATGACCTTTGAAATTTATACTGCCACTTAGAAGTAACAGAAAAAAATGCACTAGCTAACTGTCAGTGGTGAGGGGTGCATCTATAAAGGTGTACAAACTATAACACTTGCACCTGCCTGGAAAGGTCGTGAACTTTCAGTTCAATAAAAAATTGCTGGGCTCAACGCACTTGGAATTTTCCTATCTTGCTAGACGGTGGGTGGTCTCTGAGATGACGCTAAAATAGTTATTAAATTCTTGCAATACTGGTTGGTAGAGCATTGTGTAACACTTGTTTTTCCTTCAACTACCAATTTAATATATACACAAATAAAAACTCCAAGCTTAATCTATATTAAAACACGAATATCACAGTAACAAAACAAATTAATTAACTTACCTATCCCTATTTGGCCAAATATACATGTAAAGGAGTAAATTTATTAATCATAAGTATCCAACCAAACTAAATGTGTATCTATCAGTTTTTGTAATTACAATTGTGGGGCTTTTACTGGTTATAAATCGATGTCAATCAGGCATGCACCAATGTAAAAGTCTGCTTAATAAGAAAAAGGGTTATATGTATTTAAATATTAAATAACAGTTTAAAATGTGTAGCAGGTGGAAAAAAATTCAACGACTTACAGCTTTTCCTTCCTAGGATTGTGCGATCTTCTGCAAGACAACAACGGTGTCAGTAAAGTAAACATTTGAATCCAACAGATGTTGAAGAAAGCATCCACTACCGGATCACTTTCACTAAGTAACGGTAATTTATTTAACTCCACGCTCACGTTTGCATTCAGGAGCTTTTTCATTAGCAAGCCTAAATTTATAAAATTATCATTACTTCGAATTATTTAAAATTTGCCATCGCTCGGCATTAGTTGCTTGTTAATTGAATTATCACCATTTGAAAAGCATGACTGATCGACTGTGTTTGAGTGATCTCTCTATTGCGATATGCCAGGGGTTAGTCTCCACATATTTAATTTTATGACATTTTGTTTTCTGTATATTTAAATAATTTACAATGACTTCAGTGTATTTGCAATGCAAGAGAATATTTTCGAATGCACGTTCCTAGGATGATTAGTCATGGAAAAAAATATTTTGATGTTTTTCCAATTTGATATTCTATTGTGAAGTCCTGGGTTTTAATTGCTGGTTGTGAACGAATGTACCGGGTGCTTTACTATTCTTGTTCTAATTTAATATTATAATAAAATAGCTCTGTTAGTAAATTTTGAACTACCCAACTTCTATAAAATTTTACAGATATTTTCTTGCAGAGGCTCCTAAACTAGCTAAAATTGGTGTTTTCCTATTTACGAATGCATGTTTAATCAACGCCGGAGCGTTAGAAACTGCAATCATACAAAAAGAAATATATAATAACAAATATAAAATTAAGTATAGAAAAATATTTTGATACAAGGCAAATTTTAAATGCTATATACAATGTACTTCCACATGTAGTGTAAATCAATAGGGATTGAACAAACTACAATAAAAATTGTTCTATAACACTAATAATAATAGTAAATTTAAAATATATGCTTTACCACTGCTATTCTTTTGAGTTCATGTAGTGATTTACTTTTCCCAATTTTATTACGAAATTTTATATAAATAACACTAATTGAATTCCAAGTATTTTGGTTACTTACGAGGTTTGCAGCTACTTTTAATAATATGGAGCGTTGTTTTGTTAAATTTTCTTTTGTCACAACATTACTTCCTTTAAGTTTGACTTTATTTCTATAAACCATATCTTTTACGATTTAAAATATTTCTTTATAACAGATCAGTGATTTACTTATGATGACAATAATAGACACCTTGTGCCGAGATGTTTATACTTAATTTATCAGAACAAATTTTCTGCATCACCTATTGTGTTTTCAATAGCAAATTGTTCTATACCAAAAAATCATACATTATTTTGCATGTTCTGATTGCCACTTTAAATATTGTTATGTACTGGTACTTTCGATTAAAAATACTTGCCTAGCTAAATCGTTTATGTAATTAATTGTCCAGAAAAGTTTCTCTCAAAATTTTGTTTTCCTTTCCTGCAATAAACCCTACTTGAGAACTAAAACATCTTTCTCTTGTCAATTTCGGTATTCTATACACAAGTTCTGGTATTTAGATTTTTATAAGACATGTTTGATCTCTGAATTCTCAACTCCGACAAAAAGCAAACGATCAGGTATTAATTGTAGAAATGAGTATTTTACAAAGACACTTTCAGATTAATGATGTAAATGGTACTGAGTCTGGTTGTCACATGCATAACAAAGATGACGAAAAGTCTAGAATCGAAACTGACAAGCCATAAAACTTACAATGGGTAATTCATAAATACAAAGGTGCACTTAAAAGAACTAATTATGTGTACAATAGCGAATCATCTAGAATGTTCCATAAGGTTTATAAATTACTATATAAAACGGCACAGCTCCACAAAAGTGGGCAGTTTTAGTTGAACTATAAAGCGTTAAAATAAATACATTTCAGTATATTACGATTGCTCTTATCGGCTAGTAAACAGGCTTGTATTCAATTAATAAAAATCAGTTAAAGAAATTCGTTATAATTTTTTTTATTAATCTAACGAGAAAATAAAATAGCTCTAGTGTGGAATATACTAACTCCCCAAATTCTGCTAAACACATAAACGTTGATTTGATTCTCCTGTTTTATAGGTAATGGAAGTATTTACTCACCTGGCCCAGAATATGACGATCCTGCAAACTGTGCTCCAGAAGATGAACAATATGGTTCACAATACGGTGGATATAATGCTCCTTATGATCAATATGGTAGTCGCAATTCTATTGGAAGACGATCTTTAGGTTCTTTAAGAGTACAGCCAGGCAATAGCAGCCCTGAACCTCCTCCACCACCACCACGTAATCATGATCCTTCATTTAACGATTCAAAGGACAGCAATGAAATATCAGAAGCAGAATGCGATCGCGATCATCTCATTAATACTCGTAATTATGGTGGTGAGTACATTTAAATAACATATTCGTAAGCCTGTTGCTTAACATTTTGCTTCTTATCATGCTTATTCATGTTATTCATGTGACAGAAATTTTTAATAACTTATGTGTGTTATAAAATGGTCTGTGGGTATTTGCATGTGTGTGTTTATAAAATTCAGTACACCCTAACATAATAGTTAACAAAAACAATATATTTACCTAGTTTTTGTAACGTGTGTAACAAGTTGCAGTGGTAGGATATCCAGCTATTCATTCCTTAAAGAATAAAATGCACACCATATGTCAAAAGATTTTAATTTTTATAAAGTGAATGCATTGCATAAAAATTAAATTGAAGTGATCAAATTTATATATTTCTATCAATACACGAGAATAAAAGTAGGAATTTTGACCAAAGAAAGTGTCCTTTATTTTTGGCATTATGAAAAAAATATATAAAATTGTAATACCACTTTTGTTTGTTATTCTTCTTCACGTAGATAAGATCATTGGACAGCTAGGAAAAGCGTAAAGTGAACAAATAATTTTAATGCAGTGAAGCATATTTTGTATTATACAGTGCAATAATAAAAGATACTGGCATTTTGTGTGATTATTATACAATGCATATGCAGTTATCTGTGTCGCCTTGGACTATATTGAAATATATTATTTGCAGCAATGAAATAATGGAGGAAACCAGAAACCATGTCCATTATACTTAATGTCACTAATAATACTGTTCTTAAATAGTCGGTAGCTACTTTTGGGCAAAAAATGTTTTATTTGCGTACTCTCGCAAGTTAGTTGTTAAGGTAGCATTTAGTCTGGTGTAGAACTACCCACGCTTATATTGTTATTACATACCACCACTGAAATGTTCACCAATGGTGAGACAATAATAAAAAGGCTACATCCCATTTTATGTATTTAATTTATTATGTAAACACTCTCTTATAATAATCAACAAGTAAACCGAAACATGTATAATATTTGCAAATATTCTAAAACTAAAATGAAAAGGTTGTTTTGAAGATATTGCTGTTGGTCATCTTAACAAATGGCTCCACTTATTTGTGGACTGCAATAGTATTTAGTGTTTGAGCTGTGCACATGAACAATTATTTTTATCAAAATTCATGTTTATTTTAATCGACACATAATGCGTTGTATGATACCTGTTTTTTCTGTAACAGATATTAAAATGTGCTTTGTTCTGCTGAAATCAAAAAGTCAAGTAGCATTTAACTTTAAAGTAATAATTTAACAGTAAGAGTGTATGTGGTCAAGATGACTGAAAGTAAAGTGACACAAGGTGAATTTTTTCAATTCAACTTTAAATGCTGCAATAACAAAGCTTGTAAAATTTATGCTTGTAAGATGTTTAAAGTTATTTTTATAAAAGTTGTCTTTTTCACATTAAGAACAAAAATTTAGTTTGCAGTGATTGTCTAGACAAGCAGCTTGAGAACAATAGAAATGAAACAGGTGATCATTTGATAACTGAACTTCAAACAAAGCATGCCGATGTTAAAGTCAAAGATAGATACTTAAAAAATCTTAAAAGCTATGTGTAAAACCTGGAAACTTAGCTTTGCACCTATGTATACATATAACAACTTTTTAATATATTTATACATTAATGTTAATGTCAGTCGCCTATGTATATTTCTACAACACAATAGGAATATTGCATAATCAGTTCATCTGAAATTGATCATACTTTGAGCCGTAACTAGAATAATAATTTAGAATAATTTCGCCTTTAAGTTATTACAAAAGTCCATTACAGCCAAAATATTTATCCTATCATCCTGGTATTTAATTCTAAACTGACTTTGTTAGGAACCAAACCGTCCCAAATATTTTAGTATTAGTTATGTTGAAATCCGTGATTTACCACGTGGACCTGCATTTATATTTCATAAACAAGGGGTATTTGACAAAAAAAAAACTTTTACTGTTTATCCACACATCTGTTGGTGTTTATGGCTTGTAAATAATTAATTTGTGTTTTTTCCCATCGAATTTAACTGCTGTCATTCACTTCCATTTCCTTCTTGTGTTCAGAGAGGGAGAACATGTGATTGGCTGGTCTGCCTGTCAAGTGTATGGCATGAAACACATGATTCCAAGACTAACTTATAGGATCCTAGCTTGCAAGAACCGCATGTCCACAACTTGCATTTTTAAATTAATCTGAATAAATACAATGTAACCCTTGTTACACTGTAGGGAAAGATATAATTATCTGTAATTTAATATTCATGAATATTGCCAACAAGGCGTCGACAATTTTTTTACACTGTAGTAAACATTTAAATGTCTGGAGTTTCTTGGTATTGCAACTCTGGAGTTAATTTATTTAACTAAATTTATAAAAAGCTCTTTTATATTTGGGATGTATATTAATAAATATACTGTTATTCCATAATTCTAAGCTTTCTTAAAAAATTATATGATTCCACTATAAAAGTTTACACTTGCAGATATTTTGTTTACACTCTGTGGTTTTACCATAATTACGAACCTAAGTTACTTCTTAATATGTATTTACCAGCAAAAGAAACCATACTTTTATGGTTTTCAAGTTAATGATTTTATATAACCACCAATTTTACTGCACTGCCGTGTTTACTGAACACTATGATACTTGAAATCAGAATTATACAAGTTACTTCAATATTAATTTATCCAGTTAAGATTAATTTTTCTGTTTTTGCCGTTGGCTTTTTTCTCGTAACTCCAAGGCGTTACATATTGCTTGGAAATTGAAATAAAATTTAATATCTAATATGAATGTGATTGCAAAAGAATTATTCTAGAATTTGAGTAGCGAGGATTACATATGATTATTCCAACTTTGCACAAAGATAAAGATCGATACTGATTTTATGAATGTAGTCCATTTTGTCCCATAAAATTAAAAATTTCTGTTATTATATAGTAATAAACAAAATTTAATACAATTGGCATCAAAGTAAATTACAAAATTTTATATTTTCAGAAAAAGAGGAGGGTAAGTATCCCATTGGCTAACAAAATTCTTTTTGATAACAAGTTTCACTCACTATATATGTTCACTAATTTTGTGTTGAGAGTGGAACGTTTTAGAAATAGCATGTTGTGTCTAATGATTATTGTGATTAACTGAATTAATAGCACGCATGTTTTAATGTTTTGTTAGCATTCGCTTCATGTTTTCATAGAATCACTTACATTATACTGCACCTATTATTTTTAAGTAAAATTGTTCGTATCGTGGTCGTGTAGTTAAATGTAAATTATTTTCAGTAATGAGAGGTAGCGCAAAGGATGGCATGTCCCATGAAGAAATGCGCAAACTGATTGAGAGGTTAGTAAGTAACATCTCAAATATATATCGATTCATTTTCATGCCAGTATATCATCGTAGATTATTACATTCAAACTATTGTTAGCTTAATAATATTACTAATCTTATTTACATTACATGTTTTAACCAGTAATTATTTACATAACTGCATTTTGTATTTTAAATTGGTTTCATGAAATCCTCTCAAACAGGAAATCGTAAGTTTCGAATTATTTAATGGCAGCTTTGCATGCGAGTAGTAAATTGTTTTGTGTGAAATTGACACTTTGCCTTATTTACCAATAACTTAGAGCAGAGTTTATAGGGTTGTTTTTTATAATTGTGCGAATAATGTATTTAATTCATTTTGGTTATTGTAAAAGATGAAAAGTTTACATGAAAAGATAAAAAAAACAATGATACATGTGCAATGTTGAAAATTAAAAAAAATTGATACTGGAATTCTGTAAACGTATCGATTAAAGTGTTATATGCCATAAAAACAACAGGCTTTAACTAGAGTTGTATTAATTGCAGATCTGATCGGAACCTCTGCGTAATTATTGTAGATGTAAAATCAACAATCGAGACCAAAGCAAACTTAGCACTATCAATAATGTGATTGTTAAATATTTAAACAGCAAAATTTGTTGATCTTGTAACATTTCTTTGGAAGTATTACAATCAAAGTTTAATTTCAATTGATAGTTTTTATATTGGAAAAAATTCAAAACTAATTTATATTACTTATTTGGAGAACAATATTCATGAGGGTGAACCAAATGTTCTACTTTCCAATTATTTTTGATGCTCCTAGTTCCTCTTGGTGAAAAAACAAGTTAGTGTAAAACACAAGATCTCGATCACATAACGGAAAAGTGTTCCTCTTGAAATTAAAGATTACAAACGTTAGTAAGTGAACATTATGCATAGAAGCAACAAATTTCTAAAAGATTGTGATAGTTAGTTTTACCACGTCCTGCTGTCATTAATTTCAAGAGATCGTCCTTTGGTTAATTATAATTTATGCATCTTAATTTTTTAATTTTTTTTTTCAATATATATGGTTTCCCTTTATTTTACATTGATATAATATTATTTTGTATAAATGCTTAACCTAATACAATTAATCTATTTTAAGCTGTTGAGTAACAATAAATATGATTTGATTTCTGAAAGACTTTGTAACAATACCATTGAAGTCTAGACCCATGTTGCCACAATAGTTTCCATATCTCATTGTTAATGGGCTATAATAGCCATAATTAGTTCTATGAAAAGGAACATCAAATGTATGTCATGCGAGTGCATCTTATTTGAGCTTTTAGTTTTACTAAATAAAGTAATTTTGGACAGTTTATTTCTCCCGAAAGGATTTTAAATAACTTAATGAGATCTGCCATAATGCGTTTGATTTTCCATCGAAGAAATATTTAAGTATTTTAACGTAAGTTTTGGCGTATAATCACTAGATGGTATGTGCCTTTTAAACGCTGTATATCTCAGCAGTTTATTTTGCGCCCTTTCTATCTTGTTAATTTTATTTTTGTAATACGGAGACCAGATGACAGATGCATATGGAACAATAAGACGAACTAAAGAGCAATATAGTAACTTAACTGCATTCCAGGAAAGATCTTTAGCGTTACGAATTATAAAACCAAGCTCCTATAACCTCTATTTGTGACTAATCCAAGATGCTGATCAAAAGTCATCCCAGCATCAAAGTAGATGCCCAGATCTTTTATTTTATCCACTTTCTGTAAGTATGAACCGGTTAGGGTATAGTTAAAATAGTATAGGTTTTTGGTTTTGGTGAAGGTAATGGTGAAGCATTTGTTGACATTCAATGCCATGCCATTTGTGATACACCAATTTGAAAATGCACAAAGATCTTCCTGTAAATGCAGACAATCTGTTTCATCAGGGATAGGTGCATATATTTTCAAGTCATCTGCAAAAATGGAAATAGTGTTAGATAAAATCTGGCAGAAAGAGTCTAACATTTCGTTAACATTCTTAATATTTACAAAATCACCCTAGTTTAGAAGAGCAAGATAATCATTTAAAGCTACATAGTCTACATTTTTAAAATCTAAAAAGGTTTCATCAAATGTTAATGGCTCATAAGAACAATTTAATTTCAAATCACAAATAACAGCTTTATGATGGTAATTTTGTGACAAGATTGAAACCGGTGCATCGCTGATGATTGCTATCCTATGATTATTACTGAAAATAAGATCTAAAAATTTGTTAGAATTAGTAATTGCATTTATTTGTTTAAACTTTAAAAGTGAAAAATAATCGTCAATTATTGTAGCAGGATAACCAGTAGGGCAATTCTGCAATAGGGTTTCTTCGGGTATCAGAGACCAAACTGCTAATGGTAAGTTGTAATCGCTAAATAATACCATACTCCACTCTGGGTGACCCAATGTAATACGCTCAACAATCTCACAGTGATTTTCATAAAGTTCACCAGGCGATGAAGGTGGAATATACACACCACCAATAATAATTTTTTATAATTTAACTTGTAATATTATAAATACCTGATCTGTGATATTGCGTATAACTGGAACTCCTTTCACTAACAGCCCTTTTTTAACAACCACCATAACCCTACCACTGCGGAGCTTATTTGTTAAGTGTGGACATCGGTCTTTCCTGAATATACAATAATTTGATATGTCGATTTCAACATCGCTAATATTTTCATTTAGCCACGTTTCGACCAGGATCATTACATCGTAATTACATGAGAGTATTGAGTTTTGTAATTTAGTTAAACGAGTTTTATACCGCCGACGTTTTGAAAATAAGTTTTAACATTATCTGTTTTAACACTATTTAGTTTTTTACGCTTTTAACTACAGGTGCTCCATTAACAAATTTTATGAATGCATTTCTTCACCTGCTTCAACTTTAGCCTTTAAATCCAGTTGAGCTAATCGCATTTGATTTTGTTGCGTTTTGTCTATCCATGCTACTTCTTATATTCATCATCATTAGGTCTTCGGCCCTGGAACTGGTTAAAAGCGTACCCTCATTGTTTTCTATTCTGAACTAACCTACACATCTCCCTGAAATTTGTACAGTCTGCATCTACCTCCCTTCTCTTATCTCTGCTTGTAATATACCCCATACTTTTCTCCCCAAAAATGCTTTAGAACATATTCTGCCCTTCTATTTCTCCTATTTTTTCCCACAGATATCCTTGTTCCCCTACTATTTCTATAACTATTTGTTATTAACTTTATCTGTCTATGCTATCATCCTCACACATCTGAAGCACAGCATTCCAAAAGGCTGCTACCGTTTTTCTGTCTGCTTTTCCTACTGCCCGTATTTCAGAGGCATACTGTGCTGTGCTCCACACATATGCTTTCAACAATTTTCTTCTTGGTTCTATGTTTTTTGTCTTTCATTATAGGAGCTGTTCTTTCTTCTTCAGTCCCCTTCTATAGTTTTATAATTATATACCCTATTTCTCCGACATTCAGTGGTTGTAAAAGGGGGTAAGCAGCCTGTGGCTGCCAAGTTCGTCAAGCAACTTGAACATTTGTCGATTTAATATTTTTCCAATATATCTTTTCACACAGTCAACATTAGTTGCAGATATTTCACAACCAACACCTGTAGTGGTTTATAATAATCATCAGATATAACTGCACTTATTTTTTCGTCATTAGGTTTTCTGTCTCAAAACTGGTTGGACATGTACCTGCACTTATTTATTTTCTAACCTAACCTACAAGCCTATATACAATTCACAGTGTGTCTACTGTCACAAAAAGTCACGAAAGTCACGAAAAAGACACGAATTTCGTTTTGCGGTAAGTAAAGTAACGAAAAGTCACTAAATCCTATATCTTGGTCACGAATTTTTTTCTTTATTGTTTGATTATCGTATGTATTTCCACAAATACGTCATAAAATTTTAGAGCCATACTTCAAATGTTGCAGCAAATAAATGTTAAAAGACAAAAATTTTTTTCATCACATCGAAAGCAGCTTGTCTCTTTTCATTATACATTTATTCGGTTGGGTTATATAAACCCATAGTTTTTTGTTTGACGCCTTGAATCTAGAAATCGCGGCTTATCAATGCTTGAGGAGCAGTTTTGTGTGTATATTTCGGACATGCTTTTTATTATTGTATGCGGCCGTAATAAATACTTGACACTGTGGCCGTGGCACCAATGACCTTCATTGTAATAGGGAATTGGAATGTGGGGTAGGTAGCAGCCGGACGACCGCATTTAAAGAATATTACCGCAAGTCAGTCGTAAATAACATTCTTATGAGATATGTTTCGGTTTGATTATTTAAAACGCGACAAGATTTTACGTTTTTAAGTTTACACAGTGTGTATGTACTTAAAGTGAAAATTTTCTTGTAAAAATGTCTGGAAAGTGTTTGTTTTCTGAACTTTGGCTGACAAATCCGATCTTTACAAGTTGGTTACAACCAGTACCTGGAAATGTTCATATTGCTTTTTGTGCCTACTGCAAGAAAAATTTTGATATTTCAAAAGCTGGAATATATAATGTAAAACTTCATTCCAAGGGACTAAAGCATTCTAAAATAGCTAATCCAATACTCAATATGAAGCAACCAACTATTGAGAATAATTTAGTTAGAAATACTCCGATCTCAGACTCTCAACAAAATGATATTTCAGCTTCAGTAACAGCTGATTTACCTGCAAAAGTGTATTCTGAAGAAGCTGATCGTGAAAATAAAAATATTGCGTCATACATGATCTGTAACGAGATTACTAAAGCTGAAATATTATGGACTATGCACAAGATAGTATCTTATTCTTTGTCAAGAGTTCATCAGGATGCTACTGAACTTTTTCCAATAATGTTCCCAGATTCTTTTATAGCGAAAAACATGCAGTTACACAAAGGCAAAATATGTTATCTAGCCACTTTTGGCTTGGGTCCGTTTTTCCAAAACGAACTTTTAAATAAAATTAAAGATTGTATTTTTTGTGTATAAGTTTTGACGAAAGCCTGAATAAAGTTGGCCAAAAATGCCAAATGGACATTCTTGTCGGATACTGGGATGATGAAGATAATATGGTTAAAACAAATTATTTGTTAAAACAAATTATTTGTCTTCATGTTTTCTTGAAAAAACCACTGCCATCGATCTTTTAAATGGTTTTTAAATACCCTGGATTCTCTTAGTATACCTATTAAAAAAATTTGTAACATCAGCATGGATGGACCTAATGTGAATCTGAAGATGCTTTGGGAACTAAAAGAACACATTCAAATTTCTGGTGGTGATGATGACCCCGTAATGTTTGATCTTGGTACGTGTGGGCTGCACATTGTTCATGGAGCATATAAAACAGCACACAATGGCACTGGTTGGTTTATCAATGAATTTCTACGTGCATTGTATTACCTTTTCAAAGACACTCCTACTAGAAGAACTTTTATCTATCATACAGGTACAACATTTCCACACAAATTTTGTTCAATAAAATGGGTGGAAAATGGTGATGTTTTACAGCGAACAATAAAGCTATTAAAGCTTCAACTTGTCCACCAGATTGTGCTAGTTTTAAGAAAATCAGTAAAGCTTTGTCAGATAGTTTCTTGCTAGCAAAACTAGAATTTCTCTTGTCCATAGTATCTGATCTCGAACCGTTTTTAACTAAATATCTAACAAATGAACCGATGTTGCCCTTTCTTCATCACGATCTAAGTTCGTTGCTGTGTTGTATTGGGGAAAGATTTATAAAAAACCAATTAATAAAAAGTGCAAAAACGTCTTTGGATTTAATTAATATTGAACTTGAAGTTGCCAAAAATTTGTTATCACCAATGCAGATCGGTATTGGCTTTGGTGCTAAAATAGCAATCAAGAATTTGAAAAAAACTGTTTTAGAACTTCAAATTTTAGTGTTTAAAAAAGACTGTCAGACCTTTCTTAAACTCTTTTTAAGAAAATCAGTGAAAAGTCACCTCTTAAATATAAAATTGTTAGAGGTGCATCATGTCTTTCTCTATATGTAATGAAAAGTGAAACACTTAGGAAACAGAGGATTCAAGACGCATTAGAAGAATTTGTAGAAAAGAAACATATAAGTCCAGGTTGTGCCGATGGTATAAAAAGACAATAGGAAACTTTGTGTGTATCAGAACGTGATTCTTTAAAAGAGTGGCGTAATGAAAGGCTGGATATATATTTTACCGAACTTTTTCTAAAATCCTATATAAACGATAAACAATTTCTTACTTTTGTGAGGATAATTTTGACAATGTATCATAGCAATGCTATGGTAGAATGAGGGTTCTTTATAAACAAAGAATGCTTACAGGGCGGCTTAGAAGAAAGATCATCGATTTCACAAAGATTAATTTATGAAGCAACATTTAAGAATTTAGATATAACTGCGAAAATGCAACATGCTGTAAGGAATGGATCTTTTTAAGACGTGAAGCTATTGCCGAAAAAATAAATCTAAGGAAAAGGAAGTATGCAGTAAAAAGCGGATTGTGAAGGAAGTTGCAGACTTAGAAAAGAAACGGAAGGACAAAGAGAAGCATAACTTTGAAGAACTAAAAGCATTTGACATTGAGTTGGAAAAATTAAAACCATTATGAATTTAAATTGTGTTGTTCTCAAATAACTTTTATATACTTAAGTACGACAAATGTCCTAATTACTTATTTTGTGATTATAATGTTATAAAACTTAACAGCACTAGAATAAATACAAGTAAGTTTTTTTTAACACAGGTCACTAATATTTTCTAAAATGGTCACTAAAAGTCACGAATTTTCGTTTTTGAATCTCAGTAGACACCCTGAATTCGGTTCCCCTTTTATTGTTTTATAATTTTATGCCCTATTTCACCGAGATTCAGTGAAGGGGGTTAAGCAGCCTGTGGCTGCCAAGATCCCCTAACACTTAGACATTTGCCGAATTAATAGTTTTCCAGTAAATCCTTACACACAATTAACATTATTCAAGAATGTTGTCCAGGCAATACTTGTAGTTGCCTATAATAATCATAATGTTTAAGTACAGTTACTTTTTCGTCGTTAGTTTATCCATCTTGGGACTGGTTGGATGCGTACCTCTATTGATTTCTATTCTGAGCTAGCCTACACATTTCCCTGAAATTCCTACAGCCTACATCTTTCACTATCTGTGTGTAGTGGTCTAATCTAGGTCTACGTCTACTTATATTTTTTCCTATATCTGCTTCTAATATATTCCGCACTATTCCCTCATGCCATAGTATGTGGCTTATCATTTTATTTCTCGTATTTTTTACCGTTTTCTACGTATTTCTCTCTTCCCCTACCATTTTTAGTACATCTTCGTTCTTAACTTTGTCTGTTCATGATATTTTCATCATACGTCTGTAGCACAACACTTTTAAGGCTCTACCTTTTTCGTGTCTGCTTCTCCTACTGTCCAGGCTTCACAGCCGTACAGTGCTGTGCTCCACACATATGTTTTAAGCAATCTTTTCCTTGTTTCTATGTTTGTGGTCTTTGAGCACAGTAGTTGCTTTTTCTTGTTAAATGTAGCACGACCTTGTGCTAATCTTTGTTTTATATCTTTTGTGCTTTTCCCATCTTGCGTTATTTGGCTTCCTAGGTAGCAGAAATCCTTAACCTCTTGTAAGTTCGTGTTAAATACTTGTATTCTTGTTTTTGATTTATTTTCCCCACCTTTGCAAACTAGAACTTTAGTTTTAGTTTTGTTAATTTTCATACCGTATCTCTCTGTTAGAACCGTTTCCATTTCATTAAGAGCAGCTTCTAACTCTTCCTTGTTAAATGCTAATACCGCTATATCATCTGCAAATCTAAGCATATCAATTTTTTGTCCCTGCATAGTAATTCCAAATGTCTTCCTGCATTTGACAGTATTCATTGCCTCTTCAATGTACAAGTTAGAAATTAATGGGGATAGAGCACATCCCTGTTTCACACCTTTCCTAATATTTACTTCTCTATGCTCCTGCTCTAATTCTATTACTGCTGTTTGCTCCTTGTATAAGCTATGTACTATTCGTCTATCCCTATCTCATTCCAATCTTTTTGAGTATTTCGAACATTTTTTTCCATTGTACATTGTCGAATGCTTTTCCAGATCTACAAACCTTGTATACACGTTTTCCCCTTTTACTATTGTTTTCTTAATTATCACTCTCAGAGCTAAAATAGCCTCCCGTGTTCCCCTGTTTCGCCTAAACCCAAATTGATCTTTTCCTCGTTTTTCCATTCGTCTTTGTACAATTCTAGTTAATATTTTTGACACCTGTGCTGTCAAACTTATTGTTCGAAAATTTTTCCTTTTAGGTATAGTTACTATGATGATACGTTAGAAATCTTTGGGTATCTCGCCTGTCTCATACATAGAGCTTACAAGTTGAAAGAGACGTTCTGTTTGCTTGTCCAGCGCCTTTAGAGTTTCTGCTTGCACCTTATCTGTCACCGGCGCCTTACCATTTTTCAGACCCTTTAATGCTAATTCAAACTCATCTCGAAGTATAGGACATCCCAAGTCATCATTTTCAATGTCTGATTCCTGTTCTAATGCTCTTAGTTCCTCTCCTGCATATAAATTCCCTATATATTTTTGTCATCTATCCACTTTCTCTACATTTTCTATAATGATGTTTCCTCCTGCATCCCTTATATTTTTGCCATATGGTTTTATATCCATAAAATTGATTCTAATTAGTTTGTATGCTTCATGTCTGTCGTACTTCCATCTTAGTGTGTACTTCTTTGCACTTTTCATCAATCCATTGTTCTTTAGCTTTCCTGCATTTGCGAATAATTTCCCATTTTATGAATTTGTATCCCTGTTGTGTTTTGTCTGATTTATTTCTGTATTTTCGTCTTTCCTCCATTAAATTCAGGATATCCTTTGTTATCCATGGTTTCATATTTCCTTTTTGTGTATTCCCCAGAATATCGCTGGCCACCATGTCTAGGCTGGATTTAATGTTATTTCATTCTGTTTCGACTTCCTTAGTATCAGATATTTTCCCGATACCTTTCAGCAATTCATTTGACTTTTTATCGAATCTTTCTTGAATATCTTTATCTTTTAGTTTCTCAAAGTCAAAGTGCCTTTTTCTGTTTCTTTGTTCAAATTTTTAAATTTAAGTGCGGCAATATGTCTTCGATATCTTTGTAGATCGCTTCCACCTCTTCGTCACTGTAGGTACAGGTGGGCGGGCATGTATACTTGTATTATTACTGTGTTTACCGGTTTAGATTCTATTCTAACCATGAGTACTCTTTCGTTCTTTTGTAAGTAATTTTCTACACAGTATCATATCTTTTTTCGCATAACTATTTCCACACCCAAATTTCCTTCCTCTGCTCCTGTATGAATTACATTGGTCTCCACTTCAAAAATCCCCCACCTCTGGCCACCGAACTTCACTGATCCCTACTATGTCTAGTTCTAACCTATTCATTTCCATTTTTAAGTTCTCTAGCTTACCTACTTGCTTCATACTTCTTACATTCCACGCCCCGACTCGCAAAATGTTCCCGACTCTTATTCTGGACTTTTCGATCGCATCCTCCGAAGCAGGCCCCTCCCAGAAATCCATATGGGGGACTATTTTAACTCCGGAATCTTTTACCCCGGAGAATGTCATCATGTTTATTTCAATTTAAGTACGCGGTGTACTTGGGAGGTAATGTGGTGGTGTCCCATTGCCTTCCACATTGTGGTAGTGGGTCTTAGTCTCTGCCAATCTCAGTACCGAAAGGGTCGCTGCCCCGTTTTGCGGACCTGTCTTAGTCTGGTTCCTCACTAACGATCCTACTACTTTGATTGGACCTGTAGTTTGGCTCTTTAGCTCATCAGAACATGCAAGCCATTTCACCTGTTCTAATAATCTAGAACTTCGACAAGAGTTTGTAAGTCGCCCGAGGACATAAACATCGATTGTTACCTGTCGTGCATATAATTTTTATGTCATGCTGTTTTGTTATTGCATTTCGAATATAATTAATACTAAGAAAAAATCCTAAAATTTTATTTGGTTTACGTAGTACTATTGTTGCTAGGGAAATGCCGTGCTTGTAGATGTAAACAAATTTTATTAGTTGTCAAACTTAGAAAATCAAAATGCAGATAAGTTCTAAAATTTTTATTGAAATTATAAAAAAAAGAAAAACCTACTACCTACTACCAAAGAAATCTAAAGACATCTACGACAAAAATATGGCAAATTACTAAATTGGGCAAGCAATGTAGAACTTACTAATGAAACTGTGCTGCGTGGATACTTTGGTAGTTCTCGCTGAAACATTTTTTCCTAGCTCCTTATGGTTTCATTGCTATTTCTATGCCTGTGCAGGCCATAAAGTGCACTTTATGCATGCACGAGCATATAGTACACTATTATGTAATTGGTAACTAAGCAGTATAAACACAACAATGAACTAGTATTAGCGAGATTCGCTTCAGTGGATGAAAAAACAATATTGAAACAAACATCAATCTAATGATTAGAATAAACGAACTATAATTTAGCATCAATTGAATGTAAATGTATGTAAATACATAAAGTATTACAATAGAAAATGAATATTTTTGTATCACACATTTAACCAGTATAATGTACATTGTGTGTGTTAGTTTCATATTCTTATATCAGATATGGAAAAACTACAACCGACGTTGATGTTCCCAATAGTTAAAGCGAATGGTATCTATCACACAAACCAGGGACAGCTCATGGGAAGCTAACAACTAGTATAATAAAATATATTTATAGACATTTTTTTCATTTTTTGTTCATTTCATGTGTTGTGCTTATTATTATTAGTAAATATAATATTTCATATTTATAATAAAAATGGATTTAATCTTCAGTTAGATTATTCTATAAAATTTTTCCACTTTTCATGAAGTACCATATTTTTAACTTAACTGAATTGGTCCATGCATCTCTTCCCTTTGTCCGATTGAACTGAAACTGTGCACACTTTTTTCTTTTTAAGTGGAACCATTTGAAGATCGTCCCAAAAACAAAACTTGACAAGTAATTTTCTCCAAGTATAAATAAGGCAAACGTTTGTATTAACATAGAGCCTGTTTCTTTTTCTTTACAACATTATTGTACACATTTGATGTAAATATAGTTTTGACTGTTGATATAACATTTTAAATCAATTAGTTGAGTAAGTACATAAGTTAAAGAGTGCTATTTTGTAATGAGTTTTGCTGCAATTTAATTTTTCTTTAAAGAAAAAACATATACTGAAATATATTGGTTATGATAGTTTTGAATATCTAGATCAGTTTTGTTTGACGATACCATTTAAAACCTGATTATAAACTCTGCCTTAAGATTACTGCTGCACGTTTTTACTTTTAATTTGCATTTTTGTTTAAATGTTAATATTGTTTGATACGTAAAAACAAAAAGTACTCTTTTATAGAAATGAAGCAGGGTATCAAGCAAGCAACGGGGGACTCACAACCTACGATACTGTGGCAGTGTAATTTGTAAGCATATTTATTTTAATTTCGTGATATATTTTGTGTGTAAAATCCTGTTTTAACTTAGTTATTATTAGCTAACACCCTTTTGCTCCTTTTAGTATTTACCAAAAATATTTGTTGTTTTTCGAGACTGAATTTATAGTTAGGATGACCTACAACAATGTTTGGTTAGCACAAATTCTATTGCTTGATAAATATTTTTTGTAAATACTATTTATTATTATTTTTAAAAACCAAATACTAGTAATTTTGTTAGCGAAAGCGATTATGAAAACACATTTTGCCAGGTTTTAATTGTCTATTAGTATGTTTTATTATTGTAAAGTGGCTCAATGTGTCATGTGATATTTTGAGGTTTGTGACTTGCTTATTATGTTTGATTTAATCTGTGGTGGTAGTCGAACATTGGTGCCAAAATGAGGGTTGATTATTATACACAGATTAGGTATATCGATTGTACCAAACTTTGTAGCTTGTTTTTATTTAATTAGTAATTAGCAACAAGCGCTTAGTTGATTGACTATGGAAGGTTGTGTGTAGCCTTTTATTATTTTTAGTTTTATCTCTCTTGTTTAATTTTAACTTTTAGGAACTGTATTGAATAACATAATCAGTATAACAAGAAGCATGCATGTTTTGAGAACAAATACTTCTTTCTATTCAAGCTCAAGTAGTAGAATTTAGAAACCTATACTTGCATTAGCTTATGCGTAATACCTAAATATACTTATAATACTAATTGAGCTTAAAATTCATAAATATTTAGGATGTAATAATACTACATTATAAAAGTAGTTGTTTTAAAATTCCCGTTATTACCTAGTGGCAATTTAATAATCATAAAAATGGTTACCTACTAGCTAAAACTGATGTTTGCCACATTTGAACTAGTCATTTATACAATGCATTTTTACTAGTAATGGCAAACTATACAGTTACGTATTTTATAATTTGTCCTGTTTAAGTAGAATGCCATATAATAGCATCGTAGTTGTACTATTTATCTTAAAAGTATTGTGTAACCATAATATTATATTAGAGAAACCCTACTCATAAGTATAAAATAATCTTCAACACCGTATGTATATTTATGCTAATTTCAAATTTTCTTTAGCTTCCAATACTCGCTAATTTGAGCAATATTTTAAATACGTATTACATATTTAAATATTATTGTAGTTATTCACTAGTGGTTTTCGATGTCTATGCTTTTGTGTACAAGTTGCTGCTGTTTTTTATTATGTGACATATGAATATTATAAAGAAATTTTAGGTGTGACTAATTTGTTCTATGACAAATTGAGAATATCATCAAAATTTCTTTGTACATAGTATCACTTTTTAATGTTTTTTTAAAATGTACCAAAGTTGTATTTCTTTATATTAATAAATGATGAATGCATTTTCTTGGTGTTTCTCTATTTTATGTTCAGGATGCTTGGCTTAATTGTGGGTGATATTATAATGTAATGACATATCTTACGACGAATTTCGGATGTACTTACGTTTGTGAAGTATGTCATGCCTTTTGGCTGCACAAAGTTTTCATTTTAATACTAGGATAGTTTTTTTTTTAATTCAAAAAGGGAAAGCTTTTTTTCCATCATTAATTTAATTAGGTTACTATGTGTAAAGTTTGTGGTTTCTGGGTTCGTACAAACAAAGGTCAAGAACCCTTAATTTATAGATGTATTCGTTTAAACACACATTTTGCCAGGCCAAAGGAATGTGTGGCTATTGCGCTAACCAATGGAAAACATTTTAATGGTGGATGACAACAACGACAAGTTCATGGGAAAGGTGCATTTTTAACAATACCCTCAATTACTGTACGCTATCGACATATTAAAAGAGAGTGCGTGTTTACTTCAGTGATGTCGTTACACTTTATTTTAAAATTTCAACATAGTAGTGTATTAATTTAGGTTTAAGGACTTTTTTAAAACTCTGCTAAGGAAATTTCCAGCAGACAACAGTCTTAATATTAACCCCTTATTTTTGTGGTCACTGAGTATGCTCACATTATGATTCTCACAAACATCCATGAAAGTGTGTCAACCTCGGTTAGAACAGGTAGACATTTTATGTGGGAAACGTAACATATCTCGAGACACTTCTTTGCCGTCTTCTGTGGAGTGCTTCGACAGCATCGACTAGTGGTTCCCAGCTTCCTACCCCCCTTTATATTGTATCATCTATTGAAGCACCAGGAGCAACAACAAACAACAGAAGCAGACACAGAACCCACCCGAAGATCTGAGACCTCCACATCAGTATATGAATTAGTGGGGTAAACATTTTGCGTATTTGTATTACCCAGGGTTTTATATTGGAATGCAAGGTTAAGGTTATAATTTAAGGTTATAAGGAGTACCTTTGAATCCCTACATGTCTAAATTATCTTAAAAAATCTTCTGTGTTTCCTAAAGCTGTAGGTTTAACTGTATGATTCACTGCATGAATTTGGACGAAACGGAAGCAGATTACCACAAAACCATGCTTCATATTTAGTCGTCAACAAAGACATACATTCAACTGTTAATCAAGGTAAACCTTTTGCTTATATTTTTAAATGCTTTCTTTGTCTGTAAATCTACAATTATTTAATGGCCATAATTTGCGATGTAATTTGGGGCATAATAAAACATGCCTAAGAGTTAAATGTAATAAAGATGCCAGGTACCTAATGCCAAAGATTAACAAACTAAATTCCTCTCTGCTATCTGTAATGATTGCAGGTCACTACGTAACTATTATGTAATTAACAGGACAATAACTTTATTATTAAGCATAAATTAAACTTGTTACATTGTATTACTAAATACTGACCGCTATTAATTGGATTTTTATAGTGAGAGAAATGACGAGTTGGACACCTGACGGAAAAGAATTAATTAATTATTCGCGAGCATGTCATTGGAAACATCGAAATGTAATAAGCGATCAGTTGCAATGCAGTCTCGCAACTAGAAAATAGAAATGACTACATAAAGGATGTTTCTATTTAGATTAGATTGGATTAGATAAAGGCTGTTGCAAAATAGTATTCTGGATCTTGAAAATGGTTTCAATCATGCACTTTGTTTAGAGAGTGCTCAATTTCCATCATTCAACTATGTGGCTGCCCTCTCGCTTTTGTGAACTCCTTAGGAGCTGGGGTAAAAAGTATCGTCAGATGATAATGGTAATTTGGACAAGAAAAATGTTGTAGCCGCTGATCCAAAATAGTTTGCGTAGTAATGCTAATTTTGTGGAGGGCCAAGACATATCAGAGTATTTGGCTTTGAATGCTATGGGTAAAAATTGTTTTAAACGCGAACATTTTGCTAAAGTCTATAATAGTAAACGTAATAGAAGCGCTACTGCTGCTGTTGTCAGTAATAATTTAGCTGCTGTTTCAAATTCTGAGCTAAACAAAGCTCATTGATATTAAGGTAAATAATTTCCTATGAAAGTGTGTTACAGCCCGATTTAGCAATCGTTCTGTACATGGTTTTGTAAAAATAGATATATAATTTACAATGAATTTCTAAAGTAGTTTCTGTAGACTATACAAATAGTTTAAATTAATTTCAGTTACGATTCAGGTTTACAATTTTGTAGGGTTACATCTGTTTAGATTCATCAATGCCATTGTGTTTTAAATTTGTAGTTGAAGTTATTGCGCGATGGGTATAATAGGTAATAATGTAGATAGATTAGCTTTTAACAATCAACAGTGGCGTCTGTAAAATAATTTCATTAAATTCAATTTTCGTTTATCTGTAAGAAATTATATTCAGTCTTCTTTAAGGAGTATCGAGTTTAGAAATAGTTTTTGAATAGGGTACAAGTTTATTCTATATTTTTATTCAGTATAAAACAATATTTATAGTAATTTGAATCCTTCTTAAAATTAACGACGACTATGTGACAGGTGTGGTTTTCATTTCGAATCGTGTTATCAGTTGTTTTCGACAAGTGAATGCTCTTTTTGATTTTACACCTTAACAGAGCAGCACGAATGGTTTGGAGCTCTTCGTAATTGTTATTCAAATTTATTATTTGAAAAGTAAGTCATCCGTATTAGTTATTACGGGATATTATTAGTGGAGTTCTTAGAGTACAATACTAGGTATTTATTATTGTATTTAATGGGATTGTTCCCGATTTGTAATTAACCAATTTCGTGCGAGAGGGGCATTGCTTGAAGTTTGGCGGGCACGCCATGTGCATTTCCTAATTTAATTTATTTTAGGTACCCTTTATATGTTTCAAACGTTTTGTTCTGGTAATATTTTAATCGTAATTCTGGTAAATTAACTACATTTAATTTTCGTTACTCGAAAATTGGAGTTTGGTATTAAGAACTTATTGGGTCATCGTTCTTGGGAAAGTGTTACATAGGGGAGATCCTAATTATCCTTATTCCTATCACCAGGAGCAGAAGAGGTACACGACACCAATCTTGAGGTTCGTGGAATTTCGTAGCATATCTGCTAAGTTGATCCTGAGCCGAGGTTATTGTACTTACATCAAGGTGTTTCACGAATCAAAACATGTTTGGTATCGTAATATATATATATATATATATATATATATATATATATATATATATATATATATTACTCATATTTAGACCAGGGTAGAAAATTAATGGATTACATCAAATAATTTTAATCACCGTGTATAAGGAAGTTTATTAGATAATACGCTTTATTAAAACCCGTGGAGAATAAAAAATTCATTCGTTTTATTAAAAATGAGAGATTAAAATTATTTACAAGACGCTTTATATAAAAATAAGCAGTTTTAAAATGCTCAACGTGTAATTTAATTATTCCAAAGTAAAGAATCAAATGGAAATTACGTGCAAGATTTATATTAATTGATTCAAGTTTGGGCAACGAGTATTAAACGAAATGTACAAATAATAATTGAAGTTAATTGAACCGTTAGTAACAGATAATATCTATAGAAACTTGTAAAACCCAAGATTATAATACCAGAAAATAAAGCTCTGAGAATTAATATTATGTTGAACACCTGCGTAGTTTAAATGTCACATACGGCGAAAAGTTTGCAGATAACGAATAGTTTCAGAGAATCTTGGGGAAAACGTCGCATAATAGTTACGAGAAATGCTAAAGGTGGGTTATTTCACACTCCATGTGGACTAAAATAATCGATAATACAGAATATCACTTTGCATCAATAAGAACAGGTTAGATAGAGACAGATAATATGCGCAAGACCGAGACACATATAGTAAAAGGCGTGATTTAAGCAACGTCATGGGGTTGCGATTGGTTAAAAGTAAAAGGCAAACTTGAGAGGTAAAATAACAGTTCTGTATAAAATTTAATCGGTTATTTCCAGACGTATGCGTGCCGTGTTGAAATTTCTGAAATTTAACTGGGGTGAGTACTAAATTGTAAAACCGACGGCGAGCGACAGACTGGGAACATAGAATGAGGAATTCTTTAGAATTACCCGTTTTGAGGACAAAAGCGACGTGCCGGCTTTTGCTATATATACCGAGATGAATATAAACAAGCCCTCTTAGACTTTTGACTATTCGATGCGTTAAAAGCTCTTACATCCGCGACTTGATTGAAGATGTTAAACAGTGCATTTTAGTTTGATAAAATAATTTAAAATTTTGCTCGTATATTTTAGTGATTCAAAATAGTTGGTTATTTACATGCTAACATGAATGTACTTCAGTGCACTTAGATACAAGGTAATAAAATTTAGTTTCACTGTACCAATTAGCAAAATTTACAACGACAAATGTATACACAAAAGTAGGCAGTTTTGGCGTATATTGGTGAAAGAAGTATGAAGTTATTTGCTATTTTCGGGGTGTTAATAATTAAATGGTTCAAATACGTGTCTGGATCCACGAAACAAGGGTCAGATATACATAGATGAGTTCCGGAAAAGCCCAGAAACAACTTTAAATAAATGGTGATGGAGAAAATTTTAAAAGCGTTGAGAATTAGAAGCCGTAAATATAATCCTGTTGGAATGGTGTGATTAACTAAAGGGACGATGTACTTTGAAGCTACGAGGACAGTAACCTTCAGGTAAATTATACTATTTTGTTTGACATTTTGTGTGTGTTGAATAACTTTATAATTGATTTACTTTAAATGGACATTAGTGAAATTGTACTAACCATAAAATTTTAATTTTAAGATGAAATTTGCTTGTTGAAGTAGAAAGGGTATTTAGTTTTGATGTTCGGTAATATGATGAAAATTTGGGTATGTCTTTGAGCTCAATTAGACGAACCTGGTTAATTAACGTAAAGGGTGGTAGATGCTCCTTTATACTCAGACTCCGGTCTGCTTATATTGTTATATTAATTAGTAGGCATCCAACAAGGACTTTAATTTTGGATGCACATTAAAATGATAATAAAATTAATCTTGAAATTCTTTTAAAACTGAATTTTATGCTGAAATTTAATTTGAAAATTTAATGTATTCTGAATATTGATGTAAATAGAGTTAACGTTGATGTTTGTGGTAGGAATGTGTTGTTTAATTTTATGAATGAGGAGGTTTATAACATTAGGTGAGCAGCCGAGGCGAAAAGAGGATCACAGCCGTTTATGACGCCCAATCTGTGGGACTAGAATTTTTTTGTTGAAAGGACCCAGTTCCCGCATTCAAAGGAGTATATCACAGCAAATTTTGGCGCCCAACGTGGGGCTCGAGTTCCAAATAAAATTTTTGTGATTTTATTCCAGGAAACTGGCGATCTGAGAGAGAGAGTTTCTGTGTGTGTATAAATTTAAGAGTATTTTAGAGTGTGTGTGAGTGAGTAGAACGTATGCAGAGAAAAGAGTGGTTAAGGAGTCAAGGAGTGGAAATTGGAAGTAACGATAGTGCATTGGGTGAAAAAATTCGAAAATGGAAGAAGCTGGAGGCAGTAGAGATCAGTCGAGGACGGAATCAGGGATCAAGGAAACGAGATGATAATGAGAATGCTAGAGAGGATGAACGATGAATCTAATAGAGCTAGGGAAGAATCGAACAGGAAGTTAGAAGAGATTAGAGAAATGAGTGAGGAATCGAATCCTAAGTTTGAGCAAATTAGTCAGAAAATAGATAAGACGAATCAAGAAGTTTCAGAATTTAAAAATAGTCTTACCGTAAAGATGGGGAAGTTGAAAATAGGGTTGAAAAAATGAGCGTGATATTACAGGTCTTCGACAGGAAATGGGACATTTAAGGTCCGAAGTACGCATTTTTGTGAAGAAGAGATTAATATAAAATGACTGAAGTGACGGACTCATGTAGGGATCAGTTAGGCAGGGTAGAACGCGAAGTTAGTAGTATCAAATACAACATGTCAAATTTAACGGGGATGGTCCCAGATTTTCTACAGGTGGAGTATCATTGGACCAACACATGAAGTTTTATGGCGATAACAGGGTAAATCCACAAATTTTTATTAATAGTGTAAGAAATCTAGTGGGAAATTTATTTGACGAACAGACTAAACTAAATACGATAAAGGCTTTATTAAAGGACAATGCGGAGGCATGGTACAATTTAGTAGGACAGGACATAGACACGTATCAGGACTTTGAAAACAAATTTTACAACATTACTGGAGTGATCACAAACAGGATCAGATTAGGGACGACTTGATTACAGGAAAATTTAAGGAGAGTTTGCAGGTTCTAGGAGCAATATGCCATCCGCAAATACAGTGTGGCCAAACAACTGAATCCACCATTGACGGACAGACAGATAATCAAGTACCTATCACGACATTTTGAACTGGAAATTAGACAACACGTGGCCTTACAAAACATCACAGAACGGGAGACGTTTTGGAATACTTACAGAGATATGACGATGTATGTGTTGGACGGACAAGAGAGATATGAGAACGAAACGTTAACACAGTTAGGTTTGACAACAGGACACCGAATTATCCGAGACGGCCTGACTACAACAAAATTTTCGACCGAATTGGGAACGACGAGGACAGTGTCATGTGATATTTTGAGGTTTGTGACTTGCTTATTATGTTTGATTTAATCTGTGGTGGTAGTCGAACATTGGTGCCAAAATGAGGGTTGATTATTATACACAGATTAGGTATATCGATTGTACCAAACTTTGTAGCTTGTTTTATTTAATTAGTAATTAGCAACAAGCGCTTAGTTGATTGACTATGGAAGGTTGTGTGTAGCCTTTTATTATTTTAGTTTTATCTCTCTTGTTTAATTTTAACTTTTAGGAACTGTATTGAATAACATAATCAGTATAACAAGAAGCATGCATGTTTTGAGAACAAATACTTCTTTCTATTCAAGCTCAAGTAGTAGAATTTAGAAACCTATACTTGCATTAGCTTAGCGTAATACCTAAATATACTTATAATACTAATTGAGCTTAAAATTCATAAATATTTAGGATGTAATAATACTACATTATAAAAGTAGTTGTTTTAAAATTCCGTTATTACCTAGTGGCAATTTAATAATCATAAAATGGTTACCTACTAGCTAAAACTGATGTTTGCCACATTTGAACTAGTCATTTATACAATGCATTTTACTAGTAATGGCAAACTATACAGTTACGTATTTTATAATTTGTCCTGTTTAAGTAGAATGCCATATAATAGCATCGTAGTTGTACTATTTATCTTAAAAGTATTGTGTAACCATAATATTATATTAGAGAAACCCTACTCATAAGTATAAAATAATCTTCAACACCGTATGTATATTTATGCTAATTTCAAATTTTCTTTAGCTTCCAATACTCGCTAATTTGAGCAATATTTTAAATCGTCATATTTAAATATTATTGTAGTTATTCACTAGTGGTTTTCGATGTCTATGCTTTTGTGTACAAGTTGCTGCTGTTTTTTATTATGTGACATATGAATATTATAAAGAAATTTTAGGTGTGACTAATTTGTTCTATGACAAATTGAGAATATCATCAAAATTTCTTTGTACATAGTATCACTTTTAATGTTTTTAAAATGTACCAAAGTTGTATTTCTTTATATTAATAAATGATGAATGCATTTTCTTGGTGTTTCTCTATTTTATGTTCAGGATGCTTGGCTTAATTGTGGGTGATATTATAATGTAATGACATATCTTACGAATTTAGGATGTCTTTTTTAATGTAGCTTTTCTGCGTTTTCATTTTAATACTAGGATAGTTAGGTCAAGAACCTTAATTTATAGATGTATTCGTTTAAACACACATTTTTGCCAGGCCGAAGGAATTGTGGCTATTGTTGGAAAACATTTTAATGGTGGATGACAACAACGACAAGTTCATGGGAAAGGTGCATTTTAACAATACCCTCAATTACCGTACGCTATCGACATATTAAAAGAGAGTGCGTGTTTACTTCAGTGATGTCGTTACACTTTATTTTAAAATTTCAACATAGTAGTGTATTAATTTAGGTTTAAGGACTTTTTAAAACTCTGCTAAGGAAATTTCCAGCAGACAACAGTCTTAATATTAACCCCTTATTTTTGTGGTCACTGAGTATGCTCACATTATGATTCTCACAAACATCCATGAAAGTGTGTCAACCTCGGTTAGAACAGGTAGACATTTTATGTGGGAAATGTAACATATCTCGAGACACTTCTTTGCCGTCTTCTGTGGAGTGCTTGACAGCATCGACTAGTGGTTCCCAGCTTCCTACCCCTTTATATTGTATCATCTATTGAAGCACCAGGAGCAACAACAAACAACAGAAGCAGACACAGAACCCACCCAAGATCTGAGACCTCCACATCAGTATATGAATTAGTGGGGTAAACATTTTGCGATTTGTATTACCCAGGGTTTTATATTGGAATGCAAGGTTAAGGTTATAATTTAAGGTTATAAGGAGTACCTTTGAATCCCTACATGTCTAAATTATCTTAAAAATCTTCTGTGTTTCCTAAAGCTGTAGGTTTAACTGTATGATTCACTGCATGAATTTGGAGAAACGGAAGCAGATTACCACAAAACCATGCTTCATATTTAGGCGTCAACAAAGACATACATTCAACTGTTAATCAAGGTAAACCTTTTGCTTATATTTTTAAATGCTTTCTTTGTCTGTAAATCTACAATTATTTAATGGCCATAATTTGCGATGTAATTTGGGTCATAATAAAACATGCCTAAGAGTTAAATGTAATAAAGATGCCAGGTACCTAATGCCAAAGATTAACAAACTAAATTCCTCTCTGCTATCTGTAATGATTGCAGGTCACTACGTGACTATTATGTAATTAACAGGACAATAACTTTATTATTAAGCATAAATTAAACTTGTTACATTGTTGTATTACTAAATACTGACCGCTATTAATTGGATTTTTATAGTGAGAGAAATGACGAGTTGGACACCTGACGAAAAAGAATTAATTAATTATTCGCGAGCATGTCATTGGAAACATCGAAATGTAATAAGCGATCAGTTGCAATGCAGTCTCGCAACTAGAAAATAGAAATGACTACATAAAGGATGTTTCTATTTAGATTAGATTGGATTAGATAAAGGCTGTTGCAAAATAGTATTCTGGATCTTGAAAATGGTTTCAATCATGCACTTTGTTTAGAGAGTGCTCAATTTCCATCATTCAACTATGTGGCTGCCCTCTCGCTTTTGTGAACTCCTTAGGAGCTGGGGTAAAAAGTATCGTCAGATGATAATGGTAATTTGGACAAGAAAAATGTTGTAGCCGCTGATCCAAAATAGTTTGCGTAGTAATGCTAATTTTGTGGAGGGCCAAGACATATCAGAGTATTTGGCTTTGAATGCTATGGGTAAAATTGTTTTAAACGCGAACATTTTGCTAAAGTCTATAATAGTAAAAGTAATAGAAGCGCTACTGCTGCTGTTGTCAGTAATAATTTAGCTGTTGTTTCAAATTCTGAGCTAAACAAAGCTCATTGATATTAAGGTAAATAATTTCCTATGAAAGTGTGTTACAGCCCGATTTAGCAATCGTTCTGTACATGGTTTTGTAAAAATAGATATATAATTTACAATGAATTTCTAAAGTAGTTTCTGTAGACTATACAAATAGTTTAAATTAATTTCAGTTACGATTCAGGTTTACAATTTTGTAGGGTTACGTCTGTTTAGATTCATCAATGCCATTGTGTTTTAAATTTGTAGTTGAAGTTATTGCGCGATGGGTATAATAGGTAATAATGTAGATAGATTAGCTTTTAACAATCAACAGTGGCGTCTGAAAAAATAATTTCATTAAATTCAATTTTCGTTTATCTGTAAGAAATTATATTCAGTCTTCTTTAAGGAGTATCGAGTTTAGAAATAGTTTTTGAATAGGGTACAAGTTTATTCTATATTTTTATTCAGTATAAAACAATATTTATAGTAATTTGAATCCTTCTTAAAATTAACGATGACTATGTGACAGGTGTGGTTTTCCATTCGAATCGTGTTATCAGTTGTTTTCGACAAGTGAATGCTCTTTTTGATTTTACACCTGAACAGAGCAGCACGAATGGTTTGGAGCTCTTCGTAATTGTTATTCAAATTTATTATTTGAAAAGTAAGTCATCCGTATTAGTTATTACGGAATATTATTAGTGGAGTTCTTAGAGTACAATACTAGGTATTTATTATTGTATTTAATGGGATTGTTCCCGATTTGTAATTAACCAATTTCGTGCGAGAGGAGCATGCTTGTAAGTATGGCGGCACGCCATGTGCATTTCCTAATTTAATTTATTTTAGGTACCCTTTATATGTTTCAAACGTTTTGTTCTGGTAATATTTTAATCGTAATTCTGGTTAAATTAACTACATTTAATTTTCGTACTCGAAAATTGAGTTTGGTATTAAGAACTTATTGGGTCATCGTTCTTGTGAAAGTGTTACATAGGGAGATCCTAATTATCCTTATTCCTATCACCAGGAGCAGAAGAGGTACACGACACCAATCTTGAGGTTCGTGGAATTTCGTAGCATATCTGCTAAGTTGATCCTGAGCCGAGGTTATTGTACTTACATCAAGGTGTTTCACGAATCAAAACATGTTTGGTATCGTAATATATATATATATATATATATATATATATATATATATATATATATATATATTTACTCATATTTAGACCAGGGTAGAAAATTAATGGATTACATCAAATAATTTTAATCACCGTGTATAAGGAAGTTTATTAGATAATACGCTTTATTAAAACCCGTGGAGAATAAAAATTCATTCGTTTTATTAAAAATGAGAGATTAAAATTATTTACAAGACGCTTTATATAAAAATAAGCAGTTTTAAAATGCTCAACGTGTAATTTAATTATTCCAAAGTAAAGAATCAAATGGAAATTACGTGCAAGATTTATATTAATTGATTCAAGTTTGGGCAACGAGTATTAAACGAAATGTACAAATAATAATTGAAGTTAATTGAACCGTTAGTAACAGATAATATCTATAGAAACTTGTAAAACCCAAGATTATAATACCAGAAAATAAAGCTCTGAGAATTAATATTATGTTGAACACCTGCGTAGTTTAAATGTCACATACGGCGAAAAGTTTGCAGATAACGAATAGTTTCAGAGAATCTTGGGGAAAACGTCGCATAATAGTTACGAGAAATGCTAAAGGTGGGTTATTTCACACTCCATGTGGACTAAAATAATCGATAATACAGAATATCACTTTGCATCAATAAGAACAGGTTAGATAGAGACAGATAATATGCGCAAGACCGAGACACATATAGTAAAAGGCGTGAGTAGCAACGTCATGGGGTTGCGATTGGTTAAAAGTAAAAGGCAAACTTGAGAGGTAAAAATAACAGTTCTGTATAAAATTTAATCGGTTATTTCCAGACGCTTGCGTGCCGTGTTGAAATTTCTGAAATTTAACTGGGGTGAGTACTAAATTGTAAAAACCGACGTGAGCGACAGACTGGGAACATAGAATGAGGAATTCTTTAGAATTACCCGTTTTGAGGACAAAAGCGACGTGCCGGCTTTTGCTATATATACCGAGATGAATATAAACAAGCCCTCTTAGACTTTTGACTATTCGATGCGTTAAAAGCTCTTACATCCGCGACTTGATTGAAGATGTTAAACAGTGCATTTTAGTTTGATAAAATAATTTAAAATTTTGCTCGTATATTTTAGTGATTCAAAATAGTTGGTTATTTACATGCTAACATGAATGTACTTCAGTGCACTTAGATACAAGGTAATAAAATTTAGTTTCACTGTACCAATTAGCAAAATTTACAACGACAAATGTATACACAAAAGTAGGCAGTTTTGGCGTATATTGGTGAAAGAAGTATGAAGTTATTTGCTATTTTTCGGGGGTGTTAATAATTAAATGGTTCAAATACGTGTCTGGATCCACGAAACAAGGGTCAGATATACATAGATGAGTTCCGGAAAAGCCCAGAAACAACTTTAAATAAATGGTGATGGAGAAAATTTTAAAAGCGTTGAGAATTAGAAGCCGTAAATATAATCCTGTTGGAATGGTGTGATTAACTAAAGGGACGATGTACTTTGAAGCTACGAGGACAGTAACCTTCAGGTAAATTATACTATTTTGTTTGACATTTTTGTGTGTGTTGAATAACTTTATAATTGATTTACTTTAAATGGACATTAGTGAAATTGTACTAACCATAAAATTTTAATTTTAAGATGAAATTTGCTTGTTGAAGTAGAAAGGGTATTTAGTTTTGATGTTCGGTAATATGATGAAAATTTGGGTATGTCTTTGAGCTCAATTAGACGAACCTGGTTAATTAACGTAAAGGGTGGTAGATGCTCCTTTATACTCAGACTCGGTCTGCTTATATTGTTATATTAATTAGTAGGCATCCAACAAGGACTTTAATTTTGGATGCACATTAAAATGATAATAAAATTAATCTTGAAATTCTTTTAAAACTGAATTTTATGCTGAAATTTAATTTGAAAATTTAATGTATTCTGAATATTGATGTAAATAGAGTTAACGTTGATGTTTGTGGTAGGAATGTGTTGTTTAATTTTATGAATGAGGAGGTTTATAACATTAGGTGAGCAGCCGAGGCGAAAAGAGGATCACAGCCGTTTATGACGCCCAATCTGTGGGACTAGAATTTTTTTGTTGAAAGGACCCAGTTCCCGCATTCAAAGGAGTATATCACAGCAAATTTTGGCGCCCAACGTGGGGCTCGAGTTCCAAATAAAATTTTGTGATTTTATTCCAGGAAACTGGCGATCTGAGAGAGAGTTTCTGTGTGTATAAATTTAAGAGTATTTTAGAGTGTGTGAGTGATTAGAACGTATGCAGAGAAAAGAGTGGTTAAGGAGTCAAGGAGTGGAAATTGGAAGTAACGATAGTGCATTGGGTGAAAAAATTCGAAAATGGAAGAAGCTGGAGGCAGTAGAGATCAGTCGAGGACGGAATCAGGGATCAAGGAAACGAGATGATAATGAGAATGCTAGAGAGGATGAACGATGAATCTAATAGAGCTAGGGAAGAATCGAACAGGAAGTTAGAAGAGATTAGAGAAATGAGTGAGGAATCGAATCGTAAGTTTGAGCAAATTAGTCAGAAAATAGATAAGACGAATCAAGAAGTTTCAGAATTTAAAAATAGTCTTACCGTAAAGATGGGGGAAGTTGAAAATAGGGTTGAAAAAAATGAGCGTGATATTACAGGTCTTCGACAGGAAATGGGACATTTAAGGTCCGAAGTACGCATTTTTTGTGAAGAAGAGATTAATATAAAAATGACTGAAGTGACGGACTCATGTAGGGATCAGTTAGGCAGGGTAGAACGCGAAGTTAGTAGTATCAAATACAACATGTCAAATTTAACGGGGGATGGTCCCAGATTTTCTACAGGTGGAGTATCATTGGACCAACACATGAAGTTTTATGGCGATAACAGGGTAAATCCACAAATTTTTATTAATAGTGTAAGAAATCTAGTGGGAAATTTATTTGACGAACAGACTAAACTAAATACGATAAAGGCTTTATTAAAGGACAATGCGGAGGCATGGTACAATTTAGTAGGACAGGACATAGACACGTATCAGGACTTTGAAAACAAATTTTTACAACATTACTGGAGTGATCACAAACAGGATCAGATTAGGGACGACTTGATTACAGGAAAATTTAAGGAGAGTTTGCAGGTTCTAGGAGCAATATGCCATCCGCAAATACAGTGTGGCCAAACAACTGAATCCACCATTGACGGACAGACAGATAATCAAGTACCTATCACGACATTTTGAACTGGAAATTAGACAACACGTGGCCTTACAAAACATCACAGAACGGGAGACGTTTTTGGAATACTTACAGAGATATGACGATGTATGTGTTGGACGGACAAGAGAGATATGAGAACGAAACGTTAACACAGTTAGGTTTGACAACAGGACACCGAATTATCCGAGACGGCCTGACTACAACAAAAATTTTCGACCGAATTGGGAACGACGAGGACAGGAATACAGGAGCAATAGTGCGACTAGGGGACCGACGCCAAGACCTAGTTACACGCGACAGAACAGTTTACCGGAAGTAAACAGGACTGTGACCAGCACGCCGAATAGAGACTGGGACACGGATATTAACACGAGGAGGACGTACGCACAGGTTGTAGAAGGACAACCAGGACCAAGCACGGAAAACAGGATGAGACAGGATTTTTAGAACGCGACAGACCACTAGATTTCTGTGTAAATGTATATGAACATCCACGTGAATTTTTCAAAATTGAGGAGGAAGTAGAGCCAGAAACTGAGGAAAATTATGTTTGCCAATTATTAATTTAGAAATTTTTGAAAATAATGTAGAAGTATTACTTGATACAGGGGCAGAGGCGAGTTTAATATCGGAGGAATTCGTCAGCAAAATTAGGGATAAGGTTTGTGATAGAATTATGCCTATAAAGCGTAGCCATTTAGTAGCTCCAAATAAAAGAAGTTTGCTGTAGTAAATAGTGTTGTGGTGCTTAGGATAGATATAGGAGGTTTTAGCTGTGAACAGGAGTTTGTAATTGTACCTGGACTGAAGTTTCAGAGCATTTTAGGTGTTGACTGTATGATGAAGTTAGGGGTTTTGATAGATATGGAAAGGAAGGTAATAAGGATTAAGGATAGGGTAGTGCCATGGAAGGGCAGTTATGAAGTCACAGAGGATGACACGGGTTTAGTATTAATGTAGTAGAGGTAGAGGATGATGAAGTTAAACAGATCAACACAATAAGATGTCCAGAGGATAGGAGAGTAGAGGTTCAAGCTTTATTACAAAACATGCAGAATTAGTGGGGGTAGAAGCAAGCACAGCGTTAGGCTATGAGCACAAATTGGAAGTGGATAATTCAGAACCGTTCAACGCAAAGGTTTATCCAATTCCAGCAGCATATCGGGAGCAGGTGAAGGCAGAATTAAATAAAATGTTGGAGGATGGCATAATAGAGGTATCAAACACTCATTTCATAAATCCGTTGGTGGTAGTTAAGAAAAGGATGATAGCATTCGTTTATGTTTAGATGCACGAAAATTGATAAACGGACCAAACCGCAATTCCATTGTCCACCATCCATGGACACACTTTTGACGAGATTAAGTGGCAAGTTTATTTTTAGTAAATTAGATTTAAGAAATTCATTCTGGCTGATTCCATTACACAAAGATTCTAGAAGGTACACAGGATTTTCCGTAGAGGGAAAAATCTATAATTTTAAGGTAGTACCGTATGGTTTGTCAACGTCAAGTGCAGCATTAATTAAGGCAATGCAAGCAATTTTAGGAGCATATGAGCAATTCTGCATACACTATGTGGATGATATTTTAATTTTTAGTGAAACTGAGGAACAACATTACTCTCATTTAGAACGGATATTATTAGAGCTTAAATTAGCAGGATTGAGGCTGAATATAGAAAAATGTGAATTTTTTTCAAAAACCGTTAAATTTCTGGGGTATGTGGTGAACACTCAAGGTATGTGTATCGATAAAGAAAGATTGTCCGAACTTTTGACATATCCGAGACCTAATAACATTAGGAAATTAAGAGCTTTTTTGGGGGTCCTTAACTTTTATAAAAAGTTTGTACCGGGATTTGCTGAAAAGCGAGTCCATTGTTTAAACTTCTGAAGAAGGGAGTACGATGGAGTTGGACGGAAAGTCAAGAGGCAGCATATTTAACACTGTTGGAACAATTTCACGACCAACTAATTTTGAGGCATCCCAGATTTGATGTAGGTTTCGTACTGAGGACGGATGCATCGGATAGTGCATTAGCAGCAGAGTTGTACCAAGTACAAGAGGGGGAAGAGGTGCCCATATCTTTTGTTTCACGCACACTGAAGCCGCATGAAGTAAATTACACGATTAGTGAAAAGGAGATGGCTGCAGTGGTGTTTGGTGTTACGAGTTAAAATTTTTTGATAGGAAGACATTTTGTAATCGAAACGGATCATTCGGCGTTGTGTGCGTTGATGAATACGAGATTTTCTAACAATCGAGTATATCGATGGGGTTGTTACTACAGGAGTTTGACTTTGAGATTAGATATATTAAGGGAGAAAATAATTTTATAGCAGACGCGTTTAGTAGAAACAGGGACATGGATAACAAAAGACCGTGTGACATCATGATTGCCATGAACAGTCTACTACAAAATGATTCAGTATATGGAGAAGAGGAGATCTTGAGGAACCAGAGGCAGAGTGAGGAGCTACAGATTGTTAGAACGAAGTTAGAAAACGAACCGGGATTTAAAACTTCCATATGATAAACGGCTTTTGTGTAAAAATTCAAGAATTGGAAGTGTATGTAGTGGATAGGGTACAAGCAAAATTAATTATCAAAGATCTGCACTTAAGATATGGTCACATAGGAATCCGAAAGACATGGTTAATTTTAGGAAACGTTTTTCAACTAAAGACTTAGGGTTAGTAAAGTCAGTCATCAACACTTGTCACTTATGTACTTTAGGAAAGTACAAAAATAGTACGAGTCAGGATGTGGTACAAAGTATACACGCATACAAAATCCCTGGACTTAGTTGCTATTGATTATTTGAGTAATCTAGTCCAAGTACAAAAGGACACAAACATGTGCTGATTGTGACTGATGTGTTTTCGAAATTTACCAAATTATATCCCACTCGGGATTGTAACACAGTCGGAACAAACAAGAAATTGGAACAATTTTGTAGGGAAGTAGGAACTTTTAAACAGTATTAGCAGACAATGCTACTTATTTTAATAATCAAAGATTTAGAGATTATTGGGAGAGGCAAAACATTAAAGTGGTGTTTTGTAGCATAAGGCATCCTCAAGCGAATCCAGCTGAGCGATATATTCAAGAGACGGTTAAGTTTTTGCGTTTAGCTTCACATAGGAATCATCGTTTATGGGAGGACAATTTGTCTAAGGTTGAATCTTTTATCAATGAAACCCTAGTACCGTGACAGAAACCAGTCCCATCATGCTGATCAAGCAACAGTATCCCGAAAGACCATGGCAAATTGTGCCTAGGGACGATGAATTCAACAACTTTTGGTAGATGTGAGGAGAGGTTAAGGAAGAGAGCTGAAAATATACAAGGAAGATGAACGCAAGAATTAGAAAGAGGGTAAAATTTAAAGTGGGAGACCAGGTAGTAGTAAAAAGCTTGAGAGTAGGGAAGAGAGATAGGATGACATGTGGTAAACTACACTTGCCATATGAGGGACCTTTTGAGATAGGTGAAGTAGTAGGGGAGTGCACATATTTATTAAGGGAAGTAGGTACGGGAAATGAGAGGGGACGGTTTCACGTCAACCTACTATTCCTTATACCGGAGAACCAGCACCACAGGAGAAATAGGTGTATAATAGAGTAAAATTTAAATAGGATAAGAATAGAGATAGGTGTATATAGAAAAGTAGAAGTAAGTGTTTATAGAAAATAAAGCTAGGTATAGGATAAATATGGGAGATAATTAGGAATAGGTTTAGGATGAGAATAAAGAGTAAAGGTAGGAAGAAAATAAGATAGGTTAAGTATAGATATTTCATATAAGATTAGTGGAGAGTTAGGAATAAAGTTAGAAATAGGATAGGTATATAGGATTAAGTAGGATGAAGTAAAGTATAGTGAAGATTAGTTAAAAGTTAGGAATAGGATAGGTATATAGGATGTATATAGGATTAGATGGATGAGTAGGATGAAGTTAGGGATAATTTCAGTTTATAGAATTAGGTGAAAGTTAGGAATAGGATAGGGATATAGGATAGGTGTAAATATTTTTTCGATTGGAGACAAAGTAGGTAAGTTAGATAGATAAGGGTGAGAGAGATAGGCAGTTTTTTGTAATTTTTTTGTCTAAATGTTTTATATTTGAATTCAAATAAGTGGGATTATTTGTATTCAAATAGGGGAAAATACTCATATTTAGACCAGGGTAGAAAATTAATGGATTACATCAAATAATTTTAATCACCGTGTATAAGGAAGTTTATTAGATAATACGCTTTATTAAAAACCCGTGGAGAATAAAAATTCATTCGTTTTATTAAAAATTAGAGATTAAAATTATTTACAAGACGCTTTATATAAAAATAAGCAGTTTTAAAATGCTCAACGTGTAATTTAATTATTCCAAAGTAAAGAATCAAATGGAAATTACGTGCAAGATTTATATTAATTGATTCAAGTTTGGGCAACGAGTATTAAACGAAATGTACAAATAATAATTGAAGTTAATTGAACCGTTAGTAACAGATAATATCTATAGAAACTTGTAAAAACCCAAGATTATAATACCAGAAAATAAAGCTCTGAGAATTAATATTATGTTGAACACCTGCGTAGTTTAAATGTCACATACGGCGAAAAGTTTGCAGATAACGAATAGTTTCAGAGAATCTTGGGGAAAACGTCGCATAATAGTTACGAGAAATGCTAAAGGTGGGTTATTTCACACTCCATGTGGACTAAAATAATCGATAATACAGAATATCACTTTGCATCAATAAGAACAGGTTAGATAGAGACAGATAATATGCGCAAGACCGAGACACATATAGTAAAAGGCGTGAGTAGCGCAACGTCATGGGGTTGCGATTGGTTAAAAGTAAAAGGCAAACTTGAGAGGTAAAATAACAGTTCTGTATAAAATTTAATCGGTTATTTCCAGGACGTTGCGTGCCGTGTTGAAATTTCTGAAATTTAACTGGGGTGAGTACTAAATTCGTAAAACCGACGCGCGAGCGACAGACTGGGAACATAGAATGAGGAATTCTTTAGAATTACCCGTTTTGAGGACAAAAGCGACGTGCCGGCTTTTTGCTATATATACCGAGATGAATATAAACAAGCCCTCTTAGACTTTTGACTATTCGATGCGTTAAAAGCTCTTACATCCGCGACTTGATTGAAGATGTTAAACAGTGCATTTTAGTTTGATAAAATAATTTAAAATTTTGCTCGTATATTTTAGTGATTCAAAATAGTTGGTTATTTACATGCTAACATGAATGTACTTCAGTGCACTTAGATACAAGGTAATAAAATTTAGTTTCACTGTACCAATTAGCAAAATTTACAACGACAAATGTATACACAAAAGTAGGCAGTTTTGGCGTATATTGGTGAAAGAAGTATGAAGTTATTTGCTATTTTTCGGGGTGTTAATAATTAAATGGTTCAAATACGTGTCTGGATCCACGAAACAAGGGTCAGATATACATAGATGAGTTCCGGAAAAGCCCAGAAACAACTTTAAATAAATGGTGATGGAGAAAATTTTAAAAGCGTTGAGAATTAGAAGCCGTAAATATAATCCTGTTGGAATGGTGTGATTAACTAAAGGGACGATGTACTTTGAAGCTACGAGGACAGTAACCTTCAGGTAAATTATACTATTTTGTTTGACATTTTGTGTGTGTTGAATAACTTTATAATTGATTTACTTTAAATGGACATTAGTGAAATTGTACTAACCATAAAATTTTAATTTTAAGATGAAATTTGCTTGTTGAAGTAGAAAGGGTATTTAGTTTTGATGTTCGGTAATATGATGAAAATTTGGGTATGTCTTTGAGCTCAATTAGACGAACCTGGTTAATTAACGTAAAGGGTGGTAGATGCTCCTTTATACTCAGACTCCGGTCTGCTTATATTGTTATATTAATTAGTAGGCATCCAACAAGGACTTTAATTTTGGATGCACATTAAAATGATAATAAAATTAATCTTGAAATTCTTTTAAAACTGAATTTTATGCTGAAATTTAATTTGAAAATTTAATGTATTCTGAATATTGATGTAAATAGAGTTAACGTTGATGTTTGTGGTAGGAATGTGTTGTTTAATTTTATGAATGAGGAGGTTTATAACATTAGGTGAGCAGCCGAGGCGAAAAGAGGATCACAGCCGTTTATGACGCCCAATCTGTGGGATTAGAATTTTTTTGTTGAAAGGACCCAGTTCCCGCATTCAAAGGAGTATATCACAGCAATATATATATATATATATATATATATATATATATATATGATGATTAATGTTGCCCAAATGCATGCACTTGGCCGTTGATATTTTGTTTATGAAATTTACAAGTTAAATGTTAATAGAGATTATTAGAAAAGAGTAAAAGATACTACAGGCCAATCCAAATCTTTATTGCTTTATATTTTTGTGTACTTTTATAGGGCCGATGGATCCGTTGAGGTATATGGGACTTAGGCTCAGAATAAAGTTAGCCAGTAATTTAGCAATATAGTAAAGCAGTAGGTAGTGAACAAGATTATTCATCGTGGTGGTGAGTAGAGGTATTTATTCTGCTTCAACTTGAGTAAGCAAGTGGTGGTAATATTAGAAATTGTCATTATACTGTTGATCTAAGTACTTAAGATATTTAAAGTGTTTATTATTACTTGTTCTAGTCTTAACAGTCTTAATTTTGAATATATACTAACACCCCGCTCAGGGTGGTAGGTAGCAAGTGCTTTTGATATGGGAAGCACATCAAGTTTCATTAACTTGGGTCCATCTAATCGCTGCCAAATAAAGTTATGCCTCCTAAAGAAATAATTATCATGGCGTCACTGGCAGTAGCTATTCATGTCAAAAGAAGTTGTGCTCCTATGTTAGAGAGACAGATATATAGTATACATGAGGATGTTGAGCTATGAAAATGAAAGATCTTTGTGCTGATGTTGTAATTGGTCAGGCAACTCTGTGGCTTAGTTGGTTTACGTGTGACTACTAAGTCCAAGGTTTCGAGTTCCATTTCCAACACGGTATACTTGAAAAATGTGAGGCAAGCATTTTTCACAAATGTTTCTAACACTATGCCAAGTGGATTCCTAAGTCCTCAAAAGTAATAAGATTCCTTATTGAATATAAATCATTCCTTGTTCCTTCTAAAGCTGCTATGTTCTATGACAATATGAAAAAATAAATAGCTAAAGCATTTGTGACTGCCATAGATGACAAAATTCTGTTTGTTATCAAAACTGACGCTTCTGATTTTGCAACCTTCCCAAGGTGGCAGACCTGTAGTCTTTTTTTCAAGAATGCTTTCTGATAGTGAGAGGAGACATTCAGCGACAGAGAAAGGCAATTTACATCGTTGTTGAATTCCTCAGAAAATGGCAGTATTACATTAGTGGAAGACTATTTATGCTGGTGACGGACCAAAAATCCATTTCCTTCATGTTCCAATCGCCTAATGTGGGAAAGATTAAATACATCAAAATTTTGAGGTGGTGCTTGTTACAAATACGAAATTATATATCGACCCGTGAAACTAAATTATACAGCAGATGCTCTTCCAGGAGACAGGTGTCTATCAAAATTATGTACAGCCTCGTGGGAATTATTTGCATGGCTCATTCGGTGCACTCTAAAAATCTGCATTATTCTATTGAAGACATTGGGAAAATGACAATGTCTTGCTCTACTTGTGCTGAAGGTAAGCCCTAGTTTTATAGAAATAGCACCCTTCTCATTACAGAAAGCACCCCATTTGAAGGACTATCTTTAGGCTATAAGGACACCGTTCTTTTATGTTCTCCAATAAATATCTGCTAACCACTATAGATGAAAACAGACTGTTTCCGTTTGCTTTTCCATCTCCAGACGTTTCTGTGGCATCTGTTATAAAGGATCCCTTATTTTCAATCTTTGGTTTTTTGAGCTATATCCACTCTGATCGAGGGTCTGCTTTCATGTCTTAAGAATTGAAATACTAACTAAATACGAATGGCATCGCGACTAGTACAACTCTACAACCCTCAAGATAATTGACAAATGGAAAAAGAGAATGGCATGACGTGCAAAACAACCAAGCTTGCTTTGCATGAGCAAAAGCTTTAAACTTCTTAATAGGAGGTTTGCCTTCATGAGGTTTTGCACTCTCTCCGATCCTTACTCTGCACTGTACAAACACCACTCCGCACATGTTTTTTAATCATAGGAGCTCTAGCAATAGGCAGTCGTTGCTGACTTGGCTAATCCTGGCCATATTCTTATGCAAAAATATTTGATCTAGTAAGTATGATCCGTTAGTAGAAGAGGTTTGACTATTACAAGAGAATCTTAACTACTCTTGTGCTTGATTTCTGGTTGGCAAAGAAACTACTGCTTCGAACCGCCATATAGCTCTGGTGAATGACACTAGGGAACATCGGTCGACCGAAATTTTTGTCGTTTCTGAAATGAAAATGGGACGAATAGCAGTTTAAGCAGTTATTGTACAATGCCATTTTTTACTTCATAACAGTTAAGCTTGAAGTTAAACCATTGTGATGAAAATAATACACTGCCGTGAACTTTAATGCATTAGAAGTTTTACACGATGGAAAACTTTCAGAAATGTGCAAACTATACATCTATCAAGCCAGAAAAGCAAATCAAAAAGCGAAACTTATTTTGCTTCTAATGAACATTGCCGGTCGCCACCATTTTTTTTACATCCACTCCTGCACATAATTACTTGCGTGCAACTGCATTGAAAATGTAAATAAATGATGGACAAACTCGATTGTAAACTAGAGCATAATTGGCAAGAAATAACGTAACTTAGATATGAATATAAATTAAAGAATCTAATTTTTACAATCCTTCCCATTCTCATTGACAATATTAATTACGCAAAAACCGTTCCTTCAAGAAGGCTTGTAATATAGACAAGTAAAAGGATTTCGTCAATATATTTGTCCAGTTGATCAGTGTATTGATATATTTCAATTCAAACCATTTCTCAGCATAAAGTTACCCGATGTAGTGGTATTGAATGTATGTGTTTGAACAAATGTTTATTGCATGATTTTTAACTAAGTATATAGCATTCTGGCTATCTGTATACAAATCTGGTAATTTTTGTCTTTCTAAAATTTTACATTATACAAGATCCTAATAATCCACTGCAGCTCGACTGCAGCAGTGATCGTTGCCACATATTCAGTCACCATAGAATACTTGCTAATACATTTTTGTATTATGCATTTACAGCCATGGGAACCTGATCTAAACATAATATGAATCCACTTATTGATTTTGTTATTGAAAGAGATGCCAAAAGAGTCATCTGAATACACTCTTATATTACCTATTTACACATGAAAATTAAGCAATAAATGTCTTGTATGATAAAGGTATTGCATTACCTTTAATAATAGCTGCCAAACAGCCTTTATTTGGTTTTTAGGCAAATTGAACCAGCTGGATTACTGCAAACGATATGTCGAACCTTGTTCGTGGAGCTATAATTAACAAACTGCCCAACAGTTCTTTATACGGACGCAAATTCACTTTCCGTATCTTACAAGTCTCTCAAATTTATATCTGGTACTAAAGGTATTGTAACCCTTTTCTCTCTATTGACTGAGAATTTTTCCATTAAATTTTCAATAAAAATTCTTTGGTTTAACAAAATAAACACCAAGAAATCTACGTAATTGCCCTAAATTCACATTTAAACTCCAACTTTAAATTATCTATAGTCAAAATTTATCTCTTGCAAATATACCCATATCGTATAAATAGATCAAAATAAATATGATAGATACCTTATGATACAGAAATGGACTATACTCTGAAGTACTAAACCCTAGCATGTGCGATACTGAATTGATAAGAGAACTCCATTCCCTACCAGATTATTTGAGCCCATGCAGAGTCTTATTAAATTTCATGATAGTGAGTCCTTATTCCCTACGATAAACCCTTTGGGCTACTCCATATACACAGGTTACTTCAAGTCGGCATATAAGTAGGCACATTTAATATCCAAATGAGCATTAACAAATCCTTTTAAACACACTAAATAGTAAACAAAATATTTCACAAGTACAAACTCTAGTACCGCGAAAAACATCATTATAATCAATGCCAAATCATTGACCAGTCTGGTCCTACAATGATCTTCATTCGGTCCATATTACTGTACAGTGGGGACTTTTAACAATTTTCCATCCTTTTATTTTTTATGATGTGTCATATTCTTCTTGCATTGCCTCAATCTATCCATCCTTGTCAGGTGAGGTCAATGCTTCTTCCTTACTAGTTGGCACGTCTGTTAAATCTACAAAAAAGAGTTTGTCTGTCGGAACCGGTTCGTCCCGAAGTTCTTCAGGGTTTATCTACTCGTCATTTCTACCAGCAACATCATCAAGTATTGCGCTTTCTCGATCAATTGGGCCAACAGCAAGACCACGTGATTTTCTAAAATAAAAATGATTCTCTTTAAAACTTATTTGGTTGCTCTTGAAAAACTCTTTAACATGTTATGATCTCAACCTGATGAGACCATTACATTGGTAATAGGTATCTTCCTGACCATTAGATCATCTGGATTGGCGGGTATAGAATATGCCGTTTCTATCCAGGGGCAAGGGATATAGGAGCTACATTGCTTGCTAAATCTTTATAACTGTCATCTTCTCTCTTGGATAGTACTAAGTTATCCACGTCCTCGGAATTATCCCTAAACATAATAGGGTCAACAACCGAGAAATCCTTAAATTTGTGAAAACCCAACACACATGATTCATTAAACTTCACATGTTTTGACTCTATGATTAATTTACTGTTGGGGTCATAAATCCATCCCCCTTGTTCCTATAGCATAACCCGCCATTATTTCTGGTTTTGCCCTGCCCTCTAATTTGTTGCGATAACGTTTGGAGGTGAGATAAAATTCTAGCGATCCAAATTTTTTAAAATAACTGACAGTGAGTTTCTGACCATGCCACATTTCCAATGACATTCTATCACATAAGCTTCATGGAGAACCCTATTTTTAATATGAACTACTGTGAATACAACTTCTACCGAAAATTGTGAGGGTAAGTATGAGTCAAATAATAGTGCCATTGCTCCCTCTAATAAATACCTATTGGGTTTTTTGATTACACCACCCTGCTGGAGAGTATAAACTGAAGTTGTTCTACGTTCAATCCTGCAATTGTCAAACAGGGTTTTCAATTTATGATTACAAAACTCTAAGCCATTATCCGTTTGTATTTCTATTATCACAGATTGAAAAATATTTTCTAGTTAAGTTTTTAATTGGTTAAAGGTATCAGCAACCTCTTGTTTGTTGTTCAATGGTACAACAATAATGTATTTGCTGTAGTCATCTATAAGGCCCCGGAAGTACCTCTTCCCACCCACAGAAGGTACAGGTGAGGGTTCCCACATCGATGAGTAATAACTGCAACGGGTACTCCAATTTACCACCTAGTAAACGTTTCAATGGTGCCACAGAGCTTTTTGCAATGCAGCAACTAGTACACACAGCTAGATCGTTCGTCAATGATGAGTAATTTCCTCTAAACAGCACCAGATTTAAATAGCTTTCTACAGAGCTGTGGCCATAACCTTAGTGAGTTCCTAGGCATCATAGACTTCTGTTTGCTCAGGGTCAGAATTGCTACCTATTGTGTTAGTACTAAAACTTGACCTCGGAATATTTTGAGCTACTTTAACTTCAAAGACAGGAACCAGAGGGAATAATCTATTTTCAGGTTGTAAATCGATACTATTTCCAAATTTGTGCAACATTTCTTTTTCTTAAGTTAATTTGGAACCCTTCCTGAGTTAAGGTGTGAACCGATATTAAATTTCGACATAACACACATCTTTTGATTCTAAAACACACTTTTTCCCAGTTGGAATCTCCACACTCAGTGAAATGTTCCCTTTATATCTACAGCAACCATGTTTCCATAGCCTTGCAAAACTGGAGTTGGTTCAATTCCCTTTTAATTTTTGAACAAGGCTTTGTCTAAAGAAAAATGAGTAGCACCATCATAAAAAATCCATTTATTAGTAGAATGCTCTGTGGGTTTAAAAAGGCCCAAGAAGGCAACTAAAGTGGAATCTATTGCCTGGATTCTCATTAGTACGAGAATTATTACCCTTAACATAATTTTGGTTTGCTTTACTATTCTCGTGAATATTTTTATCAGAATTATTAACCAACATAGCTTGACTATTCCTTTTAAAATGGCCTACCCTCTCACATCTAAAACATTTCTCACTAAACTTCGTATGTAAACATTTGTTATCAAGCAAAGAATTCTGATTTTATTCACGTCTAATTAAATTTATGGAAGGAATGTTTAACTATAATTACTCCTCCCGATTTGCCCTCATTCTTAGCATGTAACCTACTCTCTTCGATTAACAGGTAATCTCTAACAATCTTTGTGAACAAGTTTGCGACTGGTATTTGACAAATAAATTGTGTAACTGTTCATACAAATCACCTAACCCCAACATCATTACATTCACAACTAATCTGTTAAGACATTTTTCATTTAACCTTTTTAATTCATTTACAATTTTTAAAATTCTTGATACACATACACACCCATTGACTTAATATCTAATTTTTTAATTGTTAAAAGGTCCCTGTATATTAACGCCAATCGAAGTAGTAAGTATGGCTTAAACTTGTTTTAAAAGATAGTCCACGTATCATGAGGATCCTCTACATTAACCAGCAAAGGCTGAATTTCCTCCTCCATTGTTAGATAAATTCTACTGAGAGCTCATTCATATTTAATCTCAAACTCGTCCTTTTCCCGTTGTGTGAAAGGGTCTTATAATATTCCTTGCTTCTTCTCGATAAAACTGAATATTCCGCTGTCCCACGGCAACATACCACAATTGACTTTCATGTTGCGTAATTTGACGAATTGAGCTTCTTGAAATTCATTGCCGACACACGCATTGCTTCCATAATGAAGTAAATATACTCACATATATGGTCCCTTTATTCTAGTCAACATGAAGTTCTAAATCAATTCTATAGTTCCAATGCAAAATAAACCTTTAAACTCCAGTATAAAATTTCCATTTGTTCTGCTAAACATATGTTACCAACCAGGAGGCTAAATTATTTCGAAGTGGAAATTGAACACAACCAATTCTGAACCCAAGTAAGGTAACTATATTAATAATTGACACCTCACTAGTAGTTGACATTTTCTCCTTTAAAGCAATAAATTAAGCTTCTTAGACGAATTTTAAAAACTTTAAAAATATCAAATTGCCTGGAATCCTGTTTATACTAAACAGAAATTTCCCACCATTTTCGTTACAAAGACTTGCATGTTTATCAGTTTATCAACAAATAAACTCTGACAAGAATGCTTTACTGGAAATGCTGCCGTTAATTTGTACCATCAGTGGTGGTATTTAAATATGAAAGGGTTCCTAAAAAAACTTGCAGTTAGTGCGCCTGAAGGATGCGTTATTGGAAAGTTCGAAAGTGGGTAGATGACAGGAGAAACATCTTACAAGTTTATTACAAACATCACGATGCTTACTAGTATATTTTGTATTAGTTTGATGGCTCTATATCCAAATGCTACACCTTTGATGCAACCCATGGATGTAACGGGTTTTTTGTTCACTAAAAGGGGACTGGAAAGAAGCAGTACACCAGTGGCGAATTGATAACTGAAATTCTCCTATTTTAAAGAAAATTCACTTCTGTCCTCTTTTAAAACAAGTGCTTAATTAAAAGTTTACACTGTCAATTTTATAAAATGGGTTCCGTAAATGTGGCTTAGTTCCACAGAACGTTGAGGCTATTATCTTTCCCAACGAGAAAGGAGATATTTCGAAAAAGGAACACGAACATCAGGAAATGAAGAATGGAATATACTTCTTGGAAAAATACATTGGAACAAAACAAACTAACTAATTTTAATCAAAACAAGCTTGTTTTGGAATGGCGACATCCAAGACCTATCCTTCTTTAATTTTTATAAAACTGTTTGCGAAAAATGCAATGCTCTGGAAAATGAAATAAAAAATTCAAACCTAAGGAAACCGTAGAAGGTACACAAGAACAACCTGATAACTTAGCTGCTAGAGACACGCAGTATTAACAAAGAACATAGTACCAATGAACTCTGTGAGGATGCTTATGAAGAGAACCCAGATGAAAATTACAGGCTGTAAGTAATAACTCACAAACATGATACAAATATTGAACAAAATTCAGTTTTTGAGAAAAATTGTTATATTTTTACGTGGCATAATTACCCACCATTTTGTAACATACACCGACCACGTTTTACAGGTGATGCAATCGCTATCTAAATCAAATTTACATGCACAATTTAAGTAAAATCAAATTATTCACGTGATGGTTATCTCGGAACTTAATCTCAGGATCCAGCGGTGATTAAATTGGGTTGAGTTACGCCATGTTGAACTTCAAATTGCCATCCGTCCTAAACCTCTACTGCACTCCTAGGGGGATGAAAGGAGATAGGGTAACGGAACAATATAGGCAAGATACTACATACCTATTCCTAAAGAAAAACACACACACACCGCTCAGATAGTTGTTGCCTCATCTAGGTCTCGTGGCTTAATCCCTGCTTTCGACACTCACTCACCTCCGCATTCACTCTACCCAAACGCGACTGTCAGCGACAACGGAAGTTACCATTATTAATTTAAAAAAAATATCGGCAATTAACTTATAAATTATATCTAAAACTAAAACATGATACATTGCCATTTTGGCATGTAATAAAATGTATCCGAAATATTGGAAGAAACAGTGTTACAATCTGACATTTAGGTTACAATTTTAAAAGAAAACAAAACACCGAGAAAAAAATTCTCAAGATGGGCAGTTTATGACTAATTTTGATTAACCTGGAACAAGCATGCAGTAGCTCCATTTCTCATCAGTTGCAAAACCAACATATTCTTCTTTAGATGAAACCTTCTCCTTTTAAACGAGTACTTTTTTGGCCAGGACCTAAACCATCATCCGTAAAAAAAGAAAGGTCGAGAAAGTACTGTAGTTGCTCCATAAAAAGCTTGACAAATCTATCACAAAACAAAAAAAAATGAAAAAATTAAACTAATGGAAGAAAAAAACTGAAAAAAGACAAAGGGAGAAAATATCCTAAAAAAAGTTAGCCAAAAGCGAGTTGAGCTCGCACTATTAGGGTTCCGTACCAATATTAAAGAGAGCAATCAATAAACCAAATTAAGCTGTTTTTATTTTTTATGTATATTTAAATCTTATCAAAATTTGATTGTGATAACTGAAAAATGAATATATTGTCCCACATTGTACTGGTACATTATTAGTAAATATGTTGTCTATTACTGTGTTTAAAAAATTTTTCCTAGCAACTATTACACTGTCAAAAAAACCTGCAGTTTTCCGATAATCTATGACTCAATAGCTACTACCCTAATAAAATCAAAATTTTAGCTTTGGAAATGTTGGGGGGGGGGGCGCAGTCATTTTTGGCACATTTTGAGCTATATCATGAAGACTACTTTACCAAAAAGTATAAAAAAATATTTTTAGAAGCCTTTTAGAATCCTCTTTCAAATGATATCCCACACGATATATTTATTAAAAGTTTTTTTCTTTTGACCGAATTAACCCCCGCCATTTTAATCGAAAATTTTTTTTTTCTATTTTCTGGATGTCAATATATGTGCGCGCCATAAAGACCTAGCATTGTGCCAAATTTCAAATTCCTACGTTACCTAGTTTTCGAGAAAAACCTCTGTGACAGACGGACGGACGGACACGAGGTTCCGTTATACCTTATAAGGTACGGAACCCTAGGCAAGAACAGAAAAACCAGAAATTGATAATGAAGAAATGTAAAGCTATGTGACAAAAATGCCTATCCATCAGGCAGTGACAATGAATCGTTGATTGAATCCAGAAACAGTCTCGAGGAAGTATCCTTGGAAGAATTTGAAAAGGAAAGTGATTTGAAAGATGTAATTTGCACTGTGGATAAAGGTGACTGCATACTTGTCAAATTCTCTGGCCAAAAAGGAGAGCATAAATATGCTTGCATTATGCAAAGAATTATAGAAAATTCTGAAATCGAAGTTATTGGTATGAACTATTGTAACGAGAGAAAAACTCTCTTCAAAACAAATGATACAGATATCAGTGTTATCAAATATGATCAGATAATAAAGAAACTCCCTCAATTAAAATAATTACTTGTGGAGAGAGACTGAAATATCAATTTCCAGAATCACTTAAATGGTTAATTTAGTTTTCAAAATCGTGTTATATGTTTTAAGTTCTGTAAGTTCCTCACGTTCATATTGCTAGAAGAATTTTATTTTCTATAAAATACATTTTTAAATTTTATACTTAAGTGGTGTTTTTATGGTTCCGTACCTTATAAGGCATAGCGGAACCTTTATAAGATCACTCTCATGTCCGTCCGTCTGCCACAGAGGGTTTTTATTTTAATGACAATTATCAGTACACATATCAACTACTGAAGTTTTTTTTACTTTATAAGTGTCAAATATTGACAGATTGTTTGCAATTTTTGTAAATGTAATAAACCATGTGGTTTTTGAAATTTTGACTGAACATCTTATCTTGGCCGTTCCGAATGGACCTACATCTTGAAGAAGTTCTAGATTACTAGAACGGGTAGAACGGATTGAGTGTTCTAATGAGCTAAAGAAGCCGAACCAAAGGTTTTACCAAATTGGTGGCGTCTTTGGTGAGGAACCAGACTAAAACAGATCCCCAACAGAGGGCAGCAGCCCTTTGGGTACTTAGATTGGCAGAGACCATACAGGTCGTTATGACATTCTAAGACATACTACTGCGGTGTGGAAGGTAACGGAAAACCATTACATTAACTCCCAGGTACACAGCGTACTCACATTGTAATGAACATGATGGCATCCTCTGGAGTAAAAGATTCCGGAGTTAAAATAGTCCCCCATTCGAATAGCCGGGAAGGGATTACTTCGGAGGATATGATCAGAAAGTTGAAAGGAAGAGTAGGAAACATTTTGCGAGCCGGAGCATGGAATGTCGTAAGTATGAAGCAAGTAGGTAACCTACAGAACTTGAAAATTGAAATGGATAGGTGTTAGCACTAGACATAGTAGGGATCAGCAAAGTTAGAGGGCCAGAGGCGGAGGACTTTTTTAGACTGGAGACTTTAGGGTAATTCATACAGGATCAGAGGAAGAAAATTTGGGTGTGGAGATAGTTATGTGAAAAAAAATATGACACCATGTAGAAACTTACAAAAGAACAAAAGCGTACTGATGGTTGGATTAGAATCAAAACTGATAAATACAGTAATAATACAAGTATACATACCCACCTCTAGCTACAGTGACCAAGAGGTAAACGCGATGTACAATGATATCGAACATATACTAAGATACGTAAAAGAACATGAAAATTTAATAATTACGGGGTATAACAAAAATATTATTTACTTCATTCACCTTGTGTATATACGGCTATAGTGTGGCAAGCCCGTGACGCTACACCTGTTGAACATATAAACACGAGATAAGGATGCCGACAGTCTGTTTCGAGTTTCGGTTATGAATAGACGTGCAAACGACTCTCGCGTTATAATTTAAATTAATGTATTATTCGTTCTTGTAATTAATATTACAGTTCGCTTTGTGTTATGTTAACCCTTTATACATATTTAATAATTTCAATAATTAACGTTATTGCTTTCGGTGATTGTAAACAATCTCCGCTAGTTCGTTTATACACTAACCTTGTAAACAAACCACATGAACACTATTAAACGTTCAGCATGGCTTTACATTCTTTATTGCTTCATTCAAGCCCATACCCCACGACCCTAATTGAGTTTAAGTAAATAAAAATAATATTAAGGCACCCAAATAACTCTATACAGCCGTGCAATAATATTATAGGGGGAATTTATTGCAGTGGTAGATGAGGGTAGGGAAGGAGCGGTAGTAGGATGATTTGGTTTAGGCACGAGAAACGACAGGGGAAATAGGCTGGTAGAATTTTGTCACAAGAACAATTTAATCATCACACACACATTATTTCAACATCATGCTGGAAGACAATACACGTGGAAGATGCCAGGCGATATAGAAATTTATTAAATAGATTACATTGTTGTTAGACAACGGTTTAGGAATCAAGTAGAGGACTGTAGAAGCTACTCAGACGCAGATATAGGCACTGACCACAACATCATAATTATGAAGGCCACTCTTAAATTTAAAAATTTGAAAAAAAAAGGAACGGAAAAGGCACTTTACCTTTGAACTAAAAGATAAAGACATCCACGAAAGAAAAAAAGTCAAATGAATTGTTCATAGATATCGAGAAAATTTTTTATACTAAGAAACTAGGGGCAGAATGGAATAACATTAAATCCAGCTTATACGTGGCGGCCAGAGATATCATGGGGCAAACACAAAAAGAAAATAAGAAGCCATGGATAACAAAAGATATTCTGAACTTAATAGAAGAAAGACGAAAATACAAAAATAGATCAGATGACACAAGAAAATAGAGATACAAGACATAAAATGGGAAATTGTTCGCAAATGCAGGAAAGCTAAAGAAAAATGGATTGATGAAAAGTGCAAAGAGATACAAAGTAAGATGGAAATAGGAAAGACAGACGAAGCATACAAATTAATTAGAATGAATTTTAGGAATATAAAACCACACAGCAAAAACATAAGGGATGCGGGAGGAAACATCATTATAGAAAATGTAGAGAAAGTGGTTAGATGGCTGTAATATATAGAAAATTATATGCAGGAGGGGAACTAGCAGCATTAAAACAGGAATCAGACATTGAAAACGATGATGGAATATCCTATACTTAGAGATGAGTTTAAATTAACATTAAAGAGCTTGAAAAATAGTAAGGCACCGGGTACAGATAAGGTGCAAGCAGAAACTCTAAAAACTGCTAGACAAACAGTAACAGAAAGTCTCTTCCAATTTGTAAGCTATATGTATGAGAAAGGCGAGATACCCAAAGATTTCAAACCTAACGTCATAGTCACTATACCAAAAAAGAGAGGTGTGGATAGATGTGAAAATTTTCGAACAAGTTCGATAGCATACGCGTCAAAAATATTAACTAGAATTGTACAAAGACGAATGGAAAAGCAAGCTGAAGAAATACTAGGAGAAGATCAATTTGGCTTTAGGCGAAACTGGGGAACACGGGAGACTATTGTAGCTCTGAAGGTGATAATGGAGAAAACAATAGAAAAAGGAAAAAGCGTGTATATAGAATTTGTAGATCTGGAAAAAGCATTCGACAAAGTAAAATGGAAAAAATATAGTTTGAAATACTGAAAAAGATTGGAATCAGTTTTAGGGATAGACGGATAGTACATAGCTTATATAAAGAGTAAACAGCAGTAATAGAATTAGAGCACAAAAGTAAAAAAGTAAATATTAGGAAAGAAGTGAGATAGAGATTTGCCCTATCCCCATTAATTTTTAACTTGTACATCGAAGAAGCAATGAAAATTGTCAAATGCAGGAGACATTTGGAATTATTATACAGGGACAAAAGATTGGTATGTTTAGATTTTCAGACGATATAGGGGTATTAGCATTTAGCAAGGAAGAATTAGAAGCTGTTCTTAATGAAATGGGAACGGTTATAACAGAGGGATACGGTATGAAAATTAACAAAAATAAAACTAAAGTATTAGTATGCAAAGGAGGGGAAAAATAAATCAAAAACAAGGATACAAATAGGTAACGAGAACTTACAACAGGTAAACGATTTCTGCTACCTAGGAAGCCAAATAACGCAAGATCGGAAGAGCGCAAAAATATAAAACAAAAATTAGCACAAGACCGTGCTACATTTAACAAAAAAAAGTGACTACTGTGTTCAAAGACAACACACATGGAAACGAGAAAAAGATTGCTTAAAACATATGTATGGAGCACAGCACTGTACGGCTGTAAAACCTGAACAGTAGGAGAAGCGAACAGGAAAAAGATAGAAGACTGAAATGTGGTGCTACAGACGTATAATGAAGATATCATGGACAGACAAAGTTAAGAACAAAGAGGTACTAGAAATGGTAGGGGATGACAGAAATATATAGAAAACAGAAAAAAATAGGTGAGATAGGATGATAGACCACATACTAAGGCATGAGGGAATAGTGCACAATGTATTAGAAGCAGAGATAAAAAAAAAAAGAGAGGTAGAGGTAGACCTAGGGTAGACTAATGTGCACAGATAGTGTAGGCTGTGGGAATTTCAGGGGAATGTGCAGGCTAGCTCAAAACAGAAATCAATGGAGGTATGCGTCCAAACAGTTCCAAGATGGAAAACCTAATGATGAAAAAAATAACCGTACTTAAACCTGATGATTATTATAAGCAACTGCAGGTATTGGTTTTGCAACATTATCAACTAATGTTAATTGTGCAAAAGGATTTACAGGAAAACTATTAATTCGGCAAATGTTTAAGTATTGGGGATCCTTGGTCGCCACAGGCTGCTTAACCCCCTTCCCATACCAGTGAGTCTACATGAAATAGGGCATATAATTAGGAAACAACAGAAGGGGAACTGAGCTCTATCAAGGCTGTGGGAATTTCATTGAACAGTGTAAGCTAGCTCAGAATAGAAATAAGTGAAGGTACGCGTCCAACCAGTTTCAAGACGGAAAACCTAATGACGAAAAATATAATTGCACTTAAATCTGATTATTATTATAAACAACTACAGGTGTTGGTTTTGAAATATTTTCAACTAATGTTGATTGTGTGAAAGGATATATTGGAAAACTATTCATTCGGCAAATTTTCAAGTGCTGGGACATTTTGGTAGCCACATGCTACTTAACCCCCTTTACTTACATGTGATTTTCCAATGCTCCACCCAAAGGTACTACATTGGCCAGGAAGCGAGTTTTTTTACCTGGAAAATTTGGAATTTTGGTGAACCCTTGCTGTTCCAAGCAATGTAAGAATCTTTAACGTGTGTGACAACACTCACACATGGGACCTCCATTTTACCTCTCTTTCAAACGAGGCTGTATTTTTGTGAAAAATGCTCGCCTAACATTTTTCAAGCGGACCGTGTCGGGATTCGAACCTGGGATCTTGGGCGTAGTAGTCACACACATATCACTACGCCACGGAGCCGCCTCCTCCTTTACATACCACTGAATATTGGGGAAATAGGGTATAAATTTGTAAACAATAGAAGGGAAACCAAACTGCATCTAATAAGAAAAAGCAGCGGCTATATTCAAAGACAACAAACATAGAAACAAGGAGAAAATTGTTGAAAGCATATGTGTGGAGCACGGCACAGTACGGCTATGAAATAGGGGCAGTAGCAGAAGCAGACAGAAAAATGATAGAAATCTTTTGGAATGTTGTGCTTCAGTTGTCTGACGATGATATCATCGACAGACAAAGTTAATAACAAAGAGGTTATAGAAATAGTAAGGGAATAAAGATATTTGTGGAAGGAAAATTAATTTTTAGTTAAAACTTTTAAATGTATTAACTTTGCAATGGCTGTGGGGTGCCAAGTTGCCTAAAATACCAGTAATAATAATACAATTAAGGAATGCCATGGAGCTAACTAGAATATTAAACTTACCAACAATGTGGGAGACAACAAATTTAATATAATGAGGTAGTAGAAATAATTTCGATAACTGGGCACAACTCATCGATTTATTAAACTAATCGGTTGATACAATCCGCCAAGGCGTTTTCAATTACTATATCACCGATTTATCAAAGGTAGTAATTGAATGTAGACATGAAATGCTGTATTAATCCACTTCAAAGTGCTAAAATAGTACAGAATTCATTTCAACCCAATCAGTATTCATCAAAGGATTGTAGTAAAAAGGAAAGTGCTTTACATTGTACTTCCTAATCACGATCCAGAGCAATAAACAGATGCTAAAAAACCAGTTTTATATTTTTAACAACCAGGAAAACAAAACGAACTTTCTTAACATTTGAATAACATAATTGACAGTTGACATAATGGACAACTTAGAAAGGAGATAATTACAGGGGTAGGGCCGACAGTTATTATTTATTTTCCTAGATCATAACAAACTATAGTTGTAGGCCAGAAAAAATGGGTGTTACAAAAGGCGATTTTTCGCGACATAAACTAACATACTTAATTATGTGTGTATGTGTTAAACTTGCGTTTTGGTGATAAAATTTACTGGAGAGGAAATTGTATGGCACCATTCTATCAGATAAACGAACATACCCTGATCTGTACCAGGTTATGCTTGTGTATGTTAAACACTTGACTTTTACCGGGTAATTATTCAAAGCTAGGTTAGGAAACTACAATACGTTTTCGCGGTGCCGCACAAGTATTTTTTAAATAGTGGGGGGGGGGATACTTCAACATACCATACTCGAACAATTCAGGTATGTCGCGAAAAATTGCCTAAAGATAATTACATTCCTCTATGTCATGCTCACTGTATAGTATTCTAAAAAGGACTCTGTGTTTTATTTGCGTGTTTCCAGCGAGTTAAGGACTTACAGTTGGAATCGGATTGTACCTGTCAGTTAGGCAATTAATTAGTAGGCTGCATATATAATTTCAAATCATATACCAATAATTAAGATATAATTATAAGAAGTTCCAAGAGTTTAGTACATGAAATTTATTGTAGGCGTTGACTATCGCTTTAGTAAAACTAATTAGAAGTCTGTATCATTAGTCCCCTGCACAAATACACTAGCTATTAAAATCTCGCACCCTAATAATATGCAAAAACAGAAATGTAAACAACAGTTTCGAGTTTTTAACCATCTGTAATAGTATTTGCATAAGCGTGACTGGTACTAATACTATGTCGTTGCGACACGGAGCTGTTGGATGCCGATCACAGAATTAGAAAAATATTTTTAACTTTACCTAAAAGTAACATTTTTGTAAAATAATCATTTACAACTTTCGAACGAATTAAAAAACCTAAGGAATTATTTATCAGAGAACATCAGATCTAGCATTCAATATTTTTTAAATTAAATTTGGTATGGTCTAATACATTAAATTAGGATGATATAATTGATATTTTTGTACGACGAGGATCCTGACAATTCGTTTTTATGTTACAGTATTTTTATAATGTCGTAAGTTTTGTGAATCGGTTTTTATATAGAAATATAAGATAAAATGTGTTTTAATTAGAAGAAACGTGCTAAGTTACGTTGCTAGTAATGAAAAAAGAAATAATTTCTATGGGTAAAATAATCTATCGTTTGTTAATTTTATCTAATACACAATCATAACGACTGTAGTATTTTACAACTGAAACTTACCTTAAATTCGATTATGGCAAGCTAATTCAAACAGCTTCACCTTGGGTAATACTTTTACTACAAGGAGCTTGGTAATATGCATTGTGCTATTTTTATACGAGCGTCTCGCGGTAGAAATAACGCGGCTGTAATGACAGTTGTAAATAGATTGAGGTTACGTAATTTTTTTTTTTACATGAATTGGATGAGGTCTATGTTAATGTTAAATAGATTGTTTATCTCCTTATTTATATAGGAGAAGTAAAAAATGAATATTTGCCTAGATTGTGGTTCTGAATTTACGTAAAATAAAACTTTGTATGGCCACTTAAGAAAATTTCAGGATTTGAATATAAGAGACCAGTTTCTATAAGCAACCAACTTTGGATAAAAAAAGAAGTTAAATTTAGTGCAATGAAGGAAATTAACTTTACACGAATGTTATCTATATATGTTAGCTCTTGTATGTAAACAACTTGGTATTTGTACTAACTTGTTGCGATTCTAGGTATCTTTCGTACTTGTGTCAATATGCAGTTTAAAGGTACTTTGCTGGGATTTCTTTAATTTGATTTGTAAATTATTTATTACTTGAGTGAAATGAGTTTAATAATAGTGTTGCGAGCTACTACTAGGCAACCCATCAAACACACAAGCGCTGTAGACTCTGCATATCTTTCAGGATACGAGAATTCTTTCAGCAATCAATTACATACAAACGCTCGAGGCACGGCGTATTCTCAAGGATTCCAGAATTGTTCTAGAAATTACGGGAGCATGAGTCATCCTTGTAATCCAGAGTATATATAAGACCGCCAATGAATGCAAGAGTTAGTCTATTCTTGAATGTCTAATATAAATTATATCGTGTAAAGTAATAGTAGTTTGGAGCTTTAGAAGTATATATAAACGTGATATGCTGTGTCTAATGTACATGCAGCTTGTTGTAGTATACATAAATAAATGGAAGTGCATAAACAAATAGTTGTGTTAGTGGTTAATGGACCTATGATAGAGAAGTTAGTTTAAGAAGATATTAGTGCTTGTAAATTCATTAGTGTAGTAGTGCTTCATTGTTAAGTGGACTGAAAACATCTGTAAACAAGGCATATACTGTTAATTAGACTTGTGAACAGTGAGTAATAAAGACATTTATTATTACTTGTTTTGAATTAAGGAAACGCGGTAGCAGTAGCTCGTTACACTGGTGTCAGGCATTTGTGGGGTATATAGTGATTAATTTAAAACACAAGTTTAAAGACATTTAAGTAGTTTGTATATGCCAGTTACAAGAAATCAAAGGAAAATGGAGGCAGAAACTTTAATGAACTTCCTTAAGGATTTTAAATCCGAAATGCAAGTGACACTCAATGAAAACTTAGTGAGGTCAGTTGAACTGGAATCAAACCTTACCGAAAAGTTAAGTGAAAATACAGCCACGTTAGAACGAAGATTAATGGAAAGCTCCATTGCATTGAAAGAAGATTTCACTGAACAGGTAAAAACAGTTGAGCAAAAGTTGGACAGTAAATTGATGAAAATGGAAGAAGATGTGATGAGGCTGCAAGAACAAGTGATTTCACTAACAACGCGACCACTTGAATTACCAAGCCAAGTTGTTAATCAGAACATTCCAGAAATAAGAACCATGGAAAGAAGCGAGTCAATTCCGTCTAAATTTAAAGTAAAACCACCTACATTCGATGGTAAAACACCTTGGCCCACATATTTGAAACAATTTGAAGCTGCTGCAATAGCCAACGGTTGGTGCAACAAAGAGAAGGCTATCTCCTTGATAGTGGCCCTACGGGGGGAAGCTCTTAACATCTTACAAACGATTCCCGATCACCAGCAGAATGATTACGGTCTCTTAACATCGAAGCTTGAGATGAGATATGGAGACGCTCACCTTCAACAGGTTTACCACGCACAAGTTAAGAACCGCTCGCAAAAGACAAGTGAAAGCCTGCAAGAATTCGAAGCTGACATCGCAAGATTAGTTAGATTGGCGTACCCAACGGCACCAGATAGTTTCCTCGAACAACTGGCTGTTCAAACATTTGTGGATGGCATCAAAGACAGTGAAATACAGCAAGCGCTAAGACTAGCAAGGCCAAAAATTTTGGATGACGCACTGGCCCATGCGCTTGAATTTGAAGCAGCTAAGCAGACATCACACAGGATGGGTCACAAAGTTCGGTCTGCCTTAGAGGAACCGGGTCAAGCTCAGAACAGCATAGATGAAATAGTCAACCGTGTGGCAGAAAGGCTGGAACTACAACGACCGCGGAGATGGCGTCTGCGATGCTGGAACTGCGGTGAAGTTGGTCACATGCAGAGACGCTGTACTCAACCAAAAAAACAACCGGTTGAGCAGCAGGAAAACTAAAGCAAGTCGACGTAAGGGGGCGAACGTCGACAGCACAACGTAGTGCCCCGGAGATTATCATCCGTGCTGCATCGTCAATGGGAAGTCTGGACAGCATTTATATCGATGGAAGAATTAATGGTAGGGTTGTCCGATTACTTGTGGATACAGGAGCAACAAGAACTATTGTGAGACCAGATTTGGTTGGTCGTGGAAAAATGCTACCTGTATCGGTGTGTCTCCGAACGGCAAGTGGTGAGAAGATTGGTACTCACGGAGAGACTGCCGTTATGTTGACAATTGGGGACAAATTAATTAATCATCGAGTGTTGGTAGCTGATATTACAGAGGAAGTGATCTTGGGAATGGATCTCATGAGAGAATATGGGTTTCATGTAAACATGAAAGAAAATGTGCTTCGGATAGATGATGATGAGATTCCATTTCAAGGTACGAGTAACCAGACGATGCATGTTCGAATGATTTGCGATATGAAAATACCCGAGAAAGCGGAAATGATAGTAATGGGACGCCCGGATGGTACGCTTCGGGAAGGACAAGTATGCATGATGGAAGCAACTGAATCGGGAATGGGTCAGGAGGATTACTAATTGGAAGAACGCTGGTAAAGTTTCGAAATATGGTACCAGTAAGGGTGCTGAACATTAATCCGCATACGGTGACCCTGAAGAAAGACACGATTGTGGGAAGTTGCATTCCAGTATGTCATATTAAACGTTGTGTGGACGACACGAAAGATAAACCAGCCAACGGCTGCTCACAGAAATTGCTGAATATGTTAATACCTTCGTGTCAAGGATTAAACGGCGACCAACTGGGCAAGGTAAAAGAGCTGGTCGGACGATATCGAGGTGTGTTTGCACTGGATGATAGTGAGAAAGGAAGGACGAATGTTGTGCAACACAAGATCAATACTGGAGATGCGCAACCGATAAGACAACACCCCAGGCGGCTTCCTTTGGCAAAACGTAAAGAAGCCGAGCAAATTATCACCGATATGGAAGAACAGGGAGTGATTGAACCTTCGAATAGTCCATGGGCATCCCCGGTAGTACTTGTCAAGAAAAAGGACGGGTCGACAAGGTTTTGTGTAGACTACCGGCGGCTTAACAATGTGACAAAGAAAGACAGCTATCCTTTGCCCAGAATTGATGACACCTTGGATACTCTATCCGGATCCAAATGGTTTTCGACCTTGGACTTGAAAAGCGGATACTGGCAGGTAGGCTTGGAGCCAAACGACAAAGAGAAGACTGCGTTTACAATTGGAACTGGATTATGGCAGTTCAAGGTCATGCCATTTGGATTATGCAATGCCCCTGCTACTTTTGAACGATTGATGGAGTCGATACTGCGTGGACTGTCTTGGAAGACTTGTCTGGTGTACCTAGATGACGTGATAGTGTTAGGTCGGTTTTTTGAAGAACACCTTAAGAACCTAGAGGAGATATTCCAAAGATTACGGGGGGCAAACCTTACGTTGAGCCCCAAGAAGTGTCACCTGTTTGGAAAAGAGGTGAAATACCTAGGACATGTCGTTTCGGAGACCGGACTAAGAGCTGACCCTGACAAAATAAAAACGGTACAAGAATGGCCTACACCAGCAGATATACACCAACTACGCAGTTTTCTAGGATTGTGCACATATTACCGACGTTTTATACTTGGGTTTGCGAACATTGCCAAACCGCTAACGAAATTAACCGAAGATGGACAAGAATTTTATTGGAATGACGACTGCCACAGTGCATTTGAACAACTGAAACGGCTACTAGTTACAGCACCAATTTTGAGTTATCCACGGATGGAGGGGAAGTTTGTGTTGGATACCGATGACAGTAACACAGCTATAGGAGGCGTTTTTTCTCAAGTGCAGGACGGACAAGAAAAAGTTATTGGGGATTTTAGCAAAGTCTTGTCGCGGCCGGAAAGAAACTATTGTGTGACAAGAAGGGAGCTGTTGGCCGTCGTCAAATCCGTAGAGCACTTTTATAAGTACTTATACGGCCGTAAATTCCTGTTGAGAACAGAACATGCTGCACTAAAATGGTTATTGCAGTTTCGAAATCCTGAAGGGCAAGTGGCAAGGTGGATAGAGCGGCTGCAGGAATATGACTTTGATACAGAACATCGTGTAGGAACTAGCCATCAAAATGCAGACGCTCTATCAAGGAGACCTTGTCCGTTGGACTGCAATCATTGCTCAAAGATGGAAGAGAAAATAAGTGTCATCCATAGAATGACGGTAACCGATGATACTTGGCAACCCGAAAGAATGCGAGAAGACCAGGAGAATGACGCCGAATTGGGACGAATTATTGAGTGGAAAAATAGAGGACAACGACCAGCTTGGGAAGAAATTAGTATTTTAAGTAGGAGCCTGAAGGCATACTGGGCACAGTGGAACTCCTTGATGATGGAATATAGAATCTTGAAACGACGCCTGGAATTTGAAGATGGCACTGAGAGACTTCAATTGATAGTGCCGAAAAGCAGAGTGCCGGAAGTGTTGCAGCACTTGCACGATGGTATTTCCGGAGGGCACTTTGGCGTGAAAAGAACTCTCGAGAGAGTGAGAGAAAGATTCTATTGGCTGAACTGCAAAGATGATGTGAAGGAGTGGTGCCGGAAATGTGAATTGTGTGCCTCTGCAAATGGCCCGGTCTCAAAACGGAAAGCCCCAATGAGACAGTATAACGTGGGGAATCCTTTTGAGAGGGTAGCCATTGATATAGCTGGTCCGTTTCCTGAATCAGAGAAAGGAAATAAATACATCTTGATTGCAATGGATTATTTTACCAAATGGCCGGAGGCATATGCTATACCTAACCAAGAAGCCGAGACGGTTGCAGATGTACTAGTCAGGGAGTTGTTTTGTCGTTTTGGAGTTCCGTTGGAATTACACTCCGATCAAGGTCGAAACTTCGAATCAGTATTGTTTCAAAATGTCTGCAAGCATCTTGGAATCAGGAAGACTAGAACCACGCCACTTCATCCCCAATCGGATGGAATGGTTGAAAGAATGAACAGGACGTTAGGGAAGTACCTGGCCAAAGTTATCTTTGAACATCAACGAGACTGGGACCAATATCTGCATTTGTTCCTACTGGCGTACCGATCTTCGGTACATGACAGCACAGGGTACTCGCCCGCTTGCGTAATGCTAGGACGTGAATTGCGGCTACCATGTGATCTTCAGTTTGGATTTAAACCTGGAGAAGAGATCGCAGGTGAAGATTACGTTAGTAAGCTTCGTGAAAGATCAAATAGTATTCACGAAAACGTCCGAAAGAATATACAGGCAGCAAGCGATCGAATGAAATCACAATATGACACGAGAGCACAAGAAGGTGGTTATCAACCTGGAGATTTAGTGTGGCTGTACAATCCACAAAAAACGTGGATTGTCGCCAAAACTACAAAGACAATGGGAAGGGCCGTACGAAGTGTTAAAAGGATTAATGATGTAGTGTACCGGATCAGAAGATCCTCGTGGTAAACCAAAAGTGGTACACTTTGACCGTTTAACATCCTACGCTGGCAACAACCAGGAAGACTCGAATAATGATAATGGTGTTCGGCAAGTTATTAATCATGAGCCAAATGTAGATTTTGAGAGTTTTATGGCGGCGTATGGTGGTTCCGCTAAAGCGAGATTTGGCGTTGTTGTTGAAAACAGCAAGATCTGTTTAGAGCACCAGAAGAGTATTCCCTTGCACATTGCGTAGCTCAAGATTTGGCAATGTCAAGGGGAATAGCTGTTGTTTTTAAGAAAAAGTTTGGATGTGTGGATGAATTAGTACAACAGCAGCCAACTGTAGGAAAAGCTTTGGTTCTTCAAAATAAAAATCGTTATGTTTACTATCTGGTCACCAAAATTCTTCATGGCAAAGACCTAGTTATGGACATCTATGGAGGCTTTGCTAAATCTTAAGGCGCAGATGATGGAAAATGGAGTAACAAGACTAGCGATGCCCAAGTTGGGCTGTGGACTGGATCACTTAGATTGGAGGATAGTCCGAAATATGCTAGAAGTAGTTTTCCAGGGAACCAACGTCCAGGTCCTTGTTTGTTGTTTTCAACCGGTTGCCTACCAAGACCAAGAAAAGGGTGTTGACTGTTATTTCCAACGACGTGGTGGATGCACCAGAGGAGATAGCTGCCGATACCGTCATCAGTCATCGAATTGGCGCCAAATGTATCTACAGTTACGAGACGTAACGGTTTTAAAGAGGGGGCAGTGTTGCGAGCTACTACTAGGCAACCCATCAAACACACAAGCGCTGTAGACTCTGCATATCTTTCAGGATACGAGAATTCTTTCAGCAATCAATTACATACAAACGCTCGAGGCACGGCGTATTCTCAAGGATTCCAGAATTGTTCTAGAAATTACGGGAGCATGAGTCATCCTTGTAATCCAGAGTATATATAAGACCGCTAATGAATGCAAGAGTTAGTCTATTCTTGAATGTCTAATATAAATTATATCGTGTAAAGTAATAGTAGTTTGGAGCTTTAGAAGTATATATAAACGTGATATGCTGTGTCTAATGTACATGCAGCTTGTTGTAGTATACATAAATAAATGGAAGTGCATAAACAAATAGTTGTGTTAGTGGTTAATGGACCTATGATAGAGAAGTTAGTTTAAGAAGATATTAGTGCTTGTAAATTCATTAGTGTAGTAGTGCTTCATTGTTAAGTGGACTGAAAACATCTGTAAACAAGGCATATACTGTTAATTAGACTTGTGAACAGTGAGTAATAAAGACATTTATTATTACTTGTTTTGAATTAAGGAAACGCGGTAGCAGTAGCTCGTTACAATAGTAATAGAGGCTTGAGGTTTCAATAATTGTATTTTTATTTTTTAAAAAGTAAACATGTTATGTACCCATATACATTCTCCAATAAATACCTAAATCAATTAAGAAAGAAACTAATTTTATTTTGTCGAGAATTTTGTTTGCACTGTCAGTCGACTAAAATATGTAAAAAAACAAGGTAGAAAATTAAGATTATTTTGGTACTCCGACTAAAAGTAAAACTAAAATACTGCACTGTTGATATAAAAACACTCAATCCGACAGATTTGACGAAATTACAATAACTTACCAGCGCTTGTAACACTGATAAAACAAAGTGAGGATTAAATTAGATTATTTGCGTACTTGTAGGTTTCCCATCAAAATCGCTGGGATTGTAATAATTTCAGTAATTTGTACATGTATTTCTGCGAGTGGTTTCCATCGGATTTTATTCCCAAACAAGAGAAAGCAGTGTTAATTAAACCTACTTTCTACTGAGATAATACACTGTCTTATCTTAACATAAAATCGGGTGATGTATGATCAGATTTTGTATGAACATTAACATTAAGATTTGAATTATTAACCAAACCATCCCTAATAAAAATTTTTTCTGTTAGAATAGTCTTTTTAAGATCATTATTCCTTGTTGATTTCTTCTTTGTTGAAAAAAGCCGCACCTGATGTTCAACTTTTTTATTAATATTAATCTCCTCTGTAGTTTTTAGATCAATAGATTTTGCTTTATTTAATGTGTCAATGATTTTATCAAATTGCTTCATTATAGCCAGATGTACGTCGTCAGTTAACGAAGCATTCTCACATAGGCCTATTATTAGCTCGGCTCTTTTTTTAATATCATTTTTGAAGATTTTGCTTCATGTAAAATATTACTGCTGAACAGTTCATTAACGTTACTAATATGCAAAGGTGTCAAGATTCGATTTGTAAAACTGTATCGCACAAGCATGTATGTGTTTGCAAATGTTAAGCTTTATCATGTTGTCAATACAGGTGCATTGAAATGTATGAACACATATGCTGCACTTTGTACAACTTAGGCATGAACCTTCACAGGCCTCATCTACTCTCGTAACTTGATACTGTTGAAAAGCACAAGTGGACGACGTAACTAAAAATTCCTTATCATTTTCAAGACGTCCAATAAAATCTGATGTAATTGTTAGACTTGCTTTATGACTTTGTTTAATTCTATTAATTTTGTCATTGGAAGCATTCTTTGCAAGTTTAATTATACGTTTAAACAAGCTATCTCGAGCAATTTTCATTACTGCATTAATGCTTTTGTCCAAACGTTTTACTTTCCGACCTTCCAAATACATGTACTTCAAAACTTTGTGCATCGATTCAAGATACATGTTAGTGTTTATTCCTAAACCCAATCGATAGCAATATGCCCAAGATTTTGGACGATTTGCATAATTATTATGAAAATATTCAGCAAATGATTGTGCATCAACATCGTCATAAAGATCTTCTACTACCTGATTTAAAATGTCATTAAATTCATCAATAGGTACACACTGTAATAAAACACGAAGGGATTTATATACTACTACTTTCTATTCAATCCCTCCATTGATTTTTGACAAATTCTTGCGCCAATAACAATCCACATGCCAGGTACATAGCAACTGGTGAGGTACCTTGGCCATAACATAAGACCATGCATTATAAAATGCTGGAGCATCATCAGACATAAAAACAGTAATTGATATAATACCCACTATTGATTTAATTTTTCCAAAAACAACTTGAAAATCATTTTGTCAGCACGATTTGAAAACAAAATGCCACTGGGCACCCTGAACCAAATTCATCCACTGTCATGTGTGTAGAGCTGAAAATCGTAACTATTTGTACCGTGTGTACCATCAACGCACACCAAATTTAAGCAACTGTTCACGTTGAAAAGAAGTGATTATGACTAATGCAAAATCTTGAACATCTAAAATTATTTTTGAGTCATTTGGGTTTCCTTCTACACCTTGGCTTTTATAATATAACACTGGGCAGTCGCTTCCTAAGTTCATAATCTCCTCTACCCAGAGCCGTACGCTAATTGCATTATTTAGGTGACATTTCACACCATACTCAATATTGAAGTCCCTAACAATATTGTGCATATCTTTTGTTTCTAACAACAAAATTCTCTGTGAATTTTCTTGTTTTAAGCAGAAATGTAATACCTTCCTTTAATTTTCCTGAAACACATCAATTGTAAAATTTCAAACTAGAACTTTATGTTCGAAAATACCTGCAATTTCTGCTTTACTCTCTTTACTTAAAAAACTCGACCAATATCGTTGGTATGTCCAACATGAGTTGTCCAGAAGTCTACTGCAACAGACCCATCGTTCTTTATCGTCGCTTCCATTCTTGAGGAACAAACACTTCCAATTTTATTAGTGCCTGTGCTTTTTAAGCTTCTAAAACCCTTGCCTTTTGGAATGTAGTTGTACGATCGATGGCAATTATAGTACTCCTTTTTGGTGCCATCAGACAATAATTTAGCTGAGGTGTGAAGTATATACATTGCCAAAGATTGTTCCTGTTCTTGGTTTTTTCAGTTTTTGAACTCTGTTGAACAGAATAAAATTAGTATATAATTAACACTTTGCATAATAATCTTCAAACCTAATTGTGAATTAAAATGTAGTTGATCAAGTTTAGTTTCAATTTGATGTTCATTTGCCAATTGTTGTCGAAGTTTTTTATATCCCTTTAGATGTGTTGTACAATTTTCATGAAAGCACTTGATTCTTGACGAGTTGAGAATTATTGGAATACTTTTATGAACAGTTCTGCAATGACGACGTAAAGTTGCTTTACTGGTCAAGGATTTGCCACATGTATCACACAAAAATTTACTAGTTAAAGTAACTGGTTTCCTATATTCAAAATTATGAATCTTTCTTAAATGGGCATACAAATTCTTCTTTTGTGTAAACTCAAAATCACAATCTTCGCAAGTATTCATTTTTACTCCTCGTTTACAAATAACACGATAAACAAAATTAATAGGTAATTTCCATGGATCTCATTCACTATATGTAAACAAAAAAATTACGTAACCTCAACCTGTTTACAACTGTCATTACAGCCGCGTTATTTCTGCCGCGAGACGCTCGTATTTTTATTAATTGCAGCAGTAAGTTGAAATATTAAACTACATAAAGATACTTGAAATTTTATTGAAGTTTATTGTACTTTATACACATTGTATGTAACTATCATCAGATTTTAATTAAGTTTCCAATTCAATTATAAAGAAACGCTATTAGTTGTTTAAAAATTCTGAGGATTTAGTCACTGCTGTAAATACAATAATCGTGTGGTTAGATACAGCTAAAAATATAACTAACCTCAAACTCATTCATATTTTTATATAATAATATAGAAATGGCATCTTTAAAATTATCTCGCTCAATTCTTCAAAATGTTCGTCAATTACGAAGAAATCGACAAATTTCTACATCAAAGAAAAATCAGGAAACTGTAACTGTTATAGATACGAATAAGTTTTTGAAGCCTGATGAAAAAAATTGGGTCAGTTATGGTTTTGATAAACGAAACAAAAAAGATGATCGTCTTGCCCATCATTTGATCATGTTCGGAGCCGTTTCGGTTTGTCTTGTTGGTGGAGTTTATTTATTTATGTATGCACCTGATATTAATCAAAAGGAGTGGGCCCACCGAGAAGCTTTTGTTGAATTACGACGAAGAGAAAGAGCGCATCTACCATTGATAGATCCCAATTTGATTGATCCTAAGCTTATAATTTTACCAACCGATGAGGAACTAGGAGATACAGAAATTATTATTTAAATTGTGTAACGTTGTTATTATTAAAATTTAAACATTGAATAGTTTTTGAGCAGGTAGTTCTTCTTGTAGATTATGTGTTTGAAATATATATGAAGTAACAGCTGAGTGAAGTACAAATAAAATTACAAAGTACAAGTACTCTTAGTGTACCATAAAATTTACTCTTGGGTTGCTTCGGTAATAACTTTTGAATAACTTTACTTCATTTTTAGGCTTCCATACCTTATAAGGTATAACGGAACCTTTATAAGATCACTCTCGTGTCCGTCTGTCACAGAGATTTTTTTCGAAAATATGTAACGTAGGAATTTGAAATTTGGCACAATCCTAGGTCTTTGTGGCGTACACATATATCGAGTCAGAAAACCGAAAAAAATATTTTTAGATTGAAATGGTGGGGGTTAATTCGGTCAAAAGAAAAGAAGTTTTAATAAATATATCGTTTGAGGTATCATGTGAAAGAGGATTCTAAAAAGCTAAAAATATTTATTTTATAATTTCCGGTGCAGTAGTCTTCATGATATAGCTTAAAATGTGCCAAAAATGGCCGCACCCCCCCCCCCCCCCGTTCTACATTTCCAAAGCTAAAATTTTGATTTTAATAGGGATAGTAGCTACTGAGTCAGCTTATCGGAAAATTGCAGGTTTTTTTGACGGTGTAATAGTTGCTGGGAAAAATATTTTTAAACACGGTAATAGACAACGTATTTACTAATGTACCAGTACAATGTGGGACAATATATTCATTTTTCAGTTATCACAATCAAATTTGGATAAGGTTTAAATATATATATAAGAAATAAAAACAGCTTAATTTGGTTTATTGATTGTTCACTGTAGTATTGGTACGGAACGCTAATAGTGCGAACACGACTCGCTCTTGGTTAACTTTTTATATATAAAGGATATACATATAATTTTAAGTTATGCAAAATGTTTTAAGGGACAAGTAATAAATGAAAGTCCATTTTGAAAAAAGACCTATTTATTGCATTTTGATTGAATACATTTAACTTTAATCTAATCATTAAAATAGATTTTTTTTATTCATTTTGTAATAAGTGATTCAAAATTAAGATATCAATATCAAAAAATAATTAAATTTAGGCATACGTTACATAATGCATTTGTATTGAATACAATAATGAAGTTGTTAACAAATGATTGTTAATAAAAATCACACAACAAGCAGAATCTTTTAAATCTGATCAAAATGTCGACAGTAATTTTGCTATATTTCATTACAACTAAATTTTGATAATTGGTGTCACTCAATGTTCGCTTTTTTAGTGCATTTACAATGGTGGCAAATGAAAATAATCTTTCAACCCGTGCTGATGAAGGTAAGTATGTATTATATTTAAAAATACACTTTGAACAGATGGATAATTACCAAAGTGTTTTGGACGGTCATCTAAGTATTGGAGAATGTCTAGCTCAATGTTGTTAAACTACTTGATGAGCTGTTAACATATTCATCAAAATCAAATAAGTTATGCCATAGTAGTGTAGTAGGATAATATGCTTGCTGAGGCATATTATAACTTTCTGTTGTATAAAATTTGTGACGTCCCGAACAATGCTTTTAATTATGACTTCCTTTCATTTCAGCTGTCTCCAAAATATTCAACCATCTCAATTTGAACTGAGGGTGGCACACTGCAGCTAATAAGGCATCTAAATCATTTAAGGACAGGACAGTTCGGAATCTCTCATACACTGCATTTGCTATGGTGCGTAGTAATATATCATCACTGTATTTATAATTTTTTTGATTGAATTTGTTTTTCTAATTTATTTTTAGAGACGTTAGACTTGGAAAAACTATTCCATAAAATTTATCCACTTTATCTTCAAGAACGTGTAACGTCATTGCAAGAGGTTCCATAATGTTGCAATATTCATCTGTATAGTTCATTTCTGTTTCGCTGAACTAACTTTTGCTAAGCGTTTGACATAGTTGAGGAAGTTTTACCTTCTCATGTACAATTCGTTTGATGCTGTCGTACAAAGATCGATTTGCTCAATGTGGGGCCCAAACATGATTTAATGATCTCGAACGATTTTGTGTGATTTACTTTCTTCCACAGTAGTTTGCATTTATGAAAAGTGCGAAAAAGAGAGGAACTATAGCTTTCTTGTAGTCACCGGTAGCAAGGTCCCGGGTTCGAATCCTGACACGGTCCGCTTGAAAAATGTTAGGCGAGCATTTTTCACAAAAATACACCCTCGTTCAGATGAGATGTTAAATGGAGGTCCCGTATGTGAGTGTTGTCACGCACGTTAAAGATCACTACCTTGCTTGGAACAGCAAGGGTTTGGCAAAATTCCAAATTTTCCAGGTAAAAAAACTCGCTTCCTGACCAATGTAGTACCTTAGGGTGGAGCATTGGAAAATCACATGTAAGTCACCGGTAGCAATCAAATTTAGTGTATGGCTGGCACAATGCTTATGTTATGGTAATTGTATTATAATAAGCAATAACTAAAGTTCATATTCATTTGCTTCCTTATTTACTGATTCATTATTCAAATTTCCCAAATGCTTTCATAAAATTAGATGAATTATTATTAGTGATAGTCCCAACACTTTTTTCTCTTCCAATTCCAAATTTGCTAGTAATATTGTAGATTTGCCAAAATATTTTTGTAGTTATGAATACCACTTAGCCATTCACACGACAATGCGAATAATACTCTTATAATCGTGAATGATCCACGGGCGAGTTACACCTATAAAGCTTCTGGTCTTAGTCGACCCTATGTCAGCAGCCATATAAATACGTACACTGTTCGATCTGTTTAGTTAAAATTCAATGTGGTAATTAAATGAATCGTTAATTCCCTTTGATGCAGTTTTTCTTGTAATTATGCTGAAGCCAGTGTTCTTGAACAAATCGATGAAAGTTCCAATTTCAATTACAGATATTGAACTCATAGTATTGTAACGTATTTTTTTTCTAGTTACACTTCGTTCTTTAACATAAAAAATAAAACAGCTATAATTTAAAATATTTAATTTGTGAATTTCCGTCCAATAGAAATTAATACATAAAATTAATAATAACCTCATCATCATCATTAGGTCTTCAGTCCTAGAACTGGTTAGACGCGTACCATCATTGTTCCCTATTCTGAACTAACCTACAGATTTCCCTGAAATATGCACAGTTTGCATCTATAACTGTCTGATCTAGGTCTACATCTACCTCTTTTTTCCTATCTCTGCTTGTAATATATCACATACTATTCCCCAAAAATGCCTTACAACGTATTCCACCCTACTATTTCTCTTTTTCCCCAGATATCCTTGCTCCCCTACTATTTCTGTATCTTATTTGTTATTATCTTTGTTTGTCCATGCTATCGTCCTCATACATCTGAAGCACAGCATTTCAAAAGGCTGCTACCGTTTTTCTGTCTGCGTTTCAGACTTCCCGTATTTCATAGGCATACTGTGCTGTGCTCCACACATATGCTTTCAACAATTTTCTTCTTATTCTATGTTTGTTGTCTTTCCTCATAGGCGATGTTCTTTCTTGTTAGATGCAGTTCGATCACTTTCTATTGTTTTACAGTTATATGCCCTATTTCTCCGACCTTCAATGGTTGTGAAGGGAGGTAAGCAGCCTGTGGCTGCCAAGTTCCCCCAACACTTAACCATTTGGCGATTTAATATATTTTCCAATTTATCTTTTTGCACAGTCAACATTAGTTGCAGGTATTTCGCAACCAACAACTAGTTGTTTATACTAATCATCAGATTTATCTGCGCTTATTTTTTCGTCATAAGGTTTTCCATCTCAAAACTGGTTGGACATGTACCTGCACTTATTTATATTCTGAGCTAGCCTACATAGTTCCCTGAAATTCTCACACAGCATGTGTATTCATGTTAATCTTCTTTGGGAATTAAACCACTCATAGTTTTTAAAATCAACTTTATTTACGTTTCGATCCATGAGCTAGGATCGTTGTCAAAATAATAATAAAAACTTCAAGTTTGACATTTATGACATAAATTGAAGGTGACTTTGATTTATTGATGTTTGAAATATTTGGTTTGAGTATACTAAGCAAAAATTTTTAAAGTTTAACAGAATGATTGCCTTCAATTTGTGTTGCGACCTGGGATCGGCTTTCTTTAGGTAGTCAATACGCTTAACGTGAAATCAGCTGATTAATTTTTATTGGTGAATTTTATATAAATTCAATAACTTGGAATTGGAAAACATTTTTTAACATGTTTCTATTTATACAATTGAGAGGATGGTTATTAAAGAAGTGTGCGATTGCATTATTGAAAGGCTTAAGTAGTCGTTTTTTTATATTTATTTTGAGGGGGAAAATTCATTATGATTTAAGTTACCTCTTTGGTAGATTTTAACATGGATCTGAGGCGACCCTATGGCGGGTTTACACTTGTCAGATACCAATACTGTTCAACGGAGATTGTTTATGGTTTTGCGGTAACCTTATTGTGGATTTATACTTGTCAGATACCAATGCTGTTTTACAAGGATTGTTAATATGTTTATTTTTATGTAATTAGTTATTTTATGTATAAATAGAAATCATGTATGTAGGCTGTATTTCATGTTAATATTGCAAGGAAAACCCAGGAAAAACTTGCAATGCTACCTAGATATTGTGGGCATTTGATTTTCATTTGTTATTTCTTTTGTTATTTCTTTTAGTAATGGAATCCATTGTTTACTGAAAGTCACGGATTCGTTTGCAACTCAGTTATTTTTATGAAGGGTTATATAAGCAGCTTCTTTGATTTTGCGTTTTTGGTAGTTTTCTTCTTTTTCTTCTTTTCTTCTTTTCAGGGAGTATGTGTATTCAGCTCGTTCCCTTTCTATTGTTTTCTAATTTTATACCCTATTTTACCGAGATTCAGTGAAGGAGGTTAAGCAACCTGTTGCTACCAAGATCCCCCAACACTTAGACATTTGCCAAAATAATGATTTTCCAGTAAATCCTTTCACACACTTAACATTATTCGAGAATATTGCCCAACCAATTCTCGTAGTTACTTATAATAATCATCATGTTTAAGCACAGTTATCTTTTCGTCATTAGTTTATCCATCTTGGGATTGGTTGGATGCGTACTTCCATTGATTTCTATTCTGGGCTAGCATACACATCTCCCTGAAACCTCTACAGCCTACATCTTTTACTATCTGTGTGCAGTAGTCTAATCTAGGTCTGCCTCTTCTTCTCTTTTTTCCTATCTCTGCTTCTAATATATTCCGCACTATTCCCTCATGCCGTAGTATGTGGCCTATCATCCTATCTCTCCTATTTTTACCGTTTTCCACATATTTCTTTCTTCCCTACCATTTTTAGTACCTCTTCGTTCTTAACTTTGTCTGTCCATGATATCTTCATCATACGCCTGTAACACCACATTTCAAAGGCTTCTACCTTTTCTTGTCCGCTTCTCCTACTGTCCAGGCTTCACAGCCGTACAGTGCTGTGCTCCACACATATGTTTTAAGCAATCTTTTCTTGTTTCTATGTTTGTGGTCTTTGAGCACAGTAGTTGCTTTTTCTTGTTAAATGTAGCACGACCTTGTGCTAATCTTTGTTTTATATCTTTTGTGCTTTTCCCATCTTGCGTTATTTGGCTTCCTAGGTAGCAGAAATCCTTAACCTCTTGTAAGTTCGTGTTAAATACTTGTATTCTTGTTTTTGATTTATTTTCCCCACCTTTGCAAACTAGAACTTTAGTTTTAGTTTTGTTAATTTTCATACCGTATCTCTCTGTTAGAACGGTTTCCATTTCATTAAGAGCAGCTTCTAACTCTTCCTTGCTAGACGCTAATACCGCTATATCATCTGCAAATCTAAGCATATCAATTTTTTGTCCCTGCACAGTAATTCCAAATGTCTTCCTGCATTTGACCGTATTCATTGCCTCTTCTATGTACAAGTTAAAAATCAATGGGGATAGGGCACATCCCTGTCTCACCCCTTTCCTAATGTTTACTTCTCTACGTTCCTGCCCTAATTCTATTACTGCTGTTTGCTCTTTGTATAAGCTATGTACTATTCGTCTATCCCTATAACTCATTCCAATCTTTTTGAGTATTTCAAACATTTTTTTCCAATTTACATTGTCGAATGCTTTTTCTAGATCTACAAACCCCATATACATGCTTTCCCCTTTTTCTATTGTTTTCTCCATTATCACTCTCAGAGCTAAAATAGCCTCCCGTGTTCCCCTGTTTCGCCTAAACCCAAATTGGTCTTCTCCTAGTATTTCTTCAGCTCGTTTTTCCATTCGTCTTTGCACAATTCTAGTTAATATTTTTGAAACGTGTGCTGTCAAACTTATTGTTCGAAAATTTTCACATCTATCCGCGCCTTTCTTTTTTGGTATAGTTACTATGATGCTACGTTTGAAATCTTTGGGTATCTCGCCTGTCTCATACATATAGCTTACAAGTTGGAAGAGACGTTCTGTTACTGCTTGTCCAGCGGCTTTTAGAGTTTCTGCTTGCACCTTATCTGTACCCGGCGCCTTACCATTTTTCAGACACTTTAATGCTAATTCAAACTCGTCTCGAAGTATAGGATATCCCAAGTCATCATTTTCAATGTCTGATTCCTGTTCTAATGCAGTTAGTTCCTCTCCTGCATATAAATTCCCTTTATATTCTTGCCATCTACTCACTTTCTCTACGTTTTCTATAATGACGTTTCCTTGTGCGTCCCTTATATTTTTGCTATACGGTTTTATATCCCTAAAATTCATTCTAATTAAGTTGTATGCTTCGTCTGTCTTTCCTATTTCCATCTTAGTTTGTACCTCTTTGCATTTTTCATCAATCCATTGTTCTTTAGCTTTCCTGCATTTTCGAATAATTTCCCATTTTATAGCTTTGTATCTCTGTTTTCCTGTTTCGTCTGATTTATTTTTGTATTTTCGTCTTTCTTCTATTAAATTCACGATATCGTTTGTTATCCATGGTTTCTTATTTTCTTTTTGTGTATACCCCAAAATATCTCTGGCCGCCATGTCTAGGCTGGATTTAATGTTATTCCATTCTGTTTCTACTTCCTTAGTTTCAGATATTTTCCCGATATCGTTCAGCAATTCATTTGACTTTTTTTCGAATCTTACTTGAATATCTTTATCTTTTAGTTTGTCTAAGTCCAAGTGCCTTTTTCCGTTCCTTTTTTTCAGATTTTTAAATTTAAATGGGGCCTTCATAATTACGATGTTGTGGTCAGTATCTATATCTGCTTCTGGGTAGCTTCTACAGTCTTTTACTTGATTCCTAAACCGTTGTCTAACAAGAATGTAATCTATTTGATATCTTCCTACATCTCCTGGCATCTTCCACGTATATCGTCTTCTAGCATGATGTTGAAATAATGTGTTTGTGATGATTAAATTGTTCTTGTCGCAAAATTCTACCAGCCTATTTCCCCTGTCGTTTCTCGTGCCTAAACCAAATAAACCTACTACCGCTCCTTCCCTACCCTCACCTACCACAGCATTAAAATCCCTCGTAATTATTAAATTTTCATGTCCTTTTACGTATCTTAATATGTCTTCGATATCTTTGTAGATGGCTTCTACCTCTTCGTCACTGTAGCTAGAGGTGGACATGTATACTTGTATCATTACTGTGTTTACCGGTTTAGATTTTAATCTAACCATGAGTACTCTTTCGTTCTTTTGTAAGTAATTTTCTACACAGTATCCTATCTTTTTCCGCATAATTATCCCCACACCCAAATTTCCGTCCTCTGCTCCTGTATGAATTACCCTGAAGTCTCCACTCCAAAAATCCCCCGCCTCTGGCCACCGAACTTCGCTGATCCCTACTATGTCTAGTGATAACCTATTCATTTCGATTTTTAGGTTCTCTAGCTTACCTACTTGCTTCATACTTCTAACATTCCACGCTCCGACTCGCAGAATGTTTCCGACTCTTATTTTTAACTTTCCGATCGCATCCTCCGAAGTAGTCCCCTCCCGGAGATCCGAATGGGGGACTATTTTAACTCCGGAATCTTTTACCCCAGAGAATGCCATCATGTTTGTTACAATTTAAGTACGCTATGTACTTGGGAGATAATGTGGTGGTTTCCCGTTGCCTTCCACATCGCGGTAGTGTGTCTTAGACTGCCATACCGACCCCTATGGTCTCTGCCAATCTAAGTACCGAAAGAGCCGCTGCCCTCTTTCGGGGACCTGTCTTAGTCTGGTTCCTCACTAACGACCCTACTACATTGGTTGGACCTGTAGTTTGGCTCTTTAGCTCATTAGAACACGCAAGCCATTTCACCTGTTCTAGTAATTTAGAACTTCGGCAAGGTGCAGGTCCATTCGAAATGGAATAATAACCTATAGACTCCTTTACCTTTATGGTCTAAAATTCGTTACTATGCTTCGTCGAGTTGTCAAATTGTCACTTCATTATCAGCGTTCGAACGGGCAAGCTGCTCTGCAGGATAAGTGAAGTCAAGATGGTCGTGTGTAAACACGTGGCCTCTAACAGTGTTAGAAAAAAGAAGATTAATTGATTGAGATGGAAGCCCTCTTTGACATCATTAATACGGTTGGTATAAATTAATTAAATAGATTATACTAATATTTTTCATCTTAGTGCAATATCTTAAGGCAATATTTTAAGGCAAGATCATATATGGTTACATCTTATATAATATAAAATGCAGTATCATAGAAGGCAATTTCATATGTGTTCCGTAAATTTCAACTTCTCCAATAAATAATATCAAATAAGTAAATCTTGGAGCTAAAATTTTGTTGGAGTATTAAATTCAATCAAGCTGAGGTTGGTTTCGTTATATAATAGTTGTATTTCGAAGAACTTTGATATTCGATGGTTATGGAAATTTCCGACAGCTGAGGTCAAGGTCCTATATCTTTCGTTCAGAGCAGTTTCGTAGCACGTGAGTGTACCTTAGGATTTAATCACTTTGAACATTAATTAAATTGCAATAAAGAATTTAACATTAAAAATTTGAGTAACGCAAAAAGAAAATAGCTTTTGAGGAATCAGCGAATTAAATAACAAATCTGTTGTTTGTCAGAATGTTTGCACATGTACACAAAGTGTACATTTAATAAAGTTGTGAATGACATTTTATGTCAGATATATAAAAAACATAGATTCAGTTGTCCTATCTAGACGTCACATGTCGTGTTACTTTAATTTAAAATACGTTTAAATATTTTGAGGTCATGAACTTTCATTTTTCATCGACATGTGAAATTCGCGTACTTACTGTTAAATAAAAATAACTTAGAGTAATTACAGACTACATTATCAGCACTTTGATAATTAAATTTTACTGTGAAGGTCGAGAAAGTACTTCATTGGCTTAAAGAATATTATGTAACATGATTAATTTAGAAAATTTCAAGTCAGTATATTTAAATTTTGTGGAAAGATTCATTCAGAGATTTTTCTATTTTTGAATGCAAAACTTTACTAGTATATTTCTGTTCTAGAAAATAATTAAGTGAAAATTTTTTAAGAGCTTCGAATTTAAATATTATAGTTACATGAATCCAGAAATTTATTCAAATAGAATCTATTTTGTTTTTGAATGACTTTTTATTATTTAGAATTCAAGTAAAAAAGAAAAATTGCAAGCATCCCTGATTAGAAATGGTGTGTAATGAAAACAAATTCCCTGGGTGTATATTTTAGAAACCTAAATTCTATTATTTTATTTTTGGCAAATATTTTTGAGGACAAATGGTGTCCATGTTGTACCTTTGTTTGTTCACAGGACAAGCCGAAACATCTGTATGACATCTGGTGTTTGAGATTTCGGTAAGTGTGTTTAAAAGAGTGAAATTCAGGTTTTATGGCTATGTTAGTGGTGTTGACATAAGGTTTCCGCATTCCCCTAATACAAGCACAGTTAAATTTTGTTGGTTATTGTATTGAAAAATACGGTGGCGCTCATTAAATATATTTTTGGTCTTTTAACAACCCATGACCCAAGCTCATGATCTACCCAGAGCTAACACTCGACTAGCCGTTTATGTCTTAAGAGTTTTTATTTACCTCAAGCCATTCTCCATCCAACTTTACTTTGGTCTTACATTAATAAGAAGAAATTCTCGACCTTGTGATATCAGGTTAGGGTTTAGGAAATTTAAAGGTATAATTTTTTAGCTGATAGTCACGAGGATATAATAAAAAAAAGTTAGAAATAATTTTTTATTACAGTATTCACAAGAAATGTACTGCATTTTGTCAAACTCAGACTGGTCTTTTGCACATGGTGACTGATTTTGGTGTAGGTTTTTAATATCATTTAACTGATTTCTTCCCAGCAGACTTACTTTGTTTAAATTCCTCAAAAGCACCGCTGTGAACTTGTTCAATGTGGTTAAGAAAGTTTGTTATAGTGTCTAACGATCCATTTATAATTTTTTGTTTTGGTGGCCACTTCCGTACTTACAAAAGCACGAAAGAGTACTTGTGGTTAAATTAGAATCTAAACCGGTAAACACAGTAATAATACAAGTATACATGCTCACCTCTAGCTACAGTGAGGAAGAGGTAGAAGCCATCTACAAAGATCTCGAAGACATATTAAGATACGTAAAAGGACATGAAAATTTAATAATTACGGGGGATTTTAATGCAGTGGTAGGTGAGGGTAGGAAAGGAGCGGTATTAGGTTTATTTGGTTTAGGCACGAGAAACAACGGGGGAAATAGGCTGGTAGAATTTTGCGACAAGAACAATTTAATCATCACAAACACATTATTTCAACATCATGCTAGAAGACGATACACGTGGAAGATGCCAGGAGATATAGGAAGATAACAAATAATTTACATTCTTGTTAGATAACGGTTTAGGAATCAAGTAAAATACTGTAGAAGCTACCCAGAAGCAGATATAGACACTGAGCACAACATCGTAATTATGAAGACCGCACTTAAATTTAAAAATTTGAAAAAAAAAGAAACGGAAAAAGGCACTTTGACTTAGAGAAACTAAAAGATAAAGACATTCAAGAAAGATTCGAAGAAAAGTAAAATAAATTGCTGAAAAATATCGGGAAAATATCTGATACTAAGGAAGTAGAAACAGAATGGAATATCCAGCCTAGACATGGTGGCCACAGATATTCTGGGGTATACACAAAAAGAAAATAAGAAACCATGGATAACAAAGAATATCCTGAATTTAATAGAAGAAAGACGAAAATACAAAAATAGATCAGACGAAACAGGGAATCAAAGATACAACGCCATAAAATGGGAAATTATTCGCAAATACAGGAAAGTTAAAGAAAAATGGATTGATGAAAAGTGCAAAGAGATACAAACTAAGATGGAAGCCAAACTGCATTGGTGAGAGGCCACCCTTCCTAAAGATTTCTGCTTTCAGTCTATCATTCAGGAAGTGCTGGACAAGCTTGCTTGCAGTGTCAATCGGCTTATACGACGATGCCTTGTTTAAGGGTTTGCTCGGGGTTCTGATTAACACTACTTTTGCCCTTGAAAACGTGTCTTCCATTATCAGGTTAATCATAAGCGATACGATAGTATTGGACATAACTTCGCATGCCGCTTTTGTCACTTCACTCTGTTCTTTTCGATTTCATTTTTTTGGCCGCTTTTGCTAACTTCTTCTCCGTGAAGAGTGGGATGTTTGTCTGAATTACTTTAGGTTATAGCTCCTTGCGGCATTGCACATTATCGTGTGAGAAAAGTGCCTCCAGCTTTTATTCCGGAGATTTCATCTACAAAAGTTTTTTGGTCGCGATCTTATAGCCCAGACCGTACGTGTCTTTATTAATGCCTTTGCAGAGTTTTGGCAGCATCACAGTTTGCTACATTTAATGGTTCTTTTCAGATATCTGCGAGCATTCTGAAACGTGACCATTTCCGCATTACATCCACGTAGCCCTTTTTCCTTTTGCTTTGATAGCGACGGCAGACAGTCGCCACAGCGGCTCTCAGATGAGAAATTTTTTCTGTCCATCATGGCTTTCGTCTAACACGGGCTTCTTTTTGGGCATGACTTGATCGCATGCCGGTATCAGCATCCTTATTAACTGTGAATAGTCCTGGCATACTCTATGCGACTCCCGTAGGAGCACCGATCTTAGTTCACCTACATCAAACTTCCTAAGCATTCAACCCTAGCCACTACTATAAATATTCGGGGGTATCTCCCCTATTGTCAGAAGAAACGTGATATACCGATGGTCACTCATAGTTTCAAACCCGTGTACTGTCCATTGCCATATCTTCACAGCTATGGCTGACGATGCCACTGGAATATCGAAAAGAATTGGATGGTCCCCTAGAAGTTTTCTTTTTGTTTATTACCAGCAGGTCTTGGCTAGCCATCTAGGCCAACATTGTTTAATGGACTCTCATAGGATCGACTTATCATTGAAATGCCCAGCAATGATTTTACCACCTATCTTCCAAGTTCGTGCAGAAATCTTTTGAATTCTCGCACGAATTCACATGACGAAATATAGCAGCTGTAAATTACTATAGCTATTTTGCCTATCCTCACCCATGCAAAGACTTTCCCTTTGCCTGATTCTCTTATATCAAGTGCTTGTTCCTGACGATAATGGCAGCAGTATTGGTTTCGCCTTTAAGCCAGGTTTTATTCATAGTTACATTTGGCACACTGACCATCAGTATATCAATACCCCATCCCCTTGCAGTTGCCTCCAATAGTTCGTGGACCACCTTTGCGGTGTTCTAGTTTATTTGCAAGTGATTCATCTCCGCCCTCTTGTTACTCGCCTGTGTCGGGTCAATTATCTTTCTACTCAACATGATGTTCTGTTGACAGACTCCAGCGTAACTTGACCGGTCGACTCGCTCTACTGAGTGCTTCCTTAAAGTCAGCATAACCTTGCCAACTTGGTCTATGGCCAAGAGACTGACAAAACACGCACAACTCTTTATCCTGACATTTTTTTGTGTTTTTCTGGACCAGAATTGATACAGAACCTAGATCTATCTGGCCTTCTACAGGTGTTTGCCATCTGCCTCTATAACAACCACATATTGCAACGTCCTATCTCCAGTCATCGTCTTACTCAGAGTCGCCTCCTCTGTATGTTAGAGACATGATCCTCAACGTTGCCGTCACAGCCAGCGTGTTATATCGGCTAGGTCAAAAATCTCCCACTTTAATACCTCAACTTGGTTGCTTGCCGAGTTTGTCTTAAACTGCATCCAGCACTTAGTCTTTGGTGGTCGTGGCCTCTAGTTCATATTTGTGGAGACTCCTTAACTCCTGTCGCACTCCTGCCTGCCTAAATTGCACCTTCTCATTTGAGTTGCGCAATTTGTGTCTTATTATTTGCAAGATAGCCTCGACGTTTTTGAGGGTGATCAGCACCTCTCTTCTCCTAGTAGACTGATGACTTCATGCTGCCTTTCAAATTAGCTTTAACCTCTTCTAGAACGGTTTTATAGTCTTCGCTGGTCTTATTTACGACGAGAGCGAGACGTTGTTGACTTTTTGCTTTCTGTCATTATTTTCAGTGGTGTACACTCCAATTTCAGTTTGCGCATTCTGGAATATCCATGCGGCTATTCTTTTTAGGGCTATCGGGCTCATACTTAGGACATGATGTAAAGCCATCCATCGACGATTCCGAATTTCTTCTTTAATTCACAGCATGGTGTTAAGCATTCCCTGATCGGTATCGTCATCAACCGCTCTTACTATTTTTGACTGAGATGTCTTCTGCACCTTTAGGTCGAACCTTAGTCGTACACTCGATGACTTCACAATCGTCTCCGATAGATTTAAATTCGGGTTATAGGTCTCAGTACATGCGCTGTATACTGGTCTCCATCGTATGATCGTTTAGTTCTATGATAACCATTTGGTCTTTAACGAATTGCCCAGTATGATTCTTATTTTCCGCATCAGTTCCTTGTCCCATTCTTGGCGCTTAATGTTTGCCCATGCTTCCATAGAATGATCTACTGGTAGTTTGACTGCTATGTCATCTCCGATTTATATCACCTTTTCTTTTCCATCGAGGAGCCTTGTCATTCGAGTAAACGCTTTCCCTAGCTGCTGGGCAGGTGTTTTTAGGAACCCGTGCACATTCCTATTTTGCGCCACTAAGTTATTCATTTTGCCATGGCTTCTATTTGTTCCTGAAGACTTGTCTCATCTTCCTTGTCTTTAGGTTCAATTTCTCCCACCGTGTTTTTTTCCGGCGGCGTGTTTGGCTTTCTCTTCTCATTAGTTTTCACTTAGCTTTCTTCCAGTTTTTTATCTATCAAGGCAATAAGGTTAATATACACTGTACTCCCCTTCTCGCTGTCCATGGATAGCTACCTTCTTAGTTTGACGGTGTTCTTAACGTTTTGCCATTAGGTGAAAACACTTCCTTTTCCGCCGTTCAGCTTCAGTTTCCCTCTTTAGTGGGCCTTCTGTCCATGTCTCACGTACTAATACCTCCCCGTATACAACGGTGTTTGCTAGTAGCTGACCATCTATTTCCCTGGTCTGGTCTTTCACCATGGGGATGGTTTGCGAACGGTTGCTAGCTGACGTTCGGGGAGCCTGATCGCTCGCTCACTCCGATCACCGACCGGTACTGGGGTATTCCTCCCCTACACCGTATACGAATTTTCAATTACTACATCACTCAATAAGTCCGTAGGATGATACATAGGTGGCGTTGCTATGTAATAATCCATATGATTTGTAGGAAGTACTAACCTTAAAAAGATATCTGTCAAAATTTCATGACAATCCGACGATTAGTTTACAAGTTACAGAGGTTCAAGTGACGATACTTTTGAGTTTTTCAAAAAAATGAATTCCAAGCAATTTCGCGTGTTGATTTATCATTGCTTTTTGATAAGTAAAAATACCATCGCAGCCAAAGCATGGCTTTATAAGTGTTATCCGGGCTCTGCTCCATCGAGGCAAACGGTGGAGAAGTGGTTTGCTGATTTTAAATGTGGCCGTACAGACACTGACGATGCTGAACGCTCTGGAAGGCCAATTGAGGTGGTTACACTGGAAAACATAAAAAAAGTCCACCGAATCGTTTTGGAAAACAGAAAAGTGAAATTGCGTGAGATAGCTGACACCTTGAAGATATCAGAAGGCAGTGTGCACACTATTTTGCATGAACATTTGTCCATGAGAAAGCTGTTCTCAAAGTGGGTGCCGCGTTTGCTCACAGTGGACCAAAAACAACAACGTGTCGATGATTCTGAGAGCTGTTTGGAGCTGTTCAACCGGAATAAAAGGACTTTTGCGTCGGTATGTGACAATGGATGAAACATGGATCCACCACCACACTCCAGAGTCTAATCGGCAGTCAGCTGAGTGGACTGCAGCCGGAGAACCACGTCCAAAGCGGCCAAAACCGCAAAAGTCGGCTGGTAAGGTTTTGGCGTCTGTATTTTGGGATGCGCGCGGAATTTTGTACATCGACTATCTTGAGAAAGGAAGAAGAATCAACAGCGAATACTACATGGCATTATTAGTGCGTTTGAAGGAAGAAATTGCCAAAAACGGCCACACATGAAGAAGAAAAAATTCTCTTTCACCAAGACAATGCACCGTGTCACAAGTCGATCGCAACGATGGCCAAATTGCACCAATTGGGCTTCGAATTGCTTCCGCACCCACCGTATTCTCCAGATTTGGTCCCCAGCGACTACTACCTGTTCGCAGACCTGAAAAAAATGCTCGCCGGAAAAAAATTTGGCTCGGATGAAGAGGTGATCGCTGAAACTGAAGCTTATTTTGAGGCCAAAGACGAATTGTTTTACAAAAAAGGTATCGAAATGCTAGAACGGCATTGGACTGATTGTATCACTCTTGAAGGAATGGATGTTGATGAATAAAATCGAATTTCGCCAAAAAAATGTGTTTTTCTTAGTTATCCTACGGACTTATTGAGTGATGTGTTATGTCCTTATTCACATTTAACTAGAATGTCCATTGCCATGCCAAGCCGTCAACGCAGGTACCAATCCAAATATTTTTCTTTTATAATATATTGATAAAAGAAAGGAATGGACCGTCTACCCTCGGTTACCCGAATAAACATTCAGGGTCTGAAGAAATAGGATTGACGTCGATAGCAAAGAAGTAAATAGTTGACGCCTGTTAGGCGTTATAGATTCATGCAAGGGAGTACCATGGAAGGAAATTTCTGTTTTATGTGAATACTAGAATTGAGGTTAAAAATTAGTTTGAAGTGACTATGGGGTGGGGGTGGGGTGTTAATTATGTTTGTGTAAATTCTCCGGATATTGGATAAATATTGTTTACCCCGCGGTTTGACTTTTCTTTTTGTAACATGTTTTTAATTAAAGCTTTTGTAAATAAATTTTTTCTCTTGAGGTTTTCTTTTTTTTTGTGACCAACACCCCTCTACAAATTTCTAGCTAACACAACATTCCTTCAATTCCTTTTTGTCTTGCGGTACTAGGTTCTTGTTTTTGTTGTGAGCGTTATTTTTCTTGTCTGCACGGAATACCGTAACAGCATGTTTAATGACCTCATGTTCTAAAACGAGGTAATGTTAGATAGGTAAACAACGTGCATAGCCTGGAGCGGTGGTAAAACAATAAAATTTGGTACATTGATAGAATAGGTAAAATTAGTATATAACCCGAGGCAGTAACAAAACTACGTTTTTGAATATTGATAGCGTACGTAGTGACACACGTTCTAAAACTAAAACTAGATTACGCGCAAAAGTTCTCAAGGCCTACATAAGTAAAGGCTCGCCTTTATAAAAGCCAATGAGTGTTGCGGTACGGCAGTCTTGGTTGTAGCTTCAAAGTTGGCATATTATTGATGAGATTAGATTTAAAGTGATATCTAGCATCCACACACACATTCACGCCCATACACACGTATGCATGCATGTATTTAATAGTAAAAACTTATTTAAATACGGTTTTAGGAGTGTTACTCGAATCGCCGACGTTAACGTGTTTAATGTACTTAAAATAGTCCGTCCCAAAATGGAAACTACCGCAAAATAAAGTTATCTTAATTCGAATAAAGCATTTACCATTGGAATCGTTTATTAATGTTACATGGATTAATTTGCATGAAAACGATCTAAATAATTTTGGAGCTTGGACTGGTAATTATGTTTTAGAAAAGCCAATAACAATCAGATATGTAACGGTAAAATAAATATATCATGTTCAAATTTCTAAATGAATTCATGTCTATCGGTTAATTCGTTAAGTTGCATAATGAGATTTTTCTGTGTGCAAGTATTTTAAATTTAAGAGTAACGGCTGTCTAAAAGTTAATATAATTTAACTTTAAAGGGTTGGTAAACCCACGATACGGGGTTGTGCCATTATATAAAGCGCCAATTAAACCTAGCTGAATTCAGATAAGTTTTTGGGGTTCAGAAACTATCCTTTTTTTACGAAAAATATTACAACATAGTATAAACTACACAAATTAACATATCTGGATTAATTTACTTATCCCTTATAAATGTAGACAAAGCATTCAAACAAACCCAGCATCTTGAGGTTATATTAATTTGGACTTTATAAATATTCGCAATAGTTCAATAATTAATACATTATACTTATGAAAATAACCCACTATATGCTATGTAACGTACTTCATTCGAATTCAGCAAATACAGAATGCATTATAAATAAATTAGACCTATTCTGGTTTTAAACCTTATTACTTCACTTAGTTAACAGCGCCATCTTCGGCTAAACTGGTAAACAATTTCCATAAAAGTAGGGTATAATTAATGTAATATTTAAATAAAATCAATTCAGTACAACACGATTATCGTGATGAATATTTTTAAGATTTTTTAACACAGGACGATCATCTAGCAACAGGACTACCCAACGAATGCCTGCTTGTTTCCCTTAGATATAGCAACAAGAATAAGGTTAGTGAATTGTAACTTTGATTTTAAGCGGCATTTGCTGTTTGTTACGCCATTCTTGAGAAATAAACAAGCCTTCGTTAGAAAGTAGAAAGTTTTCTGAGTGTGATGGTGAATTTACATTTTGCTTATTTTTATTTCAAAAAAAGTTATTTACCAAACGGAAAACCTTTTCTTTCATGGATTTTATGCAAACAATCATACATCCAATTGCACTCTTAATCTTATCTTATTCCTCTAAAAACAATATCGTATATTTTTTGCACAGCAAGAAAATAAAGTCCCAATATATTGGCATGGTCACATACTAAGGAACGTTTGTTAGCATAAAACTTGTGTAATTATTTTTCACTCCATAAAATTTATTCAAAGTTTATACGTACTCACATACTAACGAGAGGCCGTTTAATTGCTTTTTATGTGCTTATTCTTCATCGTTAATAGTAAGTTCAGAATCCATATGCCGTTACATTTTGACGAATTGCTATTCTTGTGCTCCTATCGCATCACAAAAGTCTTTTACAATCACATACAGTCGTGTACTAAGGCTTGTACATTTGCATGCAATTCGTGCGATTATGCCGCATTACGAAAAGATAATTTACAAACACATATGAGCAATTTGTGCGATTATGCCGCAAAACAGATAATAACCTTAACAAAACATATGCACTCGCATATCAACGAACGTAATTCATTCGCATGTAATTTGTGCAATTATGCTGCATCACGAAAAAATAATTTACGAACAACATGAAGTAGCATATTAAGGAAGCTTCATCCGTATGCAACTTGTGTAATTACACCGCGTCACTGAAAGGTAATTTACAAGCAGATGTAGGTTGCATACTAATGAACGTTACTTCACAAGCAATGTGTCTGATTATACCGCATCCCTTTTGAAAAACATATTCAGTTGCATCCACACGAACGTCTATGCGCATAAAATTTGTGTGATTATGTTGCAGCACAAAAATGTATTTTAAACACAAATATGCAGTCGCATACTAACGACGTACATTCGCGTGCAATTTGCGTGGTTATATCGAATCACAGAGAAGTGCTTTAAAAACAAATATGCAGTCGTATACTAACGAACGCTCGTTCGTATGCAATTTATGTCAGCATGCTGCATCACGGAAAGGTAATTTACAGTCACATATGCACTCGCATACTAACAAACGATCATTCCAGTGCAATTTGTGTGATTATGCCGCATTACAAAAAAGTACTTTAAAAAGACATTTTCAGTCGCATACCAACGAACGTTCATTTATATGCAATTTATGTACTTATGCTGCATCACAGAAACATAATTTACAAACACATATGAACTTACACACCAACGAACAACTATACGAATGCAATTTGTGTAATTATACCACAGTACACAGAAGTACTTTAGAAAGGCATATGCGGTCGTATAGTAACGAACTTCCATTTGTTTGCAATTTATGTGATTATACCGGATTAGAAAAACGTAATTTACAAGCACATATAAAATTGCATACTAACAAACGTCTATTCGCATGCAATTTGTGTAATTATGCTGCATCACAAAAAAGTCATTTAAAAACACATATAAATTGGCATACTAACGAACGTCCATTCGCATGCAATTTGTGTAGTTATGCCGCATCACGAAGAAGTACCTTAAAAAATCATATGTATTCGCATACTAACGAACGTCAATTCCCGTGCAATTTGTGTGACTATGCTACATCACAAAGAAGTACTTTAAAAACACACATGCAGTCGCATACCAACGAACGTCCATTCGTATGCAATTTGTGTGAGTATGCCGCATCACTGAAAGGTAATTTAAAAAGACATATAAAGTTGCATACTAATGAACGTCTATTCGCGTGCGCTATATGTGATTATGCTGCATCACAGAGAAGTACTTTAACAACGCATATGCGTTTGCATACTAACGAACGTCCATTCGCATGCAATTTGTGTGGTTATGCTGCTTCACAAAGAAGCACTTTAAAAACACATATGCAGTCGCATACCAACGAACGTCCATTTGCATGCAATGTGTGTGGTTATGCCGCATCACGAAAGCATACTTTAAAAACACATATGCAGTCGCATACCAACGAACGCCCATTCGCATGCAATTTGTGTGAGTATGCCGCATCACTGAAAGGTAATTTACAAAGACATATAAAATTGCATACTCACGAACGTCTATTCTAATGCGTTATGTGTGATTAGCCGCATCACGGAAAAGTACTTCAACAACGCATATGCGTTTGTACAATAACGAACATCCATTTGCATGCAATTTGTGTGGTTATCCCGCTTCACAAATGAGTGTTTTACAAACACATATAAAGTTGCATACTAACGAACGACCATTGTCTTGCAATTTGTGTAATTATACCGCGTTACGCAGAAGTGTTTTAAAAACATATGCAGTCGCATACTAAAGAGCGTTCATTCTCATGCAATTTGTGTAATTATGCCGCAAGTTGCCTACTAACAAACAGTCATTCGCATGCAATTTGTGTGATTATGCTGCTTTACACAGAAGTGCTCTAGAAAGGCATATATATAACGAACGTCCATTTGTTTGCAATTTATGTACTTATGCCGCATTACGGAAAGATAATTTGCAAACATATGAAACTATATACTAACGAATGTTCGTTCTCACGATTCCCGCGCCATATTATTGCGCAATTGTAAATATAACGTACAATTACGCGGCAAATTATATCAAATAGCAAACACGTTTAAAGGTGACACAATGATCAAATTTACAATATATTATATTATATCATAGGGCCGTCTCGTGTGGATCACATCACGCCATTGTTGAGTCCAAATTCTAGTCGTCCATCCTCTATAGCTCGTACGTAGGTAGGACGAGAAGGATAACCAGGTAGAACGAACACGAAGATAAGGTAAAAGGGAACCTACATCCTAAAAAAGAGAAAAGACAGACACCACGACAGAGGTAGGTGTTACCGGCTTTCGGGCTCGTAGTCTAATAATGTCTCATCACACCGCGCGCACTTGCGCCGTTCACTCCGCGCCTGCGCAATCTTTTGCGCAAACGCAACTGTCCTAAATGACGGAAATTGACAAGTTTATTTTAAAAATATTCGCAGGAACTACATTATAATTTATACTTAATCTAAATGTGATACATAACCGATTTTCGGCATGTAACATCGTATGCTATTAGTGTGATTATGCTGCATCACAGGAAGGAATTTTAAAAACACATGCTGTCGCGTAGGGGAAACTGTTGTTCCTTGGATCACTATCTATACACTCAGTGCTTCCAAATCAATTATTTTAATTCTTAAATTGGTTTAATTGTTGCCGTATTATCGGCACTTATCTTGAAACTTTGAGATATTTCCAACCTCATTGTATTTAGAACCCAGTAAACTTTAAGGTTTTTAAAAAAAGTTTATATTGTTTCAAAGTACAAAAATTTTCATGTACCTTGAAAGAATATAAAAAATAGTAGTTTTAAAATAACTTTTTATTTAATTTCAGTTTATTGTACATTATACTTCGAATAGAAAAATTAAAAGTATTAAGATGTGTTGTCCTTGTCGTGCCAGATATCGCAGGCGTGAATTTCATAACATCTTTCACATCTCGATTGCTACTGTGTCAGGAACAGGTGGATAATAGAACTTTTGTCCTAATTTTTCACGTAAAAAGCTGATGAAAAATTCAGATGGAAAAATTAAATCCAAAACACAACCCACAGAGTAACCATTTCCTTTCTTGCCAGTAAAAACGACAAGAAGATAATCGCCAACTGCAATTTCGTTTGCTTTTAGAGATTCTCTGTTTTCGTCAGTGTGTTACATGCCAAATCGGCATGCAACAGTTAGTATAATGTATAATGAAATTCTCGCGAATATTTTTAAATAAACTTGTCCATTTCCGTCATTCCGGACAGTTGCGTTTGCGCAAAAGAATGCGCAGGTGCGGGTAGTGTCTGAAGCGGCCATTAAGCTACGAGACCTGAAACCAAGAACATCTATCTGTGTGGTGTGCCTTTTCTTTTTAGGTGGTAGGTTCCTTACCTTACCTTTGTGTAACTCTACATGGTTGTTCCTTATCGTTCCCCTACGAGCATATAATTTAGGTTGGACGGATGAATTTAGAGTCAACATGGCGTGATGTGACCCACAGACGTAATGGACTGTGGGATTTGGCTGCAAGGTGCGATTTAAGTGAGTAAATTGCTTTTATTTACATTGTGCATGAAAATTTGACCATTGCATCAACTTTAAACGCTTTAGGTATTTTATACAAAATGGCGCGTAATTATACGTTATATTAAAAAATTGCGCAATAGTATCTCTATGCGAGAAAGCGTAACAATTTTGAAGGAGAGATACCATCAGATTCGAGCATTTTATCTATTTTGGAATGTAAATGTTTTTGTAATACAGGCGATAACGGATATTGACGTTGCTTAAAAGGAAGAGCATCACCCGTAGAAATAATGTGTTGCGGTAGTAACGCAACCAAGTTCAGAGGAATTTAATTTACGAAATTTGTCAATGGTAGAGTTAAGAATTGCATTTTAGGAATCGGTAAGAGAAATTTTATTAGATATGCCAGCCGACGCACAAGAATTTGTTTTGAGGGAAGCTTGACAAGAAAAGTCTTGAAAATATAAACATAAATTAAAAAGTTTGCAAAAATCCACGCCAAATAGAAATGGATAAACTAGTGTAGGTACAATCAAAAATGGAACATCATGTTCAAGTGACTCTATTCGGATTTTTAGTTTAAGGGACAAGTTACATATATTTTATTATCGTCAGCTAAATTTATAGAGGTTTTTTACGGAATAACCTGAAATTTAATGTTTTGTTCAGATAATTGCTGTAAGCCTTCGTTATTTATAAGAGAACATGATGAACCCGTGTCCAAAAAAACAATTACATTTAGGGAACCAATAGAGATAGGTAAATGGGGGCGATTATCTAGAAGTTTTTTAACAAGTTGTAAGGCATTATAATTTGAATAAGGGCCGCTATACTTGCGGCCACGTCCCCAATGCTCCACCCGAAGGTACTGCATTGAATAAGTTGTAAGGCAGCAGAATTTTTATGATAAAAGGAGTTAACTGTTTTCAGCCAATTTGACCATTCGGCCGGGGTAGTACGACATACTTCAGATAAAGAAGGCAAGTTCTTATGTGAGTTTAAGGTAGCGGTATTATTATTATTAGATATATTAGACAAAGCTTTAATATTGGAAGTAATTTTATGTTTTAAATCCATTGGCGTCTGGGTGCGTTGAATAGTTGGCGTTGAGGACGATTTTGATTCCTTGAGATATTCACGTCCCGAGTAGGAATATCTCTGCGGAAGTTTTCCGATAAGTTAGGGTTACAATTTGTACATCTAGATTTGTAGGTGTTGTTTCGACCACAGCCATAGCAAAAAAGATTTTTCGGGTATGTGCAAACATTATAAGTATGTCTGCTTTTCTTACAATTCCAACAGGTAAGTGAGTTAGTTGAAGGGGAAGCAGGAAGAGTAATAATATATACTTTACGAGAGGGTACAGACTGACATGCTAGGTCTGGTTCTAATAAACCAGATTGTTTTTCTGGGGGAGGACGGTATTTGTCTACACGTAGTTTCACTTCTTGAAGCGAGCGACATAAATCTTTAAACTGAGGTAAAGAGGAGATGTGTTGTAAAGTAAACGTTCGGAAAAATATGGATTTAGGTTTCTTACAAGTTGATCAATTATTTCAATTTCAGATGGTTTTTTTTATTTAATCTGCTATATAAAGCTTCCATTGAGATAATAAAAGAGATTACGTTTTCATTAGGCCCCTGGGTACGATTTTTTATTTCATTTCAGAGATCGGTTATATAACCATGAGGTAGAAATCGTGTTTTGAACAAGTAACTAATTCTTCCCAGGTAGAAATCTGGTTTCGTATGTTTATAGCAGGCAAATTATTTTCTGGCTCTGCCTTGATTTGGTCTATACCAAATCAAGGCAGAGCCGGAAAATAATTCGCCTGCTGAGAGAAATAATTCTTGGTCTGTACGGTTACGAGAAATTTTAAAATCATATGCTCTGTCTAGGAATGACCTTAAAGAAATTTGGGAGTTAAAGCCTGAGAAGGATATACTCCATTTATACACAGGTATAGATTTTAAAGATGAGATAGCAGAATTGGAAATCGTTAGGTTAGAAGAAGCAGAAGGCAAATTTACGTCGGAATATAAGTTAAGTTTTTCGAGAACAATTCCTTCAAGTAAGAGAACGTTAAATAAGAAAGTTTACTTAGTTTCATTAGCTAGTTCATCTTTTAGTAACGATAATAAATCTATGCGCTGCTTTAAATGCATTATACGCGATCTAATGCGCTTTGTTTTCTGGACTATATTATTAATATCATCTGGAGGTTGTTTGATTTTAAAGGCATTTTGAGATAGATCGGACGTTAATGTACGAGAAAATAAATGTCGATCAGATTTTTGAGCTAATATGGCTTTTAACTGCAACATTGAAATTCCCATTGGCATCAACTATTTGCGAATCATCCATAGGAAATCACCCAGCGTTTTGTAAATGTTTACTTTGATTGCTATTATATGAAACATATCCCTTCATTATAGACGTTAATCCAGGATTCCGAACACGATCTACAATGATACCACCAATCTCATATCTAATTTCATCAAAAAGCAGCAAAATTCCATTATTTACAAACTTTGCTGTCTGAGACGGCGTTCCATCTGTTCTAATTAATTTGCCTTCTATGTACAGCATACTCTTCGATGGTATGGTGTATACATCTTGTTGTTGTATAGGAATTCGAATTTCATCATTATTGTTTAAAGATGTGTTAGCATAAGGCTTGGCTTGTTGGGATCAAGGAGATGATATAAATATGCTAATTACAGGGAAGGACCAATTGCTTTTTGTAGCAATACCGATTGGCGGTGGAGCGGTTATGTAATAATTAAAAACAACTACACCAAACTACTTAATAAAGGGTATAAATACCTTTTATCCTGTGCCGCTGTGGGCAATAACGTTCACACACAAAAGCTTTCGACGGACAACCAGTAACACGCACGATTTGGTGTCGGTGTCGCTTTCAAAAAGCTCTCACACGACCGTCCTTTGCAAGGGTTCGAATGCGACTGTCTTCACGCACTTTCGCTGCCGGTATAAAATGTTTCACTAAACTGTAGGGTGAACGCACTGATGGTATTTATTGTCACAAATACCGAATTGTTCGATGACGACGTAACATACCGCCCACCAAATTCATAGAATTTTGAAAAGGAGGGAAGTAGGTTGGGTGAAGGAAATCACATGGGATTTGACCTTGCTAGGAAAACAGGTAACGAAAGATAGGGTAGTACACTACAGCGAGCGATATTACCAACTATGCAAAAAAATAAAAATATATATGTAAATAAGCAAATATTTAAAAATAATATACTACTATACATGTAAGAAATGTGTATATACATCTAAACATAAAAATAAAATTAAAATACCGGTAGCGGCGCTAGTTTGACCAAAGGTCGTTTTAGTGTGCCATGTGCCGTTTTGATTTCAGCGACACGTATAATACCGTCCGCACCGGGAAAAGTATTAGTAATACGACCAAACTTCCATTGAAGTGGAGAAAGCTGGTCGTCCTTGATGTGGACAATAGTGTCCTTTTCGACTTGTCGGACACCTACCTTAGAGTGCCATTTAACCTTTTGATTCAGAGTATGTAAGTACTCATGGCTCCAGCGAGCCCAAAAATCTTGGTGGAGTTTTTGCAGGAGTTTCCACCTGCTCTTTAATGGTAAAACGTTGGTTGAATGGTCCTCATCTGGTGGTGCAGAGAGAGGCTTTATAGTTAGGAAATGACCTGGTGTTAAGCAACGCAAGTCATTTGGATCCGAACTCAAAGCGCAGAGTGGCCTTGAATTTAGAACAGATTCAATTTGAGTAAGAACTGTGTAAAGTACCTCAAAGGTAAGTTTTTGTTCGCCGATTACGCGAGCTAGGTGTGTCTTTACCGACTTAACACCGCTTTCCCACAAGCCACCGAAGTGAAGGGCGCTAGGTGGATTAAACGACCACTTTATCTTTTCTGAGGTTACTGCACTATGCAGATAACTCATAAGCTGACGATAGGCACCTACAAAATTAGTACCGCAATCGCTAAATATCTGAGAACAGCGTCCTCGACGTGCTATAAATCGTCGCAAAGCGGCAAGAAACGCGTCTGCCGACAAATCCGACACAAGTTCAATATGTGCTGCCTTAGTGGCAAAACAAACAAAAATACAAATATAGGCCTTAAGAGTTTTAGAGCCTCGCAGGCGGTTAGCCTTTATTAAAAGAGGGCCAGCAAAATCAACACCAACAATACTGAACGGTTTGATTTGGGTAATACGTGCTGCCGGTAGGTCTCCCATAGGAGGAGTTACCAGGACCGGTTTGGTACGAAAACATCTATGACAGGATGATAAATAACTTCGGATTGAATTTTTAATGGAAAGGATCCAGAAATTCTGTTGGATAAGATACGCTGTGGTATTAACACCGGGATGGCAATACCTTTCATGAGTTGACCGAATGATAAGTTCGGTTAATCGGTGCCGCTGAGGCAATAACGCAGGAAACTTTTCGAAATAGGAAAGCGAAGAATGTGTCAAGCGCCCACCTACTCTTAAGATGTTTTGTGGATCAACAAATGGAGAAAGTTTTCGCAAGCTTTTAGGTAATTTACGGTTTGCCTTGATCGAAGCTATTTCCTTTGAAAATGTAACATTTTGTACATGCCGGACGATAATCATGAGAGCATTGTGTAATTCAATGTCTGTTAAGGGACCCGCATGACGTTGAGCCATGGGTTTATAAAATCTATAAATGTAAGCCACGATGCCTTGGATTTTATATAACGATGAAAAGCGACTTAGTAAAATGTCAATGACGTTTGGATCTGTTTGAGCGACAAATGTTAGGATCTTCTTTTCCGTAGTTACCTCAGCAATTGAGGTTGACAATGTTGGTTGAGGCGGCCACGAGTCACTAGGGTAGTGAAGCCATTCAGGCCCCGCCCACCATAGCGAACATGAAATAACCGCGCTTGGCATTAATCCCCGAGATGCAGGATCAGCCGGATTATGCGAAGATTTAATATAAAACCATCGGCTAGGTGCAATGATTTCTTGAATGTGGCTAACACGGTTTGCCACAAAAGTTTTCCAACGAAAAGGTGGAGAACGTATCTAAGTGAGAGCGACCGTAGAATCACTCCACGCTGAAACATCGGAGATGTCAATCAAGCCTTGATAAGAACGAATGGTAAAAGAAAGTAACCCGGTTAATAAAACGGCGGCACATAATTCCAAACGTGGAATTGAAATGCGCTTAATTGGAGCTACTTTTGTTTTAGCGGTTACAAATTGTACAGTTATTTCTCCAGTAGTTTGATTTATGAACTGGAAATACACTACCGCTGCATACCCTACCTCGCTAGCATCGCAAAACCCATGCAAATGACAAGTAAAAGGATCCGAAGGGGGTAAACAACGTGGTAACTTTAATGACGATAATAACGGCAACTCTTCTTGATACTGCTGCCATTGAGACGAAATGTCTGCTGGTGGGATGTCATCCCAATTCAAACCTAACATCCACAGATGCTGGATTAGGCGTTTTGCAAAAAGTGTTAGTGGGGCTAAAAACCCTAATGGATCATATATTCTGGCAACTTGTGAAAGTATGTTGCGCTTTGTACATATTGGGTTTAATGGTTTAACCCGAAATGAGAAAATATCTTCTGTAGGTGACCATTGAAGACCTAATATTTTTATTGATTCGTCAGAATCGAAATCGAGAGAAGTATATTGGCAAAATCTGACGGAATGCCTTCCAAAATAGAAACTGAATTGGAACTCCATTTTCTAAGTTCAAAACCAGCCAAATGTAAAAGTCGGATGAGTTGATCTTTAATTTCGCGGGCCGATTGTATAGAATCTCCACCGGCGACGAAATCGTCAATATATAGATTTGACCGTATAGCCTCAGCGGCTAACGGAAACCTTTTGCCTTCGTCAATGGCTAATTGCTGAAGAGTTTTAATGCTAGATAAGGCGATGACTTAATACCATAGGTCACTGTATTAAGCTGATAAGTCTGAATGGGTTCTTCTGCGGAGAACCGCCAAACAATTAATTGAAACCTTCGATGTTCTTTGGTAACCAAAATTTGTCGATACATTTGGCGAACATCACAAGTAAAAACGAAACGATGAGAGCGAAATTTAAGTAAGATTGACGAAATGTCATTTTGGAGACTAGGTCCAGCCAATTGAGTGTCATTAAGTGACACGTTGTTTTTAGCCTTTGCAGAGGCGTCAAAAACCACACGAATTTTAGAAGTATGACCTTCTTCTTTAAACACAGGGTGATGGGGTAAAAAATAATTATTGTTCCCAACGGGCGGAGAATCGAGTAATGCCATATGACCCGCATCAAGATAGTCCTGCATGAAATTGTTGTATTGGGCGCGTAGCTCCGGTTGAGCATGCAATTTGCGCTCCAACGAGAATAGTCTTTTTTTAGCCATCTCAAAGCAATTATCAAAAACGGGCAAAGTATCGTTGAACGGTAACGCAACAATAAAACGACCGCTAGGGTCACGAGAAAACGTGTTTTCAAAAATCAAATCTGCCTTTTATTCTTCTGGAGAAGTACAAGGCTTGGATGGCAATTCTTCTATCTCCCAAAACCGCCTTAGGGTCTGGTCGATAGGATCTTCTACAGAAGTAAAAAATGCTTGGACAGTATCAGACTGCAAGCTTTTTGTGGGACCAATAATAGTCCAACCAAAATTGTATTTATGGCGGCAGGCTGAAGAAACTTGCCATGTATAACACCGCCATTGATGATGAACGGATAAACATCTGCTCCAAGGAGCATGTCAATAGTTCCTGGAGATTTCCAGGTCGGGTCTGCAAGGTGCAGGCCGCATAAGTGTTCCCAATTATTAGGAACTTCAACGCTAGGTAATTTGCCAGATATTGAGGAAAGCACAAAAGTTGTGACTTCTAGAGATTTTTCAGAGTTTAAAATAGAGCGAATGGTGCAGCTAACGGCACCCCTATTGACTGCTGAAGTTGTCTGCCCAAGTCCATAAATCGTAACTTGAGAACGTATGCGTGGAAGCCAAAGTTTGCTCACGCAATCGTCTCGAATAAAGCTAGCTTGAGAGCCAGGGTCTAAGAGTATCCTGATCTGTTTGTATCTACCAGACCGGTCTTGAACTTCCACAACAGCAGTGGAGAGTAAGACAGTAACCCCAAGATTTGAATTCGTCTGTGAAGACAAAACATTTGCCGGAATAGGAGAGGCTGACTGCGTCCTATTGGCATTTTTATGCATAGGTGTAGCGGTCGGTTCAGCTGAACGGCTAGAAGCAGGTTGCGGTTCAAAATGTAGCAAGGTATGATGCGGCTTGGCGCAAGTTCGACAGGAATTATAAGATTTGCATTGCATGGACGCATGGTCTGTTCGTAAGCAATTTAAACAAAGGCGTAAGCGTTTGACAATGTCGAAACGTTCCGTCGGAGTTTTCTTTAGAAACGATTGACATCTGTAAATTAAGTGATTGCCTTTGCAAGAAGGACAATGGTGCGAAAATGAATTCTTTGAGTCACTGGAGCTACTTGGTGTGTCCAGTGAAACTACGTTAGAAGAAACTCTTGGTTTAAATTGAAACGCTGAGGATTTCTTAGGCACTGATGTGTGAGATGTATGGACAGTCGTCGAATAAGAAACAGGTGCGGTTGAAGAAAAGGTTTCCAACGCTGCACATTGTTGAGTTAAAAAATATCTCAAATCATCGAAATTAGGTATTTGCTTCGGATCCGATTGGAGTTCGAAGCGCTTTCTAGTGAACGGATCGAGCTTTTCTAAAAGACAATCGACCAGAATAAAGTTCCAATGTTCCGTGGGAAACTTTAAGTTAGTTAGAACAGCAAGGTTCTCTGAAAAACAATCAATAAGTGCCCTAAGTTTCTTAGGGTCTTCTGATTTTAAAGGTGGAAAGTCTTTCATAGCTTTCCAATGCAAAGTTGCCAATAAACGCGGGTTGCTAAATCGCTCACGTAAAGCGTTATAGGAAATAATAAAGTTATCTCCCGAAATGGGTACCGATTTAATGATTCTCAAAGACTCCCCGGTACAGCAACTGATAAGATAATTTAGCTTTTCGATATTGGACAGCGACGCGTTATTATAGACCAGACTGTCAAATAAATCGATGAAAGATGGCAAATCAGTTACCTCATTATTAAAAAGTGGGAGCTTTAACGGTACCAATTTTGATCCCGAGCTGCTTGGAGCATTTTCCGTAATTTGTGGTGCTTTCATTTCTTGCATCGTTTCGAGATGCAGGAGTATGCAATAATAAGCGGAATCTACTTCCTTCCGTAAGGCGTTGTAATTTAATAATTCTGCCTCGTCACAGAGGCTAAGACAGCAACTAAAATTGTATTGAAATCTCTGTAAAGGTCATTTACTCCCCTTGTTTGAATAAGGAACAACGTTTTTAAAGTTGGGTCACTTTGTATAGCGTTACTAAGCTCAAACATTTCTATAATACGTGTTTTCAGTAATTATAGTTCTACTACATGTGCCTTCTTCGGAGCCATAGTGACTGTTATTTTGAAAGATCTACAATAAAAATGCTGTAAAAACGGTAAAGCTCAAATGTGCACTGAGAGATATTAAAATATTATGAGTTATTCAAGGCACGAAAAGGTAAGACAGCGTATAAACCAATAAATCACGTTTTATGACTATTAGCCTGCAATGTGGTCTTAAAACGAGACGTCAAAAACCTACCGGTTTGTCAAACAAAGCCTAAAGATAAGATTTACAGCTTACAACCCGGGCGGCCTTTACCCTCAAAGCTCACAGGAACGTTTAAACATGTGGCTTAACATATTTGCCGAAAGATGCAGCTTCTGCAACTTTATTACTCTGCAGATGTATTAAATATTTTAGGTTTACAAACCGAGCGGGTTTGTGTGTAATACAACAACGTGCAATGGCTTTTAAATGCAAATTAACAAATTTTATATTAAGGATTTGTTTGTAATTAAAACGCTTGCTGGTTTTAATTACGGCGAAATCACTTAATTTAGTCTAACGAAAATATGTAGCTAATATTGTACATATTTTAACCCGCTAAATATGGAGCTTGAACACAAATTTAAAGCTAAAATAATTACTTAAAAGCTCGCTGGTGTGCAAAATGATATTTAATTTAGGACATGCGTATACCATAGGACTGGTGAATCCGGCTCGAAGGACCAATGGCTTGTTGGGATTAAGGAGATGATATAAATATGCTAATTACAGGGAAGGACCAATTGCTTTTTGTAGCAATACCGATTGGCGGTGGAGCGGTTATGTAATAATTAAAAACAACTACACCAAACTACTTAATAAAGGGTATAAATACCTTTTATCCTGTGCCGCTGTGGGCAATAACGTTCACACACAAAAGCTTTCGACTGACAACCAGTAACACGCACGATTTGGTGTCGGTGTCGCTTTCAAAAAGCTCTCACACGACCGTCCTTTGCAAGGGTTCGAATGCGACTGTCTTCACGCACTTTCGCTGCCGGTATAAAATGTTTCACTAAACTGTAGGGTGAACGCACTGATGGTATTTATTGTCACAAATACCGAATTGTTCGATGACGACGTAACAAGGCTGATGAGTATGTTTTTCAATATTAACAATTGCATTGTCGAAGTAAACTTTTTCACGTACGTTCAGTATTTCTCTATTCATTCTACTTTTTAATTAAATAAATGCAGTCCTAACGATTGTAGAAACTGCCGGTTTTGTGTTTTTAGCGGTCTTGAAACAATCAATCGAGTGTCGATTGCTTTGAAATTTCCAGCATTTATAGCAATTCTTGACATGTTGCGTGCATTATACTTAATACCCATGGCTATTGCAGATTTTTTTTAAATGCAACCTTACAGTTAGCAGTTCTCCTCTGAAATTAACTAAATTTCCATCTTGATCTAACACTTTAACTATTATTTCATTTATTATACGTGACCTGATTGGTAGATATATAATCGTAGGTGGACACTCGACAATTTTAAAACCTGCAGGTACTTGAGGAAAAAATTCGTGTATTACATGGGCTGGTTTACTATTTAAATAGGATCACTTGCAATATTACAATCTATTAAAACTGCATTCACTTTACAAATGTTGATCGCGTAGTCTGCTTGATGCGTGACAAATGCTAGCAATTTTCGCGGATTGAAACCAAGTAGAGAACCAATTGAATCCTTTTTGGTAAAATCCACATCTAGACTACATTTAATACTACATTTAAGTGTATTATTGTCAGCTGTAATTTCTATATACACTGGCGTCTTTCTAGCGCTTCGTGATTGTTCCATACGACCACGCCATCTTTTATCACCTAAAGCTTTTTGAAGATATTTATTAATTTCTCTAATCTCATAAGCACCTTCAGGTATTTCTATGAATTCCCCGTTAGATCCATAATAAAATTTATTATTTATTTCTTTTTCTATGTTTGGAATTGTGTTATAAGACTCAAAATTTGTTAATCCTAATACGTACTCCGAATCATTATCCAAGTTTATAGGCGGATTAAAATTGCTTGTTAAAACTGAAGTGTTTCCCGTTAGAGTAAAAGTGTGCGACATAACAACTTAGAAACTACTTAGAAATTGTAAGCATAAATGACCGCAAAACACAGTACCGTACGATTGTTCTTGGTTAATGTTATAAAGAATTTTACATTTACCCCCGCTATTCAAATAACTTATCAACTCTGTTGGCGGTTGCAGGTTTCCGTAGCTGTCATAGTAAATAGCGCTACTACCGTACTTTTTGTAAGAGGTCCAATGCGTGCCTAAACCTTCTATTCCTTCTAAATTAATTATACCACATTTTTTTAAATTAACTTTCTTGTGAAGATTATTTCTCATGAACACTCCACGGAAATATGGTACTTCTAATTGCTTAACAAACTCTATTAATTCTACATTGCTTAGTGCTCGATTAGGTAAAATCAAGTTGCGTTCCTTTGAGGTTTTGCAGGGGCTAAAGAAAGACCAAAACCTTTTTTATAAGGTTTGATGTACATGCCGTTTCCGACTGCAATGTCCTCCATTGCCTTGTTATGACGTTGTTTTTCCGCTAGTTGTTCCTTAGCTATTTTAGTATCTGAAACTGCTTTTGCAACAGCAGCTGCACCTCCAGTAAGAGTACCAAGAGCGCTTAGGCCTGCAAAAATTGGTATTAGTGGTAGAAAACCTCCTGTTTTAGGAATTGATATAATACGAGCTGATTTAATATGCTTCTTTTGTTTTGCTGTATTGGCTGCCTTAATTGCTATGTTGATTGCATCCATAATATTAGATCCTTTAGCCTTTTTTAAAGCTGTACGTGCTTTTAATACCTAGCGTACTTCTTATTTTACGTTTCTTTATCAGTTTTCTTATTTTATTGATATTTTTTGTTCTCAGTGATGCACAGGCACCCATACCAAGTTTTACTTTAGCTTTCATTGCGGTAGCTACTCCAAATGCTGCAACTTTTTCACCTAAAGACGAGTCACCAGAATTTAGTCTTTCTGTAGCTAACTGAGCTAACTTCGAATCTGCTTGATGGCGTTTAGATAGATCCTTTTCTTTGGAGTATGCAATATCGTGCTCCTTACAAGCCTCGTCTAACTTGTTTATTCCCTTGTCTCCCCGAGCTAACCGTTCGATTAGTTTTGTACCCGGACCGCAAAATTTGTAACCCGGAATATGCGCTTCAAATGGTAAATTGTTAATTACAGTATTTAATAGTCCGTTCCCAGTAGTTTTAGAATTATTATATGTAATCATTAGCGGACAACTATCCACTCAAGCTGTGCAGTAAATAAATAAAATATTATGAATTAATGATTCTTTATATACTCGCCGTTTCTTATATATATAATTCCATTTTTTTTACAAATCGAATTTAGTACTTGCAAACATGCGTGTTGTGAAACAATCAACACCTTTAACCATAAACAATAATGACATTGGCGTGCAATCCTTAGCTAAAAAGAAAAAACATAGCGTTCTTCTGCCTTCATCTATTCGATGTCTAATTGTTGGTCCATCAAATTGCGGTAAAACCAACGTTATGATTGGGCTGATAGAACATCCTAATGGTTTAAAGTTTGAAAACGTATATGTTTATTCTAAATCACTTTATCAACCAAAGTATCAATACCTTGAAAGTCTACTGCAACCAAAAAAGGGATCAAACATTATACATTTTCCAGTTCTGATAATATTATATCACCATCTGATGCTTGAAATAATTCTATATTTGTTTTTGATGATGTAGCTTGCGATAAACAAGGTATCATTAGGGAATACTTTAGTATGGGGCGTCATAAACAAGTAGACAGTTTTTACCTTTGTCAAAGTTATACTCGTATACCTAAGCACTTACTACGTGATAATGCTAATCTTTTAGTTTTATTTAAACAAGATGATTTAAACTTAAAACACATATATGACGATCACGTCAATACTGACATGAAGTATGATAAATTCCGTGAAATATGTGCTGCTTGTTGGCAAGACAAATACGGTTTCTTAGTTGTAGACAAAGATAGTGATCCAGATCAGGGAAGGTACCGAATAGGTTTTGATCACTTCATACATATTTAAACCTTGAGAGACGCAAGTATCGTTAGTATCGAAAAATTTTTTTTAGTTAGTATGCGATCGACAATGTGTTTGTAAATTACTTATATATGGTGAGGTAAAATCACACAAATTGCATGCGAATGAACGTTCGTTAGTATGCGACCGTAAATGTGTTTTTAAATTACTTTTTTATAATGCGGTATAATTACACAAACTGCATGCGAGTGGACGTTTATTAGTACACGACCAAAAATGTTTTTGTAAATTACTTTTACGTGATGCGGTATAATCACATGCATGATGCGACCGAAAATGTACTTGTAAATAACTTTTTTGCGCTGCAGTATAATTACACGAATTACATGCGAATGCACGTTCGTTAGTATACGACTGAAGATGTACTTGTAAATTACTTTTTGTGATGCGGCATTATTACACAAGTTGCATGCGAATAGACGTTCGTTAATATGCGACCGAAAATGTCTTTTTAAATCACTTTTGTCTGATGTGGTATAATCACATAAAATGCATGCGAATGAACCTTTTGTGTGGGAATTCATCACGTGCCGTATTGGATAATTGTTAAGCGTAATTAACTAAATATCAGTTATGAATACAAGTGTTCTTTGCTTCAATTTATGATTCATAGCAACCCTAAGTGTGTTTACGTTTAAGGCGGTTCTCAATATTTTCTTTTAGGGGAATTTGGAATTTCGCACTAAAAATCTTCAGTTGATTTTCTTGCGTATGTGAATATTTGAGTGTTAAAACGCGAAAGAATTGCATTGCAATACGCATGCGTTGAGCAATTTACAGAATTGAAAAGGATGCTGAATTCTGTACAAACTAGATTGGAAAATTTGGAAACGCGATCTGTTGAACATTCACAGTTGTCTCCTGAATCATTTGAAGCGGTTGTCCGAGAAGCACAAGAACGAATTAAACGTGAAACAACTTAATTATTTATGAATTACCAGAAAATCATACTGAAAGACCAGACGTTGTAGTAGTCAACAACATTTTCCAAGCAACTAGAAATAATATAAATTTGACGTCTCAAAAGATAAGATGACTTGGTGTTCAGAAAGATAATGTAAGAAAAACCTCGTCCACTATATGTTGCAATGGATAGCACTCATCAGGTTTATAATGTTCTTAAAAACAGAGTACTCTTAATATCCTATTCCGATTTTAAACATGTATCAAAGAGAATTAAATGCTAAGTGTAGAAAATCATTCAAAGAAAGAGTCGAAAATGGAGAAACTAATCTCACTATAAAATTTGTCCATGTTATACCTAGTATTGTACAAAAAAAAACTAAATAAATCCTACAGTAAGGTCTTAATGTGTTATTATCAAAATGTTCGAAATATGCGAGGTAAGATTGATGAATTTACAGCTAATATATCTGATTGTGAATATGATTTTGTTGTCACAAGTGAAACATGGTTATTGAACGAAATCAAAAGCAGGGAATTTACTTTCTGTGGTACTTTGTACAAATATATATTGTAATGTTTGAGGTTAGACGCACTAATTTACCACTCATATTAATGAGGTTTCTAATTTGAAACTGATGATAAAGGAGATCGTAGAATTAATTACTTTCTGAATTTATACAGAATGCCATTTCCGTGTGATGGAAGTAGTAGGATATGGGGATCCGAGGACAGCGCCACCGCCACCGCGCCACTAATCGCTTTTTAACGGGTTTTCTCATTAAAAACCCATTAGCACTAATCCCTAACGATGTAATCATTTTTCCTTACGTCATTTCGGCCTTATGGGATCCACCACCGGGGCGTTTTTTCTTAAAGTATGATACATAAGTTTAATCTAGAATTTTCTGGGAATTCGAATCTGCTGGAATTGTTTAAATCACACCACCCTTACAAAGTTTTCTGCGGGATAATTTTAAGAAACTTAATAAAACGCATAGACTAAGTTTAGAAATTTCCTCACTCATTTCCTCCTGCCTTCATAGCTCATCTTTCCAGATAAATCTTTCATGTTTGGTAGCAATTAATTTTAGACTTTTCTCAGCTACCAGAATTTCTAGGAATTTTTCAGATAGCATCATTCCCCAGGGAGCTATTCTCATTTTAAGATTTCTTACCAGCAGGGATTTTTGCCCGTCCTTATAACTTTTTTAGCCATGCGACACATCAAATTAGTCTAGAATTTTACGCAGAATCCGAATGTGTAGATAGATTTTAAATAGGACCACCTCTTATAAATTTTATTTAATCTTCGTTGGTAATTAAACCACTTATAGTTTTTAAAATCATATTTATTTATGTTTCGATCCATGACCTAGGATCGTCGACAACGATCTTAGGTCATGGATCGAAAAGTAAATAAATATGATTTTAAAAACTATAAGTGGTTTAATTCCCAACGATAATTAAGAAAAATGCTAAATAAACCACAACAAACATACAGGAACCCCTTACAAAGTTACACCCCGTTAAAGCCTCGTACCTTTAAATTTTTGGTTTATTTAATTTTAACTCGTTTTTGTTTATTTAATTTTAACTCGATCTTTAAATCCTTTTTGGTCACTCGAACGCGGAATTTCCCGACTACCCCCACCTTAACACAAACCCTCCATTCAAATTTTTAGTTTTACCACTCGTTGTCGGAGCCAACAAAGCAAACCTCTTAGGTCGAAATTGGTTTAATGCATTGGGCCTGTCAATTGCAGGGTTAAGTCAAATTACAAATCCGTCAAAATATGTTTGCGAATACTCGAAAGTATTTGAAACCTCGCTGGAATATTGCAAAGGACCTCAGTAGGGTATTTAGTGACGTTCTGTGACCTCTTTTCCACCCGATTCCCTAATTTCCACACAGATTTACATGTAAATTCCCATAAGGTGGAAATGAGGAGGTGGAGGTGGAGGTGGGACTCCCGCCTTGCTCGTACACCCCCCAACCATTTTGATTACGTCACACCCGCATTCTTTCCACCCGCGAGATAAATCTTTTTCCACACTTCCACCCACGAGATAAATGTACATTGTTTGGTATCAATTAATATAAGATTTTTTTCAGCTACCCGAATCTCTAAGAATTTTTTAGATTGCATCACCCCCCAGTGAGCTACCCTCATTTTAAAATTTTTTACTGCTAACATTCTGAACCAAAATAGTTTTCTTCGTCTAACCAATGCACCTTTCGAGATAAACCTATCTTGTTTGGTATCAATTAATATTAGATTTTTCTCAGCTACCCGAATCTTTAGGAATTTTTTTAGATTGCATCATCCCTCAGGGAGCAACCCACATTTTAAAATTTTCTGCATGCAGCGATTTCTGAGTGTTCTTATAAATTTTTTTAGTCATGCAATACATGAAATTAGTCTAAAATTTTACGCTAAATCCGAATCTACAAACAGATTTGCGTTAGAACCACGCCTTACAAAATTACACACATACCTTCTAGCGAGCATACCGCGACCGTACCACTACTCGCTTTTAATGTCATACCATACTTTCTATCTTGTTTAGCTCATCTTTCGAGATAAACGTACCTTATTTGGTATCAATTAATATTAGATTTTTCTCTGCTACCCGAATCTCTAAGAATTTTTTAGATAGCATTATCCCCCACGGAGCTACCCTGATTTTAAGATTTTTTTTGCTGGTAGCAATTTCTGACCGTCCTTATAAATTTTTTTAGTCATGCAATACATCAAACTGATCTAGAATTTTATGTAGAATCCGAATCTGTAAACAGATTTAAAACAGGACCACCCTTTACCATTTTACACACACCCTCTAAATTATAACTTTCCTGCAGCTAAAAGAAAATCTAAAACCCATTCTTAAAACTTTTTATTACAGACAATTTTTACTAATATAGTTTAAATTTTGTAAACCACATTTCTAAATACATATTCGGCTTATACTTATTAATATTTATTTCTAAATAGAGCACCTTTTCTAAAGACCAACCGGTCCCACATGTTTCAAATTCTTCTGATTTTGTTCTCATTGTTTCGCTTAAGACCTCGTACATATTTTCCAAATTACTAGAAGACGTTATAACGATATTTTTACGTACTTTGCTGCGGACGGATGTATAAGCTTAACCGTGGACGATGTTACACCACGACATTTGTTCTAGTGCCATTTTAGAGCATTTTTCCAGGTATAGGAATCACCGCAAGAGTCGCACTTAAAAACGTTGGCAGGTACCATTTTAGTACAAAACAAAATCCGCACTATAGCACTTTGGTTAAACTTGTAAGCGAACTAACTTATAACTAAAGAGTTTAATCTTGCGCACCTGCTTTATGTACCCTATAGAATGCAAACCAAAGGTTTCCGAAGACACCCGAACGATGTTGAGGATTCAGCGGGGAACTAAATGACGTCATCTTTTGCCAATCCTTGCTGCTCGTCCAGTACATTTAGCGCCAATGCATGCACCCGGTTCGCATTGTCGATACTGCAAATGCAGTTAGTAGAAACATCGGAAACATCTTCCATGTTATACAGATCAACAATCACATCGCGTGTATATTAAAAATCTAAAAGGGTGGTAGTAAACGCACACAAATTGAGTGCAAGTCGTGCGGTAGGAGATGCAGTGCTACTATAAACAATAACTTAATAAAACATTTTAAACCTTTACTAAGGGGATACCAAACTTGTTGCCTACAGAATACTTACTAATAAAGCAATTTAATTTTAAATAACTTCTACGTAATATTTTAGAAAATGGTAGGTTTGGATATTTTCTTTGGAAACAATCGAAGATTGCCGAAGACAATCGAAGGGCGCACAAACGCGGTCACTAAACCAATCAGCATTAATACCGAGTATTCTATGCTTTCGTAGGTTTCTCATTTCCTAGAACCAAATCTTCCGCATAGCGGTTGGTAGCACGTAATGATTTCTAGAACCGGCAAGTACTCGATATCACACAAATAGAGAATTAGATGCTCGATGTCCGTCAACCCCCGATTTCCTCGTAAAGGGCAGAAAAAACTAGGTCAATCATCCATTATACTTCAACTCGCCCCCGTTCTGATAATTACCAAACATTTTTCAAACGACAATGGGCTTACACACTAACACCTAACGTATCTTTCCTATTATTTGTTAAAAAAAACTACCGGTATCGCCATACCCGTATGCAGATGTGTGTAAGCAGATGTTTGTGGATATGTACGAGAATATGTAACCATATACATTAATCACTTTAAGCTATTTTATTTTGTCCAAGAAAACTATAATTTTTCTAAACCACAATTACTAATCGTCTTTATAGGTTTAACATTTCTACCATTTCCCAATGACTGGTGCTACGTACATAGAAACTTTAATTTCTTATTGGAGAGAATTCCTATTCTTCCACGCACTGCTGCGTAGTTGCACGCCAATCCCTTTTGGAGGTATATGCTCGTTATAGGTTGTAACACCCTAGGCTTTACATAACTACACTTCGAGAGACCCCTTTAATCTTTTTAATCGCGTCTTTCTAGTCTATAATACAGTAGGACATAGCCCTACTACCAACAAATTCTAATACTGGACCCCCATTAAATTCGTCTTTAAATTTCCCTACAACTTTTTTGTCGACAAGTGGTATGCTATATTTATTATCTTTGGGGTAATCGCTCTTTTAAGATAAATATATTTTGCTAGCATCAACTAATATTAAATTTTTCTAGGGACCCCAAATCTGTAAATAGATTTTAAATAGGACCACCCCATACAAAGTTATGCCTTTTAAAGACCCAAATCACTAATTTTTGCTCATCTTTATTTAAGTCCATCTTTAGAACCTTTTTTTGCTACGCAAGACATATGCCTTAGCCAACCATCTCCCGAGAATTCTAAAACCGCTGTGTTCCGCGAACACCACGTGGAGATAACACGTATTCTCTGTCAACCAGGATAGAAGCAGGAAGGATTTGGAAGGTGGGCGAAGAACTTAAAAATTATGGAATCTTAAAACTAATATACACAATAGATTTACAAAATCTATACAAATATAAACAACTATCGTATATCCTTATGTCTCCATGCGTAGATTGATATACTTCCAGGAATGACGTTACGCTTGTCATCTTCGCTCGATAAACTAATTTTATTAATAATCTGCGTGTACAAATCGTGTTTTTTACTCCGGATACATACACCGGCAAGTACTAGTTACCAAATAAAGAATTAGATGCTTGGTGACTGTTAACATCCGCTTCCCTCGTGTACTCCCAAACACATCCCAGCCCATGCGCACCCCTTGCCCATGCGCACCCCTACGCGCGCACCCCTGCCCATGCGCACCCCTGCACGTGCGCGCCCCTGTTCATGCGCACCCCTGCGCGTGCGCATCCCTTCCCATGCGCACTGCCCAAGCGCACCCCTTTTATAAATAAAGAACAATGTAATACTATTTCTAAAATGTTTATTCTGGCATTATACATAACAAAATTTAAAAATATTTAATACCAAGCATGGAGTCATTTAAACTTAATTTTAATACAAAGTTATACACAGAAGACAGTCCTTTCTTTATGTTTGTTTGGAGTGGTTTTAATTTTATCTAATTTTAATCGCAGCTTAAAATTTAAATCAACATCCAAGTCCTCTATCTCCTTTTCTAGCCAATAGTTTGATACATAGAGACCGTCTAGGTTTTCGAATTGTAAAATGTACCGAAATTTAAAGTCTTTGATTCCACCGACAACCAGATCCATTCCTTCGTGTAATTCTTGCAGCTTGTGACAATCTTTTAATCGCAGCTTTCCCACTATATCCTGCATACGTATCTTGTTAGCTTGATCGACTTCTTCTTGTCGGTATTGGAGGAAATCCTTATTCTCCCCCACACTGTTGCGTAGTTGCATGTCCACCACTTTTGGGAATATATGGTTGTTATAGGTTGTAAGACCCTCCGTTTTAAATGATCCGAAAGGTTTTTTACTAGGCAAATATACAATGTTTAGCGGAACCCCTTTACGTGTGGTGTACGCCAAGGTTACGAAACCCGCATTCCTTAGTTCGTCTTTGTTATCTGCCATTTTGATAAATACGTTTTTAGAATAACCTTTTAAAAAGTATACGGATTTAGTACCATCCTTTTCCGCAAGAACGCCTACATAACTAAAAGAGTCTTTCTTACTAACCGCAAATGCATACAGCTTGTACAACCCGGATGTATCTAAGTCAGTCCATCGGCACATAAAATAATCTTTTAATTCTTCCTCATTTTCTCTAATAAGATATTCTTTGTTTAACACATCTTTGTATTGTTCGCGTATTGCCGCAATGTTTTCCATGTAGTCCAGTTTTCGCCTTTTTGCATCTATTTCCTCTAATTCCAGTTGTCTTTTCCTTCCACCTACAGGGTATGGCATGCATAATGGGGCAATTTCCTTTAGCATAAACGGATAGAGTTTACTACCAATATTTGCGCGTTGTCGTACAACCTCTGGGCGAATGTTAGGTGTATTTATCAATCCCAATTCCGAAATGACTATTTCTTTTGGAATTGTAGAATATGGTGTTGAAGATTGTGTAAAATATGTACTACCTGCTTTAATGTAGCACTTGTGTAAGATTTTTATTTTATCTTGGCTGTCTTCCTCCTCTACTATCTCCAAATAATTTACAGGTAAATAGTTAAAACTAAAAGCCGAAAGCACATACTTTATCAATGTTTCCCTTTCTTTTGGTTTTTCGGACAACTTAATTTGCAAGCCCCTCAATTTCTTTGTATTACCATTACCCCAATACACGTACTGTAGCAGGTTATTATACACTAAACAGCAGCTATTTTGTAGCTTGTCCGATAGCTTACTCCACATTTTGGCAAGTGGTACCGAGTACATTGGCGCCTTTAGGAAGTATAACTTACTATCTTCCAATAAGGTTAAACAGTCTTTTAAGGGATTGTACACCCGTTCCGCACTGACATAGCTTCCAATTGCACAGTTGTATATTGTCGCTTCCAATCGCGTAATACCATGTTCTTTGGCCAAGGTAGACGCAAATGTTTCCCTTAAACGTACATCCGGACAACGTAAAAAATCTAGTATATGATTGCCAAGTTGTTTATTAACACCAGGACTTGTTATCTGACACACAAATTTGTTGTATATCTTAATTCTTGCATTGGTTGTTAGCCATGTTAAACAATCAATTCCCACAGTTTTATCGTTGTCAACTATAATATTACACTTTTCTTCGTATTCGCCCTTCTAGCAAAAGTTATGGTTTGTAGTTAAATAATTACACATCTCCATCTTGTTAAATATGCCCGCAAAATCTTGGGTTACATCCATGTCAAAAAGATAGAAATAATCTTTTTCGAGTTCGTCTAATATATCTGGTAGTTCCTCCAATAAAGTTTCCAACTTAACATCTGCTAGTTCCACTTTGTACGGGACGCATATAGGATTTTGGAATTTTTTATTAATACATGCCTAGCGGAAACAAATCGGTCGAACTTTCTTCGTAGATAGCTGTTAAATGCACCACAAATTTCTTTTTTTAGGATAAACATCCTTTTGCTTGCAGATGTTTGCTCGGCGTCAGAAAAGTCGCAAATTTTAACCAACATTATATTGTCACAAAATGGTTCTGTAATTGGTGTGTGTAGTCCACCAGTCAGCATCTGTTCGCCTTCGACATAACAAATATTACCAATATCTGTCACCAAATTATTGTTGCACATATTTTCTGCCAAAAGCCACAATCCAAATCGCTCATTTGTTGGTCTCACTTTATTACCAAGAAGTTGAGGAACGTTAATCACCTTGGAGACGCTCATGTTTACTGTTCTAGCTACTGCCGAATACTAAATTGGATACGAAAAATTGCCCCTTATGTATCCTACAGAGTGGGGGAGCATATTGCCGAAGATAGCCGAATATGTCGGACGCAACCATATCGCCTACATTCTCTTGATTAGGAACAGTTTTTAAAATACGGTCTAGGTCGGATTAATATAGCGGTTTTAGAATTCTCTGGAGATGGTTGGCTAAGGCATATGTCTTGCGTAGCAAAAAAAGGTTCTAAAGATGGAGTTAAATATATAAATAAATAAATTCTATAGTAATAGTCATTAATTATTCCAAGAGTTACTCATTATTAAATCACAGTAAATTACAAGAAATCCCCTTCATGATAAATACCTAACCACAAGCCTGGAATGATTAGAATGTCAATCGTCATACTTATTATTAGGTATTAGTAAGTAATTTCCAGTTATGATATAGGAACTTATATAAAACAAGGAGCATACTTGCTCAAGGAAGTGGAGGTAGTCGTCAGAGCTATTCAGTTACCTAGTTAGACTTAATTGATTAGTTGAGAATTACTATTGTGGCATTATCAGTCTAGTCGAGTAGAACCAGTGAGGTACCAAAATGTAAGTACCAAACTATGTTCTTTATTTAAGTTTAAGGCTTTGATTTTATTTCCAAATGCTTGTTCAATAAATTTATAAATGGTTTGAGATCGACGTGCTTCATTGCATGGTGATTGTGTGTTTGTAAATAAAATGATGAGCTACGCACCCCAGCTCTACGAGTATAGTTCAATGCGATCCCTGTGACTCGCAAATCGCACGTTAGCGTAGATGTGGAAACAGCAGCTCCGCACCGTTTACCGAAGGCTGCGCATCAATATAGGACTGCACGTGTTTCTGTAAAAGACTTCGTCTTGCAGAATAATCACGAATATTGCATGCGAATGGACGTTCGTTTGTGCGCGACTTCATATACCTTTGTAAATTACCTTTCCATGTGCAACGAATTACATAAATTGCATGCGAATGTGCGTTCATTAGTGTTTGACTTAATATGTATTTCTACAGTATAATTACACCAAGTGCTTCAGAACAGACGTTTGTTAGTGTGCGACTTCATATGTGTTCGTAAATTTCCTTTCATTAATGAGGTATAACTAAACAAATTGCATGCGAATGGACGTTCGCTAGTGTGTGACTTTATATGCATTTGTATACTATCTTTCCTTGATGAGGCATAATTACATAAATTGCATGCGAATGGAGGTTTGTTAATGTGCGACTTCATATGCATTTTTAAATATTCTTATGTGACGTGGCCTAATTATACAAATTGCAGCGAATGGACGTTCGTTAGTGAGTGATTTAATATGTTGTTTTAAATTATATTTATGTGATGCGGCATAATTACATAAATAGCAAGTAGTACTACTGACCAAACCTGATAGAAAACACTATTAAAATTACCCAAAGGCCACCATTAATATTTCAAATATTTAGGAAAACAGATAAAAAAATTGTGTTAAGGTTCTTTATTTTTGGGACGCATTTGCCCAAAATAAAACAGTCAATTTAGTTTAAGTTATTCATTGTATAAATCTGTATTTTTTTGTTTAATATATTCATTTACGAAATATACAACAAATATCCAAAAAAACAAAGCTTTCAACAAGCGGCAGCAGGTTTAACTTTAGTAGAGTATATCTTTCCTACTAATTTCATATCAAAACAGTAATTTTTTATACAACATTTAATAGCGTTCTTTGATATTTAGATCTGTATATGCAGGCTCACAACTATACTGGAAATTTTGGAACTATAGATTAAATGTCAGTTCAAAGTTTAACAATTTCTTCAAATATAGCCCAAAAAAATTATACTAATCATAACCTAAAATATGGACCCTTTTGATAATGTACTTAAGTATCAGGTATTAATTTTTAGTTAAAATTTGTATAGTCTGAGCAAAACAGACCTGTTTTAGGATACAACATTACTTGAAACGTAATCATTAATACTTTAAGTGGAAATTCTTATTGCATCATAATACAAACAAATATTTGTTAGCTCAATATGCTTGTATAAATGTGTTATTTCATTATCAAACTTTAAGGCGAACAGATCGCTGGACTACATGTGTAAAGCTATTCGCTTATCTTGAGTTATTAGACACATTTTAAGAGGTCACACGATAACACGACGAAGCCATATACTTCGAAATGAAACAGCCAAACAAATAAACCTCTTACAGAAATTTCCGGAACTTAAACTACCAACAAATTGAATAATTACGTTGTTTTTATATTCTTCAAAATAATTTCTTAATTAAATTTATTTTTAGCCTTCTGCAAACAAATAAACTGGAACGACATAAACAGGACGCTATATTTATCCATGAGGCACAGACCTCGTGAATGTGTAATCTTCTTAAAACTAAATCAGAGCGCTGTAATTGAAATCAAATTAAAATAACGTATTGAATACCATTACCTGATCATCGTTAATTGAAAAGCCAAACCTTATATGGGACCTACCCATATCACGGTACAAAATTAAACGACGATACGCATATCGCGCGATCTATTTCTTACAAGATCAATGTTAATTGTTTCAAGAACCGAGAACAAGTGTTCTCTGAGTTGATGAACAAACGAAATGATCTTATGTTGCTTGTCATAATGAACAAACTTTAAACAACCATTCATTAAAACATGAGCCTACATTATACATTTTAAACAATACTCCACTACTAATTGGATTAAATTGTCAATGATTGTTTTATAATTAATATTAAAAAACTAATTACTAACTTAAGTAATTGGTACAGTGAGTGTAGTAAACTAAAGAATCTATGTATTTATAAATCAAGTCAAAACATATGTTACGGTGTATTCAGGATGTATCACAACGGAATGGTCCCTTTAGCTAGTATTTCATTTAATTTATACGAGTAATCTTGCAATTTTACACCCCGGCACTTGTTCTCTATACATTTGTATAAACAATTTCCAAAAATTTTTATTTTGAAACTCCGTGTTCATTATTATTATTCTAAACCATCAAGTTCCACTAATAATATTAAAATGAAATAAAATCACTTTACAACAGTCGTTGCAGTCTTCACACGTTATAGCTTGTTCTGTAAGCTGGTCGTACGTTAGGTTTTGCAGATAGTTGGTACTGGGCATCGTACTACAGTTGTACTACAATCCTACTAACTTCCAATTATCGTTGAAACTGTCGAATCAACTGCGATCGTATTACAGATTGTACGATAGATTACTTGTCCATAGCCTGTTTAATTTTTAATTAGATAATCCAAAATGTGTAAAAATTTATACGTTCCATTTCGTAGTTTGCATATTTCTTCCATTTTACAGTACGTATTCTATTTTAATAAATGTTTGTTTTTAGGTTTGGAGAATTGTTCAATTATTCAATATTTATTGTAGTTAAATGACTTATTTTATCTGTAATTCGACAAATCGACTTTGAAGTCTTTGGGTGCTAGAAATATACATAAAAATTATTACTATTCTATAATGGGTTTTACGCAAGTGTTATTGTGGGGCAGTTTTATAATACATTCGTTAAATTGGATCTACTTTAATTTTTGAGCGTTGGTTTGCGTGAGTTCCTTTGAAATAACTATTATAAACCTAACCGAGCATTTAAACAATATTTTTTGCTGTTGTAGGTTCTTGAACCAATGCTTTCTTGGTAGTGATACAAAATCTCATATTGTTGTCGCAACACTTTTGTCTAGTTGTCATTGTATGCAGGTTAAGTAAGATGAGGTAAGTACATTGTAGTTAGCAAAAACACATAATCCATAATTATCTACGAAGGTTTATCAAAAAAATTTATAACTTTTCAGTGATGTAAAGCGGTTGTTTATGTGCAAAAATTAAATTTGAATCTTCTTCCAAATTTAATGAATAAGCAACCAACAATTAAAGAAAGCCCGTATTAGGTTTGTTTTCTAGTAAGTTATTGAAGCACAATACAAATTGGCGTGATTATAGAAAGCATTTTGCAAAAAGGAGTTCCTTTGTATGCAAGTGAACTGTATGTAAATGAACATTCGTTATTATGCGGACGTATGTGTTTTCCCAACTTTCTTTAGATACAACCGAATTACGTAAAAAGCATGCACACCGTAATCGTTAGTGAAGGATTACATATATGCTTTCTAGTTTATTTTTCCGATACGGAAAAATCACACCTTTGGAATAAATGGCTGTTCATCGATATGGGACTGCACATTGTTCTGTAAAGAGTTTTTGCGTCTTGCACAATAATCACACAAATTGCATGCGAAAGGACGTTCGTTAGTGAGAGACTTCATATGTGTCTGTAAATTACTTTTTGCGATGCTGCATAATTACGCAATTTGCATGCGAATGGACCTTCGTTAGTGTACAATTTCATATCTCTCAGTAAACTACATTTCCTTGATGCGGCATAATTACACAAATTGCACGCGAATTAAACTACTCTTGTGTGGCGTGGTATAATTACATAAATTGCACGCGAATGGACGTTCCCGAGTGTGCGACTTCGTATGTGTCTGTAAATTACTTTTTGTGATGCGGCATAATTACACAATTTGCTTTGCATGCGAATGGACGTTCATTTGTGTGCAATTTTATATGTCTTAGTAAACCACCTTTCCTTCATGCGGCATAATAATACAAATTGCAGGCGAATGGACGTTCGTTAGTGTGCGACTTCAAATGTACTTTTAAACTACCTTTACGTGATGTTGCATAATTACAGAAATTGCACACGAATGGACGTTCGTTAGTGTGCGACTTCATATGTAGTTTTAAACTACCCTTGTATGACGTGGCATAATTACATAAATTGCATGCGAATGGACGTTCGGTAGTGTGCGACTTCAAATGTACTTTTAAACTACCTTTACGTGATGTTGCATAATTACACAAATTGCACACGAATGGACGTTCGTTAGTGTGCGACTTCATATGTTTCTGTAAATTAAATTTTTGTGATGCGGCATAATTACACAATTTGCATGCGAATGGACGTTCGTTAGTGAGCGATTTCATATGATTTAGTAAACTATCTTTCCGTGATGCGGCATAATTACACAAGTTGCATGCGAATGGACGTTCGTTAGTATGCGACTTCATATGTGTCTGTAAATTACTTTTTTGTGATGCGGCATAATTACACAATTTGCATGCGAATGGACGTTCGTTAGTGTGCCATTTTATATGATTTAGTAAACTATCTTTCACTGATGCGGCATAATTACACAAGTTGCACGCAAATGGACGTTCGTTAGTGTGCAACTTCATATGTATTTTTAAAGTACCCTTATATGACGTGGCATAATTACATAAATTGCATGCGAATTAAACTACTCTTGTGTGGCGTGGTATAATTACATAAATTGCACGCGAATGGACGTTCCCGAGTGTGCGACTTCGTATGTGTCTGTAAATTACTTTTTGTGATGCGGCATAATTACACAATTTGCTTTGCATGCGAATGGACGTTCATTTGTGTGCAATTTTATATGTCTTAGTAAACCACCTTTCCTTCATGCGGCATAATAATACAAATTGCAGGCGAATGGACGTTCGTTAGTGTGCGACTTCAAATGTACTTTTAAACTACCTTTACGTGATGTTGCATAATTACAGAAATTGCACACGAATGGACGTTCGTTAGTGTGCGACTTCATATGTAGTTTTAAACTACCCTTGTATGACGTGGCATAATTACATAAATTGCATGCGAATGGACGTTCGGTAGTGTGCGACTTCAAATGTACTTTTAAACTACCTTTACGTGATGTTGCATAATTACACAAATTGCACACGAATGGACGTTCGTTAGTGTGCGACTTCATATGTTTCTGTAAATTACTTTTTTGTGATGCGGCATAATTACACAATTTGCATGCGAATGGACGTTCGTTAGTGTGCGATTTCATATGATTTAGTAAACTATCTTTCCGTGATGCGGCATAATTACACAAGTTGCATGCGAATGGACGTTCGTTAGTATGCGACTTCATATGTGTCTGTAAATTACTTTTTTGTGATGCGGCATAATTACACAATTTGCATGCGAATGGACGTTCGTTAGTGTGCCATTTTATATGATTTAGTAAACTATCTTTCACTGATGCGGCATAATTACACAAGTTGCACGCAAATGGACGTTCGTTAGTGTGCAACTTCATATGTATTTTTAAAGTACCCTTATATGACGTGGCATAATTACATAAATTGCATGCGAATGGACGTTCGTTAGTGTGCGACTTCAAATGTACTTTTAAATTACCTTTACGCGATGTTGCATAATTACACAAATTGCACGCGAATGGCCGTTCGTTAGTGTGCGACTTCATATGTATTCTTAAACTACCCTTGTGTCTCGTGGTATAATTGCATAAATTGCATGCGAATGGGCGTTCCTTAGTGTGCGACTTCATATGTGTCTGTAAATTACTTTTTTGTGATGCGGCATAATTACACAATTTGCATGTAAATGGACGTACGTTAGTGTGAGACTTTAAATGTATTTTTAAATTACCCTTCTGTAAGGTGGCATAATTACATAAATTGCATGGGAATGGACGTTCGTTAGTGTGCGCCATCATATGCATTTGTAAATTATCTTTCCTTGTTGCGGCAAAGATACACAAATTGCATGCGAATAAACGTTCATTAGTGTGCATCTTCATATGTATTTTTAAACTACCCTTATATGACGTGGCATAACTACATAAATTGCATGCGAATGGACGTTCGTTAGTGTGCGACTTCAAATGTACTTTTAAATTACCTTTACGTGATGTTGCATAATTACACATATTGCACACGAATGGACGTTTGTTAGTGTGCGACTTGATATGTGTCTGTAAATTACTTTTTTGTGATGCGGCATAATTACACAAATTGCACGCGAATGGACGTTCGTTTGTGTGCGACTTCATATGTATTTTTAAACTACCCTTGTGTAGCGTGGTATAATTACATAAATTGCATGCGAATGGGCGTTCCTTAGTGTGCGACTTCATATGTGTCTTTAAATTACTTTTTTGTGATGCGGCATAATTACACAATTTGCATGTGAATGGACGTTCGTTAGTGTGAGACTTTAAATGTAGTTTTAAATTACCCTTTTGTAAGGTGGCATAATTACATAAATTGCATGGGAATGGACGGACGTTACTGTGTAACCTCATATGTATTTTTAAACTATCTTCGTGTGGCGTGGTATAATTACATAAATTGCATGCGAATGGACGTTCGTTAGTGTGCGCCATCATATGCATTTGTAAATTATCTTTCCTTGATGCGGCAAAATTACACAAATTGCATGCGAATGGACGTTCATTAGTGTGCAACTTCATATGTATTTTTAAACTACCCGTGTGTGGCGTGCTATAATTACATAATTTGCAGGCGAATGGACGTTCGTTAGTGTGCGACTTCATATGTGTTTTTAAATTACCCTTATGTCAAGTGGCATAATTACAAAAATTGCATGGAAATAGACGTTTGTTAATGTGGGACATCACATGTACTTTTAAACTACCTTTATGTAGTGCAGCATAATTACAGAAATAGCTTGCGCATGCAACTGTATATGACTTTGTAAAGTACTTTTCTGTAATGCGCTATAATCACACAAATTGCATATAAATGGACGTTTGTTAGTATGCGGCATCATGTGTCTTTGTAAATAACTTTTCAGTGATGCGGCATAGTTACATAAATTGCATACAAATGTATGCACATTAGTTAATATGCAACTGTGTATGCTAAAGTGCTTTTCGGAGATTCCATATAATCATACAAATTGCATAAATGTTCACGTTCGTTAGTATGCGACTGCATGGGTAAATGTAGAAGACTGTGTTGTTGAATTATGACTAAAATTGTATACAAATGTATGCTCGTCAAAACGAAAACACATGAATTCTGAACTTGCTCTTACAACATGTAAAATGTGCACATAAAAAGTATGCGAATGACCGTTCGTTAGTATGTGACCACATACGAACTTTAATGATACTTTTATAGATGAACAATAATTAGATAAATTATATGGTGACGAACGTTCCTTAGTATGTGACCGAATTATATATTGGTAGGATACATTTCTGCTATGCAAATAACATTTAAATGGACGTTGTTTAAAGATGAGAAGGTACACTCATTAATAGAACAATTATAGCAAATGTACAATAAACACACAAATTCCTGTCTATACAAATAGGATGCGAGTTGGTTCAATGTTTATAAGGCATTTCCTCTTAATACCAGACATCTTTGCTTACTAAACGATAAATTCTACTAGACACTTTTTACTTCAATATTGGCTATTGATCTTGTCTTTGACATGAGATTGTTAAAAGCGTTGAATACAAGGATTCATTTGACTTAATTTGAAATACTTTTTTCTATAATTATGTAGATATAAATTTACCTTACGGTATTCTTAACGTATACTTAAAACTTAACAATATTTAAATCATTATCAATGTAGCAGTCATTTTAATAAATGTCCTTGAACGTAGTTCATAGAATCGAATGATTTTATAACTACGACATAGCTTTAGAAAAAACAAAAGGCCTCAGTTTATAAACGTACTAGTGAAGCGCTTGAAATTACTTTACGATTATTTTATTGGAATAATGATATAAAGTCACCTCTCTTTATACATGAAAATTGTTTTTTTAGTGACAATAATAAATGGAAAAAGGTTTAATATGGAATAAAACGACTTTGTCATGGTTATGTACCCCACACTACCTCGAGTTATTTGAGTCACCAGAATTGAAGATGTTTCATGTAAAAATTTGTGATTTCACAAATAATGTGTAGATAAATTTGATACACGTTAATATTAGTGATTTTTTGGTTTATCTGACGATGCTAGATCTGACGATTTACGTTTTAAGTTGTCAGAGTATTTTGTATGTAGGATAAATGCCCCACTAATGGCCAAGATCATTTTTGACCTTATTTAAATGCGTAGAAGCTGTCTTTAACGTTTTTTAAATGCAAATTTATAAGATCATACCTTAATTCATGTATAATCTGTCCTTTATGAACTCTAATACAAATAAACAGTATTTGTTTAAAATGATCTTTTTAAGTTTAAACATACACCTCACACCAATAATAGTCATGTTACAGAAGTGATCACCCATTTGCATTAGTAATGGCCATACTAAGAAAAAATTTTGATCTCAATTGATTTTAATACATTAACACTAGTATAGCATTTTTAAATACGTCGTCATAAGTATTTTTATTTCAGGCACATGTGTTGTTTTTAATATCGGTTGTTTAATTGTACAAACGATATCATCATTAAAATAATAATACGTGTCATCCTTTTCAGGTCACTTCCAGGCAAATCTTGCTCTTTTCATAAATTTTTTAGCTCCGTCCAAATCCATTTTCAAAACCACTCCTGCAACAAACAATACTTGTAACAATGCGTTATGTAATTACCTAGATAGTAATCTTCACCATACTTAACTATAATATGATCTCCAATAACTAAATCGAATATTTTTGGATCACTGATGTCAAGATCTTCATCGTCAAATTTTATTTTGGACTTATTTGATTCAGAAGAAAACTCATCAGGTACCTCTACCAGCTTTCTTTTATTAATTTTTTGATTTGGAGTGTTTGTCTGCTCATAAAAATTTCGGTGTATCTTACTTGAAACACCTAAAGGAAAATTTGTTCTTTTTCTTTTATAGAAACATTTTTCTCGTAGGTTTTTGGAAATACCAAGATTTTTAAAAGGTGTGGGAACTTTAAATCCTTCGCTTACTTTTTTACCATACAAACATACGCTTGTTTTCTCTGGAGTTTCTCAACAAGAATCAAATGACTGGTGTATTAGCAACAAGTCGTCTTTTCTGGACAATTCGCATTTGGTCTTCACTATTTACAACTGCTACAAGAATTTTAGTTGTTCTACTAGCTATTTAATGAATTGTTCGTGCAGTTTGTCATATTTCTGTATTTACATGGGAACTTCCAATTGCTGGCCATACTTTAAAACGGTTTAAGGACTTAATATTACCGGTCCAATTCGACTGGTTTAAATAGGTTTTAATAAACTGCTCCAAAACATCTTTTTCAATTTTTTATTCAACTGCTGCAAGTACTTTGTTACTAATGTCTTTTTATTTACAATTCACATTTTTCTATTTGGGATACATTTGGAATAATCAACACCAGCTCTGTCGAATGGATATAGCACACTCCTTCTAAACCCATTTATTGTTGTTTCCTTTTTAGCATATTTCGAAAAACTACAAATAAAGTGTTGCCAAATGTGTAACGTGTAACATATTCGGGGAAGTTGTCAAACTTCCATTTTCGAACTTCATATGTCCAGCCTGACTTCAAGGGTTTGAAAATAGCTACATCTGCAAGTTACATTATATGAGTCGTGTTTGGATATAATGAAATTGGTATCACTCCACTATCTCACAGTTGACTGACCGTTTTGGTTATCTAAGATCTATGGCCAATTACAAAAAGAATTACTGGTCAGGAAATATTCTGAGACTTTATATATGGTATAAAGTGGTTTGCAATGTACTCATAGAAAAACTTCATAATTTATCCATCCTAAATTAGATCGTCCTAAGACCTAAGCCACTGAATGCTATTCAACAATAATTCTTATCATTTTCTAATATGGAAAATTACCATAGGAGGTACGACTTTGCCGTCAGTAGCAAAGTTTGCCAAAAGAATATTTGTTCCTTTTCTGAATGAACACGAATGTAAAAGTTCGCTTTATTATCAGATAGTCCCAATATCTTCCCACTTTTAGGACATAAGCGAAAACACTCGTCATTCGCACTAAATATCCACTCTGGATGTTCAAGAATATGATGAAGGTTCCCTTCTTGTATGTTATATTTGAATGCGATGTAAAGGTTATAATTATAAACCAGAAGCACTCTCTTGATCTCAAAAATTTTGGCACCCCTTTGTAAGTCATTCTAGGACTTTTCTTCCAGCATCCCTACGAAATTAGTGTAACATATGTATGGTTGGGTATCGTTTTTGGATAACATTCAAATGGTTTGTTGAACTATTAGAAATAGATGTTTAATGTATAGGGAGCAGAGACACTTGAAACAGATACGAATGTTAGATATCAGTTGCAAGGTCTCTTGTTTTTTGATTTGATTCTTCATGTCTACTGATGTACCATAATATACTTATGTATCAATACACAATAATGACCTAGTGTAAAATTGCTTGGTTACGAAAAATTTACGTTACCAACATTGTAGCCCCACTTTTAGTCTATCAGAAAATTGGCTGCGATCTAGAATTAAACTAAAGGGGAAGGTTCAAGGAACTCAAACGATGCCAACCATGACCACCAAGCATTGAACGAGTGACTCCAGAGTCTAACAGACCAGTAAAGAAAATCCCAAAGATACAAACAGACAGATATGGGCGTTGGTCGCCCCGAATACTAGTACACAGTAAGTTTAACACAAAACGAAATTGGCCCTCTGGACCAGAAAAAGGAATATCCGAGGACAGAAAGAATAAGGTCTTCGTCTCGGCCTAAAAACCCTATCGACGGTTTAACGACGCTATACATGTTGGCGAGTTAGGTCGGGTAACCTCCTTCCGGCCACTACCATAACAATATCGGACTTGCGGATTAGGACAACGTGGAGAAATATGCCCAGTTTTGTCACAATCGAAGTAGGTAACCTGACGAGTAGAAGAAGACGTAGGGACAGGAACAGACGATACGGCAGCAGAAACGTTATATCGAATAGGAAATGTAGGACGGACTTTGATAGTTTGATGATGATGGCTAAATGTATTTATTGAAAGCGAAACAGGTTCAAAAGCAAAATCCGGTTTTACGTATGAGTTTTGTCTTGGCTATAAGGTACATAGTTCTCAATGAAAAATTTCTTGCGTTCTAATTGCAAACATTTGGTTTCCAATCTTTGTAGGGATCGAACATTAGACAACTGGGTGAGAAAGAAAAGAGATAAATTTCAAGAAACAACATCCAATTGTACATCGTCGTGTATACTCCCGTGACGACGAAACATGGCAGCCATACAAACTAGGTACTAGATAATACCTTCAGTGTAGTCCTGTGTTCGTTTTAAAATATCCTGAAGTATTCGACGTTTATAATCCGGGGGTTCAAAATGTTGCACCAGTAAATTAGACAACGACTTCCAGTCAGAAAACCTATGCCGGTTACCACGGTACCAAAGTAACGATTTAGACTAGAACAAATCCACTGCAGAATCAATTAACTGCAATTCTGGCACATGCTAAACTCGTCGGAGTTCTTCGACCCGTTCTAAAAAATTATGTACGGTAAGAATGTTTGGGTCATCAAAAAATTTCAAATTCCACTTCGACACTGGTTGGCCTTGGTGGGAAAACGAAAAAGGAGTAGCGGCTGACTTAGGCACTGTAGCAGAGGCTGATTCTGGTTCCGGTTCAGATTCTGATTAGGCAGTAGGGTGTGCCGTGCTAGAGGTAGCTATCGAAGTTTCCGATAAAGTTATAGTGTAACGAAATTTCTTTATTTAGTTTCAAAAGAGCCGCGGAGATTAACTAAAGTAAGATGTAATTGATTATTGGCGTTTCTCCTGCGTTGGAGACATCCTAGAACAGCGTCGTTCTGTATGCAATCATAAGAGTACCTTTAGTGCTATGGAGATTTGGCGATTTGGATATTTGGAGAATGATTCTATTGGTTAAAGCGATCACGTGACACCGCCGAGAAACGTCAGAAACACCGAATCTCCAATCTCCCAAAGGTTGGTTCAAGTTCAACTTTTCTGGCTATTTTGAGATCGGAGCATGCGCGTTTGCTCAGAAAAGCACGTGATTTGTTTGTTTTGTTATAACCTTAACCTAACCTTTTTGTGTAGTTCGCCTATTAAACATTTTGGAAATGAATAGTAAATCCGTTGTTTTTTTAGATACTCATAGCTTAGTAACAAACATTGAAAACTTAACATCCGGCAACCCAAAACAATAACAAATTTCATATGTCAAACTTCTCCAAATACCCGAAGCAGAAAATACCCTAGATGATTAAAAGTGAAAATATCTCATTCCCCAAATATCCAAAACGCCAAATCTCCATAGCACTAAAGGTACCTTAAGGAGCTAATGCGTTTAAACGCATGTGAAGACTTGTACCCACTAAACGTAGGAAGAGTTTGTTTTAGCTCTTGGATCGCAGATGTAACCGCTACCAGTTCGGAAGCGATATCAGATTCAACGAGAATACAAACAAGTGCGTATTCATGTTCCATGCGATTCGTACTCTGTACGGACCTGCGTAATTCGTTACATTATCCTCAGGATTAAATCCGCGAGATTCTAATTCATATTGGAGCTCGGTTTTCCGTAACAAGTTTACGTGAATGCGCTAATATGCCATGACACACAAAAAAATAAGGAACCAATTAGTAAATGTCAATCCGACACCCACGTCACAACAACAAATAAAATTTTGTGATCCGCAGCACAGTTTAGAAACCCACCACGTTTAAAGGACGGGCTGTAGGATAAAAAACCCAATTCTAGAAATGACGGGGAGAAAAATAGGGGTATAGAGAGAGAAAAAATTTGAGCGCCAGCGTTTTCGACGGACTGCAATTATCGGCGAAAACACAATCCCGATGATCTAAAATGAGCCAACTCATAATATTGAGCGATCAAGAAAGACAACGAAAATTTCAGAAGATTAAATCCACACATGAAATAAAGAAAATCGATCCCCATGTGCGGAACACCCAAGAGCCGAAAGAGAGAAAAAAAAATAGATACCAAAGGACTGAGAGAAAATTTATACAGCAAGATCTAAATCAGCCAGTCTAAAAACCGGTTCGAACGTAAAAATATGCAGCATCAGGCCGAGAAAAGCGGGTAATGTAGGAAATTAGGCCATAACACAAAAAAATCAGGCCAAAGGCTAAACAAAACAATATCGGGGCCTTGCGTCAGGGCGTCCATGTAATGAACGGTCATGCCCATCCGAAGAAGCCGTAACAGGTACAATTAAAATTAGATCATTTACGAAGAAAGGTACATTTTTAAAACTGAAAGCACTTACCACACAACGGTGTGCACAACATTTATGTAGATAACGAAATGAAGTAACGACAATTATTCTTTGTGGTATAGCTACAGAAAAAATAATCTAAACAACTAGTTTTATAGCAAAAATTAAATTTAATCCCAGAGTTATCAAACATACAGGTGTTAATAGAAACTCGAAACAACCTTTATCAGAGAAGCGTGATCTATTATTTCAAAAAATCTTTAGAATTGGCTATTATAAGAATTAATTATACTCTATAGTAATATGCACTAAGACGACAGATACTTAAAACGAGGTACCGATTATTTAAATTATAAAGGAACTTTCCATTTCGCAGCAAATAGGTTTAAATGAAATTGTAGTAAAGCGTACTTATTGTCGTAATGTTTAATATACAGGGTGGCGTATGAATATCAATAGCAGAATCTATACGCATGAATAATGAAATAAAATGGCGTAAGGTTTAGTACACCGTTGAAAAGTGGACGTAACAAATCTCCCCAACAAAATTAAAAAATCGGGGTAGGAAAACAATAACAACGAAGCAGGCAGTACAGTACTAACAAAGAGGAAAAAAAATCGTTTGAGAAAACTCAAAGAAAAACAAAAACCAACGAAAATTAACTTATATCCGGCTCAAAAGACCAATACTAATAGGATGAACCAAAAGAAAATTTGCTTAAGAAAACTACAAAAAACACTCAAAAATCAACAGCAGAATTTTCATCCGGCTCGAAGAACCAAAGACAAAGCTCGAAATTGAAGAGAACCACAGGAAAAGATAGGTAAGTAGTAGTAATGTGCGAGGGCAAAGTTAGAACGGCGTCAACGCTGCCATAGTCGTCAAAGGACGGATGCTTCTCTCGAAAAGAAACAGTACAGTCTTCAACCTCAAAAAACGATTGGTTTCCTACAGAGAAACTAAAAGTAAAGAAAAGAAGCGATGAAGAAAACCAACAGTAATAGCCAAAATAAGACAAAAGTGTCAAGCCTTAAGTACGTTCGGGGACAAGAAAAGGAGGACTGGGAAAAATTACGATGGGCTTCAAACTGTGGCCGTGAGATTTTGTTGAAAACGAACAACCAATAAAAAAGTTGCTAATAGACCCAAAAGTCGATTAAGTTGCAATTTCCAAAAGAAGCGAATAAAAAGCCTAATTAAGTTAGTACAATAACTACCAGCAATGAAAACTAGAAAACCAATCAAAGGAAAACGGGATTGAATGTTGAATAGAAAAGAACCTAACAACAATAAAAAAAGCATATCATAGCACAATACGAAAAAAAGTTCAAATTCCAAAAAAAATCAAAGTGACTCGACATCATCATATGAAGTTGAGAAACGAGATTTGCGGCGCTTGCGATGTCAGAAAGAGAACAGAACAAGATCGGGGACATTAGGCTTGTCAGGATGGGCAAGTTTTAGGTCATTAACTTGCCAAATGGATTTGTGACCGGAAAGATCGGTAAGTTCTTAGGTCCAGGAAGAAACAACTTTAGAGATAGAAAAAGGACCAACAAATTTACGAGCAAGATTACCGTTGAAATGACGTGAAGTGTCGGACACAGCGAAATTACTGCGCCAAACGGAATCAACTAGTTGATAAGAGACGTGACGGTGGCGGAAATTGTAGCGGCTGTGAATTTTTCGATAACCGGTAGAAAGTCTTTTGAGAATGTGGGAACGAATATTTTTGAAATGTTCGGGATCAGAATTATTCATCATCGTTTTGCATTCTTGCCGACATTTCAAAATGTCACATCCTAGGTTCCGTTTCCCTTTCCCATTACCTTCCCAGAGTTCGTCATTATCCTTGACACGCTTGTCATTCCTGACGTCTCCCACGAACTTATACTTGGCATATATTTCTAAAAATCTGTGCAGTGTGTATCCAGTTTTCAGGATGGACTGTGGACTTTTGCTCCTTCTTCCCCCTTGGTCATCACTAGTTACTGCTAGAAGATGTAATAATTAGGTGGCATCCAAGGTATTTCCTAATCAAGACCACATTTCACACCCAATAGCATACTAAACCCTCGTCAAACAGTTATACCACCCGTCTCACTGAGTTATTCGACGGAACAACACCTTTGGTCGTTCAGTCGAGGCCTTAGATATTTTATCAGCACGGAATTCTTAGCAGAGACATTCACTGAATTTTCTGTGAATTGCCTGGTAGATATTCTGAGGGCCAAACTTGTACGTAACAAGATTTACCTAAACGTACAAATGTTGTTACATGCCAAAATTGGCAATGTGCATTGTTGAATATGTGAATAAGTTCCCGCGAATATTTTCAAATAAACTGGTCAATTTTCGTCGTCCCTGAGTCACGTCTGTGCGGAGGGAATGGCGCAAGTGCGCGCGGTGTGATACGATGTCATTAGACTACAAAGCCTGAAGCCGAGAACAGCTACCTGTGTCTGTCTTTTCTCTTTTTTAGGATGTAGGTTTCCCTCTACATTATCTTTGCGTTTCCTATACCTGCTTATCCTTCTCGTCCCACCTACGAACGAGCAATAGAGGATGGACGGATAAATTTGGACTCAGCAAATGGCGTGACGCGACCCACAACGAGACGGCCCTGGGACATACTGTAAGGTGCGATTTAAGTGAGTACATTGCTTTTATTTATATTTTAAAAGTAAATTTGATCATTGTATCACTTTTACACGTGTTTTGTATTTGATACAAATGCCGCGTAATCATGTAGTTATAAACTATTGCGCAACAATATGGCGCGGGAAGTGTAAGAATATAGTCGTTGCCTTGAATTTATCAAATTATCAAAATTACAAAATTTCGATGTTTAATAATATCTGATTATCGAATTATCGAGATATCCAGATATCGAAATATCAAAATATGTAAATTTCAAAATATCAGAAAATGAAAGTATGAAGAATAAGTAAATTTTTAAGATATCGAATTATCGAAGTCCAAGCGTTGTCATTAAAAATAACTACTTTTATGCATTAACAACGTTCCTTTTTTTTCTTTATTTAGTTAGAGAAGCAACTAGCTTGGAAACTATCAACCAAATTGTTTTTTCAATAACATTGCGTTCATTTGTAGTTATACTAGGTCACTAGCTATACTATTGCGGGCAATTGTTATACTATTGCACAGCTGTAATAGCCTTACGCGGAAAATTTCCACGCCGTATTGTAACTTGTACCGACCACGTTTTCGAGGGAAGCAAGCGCTTTTTAAGTCAATTTGCAGCACAATTTAAAATAAAACAAAGTACATACATTTTCAGGGTCCCACAATGTTTTGCAGGATGGGTTCAATTCACGCCTCGTTGAATCAGATTTCCCTTCGTTCTTCCTGTGTCTTCTATGGTCGTAGGGAACGAAAGAACACCAGGTAGAGGAACGACAAGGCAAGATACAGAAACCTACATATTTCTGAAAAGAAAAGGCACACCACTACCGAAGATAGTTGTTGCTTTGTCGAGGGCTCGTAACTTAATGGCGTCTTTCCGCATCACACGCGCACTCTGCATCTTTTTGTGCAAACGCGATTGTCAGGCACAGCGAAAGTCGACATTTTCATTTAAAAATATACGCGGGAATTTATTTACAAATTAAATCTAAATCCAAAAATGTACATTACCAATTTTGGCATGTAGCATTGTTTCAAAATTACTTAAAAATTGTAAAACCTTACGGATATTCATTTGCCTTTTATTTCATGGTATTAAAAAACATTCTTGATACTCTTGACACTGACCTTCTTGATTCAATCAATTCCAAGTTAAATCCTCATAAATCTTCAGGTCCTGATAACATTCCCAAAATAATTATTCAAATCTAGCCACAAGTTATTCTAAAAATGTCTGACCCCCGATACCTTTCCTTACTACTTTAAACACGCAAATATCACCCTACTTTTGAAACCTGCAAAACCCCATGAAAACCCACGCTCCTATCGACCAATTGCCCTCCTTTCAACCATTGATAAACTTCTAGAAAAATTAATTATACACAAACTCCAGTCCCACATCCATAGTAATACCCTAATTTCCAACCACCAACATGGTTTCTGTTAAGGTCAGAGCGCTGAACAAACAATCCACTCCTTAACTTCCAAACTCCAATCATCACAACCCAAATACGTCCCAGTAATTTTCCACGGTTTCTACTCCGCTTTTGATTTCTTCTAGTGGTCCAATATCCGTAATCAACTTAAGATACTAAATTTCCCTTCCAATAACTACAAAGTCGTACTATCATACCTAACTTCCCGTACACTAACTCTTAACGCAAATTATTTTTCACAAGCACGAACCTATCAAAAGGCTGTCCTCAACGATTCATTCATTCACCCACCCTTTGGAACTTATCCATCAACCCTCTCCTTGACCTCAACATCTCAAATACAGATAGCTTAGCTTACGCAGATGGCCTTCCACTTCTTATCCATAGCAATGGCAACTTCCGTCTTGAACTACAATCGTCTGCAAATATCCTAATCCAATCAATCAATCAATAATCTTTATTGTTATTATAACTATTCACAGGCCAAAAGCCCAACCTAGTTGTACACTCAAATTTAATGAAATATATGTACAAAATCGATAAATTTTATAAAATCTTTGGATGCAATGCTGCCTTCCTATATTGTTGAAGGTAATTTCTTAATTAAATTTATTATTAGTCTATCATAAAACGAATATACTGGAACGACGTAATGCAGGGCGCCATATTTATCTATGAGGCTCAGATCTCGTAGCTGTGTAATCTTCTTAAACCTATAAACCAGAGCGCTGTAATTGAAATCATATTAGAATAACGTATTGAATACCATTACCTATTTACCGTTAACAGAAAAAGCAAAGCTTATATAGGACCTACCAATCTAACGATATAGAATCAAATGGCGATGCGCATATCGCTCAATCGATTTCATACAAATCCCATATTACCTGTTTCAAGAAGCGAGAACGACTGTTCTCTGAGTTGACAAACAAACGAAATGACCTTACGTTGCTTGTCATAATGAGCAAACTTCAAACAACCATTCCTTAAAACATGAGCCTATATTATGCATTTTAAATAATACTACATCCCTAAATGAGTTATATTGTCATTTACTGTTTAATAATTAATACTAAAAAACTAATTCCTGAATTAAATAATTGGTATACAGGATGTAGTAAACCAAAAAATATACGTATTTATAAATTACGTCAAAAATATTACAATATATTCAAAGTATGTCACAGGTAACGCAACGGTCCATTTAGCTGGCATTTTGTGTATTTTATAGGACTTATCTTTCGATTTTACGTCCCGACACTTATTTTTTCTATACACTTGTATAAACGATTTCCAAAAATTTTTATTTTGAGACTCTGTGTTTATTATTATTGTTCAAAGCCATTAAATGTGAATAATAATATTAAAATGTAATAAAATCTCTTTACAAGGGTCGTTGCAGCCTCTACACGTAGCTTTTCTTATAAGCTGGTCGTACGTTAGATTTTGCGAATTGTACGAGTTGTACCCTAACCCTACTATACTACAATTATCGTTGAAACCATCAAACCTATTGCGAGCGTACTTCAAATTGTACAATACATTGTTCGTTTGTAGAACGTTTAACTTTTAATTAGATAATAGAAAATGCGTAGAAATGTGTACTTTCTATTTCGTAGTTTGCATATTTCTTCCATTTTACACTACATACTCTATTTTAATAAATGTTTGTTTTCACGTTTGGAGAATTGTTCAATTATTCAATATTTATTGTAGTTAAACGACTTACTTTACTGTAATTCGATAAATCGACTTTGAAATCTTTGGGTGCTAGAAATATACTTAAAAATTGTTACTATGCTATAATGGCTTTTACGTGAGTGTTATATTAGGGCTTCAATTTTTGAGCGTTGGTTTGCGTGAGTTCCTTTACCTATTATAAACCTAACCAGGCAGATAAACAATCTTTTTGCTGTTGTAGGTTCTTGAACCAATGTTTTCTGGGTGTGATACAAAAATCTTACATTATTGTTGCAACACTTTTGTCTAGTTACCGTTGTATGCAGGTTAAGCAAGACGAGGTAAGTACATTGCAGTTACCAAAAACACTTAATCCATAATTATTTACCAACCTTTATTAAAAAAGTTTACAGATAAGCAACCTAAGTTGCACCTAACAAACTTCACAGGCGTCATAGAAACGCAAACGTGAACACCCATTAATTATAGACTCGCCAATCAACACACCTCAAAATCGAATAGACTCGCCCGAGAATTCCGATTCCTGCAATACAGAGATTAAGTATAATGATCAAGGTGGCGAGCTTTCATTTGTTGTTGGAAATATATCGACAGGTAATAGCCTGGAGCAAATAATAGCTTCTGATCTTCTGAGTTTAACGTTTATTCACGGTACACCAAAGCCCGGAGGTGTCATGTGCTAACGTGGATACTTCACGTCCTGCCGGTAAGGTGCACCAAATCAGGTGCACCAAATCTTACCACCAGGGTCTGGACTTCCATCAAAGGTAGTTACTTCGTAAAACATTTTGGTATCAGCATCTGCTGCTGAACGCGGTTCACCGAGTCATCCGTGACGGCCTCGTCTTCGCCGCCCACTATTACTGAAGCGGACCTAGCTGCATGGACGTGTGAATACCACACTCCGTACCAGTTCTGACGTCTTTTACGAAGAATCCGCCATCAGTATGCCGTTCCACTTCCTCGTATCACGGATAAAGAAACCTGCACATTACATGCCACCTGTTTTCATCGACCTGCCACGTCGAGCACCGCATACCGACGTCGATCCAACACAACTGCTACCTGCAAATCCAGATACGACAACGTATCGGTGAGTACTTACCTCTATGTCAATACATTTTAACGTTGGTTTCTTTTTGAGCCGTGTTTATTAACAGAAACACGCATAAAAGTTCAAAGTGAATCCAGCGTGAATTCCATTTATCGTGTACAAACATTATATTCATTCAAAGTCACACTATAAATTTTCTAACGCTAAAGAACATTTGCATTTCTAGCGTTAACAAAATTTGTTCACATGAAAGCTCTATTCTCATGCATAAATTCAAGGACCTTTGTACATTGCATACGCATGTAGAATTTTATGTAACTGTTATTTTTAATTTCCTGTTATTGTATATATTTCTAGTAGGGGGGCTAAGCCGCTTTGACAACAGAGATCCACAGCAAGATATGTATACGCCGATTCGAGAACAATATGAATAGCTAAGCCGCTTTGGGAAACAAAACGTGCAGCAGGATATGTATACGCCGCTTTTAGAACAAAATTGTCTTTGTATGTAAATTTGGTGCGTCGGGGGGGTCGTTAGGTCTTTGGGGTGTGCGTTCGACGGGGTCGTTAGATTTTTGTCGTGGGGTGGTGCGCGTGCGCTGGGGTGGAGATATTTACTTAAGAAATTTTTTTAGCAACGTTCCCGACGTTAAATATTAAATATTAAATTTTTAAAAAATGGTGTGTGTAGAAAATGGAGTTTGCGTGTTGGTTCTTGGCCGCTTCGGAGATTTTTCTGGGTAGGTTAAGCTAAAATTAAAACGTTGCGGTGAAGAATTTTTTTATATTAAGCAAACGCGTGCAAGTGGTAAAGAGTGTTTTAGCTCTCCTCATAAGCTGCGTTTTGTACGAATTAGCAAATAAAATTGAGAAAATATACGAAATGTTATATGATGGAGGTCAAATTTTTAAACGTTTGCAGGTAAAATCTTGCAAAAAAGAAGTCGTTCACTTCTCGCGATTTCAATGTCACGATAAAATAACAAGAATTTGCATGCAGTCGAATATAACCTCGTGTTTTTTTATTGAGATTATAGATCTCTGGTAATATATATGCAAATCACGCCGACATTCGACTTCTAAATATAATGTATTTAATTAACATAAGGTGTGTGTGTGTGTTTGCAAAAACATTTCAAGACAGGTATGCCGTATATTTCCTTTTTGGTTACATCATCCCAAAATAATTTATACAAGTACACTGAACTTGCTTTTATCAAAGATTTCTTGCTTATGGATTAACTTTTACAACTCAAGGTGTAGCATCAAGGTTTCAACGTCACTCTCAAACTATAGAACTTAATAATAATAGCTTTCCTTAGCACCAATATCATTTAGAAAATATGTGTTTCTTTAATATTTATTTATTTATTAAATATTTTGCTCCAAAAATTCGTTCAGTAAAATAAGCAAATCTTCATTTTCTTCTTCTGGGGGCCGTGGTTGTGGTGGTGGTGGTGGTGGTGGCATTCGTGGTGGTGGTGCACGACGGTTTGCCACCTCCGTATATCGCATATTACTGTAACAATATAAAAAAAGGAACCTAAAAATTTTATTATATAACAATTTTTTCAGTAGTAAATATAAAATGAAAATTAGTTTATACAAATAAATATTTGTTACTTACGGGTTTAAGAGTCTTAGCATCCGGCGCTTCACCGTCGGCTTCGCGAACCACGGCACCCCAGTCTTATTCGTTGGTTGTATTCTTGCAGTTGGCTTCATTTCTTCTAGTTAATAGTTAAACTTGTTGTATTATATATATATATATATATATATATATAAAATGCTGTGAAATGTACAAAACGCCTCGCCAGTTTCCTGGAATAAAATCACAAAAATTTTATTTTGAACTCGAGCCTCACTTTTGGGTCGCCAAGAATGCTGTGAAACCTACAAAAGCTATTAACTTAACTGGTCCGTTGACTTTCTTCTGTTAATCGCCTCTTTACTCTTTTCCGCCTCGACTGCTCACCTAGTTAAAACTTTCATCCTCATTCAAGAAAAAACAAATACATTCCTACTACAAACATCAACGTTAACTCTATTTACATCAATATTCATAATACATTAAAATTTCAAAATTAAATTTCAGCATAAATTTCAGTATCATAAAATTTCAAGATTAAATTTGTTATCATTTTAATTTGCATCCAGAATTAAAGTCCTTGTAGGATGCCTACTAATTAATATAACAATATATGCAGACCTGAGTCTGAGTACAAAGGGAGCATCTCCCACCCCTTTACGTTAATTAACCAGGTTCGTCTAATTGAGCTCAAAGACATACCCAAATTTTCATCATAATCAAGAACATAAATACTAAATACCCCTTTCAACTTAAACAAGAAAATTTCACCTTAAAATTAAAATTTTGTTGTTAGTACAAATTCACTACTGTCCATTTTAAGTAAATAAATTATAAAGTTATTCAACACACACCAAAACATCAAAAATCGAACAACAAAGCATAAGTTACCTGAAGGTTAATGCACTCGTGGCTCCAATGTACATCGTCCTCTGTTAATCACACCATTCCAACTGGGTTATGTTTAGGTCCTCGGATTACTGGTCGCCTTTAAAATTTTCTACACCACCATTCATCTAAAGTTGTTTCAGGGCTTTTCCGGAACTCATCTGTGTATATCTGAATCTTGTTTTGTGGATCCAGTCACGTTTACGAATCATTTAATTATTAACACCCCCGGAAATAGCAAAGAAATTCATACTTCTTTCACGCTATACGCCAAAACTGCCTACTTTTGTGTATTCATTTGTCGTTGCAAATTTGAATAATTGGTACAGTACTCGCAATTATAACTAGACTTTATTACCTTGCATCTTCTTTTTTAAGTGCACTAAATTACTTTCATTGTAGCACGTAAAGAACAAACTGTTTTAAAGTATTAAATAATCACCAAAATATACGAGCAAACTGTTTTAATTATTCAATCTCAATCGAAAAACTAAGAGCACTGTTTAACGCATTGAATCAAATCGAAAATCTAAGAGAGAGAAACTCATATTAACCCGGGTATATATAATGGTTAGCCTGTCTGTCGGTTTTGTCCCCAAAACGGCCAGTTTCTAGAATTTCGCATACTATGTTCCCATCTCGACCGCCCGTGCGTCGGTTCTTATTAAATTTGCACTCGCACCAGTTAAATCTCAGAAATTTTCACACGGCTCGCAGCGTCTGAGAATAACTAATTAATTTTTATATAGAAATGTTATTTTTACCTCTCATGTTTGCCTCTTATTTTCAACCAATCGCAACCCAGTGACGTTGCTCACATCACGCCTTTTACTATATGTGTCTCTGTCTTGCGCATATTATCCGTCCCTATCTACCCTGTTCTGAGTGGTACTAATCGATATTCTTTAGTATCGGTTATTTTCAATCCATGTGGACTGTGAAATAACCCACCTTATTAGCATTTCCCGTAAATATTAAGCGACGGTTTCTCCAACATTCTCTGTAACCATTTGTTATCTACAAAATTTAAGCAGAACACAAAACATTTAAAAATACGCAGGTGTTCAAACATAATACTTCTAAATAACACTTCTACGATTTGAATATTATTGGGTTTTTACAAGCTTTTATACATATTATATGTTACTAATGGTTCAATTAACTCCAATTAAAATAATACCCTTTAATTTTAGTGAATCCTAATTAAATATTCAATTTTTATCTGTACATTTTGTTTAATACTCGTTACCCAAACTTGAATCAATTAATATAAATTTTGCACGTAATTTCCATTTGTTTCTTTACTGGGAATAATTAAATTACACGTTGAGCATTTTAATACTGCTTCTTTTTATAGAAAGCGTCTTGTAAATAATTTAAATCTCTTATTTTTAATGAAACGAATGAATTTTTATTCTCCACGGTTTTTTAATAAAGCGTATTATCTAATAAAATTTCTTATACACGGTGATTAAAATTATTTGATGTAATTAATTAATTTTCTACCCTGGTCTAAATATGAGTATATATATATATATATATATATATATATATATATATATACATAGAAATGTTATAAACTTGTAAGCAAGGTTATATTTTAAATTTTTATTGCTAAAATCATGAATAATTTTATATCCACATCAACCGTGTATTATTCAGAATTCTGTTTGATATATGCAATTGATGTAGTTATTTGGTCATAAGGAAACATCAAGACCGTATTTAGCATACTAATTTTTGAAGAATTTACATGTATTAACTTTTTATAACTCAAGGTGTAGCATCAAGTATTCTTTCTTTGCGTCAATCTCAAACGATGGAAGTTAATAATAGCGTTCATTAGCATCAAGGTTACAAAGTTGCATATGAGATTAAAATGTAAATTTTAATGGTTTTTCTACAAAACGTGAATAATTTTATAACTACATTGGAATGTTTCAATGCATAAATTAAATATAATGGGATTGTATATAATTATACAACCACATAAATTCTGAAAAATAATCACGTCGTTTTTATGTAAGCAAACTAGTTGCGAAGCATATAAATATGAAGACATTGAGTTAAGATGTTAGTTTCTGTTTGTTATTGAACAGCCAGCGTCAATATTGCAAAATGAATACTTCAATAGTGGTAGATGTTCAAGGGTTCAAAACTGTAAACAATAAATTCATATATAAAGAAGTCGCCATTGTTCCATTGGACTCATCAAATGATGTAAGTACATATACATTAAAACCACCGCATCCATGGGATCAATTATTGAACGACAATAAACGTCAAAATGCATGGCTAATAGAAAAATTCCATGGTATTAAGTGGAAGGATGGTGAGTTACCCTATGGATGCTTGCAATATCTATTAGGTCCAATATTTAATAAAGCGACGCATATATATGTAAAGGGGTTAGAAAAACGGACATGGTTAATGTCCGAATTTTCTAACCTCATCATCAATGTTGAAGCTTTGGGGTGTCCACCTTTTTACACGAGTTAAAGGAGTGGAATTGCCCCAACACTTCAAAATGTTTATATCACTCTAGACGTTGCTCATCATTCAGTTGTGCAGCGGAAAATGCGATTGTACTGAAATATTGGATCAATACTTATAATCAATAATTCAACCGGCAAAATCCACCATCGTAAATAGTTAGAGTTTTGCGTTCAAAGTAGAAACATGTATGCTGCAACAGTTAAGAAAAACTTGAATAAGAATGGTGGTGGTGATGCAAATTGTTTATTGATCGATGCAATTCAAAATGATAATGCAATTCAAAATAATAATGCAAATTTTTCATGGGCTGATACAAACGCAGAGTTATCACTAAAATCAACACGTTCTACAGCATTTAATAAGTATCGTGAGGAATTAGTATCAACATGGTCAACATTTTTACATTTGGAATTGGGTTTATTACTGGAAGTTGGTATTTCAACGAGGTATGAACTAAATGCAGTAGTGCAAATATCTAATGTTATTGCTCCACAAAGCTTTCTATGTTTTAATGTTAAGGAATGGAATTAGATTTCAAGTTTAAGAAGCGAACATTTCCTTCGTAATATGCTAATTCCACAAAAAAAACATTAATATAGAGATCAAGAAATATCCATTGGTTATGGAATTAAGATGCATGCCATTTACGATATCTGCAGCAACTTTCCATATATTGGAATAAGTCATAATGGTAGTGCTACGATCGTTTTTTCTGAGGAAGCAATTAATAAATTATTTTCAATGGCATTCATAGTTAACGATTGTTTATTTACAATTAATGATTCTTCAATTGATTACATCTATAATCAATTTATAGATAACATAGCGTCCTCTTTTACCAAACAGTGTGGTGCAATCAACGATGATTGTATTATATCTACAGGTAAATTGGTTGCGGAAAATATGCAAGCACTTACGAAATTATCAAGAACCAGCTATTTTATTCAACATTCTTTAGAATTTAAGTTTTTATATGAAATTATTGTTGCTTTTCCAAATAAATTTTTATGTGATGTAAAAAATAAAATGAACTAAAAAAATTAATTTTTTTATTATATTTTGTACATTTTTTAACATTACTATAAACTTTCATCATCATAATTATCATACATACTGCTAGATTGTAAGTACGAATTCACTAGTTTGTCCATTTTTAATAACTTTGTCAATACATCGTAAAGTTGTTGCATTAATCCTTTGTTTGCACAATAAATGTTAAATATGGATAGATCAAAGTGACCAGATTGAATTACTTTGCCTAGAAATTCACTATATTCGTGAAATTTGTTTTTATTGATAAAATATAGATGACCATTGGTATATCGAAAGATGGTTGTAATATGCGAAGGAATATCTGGAAATGCATGTGATTGTAAAAAATGTACTTTGGGTTGCTTAGTACATTCATCGTATTCCATGAGTTGATTTTTGCCATAAAATATCAATGTACGTCCAGTATAGGTATTTACAGCCGCATTGACCCGAACACGATTAGGAATGTAAAAGTGAGTGTATGCTCTAGGCCATCCATTGACTAGCTGCATGCTAGGAAATTGCAACAGATATACTTGATTGTTGCTAAAGAAAACCACATCACCATTTGGTTTCTGATATACGGCATCTAAACGTTTAAACGTGTGTGGAAGAAAAGGTAGCCAATCTATTATGTTCTTAGCCGGTTCAATGTAAGTGCTATTTAGAGCTGATATCCAAACCCATTTTTCATAAAACATATATATGCGTTTATTTAGAATTAGAAAATGTTCAATATCAATGTTACATAGGTCTGGCAGCAGTTTGTTCGGTGAGGTTGGCTTATTGGGGGAGTTAGGTTTAAAAGCAGCGGTGGTTGATTTAACGGTGGTAGATGATGATGATGGTGGTGGGTACAGGGACTGTATTCCTGCAATATCATCCTCATGTAAATCAAGATGATGATTTTCTAAATATGAATACATAACTGCATTAACATTATTTGAATGTCTTAACCCTAATGTATGACCAATTTCATGAAGTAGCACCTCATAATAACTTATATATCCACTGGGTGGTGAATTTGAGTGTTCCATATACCAAGACTCATCATAATCTATGTGTATTTCAGACACAACATCGTCGCTGGATGGAAAGAAAGCATGTGCTAACCCACCACCAGGTCCATCAAAATCATCCTTACACCGCTCATTAGGGTTTGTTGAAGCCCTCATGTAATGATTTTGTTGTTGGAATGTTATTAATATATCATAACTCTGTGGATTGTATATAAATACAAGATTTGTGTGTTTTGCCCAAACTTTAAATGCTTCAACCGTCCGAGCTAAGATACGAAAATCATTCGTTAACACTGTGTAATTTAAAACACGCTTTGTCAATTTGGTTTGATGTACATTGTATGCTTCAGAAATATTGTCTTTATTTGTACATCTAGGTTTTGACATTAACTTTAAAGTTTCTTTATTTAGTTCACCATCAACCGGCAGTTGGTAATATGTTTGAAATGCTTTTAAGGCATTTTTAGTTATCGATTTGCGATTTTCAATAGAGGCCCCACTAACATTATGAGTTTCAATATATCCATATTTGTTTAGATAAACGTTTGCCATTTCTAAGCCAAATTCACTGTTTGTGTAAATTTCATCTTCACACTTCACTTCCCTGCCGATGGGGAAACTAAGGAAGATTAAAAGCACTGCGAGTGGAACAGCAACAACCTCCATGACTATCAATAATATACTAACAAAAACACTGTTATTTAAATAATATATTACATATGTATTTCAATCATCTTTTATAACAAATAACGATTTTTAAAGTTTACGTATAATGCCAGTAAATGGTTCATATTCAATAAGTACGTCATGCATAATCATGCAGTAAGCAATAGTTTCAACTTCAAATGCTTTAGATGCTTCAATTTCAATTTTTAAATCTGCTACTATATCATGGATGCTTTCATTTTGTCTGGTGCAGTTGATTACAAAAATTGGTTGCTGTTTAAACACCTCATAACTGAGAAGAGAACATACCGAACTCTCGAACGGTTCATAATATTGAGATCGATAATTCAAATATTCATTATAAGTATCTATGTACTTGTTGTCGGTAAAAGAAAGGTTTTGCTGCTCATACGGGTATCTTCTATTGTTGATATTAACCTTTATATTTGTAATGTTTGCATGATTAAATGTAGACGCATCTGCATCCTTATGGTTGCGCTTTTTAGTTTGAAAGGTGATGAATATCCATTGAGGGCGCTGAAAACCCGTACTACTCTTAACAGGCCAAACCAAAGATGTAGTGGACGGTAGGCTTGGATAGGTATACAAGTCACGTGCATGAAAAGCTACTTGTATTCGCGAATTTTGTTAATTTCTTTGTAAATAGACAATTTTGTGGCATCGTTGAGCATTACGTGTGGTACTTTCCATACTACTTTTGTGAGAGTAATTTTTGGTATAGAAGTACCCTTACAACAATCAATATCAGACTTTGAACGTACCAACGTTAATTCTTGTCGAACGTTGAGCAACGGTGTTTTGTATCCTTCGGCAAATTCAAGCACGTGCTTTAATGGTATTGAAGCGCAAAAAGAATCTTTAGCTTCATTAAGCAAAGGTAAAGGTTTATTTTCCACACTCCATCCTGCATGCATCATACAACGACTTTGCTCGCGTGTATACGAACAAACGCCTTTGATTGTGCTGTTAATTCCGGGCAATCTAACCGTTTCGATAACCTGATCACCCAGCGTAAATCTAATTTCTTCAAAAAGAAACAACATTGCATTATTCGTGAAAGCATAATCCTTATTTTGAGCTTCTGTTGGACTAAGAGTACCTTCCAAGTATATAATGCTGTCATAAGTTGCAGTTATAAGATCACCTTTTTGGATAACAATATTGATTTCATCCGAGTTTCCATAGGCGTTTGTCGTATATGGGTGATATGTTCGACGATCATATTCTGTAATCGTATCTTCGGACGCTACACTGTTGAATAGCCCTCTTATTGCGCCTTCCATGTTTATTAAGCACTTTATAACCGAGATATTCTAAAAATTGGACGTCCTGATCTGTTAATGCACCAGGTGTTTGCTGACCTGCAGGTTGAGGTGAACTGATTGAGTATACTCTAGCACCAAAAATATTAAGCCCCATATTTTTTAAGTTCTAATCTAATAGATACTTTTTCTGTACCAAAGTTCACCAATTTACCCTCTTGATTGACCAACCGTAGCGTATTGTTATCTATTTGTTGAACGATCACATGCAAGTATGTGATGGATACAGGTTCTTAAATTAATTTATATCCAGTCTCTACGTGTACATCAAATTCAAAAATTGTATGTGACTGCTCGCTATTCCTATACGCTCCACCAGTAAGATTACACTCCACATGTATATTGGTCGCATCAAATATTTGTACAGATTGTTGAGAGAAATGATTTTTATTTGCCTGATATGTGCCAGGAGTGAACCCAAGCATTTGCCCAATAGCATCATTGCGTTTAAAAATCACTGTGTACATGGATTTCATTTCGCATTGCAATGTGTTATTGTTAGCCTTTAGAATAAACTTCAATGCACTACTTGGGGGGCTATCTATTGCATTGTTTATATATTTTCCAAGTTCAGAAATTTCATATGCTCCAGGTGGGATTGTAATCATTTTTATTTTAGCATTATTATCATCATCGTTATCAATAACATTATTATTATTATCCTTTTTATCATCCAAATAATAAAACTTGTTATTACATGCATGAATATTGCGTATAGAGTTGCATCCGTAAAACCCCACCAAACCTAACCCATATTTATATTCTGAATCAAGTTCAATTGGGGGAAATAGTTGGCAGAAAGCGCGTTTCCCACACCTGTCAACGTAAACGTTTGTGTCATGACTACCATTAAATTTAAAAATCAAACAACTATATACCATAAAATTATTTATTGTATAAGAAGTTCAAACATAAATGCCCACATATTGAGGTATTAAAATTTTGCTCCCGATTGTAATTATAAGTAAGATTACAGTCTCTTAAGTATCTCACTATTTCAAGCGGTGGTGTTAAATCTCCAAAACTATCATAGTAAATAACTGTCTTGCCACGATTTTTGTATGCAACCCAGTGCGTTCCATTTCCAACGTTGTCATCTAAGTTTACAATAGCAGATTCGTTAACATGATGCTTTGCTGGCAGTGCATCACGCATAAATACTCCTCTAAAGAAAGGTAAACCTTTAGCATATTTCTTTAGATCTGAATCAAATAGTGCTCTACGTGGCAAGTTTACAAGTTTTTTCGATTGGGTTTTAAGTATAAGGCAAATCCTTTTTTATTGCGCGATGAAAGATATAACCTTTCACCTTTTTTACCTAGAGCTATATCCTCTAAGGTGACATTATGACGTCGATTTTCTTCCAATTGTTTCTTAGCTACCGAAGCATCGTTGACAGCTTTAGCGACCCCTGCAACACCGCCAGCTAGTGCTCCTGCAGCTGAAAGACCTGCAAATAGTGGCACTAGAAATGGAAGAAAGCATCCCGCTTTAGGTATGGGAATAATTCGAGGAAATCGCAGTCTTTTTTTCCACCAGCGGTTTTAACTTCTTTTCTTGCAGCAAGTAAACTCATATTGATAAATTTCTTCACATCTGAATCTTTGACAATATGCTTTACAGCTGTTCTAATTGGTGTCAATATGCCCCCTCTAAATGAACAACTCTGTCTCTTTTTCTTCCTCTTTATCCTTCTTGATGTAACCCCCATACCCAGTTTGCTTTTAATTTTCATTGCATTGGTTACGGCCCAAGCGGCTGCTTTCTCTCCAAACTGAGCGTTGTTCGATTTCACTCGGTTCCAAGCGCCTTCTGCTAGAACTTTATCAGCTCTGTGTCGTGCGGTCAAGTCGTCAGGGTTTTGAGCATAAGCAATATCGTGATCGCGACACAATCTATCTAGATCGTTAATGCCGGAATCGCCTCGTACTAATCGTTCTCGTAACTTGGTACCTGGTCCACAAAATTGGTATCCCGGTACATGAAGCTCTACGGGTAACTTGTTTATCAAGGTGTTTAGAACACCCCTTCCTCTACAATGTTTAGCCATCAACTGATTAGTATTATTAAAACATTCGACTTAATATGAAGTTTATACGGCAGCCTCAACAATTAAGTATAGACGATCATAATTTTTTAAAATCTGAAGTTGTGGGAAAGCATGGACCTTTATTTCCAACATCAATCAGGGCGATAATATGCGGACCATCAGGATGTGGAAAGACCAATGTAATGATTAGTTTATTGGAGGCACCACACGGATTAAGGTTTGAAAATGTGTGCGTGTATTCCAAATCATTGGAACAAGCTAAATATAAATATTTAGAGCAACTTTTTAAATCTATAAAAGGCATTAAGTACTACGCCTATAGCGATAAAAAAAACGTCACCCCTCCAGAAGCAATCAGAAAAAATACGATAATGATATTTGACGATATTTCATGCTTAAATCTGGACATAATTCGCGAATATTTCAGCAGGGGTCGACATTCGGGTGTAGATTCATTTTATCTGTGTCAAACGTATTCTAAAGTACCAAAACTATTAATACATGATAGTGTTAACATAGTTGTCCTATTTAAACAAGACCATTTAAATTTAAAACACATATATGATGAACATATTGGTACCGATATGACTTTTGATCATTTTAAATTAATGTGCTCGCGATGTTGGTTGGAAAAATATGATTTTCTATGCATTGCAAAAGACTTTAATTATGGACGATATCGAAAGGGATTTGATTGTTATATAACAATATAACCTTTCTATAACCGCTTTACTGCAGCTCAGTTTCTACTCTGCAAGCCAACAAGATGGATGCCACTGATAGAACGATTAAAGAAAGATTAACGAAAACTAGACGTTCAATTAATCGTAAATTTAAAGCTCTTAAGAAGGGTGAACTTGATACTCAGCGAATGGTTGAAACAGCATATAAACCAATAATTGAACCATTACTACAGATTGCTAAAACAAAAAAATATGCATCTGTTAACCATAAATTGAAATCAAAGTTGGCAGTTGCAGATAGTTCTGCTGATGTTGCTGCTCTTGGCATTTTACCTAAAGTTGAAGTAAAGGATGATGACGATAATGATGATTATGTTGTTGCTGGTGAATTTGTAGAGCGATATAAGCATCCTTTACCTAGAAAATATATAGAACTAATCATTCAAAATTCAGAAGATGAAATCGATTATGGTCATAGTGCCCTCCGATACGATGCTAGTACAGATCACTGGAGTATGGGAAATGCTTTAGTTACCATAACACCCAAATCAGCCGATTTAGTTATAAATGGTAAAACTTATAAAAGCACTCCAGGATTATATGAACTTTTAATATTTAAAAAACCTGAAAAGTATACCAAGAATGATCAAAAGGAGTACAGAAAGATTTTAGAAGCTACTAACGCTCTTAAACGGAACTATGATCCTCAAAACAAAATTATTGGCTTAAGATCGTATAAGTACATCAAAATTATTAAACCAATACTAGATGCGCCAGTAGGATATGGTCTGTTGAAAAAAGTCAACGCTAAAACAAAAGAGTATGTGTACTGGAACACACCTCACGAACTAGTTGAGCGACTTAGATTGTTACACGCATCAAAATCGGCAGGTCATACTGGTCACGATAATGAAATAATTAGTATTGAAGAAGAGCTCAGAGAAGAAGGAATCATTGCATAATAGCATTTTGAAAGATGAGTATCGATAAGTTTGGTACACATTCATCCACAAAATATCGGCTTCATTATACATTTGATGATCAATATGATATGCAATACAAAAAACTTTGTAATGTTATAGAACCACAAACTGATTATGATGCTGCCAATAAGCGATACGTGGATACCTGTATTAGTAATTTACACAAACAGCTGCTGAATACAATTGAGGAAAAGTGTAATGTGCAAACAACATCAACTTCAACAACATCACCAATCTCGACAATAACAACTTCACCAGCATCAACCTCTATAACCTCGTCAATCTCACTAACTACAACGCCAGCTTTGTCATCTTCAACGTTGCAAGGTTCCAATCGTTAGTATTATTATTGATGTCAACGGTTTCGACTGTCGGTTGCACATCAAGAGAAAAAATAATAGTTACCCAGTATTGTGCACTTTCCCTATAATGGTCAAAGCTTGCCGTTGTTGAAGAATTGTATAAAGCAGCCAGAAAAATTTTTCCTAGAAAACGTACCATTATTAAACACAGAGACGATCTCTGGCAAGCCGACTTTATCGAATTTGATCAATATTTTAAGGAAAATGCCAATTATAGGTATGTGTTGGTGGTAATAGATTGTTATTCAAAATATCTATGGACACGTCCTTTAAAATCAAAAAATGCAATTGATGTTTGCCGGGCAATGACATCCATTTTTAACGAAGGCCGTGTGCCTGATAATTTACAAACCGATAATGGTAAAGAATTTTACAACAGCAGATATGAAAAATTAATGAAGATGTATAACATTAATCATTACTCTACATTCAGTACAAAAAAAGCTGCCATAGTTATACGAGTAATTAGAACGTTAAAGAATGACTTATTCAAACAATTTAGCCTTAGACGTAAATGTAAATGGTTGGATGCATTGCCTAATATTACTCAACAGTATAATAACAAAAAACATTCGAAAATTAAAATGAAGCCTAAAGATGTCCCCGAATTCACATATTTACCACAGTTTAATGCCTTGAAAGTAATGGGGATGATAAAATTTAAAGTTGGCGACCATGTTTGAATTTCGAAATATAAATCTGATTTTTCTAAAGGTTACATGCCAAATTATTCCACAGAAATCTTTAAAATTGTTAAAATAGTAGTTGGCAATCCTGCTACCTATCTACTTGAAGATTCTAAAGGTGAACCGATTTTGGGGCAATTTTACGCAGAAGAACTGCAGAAAACCTCACATCCTGATGTTTTTCTTGTTGAAAAAGTGTTACGCCAAAAAGGAGATCGTCTATTTGTAAAATGGTCGGGGTTTGATAATTCTCACAATTCATGGATAAAAAAAATCCAATTTGTAATGGCGGGAGAAGTGGGGGTTTCACAAAAAATATAATGAACATTTTTCTCACGTGATTTCAGTATCGCAAAAGGTCTTTGCAATCATGGTTGAAGAAAGTAGTGTTGAAAGTGATTATTATGATTTTGATGTATCATCATCATCCGAAGATGTTGATTATGATGCTGCAATCAATCAATATCTAGATAAAGTTGAACATGCTAGCAAAAGTGAACATTATTTACTGCTACAAACCACATTTCCACTCTCATACTATAACATCAAAGTAGGTCTATCTCCAGCTCAACAGTTTACGCCTACAATTGATTTAAATCGACATAGCTACTTAAATGATGATGGTAACAATAAAATTAGTTTAAGCGATGTTGAGTGGAATCACCTTATGGAACTGCTTAATAACAAAGTTAACTTCTTTACTATGCAACAACCATTGGATGGCAATGGTAATGACGATGATTCAATCATTGACACGTGCAAGTTACAACAAGTCGTATACAATGATGAAAAGTTTTTAAAACTTACTAAACATGATGTTGAATATATGCTTTGTGAAAATGATGTAGTTCAGATTTTGGAAGCAAATCAATGTATAGTGGATGATCAAGTAAACCTCTTAAAAGAAATGAACTTTTATGCATACTATAGAAATGTTTTAGATTTAGTGAAAAATTTTCTAATAATGATGAATATTGCATGTTTCAGACTTTGGAGGCTTTTAATAATTTGTGCAGTTTGTGTATTGGTCTAAAGCAATGCATCTTTTACTATTATGATAGAATTTTATGCGATTTGAATGATTTAAAATAGTGTATTCAGTTCAATAATATACAAATTGAGAAAAACATTTTTTATTTCTATTATTGCATATACAACAACCGCAATCCATTATACGACATTTAAACTTGTGTAATATAATCAATATGAGTATAATATTCTGACTCATCAATTACTTGAAATAAAGGCATTCTTTCACATCTGCAACACCAATAACTCATGTTCCATATAAGATCCGGTACTATACAAGCATCTTCAAATACCATAAATTTTGTATTTTTAATTACACCCTTAACACCTCTCATACATTCCTTGCAACATGAATAACTCTCAGTAGAAGCTGTGGTAGTACATAATTTTATCAATGTCCATAAGCAACTTATATTTTGTATGCTTAAGCATACAATCCCAAGCATACCCTGGTAAGGTGAAGTACCAAGCAGGATCGAGCCCATATGTGGCAAACGACTTTATGCGAAATTGTTCAAAAACACACGTTAACAACATTAAATCGGTTTTCATATAAAGTAAGGCATACTCCGAAATGTTTTTTATTTGAAATGCATTCCAAACTTTTAGAGCATGGTTATACATATCCTCAGTGACATGTTCACCAGTCAACATGCTATAGAAGTTTTCAATTTTTGGAAGTTCAAATTCATTCAGTTTAGACATTGAATCAATGTACTCGTATGGAAATACACCTTTTCTTGTTAATAAGTTCAATTTATTTGAACAGACATTAGAAAATTCTTTCGATAAATATTTGAAATCTGCAGGTTGCAATGTGGCCACTAAACTGTCTAAAGATGAATTTAAAAATCTCAAAGAATCAATGAAACGAAACTTTATCTTAGCATCACCATCATCATCAGCATCTAGATCGTTCAGAGTAAATGAAATGTATTTCTCTTTGTTTAATGGCAATAAACTAATATTACCCTTTTGATAATTCTCGTATCATGAAATGGGAATCGTATCCACTCATATTATGAAACACAACCGGTACAACAAAACTATTTCTAAAGTTGAGGTTACAATGTTGGTGTGTAAAACCTCTGAAGTTGCCAGTAAAGTGGCAGTGGTCTCTAACGATGATAGCGTTATCAGAAAATGCATTTTCACATATAGAGCAATGTGTTGCAATAATGTTATTATGAGGTTCAATCATTGGTTCAATATGTTTGAATTTACTTCGAACAAATTTTGCAACTTCCACCATTTCGTTTGCAAACCAATCTATACAATCTTCCCCAAATAATTTTTAAAAATGATAACGATTCATCATAGTCACATTTTAAATAATAACCAGCACTAAAAGCTTTATGATGTTGATACTTTAAAGTGCTTGGAATATTTTGATAACTATGATTTTTAACAGGTTTTAAAATAGTCTCAAAATCGGAATAAATTATAAAAGGTACTTTTTGCTTATAAACATAATTCTTAAATTCAACATGACGATGCCTAGGATATGAAATTCTACAGATATTTACTTTTTCGCAATATTTAGAGTGATCATTTAATTTATCGAAAGTGTTAAAGTAATTCAGACAACGATCGCAAATATATTTTTTATGTTTATGTTTATTTAGTTGACTGCCAATAAGCCGCAATAAACTTTTTATCCAAACATAATGGTATTTTATTTCAACATTTTCAAAATCCTCACTTGGAGTATTATAATTGTTTACGTTTGGAAAATATTGATTTTGAATTATGAGTAAATTTACATGCTTCTCAGCTTTCTGCATAGTAAGCCTTGTTGGCACCACACTATAGAACGATTTTTCTTTAGCGCAATTTAATTCTAAACTGTATACATTTATGGAAATTTTATTCATATTTTCAAATTTTGAAATATTTTAATCGACATCGGCATTTCCAATCCTTCAACATTCAAAACTAATCTGTAGTGTGGATATGAGGATGTGAGATTACTTCTTATTTTAGAGGAAATAATGCTGAAACAATTGCCCAAAAAAAGCAACACTCATCTGAATTTTTCACGTTGATGCATGCATATTTATTTGAAATTTGCTTTGTAAGCGGAATAAAAGATGAAACACGTCCATTGCCCATTTCGTATTTATTAATATTAACTTCCATCGATACAATTTTTTTCAAAGCCCAGACTGATTTTGATTCCTGAAACTCCGATAGTTTTGTTCTTAGTTTATCAACCACATCATCACGAAACCATGATGTTAAATCCGTTCCTACGTCAATCGCCACATTTTTCGTATTAAAATGTTTAAAATCCGTTACATTATTTTCATCAATATTAGATGTTTTAACAAATTCTCCACAAAGTGTAATATTAATTTTATTAAATTTAATTTTTTAAACTATTTTTATTTTAATTTTAATTACCTTAAAGCAATCATTAAAAAATGCCATTAAATCCTTATGATGCATGTTTATTATAACGCCTGTTCTAATTCTTCTTGCAAAAGCGGAAACCAAATCAATCCATTTGACTCCCAAACGTGATGGTTGTGAAACAGATTGAATGCCGCTTCCTACATGAAAATTTTTAATTGATGATTGGATGCTTTTTAACAATCCCATATTGGTTTGAATTTGCCTTAACTGACCTAAATTTAAGTCACCATGTCTAACCGCCTTTACAAATAACCTTAAGTATCGTTTGATATATTTTAACAAAATTTCAGCTTCTTTAATTGTATACTTTTAAATAAAATATTGCATGCGTTATTAACTTTAAAAACAATTTCGCTACTTAAAGTATTAATATGTTCAGTCATTATTCAAAACAAGCAATAATTATAAAAACATACCAATTATTTTTTTGTTTTTCTAAATGTGTTCTATTCTGTAGGAAACAAGATGATTGGGTCTTTTAATATCTATTAGTTCTAATATGGTTATTGCGTATTTTCCAGAACCCAATTCCTCAATGTTTTTCTCCACAATTCCGTGTTGCGTTGTGGTAGAAATGAAATATTGTCCGCTAACTCAATTAGAACACAATCACCATATTTGGAATGCACTATTCTTGCTCTGTAAATTCTTTGTGGAACGTTTAGTGGCAATTCGGCTAACCTCTTTGCCTCTTTTCTAGGGCCTACAACGGACTGTTTATTATTGTTTTGTATTACTTGATCCATCTACAAACAACAGCAATGCTGTTACAAACTTGCAAATATTATAAAGTAAAATATTCTTTTTACAAAATAAAGAAAAATGTAACTTACTTTTTATACTAACGCTGCACGTATACTGAGCACTTCAAAACGCAGGTTCAAATAATGGTGAAATTAAACGAGTTATATATATATACAATGTCTAATGCATCATCTACATTCAATCACCAAACCGCTAAAAGTAAAAGAATTTTTATTGCCACATAAATTAAATGTATAATTACATTTAAATATTTAAATATATTCAAATTGCTAAAATGTAAGCAAGACATCCTTGATATAAGATTAAATTAATTTTTTATTTAAAAGTCAAATAAATCGTGATGCAAGGTGGTATAATTTGCATACCAATAAGGAAATATACGGCATACCTGTCTTGACATGTTTTTGCAAACACACACACACCTTATGTTAATTAAATACATTATATTAAAAGTCGAATGTCGACGTGATTTACATATATTACCAGAGATTTATAATTCCAAACACGTTGTTATATTCGACTGCATGCAAATTCTTAGTATTTTATCGTGACATTGAAATTGCGAGAAGTGAACGACTTCTTTTTTACAAGATTTTACCTGCAAACGTTTAAAAATTTGACCTCCATCATATAACATTTCGTATATTTTCTTAATTTTATTTGCTACTTCGTACAAAACGCAGCTTATGAGGAGAGCTAAAACACTCTTTAACACTTGCACGCGTTTGTCTAATATTAAAAATTCTTCACCGCGGCGTTTTAATTTTAGCTTAACCTACCCAGAAAATACGAACCAACACGTGAACTCCATTTTCTACACACACAACATTTTTTAAAATTTAATATTTAATATTTAACGTCGGGAACGCTGCTAAAAAAATTTCTTAAGAAAATATCTCCACCCCAGCGCACGCGCACCACCCCACGACAAAAATCTAACGACCCCGCCGAACGCACACCCCAAAGACCTAACGACCCCCCGACGCAACAAATTTACACACAAAGACAATTTTGTTCTCAAAGCGGCGTATACATATCTTGCTGCACGTTTTGTTTCCCAAAGCGGCTTAGCTGTTCATATTGTTCTCGAATCGGCGTATACATATCTTGCTGTGGATCTCTGTTGCCAAAGCGGCTTAGCTACCCTACTTCCCCCAACCTGCCTACTAGTTGACGGTTGTTGAGAGGGGCGTGCCTCATGACAATTCTTATGACTCATTTGCATTGTTCATTATGTATATCAGCTTTGCGGGTACCCCATTCGGCATTTTGCGGTTTAGAAAAAGTTTAAAAAATATTCTAATCGAGTCAACATATGCCCTGGGGTTATTAAAAATCAACTCAAAATTACATAACATAGATATGGGAAAAAGTTATTGGCATCGTAGTACACCAAATACTTGGACAGTGTGATAGGATCGTACTCTTCCTCCATGTATTTGTTGTTGGCAGCAGCGTAACGTTCTTTATGGGCAGGCGGACGGGCTGGCGGACAGACGTGCGGGCGGACGGGTTGGCGGAATGGTGGGCCGGTGGGCGGGCGGGCGGGTAGGCGGGAGGGCGGTTGGGCGGGCGAGCGGGCGGATGGGCGGGTGGATAAACGTGTGGGCGGACGGACGTGTGGGAAGGCAGGCGGGCGGACGGATGGGCGGGTGGATAAACGGGTGGGCGGACGGACGTGTGGAAAGGCAGGCGGGCGGACGGGCGGGGCGGGCGTGTGGGGATGAACTATTTAGTATAAAAACTGCTTTTTGAAATTTTTGAATCAGTTTTAGCTGTATATTTGAAAGATGTATACCAAGCAATCTTTAGAGAAAGCAATTAGTGAAATTCGGAAAGGTGTGTTAAATACGCGTAAAGGTGGTAGATTGTACAATGTGCCTAGAACAACACTACGTGATCAGCTCTATAAACTTGGTGCTCGAAATAAAAGTAGAGAATCAAATATCCCGGTGGAAGCTGCACGACAAGAAGTTAAAATACCTATACAAAACTTTGATACATATACCACTTCTTAGATCATAAATATTTTTAGGTTTTGCTCTCTGTTAATTGCAGAAATGACTGCAAATTTATGACGTCACGCACATTTATGTAGGCATAAACACGTTTAAGTGGGTTGTTAAGCTGCTCGAATCGTTCTCCGGAGATAAGAAGGAAATTGATTTTTTTTTTGAAAATTTAAAAATCGATTCAGTGTATAGATTTTTACGCTCTTGTAATTGTTATACAAAATTCGTGTTTGGATTTAAATTACAGCTTAAGGTTTAAAGACTATCATACAAAAATCCATTTAATATTATAATAAAATTTAACGAAGCGCTATCTTCTCAAAGTTTACATATGGTTGAAATACAAATATTCTGCTATGATAAACTAAGAATCCTACCTGTTTAACTGTATTAGTGTTTGGGCTTAAAAAATAGAGCAAAATTTGAGGAACCAGATGGTATAAACAATTTTTTTATAAAATCAACATTAATCGGAGCGCTGAAGAAAATATATGTCTTGTTGTGATACTATGATTTAATTTTCTAGTACAGTTTAGTATGGTTCCAGACATTGACAAAGACGGACGCGATTTTGTATATGAATTACATATTTAACTCGATTTTTCGTAAAATTTGGCTTAGTTTTTTGAGATAGTTTTAGGTTTCTAATTGATTTTTAATAATTTTTTGTTAATATCTTAAGATCCACTGAAAATATTCGAACTCTATATAAAAGCTTTGCTTAGACGTGATGTAGAATTTTGGATGAGTCATGATGTAATCATTCTATAACTTTACGTGAGGTTCGAGATTAATCATCGCCGTCGGGTGATCGTGAGAGGTTAACACTCCTTCGACTGATATCTTTTCTGGAATTAAACGTCGTTCTAGGTAAGTCAAACATTTTTGGGTATGCTTAATTGAATATTTATATATTTTTTAGATATGTATAATAATTTCGCTTTCTGTAAATTGCAGAAAATAGCCGCATTCATACGATGATACATCAGTATTTTAATTGTCAAACAGAAACACCTTTCTCATTTAAATTTACTAGTGTTTGGGCTTAAAAAATAATGCGAAATTCCAGGAACCAGATGGCATGAACAAATTTTTTATAAAATCAACATTAATCGGTGCACTGAAGAAAGTATGTCTCGTTGTTATTTAATTTTCTAGTACGGTTTCATGATACATAATTGTATCATGGTACCGTTTAGTATGGCTCCAGACATTGATAAAGACGGACGCGAATGCAGCTCTCCATAAGGCAAATCAGTACATATTATAAAAATTTTTTCTATTAGTGGTCCATTTTTAAAAATCTGCAAATTATATCGGTTATTATGTGTTTGGGCCTTTAAATTGTAGTCTGACATTCTGTGAATACAAAACAATTTTTATAATAAAAAATTAGAACTTAGTGAAGCGCGAGAAGCCTCAAACGTGCATCCCGTTAATATATTTCACAACTAGAAATATTTATGAGCTATGACTTTATGACGTCACGCACATTCGTACAGGCATAGACATGTTTAAGTAGGTCGTTGACCACTCGAATCGCGCCCCCGAGAAGTTTTTATCATGTAACTAATCGTTTGAGCCCACACATCGGTATTGTTTTTTTAATAGTCGAAATTGGGTTACCTATTGTAATAATTATTATTGTATTGTATAATGAAAATACCCCATTTAATTATGTAAAGCATTATTTCTTTCTTTAAAATGCACAAGTATTCGATGTTTACAAATTTTACAGATGTGAATTATTTAAAACAGATAATATAATATTTTAATTAGCTGCTTTCAAACCTCAAAAAAAAACAAATACAAGTTTAATTTTATGCAATCCAATCGAGCATTGGACGTAATATTTATGCAGATTTGAGCAGATTTCTGCTAACGAATAGCACAATAATAGTAATAGTTAAGTATTTTGCTCATTGACCTGGTGTTTACTCCCGGAGCATTTCGCTATGACATATGCTGATACATTAATGTAAAGTGCTCAGCCTTTCAGTTTACGGTATCGAGTTTTGTGAAGTCGCTCTAGGTAAGTAAACTAATTTTTGTAGCCATATTTTAACAGAACATTGTTTCAGATGATGACGATGCTTGCTTTAGAAGACCCATTTTAGCTTAATTAGGTGTTTAGTATTCGCCAGACGTGTATATTAATATGACCGTTACATACACGTTTTAATAAATATTGCATATAGGCAGGCGCTCGGCTATTTTATTTACATCTTATTTATTCTATGGCTTAAAAATTTGTATATGAATTAAATTTTATAGGTTTCTAAACTAGAGTGATATACTTACGTAGTGATGAGCTTGGTAACCGGGTACTTTTAGCAGCAACTAGTTTTTAGTTTATGTAATAGGATCGTGATACTTAGCATCATGGTATATTATAGGAATGAATTTGGTACAATGTCATTAACAACTGAAATACCTATAAAAAATATTTTTTGAACTGGTTGGTGACATGCCCAAATTCTAAGTAAACTACTGGTTTTAATTTTTAATTCTTATATTATATTATATTTACACATCAATTCCAATATCAATATTGAAATTTACAAACTATTAGAAATACTAGAATAAAGCTGAAGTTGCGTATTCATGCCCAAATTCTAGAAGTGCAGCAACTGCTGGTCGTTTAATTATCTTACCACTCTTCTGCTTACAATATTATTAATTATATTTACACATCAGATTCCAATATCAATATTGTATATTTATTTAACAAACTTCTAATTAGGAATACTAGCAATTAAAGCTGAAGTAAAGCACACGCGTAATGCATTATAAATTATAGAATGCAGCAATGCTGTCGTTTATTATCCCTTCCCACTCTTCTGCTTACAATATTATTAATTCATTATGCCTAAAAATTTGCATAGTAACAAAACAAATGCATTTATTCATTTTGTTACTGGATACGCATAATTGCTTTGAGAGTCCATAATTCCATACAGGCTAGAACAACAGGTATCTTATCCATCGTGTATATGTACCTTCATGTTTTGTTAATATCAACTTAATAGCTATAATTCATCTATAAAGGTGCCAAAAAATATTTACTATGGTGCTTTGATCTTTGTGCGCATGGTAGATCTTTGCATACACCTCTGAGTAAAGCTGGGTCCACGGTGCTTGCGGCATAGTTCCAATTCAACATCAAAAGCTCAGCGAATAGGTTATGAAGTAAGTATTATTGCACCGTGCTACCTTGCGCCCAAATATCATGACAATAAATAAACTCAGTTGTTAACAATACCATCATGGATATAAAGCTACTGGAAAATGATTTGGGGTTTAAACTGATGGTTGGTCATTTTTATACGACAGGTACCACAATGTGGGAATGTATCGGCATTGGATGATTCTCATCCCTGCTTACAAACCAGGTAGTCATCTGTTAAAATGTCTGGTATATCTAGTATAAAGAAAGTGCTGCCTGGTGGCTATAAAGAACCGTCGTACCCCACCCCTAGGCTTTATATTGCAATATGCTATTGTGATTAACTGCAGTAAGTTACTTAGTAATGTGACAATTTGGGCATATATGGGGCAGTTTGATCATCGGTTAGAGTAACATTGGGTGCGATTAGAATATCACAATGTATTGATTGAGCGTAGCCCAATGGCAACCGTTACGACGACCTTGGTGCTGTATTTGCAAAAGTTTTGTAAAACGACATTTCATTATGAGTGTATTATCAAAACATTATTCAATTTTATACAACTTTATTTTTACAAAATACAATTCAGATACAAATTATATAGATATTATGTCACTAGCTATAGCTATCCTTGGGAATCTTTTCGGTAGGCTAGCGTTCCACCCTATTAGATGTATAAGGAAGGATTTTTCTTATCCAATTAGTATTTTGTTCCTGCCCATTCTAATGTTAGAGACGGCAAAGCTGATGTCGTGGACGTTGGTGCTGTAGTTGTTTGATGGTGTGATGAGGTTGGTAAAGTTGATTATATTGTTGATATTGTTGATGTTGTTGATGTTATCGATGTTGTTGGTGTTGTTGATGTTTTTGATGTTGTTGATGTAGTTGATACTGTTGATGCTGTAAATTCACATCATTTTTTTCTTATGACAGTAGTTGAGGCAGTTAAATTTTTACTTTAAAACTTACAATATAGTATATATTCCCTCTGAATATCTACCAACAGATTTATAAACCCCATCCCCTCGATTATTTCCATAAAATCATTTAAATCTTCGGATAATACTAACACAGAAGTACGGTGCTGTATTGCTTCCTCGTATGACTGGCACATAAGACATTTTTCTCCTTCTACCGAAAATCGTTGCTCGCATTCCATCTTTTTTACTTGTAGAGCATTGCGAAATCTTCGAATAACCTTCCCAAAGTCTTTATACATATTTGTTTAATCGCCTCTTTAAAACTGTGTAATCGATAAATTATAACTTTGTAACGGGCATTTTTATACTTTAACATTTTTTTACGCTTTTATACTCAATTCGTAAGTACATGTCTGCAATTACTAGTTCTATATTTTATATTTATTAACTCGTGTGTAGTAATTTAAAGATAGATTAATTGAAGCTTGATTTTCATTAATTATAACTTGCAAGAAACGAATTGTAAATTGGATTATTCGTAAATCACTTTCCAACTTATCGAAAATGATAAACGGCTGTAATTAATTATGAGATATGATTGCGGCATTCACGTTTTGGATGTTCCTTATGTTATTAGCGAAGGAGATAATAGTCGACAAGAGTTCATGGTAACAACTAGTTTAAATAAACAGATTAGAGTGCAGAGTTGTAGTTTTGTGCTTGGTTCCTATGCATTAATTACGTTGAAAAATACTGTTTCTTTCTGCTTTTGACAATAGTGAGAATTAATGCGGGATTAATTTTCGTATTGTTCATGAACAAGCGCGGCGCGATTTTAGTTGTTTTTCTGATGAATTACGTTGTATATTAACTGTAGAAAGTGTAGTTCTGATGACTTTTGAAGGAAGTATGCTTGATAGGCGAACGTGTTTACTCGACCTGCACGTGCGTTTTACGGACGGTTTTATTGCTTGCGCGTGCTTACTAATTGTTTTTAGTTGTTTTTCTTGTGAGATAAATGCTTTAAGGAACATTTGACAGACTTACTTTAGTGATACGCGTACTTTACTAATTTGTGGTTTTAGTTGATTGTCTTGTGAAATAATAGTCGTAGAACTTGCTAAACTGACCGATTCTTTCTTTAGGATTAATGTGTGTGCGATCTAGTCTAGTGTCCCTTTGTTTTATCAGATTAGTGCATACTTTGGATTATTTAAATACAGTGGATCCTGTAGTTTCTGCATTTTTCTAACACCAAAGAATCTAAAATAGATCATTGCTTGCGCGAATTTCGTTATTTGCGAAATATAACAGATTACCGGTTTACGAAGGTATTGGTTGAAGTTTCTCACTGCTTTTTGGAGGTTTATGAAAATAATATACATTTAATCCCAGTTGAAATTAAACTAGTGCTACAAAATATTTCGAAATTATTGTCTCAGGAAATAGAATTAACAAGAAATTTATCAATGCTACATAGTTCCGTCGCGTGATGGTGTCTGCTGCTAACCCCAGTGAAATGCGTAGGTGTGATTAGTGTGACGTGTGATAAGTTCCATCAACACCCTCACAGTCAAGGGTGAAGTGCTTCGTTAGTGCAGGACATTGTGAATCTCACACTTCCGTTGCAAGGAAGCGTTGCTGTAGGACTTTTGTAAGTTGAACTATTTCCTACTTGTTATTACTTTAAATATCTATCCGTTGCTTTACCATATCTTTGTCGTTCTGATACCTTTTACAAAAGACTTGCATGATATTTTAAAACATAAGAAAAAAAAAAGAAAGAAAGAAAGATCAATACTACTGAATTACTCATATCAATTGTGTCTTACCTATTTTTTTTTTTTAACATTTTGTCTGATGTATGTTTAATTGGTGTGTGAGGAAACGTTTCTGCTACTCCCCAATATTACCTCACTTTGTAATAAAAATTTTTTTGTATTGCTTTTACCGTTGTTATATTATATAGATTATCCAAACAGTTTTTTTTTACATTCTACAAAGTACTGAATAATTTAGCCTTATCATTGCTGCTATGCTTTTTCTTTTTTTTTAGGTTTGCTTGACTATTTTTCTTGCAGGTATTATCACTAACTCCTTACAGCCGCGTACATTGTATGTTGGTCTGCTGTCTACAACCCCCTCTAATCTCCGATTGAGCCCGGGTCATTCCTTGACTATCTTTGTGTTACGCACGGCTACGAGCCAACGTAGCATAACTTTGGCGCCCGAACAGGGACTGCCACGAATTTCGTATCGTGACAACTTTTACGCCAACAGTCCTTTTATATAAGCTACTCTTGTTCGGATATGCACCGATTGTGCCCGATTTGTGTTACGCTTATTCTATTATAAAACCCTCTTCTCTTAATTCTTCTAATATAGATACCCCTCTAGTGCCAGGATAACCGCTATTATTTAAGGTTATGTCACTGTTTTCTGTATCAATTTCCTATATACTTTTCCCTAAACTATGCGTATCAGATTGGGGATTATACTTTACTCCATAAACTGACGTGTATATATATTTTCGTCTTCAGTTTTAACCAACACGTTCGTATACTAACGATGTACAGGCTCGTCGTTAACTGGTAACTTAATCTTTTTTAATCGTTCGCCTCTGTTTTAACTTTAATCTCCTTCATAGGTTTTAGTATTTTTCCGCTATTCCTTGTTACTGGGAAGAGGTGATTTGCAAAGGCACAAGCAATGTTTATGAGCTTCTTTGAATTCTGGTTGTGAAGTAGTATATCCTTTTTGCGTTCCACAAACTTCTTTCGTACGGCATCCTGCATAAAATGATGCTTATGTTTACTTACAATAAAATCTTTAACGTCCGTCATCATGAAACTTGGGATTGGGGCTAACCATTAACGACTTCTTCTAAATTTATATACTCATCGAAATTTTTTCTATATCGCCCCTTACCCAAATCAAAATCTTTTACAATAGTAATAAAACTATGTTTCGAGTTACCACCATTCCAGCATCGCTGACAAATTTCTTTAAACTTTATAAAGGGCATATCACTGCCAACATGATTTAGAAAGATATGCCAAAGATTTGCATCATCCTGTTTCCATATTGAAATAACATTAGCGTTATCTCTAAGTCCGTGCTTTACTGTGCTGGCATACGTTTGACATAAGTAAAAGAAATCAATACTTTTATGTCTACCGAAGGAGAAAAACTGTGCGAACTTGTTTTGTTCGTTTGCATGAATATCATCAAAGACAATAATTGAATCTTCTTTTGCATCCTCTGGCCTAATCAAATCGTCATAGTTCCCAAATTCGTAGTAACCAATGTCTGTCTTTAAGGGTTCAAATACCTTTCTTAACAGTTCATACTTTGGCTGATATAAACTTTTAGAAGACACATAGACGTCTTGGAATCTAAGTCCATTCTCATGTAAAATGAGAGATATTAGAGCGTTAGTTTTTCCACAACTCGATGGTCCAGCAAATATTGCCCTTATATTGGATGGGAACAAAGGCCCATGTTTACCAACTTCCTTTGCACTAGAAGTGGTATATGTATCAAAGTTTTGTATAGGTATGTTTGATAAGGTTGATCTAGAAATGATAACAATAGAGAAGGACCAATTGCTATTATGTAGCAATACCGATGGCAGTGTAGCGGTTATGTAATAAACAAAGCAAATAAGACAAACTACTTAATAAATAACATAAATACCTTAAAGCCTGTGCCGCACTGGGCAAGAGAGGTCACACAAAAAAGCTAACGGACACCCAAGAACACGCGCACTCCGTGTGGTGTCGCTTTCAGGGCTCTCGTACAACTATCTTCCGTCACCGTCCGAGTACGACTGATGTCACTTCATGCACTCGCACTTCGGCATAATGTTTCACTAAAAACTGTAGGGTATCCGCACTAATGGTATTTATTGTCGCCCCTACTAAATTGTTCAATGATGACGTAACAAGGTATTTTAACTTCTTGTCGTACAGCTTCCACCGGGATATTTGATTCTCTACTTTTATTTCGAGCACCGAGTTTATAGAGGTGATGACGTAGCGTTGCCCTATGCACATTGTACAATCTACTACTTTTACGCGTATATAACACACCTTTCCGAATTTCACTAAATGCTTTATCTAAAGATTGCTTGGTGTACATCTTTCAAATATACAGCTAAAACTAATTCAAAAATTTCAAAAAGCAATCTTTTATACTAAATAGTTCATCCTCACCCGCCCGTTTGCCCATCTGCCCGCCTTCTCGCACGTCTGTCCGCCCGCTCGTACATTCGTCTGCCCATCCGCCTGCCCGCCCATCCGCCCGCGCGTCAGTCTGCCCGTCCATCCGTCCGACCGTCCGCCCGCCCGCACGTTCGTCCGCCCGTCCATCCGCCTGCCCAAGTATTTGGTGTACTACGATGCCAATAACTTTTTCCCATACCTATGTTATGTAATTTTGAGTTGATTTTTAATAACCCCAGGGCATACGTTAACTCGATTTGAAATTTTTTAAAATTTTTTTAAACCGCAAAATGCCGAATGGGGTACCCGCAAAGCTGATAAACATAATAAAGAATTCAAATGAATCATAAGAATTGTCACAAGGCACGCCCCCCCTCAACAACCGTCAACTAGTGGGCAGGGTGGGAAATTAATCGAGTGAGGATCAAAGTGTACCAGAAGGAGCAGGGTGGGGGGATCGATCAAGTGAGGATTGAAGTGTGCTAGAAGGAAATGCTAATAAACGTAATGAAGAATTCAAATGGGTCATGAGGATCGTCATAAGACTCCCCTCAACAACCACCAACTAGTGGGCAGGGTGGGGAAACCATCGAGTGAGGATCAAAGTGTGCCAGAAGGAGCAGGGTGGGGGGTCAACCAAGTGAGGATCGAAGTGTGCTAGAAGGAAATGCTAATAAACGTAATGAAGAATTCAAATGAGTCATGAGGATTGTCATAAGGCCCCCTCCTCCTCAACAACCGACAACTAGTAGGCAGGGTGGAGAAGGTAGGATTGGGGGAGGGAAGCGCCGTGGCGATCCAGTGAGAAACAAAGTGCGCCAGAAACGTCCTGAGGATCGTTAGAATATACAATGCACACAAATTGCAGCGAACGGAAGTTTGTTAGTCTGCGATTTAATATGTTGTTTTAAATTATATTTATGTGATGCGGCATAATCACATAAATTGCAAGTAGTATTACTAACCAAACCTGATAGAAAACACTATTAAAATTTCCCAAAGGTCACTATTAATTCCAATATTTAGAAAAACTTAAAAAAATTGTCTTAAGTTTCCTTATTTTTGGGACAAATTTGCCCAAAATAAAATAGTCAATTTAGTTTAAGATATTCGTTGTATAAATCTGTATTTTTTGTTTAATAATTTAATTTACGAAATATACAACAAATATTCACAAAAAACATAGCTTTCAAAAAGCGGCAGCAGGTTTAATTTACTAATTTCATATCAAAATAGTAATTTTTTATACAACATTTAATAGCGTTCTTTGATATTTAAATCTGTATATGAAGGCTCACAACTTTACTGGAAATTTTGGAACTACAGGTTAAATGTCAGTTCAAAGTTTAACAATTTCTTCAAATATATCCCAAAAAAGTTATACTAATCATAACCTAAAATATGGACCCTCTTGATAATTTACTTAAGTTTCAGGTATTAATTTTTAGTTAAAATTTGAATAGTCTGAGCAAAGCAGACCCGTTTTAGGATACAACATTACTTGAAACGTAATCATTAAAACTTTAAGCGGAAATTCTTATTACATCATAATACAAACAAATAATTGTTAGCTCAACATGCTTGTGTAAATGTGTTATTTCATTTTCAAACTTTAAGGCGAACAGATCGCTGGACTACATGTATAAAGCTATGCGCTTATCTTGAATTATTAGACACATTTTAAGAGGTCACACGATAACACGACGAAGCCATATACTTCGAAATGAAACAACCAAACAAATAAACCTCTTACAGAAATTTGCGAAACTTAAAACTACCAAGAAATTGAATAATCACGCTGTTTTTTATATTCTTGAAGATAATTTCTTAATTAAATTTACTTTTAGCCTTCTACAAACAAATAAACTGGAACGACATAAACAGGACGCTATATTTATCCATGAGGCACAGACCTCGTGGCTGTGTAATCTTCTTAAAACTAAACCAGAGCGCTGTAATTGAAATTAAATTAGAATAACGTATTGAATACCATTACCTGATCATCGTTAATTGAGAAGCCAAACGGTACAAAATAAAGTGGCGATACGCATATCGCTCGATCTATTTCTTACAAGATCAATGTTAATTGTTTCAAGAACCGAGAACAAGTGTTCTCTGAGTTAACGAACGAACGAAATGATCTTATGTTGCTTATCATAATGGACAAACTTCAAACAAACATTCATTAAAACATGAGCCTACATTATAGATTTTAAACAATATTGCACTACTAATTGGATTAAATTGTCAATGATTGTTTTATAATTAATATTAAAAAACTAATTACTAACTTAACACTTTTGTCTAGTTGCCATTGTATGCAGGTTAAGAAAGATAAGTACATTGCAGTTACCAAAAGCACATAATCCATAATTATCTACGAAGGTTTATTAAAAAAATTTATAACTTTTCAGTGACGTAAAGTAACAGTAAAAGTTAATTTAAATCATATGTGCACAAACTAAATTTGAATATTCTTCCAAATTTAATGAATAACCAACCAACAATTAAAGAGCCCGTATTAGGTTTATTTTCTAATAAGTTATTGAAATACAACAGAAATTGACGTGATTATAGAAATGCATTTTGCGAAAAGGAGTTCCTTTGCATGCAAGTGAACTGTATGTAAATGAACATTCGTTATTATGCGGTCGTATGTGTTTTCTGACTTTCTTTAGATACAACCGAATTACGTAAAAAGCATTCACACCGTCATCGTTAGTGAAGGATAACACATATGCTTTCTAGATTATTTTTTTTGATACGGAAAAATCACACATTTGGAATAAATGGCTGTTCATCGATATGGGACTGCAGATGTTTCTGTAAAAGGTTTTTGCGTCTTGCACAATAATCACACAATTTGCGTGCGAATGGACGTTCGTTAGTGTGCAATTTCATATGTCTTAGAAAACTACCTTTCCTTGATGCGGCATAATTACACAAATTGCATTCGAATGGACGTTCGTTAGTGTGCGACTTCATATGAATTTTTAAACTACTTTTTTTCTGATGCGGCATAATTACACAAATTGCACGTTAGTGTGCGACTTCATATGAATTTTTAAACTACCCTTGTGTGGCGTGGTATAATTACATAAATTGCATGCGAATGGACGTTTCCTAGTGTGCGACTTCATATGTGTCTGTAAATTACTTTTTTGTGATGCGGCATAATTACACAATTTGCATAGGAATGGACGTTCGTTAGTGTGCAATTTCATATGTCTTAGTAAACCACCTTTTCTTGATGCGGCATAATTACACAAATTGCACGCGAATGGACGTTCGTTAGTGTGCGACTTCATATGTATTTTTAAACTACCCTTGTGTGGCATGGAATAATTACATAAATTGCATGCGAATGGACGTTCCTTAGTGTGCGACTTCATATGTGTCTGTAAATTACTTTTTTGTGATGCGGCATAATTACACAATTTGCATGTGAATGGACGTTCATTAGTGTGCGATTTCATATGTTTTAGTAAACTACCTTTCCCTGATGCGGCATAATTACACAAATTGCACGCAAATGGACGTTCGTTAGTGTGCGACTTCATATGTATTTTTAAATTACTCTGATGTGACGTCGTATAAGTACATAAATTACATGCGTATGGACGTTCGTTAGTGTGCGACTTCAAATGTATTTTTAAACTACCCTTATATGACGTGGCATAATTACATAAATTGCATGCGAATAGACGTTCGTTAGTGTGAGACTTTAAATGTACTTTTAAATTACCCTTCTGTAACGTGGCATAATTACATAAATTGCATGGGAATGGACGGGCGTTACTGTGTAACCTCATATGTATTTTTAAACTACCCTTGTGTGGCGTGGTATAATTACATAAATTGCATGCGAATGGACGTTCGTTAGTGTGCGACTTCAAATGTACTTTTAAATTACCTTTACGTGATGTAGCATAATTACATAAATTGCAAGCGAATGGACGTTCGTTAGTGTGCGCCATCATATGCATTTGTAAATTATCTTTCCTTGATGCGGCAAAATTACACAAATTGCATGCGAATGGACGTTCATTAATGTGCATCTTCATATGTATTTTTAAATTACCCTTGTGTGGCGTGCAATAATTACATAATTTGCAGGCGAATGGACGTTCATTAGTGTGCGACTTCATATGTGTTTTTAAATTACTCTTATGTGAAGTGGCATAATTACATAAATTGCATGGAAATAGGCGTTTGTTAATGTGGGACATCACATGTACTTTTAAACTACCTTTTTGTAGTGCAACTGTATATGACCTTATAAAGTACTTTTTCGTAATGCGCTATAATCACACAAATTGCATATAAATGGACGTTTGTTAGTATGCGGCATCATGTGTCTTTGTAAATAACTTTTCAGTGATGCAGCATAGTTACATAAATTACATACAAATGCATGCACATTAGTTAATATGCAACTCTGTATGCGAAAGTGCTTTTCGGAGATTCCATATAATGATACAAATTGCATAAATGTTCACGTTCTTTAGTATGCGACTGCATGGGTAGATGTAGAAGACTTTTGTGATGTTGCATTATCACTAAAATTGTATACAAATGTATTTTCATCAAAACGAAAACACATGAATTCTTAACTTGCTCTTACAACAAGCAAATGTGCACATAAAAAGTATGCGAATGACCGTTCGTTAGTATGTGGGCACATACGAACTTTAATGACACTTTCATAGATGGAACAATAATTAGATAAATTATATGGTGACGAACGTTCCTTAGTATGTGACCGAATTATATATTGTTAGGTTACATTTCTGCTATGCAAATAGTATTTAAATGGACGTTGTTTAAAGGTGAGAACGTACACTCATTAATAGAACAATTATAGCAAATGTACAAGAAACACACAAATTCCTGCCTATACAAATAGGAGGCGAGTTGGTTCAATGTTTATAAAGGCATTTCGTCTTAATACCAGACATCTTCTCTTACTAAACGATAAATTCTACTAGACACTTTTTACTTCAATATTGGCTATCGATCGTGTCGTTCACATGAGATTGTTAAAAGCGTTGAATATAAAGGATTCATTTGACTTAATTATAAATACTTTTTTCTATAATTTTGTAGATATAAATTTACCTTACGGTATTCTTAAAGTATACTTAAAACTTAGCAGTATTTATTAATGTGCTTGAATGTAGTTTATAGAATCGAATGATTTTTTAACTAGACATGGCTTTAGAAAAAACAGAGGGTCTAAGTTTATAAATGTACTAGTGAAGAGCTTGAAATTACTTTACGATTATTTTATTGGAATAATTATAAAAAGTCACCTGTTTTTATACATGAACCACCAACCACACATACTATAACTTGCTTTTATGGCTTTAGTTCAAGTTATTTAAAATCGAGTGGTTGTGAGAGAATAAAATTGATTTTTTTAGTGGGAATAATCGATGGAAAAAAAGGTTTAATATGGAATAAAACGACTTTGTCATGGTTATGCACCCCACACTATCTCGAGTTATTTGAGTCACCGGCATTGAAAATGTTTCATGTAAAAATTTGTGATTTCACAATAATTTGTAGATAAATGTAATACACGTTAATATTGATGATTTTTTGGTTTATCTGACGATGCTAGATCTGACGATTTACGTTTTAAGTTGTCAGAGTAATTTGTATGTAGGATAAATGCCCCACTAATGGCCAAGATCATTTTTGACCTTATTTAAATGCGTAGAGCTTGTCTTTAACGTTTTTTAAATGCAAATTTATAAGATTCTTCCTTAATTCATGTATAATCTGTACTTTATGAACTCGAATACAAATAAACAGAATTGGTTTAAAATAACCTTTTTAAGTTTAAACACACCTAACGCCAATGTTAGTCATGTTACAGAAGTGATCACCCATTTGCATTAGTAAAGGCCATACTAAGAAAAAATATTGATCTCAATTGATTTTAATACATTAACATTAATATAGCATTTCTAAATACGTCGTCATAAGTATTTTTTATTTCAGGCACATGTGTTGTTTTTTAATATCGGTTGTTTAATTGTACAAACGATATCTTCATTAAAATAATAATACGTGTCATCCTTTTCAGGCCACTTCCAGGCAAATCTTGCTCTTTTCATAAATTTTTCAGCTCCTTCCGAATCCATTTTCAAAACAACTCCTGTAACAAACAATACTTGAAACAATGCGTTATGTAATTACCTAGATAGTAATTTTCACCATATTTAACGATAATATGATCTCCAATAGCAAAATGGAACATTTTTGAATTACTGATGTCAAGATCTCCATCGTCAAATTTTATTTTGGACTTATTTGATTCAGAAGAAAACTCATCGGGTACCTCTACCAGTTTTCTTTTATTAATTTTTTGATTTGGAGTGTTTGTCTGCTCATAAAAATTTCGGTATATCTTACTTGAAAAAACTGAAGGAAAAAGTTTCTCAAAAGGTGTGGAAACTTTAAACACTTTGCTTTCTTTTTTTACTATGCACAGATACGCTTGTTTTCTCTGGAGTTTTTCAACAAAGATCAATTGACTGGTGTATTAGTAAAAAATCATCTGTTCTAAACAATTCGCATTTGGTCTTCACTATTTACAATTGCTACAGGAATGTTAGTTGATTTACTAGCTATTGAATGAATTGTTTCCGTAGTTTGTCATATTTCTGTATTTACAATGGAGCTTCTAATTGCTGTCCACACTTTAAAGACTCAATATTACCTGTCCAATTCGACTGGTTTGCATAGGTTTTAATAAACTGTACCAAAACATCTTCTTAAATTTTTTCTTCAACTGCTGCAAGTACTTTGTTACTAATGTCTTCTTATTTACAATTCACATTTTTCTATTTGGGATACTGTTAACCTTTTTTTGTTAACTATAAATTCTTCTTAAGGAATATAGTATGTCTGCTCTACCATACAGGCGGCAGAGCCTCGATAGATTATGAGGGGTTCCTGTTTGACGGTCAAGCCCAGGGTAAAAAGATGTTGAATGGCTTTTAGAAAAAAAAGCTAAGCTTCTTCAGCTTAGAGCAGAGTTATGAGCTAAGGTCGTAGATGGTATAAGATAAAACAAAAGAAATTTTATTGGTCGCCACCGTATCTTAATGAATGTTATAATACGAAACTATCCGAAGATCAGATACGGAAATCTTCGGAAAAAGAAAAAAAATTTACGACGAGCAACGTAAACAAAAATACTTACTTTAATCTCTGCAATTTGGAATGGGAACGACGATCTTGTGCCATCTGAAAATTTAACCACACCTAAACATGTTCAAACTAGGACTTTGTTAGAGCCTAGTCACTTTATCACAAAAAATTATAAAAAAAATCTACTAGTCAAAATTATTGTTCAAAAAAACTTTTAACTTTAACACCAATAATACTTTTCTTCAATACTACAATTTCATATTGCTAAACTGTTTGCTTCTGTAGGACAATTACTGTTGACTTTAAAGACAGAAAATTTTACGACAACTTAAAAATTTTCTATGGATTTCTTAAAAAAAATGTCTATGTACATCGTTTATATTAACATATCTATATGGAGACTTTTGAAATAGTTTTGTTATTACAGTTTAATAGAAATCTCTAAAAATTCGTGGAATGATTTTTTATTTATTCTTTAGTTACATACATTACTTCAGTTCTCCACAAGAACTATATGACTTTTATTTTATCTTACAGTGATTTCATGCTACTGGAATAGGATCCTGTTCAGTGTACAATAAACAAACTACATATTCAAAAAAAAATTGGCAGGTAATGACTCTATAGTTTTAATAGTTATCTCTAATAAACTCAAAGATCTAAGACATTGAACTATACTTCAGGTGTACTAACACAATGGGTTTTACCCAATGCTTCGGCAAACAATTCTTATCATATCATATGTTTTGTAAAGCAAACCTTTTACTACAACTTTGTAACTTCGAACACAATCTTACAAACTTTGAAAATATTAAGGTCAAATATGCCTTATCTAAATACTACATTTTAAACTAAATTTTATTTGAAGCAAATAAATTGAGCTATGCACTTTTGCAAAAATATCAAGAATTAATTTTAAATAAACTTGTGTATAGCTACTTCGAAAATTATTTGTGTTTTTTAAATGAAAGTTCCTTCGGAATAGTATAGGTATAAAAATGGAGGATGACTCACCGCTGACTATCCGTTTGTCTGTCGGTTTTCTTTCTTTTAAAGATCTTTTTTAAACATCTGCGTTTCTACTCTTACCGTTGAACGTGGCAAACGCAGGGGTCCGGAGTTGACCTTCATTCGAACCAATCCCATGTGGGGGTTTCCACTTTCCTGCCTAGCAACGATAGAAGCCACCTTCCAATTTTGTGTTTGCTTTAAGATTAACGATTGTTTTTTTTCTTATAATACACAATTTCCATTGTTTAAAACGTGTTACTTGAATTTAACATTTTAGAACTCGGAATTAAATTGTCTCCATATTCCATAATTAATATCTTAATTCTTTAAACTCTAAACTAATAAAGAAAAGAACTTGCGCTGAAATCAAACGAGAGAATAGAATTTTGGGGTAAGCTTGTGAAATATTTTCTTACCGTAAAAATATATCTACAACCATTTTTAGGTCGATGCTGTTACCAAGACTAAACTTATGGCACACGTTGGCTCCACTTAACTAATTTTTGGGACGGCATGTTTAATTAAAAACGTGCAGGCCCTGGATAATACTGGTTTTCGGACTACATCCCATATCAAAATGGCCTTTCCCATGAGGCAATCTTGGCTATGCAAGCATGCGCCGAGAAAGGAGATATCGAATCAAAATACAAACAACTAGAAGTTTACTTAAAGTGTACTTTTGCTATTCTAATGTAGATGGCGTACTATGTATGAATTTATAATAAAAGGTTTCAATAGAAATTTGATATTTATTTATAAGGTGTATTGAATAAAATTGTATATTTGAATAACAGAAAATCGTAATTGTTACAATACATTTGGAATAATCAACATGAACTCTGTCGAATGGATATAGCCCACTCCTTCTAAACCCATTTATAATTTTTTCCTTTTTAGCATATTTTGAAAAAAAAACTACAGACAAAATGTTGCTAAATGTGTAACGTGTAACATTTTCAGAGAAGTTGTCGAATTTTCATTTTGGAACTTCAGATGTCCAGTCTGACTTTAAGGGTTTAATAACAGCTACATCTGCAGGTTACATGATATGGGTGGTGTTTGGATATAATGAAATTAGTATCACCCCACTGTCATCACATAGTTGGCTGACCTGTTTGGTTATGTGAGATCTATTGCCATCTACCAAAAGAATTACTGGCCGGGATATATTCTGAGGCTTTATATATGGTATAAAGTGGTTTGCAATGTATTCATAGAAAACTTCAAAATTAATCCATCCTAAATTAGATCGTCCTAAGATCCAAGACTGTGAAACCAATTCAACAATATTTCTTGTCATTTTCTAAGGCGCTACTTTACCGTCAGTAGAAAAGTTTGCCAAAAGTGTTAGTTGTTCCTTTTCTGAATAAACACGAACGCAAAAGTTCTATTTATTATTAGCTGGTTCCAATACCTTTCCCACTTTTAGGCATAACCGGAAACCGGGTTCATCCGCATTAAATATCCACTTTGGATGTTCAAGAATATGATAAATGTTTTTTGCTTATATTCTATATCAGAATAAGGTGTAAAGATTATAATTGTAAACTAGAAACACTCTCTCAAAATTTTGACACCTCCTTGTTAGTCATTCTAGGGCTTTTTTCAAAATCCTTTTTAATTTATACAAGGATAATACGTCTATCTTGTATTCCCCGTTCGTGAATGTGATTGGCCAACGATGCTTTACAAATTATTTAGTAAGAGTCAAGACGCCTCGAGGTCTGACTTCAAAATTTACTGAAAACAATCCCCTTTACAGAGAATAAAAATAAGAACTTATTATAATTTAAGTTACTAATATTTAAAAACTATTATAAGTTACTACAGAAAACAATTTATACTTACAATAGTGAACAGCGTCTATCAAATGTCATTTCTATCGTAATCAACGGCATTAAAAGCTTCCTGGTTCTATCTTAAACCTCCATCAGTTTATCAGTTTACAAAGTGCATCTTCTATTTTTAATTAATTAACTTCAAAGTAGTTTTTGTATCGAGAAGGTTCAATTTGCTTAGTATTTTATAAACAAGCAAATTTGAATGTTACGTACTGAAAATAAAATGCATTATAAATTGCTCAAACTTACACGTTCGAAGGTTTACTTAAATTTACATGCTCGATGTCTTAAAAGAAAATCTCAATTGTTACATATTGTTTGGTCAGAAGAGAATTGCGAATGACCGAATTTACTCATGCTTACATAGTCGATCTCGTAAAATGAATGAATTGTGAATGACAATTAATTCCACTTATATACAAAATAGTTTAACTACGTCATTTTCGAGTTTTCCGAATTATGTGGAAGTATTAGTCACTTTGGGTGATGTAATATTTCCGAAAATGTCGGCATTCAACAGTCCAATTAGTATCAATCTACCGCGGTCAATATGATTTATGAGTATCGTAAAAGCGTCTTCGATTGTTTTCTAAAGTGTGAAGTTAATGTGCTGTTCCCTCCTTTCATATTCTAATACTTAAGAATATTAAACTTGCTTATCTTATCTAGGTTTTATTTTATGGTATTGTAATAGCCGTTCTCTTAGAATTAGGGAATTTATCTATTGACTATTAAAACAATTCTAATAAAAGGACGTATTCCTAATTTCTAGAATTAAATTGTTTTGTCTGAAACTTTTAAGTGTTATTTTAACGAGAATGAATATTTATTTATGGTTTTAAACAACCTACGCAAGAAATTTTATCTTTGCCTCACAAATACTTTACACTCACACTATTTTATGCAATAAGACTTGTTCTAGCGAATATTTTACACGCGGAAATACGCTTTGCTTTATGGTAATGAAATGAATGGCTTTGTATTTATATCTTAAAATTAACTTGCATTCCAATAAAATTAGTATTTTTAACAGCGTACGCAAATCTTTTTCAGTTTGCAGATTTGTCTATGCACTAAAATATACTTTTTTTATATCTTAAATATGTAAAGTCGTTTTTACTAAATATAAAAGAGTTATTTACACGCGCGTCTTAAAGTTTATATTCGTTTCACAATTTTTTCACAGCTGCATGGGATTCAAGTAATATAATTCAATAAGGGCTTCTTTTATGTTTTGTACTAACGCGAGTTCAATGAACGACTTTGTATTTTAATGGTAATGAAATTTGCTTATATTTATACAGGATGAAAAAATTAAATATCGAGCAATTTTATTTTTTTCTTGTTTTTTTCTCTTTGGGCGGATTTTATTTATTGCATTTGGGCTTCAATGACCTCTCGTAATCTTTTTATCACATCAGTATATATATATATATATATATATATATATAAAGTGAAAATAATTACGACCCAAGTATTTGTATTTCAAAATTGATTTGTGGGTTTGAGGTCACTGGATTAAGTTAAAAAATTCTTTTTTATGGCCTAAATTTTTGAATTTATTTTAAATTCTTGATCACAGGCTATCTAAAAATTTTTTATACGCTAGATTACAAATGTGGTACATAAATTATAAACTTACAAACTTGAGGTTAATTAAAAACTAGCATAACAAACATAATAAAAATCTTGGAAAGACTTGTAAAACTAACAAAATTAAAATATTCAAACATAAATTGTAAATATTAAACTATACATCAATTTGATGTCATAAATTTTGATGTAAAGATTTTTGTTTCATAGGATATAAGATGACTAATTTGTTTGATGACAGAGTATCGAGTGCATAAGTATGTGTGAGTGTGCATGTATATTATATTGATGTGAGTGTATAGTGTTGCATGTGTGTATATGTGTGTGTGTGCGTGATGTTTACTTTAATTTTTGTCATTAAACATACACGCACACACACACATCACACACATGCATACACTATACACTCACATCAATATAATATACATGCACACTCACACATACTTATGCACTCGATACCTGTCATCAAACAAATTAGTCATCTTATATCTTATGAAACAAAAATCTTTACATCAAAATTTATGACATCAAATTGATGTATATACAAGTTTAATATTTACAATTTATATTTAAATACTTTTAATTTTGTTAGTTTTACAAGTTTTTCCAAGATTTTTATTATGTTTGTTATGCTAGTTTTAATTAACCTCAAGTTTGTAAGTTTATAATTTATGTCCACATTTGTATCTAGCGTATAAAAATTTTTTAGATAGCCTGTGATCAAGAATTTAAAATATCAAATTTGATAACCAAATATAATATATATATATATATATATATATATATTTGCCGTGGAACCTGGGACCAGTCTCTATATTCACTATTAAAATTCGTGCCTCTTCTTGTGCCAACATAACATTTTCAAAAATGCATAAATTTCAAAAAATATTCCTTACCTTTTTATTTCTACTTCAAATTCCTTTAGCTTCACTGGCTAGTTCAACTGTGCCTCTTCTCGAATACCTAAATTTACAAACATATATCTTTTACACTCGCACACCATTCAATAAAACTACCAAATAATATCACAACCATACAGCCTTTTGCTTACACCTATTAACAGATAAATTATATTCACATGTGTTACAACAGTTTGATACAACATTTATAAAACTCAAATTATAGTATGTTCTTAAGGTCTTTCATTTTTCTAATTATCTTTAAACAAATTCAAAAAGATTTGAGTAGATGATACAATAATTATAAAACTCAAATTATGATATGTTTTAAAGTCCGTGATTTTTCTAATTATTTTTAAACAAATTCAGTAAGATCTGAGTAGATGGGCCCCACATGTTATCCTAAATTGACATCACACTGGAGTATGGTGAGCTCATTATAACCTAGTTCAGTTTGTATATGCCTTTTAAACCTTGCATAAATTAAAACCAAAATTTACAGACCCGTTTACCCTTTACAATTCAATTTTTATCTTGACTAAAATTTTGGATGTTTTTAAATACACCCCGTTTCAATATTCAAACATCAATAAATTGTCCAGTACATGTATCTTTTATAATAAATTTCTACCATAATTATGCCATCAAAAAGAATCAACCACACAGCACAAAATTTCACAAATGTTTATAAAGAAACAAAAATTTCAAATAAATTACCTGGAGAATTCTCTAGGTTTTCATGTCATCGGAGATGACTACCAGAACCCCTATGCGTTGTTTCGATTTAAAGTGCTGCCCAGCTGCTGCACAGGCCTCTACCATCAGCTACAACATCAAGCTATCGCCTCGTCTTACAGTACCATTCCATATCATGCATACAAACTCGATTACATGTGGTGCTTACCTCCATATAACATGCTTCTATTTATTGATTTTTGTGTTGTAGTAGCCGGACCTGTATTAATTTAATACGCACTACTCGTAATTCACGTCGATAATTTAGAGGTCCGCTACTACAGTACTATGCTCGCAACCACTATAATAAAATACTCACAAACTAAAACTTTATTGTATGCTGGTCTGAATCACTTTATCGAGGTAAAGGAACATAGAAACGACGAGAAAAGAAGAGAACGTTAACAACCTAGGTTGGGTATTTATATCCGTTTAAAACCCTCTCGTGGACGCGCTTCATCTGAAAAGCCTATTTTTAAACACCGTTTCTACAAATTTTTAGCATAACCGTCGGTTGATTATTAAAATTTTGTAGCATGCTACGTGTTGTATCCCCGATTCGCTTTCACCTTCGCGTGTGTCTACGTTTGGAACACTGTCCACTTTCAACCAATGACAAAATTCTCTGCCGTCATACACTCCGCCTAAGTTCTATTTGTCTTTGTTTTATACATGTTTATTGTCTCGTTCAAAACCCCACTTGCGTTACAGAAAATCGATATTGATGACAACCAATCTCAATTCGACGTGTATATGGTACGTGCATTTTAATTCCTTGCTTGCTTTATATCCGTTTTTATCTGTTGTATATAACCGATTGTGCATTTCCCTCGCTCCTTAAGATGTTTGTTCCCTAGTTGTTATACAAAACTGACGGTTGAAAATATTTTCTATGAACTCCTATCTTAATATGCGCTCGACTTCGTCGAACGTAACCTTTTAAAACGCAGGTGTTTCTGTTAATTTATCGATCGTTTTGAACATAACAATTCCTAGACGCTCCACTTCTTTGTATTTGATAAAACTGACGTTGACTTTTACAACAAATACAATTGTCTTGGGGTTATTGATTTTCTTACACAGCACGTTCCCTGTTGCTTATATGTGTTGAATTAAAATAACTGATGGTTAATTCTGCGTATCTTTGAACTTCTTATTTGCTTTAAAACTGTTTTTTTCTTTATGTAATCCTAACATTCCAATTATTAAATATAAAATTACTCTAATGCTCGTCTATTTTCACTAAATGAATTAAATTAATTTTGCGCGTATATAATTTGGTCTTTTTTATATATAGGGTTGTTGAAATTTAATTGTATTACAATGATTTACCCCTTTAAATCCACATCATAATCCCCCTATTTGAATTTAAAGAAAAGCCACCTATGTTTTCGTTGAATTTAAATATACTAATTCCTACCACCTAATCTTACATGCTATTTCTAAACACCTATCTACTCACGTGATACTACCTATACCTATTTATCCAACCTATCACTAGTTATCTACCTATTTCAACCTATCTCTCATCATCATTAGGTCTTCAGTCCTAGAACTGGTTAGACGCGTACCATCATTGTTCCCTATTCTGAACTAACCTACAGATTTCCCTGAAATAAGCACAGTTTGCATCTAAAACTGTCTGATCTAGGTCTACATCTACCTCTTTTTTCCTATCTCTGCTTGTAATATATCACATACTATTCCCCAAAAATGCCTTAGAACGTATTCCGCCCTACTATTTCTCTTTTTCCCCAGATATCCTTGTTCCCATACTATTTCTGTAACTTATTTGTTATTATCTTTGTCTGTCCATGCTATCGTCCTCATACATCTGGAGCATTTCAAAAGACTGCTACCGTTTTTGTGTCTGCATTTCAGCCAACATTTTTTAACATGTTTTTATCTATACAATTGAGAGGATGGTTATTAAAGAAGTGTGCGATTGCATTATTGAAAGGCTTAAGTAGTCGTTTTTTTATATTTATTTTGAGGGGGAAAATTCATTATGATTTAAGTTACCTCTTTGGTAGATTTTAACATGGTTCTGAGGCGACTCTATGGCGGGTTTACACTTGTCAGATACCAATGTTGTTCTATGAAGATTGTATATGGATCTGAGGCGACCCTATGGCGGGTTTACACTTGTCAGATACCAATACTGTTCAACGGAGATTGTATATGGTTTTGAGGTAACCTTATTGTGGATTTATACTTGTCAGATACCAATGCTGTTTTACAAGGATTGTTAATATGCTTATTTTTATGTAATTAGTTATTTTATGTATAAATAGAAATCATGTATGTAGGCTGTATTTCATATTAATATTGCAAGGAAAACCCAGGAAAAACTTGCAATGCTACCTAGATATTGTGGGCATTTGATTTTCATTTGTTATTTCTTTTAGTAATGGAATCCATTGTTTACTGAAAGTCACGGATTCGTTTGCAACGCAGTTATTTTTATGTAGGGTTATATAGGCAGCTTCTTTGATTTTGCGTTTTTGGTGGTTTTCTTCTTTTTCTTCTTTTCTTCTTTTCAGGGAGTATGTGTATTCAGCTCGTTCCCTTTGTATTGTTTTCTAATTTTATACCCTATTTTACCGAGATTCAGTGAAGGAGGTTAAGCAACCTGTGGCTACCAAGATCCCCAACACTTAGACATTTGCCGAAATAATGGTTTTCTAGTAAATCCTTTCACACACTTAACATTATTCGAGAATATTGCCCAACCAATTCTTGTAGTTACTTATAATAATCATCATGTTTACGCACAGTTATGTTTTCGTCATTAGTTTATCCATCTTGGGATTGGTTGGATGCGTACCTCCATTGATTTCTATTCTGGGCTAGCCTACACATCTCCCTGAAACCTCTACAGCCTACATCTTTTACTATCTGTGTACAGTAGTCTAATCTAGGTCTGTCTCTTCTTCTCTTTTTTCCTATCTCTGCTTCTAAAATATTCCGCACTATTCCCTCATGCCGTAGTATGTGGCCTATCATCCTATCTCTCCTATTTTTACCGTTTTCCACATATTTCTTTCTTCCCTACCATTTTTAGTACCTCTTCGTTCTTAACTTTGTCTGTCCATGATATCTTCATCATACGCCTGTAACACCACATTTCAAAGGCTTCTACCTTTTTCTTGTCCGCTTCTCCTACTGTCCAGGCTTCACAGCCGTACAGTGCTGTGCTCCACACATATGTTTTAAGCAATCTTTTCCTTGTTTCTATGTTTGTGGTCTTTGAGCACAATAGTTGCTTTTCTTGTTAAATGTAGCACGACCTTGTGCTAATCTTTGTTTTATATCTTTTGTGCTTTTCCCATCTTGCGTTATTTGGCTTCCTAGGTAGCAGAAATCCTTAACCTCTTGTAAGTTCGTGTTAAATACTTGTATTCTTGTTTTGATTTATTTTCCCCACTTTTGCAAACTAGAACTTTAGTTTTAGTTTTGTTAATTTTCATACCGTATCTCTCTGTTAGAACCGTTTCCATTTCATTAAGAGCCGCTTCTAACTCTTCCTTGCTAGACGCTAATACCGCTATATCATCTGCAAATCTAAGCATATCAATTTTTTGTCCCTGCATAGTAATTCCAAATGTCTTTCTGCATTTGACAGTATTCATTGCCTCTTCTATGTACAAGTTAAAAATCAATGGGGATAGGGCACATCCCTGTCTCACCCCTTTCCTAATGTTTACTTCTCTACGTTCCTGCTCTAATTCTATTACTGCTGTTTGCTCTTTGTATAAGCTATGTACTATTCGTCTATCCCTATAACTCATTCCAATCCTTTTGAGTATTTCAAACATTTTTTTCCAATTTACATTGTCGAATGCTTTTTCCCTATCTCTATCTATCTCTAATTATTTCTATCTATTTACACCTATCTTTATTTATGACTAACTATGACTAACTATTTACATTTATCGCTATCTTCTAACTAACTATCTCTATCCATTACTAACTCTGTTTATCTACACTTTTATTTATAACTAACTATTTACACCTATCTTTACTTGTTAACTCACTAAGTAAACATAAATGTGAACGTGTCTAATGTACATGCAACCTGTAGAATACATAAATAGACAAAAGTGTAATAAATAAATTATAGTAGTGTTTAGTGTTGCTAAGAAGACTTATAAGTTATTAGTACTTGTAAATTTATTAGTATGATAGTGCTTCATTGTTAATTGGACTGAAGACACCTACAAATAAGGCATTTACTGTTAATTAGACTTGTGAAAAGTGAGTAATAAAGACTCTTGTTATTACTTGTTTTAAATTAGTGAAACGCGGTAGTAGTAACCCGCTACAATACCTAACCACAATCCTGGAATGATTAAAATGCCAATCGTCATACTTGTTATTAGGTATTAGTAAGTAATTTTCAGTTATGATAAGGGAACCTATATAAAATAAGGAGCATACTTGCTCAAGGAAGTGGAGGTAGTCGTCAGAGCTATTCAGTTAGCTAGTTAGACTTAATTGATTAGTTGAGAATTACTATTGTGGCATTATCAGTCTAGTCGAGTAGAACCAGTGTAATACCAAAATGTAAGTACCAAAATATGTTCTTTAGGTTTAAGGCTTTGATTGTATTTCCAAATGCTTGTTCGATAGATTTATAAAAGTTTTGAGATCGACGTGCTTCATTGCATGGTTATTGTGCGTTTGTAGATAAAATGAGGAGCTACGCACCCCAGCTCTACGAGTATAGTTCAATGCGATCCCTGTGACTCGCAAATTGCACGTTAGCGTAGATGTGGAAACAGCAGCTCCGCACCGTTTACCGGAGGCTCCGCATCAATATGGTACTGCACATGTTTCTGTAAAAGACTTGCGTCTTGCAGAATAATCACAAATATTGCATGCGAATGGACGTTCGTTTGTGTGCGACTTCATATGCCTTTGTAAATTACCTTTCCGTGATGCGGCGAATTACATAAATTGCATGCGAATGTGCATTCGTTAGTGTTCGACTTAATATGTATTTCTACAGTATATTTTCTTGATGCGGCATAATTTCACAAAGTGCATCAGAACAGACGTTTGTTAGTGTGCGACTTCATATGTGTTTGTAAATTTTCTTTCATTAATGAGTATAACTAAACAAATTGCATGCGAAGAGACGATCGCTAGTGTATGACTTCATATGCATTTGTAAACTATCTTTCCTTGATGCGGTATAATTTAATAATTGCATGCGAATGGAGGTTCGTTGGTGTGCGATTTAATAAGTTGTTTTAAATTATATTTATGTGATGCGGCATAATTACATAAATTGCAAGTGGTATTACTAACCAAACCTGATAAAAAACACTATTAAATTACCCAAAGGCCACCATTAATATCTCAAATATTTAGGAAAACAGATAAAAAAATTGTGTTAAATTTCCTTATTTTAGGGACGCATTTGCCCAATATAAAACAGTCAATTTAGTTTAAGTTATTCGTTGTATAAATCTGTATTTTTTTTGTTTAATAATTTCATTTACGAAATATACAACAAATATTCACAAAAAACAAAGCTTTCAAAAAGCGGCAGCAGATTTAACTTTAGTAGAGTATATCTTTCCTACTAATTTCATATCAAAACAGTAATTTGTTATACAACAACATTTAATAGCGTTCCTTGTTATTTAGATCTGTATATGCAGGCTCACAACTATACTGGAAATTTTGGAACTACAGGTTAAATGTCAGTTCAAAGTTTAACAATTTCTTCAAATATAGCCCAAAAAAAGTTATACTAATCATAACCTAAAATATGGACCCTCTTGATAATGTACTTAAGTATCAGGTATTAATTTTTAGTCAAAATTTGCATAGTCTGAGCAAAGCAGACCTATTTTAGGATACAACATTACTTGAAACGTAACCATTAAAACTTTAAGCGGAAATTCTTATTGCATCATAATACAAACAAATATTTGATAGCTCAACATGCTTGTAAATGTGTTATTTCATTATCAAACTTTAAGGCGAACAGATCGCTGGACTACATGTATAAAGCTATTCGCTTATCTTGAATTATTAGACACATTTTAAGAGGTCACACGATAACACGACGAAGCCATATACTTCGAAATGAAACAGCCAAACAAATAAACCTCTTACAGAAATTTCCGGAACTTAAACTACCAAGAAATTGAATAATCACGCTGTTTTTATATTCTTGAAGATAATTTCTTAATTAACTTTATTTTTAGCCTTCTACATACAAATAAACTGGAACGACATAAACGGGACGCTATATTTATCCATGAGGCACAGACCTCGTGGATGTGTAATCTTCTTAAAACTAAATCAGAGCGCTGTAATTGAAATCAAATTAGAATAACGTATTGAATACCTTTACCTGATCATCGTTAATTGAGAAGCCAAACCTTATATGGGACGCACCCATATCACGGTACAAAATCAAATGGCGATACGCATATCGCGCGATCTATTTCTTACAAGATCAATGTTAATTGTTTCAAGAACCGAGAACAAGTGTTCTCTGAGTTGACGAACAAACGAAATGATCTTATGTTGCTTGTCATAATGAACAAACTTCAAACAACCATTCATTAAAACATGAGCCTACATTATACATTTTTAACAATACTCCACTACTAATTGGATTAAATTGTTAATGATTGTTTTATAATTAATATTAAAAAACTAATTACTAACTTAAGTAATTGGTACAGTGAGTATAGTAAACTAAAGAATCTATGTATTTATAAATCAAGTCAAAACATATGTTACGGTGTATTCAGGATGTATCACAACGGAATGGTCCCTTTAGCTGGTATTTCATTTAATTTATACGAGTAATCTTGCAATTTTACACCCCGGCACATGTTCTCTATACATTTGTATAAACAATTCCCAAAAATTTTTATTTTGAAACTCCGTGTTCATTATTATTATTCTAAACCATCAAGTTCCACTAATAATATTAAAATGAAATAAAATCACTTTACAACAGTCGTTGTAGTCTTCACACGTTATAGCTTGTTCTGTAAGCTGGTCGTACGTTAGATTTTGCGGATAGTTGGTACTGGGCATCGTACTACAGTTGTACTACAATCCTACTAACTTACAATTATCGTTGAAACTGTCGAATCAACTGCGATCGTATTACAGATTGTACGATAGGTTACTTGTCCATCGACTGTTTAACTTTTAATTAGATAATCAAAAATGTGTAGAAATTTATACGTTCCATTTCGTAGTTTGCATATTTCTTCCATTTTACAGTACGTATTCTATTTTAATAAATGTTTGTCTTTAAGTTTGGAGAATTGTTCAATTATTCAATATTTCTTGTAGTTAAATGACTTATTTTATCTGTAATTCGACAAATCGACTTTGAAGTCTTTGGGTGCTAGAAATATACATAAAAATTATTACTATGCTATCATGGGTTTTACGTGAGTGTTATTGTGGGATAGTTTTATAATACATTCGATAAACTGGATCTACTTTAATTTTTGAGCGTTGGTTTGCGTAAGATCCTTTGAAATAACTATTATAAACCTAACCGAGCATTTAAACAATCTTTATGTTGTTGTAGGTTCTTGAACCAATGCTTTCTTGGTAGTGATACAAAAATCTCATTTTGTTGTCGCAACACATTTGTCTAGTTGTCATTGTATGCAGGTTAAGTAAGATGAGGTAAGTACATTGTAGTTACCAAAAACACATAATCCATAATTATCTACGAAGGTTGTTGTTATATGTGCACAAACTAAATTTGAATCTTCTTCCAAATTTAACGAATAAGCAACCAACAATTAAAGAAAGCCCGTACTAGGTTTGTTTTCTAGTTAGTTATTGAAGCACAATACAAATTGACGTGATTATAGAAAGCATTTTGCGAAAAGGAGTTCCTTTGTATGCAAGTGAACTGTATGTAAATGAACATTCGTTATTATGCGGTCGTATGTGTTTTCCCGACTTTCTTTAGATACAACCGAATTACGTAAAAAGCATGCACACCGTCATCGTTAGTGAAGGATTACATATATGCTTTCTAGTTTATTTTTCCGATACGGAAAAATCACACCTTTGGAATAAATGACTGTTCATCGATATGGGACTGCATATGTTTCTGTAAAAAGTTTTTTCGTCTTGCACAATAATCACACAAATTTCATGCGATAGGACGTTCGTTAGTGTGAGACTTCATATGTGTCTGTAAATTACTTTTTTGTGAGGCGGCATAGTTACACAATTTGCATGCGAATGGACCTTGGTTAGTGTGTAATTTCATATGTCTTACTAAACTACCTTTCCTTGATGCGGTATAATTACACAAATTGCACGCGAATTAAACTAATCTTGTGTGGCGTGGTATAATTACATAAATTGCATTCGAATGGACGTTCCCGAGTGTGCGACTTCATATGTGTCTGTAAATTACTTTTTTGTGATGCGGAATAATTACACAATTTGCATGCGATTGGACGTTCGTTAGTGTGCGATTTCATATGATTTAGTAAACTACCTTTCCCTGATGCGGCATAATTACACAAATTGCACGCGAATGGACGTTCGTTAGTGTGCGACTTCATACGTATTTTTCAACTACCCTTATGTGGCGTCATATAATTACATAAATTGCATACGAATGGGCGTTCCTTAGTGTGCGACTTCATATGTGCCTGTAAATTATTTTTTTGTGATGCGGCATAATTACACAATGTGCATGCGAATGGACGTTCGTTAGTGTGCGATTTTATATGTAATTTTAAATTACTCTGATGTGACGTGGCATAATTACATAAATTGCATACGTATGGACGTTCGTTAGCGTGCGACTTTAAATGTATTTTTAAACTACCCTTATATGACGTGGCATAATTACATAAATTGCATGTGAATGAACGTTCGTTAGTGTGCGACTTCCAATGTACTTTTAAATTACCTTTACGTGATGTTGCATAATTACACAAATAGCACACGAATGGACGTTCGTTAATGTGCGACTTCAAATGTGTCCGTAAATTACTTTTTTGTGATGCGGCATAATTACACAATTTGCATGCGAATGGACGTTCGTTAGTGTGCGACTTCAAATGTACTTTTAAATTACCTTTACGTGATGTTGCATAATTACACAAATTGCACGGGAATGGACGTTCGTTAGTGTGCGACTTCATATGTAATTTTAAATTACTCTGATATGACGTGGTATAATCACATAAATTGCATGCAAATGGACGTTCGTTAGTGTGCGACTTCAAATGTACTTTTAAATTACCTTTACGTGATGTTGCATAATTACACAAGTTGCACGCGAATGGACGTTCGTTTGTGTGCGACTTCATATGTATTTTTAAACTACCCTTGTGTGGCGTGGTATAATTACATAAATTGCATGCAAATGGGCGTTCCTTAGTGTGCGACTTCATATGTGTCTGTAAATTACTTTTTTGTGATGCGGCATAATTACACAATTTGCATGTGAATGGACGTTCGTTAGTATGAGACTTTAAATGTACTTTTAAATTACCCTTGTGTAAGGTGGCATAATTACATAAATTGCATGGGAATGGACGAACGTTACTGTGTAATCTCATATGTATTTTTAAACTACCCTCGTGTGGCGTGGTATAATTACATAAATTGCATGCGAATGGACGTTCGTTAGTGTGCACCATCATATGCATTTGTAAATTATCTTTTCTTGATGCGGCAAATTTACACAAATTGCATGCGAATGGACGTTCATTAGTGTGCATCTTCATATGTTTTTTTAAACTACCCTTGTGTGGCGTGCTATAATTACATAATTTGCACGCGAATAGACGTTCATTAGTGTGCGACTTCATATGTGTTTTTAAATTACCCTTATGTCAAGTGGCATAATTACAGAAATTGCATGGAAATAGACGTTTGTTAATGTGGGACATCACATGTACTTTTAAACTACCTTTATGTAGTGCAGCATAATTACAAAAATAGCTTGCGAATGCAACTGTATATGACTTTGTAAAGTACTTTTCGTAATGCGCTATAATCACACAAATTGCATATAAATGGGCGTTTGTCAGTATGCGGCATCATGTGTCTTTGTAAATAACTTTTCAGTGATACAGCATAGATACATAAATTGCATACAAATGCATGCACAATAGTTAATATGCAACTGTGTATACTAAAGTGCATTTCGGAGATTCCATATAATCATACAAATTGCATAAATATTCACGTTCGTTAGTATGCGACTGCATGGGTAAACGTAGAAGACTGTGATGTTGAATTATCACTAAAATTGTATACAAATGTATGTTCGTCAAAACGAAAACACATGAATTCTGAACTTGCTCTTACAACATGCAAAATGTGCACATAAAAAGTACGCGAATGACCGTTCGTTAGTATGTGACCACATACGAACTTTAATGATACTTTTATAGATGGAACAATAATTAGATAAATTATATGGTGACGAACGTTCCTTAGTATGTGACCGAATTATATATTGATAGGTTACATTTCTGCTATGCAAATAGCATTTAAATGGACGTTGTTTAAAGGTGAAAACGTACACTCATTAATAGAACAATTATAGCAAATGTACAATAAACACACAAATAGGAGGCGAGTTGGTTCAATCTTTATAAAGGCATTTCCTCTTAATACCAGACATCTTCGCTTACTAAACGATAAATTCTACTAGACACTTTTTACTTCAATATTGGCTATCGATCGTGTCGTTGACATGAGATTGTTAAAAGCGTTGAATACAAAGGATTCATTTGACTCAATTTTAAATTCCTTTTTCTATAATAATGTAGATATAAATTTACCTTACGGTATTCTTAAAGTATACTTAAAACTTAACAATATTTAAATCATTATCAACGTAGCAGTCATTTTAATAAATGTCCTTGAACGTAGTTCATAGAATCGAATGATTTTATAACTACGACATGGCTTTAGAAAAAAACAAAGGGTCTCAGTTTATAAACGTACTAGTGAAGGGCTTGAAATCACTTTACGATTATTTTATTGGAATAATTATATAAAGTCACCTCTCTTTATACATGAAAATTATTTTTTTAGTGACAATAATCAATGGAAAAAGGTTTAATATGGAATAAAACGACTTTGTCATGGTTATGCAACCCACACTACCTCGAGTTATTTGAGTCACCGGAATTGAAGATGTTTCATGTAAAAATTTGTGATTTCACAAATAATGTGTAGATAAATTTGATACACGTTAATATTAGTAATTTTTTGGTTTATCTGACGATGCTAGATCTGACGATTTATGTTTTAAGTTGTCAGAGTATTTTGTATGTAGGATAAATGCCCCACTAATGGCCAAGATCATTTTTGACCTTATTTAAATGCGTAGAGCTTGTCTTTAACGTTTTTTAAATGCAAATTTATAAGATCCTACCTTAATTCATGTATAATCTGTACTTTATAAACTCGAATACAAATAAACAGTATTTGTTTAAAATGATCTTTTTAAGTTTAAACATACACCTCACACCAATAATAGTCATGTTACAAAAGTGATCACCCATTTGCATTAGTAATGGCCATACTAAGAAAAAATTTTGATCTCAATTGATTTTAATACATTAACATTAGTATGGCATTTTTAAATACGTCGTCATAAGTATTTTTTATTTCAGGCACATGTGTTGTTTTTTAATATCGGTTGTTTAATTGTACAAACGATATCTTCATTAAAATAATAATACGTGTCATCTTTTTCGGGCCACTTCCAGGCAAATCTTGCTCTCTTCATAAATTTTTCAGCTCCGTCCGAATCCATTTTCAAAACCACTCCTGCAACAAACAATACTTGTAACAATGCGTTATGTAATTACCTAGATAGTAATCTTCACCATACTTAACTATAATATGATCACTTAAAATAATTCATAAAATATATAATAGATTATGCGCTCCTTTGCTTTAGAGGTCTAAGTTTCGATAATACGAATCGTCCGTCTGTCATTTCGTGGCACTTTTCTATCAACGTTTGAACAGGTAAGCTGCTCCGCAGCGTAGAAAGGTTATATGGTATCCAGGCACATAGCCTGCAATTCGTAAGAAGTTTAATTAATTTAACCTTCGTGTCTGAATGTGGTTTCTTACAGCTTTTGAGTAATGGTTTTATTTTGTAGTCCACCTTCAGCGAGTAAGTTGATTCCTGCAGACCGAAGAAGATAGAAGCCCCCCCCTTTCACATCGTTCAAACAGTTGGTATAATTAATTAGATAAATTATATTAATGCTTTCTTCGTAGTGCAATACCATTAATTTCATAAATATGATAAATAACATTAATACCATAAATACCACTGAAATGAAAATTTAGTTTGAGATTTAGGATACAAGAAAATAATAAGACATACTTAATGGAGATTTGGTTTGGTTAGATAATATTCTGTCCGGAAGATCCTTTATAATTCCAGCGTAAAGATTCAGTCGTAATGGTATGTTTCCTGTTGCGTGCATCGCATATGTATATGGAATAATCCACATCTGGTGTTATTTGGTTCTAGTCTAAAAGTTCAAATTTTTTGATTGGACTGTACTTCGGCACGTGAGTGACATTTAATCTTTAATTCCAGTTATATTTATTTAAATGTTTTACGAATGATCGAAAGTTGAAATTTTACTTTGATTTAGTTATCTTAAAATACATTTTGAAAAAGAAAGATCCCGTACTAATGTTGTAACTTTACAAAAGTTTAAAGATGGCTATGTGGTTTGCCTATAGTATTTGTTTCACAAACAGACAGTAGTGACTACACTAAAAAAGTTGTTATTGACATATGATGTCAAAAAAATCTAGCTATTTATCATAATTAGCACATGTTATTTTACGTTACTTTAAAAATATCTTGGGTTATTTTGAGGTCATGTAATTTAATTTTTAAAGAACATGACGAATTTTTTTATAAGATATAGAGTAAAGCTAACTCTTTGTTTGAATGATACATTTTTATAAGACGTTAAATAATCTAATTGTAAAGTCGACCGTAGTACTACAGATGACTATAGTTAAAACTTGAAATATGAATTATTAAGAAAGTATATACCTTATAGTAAACTTATGTAGAAGTATTCAATTTAGAGGTCCTTGTGTTTTTTTTTTGAAGACAGAAGCATACTAGTTTCTTTTTATGTAAATTTTTGTTGAAAAAGTTAATACTGAAACAAGCTAAGACAATTTAATTGAATAGAATTTATTTTTGCTTAACTCTTTTATTATTAAAAATTTAAGTGACATTTATGGGTCCTTAATAAGCAAAAGGTTAACTGTGTTTAAAGATGACAAATACCCTGCGTGTATATATATATTTGGAACTTAAATTCAATTATATTTTTTTTGGTGAATATTTTGAAGGACACAAACGGTGTCCATGTTGTGTATTTGTTTGTTCACAGGTTAAGTCGAGACATCTGTAACACATCTGGCAATTGATATTTTGGTAAGTGATATATAGATATTGTGGCTATACAAGCGGTGTATACTTCAGGTTTCCGCATGCCCCTAATACAAGTACATGTATTTTTGTATGTTGTTGTATTGAAAAATACGGTGGCGCTCTTTATCTATATTTTTGGTCAACAGACAACCCATGACCCAAGCTCATGATCTACCCAGAGCTAACACTCTACTAGCCGTTTATCTCTAAAGAGTTTTTCTTTTCCTCAAGCCGTTTTCCATCCAACTTTACCTTGGGCTTCCATCATTAATAAGAAATTCTCGGCCTTGTGATATCAGGTAAGGTAGTCGTTTATGCTATATGGAAATCCAATCTGCTATCTGATATTCACGAGGGATTTTTTGTTTTTAGGGTAATGTAGGAAATTAGGCCGTAACACAAAAAAATCAGGCCAAAAGCACTTGCTACACAACGGTGTCGTAATATACAGGGTGGCGTATGAATATCAATAGCAGAATCTATACGCATGAATAATGAAATAAAATGGCGTAAGGTTTAGTACACCGTTGAAAAGTGGACGTAACAAATTCACCCCACAAAATTAAAAGGTCGGGGTAGGAAAACAAAAGCAACAAAGCAGGCAGTACAGTACTAACAAAGAGGGAAAAAATCGTTTGAGAAAACTTAAAGAAAAACAAAAAACAACGAAAATTAACTTATATCCGGCTCAAAAGACCAATACTAATAGGATGAATCAAAAGAAAATTTGCTTAAGAAAACTACAAAAAACACTCAAAAATCAACAACAGAATTTTCATCCGACTCGAAGAACCAAAGACAAAGCTCGAAATTGAAGAGAACCACAAGAAAAGATAGGTAACTAGTAGCAATGTGCGAGGGAAAAGTTAGAACGGCGTCAACGCTGCCATAGTCGTCAAAGGAGGGATGCTTCTCTCGAAAAGAAACAGTACAGTCTTCAACCTCAAAAGCGATTGGTTTTTTTGCAGAGAAACCAAAAGTAAAGAAAAGAAGCGACGAAGAAAACCAACAGTAATAGCCAAAATAAGACAAAAGTGTCAACCTCAACTACGTTCGCGGAGAGAAAAGGAGAACTGGGAAAAATTACGATGGGCTTCAAACTGTGGCCGTGAGAAATTGTTTAGAACGAACGAACAACCAATAAAGAAGTTGCTAATAGTCCCAAAAGTCGATTAAGTTGTAATTTCCAAAAGAAGCGAATAAAAAGCCTAATTAAGTTAGTACAATAACTACCAGCAAAGACAACCAATCAAAGGAAAACGGGATAGAATGTTGAATAGAACAGAACCTAAAAAGAATAAAAAAAAGCATGTCATAGCACAATACGAAGAAAAGTTCAAATTCCAAAAGAAAATCAAAGCGACTCGAAATCATCATATGAATTAGGGAGACGAGATTTGCGACGCTTGCGACGTCAGAAGGAAAACAGAGGAAGATTGGGGACATTAGGCTTGTCAGAATGGGCAAGTTTTAGGTCTTTAACGTGCCAAATGGATTTGTTACCGGAAGAATCGGTAAGTTCTTAGGTCTAGGAAGAAACAACTTTAGAGATAGAAAAAGGACCAACAAATTTACGAGCAAGTTTGACGTTGAAACGACGTGAAGTGTCGGACACAGCGAAATTACGGCGCCAAACGGAATCGCCTAGTGGATAAGAGACGGGACGGTGGCGGAGATTGTAGCGGCTGTGAATTTTTCGGTAACCGGCAGAAAGTCTTTTGAAAATGTGGGAACGAATACTTTTGAAGTGTTCAGGATCAGAATTATTCATCATCGTTTTGCAGTCTTGCCGATATCTCAAAATGTCACATCCTAGGTTCCGTTTCCCTTCCTATTACCCTCCCAGAGTTCGTCATTATCCTTGACACCCTTGTTGTTCCCAACGTCTCCCACAAACTTGTATTTGGCATAGATTTCTAGAAATCTGTGCAGTGTGTATCTAGTTTTCTGGATGGACTATGGACTTTTGCTCCTCCTTCTTCCTTGGTCATCACTAGTTACTGCTAAAAGATGTAATAATTAAGTGGCATCCAAGGTATTTCTCAATCAAGACCACATTTCACACCCAATAGCATACTAAACCCTCGTCAAACAGTTACACCACCCGTCACACTGAGTTATTCGACGGAACAACACTTTTGTTCGTACAGTCAAGGCCTTATCAGTACGGAATTTTTAGCAGAGAAATTCACTAAATTTTCTGTGAATTGCCTGCTAAATATTCTGAGGGCCAAACTTGTACGTAACAAGTTTTACCTAAACGTACAAATGTTGTTATATGCCAAAATTGGCAATGCGCATTGTTGAATATGTGAATAAGTTCCCGCGAATATTTTCAAATAAACTGGTCAATTTCCGTCGTCCCCGAGTCACGCCTGCGCGGAGGGAATGGCGCAAGTGCGCGCGGTGTGATACGTCATTAGACTACGAAGCCTGAAGCCGAGAACAGCTACCTGCGTCATGTGTCTGTCTTTTCTCTTTTTTAGGATGTAGGTTCCTTCTACCTTATCTTCGCGTTTCCTATACCTGGTTATCCTTCTCGTCCCACCTACGAACGAGCAATAGAGGATGGACGGATAAATTTGGACTCAGCAAATGGCGTGACGTGACCCACAACGGCCCTGGGATATAACTGTAAGGTGCAATTTAAGTGAGTATATTGCTTTTATTTATATTTTAAAAATAAATTTGACCATTGTATCACTTTTACACGTGTTTTGTATTTGATACAAATGCCGCGTAATCATGTAATAATAAACGATTGCGCAACAATATGGCGCGGGAGGTGTAAGAATGTATTCGCTACCTTGAATTTATCAAATTATTGAAATTACAAAATTTCGATGTTTAATAATATCTGATTATCGAATTATCGAGATATCCAGATATCGAAATATCAAAATATGTAAATTTCAAAATATCAGAAAATGAAAGTATGAAGAGTAAGTAAATTTTTAAGATATCGAATTATCGAAGCCCAAGCGTTGTCATTAAAAATAACTACTTTTATGCATTAACAACGTTTTTTTTCTTTCTTTATTTGGTTAGAGAAGCAGCCAGATTGGAAACTATCAACCAAATTGTTTTTTCAATGACATTGCGTTCATTTGTTGTTATACTAGGTCACTAGCTATACTATTGCGGAGAATTGTTATATTATTGCGCAACTGTTATAGCCTTACGCGGAAAAAAATCCGCGCCATATTGTAACTTGTACCGACCACGTTTTTGAGGAAAGCAACCGCTTTTTAAGTCAATTTGCAGCACAATTTAAAACAAAACAAAGTACTTACATTCTGATGGTCCCACAATGTTTTGCTGGATGGGTTCAATTCACGCCTCGTTGAATTAGATTTTCCTTCGTTCTTTCTGTGTCTTCTATGCTCGTAGGGGATGAAAGAACATTAGGTAGAGGAACGATAATGCAAGATACAGAAACCTACATATTTCTGAAAAGAAAACACACACCATTACCGAAGATAGTTGTTGCTTTGTCAAGGGCTCGTAACTTAATGGCGTCTTTCCGCACCACGCGCGCACTCTGCATCCTTTTACGCAGACGCGACTGTCAGGCACAATGGAAGTCGACATTTTCATTTAAAAATATACGCGGGAATTTATTTACAAATTATCAAAAAATGTACATTACCAATTTTGGTATGTAACATTGTTTCAAAATTACTTAAAAATTGTAAAACCTTACGGATATTCATTTGCCTTTTCTTTTATGGTATTAAAAAACATTCTTTTCTTGATTCAATCAATTCCAAGTTAAATCCTCATTAATCTTCAGGTCCTGATAATATTCCCAAAATAATTATTCAAAGGTTATGGCCAGTAATCCGTCAATCCAGCCACAAGTTATTCTAAAAATGTCTAACCACCGGTACCTTTCCTGACTCCTTTAAACACGCAAATATCGCCCTACTTTTGAAACTTGCAAAACCCCATGAAAACCCACGCTCCTATCTACTAATTGCCCTTCTTTAAACCATCGGTAAACTTCTAGAAAAATTAATTATACACAAACTCCAGTCCCACATCGATAGTAATACCCTAATTTCCAACCACCAACATGGTTTCTGGCAAGGTTAGAGCGCTGAACAAACAATCTACTCCTTAACTTCCAAACTCTAAACATCACAACCCAAATACGTGCCAGTAATTTTCCACGGTTTCTACTCCGCTTTTGATTTCCTCTGGTGATCCAATATCCGAAATCAACTTAAGATACTAAATTTCCTCCAATAACTACAAAGTCGTACAATCATACCTAACTTCCCGTACACCAACTCTTAACGCAAACTATTTTTCACCGCCACGAGCCTATCCAAAGGCTGTCCTCTACAATTCATTCGTTCGCCCACCCTTTGGAACTTATCCATCAACCCTCTCCTTGACCTTTACATCTCAAATACAGATACCTTAGCTTACGCAGATGACCTTGCATTTCCTATCCATGGCAATGGCAACTCCCGTCTTGAACTACAATCGTCTGCAAATATCCTAATCCAATCAATCAATCAATAATCTTTATTATTATCATAACTATTCACAGGCCAAAGGCACAACCTAGTTGTACATTCAAATTTAATGAAATATATGTACAAAATCAATAAATTTTATAAAATCTTTGGGTGCAATGCTGTCTTCCTATATTGTTAAATGTAATTTCTTAATTAAATTTATTATTAGTCTACTACAAAACGAATATACTGGAACGACATAATGCAGGGCGCCATATTTATCCATGAGGCTCAGATCTCGTAGCTGTGTAATCTTCTTAAACCTATAAACTAGAGCGCTGTGATTAAAATCATATTAGAATAACGTATTGAATACCATTACCTAATTGCCGTTAACAGAAAAGCAAACCTTATATGGGACCTACCAATCTAACAGTACAGAATCAAATGGCGATGCGCATATCGCTATATCGATTTCATACAAAACCCCTATTACCTATTTTAAGAAGCGAGAACGACTGTTTTCTGAGTTGACAAACAAACGAAATGACCTTACGTTGCTTGTCATAATGAGCAAACTTCGAACAAACATTCCTTAAAACATAAGTCAATATTATGCATTTTAAATAATACTCCATCCCTAATTGAGTTATATTGTCATTGACTGTTTAATAATTAATATTAAAAAACTATTTACGAATTAAATAATTGGTATACAGGATGTAGTAAACAAAAAAATCTACGTATTTATAAATTACGTCAAGAAATGTTACAATATATTCAAGGTATGTCACAGGTAACGCAATGGTCCCTTTAGCTGGCATTTTGTGTATTTTATAGGACTTATCTTTCGATTTTACGTCCAGACACTTATTTTTTCTATACATTTGTATAAATGATTCCCAAAAATTTTTATTTTGAAACTCTGTGTTCATTATTATTGTTCAAAGTCATCAAATGTAAATAATAATATTAAAATGTAATAAAATCTCTCTAGAAGGGTCGTTGCAGCCTCCACACGTAGCTTTTCTTGTAAGCTGGTCGTACGTTAGATTTTGCGAATTGTACCAGTTGTACCATAACCCTACTATCCTACAATTATCGTTGAACCAATCGCGATCGTACTTCAAATTGTACGATACATTGTTCGTTTGTAGAACGTTTAACTTTTAATTAGATAATAGAAAATGCGTAGAAATGTGTACTTTCTATTTCATAGTCTGCATATTTCTTCCATTTTACACTACGTACTTTATTTTAATAAATGTTTGTTTTCACGTTTGGAGAATTGTTCAATTATTCAATATTTATTGTAGTTGAACGACTTACTTTACTTTAATTCGATAAATCGACTTTCAAATCTTTGGGTGCTAGAAATATACTTAAAAATTGTTACTATGCTATAATGGCTTTTACGTGAGTGTTATTGTGGGGAAGCTTTATAATACATTCGTTAACCTGGATCTACTTCAATTTTCGAGCGTTGGTTTGCGTGAGTTCCTTTACCTATTATAAACCTAACCGGACAGTTAAACAATCTTTTTGCTGTTGTAGGTTCTTGAATCGAGGAATTCGGGAATTCCGATTCTTACAATACAGAGATTAAGTATAATGATCAAGGCGGCGAGCTTTCATTTATTGTTGGAAATATATTGACAGGTAATAGCCTGGAGCAAGCAATAGCGTCTGATCTTCTGAGTTTAACGTTTATTCACGGTACACCAAAGCCCGGGGGTGTCATGTGCTAACGTGGATACTTCACGTCCTGCCGGCAAGGTGCACCAAATCTGGACTTCCATCAAAGGTAGTTACTTCGTAAAACATTTTAGTAACAGCATCTACTGCTGAACGCGGTTCACCGAGTCATCCGTGACGTCCTCGTCTTCGCCGCCGACTATGACTGAAGCGGACCTAGCTGCATGGACGTGTGAATACCACACTCCGTACCAGTTCCGACGTCTTTTACGAAGAATCCGCCACCAGTATGCCATTCCACGCCTCGTATCACGGATAAGGGAACCCGCACATTACATGGCATCTGTTTTGATCGATCTGCCACGTCGAGCGCCGTATATCGACGTCGATCCAACACAACTGCTACTTGCAAATCTAGATACGACAACGTATCTGTGAGTACTTACCCCTATGTCAACACATTTTAACGTAGGTTTCTTTTTGAGCCGTGTTTCTTAACAGAAACACGCATAAAAGTTCAAAGTGAATCCAGCGTGAATTCCATTTATCGTGTACAAACATTATATTCATTCAAAGTCACACTATAAATTTTCTAACGCTAAAGGACATTTGCATTTCTAGCGTTAACAAAATTTGTTCACATAAAAGCTCTATTCTCATGTATAAATTCAAGGACCTTTGTACATTGCATATGCATGTAGAATCTTATGTAACTGTTATTTTCAATTTTCTGTTATTGTATATATTTCTTGCAGCCATTGTAGATAAACTATACACATTTGTTCTCTCTATGCATTAACCAAACGAAAGGTGACCCTCACAAAATACAAAATCGTGACTGAACACCCACAAATTTATAACTATCCAGTGTTGTACAGTAACGGTAAAAGTCAATTTAAATACTTAGCGGTTGTTCATATGTGCATATAATAATTTGAATCTTCTTCCAAATTTAACAAATAAGCCGTATTAGGTTTGTGTTCTAATAAGTCATTGAAGCACAACACAAACTGACGTGCACTGCCGGAAAACGCCCTCCGGGTGTCAACCGGAATCATCAATGCCATGCTGAGGCTCTGCCACTTCCCATCTCCATGGAAGAAGGCTGTCGTAGTGATCCGGAAAGCAGGCAAATCTGCGATATTCCCGCAGAAATACCGGTCAATTACCTTGCTGTAGGTGGATGGGAAGATATCGGAAGCAGTTTTCCTAAGAAGACTGCAGGCAGGGATGCAGGAATACCACGTGATCCAGGACGAACAGTTTGAGTTCCGTAATGGACACTCCATCGTTCACAAGATACTGCGAGTGGTGGAGCACATGCACACCGTGTGTAGATTTTAAAAATACTTTATTACGTTTACTTTACGATGGACTGTTAAAACCTACCCCTATTTGGTATTTCATTATTCATTTACTTAGTTTCTGCTCAAATCCACCAACAACATCCTGTATATTTTACCTGTTCATAATAAATACGCTTTCTAATAATTTTCAATTTCAAATCTATTTACTTTAAAACGAAAAGTTTATTCTATAAATTAAATAGTCAATACCTTGTTTTAAGTATTCGTGAACTTGCTACACGTTTTTACAGCGTACAATTAAATTCTTATACTGTCACGACCGAAAGACTCGTTAAATTAATATACTGAACTATTTGATAAGCCTGTTGCGAGTTTCTAATTACCTTTGATAAGGCGAGAATTGAAGTTTGAATTCTTGTTGTTTGAACGCATTTTGAATTTAATTCTTTTCTGAACATGACCTAGTTACTGGTCGTTACATTTACTTTTCGTTATTTACGAAATTTTCACGCACACACCGTGTAGTCAGTACTTTTAATTTTAAAAAATATATATATTTTCCTTCGTGAAAGGTCTAATCTGTGACTACACATTTTATAGCTTCCTCCTGGGAACATGATCGTCCGTTGCATTGACTCCGGACTGACGTGTCAGTTCTAAAGGTGGAATACATCTGTACCAGCTGAATGTTAAAGATGGAATAGCGAATAACCGCTTAAACCACAAAACTAATTTTCTTATCGTATAAAGTGAGACGGAACATAATCTGCAGCTGATAGTTGCACTACAAACGTCGATGATTTCACCAGGAATAGATTGGAGTTAGATTGTGTTTTTTGTTTTGTTTTTTGTCAAATTTTGGGGTATTGGAAGAGGATTTCACTTCTCTTGTAACAATTTTTTTGACGATTATAAAAGCTTATAAATTTAAGTATAAAATACACTGCACTATTTATTCAAATAAACAATTAATTTTGCGATATTAATAAATGTTCAGATCAGTACCGCATAGCCCAATCACGAGGCGTATATTAATTAATAATAATAGTATAGGCTCTATTCGTAAACGATGGTTGTTTGAATAGCATTTCAAGTGTCAGACGATTCTTGTGCCTTGTGCGCATCCCGTCATGTAGGGTCAGTCAAGCTCGAGCATTCACTTCGATGAGACGCACCATGGCTCATAATTTGTTTCGAGCTAGCGACTTGCAAATCGCCATAGACATAGCAACGCAATCAGATGCTGAAAGCACTTGATTTTAGTTCTGTTTCTGATAATGGTAAGCAAATTAAATTATTATTATTTTAGACTAAATTATTTTATTGTAGCGCTTACGACTGTACATATTATTAATTTTTAATCGCACGAAATCACAAATTATTAATTTTTAATCTTACGAACTTACAAATTATTAACTTTTAATTTCACTGATTCATAATTTATAAGGTTATGTAATTACAGTTCAGATATCATGTTTTAATTTCTGAGTTTATTGTTAAATAATCCCGCTTTAACATAAGTAAAAGAAGGGCCGACAATGATGTGCTTTGGATAGCCCGTTTTATGGATTAGTTTTGTGTTTTGATTTGCTTCAATGAATTGTACAACAACTTGATGAAAATGGTTCCTTATAATGGTCTAGTATAACACGCAGTAATGCATTTAATTCGTAATTAGTTCAGAAGAAGAAGATTAAGCTTACGCTTTGTAAGCGCAAATGTGGAAAGTTCGATGACGTCACTTGTTTGTCGAAGGATTGCAGACTAACACATGTGATTTAGACAAGGGATTTGTTTCGATGAAGTTCAAAGTTGCCAAGGTAAGCGTTTTTCTAATAACTTAACCCGACAACAGTTGTTCGTTTAACTTGACAGCGAGCGGAGTAATTGAAACTAACATGGTAGCGTCTTACGACTTTTGTTTTACAAAGTAATTATGACAACTTTTGTTGTTTTGATTCATTACAGTATAAATTATTGCTTTCATTTGATATTACTACAAATAATTAAGATTACTAATCTCTTTATTTAATCCTGAAAACTATTTCATTTAAATTCAATGACACATAAAGTAATTATGAGAACTAATTTTATTTAACTTTAAATACATAACACATAATTGTAAACCAAGGTAACAGATCTGTGTATTTTGGGTAATGAATTTAAAAGCCTCACGGTTATGTTTGATACATTATCAATATTTTGATTCATAGTAGAGACAATCATAATTTTCATATTTAAATATCTGCGTTTAAAAAGATTAGAACACATTATTGGTGTATATTTCGTATATAAAATTTTATCACAAAAAAAGTTGAATTTAATTAAAGAACCATCATATAATTTAATTGAACAACTGTTTTATTTTGGACAAGAGAGTCCAAAGTAGTGTTATTTGAGTTAAAAGGTAGAAGTATATATATATATATATATTGATTGCTGTGATAAGGGGTTGTTTAAAGGTGTACTTTATAGTAAAAGTCGTTTAGGAATCTGAAATTATAATAGGAAGCTGAAAACTGCATTTATTTAGTAAAGAATCGAGAAATGGATATAGTTTGTAAATAGTAAGCAGTCAACACCCTGTATATAAAGTACAAATAGTTTTAAGCGACGCAAATAGACATAGAAAGACGCATAGTTTGCGTAGGAATAAGGAAGACATGCATTAGGTAAATAGTAAATATTTAACACCCTGTAGATAGAGTTTTAGTTAATTTAGGTAAGGCAAATAAAGATATTTTTCAGTGGAAGCAAGCGTATTTTGTAAGTAAACATAATAAAGTGTAATTAAACACGCATTCAAAAGAGTTCCAAACAATTAGGTTAATACGGAGATAAGAAAGAGAGCTTCAAGAAGCCTAGTGTAAATGCGTACAAAATAGTTAACCATTTTAATAAGAAAGGAGATTAAAAATTGTGTAAATAACATGCATATATAAAAATTAAAAAGTCGAATTGCATCAGTTGTTTATGGAAAAGCGATTAGATTCGTCAAAACACCGCATGTTTGATAACGAAGCATCTGCGAGCAGGCCACAATTATTTGAAAGCAGAAAATTACATCAGAAACTACTTTAAATGCAAACATTTGATTGGTTAAAATGAGCAACGAGTTTGTAGACCATACCCACTGACGGAGTAGGAGGTCAATGATATATTAACAGGCACAGTGATAACGAACTCAGTTTTCAACTCAACAAAAGTCGAGGTGCGCCACTATGAAATAAAGTGTGATACGTAAAATAATAATTTAAAGTGAAAAATTGTATTAGTGCGACTAAGATGAAAATTACGATTGCCGATCAAACGTAAGTAGATTTTGGGAATTTATTTAAACTAAAGCACAATAATAATAGGGCTTCGAGTCCGGGAAGAATAATAGCACATTTCCGAGTCCTGGAAGAATAATAATACAATATCTGAATCCGCGGAAGAATAACAATACAACTTCCGAGTCAGAGGAAAATAAATGGTAAGAATTCCAATTTCAGAGTCCGGAGGATGATAATCCAATTCTAAGTTTGGGGAAATTGATAAGAAGTAATAAGTCTGAATGAGATGACAATAAATTGGGGTGCATAAGTATAAGTTAATAATGATAGTCCAGAGGGTGATGGCAACAATTTAAATGCAATGGTTCAAGCGTGTGGATAGAGAATGTTTTGAATGGGCATGTAGTAATCCTGAATTGGGGGAAAATAATTTTTATTCAAATGGATTGCTTAATGCATTATCGATGCGTCAATGCGAAGAAAATATACCAGGTCAGATTTTTAGTGATAAGACATTATTTTTCTATTTTTTTATTTGAATATTGAATTTGCTTAATATAAATGAATGTGAAAAAGTCAACAGAAAGAGGACTTGCATACGTATAAAGTGCGCGATATGATAAAAGGTTTTGAACGTTTCACACTTCTTTTTTTTATTTTATAAAAATAATAGGTTTTTTTGGTGACTTTGGGTTTGATTAAAAAGTATATGATTTTTGATAAATGAGATTTACAACATTAACTAATTGAAAAGTGTATTTTAAATAATTTGCAAAAAACTGTACATAATATTTGTTTCATTATATAGAATCGAATTAACTGAATTTTATAATTCCAAATAAATGCTAGTCGAGGTCATAAGATAAAGTTAATGGGAGTGATTTGATAATTTAAACAATCAAGGAGGAGCTATAAGATGAATACGAAATTGATAACGAGTAAGGCGGTAACGTATCAAATTTTGTTATTGGTCGACAAGGTTGGCTCAAGATAAAATCCAGTTAAGTCCTGGAGGGAGTTTATAGCAATATTAATAAGACGGCCCAACGTCGGAGAACGAAAATTACAATTCTTGTTTATACATAGCAATATTAATATGTCGACCAAACGATGGCGTGCGAATAATTAGGGAGCATAGCAATATATATATATATATATATATATATATATATATATATATTATCGTGTAGCTTATATGTAAAAATGGATAAATAAGTCAAGAAAGTAATTTTGTAAGGACCTTGTATATAGAAAACAAGAATATATTATTTACGCTTCAAATTAATTAGTTTTGACTTTAAAACAACGTATAGTAGCATACATTTGTATCAATAAGTCGTAATTTTAAAGTTGCATAGTGTAGAAGCTTTGTAGTGCATAAAAAACTCAAAAATAATGCGACGACAATTAGCTTTAATATTCTAAGATTGTAAATCGAGCACATCAAATAATAGGGAGAAAGCTTTCGTTTACAGAGTATAAAATCAATAATTTAAGCGTGTTTTAATTCCATATAAGTAATGTGTAGTACGAAAAGCTTTGCATATAAAATCGATAATGTAAACGCGTATATTCATTTAACTAACAAAGCGTCCGTTAAAAACAAATTTCTAGAAAGTCTACAGGCCAAACAACTTGAGAAAATACAATTTTAAACTGGCAAACAGTTCATAGAAAGAACTTTCATACAATCTTCTTGAAAATTTCTAGCATTCAACCAATCAAACACATTCCTCCCATTCTTATGTCCAGCCTTTAGCTATCTTCCCTCGTTTAACACATATCCGTTGTCTCCTTTTACAATCCCACTCAAGCAACAGAAAATCGATATTGTGGTTGACCTCCAAACTTGTCCCGTACTTTAAATGACTGTTTTACCCAACGTCTAATATACATGATCTCTGTCTGCTTTACACTACGGATATTCCATCTCACTTGGCTTTCAAATCATCTGTTGTTTTAGTAGATTCGACCGTTAACTACATTTCTACCGAATTATATTTCAACGTTCATTTCATGTTTTTTTGAACTTGTTATTTTATCTGTCAGGCTTTTCTATAAAGCAACTGTCCGTTTAAAAACGTATTTTTCCAAGTCGTTTAACTTATAGAATTTTTTAGGATTTGTATTAACGAACGCTTTGTTTAGTTACAATAAAAATATGCATTTACACTATTGATTTTATATACCTAAAAGCTCTGTTTATTATCTCATGCGCTTGATTTACAACCTTTTAAAATATTAAAGCTAATTATGCGTATCCTTGAGTTTCACGTACTCCAAAGCTTTTCACGTTATGCAAATTTAACATTCCGATTTATAAACCCAAAAGTATACTATTATCCGTCCGTTTTCAATGTCAAAACTAATTAATTTAGCGCGTAAATAAATTATTCCTATTTCCTATATACACGGTCGTTACAAATTTATTATCTTGATCTGTTTATGCACCTTAACCTATAATTTCCACAACAATATATATTATTGTGTAAATTATATGTAAAGAGGAATATATAAGTCCAGAGAGTAATTTTGTAAGGACCGTGTATATAGAACATAAGAATAAATTATTTACGCTCCAAATTAATTAGTTTTGACCTTAAAACAAACGGATAATAGCATACATTTGTATTAATAAATTGTAACGTTAAATTTGCATAGTGTGAAAGCTGTGTACTACGTAAAACGCAAAGATAATATGAGTATAATTAGCTTTAATATTTGAAGGTTGTAAATCAAGCACATCAAATAATAAGGAAGAGCTTTTGATATATAAAATCGATAATGTAGACGCATATTTCCATTTAACTAAGAAAGCGTTCGTTACAAATAAATCCTAAGAAATCTACATGTTAAACAATATAGAAAGTTCAATTTTAAACTGGCAATCGGTTCGTAGAAAGACTGACAGACAAATAAACAAGTTCAAGAAATTAAAATGTACATTGAAATATAATTCTATAGAAATTTGAGTTAATGGTCGACGCGAGGGTTGCGAAATAGCAGGTCGTTTGAAAACAAAATAGAGACGGGATGTCAATAGCATAGAGTAAACAAGGAGGACAAATAACAGACGTTGGATAAAACAGCCATTTAAAACGCGCGATAATTTGTAGAGGCTAACTACAATATCGATTTTATGTTGCTGTAGTGGGATGTTAATAAAGACGGTAAATATAAGTTAGACGAGGATAACATAGTTGGATGATAGACCTACGACAGGCGAAATGGTCTGGATTGGCTGATGGCTAGTGGAGTGAGAGAAACTTCTATAAGATTGCAACCGTTGTGTATGTTAGGCAGTGTTTTCGGAATAGAGCTAAGTGGGCTGAGAAATTCTGAGTTTTAAAAGATCGCTGCAAGTTTAGAGTTTCTGAATCGGTTACAGTAGTGGTGTTTGTCGATAGAAACGGGGCACAGGAGGTGTGTTTCAACGATTATAGATATACTAGAAGACGTAGTGGGGCTCTCTTACTTCTTCGGTCCGCTTCAGACTTATATGGTAACATCTACGGTAATAATTTGTTAAATCGGTGATAAGTGCAGTCCGTTTTAATTTAAATTAAAAGTGTGAAAGCACGAGTAGGTGCTAAGTTGTAAACGGTGCTCTAAGTACATACAAAGAACAAACAAAAGATGTTACTGAAGTAAGCGAGACTAGATAATTTTTCGAAACGAGGATGCTGGGTGTATGGTAGATTCAGAAGGCGATTAATTTATTTTAGAAAATTATATGGGTAGATATATTGAAGGCGTCTGCAGAGAATTGGATAGCGTGTGGAAATGAGTTTGATGTACATGTTGCAGAGAGAAGTTGGATGGAAAGCAATGACGAGGTTTGGTTGGACGACATCTTCAGAGGTGACAGTGCAAAAGGCTTACCCCAGATAACGAAATTGATTTCTATTGCTTTTGTTATTGCTTGAACATTTTGTGCTGTTATTTTGTGCTAGAGTGATTTGACATATTGGGTGTATATTTTATGAATATAAAATCTGATTTGAAGGTTATTGAAAAATACAATTTGTATTTATTATTTGAAGGTGTAAATAAATGACGTAAAATTTTGATGTAAAGAGTAAACGGGTCTTTAGGATTGTTGAAAACAAAGATGCGATTTATTTATGCATTTAGAATAACAGGGTTTATACTGAGCTTACCGTATACCAGAGTAAATTTCAATTTAGGGTTTCATCTACTTAAACTGTATATAAAAAAATAGTTGAAATAAATTAAAGTCATGAAATTTAAAAGGATTTAATGGTTGATGTTGTAAAATTTTATGAAGATGTATATCCGATTTTGTAAATATTGAGCTGGTGACGTAAAATTTTTTGATTTGTATGAATAAAAGGTTGTATTTTTCGTTGAATTATTCGAGTGGTAATTTTATTTGATAGTCTAAGTGAGAAAGAGTAAACATAGGATGGGTAAGTATCCCTAAAGAAGCCTGAAGCAGAGCTAGCCGTGGAATGCTGATTTAGGGGCCTTTCCAGAGATATTGAAATTTTTTTATTTTTTAGGAGAATATTTATGCAACCTAATTAGTAGCGGCATAATCCCAAACTCCACTGCAATATATATATATATATATATATATATATATATATATATATATTACTCAAATTTAGTCCAGGGTAGAAAATTAATTAACGACATCAAATTATTTTAATCACCCTGTATAAAGAAACAAATAGAAATTACGTGCGAAATTTATATTAATTAATTCAATTTTTAAGTAACGGGTATTAAACAAAGTGTACAAATAATAATTAATATTTAATTGGTATTCGCTAAAAATTAAAAGGTAGAAGTCAATGCCATTCATTATTATTTTAATTGGAGTTAATTGAACCATTAGTAATATATAATAAGCATAAAAGCCTGTGAAAATCCAAGGTTGGTAACAAACAGCTAAAAGGAAGGTTAAAATACCATAAAACAAAGCTCGGAGAATTATATTAAAACGTTCATTAGGAGCGCACACCTGCAAACTTTTAAATGTCAAGTTCTAATAAATTTGAATAGATAAACATGCAGCTTCTACGTATATTGGAAACGGTCGGATGTTTTAGCAGGAAATGCCAGATGAGGGATTATTTTACTCACGTAGGAATCCACGTGGATTTAAATAGCATATACACTGGAATATTGATTTGTACCACTCAGACCAGGGTAGAAAGGGATGGATAAAACGCGTAAAGCAGAGATACTGATAATAAAAGGCGTAATTTGTGAAGCGTCACTAGGTCTACGATTGGTTGAAATATGATGCAAACATGAGAGGGGAAAGCATATCAGTTGGTGTGTAAAATTAATTAGTTGTTCTCGGACGTGTTGCGTGCCGTGTGGAAATTTCTTAGATTTTCAACTTGGACGTGTGCAAATTTTTAGTAGAATCGCTGTGCCGAGCCGTCGGAAGGGAAATAGAATGCGAAATTCTAAAAATTGCCCGTTGCGGGACAAATTCGACTTGCAAGCGGGCCATTATATAAACCCGGGCTTATAGGTGTTTCGCTCTCTTAGATTTTTGATTTTATTCAATACTTTAAACAGTTTTGCTCTTTATTTTTTGACTATTCGATACTTTAAGTAGAATGCGTGGTGATTACGTGCTACAATAAAAGTTATTAGTACACTTACAGAAGATAAAAGAAGGTAACAAAGTCTAGTTATATTTGCGGGTATTACTGTACCAATTATCCAAATTAATAACGATAAATAAATAAATAGAAGTATGCAGTTTTTGGTATAGCGTGAAAAAATGATGAATTTCAGTGCTATGTATCGTGAGTGTTAGTAATCAAATGTTATTCGTAAACGTAATTGGATCCACAAAACAAGATTTCGATATATCTAAATGAGTTCCTGAGAAACCCTGAAACCGTTTAGACGAATGGTGGTGTAGAAAATTTTTAAAGGCGGCTAGATATCCGAGGACGTAAACATAAACCAGCTGGAATGGTGGGATGAGCAAGTCCGATGTACATTGAAGCCACGAGTGCAGTAACCTTCAGGTAAATTATGCAATTATGTTCGATCTTAGATGTTTTGGTGTGTGTTGAATATCTTTATAATTTGTTTGATAAAAATGGACAGTAGTAAATTTGTATAAACAACAAATTTTTAATTTTAAGGTAAAATTTTCTTGTATAAGTAGAAAGGAGTATTTATCAGGTTTATGTTTTTGATTATGATGAAAATTTGGGTCTGTCTTTGAGCTCAATTAGACTAACCTGTTAAATTAACGTAAAGGAGTGGGAGATGCTCCCTTTTATTCAGCTAAGGAAGCATAAATTAGTATAAGTTGATATGTAAACTGAAACGAAGTAAAGCTGTCATTTTAATTCTAGATTTATTAGAGAAACCATTATTATTAGAATTATGTTTTTGTACACTTTATGTATTTAGCTTTTGACATCAATATCAATAATTTCATGTAATTTATGTGTGACTGCGATACTCTGGTAATTTCTCAGGACCCTTACTGAAGGTTTTACGACTTTCTGTCTAGACTAGAAATAATTAATATTTCCAATAGTGATTAAAGTACATGGCCGAATATTGTAAACGACCACTAAATCTTAGTAATAAAATATGTATAGTTTTAAGTAATCTAATGATTAATGGAATAGGGTAAAATGTCAATTGTTGAGTAGGGAGAAAACCCAAAAAGAGAACAGAAATTGAACTTGGAAAGACAGACTTGTCCCAGCAGTTGAAGCTTTAACATTGTCTCTCTGCCGGAGTACAATAGTTTCAAGTAATAGTTTTACTACCTTTAAATAAATTTAATGCAGTGTTTAGCTATTGTGTAATAAGATTTTGCGACTGTATAATAAATCTTTTTTTAAAAAACAAAATAGCTTGGCCCAACTTGTATTTGGCGCAGTCTTTGTAGGATTCGATTGCAAGTGCAGAAGAAAATTGCAACTTCCAGCACGTGAGTATCAACTCTTTATGCAAGAACGAACCCAGCACAGCTAGGAGAGTACAGAATCGACTTTCCATTCAAGGAGAAGACAGAACAAGAATCGTCTGGCTTTTCAACGTAGACATAGAACAAAATGAAAAACTTCGCGTGAGTATAAATAAAAAGGAAACGTTAATTGAACTTAAAATAAAGAATAAACTGTGTTTGATTTTTGAAATTTAACTGATATATTATTTTTGTTATGATCTATATGAATATTATTTGTTGATATGTATAAAACTGTTTATGTAAATTGCTTCCAACTTTGAGAGGTGCGAAACTTATTATTATTTGTATATATATTGAAATACTAATTAGGGGTAAAAATGGCTCTTAATAATTTAAAATTGTACCTGGACTCAATTCCGGAATTTGACGGAAATCAAGCGACGCTTGGTATCTTTATTTTGGCGTGCGAAAACTTTTTAACGACGTTTTATCAAGAGAATAATGCTACACAAAACGAGTGGTTATTACGTTTAATTTTCAGTAAATTAACCGGGCGAGCACTGACATTACTTGCTAGTAGGGAAGACTTAACCAGTTGGAACAGCTATAAAAAGCTTTTAATTGCATATTTCGGGGACCAAAGGAATACTAAATGTTTAATTAGGGACCTTCTTAGCTTACAGATTAATAGAGACGAATCACCATACCAATTCGGCATGAGAATTCAGGATGTTAGAAGTCTTATTCTAACTAAACTAAAATTAGAGGAAGATGACCCGACAACGCGACAAGTTAAAGCAGACATATATGACGAAATGGCCTTAGACACGTACTTAAACGCCTTGCCGAAAAAACTCTCAGATAAAATTAGATTCAGAAACCCGGAAAGCTTCGAGATTGCAATGATGTTAGTATCAAAGAGGAAAATGTATTCTATTACAGAAATCGTTTACATAATCCAAACCTAAACAAAAATTATAATCCTATACAAAAATTCCAGCCAGCTCAATTCAAACAATCGTATCAGCAACAGAACTTTCAACCAAAATCATTTAATGTCTTTGATCGAACCCCACATTTCAATTTTACTCCGAGACAAAATTTTACGTTTAATCGACCACAACAAACATTTAACCGACCGCAATCCGCATTTAATCGACAAACTCAGAATTCTTCGTGGACGAGACTTAACAATAATTTCATTAACAATTTCTCGAGACCATCAAATCCACAACAATGATTTAACCGACCTAACGATTATTATAAACCGACACCTATGGATACGTCATCTGGAAATTCGCGACCGACGAATAATCCAAATAAAGCAACCCACCATAGACCCAATTTTAGACCCGATGAATTATTTTATCAAGAAATTGCACAAAATCCACTAAACACTGACGATACAAATGAATCAGGTAACTTTCAGTACCTTGACGAAACGGAAACAAACCCTTTTACAGAATACGACGCCATCCCAACACTAAATGACTCGACTTCAGAATATAACAAAGGACGTAACGACGATAATGACCATAGTTTAACCAAAATTTTCACGTGGACCTGACGAACCACAATCGGATGTGATACAATTAAATACAATAAGTCAAACCGTATTACCTTATATTGAAATACCAAAAGTAAATTTGAAATTCCTGATAGACACGGGATCATCACGAACATTAATTAGCCCAACAACTGTAAAAGCATTCTACACAGATTTTGTAGAGGAACAACCCTATAAAATACAAACCGCACACAAAACGACCGTACATAAATATATAGCGCACATTCCTTTACCACGAATTTTCGGGACGAAAATGAAACATAAATTTTGTATATTTAACTTTAACGACAAGTATAATGGATTAATAGGCATGGATTTATTGGAGAAACTTGGTGCAAAAATAGATTTACAGAATCGTATTCTTATAACTAAGTTTAATAAAATCCCTATACGATTTCAAGACCATTCTAACACCGAACATAAATACACCATCAAACCAAGAACGGAAAAATTAATTAAATTACCAATTAACGCTAAAGATACTGTAGGAATAATTAACCATATTTCATTCGGACTCGGGTTGGAAACACCGACAGCATTAGTAAATGTTAAAGACAAATACGCACTAACGACAATTATTAACTCGAACGAACAACCCGTACAACTTACAGTCACGAAGCCGCTAGAAATTCATGAAGTAAATTTCGAAGAAATAGACTTAGACGAGTACGCAATTACTGAAGGACAACCTAACCTAGCTGAAGACAGAATATTACGAGAAAATTTAAACAACCTCCGTTTAGATCATATGAATGACGAAGAACGTAAATCAATTCATAACCTTTGCTTAGAATACCGAGATATTTTCTACAGCGACAAACTACCTTTGACTTTTACGAACACAATTAAACATGCAATTAGACTGACGGACGAAACACCGACTTATAAAAAAGCATACCGATTACCACAAGCAAGTCAAGAAGAAGCAGACAGACAAATACAAGAATTATTGCAACAAGACATAATTCGACATTCGGAATCCCCCTGGAGCAGTCCAGTCATTATAGTGCCTAAACGCAAAGACGCCTCGGGTAACCAGAAATTTCGAATGGTAATAGACTATAGACAATTGAACGAAAAGACTATTGAAGACCGGTATCCTCTCCCAATTATTTCCGAGATACTTGATAAGTTAGGAAAAAGTCAATACTTCTCCACAATAGATTTAGCCTCAGGCTATCACCAGGTACAAATGGAAGAAAAGGACATAAACAAAACAGCCTTTTCCACCCCTCGGGGACACTATGAGTATAAACGCATGCTATTCGGTTTAAAAAATGCACCCGCCACCTTTCAGAGGGTAATGGACAATATTTTAAGAGGAATACAAAACGAAAAATGTTTAGTATATTTAGACGACTTAATAATTTACTCGACCTTCTTACAAGAACACCTAGAAAGACTACGCGCAGTATTTAACCGACTAAGACAAGCACAATTCAAAATTCAACTAGACAAAAGTGAATTCTTGCAGAAAGAAGTTGCCTTTCTTGGACACATTGTACGCCCGACGGAGTAAAGCCTAACCCTGACGAAATATCAGCCGTTTTAAATTACCCAATTCCACGAACAAATAAGGAAATAATAAGTTTTTTAGGTCTTTCAGGATATTACAGACGTTTTATTAAGGATTACGCAAAACTTACGAAACCACTAACACAATGTTTAAAAAAAGGACATAAAGTAGAACATACACCCGACTTTACAAAAGCACTTGAGACAGTAAAATCACTGTTAACGAACCATCCGGTATTACAATACCCGGATTTCTCAAAAACCTTCGTACTAACTACGGACGCTTCCAATGTTGCTTTAGGCGCCATTTTAAGCCAAGGAACAATTGGACAGGATAGACCTATATGTTATGCCTCGAGAACACTAAACGAGCGCGAACAAAAATACAGTACAATAGAAAAAGAACTATTTAGTATAGTGTGGGCAACGAAATACTTTCGACCATACCTATACGGACGCAAATTTACAATCTACACCGATCACCGACCACTTGTTTGGTTGTTTAAACTAAAAGAACCCAACTCAAAGCTACAAAGATGGAAGGTAAGATTAGAAGAATATGACTACAAAATCAATTACAAAAGCGGAAAATGCAACACGAACGCAGACGCTTTAAGCCGCATTCAAATAAACGCTATAGACAACGAATCAATAATAGGAAACCTAGACGACACAGAAATTCGCGACGATTTGGACGAAGTAGAGGACAGTAGAACAATGGAATCAACACAAGACGCAGAACCTAAACACGCTATTCGAATACTAGACGAAGCTATTGACTACAAACCAAATCAATTTTTTATTAACGAAGTCTTGACTGACCCAAACCCTACAAAATTCACAAATCAAAGTAATAAGAAAATCTACCAGGTAGAAATTACGCGAGACGAGAACGACGAACAAATCACGCAATTCTTTAAAGAATATGCACCGGACAAGAAACGATACTACCTTTATTTTACTTCAGAAAACTTGTACAAGAAATTTTCATAAACTTACGTTAAATTATTTAATAACATAGGACCGGAATTAATTAGATGTACGCGCAAATTAATCAACTTGACGGACAAGGACGAAATAATGACCGCTATTAGAAACCAGCACGAGGGTAAAACTAACCATCGTGGTATAAATGAAACTTTAAAGCAGATCCAACGACGATACTATTTCCATAACATGAAAGAAATAATTACAAATTACATTAACAAATGTGAGCTCTGCGATAAAGCAAAGTACGACCGAATACCCCCTAAAATTCCGTTAATGCTAACGCAAACCCCCGATAAACCATTTCAAAAATTATTCGTTGACACTTTCGTAGTGGAATCCCGAAATTTCTTAACAATCGTAGACGCCTTCACAAAACTAGGACAGGCGATACCAATAATATCGAAAAACAGTGTTGACGTAATACAAGGACTTATACAATATTTCACATACTACGGAACCCCTGAAATGATCACACTAGATAACGGAACAGAGTTTAGAAACGAGACAGTACAGAACGTTTTAGAATTACATAAAATTAAAATTCATTTTGTAACGGAGAATAACCCCGATTCAAATGGCCTCGTAGAGCGCTTCCATTCGACTTTACTAGAGCAAATTAGATTGCTGAAAATTCAATTCCCCAAAGAACCCATTACCAATATAATACCCTATGCACTAATTGCATACAATAACACCATACATTCAACAACAAATTTTACCCCGTTAAAGTTAACCTTAGGGCATTCTGACGCCCGCAACCCGCTAGATATACATTATAACCACCAGGTATATCAACAATACGCTAAAGAACATAAAGACAAATTAAATATGACCTACAATAACATTAAGAATAAATTGGTCACCGAGAAAGAGCGAGTTCTGACCAAGCGTAATGCAGAACTTCAATAAAAAAATTTGAAGTAGAACAAACAGTGTTGAAAGAAATTTCAAGAACAAACGACACAAAACAGCACCTAGAAATTTAGAACCCTTCACTATAAAAAGAATATCAGACAAAAACGTTGCCGTGCTAGACAACGGCAAAATCACAAAGTACGTACACCTGAAAAACTTACGACACCATTCTTTTTCAGATCCCTCACCGTCATCGTCATTGGCACAATCATGCTGTTCAAGCCAATCACAACCAGCGACGACGGAATGAAACTAGAGCTAATTACAGACAACCCAGGACTGATACCTTTAAAATTAGGACTTATGCAAAACACGATTGATTACTGGACACTCATACAAAAATTCGATTTAACTAAGGTAAAGAACGAATTTCAATTAATAGAACGCAATTACAACACAATAAATAATTCAGTTTTTCTATCAAAATTTGGCAAAGAATATTCAAGAGAAATGCACAATTACATCTACATTGTAGAAAACATGTTACAAACAACAAACGAACGATTCAACCGAGTTATACCTAAAACGACTACTAGAAGACACAAACGTGGACTTATTGACGGACTTGGATCAATTATTAAAATTATAACAGGTAATTTAGATCAAACAGACGCCGAACGTTACGATAAATTAATACAAGAATTAAGTAAGAATCAAGACGAGCTTAAAACTGTATTAAAAGAACAAATTTCATTAACCCAGTCAACGATAATTAAATTTAACTATACAATTTCTTAAACTAGCGAGCAACCAACTTATTATGCAGAGTAGAATAATGCAATTAGAACAAAGCATGAATAATGTAACTATACACAATATTAATATGTACACCTTGGTAATTTTTAACACAGTATTTAATCAAATTATTGCAGCAATTGTAGTAATACAGCAAATTCTCGACACCTTAGAAAATGCCATAACATTCGCGCAATTAAATACACTGCACTCAAGTATTATTGACCGAAACGAATTATTAACAGAACTACACACAGTTTCCCCCTTCATAAAGAATAATAAATTACCTTTCGAGATAAACCCTGACAACGTAATTTTATTTACGAAAATTGCACAGGTAAAAGCATATGCGAAAGACAACGAAATAATTTTTATTGTAGAAATCCCAATTGTAGAAGCAAGTTCATATAATTATTTTCACATGTTCGCATTTCCAATCAGCGTTGGAGACAAATTTCAAATTATTGTACCAAAAGGTAAGTTTTTAGCACTAAATGACCTTAAGTACGGTCTGGCAAACGAAAAATGTAACGAAATTATGCCAAGTCAGTATATTTGTAACTCACTTACTACAAATTATATTAAAGACGAGAGCCCTTGCGAGGTTCAATTATTAAAATTTTCGAGTAACTACGAAACTTGTTCGAGGAGATATATAGATATCACTCAAAGAAAAATGCAAAAGTAACTGAAAATAAATGGATCGCCATTTTCCTCAAGAAACGATTGCGACTTCATTTTGCGGAATAGATGAAAACAACATGGCACTACTCGGTAGTTATTTAATAACGTTGAAAGAGGACTGCTATATAAGAATTGAAAACGAAATTATCCGCGTGTATAAAAATCAAGTGTTAACAAAAAAGTATGCGAATTTGCCAAGTCTGGAATTCGTATCTAATGAACGACAAGATTTAACCACTGCCGTAATAGAATCTATGAAACTAGAACATTTAGAGTTAGATAATCTGGATAGTGTTGTAAAAGCGATGGACGGAAATTTACAAAAAGTGAATAGTTTAAGAACGCCCAGCGTACACTATGATAATATAAGCGTATGGACAATTGTCGGATATATTGTAATTATCACAATTGTAGTTGTATTGATACGTAAACTATATGTAAAATATCAAGCGCAGCAAGCACATAATGTTGTAAAAGAGATAGAGAATAAGCAAAAGAACGTATTAGAAACTATTTCATTAGCAAAGTAAGTTAGGTAAGAAGTGTAAAAGTAGGAACTTTTAATAAAATTTCTCGTTGAACTTGAAATTTTCCCATAGGATGGGAGGAGTTACAGATTCGCAATATATAGTGCGAATAAAGTAATATTTGTAAAGTTGCTTTACAAGCACTTTGTAGAGATGCTGTTAAATTATAGTAAGTGTTCTAAAAAGCTAAGGAAGTATAAATTAGTATAAGTTGATATGTAAACTGAAACGAAGTAAAGCTGTCATTTTAATTCTAGATTTATTAGAGAAACCATTATTATTAGGATTATGTTTTTGTACACTTTGTGTATTTAGCTTTTGACACCAATATCAATAATTTTATGTAATTTATGTGTGACTGCGATACTCTGGTAATTTCTCAGGACTCTTACTGAAGGTTTTACGACTTTTGTCTAGACTAGAAATAATTAATATTTCCAATAGTGATTAAAGTACATGGCCGGATATTGTAAACGACCACTAAATCTTAGTAATAAAATATGTATAGTTTTAAGTAATCTAATGATTAATGGAATAGGGTAAAATGTCAATTGTTGAGTAGGGAGAAAACCCAAAAAGGGAACAGAAATTGAACTTGGAAAGACAGACTTGTCCCAGCAGTTGAAGCTTTAACATTGCCTCTCTGCCGGAGTACAATAGTTTTAAGTAATAGTTTTACTACCTTTAAATAAATTTAATGCAGTGTTTAGCTATTGTGTAATAATATTTTGCGACTGTATAATAAATCTTTTCTAAAAAACAAAATAGCTTGGCCCAACCTGTATTTGGCGATATAGAAAAAATTTCGATGAGTATATAAATATAGAAGAAGCCGTTAATGGTTAGCCCCAATCCCAAGTTTCATGATGACGGACGTTAAAGATTTTATTGTAAGTAAACATAAGCATCATTTTATGCAGGATGTCGTACGAAAGAAGTTTGTGGAACGCAAAAAGAATACACTACTTCACAGCCAGAATTCAAAGAAGCTCATAAACATTGCTTGAGCCTTTGTAAATCACCGCTTCCCAGTCACAAAGAATAGCTGAAAAATACTAAAACCTATGAAGGAGATTAAAGTTGAAAACAGAGGCGAATGTTTAAAAAAAGATTAAGTTACCAGTTAACGACGAGCCTGTACATCGTTAGTATACGAACGTGTTGGTTAAAACTGAAGACGAAAATATATATACAGGTCAGTTTATGCAGTAAAGTATAATTCCCAATCTGATACGCATAGTTTAGGGAAAAGTATATAGGAAATTGATACAAAAAACAGTGACATAACCTTAAATAATAGCGGTTATCCTAGCACTAAAGGGGTATCTATAATAGAAGAATTAAAAGAAGAGGGTTGTACAATAGAATAAGCGTAACACAAATCGGGCACAATCGGTGCATATCTGAACAAGAGTACAAGAGGAGAAAAACTGTGCGATTTTGTTTTGTTCGTTTGCATGAATATCATCAAAGACAATAGTTGAATCTTCTTTTGCATGCTCTGGCCTAATCAAATCGTCATAGTTCCCAAATTCGTAGTAACCAATATCTGTCTTTAAGGGTTCAAATACCTTTCTTAACAGTTCATACTTTGGCTGATATAAACTTTTAGAAAACACACACACGTCTCGTAATCTAAGTCCATTCTCATGTAAAATGAGAGATTTTAAAGCGTTAGTTTTTCTACAACTCGATGGTCCAGCAAATATTGCTCTTATATTGGATGGGAACAAAGGTCCATGTTTACCAACTTCCTTTGCACTAGAAGTGGTATATGTATCAAAGTTTTGTATAGATATTTTAACTTCTTGTCGTGCAACTTCCACCGGGATATGTGATTCTCTATCTTTATTTCGAGCACAAGTTTATAGAGGTGATCACGTAGCGTTGTCCTAGGCACATTGTACAATCTACTAGCTTTACGCGTATTTAACACAACTTCCGAATTTCACTAATTGCTTTCTCTAAAGATTGCTTGGTGTACATCTTTCAAATATACAGTTAAGACTGATTCAAAAATTTCAAGAAACAGTCTTTTATACTAAATAATCTATCCTCACCCGTCCGCTCCGCCCGTCCGCCCATCCGCCCGCCTGTCCATCCACCCGCCCATTTGCCCATCCGCCCGCCCATCCGCCCGTCCGCCCGCACGTCCGTCCGCCCGTCCATCCGCCTGCCCATACAGAACGTTACGCTGCTGCCCACAACAAGTACATGGAGGAAGAGTACGTTCTTATCGCACCGTCCAAGTATTTGGTGTACTACGATGCCAATAACTTTTTCCCATACCTATGTTATGTAATTTTGAGTTGATTTTTAATAACCCCAGGGCATACGTTAACTCGATTTGAAATTTTTTAAAATTTTTTCTAAACCGCAAAATACCGAATGGGGTACCCGCAAAGCTGATAAACATAATAAAAAATTCAAATGAATTATAAGAATTGTCATAAGGCACGCCTCCCTCAACAACCGTCAACTAGTGGGCAGGGTGGGGAATCAATCGAGTGAGGATCAAACTGTACCAGAAGGAGCAGGTGGGGATCAATCAAGTGAGGATCGAAGTGTGCTAGAAGGAAAAGCTAATAAACGTAATGAAGAATTCAAATGAGTCATGAGGATCGTCATAAGGCCCCCCTCAACAACCACCAACTAGTGGGCAGGGTGGGGGAATTGATCGAGTGAGGATCAAAGTGTGCCAGAAGGAGCAGGGTGGGGGTCGATCAAGTGAGGATCGAAGTGTGCTAGAAGGAAAGGCTAATAAACGTAATGAAGAATTCAAATGAGTCATGAGGATTGTCATAAGGCCCCCATACTCCTCAACAACCAACAACTAGTAGGCAGGGTGGAGAAAGTAGGATGGCGGGGGGAGGCGCCGTGGCGACCCAGTGAGAAACGAAGTGCGCCAGAAACGTCCTGAGGATCGTCAGAATATACAATGCACACAAATTGCAGCGAACAGACGTTCGTTAGTCTGCGATTTAATATGTTGTTTTAAATTATATTTATGTGATGCGGCATAATTACATAAATTGCAAGTAGTATTACTAACCAAACCTGATAGAAAACACTATTAAAATTACCCAAAGGTCACCATTAATTCCAATATTTAGAAAAACTTCAAAAAATTGTCTTAAGTTTCCTTATTTTTGGGACAAATTTGCCCAAAATACAACAGTCAATTTAGTTTAAGTTATTCATTGTATAAATCTGTATTTTTTTGTTTAATAATTTAATTTACGAAATATACAACAAATATTCACAAAAACAAAGCTTTCAAAAAGCGGCAGCAGGTTTAATTTACTAATTTCATATCAAAACAGTAATTTTGTATACAACATTTAACAGCGTTTTTTGATATTTAGATCTGTATATGCAGGCTCACAACTATACTGGAAATTTTGGAACTACAGGTTAAATGTCAGTTCAAAGTTTAACAATTTCTTCAAATATAGCCCAAAAAAGTTATACTAATCATAACCTAAAATATGGACCCTCTTGATAATTTACTTAAGTATCAGGTATTAATTTTTAGTTAAAATTTGAATAGCCTGAGCAAAGCAGACCCGTTTTAGGATACAACATTACTTGAAACGTAATCATTAAAACTTTAAGCGGAAATTCTTATTACATCATAATACAAACAAATAATTGTTAGCTCAACATGCTTGTGTAAATGTGTTATTTCATTATCAAACTTTAAGGCGAACCGATTGCTGGACTACATGTATAAAGCTATGCGCTTATTTTGAATTATTAGACACATTTTAAGAGGTCACACGATAACACGACGAAGCCATATACTTCGAAATGAAACAACCAAACTGTTAATCAAAATGTTAATTTGCATTTACAATCACACAAAGGAAATGATAATTTAAAGGAATATATCACCTACCTTTCACTGGTTGTAGTGGTTGATTGTACTTGCACTGCTATCAGATAATTATGGACTGTATGTATAATTGTTCACTAATTGTTGCTAATTACTGATGCTCGATGCACCGAACTAAATCACGAACCAAAGCCAAGCGAGAACGAAGTTGAATTGTCGTCCACTCGTACATTACCAACCCTTTTATGTCGTTGCACTAAAGGTAGGGATAATGGAGGGTTTCTAGGTGGGAATAGTTTAAGGACTTAAATTAATTGTGATTGGCATACTACACTACAACCAAAATACTTATAAAGCCTTAACATACCGCCCACCAAAATAAGTATTAGGAACTTATTTTCTAAGTGTGTCTAAACGAGCAAAAAAAAAAAAAAAATATATATATATAATCGTAAATTTAAAAGTTAACTTACCCTAATATACTAACTATAATACTAAGTTGCCTCTGAAATGGGGAGAGGGCACAATTTTACCACGGGCCTTTTAAATAGTCCCTGGAATGTTGCCACGGTAGCCACACGACAAACATTGTCCTTTCCATAATGCAACGTATGTATACGTCCCATTTTCCACTGTAATGGAGACACTTGAGTATCCTTAATCAACACCAACGTTCCCACCATTAACGAATAATTAGCAGAAAACCATTTGGTTTTCTGTTGAAGTGTGCAGGTACTCCAAATGCCACCGTTTCCAAAATGATTGCTGAATACGTTGAACCAGTTGCCAACGATTTAAGGAAGATAGTTTCAGATCTAAGACATTAGGGTCGGGAATGACAGACACTGGTTCTACGTTCAGAAAATGACCAGGACTTAAGAATGAAAAATCAGTGGGATCGTTACTCATTGGACATAAAGGTCTGGAGTTTAAGATGGCTTCAATTTGAACTAGAATGGTGTTAAATTCTTCGTACGAGAGAATTTGTTCGCCTACCACCTTCTTGAGATGGGACTTTACAGATTTTATCCCAGCTTCCCACATTCCCCAAAGTGAGGAGCCGACGGAGGATTAAAACAAAGTGAATACCTTCCGTTTCAGATGACTGCTTCATATATTCGATTAGTTCCGAGATGCTCCGATAAAATTTGTTCCACAGTCACTATGAATTTGCAAGCATTTACCTCTACGTGCTACAAACCGCCGTAAAGCTGCAATAAAGGCCTCTTTAGATAGGTTTGATGCCAACTCCAGATGTATCGCTTTTGTACTAAGACAAACAAATAAACAAACATAGGCTTTCAATGATTTGGCACCTCTAATACGATTCATGGTGATAGAAAAGGGTCCACCGTAGTCTACCCCAGTATGTAGAAACGCTTTACCGGCAGTAAGTCTAGCGGGGGCAAGTCGCCCATAGGAGGACATAGCGAAATAGGTTTTGACGAAAACATCGAATACAAGAGTTTAGGCACTGTTGAATAGCCCTTTTGCAGACAGAATCCAAAAATTTTGTACTAACAAAAATGAGTAGTTCTAAGTCCAGGGTGTAAATATTTCGTATGGCAATCTCGAATAATGAGCTCTGTCACCCGGTGTGACCGAGGAAGTAGCAATGGAAATTTTGTATCATAAGATACGTCTGCATTTCGCAACCGGCCGCCCACCCTTAACAACCCATCACTGTCAAGGAAAGGACTGAGAGGTCGAAGTTGTTTATTACTAAGTTTTCCTTTCGAATGATATCAATGTCCTGACTGAAAACTTGTTCTTGAACCCGTTTTATTAATAAATGAAGTGCATACTGTTCGGGGGAGACCAATAATTGTTCTAAGTTTCGAATATCCAAATTTGCACGAACTTTCAAGTTACGAATGAACTGACAAATATATACCAGAATCCTGCATATTTTTCGCAAATCTGAAAATTGATTTACCATCGAGTCTACGAAATGATCTGCAACGTGTATATTAAGGGATAAAGTTCTTTTTCAATGTGCATCTGAGTGTGATCTGTAAGAGTTGGTTCCATATGAGCAGGCCAATTCTCTTTAGGTAATAGTAACCATGGTGGAGCCGTCCACCACAAAGGATGATTAACAAGCTCAGCAGCTAATAATCCTCTTGATGCACAATCAGCAGGATTATCCTGTGATTTAATATGATGCCACGATGATGGAGCCACTCGTTCTTGGATATGCGAGACACGATTGCTAATAAAGGTCTTCCAATTATACGACGAAGATCGAATCCATGCTAATGCTACTGTGGAATCTGACCACGCAAATGTATCGTCCAATACTAAATTATCTCTATACGTATTTTGCACATACTCGACCAAGTTCGACAACAACACTGCACCACACAATTCTAATCGAGGTAATGATATACGATTGGTTGGTGCGACTTTAGATTTGGCACAGACCAATGATACTTGGATGTTCCCTTTCTCATCGACACAGCGGAGATAAACTGCTGCTGCATATCCAGCTTCCGATGCATCACAAAATGCATGAATTTGTACAGTTTGATGGTTATCGCAAAGAATCCGTCGAGGAATTTCAATTTTCAATAACTCGGTAATTGTTGAAGATACAGATTCCATTTTAAAACAATTTGTTGGGAGGAGTTCATCCCAACCAATTCCTAATATCCATACAGATTGAATCAAATGTTTTGCGAAGAAGACCAATGGTGATAATAACCCCAGAGGGTCAAAGATCCTTGCAATTTCGAAACCATATTCCTTTTGGTACAAGGCCGATCAACGATATTAAGATTGTAAAACAACATATCACTCAATGGTTGCCATTGCAGTCCTAAAATTTTTGAGAAGTATTGTTTACCTCTTCAAACAAAATGCTTGCTGATACCGAACGGAATCAGGTAAATGGCCAATGACACTTGGCACGTTGCTATTCCACTTTCGCAACATAAAACCACCTGATTGGCAAATTTGGTTTAATTCATACACGAGTCGTTTGCCATCCTCTATCGAATCACACCCTGTAATCAAATCATCCACGTACGTATCCGATGCTAAAATCTTGGAAGCAATAGGAAAACGTAACGATTGACTTTTGCAAGTTCTTGAATTACACGCATGGCTAAAAATGGTGATGATGTGATGCCGTATGTAACAGTGTTTAGCTGATAATCGATAACAGACTCCGAGGACTTAAATCTCCAAACTATACGTTGATAGTCTCGATGGCTAGTAGAAATAAGAATCTGTCTATACATTTGCTTAATGTCCGCAGTTAAAACTACAGAATGTAAACGAAAGTGTAATAACAACTCCATGATATCTTTTTGAAGAGGGGCCTGCGAGTAAATGATCATTTAAAGACCCTCCACTGTGAGCGCTGGCTGAAGCATCAAATACGACACGAAGTTTTGTAGTTGTACTGTCTGGTTTGAACACGGCGTGATGTGGTATGTAATATACCGGCGATAATGTAGACGATCGAGTTGAATCCGATACAATACGAGACATGTGACCACTATCGATATAATTCTGCATAAATTCTCTGTACGAATTATACAGTTGAGGATTTATTTCAAACGGCGTTCTAGTGAAAGAAATCTTCGAAGTGCTATTTCGAGAGCCAGCAAATAGCGGTTCAGGACCATTGAAAGGTAACAAAACAATAAAACGACCGGTGTCATCCTGCTTGTGAGTGTCCACAAAATGCCTTTCACAAATTTCCGCATGAGGAGATAATTTGTTAGAATCTGGAATATTTTCCAGTTCCCAAAATCGAGTAATGTTAGCATCTTCTACAAGTGCAGCTAATGATATACGAGATGTAACAGAAGAAAGAACCTTCCTGTTAATATCCACCCAAAGGTAGTGTGAATTGCCACGGGTTCTTCTGGTGACCCAATGCGAGTTGCGTTTAATAAAACACGCGCGAACAAATCTGCACCTAACAATAAATCGATATGGCTAGGTTTGTCGAAGTCCGAATCTGCTAAATCTAATCCAACTATGTGAGGCCAACTATTTGGTGAGATCCTTGATGAAGGAAGGGTTCCACAAATGTCTGGTAAAACAAAACAATCAATACTGTACTCTGGAACAGTTTTACCTTGAGGACTAATTTTACACGATACTTGTCCATACGCATGAGAAGCAGATAGACCTAAGCCTTCAACCTTCATTGAAATATTCGATTTTCTTAAACCTAAGCGTCGACAACACTTATCAGTCATGAAATTTTCCATTGATGCACTATCTACAAGTGCTCTTACTGTCTGAACTTTACCAAACCCATCTGTAATTGAAATTCTTGCGGTGCCTAATAACGTCATTGTGTTGGACGATCTAGATGATAACAACGTACTTGTAGTAGTGTTGCAGGTGGGTTCGGGAAGTTGATCTGTTGCCTGAGTGATTGCAGGTTTCTGTGCAACTGTAGGGTTTTCAAAGTGCAATAAAGTATGATGACCCTTGCACACTTTTTACAAACAAGTTTGGAAGAGCAGCGTGTAACCATATGAGAGTTGCGAAGACAATTAATGCATAAGTGTTTGTCTTTAACAAAGTTATAACGGTCTTGTGGCGATTTATTCAGAAACATTTCACATTGGTATAAGTTATGAGTACCACTGCAAAGACTGCATTTCTGAGCGAATGAAGTTGTTACGAATGACTTTCGAACTTGGGGTTTTGAATATTCAAAGGAACGTTTAGAAGGTACACTAGATGATATGGTTTGTTTAATGGACGTATTAAATTTGGACGGTGTATCGGAAACAACCATATTGCTAATTTCTAATGCCTTGCAATGTTTTTCTAGAAATAATTTTAATTGATCATAAGATGGAATGTCTGATGTATTTTCTAATTCAAATGTTTTCAACAGATTTGTATCTACCTTTTTTGATAACAAATTAAACAATACGAAGTCGAGCAAATCAATCTTAGTTTGACGTAAGCTTGATAGATTTTCCGTAAAACAATTAAGCAATTCTCTTAAATCTGTATGTGAATTAAATTTTGCTTTTGGTGACGATTCTAAAGCATTCCAATGCGTGTTTGCAATTAAACGTTTTGAATTAAACCTCTCCACAATAATTGAATAAGCTAGCATATAATTATTATTCGAAATTTGCAAATGTCTAATGAGTTCTCTAGACTTAAAATCCAACGCATCAATTAAAAATAGAACTTTTCGATCGGTAGCAATTGATTATTTTCATGAACTAAATTATTAAAAATTGAATAAACTCTTGGAAATGTTCTATTTTTCCAGAAAATTTTTCATTTCTATCCGAGGGAGACGAATATTAGTACATGAGCCGATGCTAGTAATATTTTCAGTCAAGCATTTTTCAGCAGTGGATATATTATCAAACTGAGCTTTAATAATTTTAATGTTTAACAAAGACCTATCTATTTCAATTCTTAGTGTTGTAATTGCATTTAATAATTCAGAGTTGTCCTCATCCAATATGCACGTTTTATAAGCAGTATCTACATCGTTTTTGATATCAAAGGCGCTTTCAGCCATAATATTAACAGAAATACAATTGCCTTTAATATGCTCCAATTTATCTATCGCACCAGATATATCAGATAATCTATCGAGTGCGGCCTTTAAATCCACTATCAACCTATCCGATGAAATATGTGCCATCCTAACGAACAAGGTTACTAATATCGATTTTATATTGATTTCAGCTACAAAATGAAGGGTTTGTTCACCTAATAATAGGATATACCAAGGGTAATGTTGAACTACCTGTTAAAGAATTTTTACTACAACGTGCCTAACGGGAGCTTGCAAGTTTCAATATGACAAAGAGCAAAGGGTTTTATTCTACCCGGTTTTACGAATACCTGAATTCTCTAGCGAACTTGAATTACAAGTTTAAAATAACTGTATTGCTTAAACACTTTTCTGACTACAAATTCTTACGTTAACTATCCCTAAAATTTACAAAGATTTGTCATTTTAAGGCTTTATAAGATTCTGTATCAGTACAAAATTTCAAATTTAATGCGAGATTGCATCTACTATAAGTTACTTTACACAATTGACTATGAAACTGGTGGTTGACTACACTTTTCTTCTAAATGCGGTCAACCCCTAATTTAAGCGAAGAGCAATTAACAATGTAGTTAAAATGAATGCCAATAATAAACCAATTAATAAGCCAAATATTTGCTCAAAGGACCAAAAATGTTAATCAAAATGTTAATTTGCATTTACAATCACACAAAGGAAATGATAATTTAAAGGAATATATCACCTACCTTTCACTGGTTGTAGTGGTTGATTGTACTTGCACTGCTATCAGATAATTATGGACTGTATGTATAATGTTCACTAATTGTTGCTAATTACTGATGCTCGATGCACCGAACTAAATCACGAACCAAAGCCAAGCGAGAACGAAGTTGAATTGTCGTCCACTCGTACATTACCAACCCTTTTATGTCGTTGCACTAAAGGTAGGGATAATGGAGGGTTTCTAGGTGGGAATAGTTTAAGGACTTAAATTAATTGTGATTGGCATACTACACTACAACCAAAATACTTATAAAGCCTTAACACAAACAAATAAACCTCTTACAGAAATTTGAGAAACTTAAAACTACCAAGAAATTGAATCATCCACTGTTTTTATATTCCTGAAGATAATTTCTTAATTAAATTTATTTTTAGCCTTCAACAAACAAATAAACTGGAACGACATAAACAGGACGCTATATTTATCTATGAGGCACAGACCTCGTGGCTGTGTAATCTTGTTAAAACTAAACCAGAGCGCTGTAATTGAAATTAAATTAGAATAACGTATTGAATAACTTTACTTGATCATCGTTAATTGAGAAGCCAAACCTTATATGGGACCTACCCATATCACGGTACAAAATCAAGTGGCGATACGCATATCGCTCGATCTATTTCTTACAAGATCAATGTTAATTGTTTCAAAAACCGAGAACAAGTGTTCTCTGAGTTGACGAACAAACGAAATGATCTTATGTTGCTTGTCATAATGAACAAACTTCAAACAAACATTCATTAAAACATAAGCCTACATTATAGATTTTAAACAATATTGCACTACTAATTGGATTAAATTGTCAATGATTGTTTTATAATTAATATTAAAAAACTAATTACTAACTTAAGTAATTGGTACAGCGAGTGTAGTAAACTAAAGAATCTATGTATTTATAAATCACGTCAAAACATATGTTACGGTGTATTCAGGATGTATCACAACGGAATGGTCCCTTTAGCTGGCATTTCATTTATTTTATACTAGTAATCTTGCAATTTTACACCCCCGGCAATTGTTCTCTATACATTTGTACAAACAATTCCCAAAAATTTTTAGTTTGAGACTCCGTGTTCATTATTATTATTATTCTAAACCATCAAGCTCCACTAATAATATTAAAATGAAATAAAATCACTTTACAACAGTCGTTGCAGTCTTCACACGTTATAGCTTGTTCTGCAAGCAGGTCGTACGTTAGATTTTGTGGATAGATGGTACTGGGCATCGCACTACACGTTGTACCACAACCCTACTAACTTACAATTATCGTTGAAACTGTCGAACCAACTGCGATCGTAATACAGATTGTACGATAGATTACTCGTCCATATACTGTTTAACTTTTAATTAGATAATCAAAAATGTGTAGGAGTTTATACGTTCCATGTCGTAGTTTGCATATTTCTTCCATTTTACACTACGTACTCTTTTATAATACATTCGCTAAAATAGATCTACTTTAATTTTTGAGCGTTGGTTTGCGTGAGTTTCTTTGAAATAACTATTATAAACCTAACCGAACATTTAAACAATCTTTATGCTGTTGTAGCTTCTTGAATCAATGCTTTCTTGGTGGTGATACAAAAATCTCATATTGTTGTCGCAACACTTTTGTCTAGTTGCCATTGTATGCAGGTCAAGTAAGATGAGATAGGTACATTGCAGTTACCAAAAACACATAATCCATAATTATCTACGAAGATTTACTAAAAAAATTTATAACTTTTCAGTGATGTAAAGTAACAGTAAAAGTTAATTTAAATACTTAGCGGTTGTCATATGTGCACAAACTAAATTTGAATCTTCTTCCAAATTTAACGAATAAGCAACCAACAATTAAAGAAAGCCCGTATTAGGTTTGTTTTTTTTTTAATAAGTTATTCAAGCACAACACAAATTGACGTGATTATAGAAATGCATTTTGCGAAAAGGAGTTCCTTTGCATGCAAGTGAACTGTATGTAAATGAACATTCGTTATTATGCGGTCGTATGTGTTTTTCTGACTTCTTTTGACACAACCTAATTACGTAAAAAGCATCAGACCGTCATCGTTAGTGAAGGATAACACATATGCTTTCTAGATTATTTTTTTGCGATACGGAAAAATCACACATTTGGAATAAATGGCTGTTCATCGCTATGGGACTGCACATGTTTCTGTAAAAGGTTTTTGCGTCTTGCATAATAATCACACAATTTGCATGCGAATGGACGTTCGTTAGTATGCAATTTCATATGTCTTAGTAAACTACCTTTCCTTGATGCGGCATAATTACACAAATTGCATTCGAATGGACGTTTGTTAGTGTGCGACTTCATATGAATTTTTAAACTACCTTTTTCTGATGCGGCATAATTACACAAATTGCACTTTAGTGTGCGACTTCATATGAATTTTTAAGCTACCCTTGTGTGGCGTGGTATAATTACATACATTGCATGCGAATGGACGTTCCCTAGTGTGCGACTTCATATGTGTCTGTAAATTACTTTTTTGTGATACGGCATAATTACACAATTTGCATGCGAATGGACGTTCGTTAGTGTGCAATTTCATATGTCTTAGTAAACCACCTTTCCTTGATGCGGCATAATTACACAAATTGCACGCGAATGGACGTTCGTTAGTGTGCGATTTCATATGTATTTTTAAACTACCCTTATATGACGTGGCATAATTACATAAATTGCATGCGTATGGACGTTCGTTAGTGTGCGACTTCATATGTATTTTTAAATTACCCTTATATGACGTGACATAATTACATAAATTGCATGCGAATTTACGTTCGTTAGTGTGCGAATTCATATGTGTCTGTAAATTACTTTTTTCTGATGCGGCATAATTACACAATTTGCATGCGAATGGACGTTCGTTAGTGTGCAATTTCATATGTCTTAGTAAACTACCTTTCCTTGATGCGGCATAATTACACAAATTGCACGCGAAAGGACGTTCGTTAGTGTGCGACTTCATATGTAATTTTAAATTACTCTGATGTGACGTGACATAAGTACATAAATTGCATGCGTATGGACGTTCGTTAGTGTGCGATTTCATATGTATTTTTAAACTACCCTTATATGACGTGGCATAATTACATAAATTGCATGCGAATTTACGTTCGTTAGTGTGCGAATTCATATGTGTCTGTAAATTACTTTTTTCTGATGCGGCATAATTACACAATTTGCATGCGAATGGACGTTCGTTAGTGTGCAATTTCATATGTCTTAGTAAACTACCTTTCCTTGATGCGGCATAATTACACAAATTGCACGCGAAAGGACGTTCGTTAGTGTGCGACTTCATATGTAATTTTAAATTACTCTGATGTGACGTGACATAAGTACATAAATTGCATGCGTATGGATGTTCGTTAGTGTGCGATTTCATATGTATTTTAAACTACCCTTATATGACGTGGCATAATTACATAAATTGCATGCGAATGGACGTTCGTTAGAGTGCGGCTTCAAATGTACTTTTAAATTACCCTTACGTGATGCTGAATAATTACACAAATTGCATTGGAATGGACGTTCGTTAGTGTGCGACTTTATATGTATTTTTAAACTACCCTTATATGACGTGGCATAATTACATAAATTGCATGCAAATGGACGTTCGTTAGTGTGCAATTTCATATGTCTTAGTAAACTACCCTTCCCTGATGCGGCATAATTACACAAATTGCACGCGAATGGACGTACGTCAGTGTGTGACTTTATATGTAATTTTAAATTACTCTGATGTGACGTGGCATAATTACATAAATTGCATGCGTATGGACGTTCGTTACTGTGCGACTTCATATGTAATTTTAAATTACTCTGATGTGACGTGGCATAATTACATAAATTGCATGCGTATGGACGTTCGTTAGTGTGCGACTTCAAATGTACTTTTAGATTACCATTACGTGATGTTGCATAATTACATAAATTGCATGTGAATGGACGTTCGTTAGTGTGCGACTTCATATGTATTTTTAAATTACCCTTCTGTAACGTGGCATAATTACATAAATTGCATGGGAATGGACGGACATTACTGTGTGACCTCATATGTATTTTTAAACTACCCTTGTGTGGCGTGGTATAATTACATAAATTGCATGCGAATGGACGTTTGTTAATGTGGGACATCACATGTACTTTTAAACTACCTTTATGTAGTGCAGCATAATTACAGAAATAGCTTGCGAATGCTACTGTAAATGACTTTATAAAGTACTTTTCCGTAATGCGCTATAATCACACAAATTGCATATAAATGGACGTTTGTTAGTATGCGGTATCATGTGTCTTTGTAAATAAATTTTCAGTGATACAGCATAGTTACATAAATTGCATACAAATGCATGCACATTAGTTAATATGCAACAGTGTATGCTAAAGTGATTTTCGGAGATTCCATATAATCATACAAATTGCATAAATGTTCACGTTCGTTAGTATGCGACCGCATGGGTAAATGTAGAAAACTTTTGTGATATTGCATTATCACTAAAATTGTATACAAATGTATGTTCGTCAAAACGAAAACACATGAATTCTGAACTTGCTCTTACAACTTGCAAAATGTGCACATAAAAAGTATGCGAATGACCGTTCGTTAGTATGTGAGCACATACGAACTTTAATGATACTTTTATAGATGGAACAATAATTAGATAAATTATATGGTGACGAACGTTCCTTAGTATGTAACGGAATTATATATTGATAGGTTACATTTCTGCTATGCAAATAACATTTAAATGAACGTTGTTTAAAGGTGAAAACGTACACTCATTAATAGAACAATTATAGCAAATGTACAATAAACACACAAATTCGTGTCTATACAAATAGGAGGCGAGTTGGTTTAATATTTATACAGGCATTTCCTCTTAATGCAAGATATCTTCTCTTACTAAACGATAAATTCTACTAGACACTTTTTACTTCAATATTGGCTATCGATCGTGTCGTTCACATGAGATTGTTAAAAGCGTTGAATTACAAAGGATCCATTTTGATTTAATTTTAAATACTTGTTTTTTCTATAATTAAGTAGATATAAATTTACCTTACGGTATTCTTAAAGTATACTTAAAACTTAACAATTTAGAAAAAATAGAGGGCCTAAGGGTGCCTTTAGTGCTATGGAGATTTTGCGATGTGGATATTTGGAGATTGATCCTATTGGTTAAACTGATCACGTGACACCGCCGAGAAACGTCAAAATCACCGAATCTCCAATCTCCCAAAAGTTGGTTCAAGTTCAACTTTTCTGGCTATTTTGAGATCGGAGCATGCGCGTTTGTTCAGAAAAGCACGTGATTTGTTTGTTTTGTTACAACCTTAACCTTACCTTTTCGTTCGACGTTATATAGTTTGCGTTTTGCCTATTAAACATATTGGAAATGAATAGAAAATCTGTTATTTCTTTAAATACTCATAGCTTAGTAACAAACATTGAAAACTTAACATCCAGTAAACCAATACAATAACAAATATCATCTGTCAAACTTCTCCAAATACCCGAAGCAGAAAATACCCTAGATGATTAAAAGTGAAAATATCTAATTCACCAAATATCCAAATCGCCAAATCTCCATAGCACTAAAGGTACCCTAAGTGTATAAACGTACTAGTTAAGCGCTTGAAATTACTTTACGATTATTTTATTGGAATAATTATATAAAGTCACCTCTATACATGAACCACCTACCACACATACGATGACTTGCTTTTATGCCTTTAGCTCAAACTATTTAAAATCGAGTGGTTGTGAAAGAATAAAATTGTTTTTTAGTGACAATAATCAATGGAAAAAAGGTTTAATATGGAATAAAACGACTTTGTCATGGTTATGCACCCCACACTACCTCGAGTTATTTGAGTCACCGGCATTGATGATGTTTCATGTAAAAATTTGTGATTTCACAAATAATGTGTGGATAAATTTGATACACGTTAATACTAGTGATTTTTTGTTTTATCTGACGATGCTAGATCTGACGATTTACGTTTTAAGTTGTCAGAGTAATTTGTATGTAGGATAAATGCCCCACTTATGGCCAAGATCATTTTTGACCTTATTTAAATGCGTAGAGCTTGTCTTTAACATTTTTTAAATGCAAAATTATAAGATTCTACCTTAATTCATGTATATTCTGTACATTACGAACTAGAATACAAATAAACCTAATTTGTTTAAAATAATCTTTTTAAGTTTAAACATACACCTAACACGAATGATAGACATGTTACAGAAGTGATCACCCATTTGCATTAGTAATGGCCATACTAAGAAAAAATTTTGATCTCAATTAATTTTAATACATTAACATTAGTATAGCATTTTTAAATACGTCGTCATAAGTATTTTTTATTTCAGGCACCTGTATTGTTTTTTAATAACGGCTGTTTAATTGTACAAACGATATCTTCATTAAAATAATAATACGTGTCATCCTTTTCAGACCACTTCCAGGCAAATCTTGCTCTTTTCATAAATTTTTCAGCTCCTTCTGAATCCATTTTCAAAACCACTCCTGCAACAAACAATACCTGTAACAATGCGTTATGTAATTACATAGATAGTAATTTTCACCATATTTAACGATAATATGATCTGCAATAGAAAAATCGAACATTTTTGAATTACTGATGTCAAAATCTTCATCGTCAAATTTTATTTTGGACTTATTTAATTCAGAAGAAAACTCATCGGGTACCTCTACCAGCTTTCTTTGATTAATTTTTTGATTTGGAGTGTTTGTCTGCTCATAAAAATTTCGGTATATTTTACTCGAAATAACCTAAGGAAAAATTGTTCTTTTTTTATAGGAACATTCTTCTCGGGGGTTTTTCGAAACACCAAAAGTATCTCAAAAGGTGTGGGAACTTTCTACACTTCGCTTTCTTTTGTTACCATGCACACATACGCTTGTTTTCTCTGGAGTTTTTCAACAAGGATCAATTGACTGGTGTATTAGCAAAAAATCATCTTTTTTGGACAATTCGCATTTGGTCTTCACTATTAACAATTGTTACAGGAATTTTGGTTGATTTACTAGATTTTGAATGAATTGTTTCTGTAGTTTGTCATATTTCTGTATTTACAATGGAGCTTTTAATTGCTGCCCACACTTTAAAGACTCAATTCGACTGGTTTGAATAGGTTTTAATAAACTGTTCCAAAACATCTTTTTCAATTTTTTCTTCAACTGCTGCAAGTACTTTGTTACTAATGTCTTCTTATTTACAATTCACGTTTTTCTATTTGGGATACATTTGGAATAATCAACACAAACTCTGTCGAATGGATATAGCCCACTCCTTCTAAACCCATTTATAATTTTTCCTTTTTAGCATATTTTGAAAAAAAACTACAGACAAAATGTTGCTAAATGTGTAACATGTAACATTTTCAGAGAAGTTGTCGAATTTTCATTTTGGAACTTCAGATGTCCAGTCTGACTTTAAGGGTTTGATAACAGCTACATCTGCAGGTTACATGATATGGGTCGTGTTTGGATATAATGAAATTAGTATCACCCCACTGTCATCACATAGTTGGCTGACCTGTTTGGTTATGTGAGATCTATGACCATCTACGAAAAGAATTACTCGCCGGGATATATTCTGAGACTTTATATATGGTATAAAGTGGTTTGCAATGTATTCATAGAAAACTTCAAAACTAATCCATCCCAAATTAGATCGTCCTAAGACCCAAGCCTGTGAAAGCGATTCAACAATATTTCTTGTCATTCTCTAAGGTGCTACTTTACCGTCAGTAGAAAAGTTTGCCAAAAGTGAAATTTGTTCCTTTTCTGAATAAACACGAACGCAGAAGTTCTATTTATTATCAGCTGGTGCCAATACCTTTCCCACTTTTAGGCATAAGCGGAAACCGGGTTCATCCGCATTAAATATCCACTTTGGATGTTCAAGAATATGATGAAGGTTTTTTTCTTATATTCTATATCTGAATGCGATGTGAAGATTATAATTGTAAACTAGAAGCACTCGCCTAATCTTAAAATTTTGATACCTCCTTTTTAGTCATTCTAGGGCTTTTTTCAAAATACTTTTTAATTTATACAAAGATAATACCTCTATCTTGTATTCCTCGTTTGTGAATGTGATTGGCCAACGACGCTTTACAAATTATTTAGTAAGGGTGCAGACGCCTCAGGTCTGACCTCAAAATTTACTGAAAACAATCCCCTTTACAAATAATAAAAATAAGAACTTATTCTAATTTAAGTTACTAATATTTAAACACTATTATAAGTTACTACAGAAAACAATTTATACTTACGATGGTAAACAGCGTCTATCAAATGTCATTTCTATCGTAATAAACGGCATTAAAAGCTTACTGGTTCCATCTTAAACCTCCATCAGTTTACAAAGTGCATCTTCTATTTTTAATCAATTAACTTCAAAATAGCTTTTGTATCGAGAAAGTTCAATTTTCTTAGTATTTTATAAACAAGCAAATTTGAATGTTACTTACTGCAAGTAAAATGCATTATAAATTGCTGGAACTTACACGTTCGAAGATTTACTTAAAGTTACATGCTCGATGCCTTGAAAGAAAATCTCAATTGTTACATATTGTTTGGTCTAGAAGAGAATTGCGAATGACCGAATTTACTCATGCTTACATAGTCGATCTCGTAAAATGAATGAATTGTGAATGACAATTAATTCCACTTATATACAAAATAATTTAACTACGTCATTTTTAAGAGTTTTTCCGATTTATGTGGAAGTATTAGTCACTCTTGGTGATGTAATATTTCCGAAAATGTCGGCATTCAACGGTCCGATCAATATCAATCTACCGCAGTCAACATGATTTATAAGTATCGTAAAAGCGTCTTCGATCGTTTTCTAAAGTGTGAAGTTAATGTGCTGTTCCCTCCTTTCATATTCTAATACTTAGGTTTTATTTTATGGTTTTTTAATAGCCGCTCTCTTAGAATCAGGGAATTTATCTATTGCCTATTAAAACAATTCTAATAAAATGACATTCGTAACTTCTAGAATTAAACTGTTTTGTTTGAAACTTTTAAGTGTTATTTTAACAAGAATGAATATTTATTTATGGTTTTAAACAATCTACGCACGGAATTTTATCTTTGCCTTACAAATGCTTCACACTCACACTCTTTTATGCAATAAGACTTGTTCTAGCGAATATTTTCACGCTGAAATACGCTTTGCTTTATGGTAATGAAATGAATGGCTTTGTATCTATATCTTAAAATTAACTTCCATTCCAATAAAATTAGTATTTTTAAAAGCGTACGCAAATCTTTTTCAGTTTGCAGAATTGTGTATACACTAAAATATACTTTTTCTATATCTTAAAAATGTAAAGTCGTTTTTACTAAGTATAAAAGAGTTATTTACACGCGCGTCTTAAAGTTTATATTCGTTTCACAATTTTTTCACAGCTGCATGGGATTCAAGTAATATAATTCAATAAGGGCTTCTTTTATGTTTTGTACTAACGCGAGTTCAATGAACGACTTTGTAATTTAATGGTAATGAAATTCGCTTATATTTATGGAAAAATTAAATATCGAGAAATTTTATTTTTTTCTTGTTTTTCCCTCTTTGGGCGGATTTTATTTATTGCATTTGGGCTTCAATGACCTCTCGTAATCTTTTTATCACATCAGTATATATATATATATATATTGCTGTAAAACTTCAAAAATCCGGGAACTACGCTTTTCGAATCGAGCCTCACGAATTGGAAGACAAGAATGCTGTGAATCCTACAAAATTGCTATTCATTACCTTAACTGTGTTGGTCCATTGACTTTCTTCTGTTAATCGCCTCGGCTGCTCCTCTAGTTAAACCTTCATCCTCATTCATAAAAAAAGACAAACACATTCCTACCACAAACATCAACGTTAACTCTATTTACATCAATATTCACAATACATTAAAATTTCAAATTAATAATTCAGCATAAATTTCAGTTTTAAAAGAATTTCAAGATTAATTTTATTATCATTTAATGTGCATCCAGAATTAAAGTCCTTGTAGGATGCCTACTAATTAATATAACAATATATGCAGACCTGAGTCTGAGTACAAAGGAGCATCTACCACCCTTTACGTTAATTAACCAGGTTCGTCTAATTGAGCTCAAAGACATACCTAAAATTTCATCATAATCCAGAACATCAATACTAAATACCCTTTCTACTTAAACAAGCAAAATTTCACCTTAAAATTAAAATTTTATTGTTAGTACAATTTCACTAATGTCCATTTAAAGTAAATCAATTATAAAGTTATTCGACACACCAAAATATCAAAGTTCAAACAAAAAGTATAATTTACCTGAAGTTTACTGCACTCGTAGCTTCAATGTACATCGTCCCTTTTGTTAATCACACCATTCCAACTGGATTATATTTACGGCTTCTGATTCTCAACGCTTTTAAAATTTTCTCCATCACCATTCATCTAAAGTTGTTTCTGGGCTTTTCCGGAACTCATCTGTGTATATCTGACCCTTGTTTTGTGGATCCAGACACATTCATGAACCATTTAATTATTAACACCCCCGAAAAATAGCAAAGAAATTTATACTTCTTTCACCAATATACGCCAAAACTGCCTACTTTTGTGTATACATTTGTCGTTGTAAATTTTACTAATTGGTACAGTGATACTAAATTTTATTACCTTGTATCTAAGTGCACTAAAGTATATTCATGTTAGCACGTAAAGAACAAACTATTTTGAATCACCAAAATATACGAGCAAACTTTAAATTATTTTATCAAACTAAAATGCACTGTTTAACGTATTGAATCAAGTCGCGGATGTAAGAGAGCTTGTTCATATTCACCTGGGTATATATATAGAAGTTAGCCTGTCTGTCGGTCGAGTCCCCAAAATGGACAATTCTAATGAATTTCGCATGCTATGTTCACATTCCGTAGCTCGCGCGTCGGTTTTTACGAATTTTGTACTCGCCCCAGTTAAATCTCAGAAATTTCAACACGGCACGCAACGTCTAGAAATAACTAATTGACTTTTATACAGAAATCGTTGTTTCTACCTCTGATATTTGCATCCTATTTTCAACCAATTGTGACCCTCGTGACGTTGCTTAAATCACGCCTTTTACTATATGTGTCTCGGTCTTGTGCATATTATCTGTCTCTATCTAACCTGTTCTTATTGATGCAAATTGATATTCTTTATTATCGATTATTTTAGTCCATGTGGAGTGTGAAATAACCCACCTTTAGCATTTCTCGTAACTATTAAGCTACGGTTTCTCCAAGATTCTTTGAAACCATTTGTTATCTACAAAATTTTCGCCGTACATGACATTTAAACTACGCAGGTGTTCAAACATAATATTAATTCTCAGAGCTTTATTTTCTGATATTATAATCTTGGATTTTCACAGACTTTTATGCTTATTATTAATAATGGTTTAATTAACTCCAATTAAAATTGACTTCTATCCTTTCATTTTTAGTGAATACAAGTTAAATATTAATTATTATGTGTACACTTTGTTTAATACCGGTTACTTAAAATAGGGTTAATTAATATAAATTTTGCACGTAATTTCCATTTGTTTCTTTCTTAGGAATAATTAAATTACACGCAGAGCTTTTTAATACTGTTTCTTTTGATATAAAGCGTCTTGTACATGATTTAAATCTCTTATTTTTACTGAAACTAATAAATTTTTATGCTTCACGGTTTTAATAACGCGTATTATCTAATAATATTCATTATACACGGTGATTAAAATTATTTGATGTGATTATTTAATTTTCTACCCTGGTCTAAATATGAGTAATATATATTGCCGTGTTATTTAGGTAAACTCATCACCAACAAAAATATTTTCGAAAATTATTTTAAATTTTCAAATTCGAAAATAGAAAAATTTCCAAAAATTTAAATAAGTCAAAAAAGATATTGCTCACCCGTTTTCTCCCTTCCTCAGTTGAACGGCCTTCTTCAACAGCTTCCGGCTAGCTCATTAGGACCTCCTTTTGGATAGCTATATTCATTCATAAATCCTATCATTCACGCAACCGCCCAATAAAACCACAAAATACAACAAACATACAATCTTTTATTTATTCCTATTTACAAATGCAATTCATTATTATTTTATTGTTCACGTTTCCCTTCAGTAACCCTTATTTTGTAATGTCCTTTATTTAATTTTAAAATTATCAAACACATAAAATGTACTCGGAGTAAATGGACCTTGAATAATACCTTCTCTAAAATTCCTTCATTATAATTTATTTATTTATTTTAATACTCTACGTAAACTGTGGGATATGGTGAGCTCATAATAACCCAATTAATGTATGCCCTTTTACTTTGCATACTCTTAAACAAAAAAAAAACAAAGCCATGTACTCTTCACAAAATTTCACGTTCTGATGGAACGTTTAAAAACTTTCTAGACACCTTCAATTTCTAGTTGAATACCGTAATAAAGTTATGTACACATATTCAGTTCAATACTCAAATAATTCACACTACCTTGAAAAACACTCTCATACGCCTCCCCAATATTTACAGTTTATAGGAATCACAAATTTAAATTGCTACCTGGACTTTCTAGAAGATCTTCGCTCTGTAGATGATGCCATGTAATTTTCTACCAGGTCTGCAGGATGTTTCTCTCAATTACTAGACGACTTCCATTTCAGTTGATCCGCCAACGCCTCCTTCTCGGTGTAACCAATTTCCAAATTTTATTTCACAGTAATCTACGTTATTTAATGTCCCGACACGAGTTGATAATAAATTATAGGTGATACCTCTATTAAAATAAGTTATTTCGGCACACTAACCGCGTTTTACTTAATTTAGAGGCTATCACTAAGCAATACACTTTAAATTATTTGTTAATACTTACAACTCATGTTTAACTTTTATATGTGCTTTCGGGACGATCAAAATAATAAGGCACGAAGTTAAAAGACAAGAGAGCGAGTCCTAGTTCTCTAGAGTATTTATGTCGTTCGACTGTAACCTCTCCAGGCCCCCAGTTATCCGAAATCCACTGCACACTACACACATTCTCACAATTTTGCACTCAACCCCAATTTCAAATCTGCGAATTTCCGTAAATCGTTATAAAATTTCAAGAAACTCACGCTACACTATCCTCATGTCTATATCAAGTTGAACTAACATATCGACCAATCGTAGACTTAATGACGTTTCTCAAATCCCTCCTCTACTATTGTGGTCGCATGCTTATACGTTTTCTACGTCTCAGTCTAACCTCGCTTGAGTGGTTGAAAAATCGATATCCTTGTTTGTTCACTGTTTACACACGTGGATTCTCTACGTGCGTTAAATAACCCCCTTATTAGCATTTCCCGTGAATATAAGCTACGGTTTATCCGACATTCTCTGTAACCATTTGTTATCTACACAATTTAAAAAGAACTTGACCTTTAGAAAAATACGCAGGTGTTCAATCGTAACATTTTAAATAACACTTCTACGATTTGGATTTTCCACGTATTTTAATCCTCTTGATATATTTGTACCTTAGCAAATGCGTCTCATTTTGTATTATTGGGTTTTTAAACGCTTTTATGCATATTATACAGCAATACTCGTTCAATTAATTCAAATTAATTACTAAATTAATGGCATTGGCTTCTACCCTTTAATTTCTTTGCAAACCTACTTAAATTTCATTAATTATTTATAAAATTTCGTTAATAGCAGATACTTAAAAATGAATTAACTAATATAATTTTCGCACGTAATTTCTGGTTGTTTCTTTATACAGGGTGTGTTGAAATTGCTTTGTTTATATTTATTTTTGATCTTTTAAAACCACTATAATATATATATATATATATATATATATATATATATATATATATACTAACGTTTGTAGTTCTGTAACATTAAATAAAGGAAAAAATTTGGTTTATTTATGCCACGGCTTTTGAAACTCACTCAGGGATTATTATATCTAGATATTTCTACTCTGTAAGAAAACATGGGTTCTTTGTCATCTTACAGGTACATTAAACACATTCGTATAAAGCTTCGTCTAGTTAAAACCACTTAACCTCTCGCGGTGTATATGTGGCATTCTTATTTTTAAAGATTGATAAATATAATCACAAATGTATTATTCAGATAAACGTTTGAGATTCAAATTGCTAACAAATATCTTTAAATGATGCATATATATATATATATATATATATATATATATAAAGGTAAATTTCAAATACCTGTAATTCCTCCGAAGGTGCTTGAGTTGTACATGGACCTCGATACAGGATACAACAAAACCGTCTAGCGAACGCTTGCAGTTAATACCTGTTGAAAGTAGGTTTTAGTTTTATGTTCTAATTACATTCACTCTTTTTTAGGTTCTACAACTAATAAAATAATAATTCAGCAACAGTATACTTAGATACGGCTCTATTAATATGAACTCTTGCAATACTTTACCACATATGATAAAACGTAGTCTTGTACGACTGGGAAACCGCTGCAAAATATTCAAAGCTCACTGGTGCTACTCTTCACCAACACTAAAGATGACCCTTTGTTCGCTTTAACTGGAATCACTCTTCTGTACTATACTTGGTTGTATAAAACCTTATTAATTATTATATGATACACTTATTCTCTACAAACATCAAATTCTTTGTAGTATTGCGTCAGTTACACGACGATCAAATAAAAAGGATAAATTTCCAACACATATATTAATTTTTTAAAAATTCAATTACAAGCTCCAAAGCCAAACATCTATTCATTCAAAAAATTCCAAATCAACTCCTTAATTATAAACACTTATCACCTAGGAAATAGTCTCTAAAATTATATCTTGCCTACTATATATAAAAGTCTAAGAGGTACATTCATTGATTCAATATTATTTATGCCTAATTACTATTTTGGAACAGATACTTGTGTCACTTATACAACTTATCATTGGTCGACATTCCACAAATCTTACCATCACTTTATGATAACTAAACATGGTAAAATAAATTCTTCTACAGGTATTATGGCACATTAATTAATTAATGAAATAGAGTATCCATCAAACAGTTACAAACATGATATTTTTAGCAAACCGAACCACCTTCAGCCGGAATTACATCCGATAAACGCTTTATTGAAGAACAGTTAACCAAAATGCTTCTTTCAAATCTCAAACGCTTCACCACGAGTAAATAACATTTTATCCTAGTTTACCAAGTAATTATTTATCAATCCTTAGTTTATTGTAGTGTTTTAAATTTTGAATACCTTGATAGGAGTGGTTAATTAATGGGTTTACCTTCAGTCCTAACAACTATCTTTTAAATCATTTTATACCATTATAATATATATATATATATATATATATATATATATATATATATTGCCGTGGAACCTGGAACCAGTCTCTATATTCACTATTAAAATTCGAGCCCCTCCTTGTGCCAACATAACATTTTCAAAAATGCATAAATTTCAAAAAATATTCCTTACCCTTTTATTTCTACTTCAAATTCCTTCAGTTTCCCTGGCTAGTTCAGCTGTGCCTCTTCTCGAATACCTAAATTTACAAACATATCTCTTTCACACTCGCACACCATTCAATAAAACTACCAAATAATATCACAACCATACAGCCTTTTGTTTACACCTATTAACAGATAAATTATATTCACATGTGTTACAACAGTTTGATACAACATTTATAAAACTCAAATTATAGTATGTTCTTAAAGTCTTTGATTTTTCTAATTATTTTTAAACAAATTCAATAAGATCTGAGTAGATGTTACCCTAAATTGACATCACACTGGAGTATGGTGAGCTCATTATAACCCAGTTCAGTTTGTATATGCCTTTTAAACCTTGCATAAATTAAAACCAAAATTTACAAACCCGTTTACCCTTTACAATTCAAATTTTATCCTGACTAAAATTTTGAATGTTTTAAATACACCCCTTTTCAATATTCAAACATCAATAAATTGTCCAGTACATGTATCTTTTATAATAAATTTCCACCATAATTATGCCACCCAAAAAAATCAACCACACAGCACAAAATTTCTCAAATGTTTATAAAGCAACAGAAATTTCAAATAAATTACCTGGAGAATTCTTCAGGTTTCCATGTCATCGGAGATGACTACCAGAACCCCTCTGCGTTGTTTTGATTTAATGTGCTGCCCAGCTGCTTCACAGGCCTCTACCATCAGCTACAACCTCAAGCTATCGCCTCGTCTTACAGTACCATTTCATATCATGCATACAACCTCGATTACATGTGGTGCTTACCTCCATATAACATGCTTCTATTTATTGATTTTTGTGTTGTAGTAGCCGGACCTGTATTAATTTAATACGTACTACTCGTAATTCACGTCAATAATTTAGAGGTCCGCTACTACAGTACTATGCTCGCAACCACTATAATAAAATACTCACAAACCAAAACTTTATTGTATGCTGGTCTGAATCACTTTATCAAGATAAAGGAACATAGAAACGACGAGAAAAGAAAAGAACGTTAACAATCTGGGTTGGGTATTTATATCCGTTTAAAACCCCCTCGTGGACGCGCTTCTTCAGAAAAGCTTATTTTCAAACACCGCTTCTACAAATTTTCAGCATAATCGTCGGTTGATTCCTAAAATTTTGTAGCATGCTACGTGCTGTATCCCGGATTTGCGTTCGCCTTTGCGTGTGTCTACGTTTGGAACACTGTCCACTTTCAACCAATGATAAAATTCTCTGCCGTCATGCACTCCGCCTAAGTTCTATTTGTCTTTGTTTTCTACATGTTTGCTGTCTCGTTCAAAACCCCACTTGCGTTACAGAAAATCCATATTGATGACAACCAATCTCAACTCAACGTGTATATGGTACGTGCATTTTAATTCCTTGCTTGCTTTATATCCGTCTTTATCTGTTGTATATAACCGATTGTGCATTTCCCTCGTTTCTTAAAATGTTTGTTCCCTAGTTGTTATACAAAACTGACGGTAGAAAATATTTTCTATGATCTCCTATCTTAATATGCGCTCGACTTCGTCGAACGTATTCTTTTAAAACGCAGGTGTTTCTGTTAATTTATCGATCGTTTTGACCATAACAATTCCTAGACGCTCTATTTCTTTGTATTTGATAAAACTGACGTTGATTTTTACAACGAATACAATTGCCTTGGGATTATTGATTTTCTTACACAGCACGTTCCCTTTTGCTCATATGTGTTGAATTAAAATAGCTGATGGTTAATTCTGCGTATCCTTGAACTTCTTATTTGCTTTAAAACTGTTTTTTTCTTTATGTAATTCTAACATTCCAATTATTAAATATAAAATTACCCAAATGCTCGTCTATTTTCACTAAATGAATTAAATTAATTTTGCGCGTAAATAATTTGGCCTTTTCTATATACAGGGTTGTTGAAATTTTATTGTATCACAATGATTTACCACTTTGAATCCACAACACAATCCCCCTATTTCAATTCAAAGAAAACCCACCTATGTTTTCGTTGAATTTAAATATACTAATTCCTACCACCTAATCTTACATGTTATTTCTAAACACCTATCTACTCACGTGATACTACCGATATCTATTTATCCAACCTATCACTAGTTATCTACCTATTTCAACCTATCTCTATCTATCTCTAATTGTTTCTATCTATCTACACCTATCTTTATTTATGACTAACTATTCACACCTATCACTACCTTTTAACTAACTATCTCTATCCATTACTAACTCTATTTATCTACACTTATCCTTATTTATAACTGACTATTCACACCTATCTTTACTTGTTAACTCACTAAGTAAACATAAATGTGAAGTGTCTAATGTACATGCAACCTGTAGAATACATAAATAGACAAAAGTGTAATAAATAAATTATAGTAGTGTTTAGTGTTGCTAAGAAGACTTATAAGTTAAGGAACTAGTTTAAGATAATATCAGTGCTTGTAAATTTATTAGTGTGGTAGTGCTTCATTGTTAATTGGACTGAAGACATTTATAAATAAGGCATCTACAGTTAATTAGACTTGTGAATAGTGAGTAATAGAGACTCTTGTTATTACTTGTTTTAAATTAGTAAAACGCGGTAGTAGTAGCCCGCTACAATACCTAACCACAAACCTAGAATGATTAGAATGACAATCGTCATAGTTGTTATTAGGTATTAGTAAGTAATTTCCAGTTATGATAAAGGAACCTATATAAAACAAGGAGCATACTTGCTCAAGGAAGTGGAGGTAGTCGTCAGAGCTATTTAGTTAGCTAGTTAGACTTAATTGATTAGTTGAGAATTACTAATGTGGCATTATCAGTCTAGTCGAGTAGAACCAGTGAGGTACCAAAATGTAAGTACCAAACTATGTTCTTTAGGTTTAAGGCTTTGATTGTATTTCCAAATGCTTGTTCGATAGATTTATAAAAGTTTTGAAATCGACGTCTTCATTGCATGGTGATTGTGTGTAGATAAAATGATGAGCTACGCACCCCAGCTCTACGAGTATAGTTCAATGCGATCCCTGTAACTCGCAAATTCCACGTTAGCGTAGATGTGGAAACAGCAGCTCCGCACCGTTTACCGGAGGCTCCGCATCAATATGGTACTGCACATATTTCTGTAAAAGACTTGCGTCTTGCAAAATAATCACAAATATTGCATGCCAATGGATGTTCGTGTGCGACATCATATGTCTTTGTAAAGTACCTTTCCGTGATGCGGCGAATTACACAAATTGCATGCGAATGTGCGTTCCTTAGTGTTCGACTTAATATGTATTTCTACAGTATATTTTCTTGATGCGGCATAATTACACAAAGTGCATCAGAACAGACGTTCGTTAGTGTGCGACTTCATATGTGTTTGTAAATTTCCTTTCATTAATGAGGTATAACTAAACAAATTGCATGCGAATAGACGTTCGCTAGTGTATGACTTCATATGCATTTGTAAACTATCTTTCCTAGATGAAGTATAATTACATAAATTGCATGCGAATGGAGGTTTGTTAGTGTGCGATTTAATATGTTGTTTTAAATTATATTTATGTGATGCGGCATAATTACATAAATTGCAAGTAGTATTACTGACCAAACCTGATAGAAAACACTATTAAATTACCCAAAGGCCACCATTAATATCTCAAATTATTATGAAAACATCAAAAAATTGTGTTAAGTTTCCTTATTTTTGGGACGCATTTGCTCAAAATAAAACAGTCAATTTAGTTTAAGTTATTCGTTGTATAAATCTGTATTTTTTTTGTTTAATAATTTTATTTACGAAATATACAACAAATATTCACAAAAAACAAAGCTTTCAAAAAGCGGCAGCAGGTTTAACTTTAGTAGAGTATATCTTTCCTACTAATTTCATATCAAAACAGTAATTTGTTATACAACAACATTTAATAGCGTTCTTTGATATTTAGATCTGTATATGCAGGCTCACAACTATACTGGAAATTTTGGAGCTACAGGTTAAATTTCAGTTTAAAGTTTAACAATTTGTTCAAATATAGCCCAAAAAAAGTTATACTAATCATAACCTAAAATATGGACCCTCTTGATAATGTACTTAAGTATCAGGTATTAATTTTCAACCAAACTTCGTTTGGTTAATGAGATGGTCTAATCTGTCTGTCGGTCTGTCGGTCGGTCTGTCTGTCTGTCCGTTGCACGGTTCCCGTGATGTTACAAGACATATAATATATGATTCTTATCCAGTTTTTTACGCTGAATACGAATACGCTATTCACTTTTCGATATTTCAATTATTAATCAAGGTATTCGACTTTAAATACGAATTTTTACACATTACTATTTATTATTTAATTTTTTTATATATCGAGTACAATTAAATTTCAAATATTTAACACAAAGGTAAGTAATATTTGTTGAACTTAATATCTAAGTTTGGTTGTGAGCCGTATATGCGGCTTAGATTTTTTTTTTTTAGTTAAAATTTGCATAGTCTGAGCAAAGCAGACCTGTTTTAGGATACAACATTACTTGAAACGTAACCATTAAAACTTTAAGCGGAAATTCTTATTGCATCATAATACAAACAAATATTTGATAGCTCAACATGCTTGTAAATGTGTTATTTCATTATCAAACTTTAAGGCGAACAGATCGCTGGACTACATGTGTAAAGCTATTCGCTTATCTTGAATTATTAGACACATTTTAAGAGGTCACACGATAACACAACGAAGCCATATACTTCGAAATGAAACAGCCAAACAAATAAACCTCTTACAGAAATTTCCGGAACTTAAACTACCAAGAAATTGAATAATCACGCTGTTTTTTATATTCTTGAAGATAATTTCTTAATTAAATTTATTTTTAGTCTTCTACAAACAAATAAACTGGAACGACATAAACAAGACGCTATATTTATCCATGAGGCACAGACCTCGTGGATGTGTAGTCTTCTTAAAACTAAACCGGAGCGCTGTAATTAAAATCAAATTAGAATAACGTATTGAATATCTTTACCTGATCATCGTTAATTGAAAAGCCAAACCTTATATGGGACGCACCCATATCACGGTACAAAATCAAGTGGCGATACGCATATCGCTCGATCAATTTCTTACAATATCAATGTTAATTGTTTCAAGAACCGAAAACAAGTGTTCTCTGAGTTGACGAACAAACAAAATGATCTTATGTTGCTTGTCATAATGAACAAACTTGAAACAACCATTCATTCAAACATGAGCCCACATTATACATTTTAAACAATAGTGCACTTCTACTTGGATTAAATTGTCAATGATTGTTTTATAATTAATATTAAAAAACTAATTACTAACTTAAGTAATTGGTACAGTGAGTGTAGTAAACTAAAGAATCTATGTATTTATAAATCAAGTCAAAACATATGTTACGGTGTATTCAGGATGTATCACAACGGAATGGTCCCTTTAGCTGGTATTTCATTTAATTTATACGAGTTAGCTTGCAATTTTACACCCCCGGCACTTGTTCTCTATACATTTGTACAAACAATTCCCAAAAATTTTTATTTTGAGACTCCGTGTCCATTATTATTATTCTAAACTATCAAGCTCCACTAATAATATTAAAATAATATAAAATCACTTTACAACAGTCGTTGCAGTCTTCACACGTTATAGCTTGTTCTGTAAGCAGGTCATACGTTAGATTTTGCGGATAGTTCGTACTGGGCATCGCACTACAGGTTGTACCACAACCCTACTAACTTACAATTATTGTTGAAACTGTCGAACCAAGTGCGATCGTATTACAGATTGTACGATAGATTACTTGTCCATCGACTGTTTAACTTTTAATTAGATAATCAAAAATGTGTAGGAGTTTATACGTTCCATTTCGTAGTTTGCATATTTCTTCCATTTTACACTACGTACTCTATTTTAATAAATGTTTGTTTTCACGTTTGGAGAATGGTTCAATTATTCAATATTCATTGTAGTTAAACGACTTACATTACTGTAATTCGATAAATCGACTTCGGAATTTTTGGGTGCTAGAAATATACTTAAAAATTGTTACTATGGGTTTTATGTGATTGTTATTGTGGGGCAGTTTTATAATACATTCGTTAAATTGGATCTACTTTAATTTTTGAGCGTTGGTTTGCGTGAGTTCCTTTGAAATAACTATTATAAACCTAACCGAGTATTTAAACAATCTTTATGCTATTGTAGGTTCTTGAACCAATGCTTTCTCGGTGGTGATACAAAAATCTCATATTGTTGTCGCAACACTTTTGTCTAGTTGCCATTGTATGCAGGTTAAGTAAGATGAGGTAAGTACATTGCAGTTACCAAAAACACATAATCCATAATTATCCACGAAGGTTTATTAAAAAAATTTATAACTTTTCAGTGATGTAAAGTAACAGTAAAAGTTAATTTAAATACTTAGCGGTTGTCATATGTGCACAAACCAAATTTCAATCTTCTTCCAAATTTAACGTATAAGCAACCAACAATTAAAGAAAGCCCCTATTAGGTTTGTTTTCTAATAAGTTATAGAAGCACAACACAAATTGACGTGATTATAGAAATGCATTTTGCGAAACGGAGTTCCTTTGTATGCAAGTGAACTGTATGTAAATGAACATTCGTTATTATGCGGTCGTATGTGTTTTCCGGACTTCTTTTGACACAACCTAATTACGAAAAAGCGCGCATACCGTCATCGTTAGTGAAGGATAACACATATGCTTTCTAGATTATTTTTTCCGATACGGAAAAATCACACATTTGGAATAAATGGCTGTTCATCGAAATGGAACTGCACATGTTTCTGTAAAAGGTTTTTGCGTCTTGCACAATAATCACACAAATTGCATGCGAAAGAACGTTCGTTAGTGTGCGTCTTCATATGTGTCTGTAAATTACTTTTTTGCGATGCGGTATAATTACACAATTTGCATGCGAATGGACGTTCGTTAGTGTACAATTTCATATGTCTTAGTAAACTACCTTTCCTTGATGCGGCATAATTACACAAATTGCATTCGAATGGACGTTCCTTAGTGTGCGACTTCATATGTATTTTTAAACTACCTTTTTCTGATGCGGCATAATTACATAAATTGCAAGCGAATGGACGTTCCCTAGTGTGCGACTTCATATGGGTCTGTAAATTACTTTTTTGTGATGCGGCATAATTACAAAATTTGCATGCGAATGGGCGTTCGTTAGTGTGCAATTTCATATGTTTTAGTAAACTATCTCTCCTTGATGCGGCGTAGTTACATAAATTGCATGCGAATGGGCGTTCGTTAGTGTGCGACTTCATATGTATTTTTAGACTACCTTTTTCTGATGCGGCATAATTACACAAATAGCACGCGAATGGACGTTCGTTAGTATGCGACTTCATATGTGTTTTTAAACTACTCTTGTGTGGCATGGTATAATTACATAAATTGCATGCAAATGGACGTTCCCTAGTGTGCGACTTCATATGCGTCTGTAAATTACTTTTTTGTGATGCGGCATAATTACACAATTTGCATGCGAATGGACGTTCGTTAGTGTGCGATTTCATATGTTTTACTAAACTACCTTTCTCTGATGCGGCATAATTACACAAATTGCACGCGAATGGACGTTCGTTAGTGTGCGACCTCATATGTAATTTAAAATTACTCTGATGTGACGTGGCATAATCACATAAATTGCATGCGTATGGACGTTCGTTAGTGTGCGACTTCATATGTATTTTTAAACTACCTTTATATGACGTGGCATAATTACATAAATTGCATGCGAATGGACGTTCGTTGGTGTGCGACTTCAAATGTATTTTTAAACTGTCCTTATACGACGTGGCATAATTACATAAATTGCATGCGAATGGACGTTCGTTAGTGTGCGACCTCAAATGTACTTTTAAATTATCATTACGTGATGCTGCATAATTACATAAATTGCATGCGAATGGACGTTCGTTAGTGTGCGTCTTCATATGTATTTTTAAATTACCCTTCTGTGACGTGGCATAATTACATAAATAGCATGGAAATGGACGGACGTTACTGTGTGACCTCATATGTATTTTTAAACTACCCTTGTGTGGCGTGCTATAATTACATAAATTGCATGCAAACGGACGTTCGTTAGTGTGCGACTTCAAATGTACTTTTAAATTACCTTTACGTGATGTTGCATAATTACATAAATTGCAAGTGAATTGACGTTCGTTAGTGTGCGACATCATGTGCATTTGTTAATGATCTTTTCTTGATGCGGCAAAATTACACAAATTGCATGCGAATGGACGTTCATTAGTGTGCAACTTCATATGTATTTTTAAACTATCCTTGTGTGGCGTGCTATAATTACATAATTTACAGGCGAATGGACGTTCATTAATATGCGACTTCATATGTGTTTTTAAATTACCCTTATGTGAAGTGGCATAATTACAGAAATTGCATGGAAATAGACGTTTGTTAATGTGGGACATCACATGGGCTTTTAAACTACCTTTATGTAGTGCAGCATAATTACTTAAGTAGCTTGCGAATTCAACTGTATATGACTTTATACAGTACTTTTCCGTAATGCGCTATAATCACACAAATTGCATATAAATGGACGTTTGTTAGTATGCGGCCTCATGTGTCTTTGTAAATAACTTTTCAGTGATGCAGCATAGTTACATAAATTGCATACAAATGCATGCACATTAGTTAATATGTAACTGTGTATGCTAATGTGCTTTTCGGAGATTCCATATAATCATACAAATTGCATAAATGTTCACGTTCTGTGGTATGCGACTGCATGGGTAAATGTAGAAGACTTTTGTGATGTTGCATTATCACTAAAATTGTATACAAATGTATGTTCGTCAAAACGAAAACACATGAATTCTTAACTTGCTCTTACAACATGCAGAATGTGCACATAAAAAGTATGCGAATGACCGTTCGTTAGTATGTGATCTCATACCAACTTTAATGATACTTTTATAGATGGAACAATAATTAGATAAATTATATGGTGACGAACGCTCCTTAGTATGTGACCGAATTATATATTGGTAGTTTACATTTTTGCTATGCAAATAACGTTTAAATGGGCAGTGTTTGAAGGTGAGAACGTACACTCATTAATAGAACAATTATAGCAAATGTACAATAAACACACAAATTCCAGTCTATATAAATAGGAGGCGAGTTGGTTCAATGTTTATAAAGACATTTCGTCTTTATAGCAGACATCTTCTCTTACTAAACGATAAATTCTACTACACACTTTTTACTTCAATATTGGCTATCGATCGTGTCGTTCACATGATATTGTTAAAAGCGTTGAATACAAAGGATTCATTTGACTTAATTATAAATACTTTTTTCTATAATTATGTAGATATAAATTTACCTTACGGTATTCTTAAAGTATAAGTAAAACTTAACAGTATTTATAAATGTCCTTGAATGTAGTTCATAGAATCGAATGATTTTTTAACTACGACATGGCTTTAGAAATAACAGAGGGCCTAAGTTTATAAATGTACTAGTGAAGCGCTTGAAATTACTTTACGATTATTTTTATTGGAATAATTATAAAAAGTCGCCTCTCTTTATACATGAACCACCCACCACACTTACGATGACTTGCTTTTATGCCTTTAGCTCAAACTATTTAAAATCGAGTGGTTGTGAGAGAATAAAATTGTTTTTTTAGTGACAATAATCAGTGGAAAAAAAGTTTAATATGGAATAAAACGACTTTGTCATGGTTATGCACCCCACACTACCTCCAGTTATTTGACTCACTGGCATTTAAGATGTTTCATGTAAAAATTTGTAATTTCACAAATGATGTGTAGATAAATTTGATACAGTTAATATTAGCGATTTTTTAGATTATCTGACGATGCTAGATCTGACGATTTACGATTTAAGTTGTTAGAGTAATTTGTATGTAGGATTATTGTCCCACTAATGGCCAAGATCATTTTTGACCGTATTTAAATGCGTAGAGCTTGTCTTTAACGTTTTTTTAAATGCAAATGTATAAGATTCTACTTTAATTCATGTATAATCTGTACTTTATGAACTCGAATACAAATAAACAGAATTTGTTTAAAATAATTTTTTTAAGTTTAAACATATACCTCACACCAATAATGGTCATGTTACAGAAGTGATTACCCAGTTGCATTAGTAATGGCCATACTAAGAAAAAATATTGATCTCAATTGATTTTAATACATTAACATTAATATAGCATTTCTAAATAAGTCGTCATAAGTATTTTTTATTTTAGGCACATGTGTTGTTTTTTAATATCGGCTGTTTAATTGTACAAACGATGTCTTCATTAAAATAATAATACGTTGTTATATGGAGGTAAGCACCATATGTAATCGAGTTTGTATGCATGATATGGAATGGTACTGTAAGACGAGGCGATAGCTTGAGGTTGTAGCTGATGGTAGAGGCCTGTGAAGCAGCTGAGCAGCACATTAAATCGAAACAACGCAGAGGGGTTCTGGTAGTCATCTCCGATGACATGGAAACCTGAAGAATTCTCCAGGTAATTTATTTGAAATTTTTGTTGCTTTATAAACATTTTGTTACGTTCCCTTCCTGTCAGCGTATTTAAATTGCGTCGTTCTTTGAACCGCCGTTTGTATAAATTGAATACTTCAGAATAGTCTCGGATTTGTATGCAATTTAATTCGTGTGTATTAATTTAAAGGTAGATTAATTGAAGACCGATTTTCATTAATAAATAATTTGCAAGGAATGAATTTTTAATTGGATTATTCGTGAATTACTTCCCAACTTATTGAAAATTATAAACAGCTTGTAATTAATTATTAGATATGATTGCTGCATTTACTTTTTGGATGTTCAAATAATTGTTACGCTCCCTTCCTGTCAGCGTATTTAAATTGCATCGTTCTTGGCTCGCCGGTCGTATAAATTTTGTTCCTTATGTTATTATCCAAGTCGAGATAATAGACGATCAGAGGTTATTGGTAACAACTATTTTATACAAACAGATTTGCAGTGAAGTGAACGTTCGTGATAATGTTAATTAGTCGGTACCTTATCTCAATAAGCCGTCAAGTTATACATTATCACTAGGCATTATTTTGTATGAGTTTTGTCATTGCTGTTGTGCGGCTCTTCGAGATGTTGATCTGCGTTGGATGGATGGGCCCCTTCGAGGTTTCAAGCACCTGTTTTGATACGGCACTATAGCGTGTAATAACTTCCTATAATACCCAATCCTAAAGACTCGCGGAAATAATGGATCGTACTTATTTGATAAAGCTTTCTTCGAGTTTCTAATCAAACAACGATTTCAATTTGATTCTGCAGCTCGTGCTTTTAATATATTTTCTGGATTGCTCATTTTATTACTACAAGAGCGATCTCGTGCTTTTAATATATTTTCTGGATTGCTCATTTTATTACTACAATAGCGATGCATATTTGTTGTTTACAAGAAGTGAATATCTGGGGTGCATCGCTCTTTGCCAGAGGCCTAATGATTTTTCTACGGTAGGCCAGATCGCTTTTTATGAATGGCCTGACTAATCTTTGGACTTACATTACTGTTCTGGAGTGTAGACTGCCGTTACAATTACGATAGCAACATGGATGTTACCGATCACCGTGGTGTTGCTGTATTGATCCACCTCCAATAGCTTGCAAGATATAGATTCTGACCCATAGAGGTATGTGACTCTTTTTTTTTGTACATAGCAAGTAATAAACCCAACTTGCATTGACATACGAACTAAGCATTTTTTTTTGTTTAATAAAGACCCACTCTGTAATTAGCTGTGCTAGTGTTCCTTGTTATGCTAAAATGTTCCTTTTACTAACCATATTTTTTTTAAATATCTGAACACAGAAGAATCCATACTACTGGATTACCTATTTATCTTTTGTTATAAGTTTTGTTTGATTTATGTTTAATTGGTGGGTGAGAAAACGTTTCTGCTACTCCCCAATACTACCTTACTGTATAATAAAAGTTTTGTAATGCCTTTTTTTTTCGTTATTACATTATATAGATTATCCAAACAGTTTTTTTTACATTTTACAGAGTACGGAATAATTTAGACTTTTCATTGCTGCTATGCTTATTCTTTTTTTTTCAGGTTTGCTTGACTATTTTTATGCAGGTATTGTCACTAACTCCTACAGCCGCGTATATTATATGGTAGTCTGCTTTCTACAACCCCCCTAATCTCCGATTCAGCCCGGTCATTCCTTGACTTTCTTTGTGTTACGCACGGCTACGAGTCAACGTAACAATTTGTGAAATTTTGTGCTGTGTGGTTGATTTTTTTTGGTGGCATAATTATGGTGGAAATTTATTATAAAAGATACATGTACTGGACAATTTATTGATGTTTGAATATTGAAAAGGGGTGTATTTAAAACGTCCAAAATTTTAGTCAGGATAAAATTTGAATTGTAAAGGGTAAACGGGTTTGTAAATTTTGGTTTTAATTTATGCAAGGTTTAAAAGGCATATACAAACTAAACTGGGTTGATTTATTTTTGATAGTCATATCTCACCAACTAGATATGTCATTATGTGAGATACTGAAGAATTTGGTGCATGTTTTATAAACCAGAGGTGTGGATTTGTGGAAGGAAGATAAGAATGCTGGTAGCGAAAGCGATATAGATGAGCAAATGCCCAAGCCTCCCTTTTTTATAGGGAGGGTAGCTTGTGACCATTCTTTAGAAGTAAGTTTAATGTTAATAGGTTCTTCGAGCATGTCACGTAACATGTAATCGAATTGTGATAGCACGATTTCGTATTTCCAGGTAGGACTGCACCTGAGTAGGCAAATTAGTTGCGGAATTGCAAGGCAATTTTTGATGATGACGTACGAAATGTGAGTTGGGATTTTAATATGTTTGAAACGAGATGAGATACGTAACAGTGTCTGAATCTGCTCGTTTATGCAATTAGGAATTGACTCTAAACAGGCGAGAGCTCTAAGTACAATCCAGTTTTCCTTATCAGGAATCTGGATATTGGGAAAATTTTCCTGAATTTTTGGGGATGTCGTCACTGTAAGTGGGTGAAGTGCATAGCAATTCCCATTTGTCAAAGTTTAGATCGGGGCCTAGTGTTTTTGAAATTCTTATTATGTATTTTAAGTTATCGTATACAGAATCTGAATCTCCTACGATGCATCCGTCATCTAGATACCAAGCGCTGAATTCACAGGTAATTGATTTTGTCTGATTTTTAATGGCTAAACAGAACAAAGATGGAGCTAAAGGATCTCCTTGTTGAACCCCGTTTTCAGACAAAATTATTTTGGAATCAAAGTTTAAAAAAGTGGGATATCGGTAGCATTGTGTAATGAAAGGGTATAAGGATGGGACGTGTTCAAGAATACTTTTGAAAACAATTTCTCTGTGAATATTATTGAAGGCATTGCGGAAGTCTAACTTAAGCATGATTTTATTACACTTGTTGGCGCAAGCGTTAATAAATGCTTGAGCTGAGTGTGAGACTATTGCACAGCTACCAGGTGAGTAACAAGTTGTGGAATAAAGTTAAAGTTAGTTAACAGTCATCTAAAAAGACACTGTATTAATTTCTATATAATAATTACAGGCTTGTATCAACAACAAATTTTTTTGACAGTAACTAACTTTAACATTATTCCACAACTTGCTACAGGTTATGGGCCCAAAACATAATATTAAGTATTAGTACACAATACTGCTGTAAAGTATTAGAAGAAATCTCCGGTACATTAGTTGTTTTATTCAGTGCATAAAAAAGAAGGCTACTAATCAGGAAGGCAGTGCTAATACGATAGAAAAGCTTAAAATAGTGAAAATTATCACACATGGAAATTCGCAATGGAAAACATGTTAGAATTTCATGGCTTAGAAAAATGTATTACAAATCCATACACTGAAACGGATGAATCAAAGTTAAAGAAGACAAAAGCGCGTATTGTCTTAGCAGTCAATGAATCATTATTTGTGCATATTCAAACGTTAAATATGGCACTTAAATTATGGGAAGCATTGAACAATTTATTTGACAATCGTGGTCTATCTCGTCAAATTTGTTTGTTATGCAAATTAATAACAATTCCTTTGGAAAGCTGTGATTCAATGTCCAATAATGTTAATGAAGTAATAGACACAGCAAATAAACTAAACGGTGTAGGCTTTACTATAACAGAAGAATGGATTGGAGCAATTGTATTAACGGGCCTTACTGATGACTTTAAACCTCTAATAATGGAAATTGAATGTAATGGAGCAAAAATTACAAGTGACTTTATAAAGTCTAAATTATTAGAAGGTGATCATGAAGGTCCTGTAAAAGCTGCCCTTTTTAGTAGAAATAAACTTATTAAAAACGGGTTCCTAAGAAGCGAATAATAAAATGTTATCATCATCATTAGGTCTTCAGTCCTAGAACTGGTTAGACGCGTACCATCATTGTTCCCTATTCTGAACTAACCTACAGATTTCCCTGAAATATGCACAGTTTGCATCTATAACTGTCTGATCTAGGTCTACATCTACCTCTTTTTTCCTATCTCTGCTTGTAATATATCACATACTATTCCCCAAAAATGCCTTAGAACGTATTCCGCCCTACTATTTCTCTTTTTCCCCAGATATCCTTGTTCCCATACTATTTCTGTAACTTATTTGTTATTATCTTTGTCTGTCCATGCTATCGTCCTCATACATCTGGAGCATTTCAAAAGACTGCTACCGTTTTTGTGTCTGCATTTCAGCCAACATTTTTTAACATGTTTCTATTTATACAATTGAGAGGATGGTTATTAAAGAAGTGTGCGATTGCATTATTGAAAGGCTTAAGTAGTCGTTTTTTTTTTTTATATTTATTTTGAGGGGGAAAATTCATTATGATTTAAGTTACCTCTTTGGTAGATTTTAACATGGTTCCGAGGCGACTCTATGGCGAGTTTACACTTGTCAGATACCAATGTTGTTCTATGAAGATTGTATATGGATCTGAGGCAACCCTATGGCGGGTTTACACCTGTCAGATACCAATGTTGTTCTATGAAGATTGTATATGGATCTGAGGCGACCCTATGGCGGGTTTACACTTGTCAGATACCAATGTTGTTCTATGAAGATTGTATATGGATCTGAGGCGACCCTATGGCGGGTTTACACTTGTCAGATACCAATGTTGTTCTATGAAGATTGTATATGGATCTGAGGCGACCCTATGGCGGGTTTACACTTGTCAGATACCAATGCTGTTTTACAAGGATTGTTAATATGCTTATTTTTATGTAATTAGTTATTTTATGTATAAATAGAAATCATGTATGTAGGGTGTATTTCATGTTAATATTGCAAGGAAAACCCAGGAAAAACTTGCAATGCTACCTAGATATTGTGGGCATTTGATTTTCATTTGTTATTTCTTTTGTTATTTCTTTTAGTAATGGAATCCATTGTTTACTGAAAGTCACGGATTCGTTTGCAACGCAGTTATTTTTATGTAGGGTTATATAGGCAGCTTCTTTGATTTTGCGTTTTGGTGGTTTTCTTCTTTTCTTCTTTTCAGGAGTATGTGTATTCAGCTCGTTCCTTTCTATTGTTTTCTAATTTTATACCCTATTTTACCGAGATTCAGTGAAGGAGGTTAAGCAACCTGTGGCTACCAAGATCCCCAACACTTAGACATTTGCCGAAATAATGGTTTTCTAGTAAATCCTTTCACACACTTAACATTATTCGAGAATATTGCCCAACCAATTCTTGTAGTTACTTATAATAATCATCATGTTTACGCACAGTTATCTTTTCGTCATTAATTTATCCATCGTGGGATTGGTTGGATGCGTACCTCCATTGATTTCTATTCTGGGCTAGCCTACACATCTCCCTGAAACCTCTACAGCCTACATCTTTTACTATCTGTGTGCAGTAGTCTAATCTAGGTCTGCCTCTTCTTCTCTTTTTTCCTATCTCTGCTTCTAAAATATTCCGCACTATTCCCTCATGCCGTAGTATATGGCCCATCATCCTATCTCTCCTATTTTTTACCGTTTTCCACATATTTCTTTCTTCCCCTACCATTTTTAGTACCTCTTCGTTCTTAACTTTGTCTGTCCATGATATCTTCATCATACGCCTGTAACACCACATTTCAAAGGCTTCTACCTTTTCTTGTCCGCTTCTCCTACTGTCCAGGCTTCACAGCCGTACAGTGCTGTGCTCCACACATATGTTTTAAGCAATCTTTTCCTTGTTTCTATGTTTGTGGTCTTTGAGCACAATAGTTGCTTTTTCTTGTTAAATGTAGCACGACCTTGTGCTAATCTTTGTTTTATATCTTTTGTGCTTTTCCCATCTTGCGTTATTTGGCTTCCTAGGTAGCAGAAATCCTTAACCTCTTGTAAGTTCGTGTTAAATACTTGTATTCTTGTTTTTGATTTATTTTCCCCACCTTTGCAAACTAGAACTTTAGTTTTAGTTTTGTTAATTTTCATACCGTATCTCTTGTTAGAACCGTTTCCATTTCATTAAGAGCCTTCTAACTCTTCCTTGCTAGATGCTAATACCGCTATATCATCTGCAAATCTAAGCATATCAATTTTTGTCCCTGCATAGTAATTCCAAATGTCTTTCTGCATTTGACAGTATTCATTGCCTCTTCTATGTACAAGTTAAAATCAATGGGGATAGGGCACATCCCTGTCTCGCCCCTTTCCTAATGTTTACTTCTCTACGTTCCTGCTCTAATTCTATTACTGCTGTCTGCTCTTTGTATAAGCTATGTACTATTCGTCTATCCCTATAACTCATTCCAATCCTTTTGAGTATTTCAAACATTTTTCCAATTTACATTGTCGAATGCTTTTCCAGATCTACAAACCCTATATACATGCTTTCCCCTTTTCTATTGTTTTCTCCATTATCACTCTCAGAGCTAAAATAGCCTCCCGTGTTCCCCTGTTTCGCCTAAACCCAAATTGGTCTTCTCCTAGTATTTCTTCAGCTCGTTTTTCCATTCGTCTTTGCACAATTCTAGTTAATATTTTTGACACGTGTGCTGTCAAACTTATTGTTCGAAAATTTTCACATCTATCCGCGCCTTTCTTTTTTGGTATAGTTACTATGATGCTACGTTTGAAATCTTTGGGTATCTCGCCTGTCTCATACATATAGCTTACAAGTTGGAAGAGACGTTCTGTTACTGCTTGTCCAGCGGCTTTTAGAGTTTCTGCTTGCACCTTATCTGTACCCGGCGCCTTACCATTTTTCAGACTCTTTAATGCTAATTCAAACTCGTCTCGAAGTATAGGATATCCCAAGTCATCATTTTCAATGTCTGATTCCTTTTCTAATGCAGTTAGTTCCTCTCCTGCATATAAATTCCCTATATATTCTTGCCATCTACTCACTTTCTCTACGTTTTCTATAATGACGTTTCCTTGTGCGTCCCTTATATTTTTGCTATACGGTTTTATATCCCTAAAATTCATTCTAATTAATTTGTATGCTTCGTCTGTCTTTCCTATTTCCATCTTAGTTTGTACTTCTTTGCACTTTTCATCAATCCATTGTTCTTTAGCTTTCCTGCATTTTCGAATAATTTCCCATTTTATGGCTTTGTATCTCTGTTTTCCTGTTTCGTCTGATTTATTTTTGTATTTTCGTCTTTCTTCTATTAAATTCACGATATCCTTTGTTATCCATGGTTTCTTATTTTCTTTTTGTGTATACCCCAAAATATCTCTGGCCGCCATGTCTAGGCTGGATTTAATGTTATTCCATTCTGTTTCTACTTCCTTAGTTTCAGATATTTTCGCGATATCATTCAGCAATTCATTTGATTTTTTCGAATCTTACTTGAATATCTTTGTCTTTTAGTTTCTCTAAGTCCAAGTGCCTTTTTCCATTCCTCTTTTTCAGATTTTTAAATTTAAGTGCGGCCTTCATAATTACGATGTTGTGGTCAGTATCTATATCTGCTTCTGGGTAGCTTCTACAGTCTTTTACTTGATTCCTAAACCGTTGTCTAACAAGAATGTAATCTATTTGATATCGTCCTATATCTCCTGGCATCTTCCACGTATATCGTCTTCTAGCATGATGTTGAAATAATGTGTTTGTGATGATTAAATTGTTCTTGTCAAAAAAAATGTTATAATTGTGAAAAAACAACCATTATTACACTTCTACTGGTGATAGTTTCTAAAAGTCGGTAATACAATTACCAAAGTTCATAAGATACATCGCGCAAGCGCAATAAGAAAAGCGAGTGACGCCTCTAGCGGAGGAAAGCGCAAACCTTTTACAGATTTTGGCGCGGCCATCCACCATGACGTCACCGATAAAAAGGTATATTGCGCAATAATTAGCAATATAAAAATTAAACAATGAAAGATACAAGCGAATCATTTTAACAAACAAATTACTCACATAAGATATCCGGCTTTCCCCAGGTACGCCTATCATCCTTCCGGGTCGAAAATGAAGGTATTGCTCCGGGCTCCGGTGGTGTTGGCTGAGCATGGACATCCGGTCGTGGGCTGCTCCAGGTCATATCGGTCCTAAATGTAGTGGAACGACAGGAATAGGTTAATTAGGGAAAGACAAACAAAGATAAGCAAGACAAGGGAATCTACATAGTAAGATAAGATACGATACCGGCACGACTACTTCACTTGAAGATCAAAGGAAAACAGCCACGATTCAGAGCGTCACCAAAACACTTCTCCCCACCCTTTGTCTAGTATTGCTCTACCCCTCTAGGGATAAGCACACTGAGCAAACTCACTACTATGACGTACGGAAGTACCGCCTAGTCTATTTAAAATTCCCGCGCACTGCGCCTTTGAAATTATGGCGGGAAACTTCCGTACAACAACTTAACCTAAAAACATGTTTAAGTGCAATGGCACGTAACACCATAAGACTTCTAAATGCTTTGCAAAAAAAAATGCGATGGGAAATTTGAAAAAGCAGAAAGATCTTTTACAAAAAATGAAGCAAAAACTGCATTTAGTGCAACATTTTTATTGCAGAAAAACAAGCCGAAGTTAAATGATTAGTGTGTTGATAGTGGTGCAATACATCATATGACACCCTCAGCAGAGTTCCTATATAATCAACGTAAAAGTGATATAGAAAGAATTACAGCTGCTAGTGAAGGTTACGAGTATGGGCAATATAACAGTATTAAATAAACAAAAGATTACAGTGAAAGATGTATTAGTAGTCCCAGAGCTATCTGTTACCTTACTATCAGTTACGCAAATAGTGAATAAAGATAATACCGTAACGTTTAATAAAGATGGGTGCAGCATCTACGATAAAAATGATAAAATCTTAGTGAAAACTAAATTTAACTCTGGTATATACAAACTGCAAAATGAGGAAATGACTAGCATGGTCGCAAAAGCAGAAGGAAACGATATAATGACATGGTTCGATAGGATTTCTTCAAAAGTGGTAGTATTGGTGTTATCGCATATACTTGTTTCTTCATTATTTTTAGAATGTATAGATGAATTGAATAACTTTTCATTTATCAAATCATGTTCTGATGATTCCTTATGTCTTCTTTTCATGTGAATTTTCAATCCGCGTTTTTTAAAAATCTTTTTACATATATTGCATTCCATGTTTTGTGAAAGTTGTAATGTTGTAATATTCAAAATAATATCTTTGGCACTTATTAATTTTTAATAGTTTATTATATAAAATGTATATTACAGCTTTTTATATTAAAATTAACATTAAAATATGATTAATACATCTTATTCCTCTATAAATTCAAAATAATTATTTATAAGGTTTCGTTGTGTTTGGTCTTGATCATATCCTGGAACGCTATATACGGGAACGTTTGGAACGTCATACTCAACCATTACATTTAAAAATTGCTCAATGTCATCCACATCTGGAGGTTCTTCCTCATTGTATTGCTTACAAATATTATATAGAACTCCCGTTGCCACAATAACCATAAGAATTGTGTCTAGTTTTAATCGACACCCATAAGCCAATACTGGAAACCTACGTTTCCATACTTCAATCATTCTCTCTACAGAGTTTTGCGTCCTAATGTGACTTTTATTATAGAGTTCTTCAGCACGGGTGGTAGGTTCTTAAAGGGTTGTCAGTAGATATGTTTTTGAATAATATGCGCTATCACCTGCGATTATTATTAACTTCAGTTGTTCAATGTAATAAGTGTAATTACCCAATAACAAGGCAATGGGATATAAATTATCTTCAAAATTTCTTCTGACTACTATTATTAAAAATAGTTGAGTCATGTGTGGATCCTGGCCATCGTGCTACCAGATTGAGCAGTTTTAAATTATAACTTGCAATAACTTGCACATTTATAGATAAAATGTTCTTCCGATTTCTAAATACCTCAGGATCAACTCCACCTATAATTAAGTAAATAAATTGATAAACATTTTAAACTCAACAAAATACCTGGCGATAGTATTTTAAAGCGAGTTTCATCAAGGGTTCCTATGACCCTGGGAAATCGTGCCAATTGATAAAAACCCAACTGGCTCTCGCTAATTCCATCAGGTGTACTAGGCATTTGGATGAACCTCTGGCAAAAACTATCTAACACCTTTCTCACTCTTACAACCAACCGAGATACAGTGGATTCGTGTACTCCAATAAAATCAGCTAAACAGGCTAGGTGGCTTCCTGTTGCACAAAATCTTAGAAATATTAATAACTGGTTTATCGGAGCTACACTGTTATGCCTAAAAAAAAACGTACGTATAGTGGTAATTTGTTTCAAAAGCTCTACCATCAAGGGTGGAGCCTTATACTTCCTGATTGTATTTTCTTAATTTCAGACTGCCAAATTTGTGATAAAATGATTGCTACTCTAGAGCCACCCTTGATGTCAAGACTTTAGAAACACAGTTAAACATACGTATACTACTTACAAATCATAAGAGTATTCAATACGATCTTGAATCATGTTCAAAATAATAACAGCAGTATCTCTTGTTACCCGAAACCTTTTAAAAAAGTCCAATCATCAAAGCTATGAAAATAATCCTTTTTTTCATATATTCTTCTTGGAATTCCATACAATATAAGGTTTATTTCGTCCAGCTCATCTTCGTCAAATATTTCGGGCAAATTCATTTTCAATGATAAACAATAATTGAGACTAGCCTTGTACTAAAATTCTGATTTTTGATTATTTTATTATTTGAGGTTATGTTTTTGCAAAGTGGACCTTAAAGCCTATATCACACTATGCATTTTTATTGCAGCAACTTTGATGCTGCATCAAAATTGCAGTATTTTTCCTATCACATTATGCATTTCTGTTGCTTCATCAAAGTTGCATGCAATTAGAACCAGTTCTATTTTTTAGAAAAGTTGCATGCATTTCTGGCAACTTTCAGTAAAGCCAACCTCTGAAAAATACTTCTATTTTATAACCTCAACTTTGCCTTTCAAATCATTCTATTTCCAAATAATAACGTTGATTGCTTGAAAATTTGTAAAAATCAAAATGAATAGTAGCCAATTTCAGTCTACTTCAAGAGATTATTGGTCATGTGAATCTACTGCATTCCTAATCGAGTTATATCAAGGACACCGTAATTTATATAATGTTAATTTAAGTGATTACAAACTCAAAACCAAAAGGTTGGAATCGATGCAAATTATTCGAAAAGCATTGTTGGAAGTTTATCCACAGCTTCAAAATATCACAATAGATGATATAAACAAAATATTCATGGTAGGTACATAATCATATTTGTGGTTATTATTTGTTTATGATGTGATTTCAGTTTTACGAACCCAGTTCTTTAAAGAATTTAAAAAAAAAACGATACCAAAAAGACTGGGACTGGCATGGAGAACATTTATAGACCAAAATTGTGGTGCTTCCAACTATTGTATTTTTTAGCCGACTCTAATACTGTAACACAATCGACAAGTAATTTAGATAGTACATTGCCTCAAAATAATGAGAATTCTCAGATTCTGTTTGAGGGGACAGTTGAAAAGTTACACTAGGCAGAAATACAACATGTTAAAACAGCTCAATCAAGAAGTGTCAGTCCAGCATCTATAAAAACAGCGCCATCAAGAAAAAGAAACAGAGTAAATCTTCAGGATGAAGCTGTAAAGTTAATCAAAAGTGCTACAGAAAAATTACAAAGTAATACTGTGAATGAAGATGAGTTTGACATTTTTGGAAAACTTGTAGCCACAGAGATGCAGAAAATAAAAGACAAGTATGTCATTAGGGATATGAAAAAAGACATTTTTAATCTAATGTTAGATCGTCAAATCTAAATTAGCAATTAGTTAAATTTTTTCAATTATCAAATAAGTATAGGTTAGTTAAATATAAGTTGTTTTAATGTAATTCTAAATACAAAATTAAGCATAGGTTAAGTATATAAATGTAAGTCACCTATAATTAATAATCATTATACAGATATAAAAACCTGCATTTTTATAGTTAATATGCATTATGAACACTTAAAAATTAAATTAAAACTAATAAACGTTTAATATGTCACACTTTCATTGAGCATCTAAGTCTTGCCATTGTAAAGCGTCTTCATTATTGATATACTCTTTAAACTCATTTCTTACATTTAAAGCAATGTTTCGAGGTTGATTTCCTACTTGTTGATTCAACCCATATTTAAATGTATAGCGCCTGTCCACCCCTGCATCTTCTCTGAATTCGCACTGCAGCGGGCAATGTACTCTTAGAAAATTGTGTAACACACAGCAGGTTAGTGTTATTAACTGCACTTTTTCGTATGTCAAATGTAAAGTAGTTAATAGGCAACGCCACTTGTTTGCCAATATTCCAAACGCATTCTCAACCACCCTACGACACCTGCTCAAACGATAAATTAAAAATCTTTTGTTCGTGATTCAGTCCTCTAAATGGAAAAGGCTTAAAAATATTATACGTTAAAGGGAATGCACCGTCCGCAACTATCACAAAAGGAACGTTTTTAACTCTACCAGGTAGAGGCCTTTCTTCAGAAATATTTAAATAATTTTGTTCAATGGCTTTTTTTAAGGAAGACTTGTTATATACTCCTCCATCAGAAATACGACCATTTGTTCCTACATCGACATACAAAAATTTATAGTCTGCATCAACAAGTGCTAGCAAAACAATGCTATGCTGATGTTTATAATTAAAGTATAAAGAGCCTTCTGATCGTAGTGGACGAAAGCAAATATGTTTTTCACCTAGTGCTCCAACTACATTCCGTAGGTTCCACTTAATATTAAACATTTCAGAAATGCTTAAACAATCCTCTGCATGAGACGGTATCTGTAAATAAACACATCACACATCGAGACTAAAATATCAATAATGTAGAATTTCATCATCATCATCATTTTGTTTTCGACCTTATTTAAGGTCGGTTTGACGCAGCTCTAACTTCTTTTCTATTCTGTGCTAATCTAAAAAGCTCTACATACCCTTCACAACCTAAATTTCTAATAATTTGACTAATATAGCTTGGTCTAGGTCTTCCTATATCTTTTTATCTTTTTCCTATCCACCTGGCTCTACACAGATATTAGCAACCTGATGGTTGTTAATGAACTATAACCTGGTTATCCGCTTCAAAAAGGAAAAGTGTTAAATTATATGTTATGGTAAGGCTTAAGCAACGAATCGCTGCCAACATGCCAGGCCGCTAACTAATTGTGAGTTATGTCATGGTGACATTTAGTTAACTGATTTTTATTTACTTATTCTTTTTGTTTTGTTTTCGAACTTACTTAAAGTCGGTTTGACGCAGCTCAAAATTCTTTTCTATTCTGAGCTAGTCTAAAAAGGTCTACATACCCTTCACAACCTAAATCTCTAATAATTTGACTAATATAGGTTTGTCTGGGCCTTCCTACTCTATTTTTATTTGGTAGTCTATAATCTAAGATTTTACTAAATAGTCCCTCATGTCTTAACTGGTGCCCTATCATTCTATCTCTCCTGACCTTTAATTGTTTCCACATATAGGGTTCCTCACCTATCCTTCTATAAACTTCCTCGTTTGTTACTCTATCTGTCCAACTAATTAACATTCTCCTATAACACCAAGTTTCAAAAGCTTCTATCTTTTTCTTATCTACTTCTTTAATTGTCCAAGTCTCACTACCGTATAGTAGAACGCTCCATACGTACGACTTTAAGAAACTTTTTCTATTATCTAAACTAATACTATTAGCTATTAGTAAGTTTTCTTTTAAAAACATTTTCTAGCTTGAGCTATTCTAGCTACTATATCCCTTCTGCTACGTCCATCCTTTGTAATTATACTACCTAAACAGCAAAATTCATCTACCTCCTCTAACTCGGTATTACCTATTTTTAATTTTGGTTTAGAACTAGGCTGTAACTCACTTGTCATTATCTTTGTCTTTACTGAGTTAATTCTCATACTATAGTTACTCTGTAGTATCTGCTCTAAAATATTTAAAAACTCTCCTAACTCTTTTCTAGACTCTGGTATAATGGCTATATCATCTGCAAAACGTAACATGTCTATTTTCTCTCCCTGTACACTAACACCTATCTCATATCTCTCTCTAGCTAAGTTTAAAGCTTCCTCAATATAAACATTAAAAATCAAGGGATACAGTATACAACCCTGTGTAACACCATTTCTAATCTTAGCTTCCTTTTCTATTTCATCAAATCTAATTACTACGCTTTGGTTTTTATATAGACTGTAAATAATTTTTCTATCCCTATGAGAGATTCCTATTTTTCGCAAAACCCTGAACATAACAATCCAATTAACCCTCTCAAATGCTTTTTCTAACTCTACAAACACGAAATGAGTCTTTTAATTTTTTGTAACCTTTTTTCGATAATTACCCTAATCATTAGTATCGGTTCTCTAGTCCCTCTGTCTTTACGAAAACCATATTGGTCTTCGCCTAAATAATTCTCAGTCAAAGCTACTACTCTATTTTTAATTATTATTGTTAGTATTTTGGAAGCATGAGAAGTTAAACTAACCGTTCTAAAATTCTCACACCTATCAGCTCCTGACTTTTTTGGGATTGGGATAATATTTTTTTCGAAATCTATTGGAACCTCACCTGTGTCATATATTACTTTTACTAGTTCATATAATCTGTCTAAAGTTTTCTGACTTGCATATTTTATTAGTTCTGGGAATATCGTCTATCCCTGGTGCTTTTTTAGTTTAAGATTCGAACAGCTCTATCAAATTCCTCTCTTATTATTGAGAACCCTATTTCTACATCCTCTTCTTGGTCGTTCTCTAACTCATCCATATCGTCTCCCTTATATAAATCTACTAAATATCTTTTCCATCTATCTGCTACCTCAACTTTATTTATGACAAGCTCATTATTCTCGTCTCTAATACCATTATATTTTTCCTATCTTCCCAAAAACTTTTAACTGCCCTGTAAGCCCTGTCTGTCTTACCTACTCTCAAATCATCTTGTATTCCCTTACAATTCTCCTCCCTCCATTTATTTCTAGCTTTTCTACACTTATGTACTATCTTATTTCTAACTGTATTATAGTTTTGCTTACTGTCACTATCCACTTCTCTGAAAGGTTTAAGCTTTCTTCTATTCTCTATTAAATCTAATATCTCCTTTGTTACCCAGGGTTTTCTCGCTTCTATTTTTTTCTTACCTATAGTCTGTGTTGCCATTTCGAATGGACCTGCACCTTGCCGAAGTTCTAGATTACTAGAACAGGTGAAATCGCTTGCGTGTTCTAATGAGCTAAAGAGCCAAACTACAGGTCCAACCATAGTAGTAGGGTCGTTAGTGAGGAACCAGACTAAGACAGGTCCCCGAAAGAGGGCAGCGGTTCTTTCGGTACTTAGATTGGCAGAGACCATAGGGGTCGGTATGGCAGTCTAAGACACACTACCGCGATGTGGAAGGCAACGGGAAACCACAACATTGCCTCCCAAGTACACAGTGTACCTAAATTATAATAAAATGATGGCATTCTCTGGGGTAAAAGATTCCGGAGTTAAAATAGTTCCCCATTCGGATCTCCGGGAGGGGACTACTTCGGAGGATGCGATCGGAAAGTTAAGAATAAGAGTCGGTAACATTTTGCGATTCGGAGCGTGGAATGTTAGAACTATGAAGCAAGTGGGTAAGCTAGAGGACCTAAAAATCGAAATGAATAGGTTATCATTAGACATAGTAGGGATCAGCGAAGTTCGGTGGCCAGAAGCGGGGGATTTTTGGAGTGGAGACTTCAGGGTAATTCATACAGGAGCCGAGGAAGGAAATTTGGGTGTGGGGTTAGTTATGCTGAAAAAGATAGGTTACTGTGTAGAAAATTACTTACAAAAGAATGAAAGAGTACTCATGGTTGGATTAGAATCTAAACCGGTAAATACAGTAATAATACAAGTATACATGCCCACCTCTAGCTACAGTGACGAAGAGGTAGAAGCGATCTACAAAGATATCGAAGACATATTAAGACACGTAAAAGGACATGAAAATTTAATAATTACGGGGGATTTTAATGCAGTGGTAAGTGAGGGTAGGGAAGGAGCGATAGTAGGTTTATTTGGTTTAGGCACTAGAAACGACAGAGGAAATAGGCTGGTAGAATTTTGCGACAAGAAGAATTTAATCATTACAAACACATTATTTCAACATCATGCTAGAAGACGATATACGTGGAAGATGCCAGGAGATATAGGAAGATATCAAATAGATTACATTCTTGTTAGACAACGGTTTAGGAATCAAGTAAAAGACTGTAGAAGCTACCCAGAAGCAGATATAGACACTGACCACAACATCGTAATTATGAAGGCCGCACTTAAATTTAAAAATTTGAAAAAAGAAACGGAAAAAGGCACTTGGACCTACAGAAACTAAAGAGAAAGATATTCAAGAAAGATTCGAAAAAGGTCAAATGAATTGCTCAAAGATATCGGGAAAATATCTGATACTAAGAAGTAGAAACAGAATGGAATAACATTAAATCCAGCCTCGACATGGCGGCCAGAGATATTCTGGGGTATACACAAAAGTAAATAAGAAACCATGGATAACAAAGAATATCCTGAATTTAATAGAAGAAGGACGAAAATACAAAAATAAATCAGACGAAACAGGAAAACAGAGATACAAAGCCATAAAATGGGAAATTATTCGAAAATGCAGGAAAGCTAAAGAACAATGGATTGATGAAAAGTGCAAAGAGGTACAAACTAAGATGGAAGTAGGAAAGACAGATGAAGCATACAAACTAATTAGAATCAATTTTAGAGATATACAATCGTATAGCAAAAATATAAGGGACGCAGGAGGAAATGTCATTATAGAAAATGTAGAGAAAGTGGGTAGATGGCAAGAATATATAAGGAATTTATATGCAGGAGAAGAACTAACTGCATTAGAAAAGGAATCAGACATTGAAAATGATGACTTGGGATATCCTATACTTAGAGATGAATTTGAAATAGCATTAAAGGGTCTGAAAAATGGTAAGGCGCCGGGTACAGATAAGGTGCAAGCAGAGACTCTAAAAGCCGCTGGTCAAGCAGTAACAGAACGTCTCTTCCAACTTGTAAGCTATATGTATGAGACAGGCGAGATACCCAAAGATTTCAAACATAACATCATAGTAAACTATACCAAAAAGAAAGGCGCAGATAGATGTGAAAATTTTCGAACAATAAGCTTGACAGCACACGTATCAAAAATATTAACTAGAATTGTACAAAGACGAATGGAAAAACGGGCTGAAGAAATACTAGGAGAAGACCAATTTGGGTTTAGGCGAAACAGGGGAACACGGGAGGCTATCTTAGCTCTGAGGGTGATAATGAGAAAACAATAGAAAAGAGGAAAGCGTGTATATAGGGTTTGTAGATCTGGAAAAAGCATTTGACAATGTAAAATGGAAAAAAATGTTCGAAATACTCAAAAAGATTGGAATGAGTTATAGGGATAGACGAATAGTACATAGCTTATACAAAGAGCAGACAGCAGTAATAGAATTAGAGCAGGAACGTAGAGAAGTAAACATCAGGAAAGGGGTGAGACAGGGATGTTCCCTATCCCCACTAATTTTTAACTTGTGCATTGAAGAGGCAATGAATACTGTCAAATGCAGGAAGACATTTGGAATTACCATGCAGGGACAAAAAATTGATATGCTTAGATTTGCAGATGATATAGCGGTATTAGCATCTAGCAAGGAAGAGTTAGAAGCTGCTCTCAATGAAATGGAAACGGTTCTAACAGAGAGATACGGTATGAAAATTACCAAAAGTAAAACTAAAGTACTAGTACGCAAAGGAGGGAAAAATAAATCAAAAACAAGAATACAAATATGTAACACAAACTTACAAGAGGTTAAGGATTTCTGCTACCTAGGAAGCCAAATAACGCAAGATGGGAAAAGCACAAAAGATATAAAACAAAGATTAAGTCGTGCTACATTTAACAAGAAAAAGCAACTACTGTGCTCAAAGACCACAAACATAGAAACAAGGAAAAGATTGCTCAAAACATATGTGTGGAGTACATCACTGTATGGTTGTGAAGCCTGGACAGTGGGAGTAGCGGACAAGAAAAAGGTAGAAGCCTTTGAAATGTGGTGCTACAGACTTATGATGAAGATATCATGGACAGACAAAGTTAAGAACGAAGAGGTACTAAAATGGTAGGGAAGAAAGAAATATGTGGAAAACGGTAAAAATAGGAGAGATAGGATGATAGGCCACATACTGCGGCATGAGGGAATAGTGCGGAATATATTAGAAGCAGAGATAGGAAAAAAGAGAAGAAGAGGCAGACCTAGGTTAGACTACTGCACACAGATAGTGAAAGATGTAGGCTGCATGAGTTTCAGGGAGATGTGTAGGCTAGCTCAGAAGAGAAATCAATGGAGGTACGCATCCAACCAGTCCCAAGATGGATAAATTAATGACGAAGAAAGTAACTGCACTTAAACTTGATATTTACTATAAGCAACTACAAGCATTGGAGGGGCAATATTCTCGAATAATGGTAATTGCGTGAAAGCATTTACTGGAAAACTATTATTTCGGCAAATGTCTAAGTGTTGGGGATCTTGGCAGCCACAGGTTGCTTAACCCCTTTCAATAAATCTCAGTGAAATAGGGCATAATATTAGAAAACAATATAAGGGGAACCGAGCTGTATTGCTGTGTAAGAATTTCAGGGAACTATGTAGGTTAGTTTAGAAAAGAAATAAGTGCAGGTACATGTCCAACGAGTTTTGAGACGGGAAACCCAATGACGAAAAAATAAGCGCAGATAAATCTGATGATTATTATAAAAAACTAGTTGTTTGTTGTGAAATATCTGCAACTAATGTTGACTGTGCGAAAAGATATATTGGAAAAAATATTAAATCAGTAAATGTTCAAGTGCTGGGGGAGCTTGGCAGCCACAGGCTGCTTACCCCCCTTCGCAACCACTGAATGTCGGAGAAATATGGTATATAATTGTAAAACAATATATGGTGACCGAACTGCATCTAACAAGAAAGAACGACGTCTATGATGAAAGACAACAAACATAGAACAAAAATTTGTTGAAAGCGTATGTGTGGAGCACAGCACAGACAGTATGCCTACGAAATACGAGCAATCTGAAAAGCAGACAGGTATATCTTCTCCTAACATGTTGTTCGAATAGGGTGTTTACAGTTACTAATCTATGTTCCTGGCAAATCTCAACTAATCTTTCTCCTGTATCATTTCGTCTGCCATACCCAAATTTTCCTACCATTTTTACCTCACTACCTTCTCCCACTGACGCATTAAAATCGCCCATAACTATTAAATTTTCATCTCCTTTTATTTTTCTCACTATACTATTTATATCCTCGTATACCTTTTCTACTTCCTCATCTTCGTACTGAGTTGTTGGCATGTAAACCTGTACTAAAACAGTGTCTGTGGGTTTTGTACTCAATCTACCCATAATTATTCTATCACTAAATTGTAAGTACTCTTTAACTTTATGCCCTAATCTTTTACCTAACACTATTCCTACCCCTGCCTGTCCATTAGTTGAAGAAGTTGTAATTATTCTATAATTATTTTTCCAAAAGTCATTACTATCTGGCCATCTCACCTCCCTAATGCCTAAAATGTCCAGCTTTCCCTTTCTCATTTTGACTAATAAATTCGTTAACTTATCTACTCTAAGTAATGACCTTATATTCCAAGTCCCTATCACTAAATCGAACTGTTGTTTTATATTCTTACGATGACGATCCCCAAGTACCCCCTCCCGGAGATCCGAATGAGGGAGTATTTTACCTCCGGACAAGAATTTTACTTGTGAGCTCTCCATCATATATATTTCGTGTTTTAGGCCACGCACACCTGGGAAATATTGTGGTAGGTTCCCATATCTTTCCACAACGCAGTTTTTAAAGATTTTAGAAAAAAGCCGTATCCGTCACGGCCAACCCCCAACAAGCTTGTAAATTGTTGAAGATCGCCCGAGACCAACCGACCCTCTTCTAATATCTTTTAGCCAGCAAGGCTGCTGCCCCTAGCTGCGCCTTTTAATGTAGACTTTACCTTAAGGTAATCATTTTTTAAACACTCATAAATAACTTTGCATGTTTCAATAACAATTGCAAAAACCGTCGAATGCCCAATTCTAAAAGAGTAGTGCAAGCTTTGAAATGATTCTCCTGTTGCCAAAAATCGTAATGTTATAAACAACCTATCTTTTGCTGAAATTGATTGGCGAAATTGGGTATTTTGTTTAGATAATTTGTTATTTACAATTTTCAGCAATATGTCGAATGTCTTTTTGTCCATTCTTAAAAATTTATAAAGCTTCCCAAATCATCACATGAAATTCAACATTAAGAAGGGGCAGATTTCCTTTTTCGTTTCGTTTTTCTATCAAGGGCCGCACCCACCATCTTCTTTTAGCAGTAACTAATAAACTGGCAGCTTCAATTATGGTAGCACATAATGCAATTTTTGTTGAATTATCGATCCTTAATGTTCACTTAATAAAATATAATACTTGCAAACTCAAGGAACAATAAAAATACACAAATAAACATAACCTAAAAATTTTAAATTAAAGTAGTTGAGTTTCTACAACTGTGAATTTTTGCTTTCATGCATTTCATAATACAAGTGGTGTGAATGTGTATGCAACTTTTGATGCTGCAATTTTAGTTGCCGCATCAAAGTTGCTGCAATACAAATGCGTAGTGTGATATAGGCTTAAGTTATATAAATCTTCGGCTTATCTTAACTCATTCGTAAGTGGACCTTATGATTCAGTTTGAAGACTGTGCAAACAAAATTTAACACTTAAGTGGAACTTAACATTTAAGGTTCACCTAAGATGCAGTGGTGCAAATGGCTTTAAATCGACACTAACATGAATATATTGACTCTATATTAAAAAAGCGTTAATTTCAAACCGGACAAAATAGGCCTGGCAATAGTGCATTGTAGTACTAATAGAAAAAAACATAATGCTGTAAAATGTAAAGTCAACACACTATATCTTTTTACACGAATTTACATTACGAATTTGATTACCTGAACTATTATTTACAAGGTCATGGCCTTGATTCGAAGGATCCAGTATAAGGATTGACTGGTTGGAAAAGACATTACCCCTATTTTTAAAGGATAAATTAAAACAGTCAACTTGTCAATATTAATTTAGCTCTATATTTGTCTACAAACTTTTATTAAAAATATTTATAACTTCCCAGTGATGTATAGGAACGGTAAAATACTTAGGGGTTGTTCATATGTGCATCCACTAAATTTAAATCTTCTTTCAAATTTAACGTATAAACAACCAACAATTGAACAAAAGCCTATATCAAGTTTATTTTTAATAAGTCATTGAAGCTCAACACAAATTGACATGACTATAGGAATGTATTTTTGCAAATGCGCATTCCTTTGTGTGCAACTGCATTGTATGTAAATGAATATTCGTTAGTATGCGTTCGCATGTGTTTTCCCGACTTCTTTTGACACAACCTAATTACGTAAAAAGCATGCATAACGTCATCGATAGTAAGGAATACAAACCTAGAATTTTTAGATTATTTTTTTCTGATGCAGTATAATCACATATTTCAAACAAAAGGGCGTTCATCAACATAGGACTGAACATCCTTTTGTAAAAAACTTTTGTCTGTTGCAGAATAATAACAATTATTGCATGCAAATGAACTGTCGTTAGTATGTCACTTCATATATCTGTTAAATTTCCTGTGATGCGGCATAATTACACAAATTACATGCGAAAGGACATTCGTTAGTGTGCGATTTCATATGTAATTGTAAACTACGTTTTATTGATGAGGCATAGTCACACAAATTGCATGCGACTGGACCTTCGTTTGTGCGACTTCATATGTATTAGTAAAGTATATTTCCTTGATGTGGAATAACTACACAAATTACATGCAAATGAACGTTCGTTAGTGTGCGTCATCATATGTACTTTTAAACTATTTTTTTGTGATGCGGCATAATTACACAAATTACATGCAAATGAACGTTCGTTAGTGTGCGTCATCATATGTCCTTTAAAATTTTTTTTTTGTGATGCGGCATAATTACACAAGTTGCACACGAATGGACGTTCGTTAGTGTGCGACCTCATATGTATTTTTAAATTATCTCTTCGTGATGCGGCATAATTACATAAATTGCACGCGAACGGACGTTCGTTAGTGTGCGAGTTCACATGTCTGCGTAAAACACTTTTATGTATGGCGGCATAATTACACAAATTACATGCAAATGGACGTTCGTTGGTGTGTGCCATCATATGTACTTTTAAACTATTTTTTTGTGATGCGGCATAATTACACAAGTTGCACGCGAATGGACGTTCGTTAGTGTGCGACTTCGTATGTCTGTGTAATTCACCTTTTTGCCTTGCGGCATAATTACACAAATTACATGCAAATGGACGTTTGTTAGTATGTGTCATCATATGTAATTTTAAACTACTTTTTTGTGATGCGGCATAATTACACAAGCTACATGCGAATGGACGTTCGTCAGTGTGCGACTTCATATGTATTTTTAAATTACCTTTTTGTGATGCCGCATAATTACACAAATTGCACGCGAAAGGACGTTCGTTACTGTGCGATTTCATATGTATTTTTAAATTACCTCTATCTGATGTACCATAGTTACACAAATTGCATACAAAATTACATTCGTTTGTGTGTGAGTTCATATGTAGTTGTAAACTACGTTTCATCGATGAGGCATAGTCACACAAATTGCACGCGAATGGACGTTCGTTAGTGTGCGTCATGATATGTATTTTTAAATTGCTTTTTTGTGATGAGGTATAATTACACAAATTACATGCGAATGGACGTTCGTTAGTGTGTGATTTTAAATGTATTTGTATATGACCTTTACGTAAAGCGGCATAATTACACAAATTACATGCGAATGGACGTTTGTTAGTGTGCGCCATCATATGTACGTTTAAACTACTTTTTAGTGATGCGGCATAATTACACAATTTGTATGCGAAAGGACGTTCGTTAGTATGCGATTTCATATGTCTTAGTAAATTACGTTTGATTGATGTGGCATAATTACATAAATTGCAAGCAAATACACGTTTGTTAATGTGCGATATCATATATACTTTTAAACTACCTTTATATAGTGCAGCATAATTACATAAATTGCTTACGAATGGACGTTTGTTAGTATGCAACTGTATATGACTTTATAGAGTACTTTTCCGTGATGCGCTATAATCACACAAATTGCATATAAATAACTTTTCAGTGATGCAGCACAGTTACATAAATTGCATACAAATGCATGCACATTAGTTAATATGCAACTGTATATGCTAAAGTGCTTTTCGGAGATTCCATATAATCATACAAATTGCATAAATATTCACGTTCGTTAGTATGCGACTGCATAGGTAAATGTAGAAGATTTTTGTGATGTTGCATTATCACTAAAATTGTATACAAATGTATGTTCGTCAAAACGAAAACACATACGAGTTCTTAGCTTGCTCTTACAACATGCAGAATATATACATACAAAGCATGCGAATGGCGTTTCGTTAGCATGTGAGCATATACAAACTTTAATGAAACCTTTATGGGGGGAACAATAATTACTTAAATTATATGATAATGAACGTTCCTTAGCATGTGACCGGGCAATAAATTGTCAAGTTACTTTTCTGCTGTGCAAATAACATTTCAACGGACATTGTTTAAAGCTGAGAAGGTATACTTGGTAATAGGGCAACTATTATAAATGTACATTAAACATACACATTCCTGTCTATACAAATAGCGTATTCCAATAAGGCGAGTTGATTCAATGTTTATAAAGGCATTTCTTCTTAATACGAGATACTAGGAAGTTATCGCACGACCACCGCTAAATTTATCGTACGCTATTTTTGCTAATTTAGGAAAAAGCGCATGCGCGCAGACTTTACGTACGGTAAATAAATAGTCGCAGTCCGCTATTTTCGTAAAATAGTGTTTTCCGACGACCACTTGCGAAAACAACAGATTACACACTACTTAGTTATTTAGAAAGTAAAGTATATCACTCTAGAGTGCGAAAGTACATATCACTCTAGTGTTGAAATACTTTTCAACTCTAGAGTGATATGACTGATGTTAGTACGCTAGTTACCTAGGCAACCCAAACGACTACTGGTTTTTACCTTTTTGTATTCATTCGTTTCGTTTTGGCTAATAACAGTTTAAAATACCCATAGTTAAATCGATACTGACAGTTTCCGTTTTACTTAAAGATGTAATTACTCATATTAGTTTGTAATTGAAATGATTTCTTCAATAAAAATTGAGAATGCATACGCTAAAAGCAACAGATTCGCGGATTTTATAAAAACAAAGTAGGTGTTCGAATTTTCAACATCAAAACGTCAAATAAATTTTATAGGTGTCTGTCTGTCTTGCATTATTGCGTACACATTTATTGCAAATAAGCATAAAAATAACTATTTCGTAATTGTTTTTAGTGGTGGTCGTCGGAAAAATAGTGTACAGTACTCGCGTGGAAAGTGACGTTTCACACTCGTGGAATAGTCGCACTCGGCTGACGCCTCGTGCGACAATACTTCCACTCGTGTGAAATGCGTCACTTTCCACGCTAGTAATGTAATATACTAGTACAACATATCGGACGCTATTTGTTTTATTTGACGTTAGTTTGAAGTTAGTTTTAAAACTTGAATGTATGTATCCTTGTAATTTATTATTGAGTTTTAATTGTGAATTCCATTAATAGATGAATACCAATGCAATACAACAAATATATTCGTCATCATTTACAAACACACGGTTGCGATGATTTAGATGTTCTACGACAAGTAGCAGGTGAAAATCCGTATGAAGATTCAACGAAATGGCGACTTATTCATAATTATATTGTTCGGGCTGTTAAGATATGCGCCAAAATTCTAGTAGCCTATGTTTCTCTCTTAAGTTATGATATATAGAAATGTCTTTTGTCAAAAAACAAAAACTGCAATGTAATATGGTATGAATTCCTTTTTGTTTTATAATAAAATATATGGGTTGTTATTCGTTATGTATCAAAAGTACATTAACATTAACAGGGTATGGACCCAGGTAACTCTGAAATATAAGCTGGTTGAAGTAATTACAATTGATGGTTCTATAAAGAGAAGATAAAAGAAAGGTTAAGTCATTGCACGTGTTTGGCTAATAATTGTTTAAATTACTACGAAACGTGAAACTAAAGTTAAGAATGTCGCAATCAGGAAAAGGTTATTTAATTGAACAGTTAACTGGAAACAATTATTGCAATTGGAAATTCCGTGTAGAAATGATATTAGCAGAAAATGCAGTACTGGAATATGTTCAGCGCGAAATAAATCTTGATCAAGCGGCGAATGATGCTGCAAGAGAAACTCTAACTCAAAAGGATGCCAAGGCGAAGTCGTTGATAGTTCAGTGTGTCAATGATAACCAGTTAGAATGTTTACGTGATAAATCGTCAGCTTTTAAAATGTGGGAAACATTAAAGGAGAAATATCAACAAAAAGGGTTACCTAGTCAGTTATATCTAAAGAGAAAACTGTTGTCTATGAAACTCAGGCGGCTCCGTGGCGTAGTGGTATGTGTGTGACTACTACGCCCAAGGTCCCGGGTTCGAATCCCGACACGGTCCGCTTGAAAAATGTTAGGCGAGCATTTTTCACAAAAATACACCCTCGTTCAGATGAGAGGTAAAATGGAGGTCCCGTGTGTGAGTGTTGTCACGCACGTTAAAGATCCCTACCTTGCTTGAAACAGCAAGGGTTCGGCAAAATTCCAAATTTTCCAGGTAAAAAAAACTCGCTTCCTGGCCAATGTAGTACCTTCGGGTGGAGCATTGGAAAATCAAATGTAATGTCTATGAAACTTGGTAAAAGCAATCGTTAGTCGCTCACATTTTAGAGTTTGAGGAAATCGTTAGGTAGTTACGGGTTTCAGGTGCAAACATCAATGAACAGGATTTAATTTGTAATTTACTTCTAAGTTTACCAAAATCATATGAAATGATTATCACAGTTATTGAAAACACTCTAAATCTTACATTACGTTAGCAATATTTGGCTATTGGAACACTTGACGACATTCGTAAGAAATGTATAATATTTGAGGAAATTTGTAAGGTATTTGTAACATTTAACAATTGTAATGTTTGATAAACATTTGTAACGTTTATAACATTTTATCAAATTTGACAAATCTAGGGAATTTACAATTTTGTAGCATTTACCGTAATCTGTAAGGTATTTGTAACATTTAACGAGTGTGATATTCGACGGCATTTGTAACATTTGAACGGTACTTGCAGAATTTGTAAGACACTAGTAAGATTTGTAAGATATTTGTAACTTTTGACGACGTATGTGACATTTGAGGATTGTAAAACTTGGCAACATTTGTAATTTTTGTAAGTCATGTATAACATTTGGTTGCATTTGAAAGGCATTTGTCAAACTTGTAAGACAATTGTAAGAGTTGTAAGAAATTTTTATTAGTTGGCGATGTTTGTTACATTTGGGGATTGTATGACTCGATAGCATTTGTGGTATTGATAAGACCTGTATAACATTTGTTATTTGTAACATTTAACTGCATTTGAAAGGAATTTGTAAAATTTAAAAAGATTTACAGGAAGTTTGTAACATCTGGCGACGTTTGCATCATTTGAGAATTGTAATACTTGGCAACATTTGTGATTTTTTTTAAGTAATATTTAACATTTGTTTGCATTTGAAAGGCATTTGTCAAACTTGTAAGACAATTGTAAGAGTTGTAAAAAATTTATAACATTTTAGGACACTTATAACAATAGAGGATTGTAAAGTTTGATAGCATTTGTGATATTTGTAAGACTATCACATTTGGGTGCACTGAAAAGCATATTTATAGCATTTGCGAAGTTTGTAACATTTGAGTACTGTATGACTGGATGACTTTTGTAATATTTGCAAAATAAGTATAAAATTTGGCTGCATAGAAAGGCGTTTGCTGAATTTGTAAAATATTTGTAAGATTTGTAAGATATTTGTAACATTTGATCGTTTGTACAAAGTAGGTAAGCTAGAGAATTTGAAAATTAAAATGGATAGGTTATCATTAGACATAGAACGGATTAGTAAAGTTTGGTGCCAGAGATGAAGGATTCTTTGAACCGAAATTTTAAAGTAATTCATATAAGATATGAAAAAGAAAACAGTACTCATGATTATATTAGAATCTAAACTGGTAAATACTATAATAATACAAATCTTCATGCCTACCTCTAGCTACAGTGATGAAGAGGTAGAAGCAATCTATAAAGATATCGAAGACATACTAAGATTCATAAAACAGTATGAAAATTTAATAATTACGCGAAATTTTAATGCGATGGTAAGTGAGGGCAGGGAAGGAATGGTAGTAGGTTTATTTGGTTTAGGAACGAGAAACAACATGGGAAATAGGCTGTAACAATTTTGCAAAGAAACCCATTTAACCATCACAAAAACATGCTAGAGGACGATACATGTGGAAAATGCCAGGTGACATAGTGAAATATCAAATAGGTTACGCTCTTGCTAGACAACTGATTACGAATCAAGTAAAATGCTGTAAAAGCTACCTGGAAGCAGATATAGAACTGACCACAACACAATAATTATAAAAGTCATGCTTAAATTAAAAAATTTGCAAAAAAAAGGGTATGAAAAAAGGCACTATGATATTGAAAAATAAGGATGAAGATACTCAAAAAAGATTTGAAAAACGAATTGTTGAAAGACATCGGGAAAGTTTCTGATACCGAGAAAGTAAAAACAGAATGGATAAATATTAAATCTAGCTTAAATATTGCGGTCAGATATAATTTGGGGTATGATAAAAAAGAACCTTGAGTAACAAAGGACATTCTTAATTTAATAGAAGAAAGGCGAAAATACAAAACAAACCAAACAAAGCAGAGAAACAAGCAGGGATACAAAGTCATAAAATGAGAAATTATTAATAAATACAGAAAAGCTAAAGAACATAGGATTGAGGAAAAATGCAAAGAGATACAAACTAAGATGGAAATTAGATAAACAGAAAAATTAATTAGAATTAATTTTAGGAATATAAAGCCATATGGCAAAAGTATGAGGCACAGTGCAAAATATCATTATAGAAAATGTAAAGATAGTGGAAACATGGAAAGAATATATAAAAAGTTTGTATGCAGAACCGGAACTAGATGCACTAGAACAGGAAACTAACATTAAAAGGATGACTTGGGATAGCTTATACTTAGAGACAAGTTTGAACAACCATTAAAGAACATAAAAAATACTAAGGTGCGAGGTACAGATAAAGTGTAAGCAGAAACTCTAAAAGCTGCTTGACAAGCAGTAACAGAAGGTCTCTTCCAACTTGTTAGCTATATGTATGGGGCAGGTTAGATACTCAAAGATTTTAAACGTAAAACGGTAGTCACTTACCAAAACAGAGAGGTGGTGGGAGGTGTGAAAATTTTCGAAGAATAAGTTTGGCAACATCCATGTCAAAAATATTAACTAGAATTTTACAAAGATGAGTGATAAAACCGGCTGAAGAAATACTAAACAAGATTACGTTGAATTTAGGAGAAACAAGGAAACATCGGAGGACATTGTAGTTTTAAGTGTAATATTGGAGAAAACAATAGAAAAAGGAGAAACTGTGTATATAGGGTTTGTATATCTGGAAAAGCATTCGACGATGTAAAATAAGGAAAAATGTTTGAAATATTAAAGAAGATCGAATGAGTTATAGAGAGAAAGACAGATAGTATATAGCTTATACAAGAACAAACTGTGGTAATAGAATTACAGTAAAACGTCGTTTATCCGCTTTAATTGGGGCGGAGGGTTGTGCGGATAACAATTTTTGCGAATTATCAAACATACGTTTATTTAATGTAGGAAAACACGTACAGTACAAAGTTCTTTTATTTTTCATCACTACAAAATTCAGACTTAAAGTATACTGTAATACATATTCAATACAATGCAGTATGTATGTAACTCTGCCATATGTAAACAGAAAAATAATCAGAAATTTACTTTTGTACTAGTCTTTTTTAGCCACTAAGTCTCTCATCCTCTTTAAGAGAAGAAGTTGTGTCGTGCAACTCTCTGCCTGTTTTTCGTACTACAATAGTGCAGTTTCTAATGCACTGAAGGCCCCTCCATGACTTAGTTTTCTTGCTTCTTCATCGTCTGAGTGTTCATTTTCTTCATCCTCACTCTCTTTTTGCACCGCAGAAGCAATTTCATCATCATTTAAAACCTGAAAGCCTGGGTCATTCTCACATTCCAACCAGGCTTCAGCATTTTCTCTGTCACGATCGGAAAACCCAGGAATTTTAGGAAATAACTCATCTGTAATCTCATTTAAGCCCTCCGCAGCAGTACCCAAATCACACTCGGCGTCTTCTCTTCCCACCAATTTATTCCAAGCGTTTCGAAGATTCTGAGGTAATAAAGAGTTCTAAGCATCCGCTTTCATATAGCAGTATCGTTTAGGTTAAGTTTTTTTGAAAAACAGATCACACTTTCCTCATCATCTGTAGCCATTAGTAAACTGTCATAAAATAACTCTGTAGCACACAGGAAGGGTCTTCGCGTCTTTAAAACCTAGTGGTTTTTATGATTTCCCAATCATGAGTAGAGGCAAATGATATGTACCACTCGCATTCGCACAAACCATAACTGTCACTCATTCCTTACCAACTTTGAAACTAGGAACAGCCATTTCTCGCTTTGATGCGAGTGACTTGCGAGGTAAAGACCTCCAGTTCAAACCTGTATCGTCAGCGTTGTAGACATCTTCGAGAAATAAATTTTCTTCTTTCAAATAATCCAAGAAACTGATTTTGAATTTTTTAGCAGCAGTTGAATCATTAGACAATTGTTCTCCTTAAACATTCAACTCACCAATACCGTGGCAGAATTTAAAATTCTTCAACCAACCAGTACTAGCCTTGAAGTCAGGAGAACTACCCAGTTTTTCATTAAGTAGCAACGCTTTCTCGCATAACAATGGCCCAGAAATAGGGTCTCCCTTACTTCTTTTTTGAACGAACCACAGATACACTGCTCTAACTTCTCATTCTGCGCTGATCTCACAGTTTTACTCATTTTTGAACCTTCTTTACCGTCCAACTTCGATGCATAATACAGAATTTCTTCTCTTCGGTTTTTAATATCATAAATGGTCCTTTTTCTAATGTCATAACATGCGACTAAAGCCTCAACACTTTCACCTTTGTCGAGTCTGTTAATAATCTCTATCTTTTTCTCAATTGATAGAACATTACGATTCCATTTAACTTGATTATTACTTGTAGAGGTCATGGCTACTAAAAAATTAAAATCAACCAAAAAACAACACAAAACTTAATTCAGTACAAGACACTAATTTACTGTACAGTCGAGTCCGCTTGTAAGAGCGCAGTCGGGAAAAGAGGCGATCCAAAGAGGCTCTTATATCCGAACCGCTCTTTTATCCGGACTGCATGTAAAACACTACACAGATTGGTTTTGTGCATGTACATATGTATATCATAGAAGTGCATGTATTATCGTAGTTCATAAAATGTACATAAATTTACTTAAAGAAATTCGTGATTTTACTTTGAGTACGATTAATTAAAGCATTTTTATGATTATGTCATCGATGTCATAATATGAATTACATATACATGTACCAATTAAACTTTTGAACTTATGTGTTGAAATAATTCATGGAAATGTAATGTGCTTTGCTGAGTCAGGGTGCACGCCTATGCAGCTAAAGTCATTTCAAGAATCAATGTGTAAACGTTGTAAGACGTATAAGTGTATAGATTTGACGTGAAAGCTGTGATCTAATTTCTTACTATTCATTGGAAGTGCGGATAATTGACATTGAGGATAATTAACATGCGGATAAACAACGTTTTACTGTAATAAGTAAAGAAGTAAATATTAAGAAAGGGGCGAGACAAGGATGTGTGTTGTCCCCATTAATTTTTAACTTATATATGGAAGAAGCAGTGAATATCGTCAAATACAGAAATACATTTGGAATTATTATGCAGGAACAAACGATTAATATGTTCAGATTCACAGACGATATAGCGGTATTAGCATCTAGCAAAAAAGAATTGAAACATGTCAAAACCAGAATACAAATAGGAAACCAGAATTTACAAGAGGTTAAGAAAATCTGCTACATAGGAAGCCAAATAGTGCAAGATGTAAAAAGTGCAAAAAATCTAAAACAAAGATTAGCACAAGGTCGTGCTACATTTAACAAGAAAAAAGTAACAACTATGTTCGAAGACAACAAACATGGAAACAAGGGAAAGACTGCTGAAAGCATATGCGTGGAGCATAGCACTGTATGGCTCTGAAGCGTGGATAGTAGAAGAAGTGGGCAAGAAAAAGATTGATTTGAAATATGGTGCTAAAGATGTATAATAGAAATATCATGGACAAACAAAATTAAAAACAAAGAGGTACTGGACATGGTAGGGTAAGAGAAAAATTTGTGGAAAACAGTAAAGAATAAGAAAGACAGGATGATAGGACACGTTCTTCGACATAAAGTAATAGTGCAGGATATATTAGAAGGAGAGAAAGAAAAACAAAAGATAGAGGTATACCTAGATTAGGCTATTGCACATAGATGGGGAAAGATGAGGCAGTTGAAATTTCAGGAAAATGTAGTAGAAAACAATTGAGGTACACGTCCAACCAGTTCCAGGACTGAAAACCTAACGATGATGATGATAATGTCATGCTTAATGAACACTATTAATCATGAAATCAAAATACTCAGGGTATATTAATATTAAGTTATCCGTTTCAGATTAGTTTTCCTCCTTTTGCATCTGGTTTCTATTTAATGTTACGCCAAAACGGTGCACAGTACCAAGGAAAATTACTTCTGAACGAGTAGACTCACTCACCTTATCAGAGTAAAAGATGTCTGTATAGTAAACAAAATGAACTATTTTGCTAAATAGATATTTTTTAGCTTAATAGGGAAAGTGAGTATGTTCATACACTATTTTTCTATAGATACTAATTCGGCTCTGTGCCAATGATGCACCTATAGAAATGGGTAAAACACAACTTTATCATTATTTAATATGACATGGTTTAAACCCAGAACATACATTATTAATATGCAAAGAATATCGACACTGTAATATGCAGCAAGTTTCAATTTTCAATACAAAATTTATTTTGGTTTTGAGTTTGCCTTTAAGTAAAAAGCTTTCCATTGTAACATAAAATCATTTACTAAAAAAGTTTACATTTAAATCTAAATAATTATGAACATAGATACATATGCATTTGTATGAACTAAAACTCTTGGAAATGTAGGAAATGTTAATATCACCAAAAAAAGGAATTGCTAAAAATTAAAGACGTTTCAGTGACGAAGTAAATAAGTATACAGAAATAGAATATATAAAATTTGTAGCAAACAATATAAAATTTTATAATTATAACACTTCAAGATGATTCATAATAACAAAACATGTATTCCTCTTAATTTCTAAGGATCACTTCTGAACTATGCAGTGACGTTTAACTTTAGTAATAAAAGTATTTATACCAACAATGTCAATGTTACATTAAACATCGTAGTGATTTATAAATAACTGCATTACAGATTTTGTTGTTTGGCTACCTGCCATGTCATTATTACAATACGCATTTTTTAATCTAAAAATAGTGCTATGAGTATTTCTCTAGAAGCATATTTGAGTATTGCACGTAGGTCTGGCTATTCAGAATTTTAAAAATAGCACGTCTCAAACTTGGTATATAAACATACACGACCTGCATAATTAACAGTTCCAATTATACTCGGTCGTGCTATAACTGTCCAACTTATAACTTGAAAAATGGCTTTAACTTCTTCAGTGAGTGATAAATACAATTCCTTAAGCGTTTTTGATGAAAATTTTGGTATGGGAATGGATTTTAATAAAATAAAACGACAGTTCAGAGAATGGGTAGAAAACCAGTCAAGTTCTTATCCAGTGGTAAAAAGTAACGATTCAGAAGCAACAGTAACTACTCTAGATGATAAATTCCAAGTAACAATTGATGTCTACCAATTTAAAAGTGAAGAAATTACGATTAAAGTACTTGGTTCAAACACAATTTGTATTGAAGGCAATCATGAAGAACAACATGAAAATTGTGGTTTTCTTACACGTCACTTTGTTAGAAAATATACCTTACCAAATGGATATGATATTAAAAATGTAGTTTCTACTTTATCGTCAGATGGAATTTTACGTATAATAGCACCACGTAATGGACAAACAATTGATGATTATTGCAACATAACCCTACAACAAAGCAATGCCTCTTTACAAAATAACACCCAAATGCAATACAATGAAGAAAATGTCACGAAAAATAGTAACACTTATCATGAAGTTCCGATTCAAGGTAGAAGTACAAATCAAGAGGTTTCAGGTTTCCAAAATCAACAAACACATAATAATACAAAGGAAAGCAACACTAAGTCCGCACAAACCACTAAACAATTTGAAAAGACTCATAATTATATACAGCAATACTTACACAACATTGACCGTAATTACAAGTTTGTTCCAATAAAACAAGTTGGACCGTATACAAAATTGGAAGAGCATACACAAGAATCCAGAATTGATAATACAATAAACGGAAATCTACAACAAAGACAAGAAACGTTTAAAAATGTAAGAGAGTGTCGCACTGTACCGATTCAACAAACTACGGCAACCTACAATAGTTTGCTTGATGCAGAAATCACAAAGCAAACTGAAACTAACTACACCCCCAAATCACAGAATCAAGCTATCAAGAATAACCAAACAAAATCATGTGACATCCGCTCAACCGAATCAAGTAACAAAAGGCTTGAAACCGTAAACCAAAATCGTAAGTGTAGCACTGATACAGAAGAAAAATATATACAGAAAGAAGTTGTACAAGAATTCCGAACTGTGCCTATTCAACAAACCGAAAAACAGTCAAACAGCACAATAGAGCTAATAAAGACACACAACTGGGAAACAAATATCACAAAAGAAAATGCTCCACAACAATATAAAACAATACCAATTCAACAAACAGGTAATAATACAAAATATGATATTATTCAAGATGAAATAGTGCGAAACCATAACATACTTGAAGAAATCAACACAGGCAAAAGTGAAAAACAAATTTACGATGAACAAAATTACAAATCTATTCCAATTCAACAAACTGGAGTTGTCTCACAAACAAGTAAAGATGAAACTAACAAACATCTTGTAAAAAATAATTCCATTGAATCTCAGATTGAAAATGTAACACACTTGAACAAAACGGAACAATGTAATAAAATTCAAAATCCGAAAGTAATTCCTAATGCACAAAATCGAGAAGAAAATAAAGTGATTAATACAGAGTTTATAGAGAAATCTACACAAGAAACTCGCACTGAGCACAGTTATAAAACAATTCCAATCAAGCAAACTGGAAATGTTTTTCAAACAAATGAAACTAGCAACCAAACACAAGTCAAAACCTATGCTACAGATTTACAACAGAATAATAAAACAACAGAGTTTGACCAAGCAAATATGATGCGACCAGTTTCAAATGATTCACAAGTACCAACGAGTCCTGCTGAACAGCTAGATAAAAGTAAACACCCACACAACCTTAATAATACTATGAAAAATGTAAAGTCAATCGAAGAGAGTACCACAAAAGAAATTTATAACATACAAGAATACAAGACAATTCCACATGAAAAAAAAAACATCAAAATAGATAAAGATGAAACAGAAGAGCAGATTGTTAAAACTACTTCACGCGATGCGCAATGCAAATCCAAAAATACAACAAATTTTGAAGAAACCGAAACTCATAGTTTTTCAAACAACTTACAAGAGCAAACAAAATCAATCGAAAATCACAAACGAAAAGAATACAACATAAAAAATGCAGAATTGGAAAAAGATGTCATGTTACAAAATGAAAAGGAAATACACAATTACGAAACAATTCCAAATGATTGTTTTAATACTGACTCTCAAGTAACTAAACACGAAACCTACGAACAAAGGATATTTAAAACGGATTCTTTGGAATCCCAACACAACATTGAAAATGTGAAAGATTTTGAAGAAACAAAAAGCTGGGGATGCAATTCATCTAAAGCACAAAATGTCGTAAACAGAACTCCACACGAACATGTTCCAACTTCTACTGATCTGAACAAAAACTATTCGAATACAAGCAACGAGCAAGAGATGTACAAACGTAATGTGACCAACACCAATGAAACAAATAAAAAATCAAATGAAGCGGATGTGATTCAACAAAAGTTTCAAAATAACTTAAACTACTCTCAAGATACAGAGACATGCTCAACAAGTAGAAAAACAAGCAAATACACGCATGAAAGTTCAAATAATTCAAACTTTGATTCACAAAATTTACTGGAATCATCCAACCATAACAAATATGGTACTCAGTTAATCAAACAAGACAAACTGTCGCAGCACACAGACAGCAGTCTCGCCAACACTACTCAACAAAATGCACTTGCAAGCAGACAAAATGAGCTAAGCAACCTCGTATTTCAAGAAAACGATTCTACAAAAGAAGATTCCGTTGTGGATGGTTACAAACAAAGGAATATTACCAATAAAAATTCTAAGGCAGAGTTTGTAGAATTACCACATGGATATAAAGTAACAAAAGAACAATCCTTCTATTCAGAACAGACCAAAACAAAAGGATCGACTGGTAATGCATGCGCCGCAGTTGACCAAGGGCATAATAATACATACCAAGTTCAATTTTCTGTTGACTCAAGTAATAGTGAAAAATTATCTAGGATGCCTTCTGAAACAAGTGAAATATGTATTGAAGAAGTTACTGAAGAAAATGAAACAAAAATGCGTACTGGTGGCTCATCAGGTTATAGAAAACACGAAACATCGCAATTTGTTTCAAACAGTGATCATACCATTCGCACCCAACGCAACTAAATGTGATATGTAAATTCTAATAAATATTTGTTAAATGATTAAAATATATTTTTTATTCACTGTTTATCGAAATAAAATATTTATGTTTGTTGTACTTGACTTGTGGAGGTTTCGTTCTTATGTGCGTGCAGCATATAATTAGAATCACTGTTGTGGTACTCATTCTTTAAAGATAATAAAACAAGCAAATTTTACCTTGTCTTGACAAAAACAATTGAGGTGTTCATTTGAAGGAAAAATGGCTCTTTTGGGAAAACATCTTGTGGTAGTGGTAACGCCATAATTTGCCTGTTGCAAATGTCTTCTTTAATTTGTGCAGATAACGGTTTTGGATTGGAGGTCGTTTTCGGTGTTTTGTTCAATTAGCGATCAGTCTTGTTTAAGTTTGATCTCGAATGTTTTAAACTATATAAGCGTTGTGTTTAAGTTGTTAAAATTTATAATTATATATACGTAAAGAACCTTGGTGTTTGATGGCAGGTAACGATTCATCTTTGATCCTTATCCTACAACCCTTCCTTACTTGTCCAAAGATGAGTCGAGGAAGCCGATTTTGCTTCCAAGTTGGAATTCGGTATGCTATATTAATAATTATTATTATTTATTGATTATGGAAATACAGTCCCTTATTGGTTGAAATAATATTTTGATGATTTGATATTTAAATATAAACCAGAGTTCAGCAAATAGCAATAACATATTTGGTATACCTTAGAACCGGATTTCTGGTTTATTAATTTGTAGATTGAGCCAATAGCACCAAAGGTTCTTTACATTAATTTCGCTTTCGTTAGTTGCATTGAATTCATATAAGAATTAATTGTTTAAAACAAGTTTATTTCGAATACAATAATCGGTCTGATAACATTCAGATGTGTTGCATGAGTTATCAAAAAGTAATATCAATTGGTTGAACGTATACATTTTCAAGTTTTAATTTGGTTTTGGTTGGAATTTATTACATGTGCGATAATTAATTTAATTTGCCTTAAGCATAACAGGAATCACCATCATACCTTATTTGAATTATCATTTCGTGTCGTGGTCATTCGATAGTGGATCACTGTTTATAATAATATTTCGTTGGTTTGGTTGGCAAATGTTATTTATAATGTGCATATTGGGAATACAGTGTATGTAGTATTCACTATTCGAATAATTATAACTTAAAACAGCTATCAAAAATTCTGGTTACAGTTTGGGTGTTAATTGGGCGTACACCACTTTCAGACTGGCTGAAAGTAAAGCGCAACTAAAAAATCGTTTAAAAACTTTGAATTTACAGAAAGGAAATGTATTTTCAGAGGATTCAACGCTTGTGTAACGACGCTAAAAATTTAAATGATGCAAACATTGTGAACAATTTTGTTATTAGATTGAAAACTCTAGATGAAACTAAGGTAGAATTTGAAAAAATTGTAAATAAGATAAATGATATTGAATTATTATTGGATGATGAATTTAACTCTAACTATCGAGGTATTGAAGCACTTAACAATTTATATTGTAACATTTTGGTTGCAGCTGAAGATGTTCGTGTGAAGCAAGCTTCAGGTAGAGCTCAGGCTTTAAATCGTGATTCGTATGCAAGTATTCCTCGACTTCCGAAGTTGTCGTTACCACATTTTTCCGAAAATATTCGTGAATTTCCTATTTTCTACGAATGCTTTAAAAGCCTTATACATGATAATGAGCAGTTAAGTGATCACGATAAAATGAATTATTTGCTAGGGCAACTTTCAGGCAAAGCTTTAAGTATGTGCGCAGGGTTACCTCCGACAGGAGCAAATTATGAAATTCTTTGGCAGTCTCTTATCGAAAGATATCATAATTCGTGAGTTTTAGCTTCCAGTTATTTAGAACAAATTTTAAAGTTGAAACCTGCAGTAACTGCCTTTTTAAATGGATTAAACAATATTTTAGAAAGGTGCGATTCAGCATACAGAGCGTTACAAAAATTGAATATTGATGATTTGTTAGATTTTACTTATGCCTACTTAATATGGTCTAAGTTAGATGTGCAGACTAGGAATCTTTTTGAAAATAATTGGAGAAAATGAACTGTCTTGACTTATAAGGAAGTAATAGAATTTATAAAGGAACAAGCTCAGATTTTTGCTATGACCTAGGCTCAGAATAAAGTGGAAACAGCATCTAATTATAGTAAAAGCATGTCGTTTTTTGTTAAGGATAAAATACGTGGTAGTAAATGCGTTATTTGTCAGTTACACCACAATATATCCCAGTGTAGTACATTTTTGGCTAAATTGCCGCCTGAAAGATTCAGGGTTGTTAAAGATAAAATTTATGTATTTGTTGTTTTGGACAACACAGGGTAGCTGTATGCAAAAGTCGTGTTTCTTGTGATTTTTGCAAATGTAAATGGATTCATAGACTATTTTTGCTCTGTCTACCAGAAGCCGGAAGATATAAGAGGTATAAAATGCAATGAAGAAGTTGTCTCATTGGGTATTAACATGCGGCACATTAATCTGGACAGTGTCACTGAAGATGATATCATAGCTGCTATTCGTAAATTAAAAAATAAAGCCACAGCTGGTATGGACTAGGTGTCGAGCATTCTCATTAAAGATTGTGCAGTGGTCTTAGCTCAACCGCTACTATTTATAATTAATTTAGGTCTAAAGAGTAGTACTTTCTCTGATGTATGGAAAATAGCACATGTTAATCCTGTTTACAAATCTGGGGATGCTTCCAGTATAATTAATTATCGGCCAATAGTCATTTTATCAAACTTTGCAAAAGTATTTGAATTGGTCTTATTATAACATATCTATAGTCATATCAAAATTTATATTTCACCTAGTCAGCATGGTTTTATTGAAAGGCGGTCTACTTTTACCAATTTGGGTTGTTTTACCCAATTCGCCACAAAAGCTTAGATGATCATGGACAAGTGTAGATGTGGTTTATCGAGATTTCTCCAAGGCTTTTGACGCAATCATTCATTGTATATTATTGAAGAAGTTAAGAAGCTTCGGTTTTAGTAATAAGTATATAGCTCTGTTAAAAGCTTATTTTGAAAACAGACCACAGCAAGCTGTATACAATGGTTTTAAGTCTGATATATTTATTGCTCTGTTTGGTATTCCTCAGGGGTGTAACCTATGACCTTTGCTATTCCTACTATTCATCAATGACATGTGTCAATATGAACTCAAAGATGATGTAAAAATTTTCCAGCAAATCAAATTCGTCCAAAACTAGAAACATGCAATTGGATTTAGATATGTTACTGAAGTGGTGTAGGAACTATAGGCTTACACTGAACATCAGTAAATGTAAGGTGGTCACGTTTACGTGCAAAGTAAACCCGATCATCTTTGAGTACAGGATTGATTCAATTAATTTGATCCAGTATTCTGAAACCAAAGATTTGGGTGTGATGTTTGACCATCAGTTGTCATTTGTTGCACACATTAAGCTAATTGTTGCTGCTGCTTACAAAATGTTGAGGTATATTTTGCGCAACTGTAACCATTTGTCAAACCGCTCTGCTTTGATTACTTTATATTTATCTTTTATACGTTCAAAACTTGAATACTGCAGTGTCGTTTGGAACCCCATTTACAGTAATCACAGGATCTTAATAGAAGGAGTTCAAAGGAAAATTTTAAAGTATTTATGGTACAAAATGCATGGTATCTATCCCATCAGAGGTTTCAACCTATTACAGTCCCGTAAACGCGGCATATGCGACACAAATGACAGTTGGTAACGATATTACCTAATGTGGAAATTAACGCGCCAATTGTCGATGACATCATACAATATGCAAATTATTACAATACATTTTTAATATATGCACATTTTACATGACTCCTAAGGGGTACTTACGTGAACATGTAAAGCTTCCTTCAGAATTACTTCCTGATAGCGGCTCGTGGCTTCCTTAAGGATTATTTCATGATAGTGGCTGCGGGGCTCCGTGGATCCATTATTTCTCGGGTCGTGGATCTTGAACCAGGTTGTATCCAAATTCGCTATCTTCTTCCTATGTAGAGGTAACGACAGGAACGGGTTTATAAGGAACGATAATCGAAGATAAGAGAAAAAAAGGGATGTACATAACAAAAAGATACGATAAGATACCAGACCAACCACTCTTATTCACGTTTCAAAGGCAAGTCCCAACGTGTCTTTCGGAAATTTCCCACTCCTCCTTCGTCCACACGCGTCGGCGCGAAATTCGCGCAACGCACTTCTGAAGTGACGGAAATACGCGCAACAAGTCTTTTAAATTTATGGCGCGAAATTCCCGCACTTATTTATTTTAACACTTACTTTAAAAATATCTAGTGCCGAAATTTTCTGCACTTAACAAACCATAAAACATTGTTAAGCACCTTTCATCTAAAATCTTGTGAATCCAAAAGGATTGCTTTAAGCATCACCATTCTCTGTAAGATCATACATGGCAATATAGACTGTCCGTATATTATGAATAAACTAAATTTTTTAGTTCCCAGACATAATAGTAGAATTAATAGAAATAATAGAGTGTTTTACCTCTCAGCCTGCAAAACCAATATGTTGTTAAAATCTCCCATATATTACATGTGTAGTAATTTTAATGAAATATGTTGCAATGTTGATATAAATGTTGATAACCTGCATAAAATTCTTGAAGAGCTTCCTGCTAAATGATGTTTACTCTCTAAAACTTTGTTTCTAACAATTATTTTTAAACTTTAATTTTAACTCTAATAATTATTCTTAGTTCTAATAATTATATGTAGTACATAATTATGGTTTGTTGGTTGTCTTGTAATGTGGCTAAGGCTCTTGGCAATAAACATTTTTATTATTATTATTATTATAATTCCCTCTTACATTTTGGTAAACCTCGATCTTGTTATACAGGGGTCAAATTAATCCCCAAGAAAATTATCGTGTCGTTGAGGTAAAAGGGGACCATTCTGTGGTCTGCATTATTCCTGGGACATCATACGATGTACCAGTGGCAGAGTCTATGTAGGGAAACCCGAACACACTATCGTTTTGCTCAATTTTGGATAATGTTACAGACAATTGTACTGTGATTTTGTCGTCGGTTATGGTAAATATTTTTGTTAAAAATGGCAAGCAATCTAAGGTTAGACTTTTACTCGATTCGGGCAGACAAGCCAATTTTCTTACCCTAAATTGCACTAAGTTGCTTCAATTGGATATTGATCCTTGTAGCTGAATCGTTAAAGATATTGGTAGTTGTGGTAATGTAATAAAGGGTGTTACTACAACAGCAAATTCGTCTCGATTTAATTCAGACATATATTATAAAACAAAGGTTTTGTTGGTTGATGAAATTACAGATAGATTACCAGATTGCAAGGTTCACCGCGATTTATTGGAATATTTAAGTGATTTACCTTTAGCTGACGATAAGTTTGATACGCCGTGTACTATTGACGAAATAATGGGGGTGGAATTGTTTCCAGCTTTGTTAAGTTCTCGAAAGGTATCTGGATCTTTACATTCGCCTATTGCTATTGAAACTAAGCTAGGATATGTAGTTATGGAATCTGCACCAACAGTTTGTCCGCAAGCTAGAAAGTTTCAGATATTTTATTCAGTTGTCGAACCTACATTGGATTCCTTAGTTAGAAAATTTTGGGAAGTCAAAGATTTTCCAAAACAAAGTTTTGATCATCTTGATGATCGGGAATGTGAAAAAATTTACGCATCGACGGTGCACCAAGACTTAAGTGGTCGAAATTAGGTAATTTTTAATCAGTGGCACTTATCCGTTTTTATTCTTTAGAAAGAAAATTTGATAGATCGCCGCTATTTGAGGTTCAATATTCAAAGATTATTAAGGATTATTTAAATGAAGGATATATACGTCGTTGGTTCCAAATCCGAAAATATCGCTCCCGAATTATTTCTTACTTCATCATGCTGTGTTAAGGATAGTTCTACAACAACGTTACGATGTGTTTTTAATGGAAGTGCGAAAAGTTCAACCCAATTTGTTATATACAGACCCGAAATTACAAAGTAATGTGGTTGACATATTTTTGAATTTTCGATTATTTTGTACTTGAGAATTCACGTAGACCCTTTGCAAAGGAAATATCAGCAAGTTCCATGGCGTTTCTTAAGAAACGATCTGTTTAAATACTGTCGTTTTTGGTTTGAAATGTTCTCCATTTTTAGCATTGAGAACGTTGCAGCAGCTAGCGATGGATGAAGGAAACAATTATCCGCTGGCGCGTACAATAATTCAACAATATTTCTACATAGATGATTTGTTATTGTCTTGCACTAGTTTAGAAGAAACTAGAAGGTTATATTGGCAACTAACTGATATTTTTAAACTTGGACAATTTCATTTGACAAAGTGGGCTAGTAACTCGGAGGAATTACTGCATATAATTCCTAATACAGATCGTTGCTCTAAAATAGTGAATTTTGACGATGATGGCCTTAAGGTACTAAGTCTACAGTGACATCCCCACTACGATGTTTTTAAATTTAGCATTAATATTGGACTTAAAGCTTGTACTAAACGGAATTTGTTATCTACTGTTGCTTGATTGTTTGACCCTTTTGGATTTATCGCTCCTGCAACATTGTTAATTAAGATATTTATTAAAAAATGTGGACTTTTCATTTGGATTGAGAAGTTATGGAAGGAGATTTGTCCATGCATTGACAACGTTTACAACAGCAATTGTCTCTTTTTCTGATTTTAAAATGCCTCAAATGTTAATTCATAATCCTGATGGAACTATCTTATTTGTGGGTTTTTGCAATGCATGCTTAGACATGCACGGAGCGGTCGTTTACATGAAAACCATGCATCCTAATGGAGATGTTTATATCAATTTGGTTTGCGCTAGAAGTAAGGTAGCGCTGCTAAAGGTTCAGTCCATCCCAAGGCTGGAACTTTGTGCGGCTCTTCCATTAAGCTAAATTATTGAAATTTGTAAAGACTACTCTGGAATCTCGTTTGCAAATTGCACACATTTTCACTTTCTCCAATTCCATTGTCGCCCTGATTTGGTTATCAACACCACCTTATCACTAACCGGGTAGCTCAAATACAAGAATTAGTCCCTCAGAGTCCTGGTATCGTATCAGAGTTTCATTCGGGGATTCTGGTAGGCTGTACATACGCAAACTATTACATCTTGCATATTGCTCGAAGGTGTCAAGTTTGTCTTCTGGAATGCTGATAACCTTTTGTGCAACACAAAGTTCTAACTGCGGGTTTTGAATTGTATTAGCGAAAGCTTTATACATGTCCTCAATTTTATCAGAAATTCGTTTAGTTATTTTGTTACAAATATCTTCGATGTAGGTGAAGCTGAAACAGTTTCAACAATGCATAGTATAAAAGCATAATCTTTTTCATCACTCTGAAGCAGCAGATCTCAAATTACGTTCACTTCCAGGCATACTGAGATCAAACTAATAATATTCTTGCAAAAATATTTTTCACTTGTAGAACAGGTATTGTAAGAGTTCACGAGCATATAGTAAACACGTCTATTCATTTTTTGCTTCTGTACTTGTTTTATCCGTTATAGTGGTATAATATGCATTTACTTAACCTTTGGCAACATAATGGTAAATCAATTTCCCAATACGCATTGCGTTCCTCTATTAAAAGGAAAGTATTACACTGATGTATACCACAAAAATATTAAATTAATAATTTTAAACGCTGATATAAAAAATTAGGTACGTGCTAAGTCAATCATAATTTAATAATTTGTCAGTAATAATGCTACTGAACAAAGCAACTAAAACTGTAAGGAGAACTATGCTAAAACGGTAATATAATTAGTATTTTAAACACTGACTTAAAAAATGGAATACTTGTAACATCAATTCTTTGAATTTCGTAATAAACAACAATACCATTAGAATTAGCTTCAAGATGGTGAAGGGCTTCCCAGACAAAACAAGTAGAATACAGGTTAGATTCTTTATACTTCTTCATACTAATCGAGACATATGAAGGCTAAATAAATATAGTTCCATGATACTGCACCGTCGCCGTGCGCTATGGAATATGCGCGTAATTTAGTTCCCATTCTTAACTATCCAACGGATGAATTAGACTATTAGACTAGTGCATACACACATTGAAATACGAGCGTCTCGCGGCAGTAATGCCGTGGCTGCAATGATAGATTAGGTTACTGTTAGAAAAGATATTATTATTAAAAAACACAAATTACTTAACACGCAACACTAAAACTATTGCAGACTGTTCTGATATGCGTGTTAAGGAATTTGTGTTTTTTAATAATAATATCTGATTTATGTTTTTAAATAATAATATCTATTTCTAACAGTAACCTAACCTATCACTGCAGCCACGGCATTACTGCAGTGAGACGCTCGTAGTGAAATATGTAGTAGGTGAGAATTTCAGGGAAATGTGTAGGGTAGCTCAGAATAGAAATTAATGGAGATACGCATCTAACCAGTCCCAAGATGGAAAAACTATGGACCTCTCTACATAGCGCTGTATTAGTAGTTCGAGACTTGCCGCTAGAGAAATGAAGTGCGATTTGTACATGCAGTCTTATGGAGCATCCTTTATTTTTCTCATAAATAATTATAAATTCGGATTTTATTCAAAATTCCAGTCATTGGAAGTTGAAATATACACAAATTCTTAACAATTACCAATTTAATACTCCCGTATTCTTATAAGAATTTCAAATTATTAAAGAATCAAAACAGCATGCTGGACAATGTAACCATATATAAATAATGTTTATTCAAAGCACTTTTAAGACATTTTATGATACAAATACAAGCGGCTATAAAACAATAGGGTTGTCGTTCATACAGAGAAAAAATGTTTTATCTCTAGTAACACTAGTTTTCAGGAGATCAATTTAAGGTTATTGTTAATTTATGTAGTTAAGTCTCATACTATAAAAATTAGAAATTTTAAGGCTTTTAGCATCTTTGATGGTCCAGAAGGATGAAGTAAATGTATCATTGAGCACACAAAAATCTGACCATCCTTTTGGGGATAAAATAGTGATTTTATTGAAGCAAAAAAGTATTACATTAAACAAAATAAAACAACAGTATATCTAACTTTTTTTCTATACACACTTTTAATTAGAAATAAAAATGTATTATAACAAAAATCGTATTAGAAACATATATGCTCAAGTAGATATTTAAATTACAATTCTTACCATCCAATGCACATAAAAATAAATTTCATTATACATTAATATATACACAAATAAGAAAGAACCTTGTCACTTCGAGGAATAGCTTGTCTCCACTTTTCTAATGCTTCCACATCCTACAAAGACATGTATTTAGAAACTCAATAGTATCACTAAACACCAAAAATACTTTGGGAGCAGAATAAATACTTCTCCTTATGTGTTTAAATGATTTATATCCGGATTTGCATCCAGGGACAAAACAACACTTGATATTTTATATCTATAGATAAGTTATCGACGGTTATAGGGCGCAAGTTTTACACACAATTGACTATCACAGCTATAAAGTACCAAATATGATAACCTTAGTATAATTAGACCTTACAATTATATAAAAATGCAATTTTAATTCTAATACGCCATAAGATATAATAGCAAATTGACCCTCCTTTTCCCTAGCAGCAACATTATTAACTAGAGATTATTTGTCACAGTTTTATAGTATTGCAAGTAGAGGGTTTCATAGGAAAAACTAATGATGAAGAAAATAACTGTACTTAAATATGATGATTATGATAAACAACTACAGGTATTAGTCTTGCAATATTTTCAACTAATGTTAATTGTGCGAAAGGATTTACTTGAAAACTATTAATATGGCAAATGTCTAAGTGTTGGGGGATCCTTGGCAGCCACAGGCTGCTAACCCCCTTCACATACCACTGAATCTCGGTGAAATAGGTCATATAATTAGAAAACAATAAAAAGGAACCGAGCTGTATATAGTCTGTTGTGGGAATTTCGTCTATAAATTAGGAGCAGTAGGAAAAGCAGACAGAAAAAGATAGAAGCCTTCTGGAATGTTGTGCTTCAGATGTATGAAGATGATAGCATGAACAGACACAGTTAATAACAAATAGGTTATAGAAATAGTAAGGGAATAAAGATATCTGTGGAAAACAAAAGAAAAATAGAAGAAACAAAACAGCAGGATACGTTCTAAGGCATTTTTGGGGAATAGTACGGAATATATTACAAGCAAAGATAGGAGAAGAGACAGAGGTAAACCGAGATCAAACTTTCGCACGCAGATAGTGCTAGATGCAGAATGTGCAAATTTTAGGAAAATGTGTAGGTTAGTTCAGAGTAGGAAACAATAAGGGTACGCGTCTAACCAGTTCCAGAACTGAAGACATGATGATGATGAAACAAACACGGTAGTATTTCTACGATAACGCATTGATTAGTTTTAAAAGGAATTAAAATTTTCTAACGCAGGGACGTGTTCATTGATCTTCCAGAATAATCGAGTACTAAAATGCGACATGAGGTAAATGATAAAATACCATAGATTTGTGGAAATGATGAGATAAGATAATGCGTAGGTAAATGGTATTAAATAACTCAAGGCCATAAAATGACATTTTCTGAGTGTTTACACACCTCCGGAAAAAATAATTACAAGATTTGGGATTGGAATAGAAAATTCTCGATGCCGACGTTACATAGAGGATCACCTTATAAACCCAATTTTAGTACGTAATAATGTATATTATTGGTAGGCCAAAGTTTCCCGGATTTCAAGAACACATGCCGGAAAGTTGATTATAATTATATCAAGTACGTATTTCGACCACTATGTGGTCATCATCAGTAAGTGGTAAGGGTTTTTTCATTTTATTCAAATTGTGCCACAGTGTTCCTATAGATTATTATATCAAGTAGTTTGCAAATTTTCTTATTACACGGGAAGTGGAATTTACTTATTTTGAAAGATTGTTACAATTTTAAAGAATGATGGCTTCATATACAACAAAAGCACATCCTGTATTTAATTACATATTTGAATTGTGCTCCATCAGCTGATTATTTTCTTGTATTATCTTTTATTATTTTGCTTCCTTGAAAATTTTTTCTCTAAAAAGAGTACATGTTAGAGGATCGGAAATGTATGTGTTATAAATATTATATCAAAGTAATTTGTACGTTGTGTTTCTATAATACTTTAACAAATAGTTTTCAATAAGAAACAATAGCATAGTCGATGCAATTGACAGTGAAATAGTTACTGGAAAATTTTTTTTAAATAAAAATGGGTTGTACAAAATCTTGAGTTTGTATCAATTTTATAATCAATATAGCAGGCATATTTGTTATAATATCTAGTAGGTAGTTTGCTGTTTGTTACTGTTAGAAGTGTCATATTACATACTCTTGTTCCTTCATTTTATAAGAGTATGTGTTCTGATTTTATAGAAGTTGAAACAGTGGTAGTGACTCGAGGAAAATTAATAAAAATAGAAATTATATTTAAACTTGAAGTGATCCGTAGTGTTTATAAGTCGTTTTCTCATTGGTCGATAATTATTACTAATATTATAGTGTACATTTCGATATTCGAAGGTATTTGTAAGAGTACCTCAGTAACCACTTGCAGGTTTCTGAACGCATTCCGTTATGTCAAAATTTATGTTATAATGCGTGCATGTGTAGTGAGGATCTAGCTAGTCAACAAGGGTAAACGACTTTGGTTGGAGATTTCAAAATGGCAGGTCGTAAAAGCTTTCACTTGGCGGTTTTTTATTAAAGGTAATGTTTTTATGTTGATAATTAGTTGCTATTTAAGGTAATCTTATTACATCTTATAGTCAGAGCGTCGTTTTGATGTGGTGTTGGTATTTATTGTAAAACTGTTAGTTATTTAATCATTGAAGGAAATATTTATGGGATACCTGTTGCTTTTAACATAGAGTTTGATGTGGATTGTTTAATATGTAAAATTTCAGGTGAATTTACTATTTTATTGAATATGTTTGATGTATGAAGGTGTGTTGTTTCGTTCAACAACCGAAAACTAATATTTATTTATTTAAACTATTTATTTAATATCTAAATCAGAGTAAAACTAATATTTATTTATTTGAAATAATGTTGATTTTGTATTTAATGCAGAGTTGGAACTACAATTGCGTTGCACTTATTGCAGAATCAATAGCAGAAGTACCATTACTGTAATTTTACTACGAACAATGAAAAATACCGACATTATATTAAATCAAATTATTAGGCAAGTTTGAATACGAACATTATTATATTTGTTTTGGGTTTTATTGAATTAAACACAACGTTGTTGTGCATATTTTATTGTTTGTAATTTGTAATGCCACGATGTGTTTAATTTTTTAAAAATATGTTACAACCGATGCAATCATAATGAATAATTTTTAACGTTTGCTTACTAGATTTCATATATTTAACTAACATGCTTCTATATAAACATTTAGCGACTAAATCTGGGCTTGTATTTGTGCTATAAAATATTGATATGTTTTTGCTGCCTACATGTTTTATAATGTTTGATGTTGGTGATGCATTTGACATTTTTATTTTATGTGTAATTGTTTGATTTCAGCATATTAACCATATATTCCACTGCATCTCTCATATCTGGGTTTAAACTTAATTATATTGTTTGTTGTTTTGTACATCCTATTATCTAGCCGATGTTCCTATAAAATGAACTAGTATTTAGCGTTTGTGATAATTGTGGCGGTGTAATTAAATCGAACCTCTAGTATGATCGACCTTCACGTGCCTTTCGCGTTAACATCTATGACTGTGTTGGAGATGGTCTATTCCATAATAAGCGCTTTTTTAACTATACGCAATTATACCATAAGTTCATTTCAGTGATTCATGTTGTCTTGTCAATGTACTTGTAGTTGTACCCTTTAGCAAATAATAGGAAGTCGGCTAGCCTTTGTGAAATATTTTGTAACACGGGCTGGAAACTGTTAATGTATGTATGTGGACGCGTATGATCGAGCCTTGTTCAATATTACTAACATTTTATGTCCTTGCGGGGAGGAACATTGGTAGTCAAGGTGCAGGTCATCTTCCTGGTGTCCCTCCTCTTCAATTTTAGCTGGGTACTATTGACCTCGCCGACCTCAGTACCTACCAGAGAAGACTAGCTGATCTACACTAACGTTTTTTCAGTTGTCATGTGTGGTATGCGTGGGTAACAGTTGCCATCCCGTCAATTTCACTGTTGGTGATCCGGGTACTTGTACGGTACCCGTCCTTGTCGAGATGTTCCAAATGCAGTTGGATGTGTGAGGGCAGTTTGGGGTTTTTCTCTGCCGTGCTCTTTCCCCAATCGCCCAGCTTGAGTACGGCATTGTTTGCTTTGATTGTCATTTTTCTATGCTTTCATGCGAATGACCTATTTAGTGGTTATTGTTTTGATTAAAAGTAAGGTTATGTAAATTCTGTAGTTTTATTTCAAACCTTTCCGCCTTAACGCCATCTTCCCAGTATGAATTTGGGTTACATTATAACAATACAACGTAGAAGTCGTCGAGCCACTGCCACTAGATGTTAGATCATGGAGCCCGGTGTGCCGTCTATAGAGGGCGTTTGGGCCAGCCTTTAAATTGTTTACACTACAAACTAACGACAAGCTTTATGCAAAGTACTTTGCTGGAGCATACCTTTATAAACTGCAATTTCAATAGTTTTGAAGTTAAGATTTTACATTGTGTAAGAAATTATGTGCGTTGCTTTTTTATATAAGCATGACAAATCTGTAAAAATAACAATAATTAGATTGAGTATATAACAAACAAATGCTTATACTAAGGAACAGTAACCTAGAAGCTGCTTGACATTTTTCACTCATAACATAAAGGGATCTCTTAATTTTATATTAAATTTTGAACACAATATATATATGCAATAATATTCACTTGAGTCGCATACACAAAATGCTTGTACTTCACTTGAATACGATTTGTAAAAACTTTTTTGCATAACTTGCGATTTCCAAAATAACCTAATAAAAAAATTAACAAAAACTAAACTCGAAATTTTCCAAATGATGGGTAATAACTTGCTTGGTATTAAATAAAAGAAAATGGCATGCTCGTTCGCGTTGTAATCTAAAAATTGAAGGGGTTTCCTTTAAAAAAATGTTTGCGTATTTTCTTTTCGCCCTTTACAATTTTGTAAAAACTAAATTATTATTTGTAGTGAAATACATTTCTCAATGTGTTATGGAAACACAATAAGGTACTAAAAGTTTTGATAAAATATTTATTAACTCAGAATATATTGTTCTTTCAAGGGAAAAATTGTATGAGACATACAATAATTTTCAAGTTAATTGTGACTAAATTCCAAGCACTTATTATTAATATAAATATTTTTCAATAGTCAGTTTGCTGTATTAGAGTATTTTTAATAATATACAGCAAAAACAGTAAGCACAATTTGCACAGTTACATGCAACAATGAAAGCCAATTTAGTTTAAATAATCTTTGTTTATTTGATTACATTTTCAAAAATTAACATATATCTTTGTTATAAGCATAATATAATTATTAAACAGTTTTGTAACTAGTATGAATAGCTAAACAAAGTTTTTCAAAAGAAGGTACAAATGTTAGTAGCAGATATATATTTATAGAGCAGCACAACAAAGGAGTTTTAATTTAAATTGCTGTTGGTAAGCTGTACATAGTATGTAGTAATACAAAATTTAATTTGGTAGTGCCAGTAAATTAGCATATTGTATTATTAGTGTGGAAATAAAAAATTGACCTTTAACTGAGGTAGTCCTTAAAGTTGGATAAAACCTGTACAAATGTTGCTATAATAATGTAGGAACAAAAATTATTTTCATTTATAAAGCTAAAATCGGGCGTACCTAAGAGAAGTCGTAACAATTATAATTAAGCAATGTTGCTACCTTTAATAATAATAATGTTTTGTTTAACTAACTAATTCTAATTTTCAAAGTAAAAGCATTCTAAAAGTATTTGCTCGTGAAGTTTTAATGTGCATAATGCCTAGAAATTTGGAATAAAAACTTGTGCTACGTAAGTATTAAATTTAGAAATAAGTTTTAACAATTTTTAAATCAACAGCGTACCAATTGCTAGTATAGGTTTATCACGCAGTAATTTCATGTAAAAGTTGAAATATTCTGTGCTGCTAAGCGTTTTTATAGTTCCAGTTTTAGGTATAAGTGTTATTGTAAAAGCATATAATGTTTATCCACAGTAAAAGATATAAATGGTCAAAGTTTCCGGTTTTTAAACTATACAAATTTTTAGATTGTAAAGTTGTGCAAAAATAATGTTTTATGGTATATTTTTACAATTCACAAAGCATGTTATATAATACACCAAGCGCATAAATTTCGAGACAACAGTAGACGATTATTGGTTGCTGAAAACTCAATTACGACTATGGTTAATGTTCCGTTAGAGATAGCGGAATTTCTTTTGCGCTAGTTACATTTGGTTTTCGAAGTTTCGTGTTCTTTGAATGTTTGTCTTAACATTTGACAACTCAACTACTGTGAAACCTTTCTCTGTTCCCATGCTTTAGGAGCAGTTTGGTAGTTTTATAAAAACATACTTCAAGGGAGCCGGTAAACCTTATTCGACTTTAGGTATGTAGAAAATGGTTATAATGTACTTAAATTTAGTAATCTTATTTTGTATGCTGTTTACGAATATTTTCCACCACGTGTGATTCTGATACACATTAACAGCAATTTTATATTTCAGAATATGCCGTCTGTAACGTTAAAGGACGTAGATCAACACCAATTCGTAAAAGCTTTTGCCTTCTTCCTTAAAAAGTAAGTTAAAAAAATTGACATAACCTCACATTTGATGGCAAGGTTTATAGGATTTTTGAAGCTTGTTATTTAGTCTTCAAGATGCCTATAAGATGTTCCATATTGCTGACATTTTTTTCTAAATTTTTTAGTAAATATAATATAAATGGTTGTGTGAGATTTCAAACTAATGACCAGATCGTGATAAATTTTTGGAAGATTTTAACGAACGCTCAGCTTGATATGTTTTGTTATGAATTTCATAGATTTAATATCATTCAGCGGTATATGTTTGAGATTTCTAAACTATGACCAGATTCTGACGAATTTTTATTGTATTAGGTGGGTGTTGAAAATTTTCAAATTTTGCGTTTTTGTTAGGATATTGTTATGAATTAGGGTACTTGCTAGTGCAAAAGTCTGCATTATGATAAAAGGTATAGAAATTTAAAAAGGTACGTGTTTATAAACACGCTCATTTGAATTGGATAATGTTGGCATGTCACTTCGATATAAAATGTATTGTGATGTTCAAATTATGTACACTCGTTTTAACACAGGTTAAGTCAGGACTCCGGTTTACCATTACAGATCACAAGTAGAAACTTCTATGTTACTTTATACAGAGGACTGTTGTGTATAAATCATCAATCAAATCAAATTTTTGCGGGTTGTCAATGATTTTAGCAAAAAAATGCAATTTTTTACATGGCTAAATATCAATATTAGTTGTAAAACCAAATATGGTTCGTAATAGTAGGTGCCTGTGCAAAACTATGTTGAAATCCATTTATCAGCAGCATCAATGTGGAATAATTAGGAACCAACACTTTTAATTAGTGATGAGCGATAATTTGATACCGGTGACATCACCGTGACTTTAACGGTAACCGGTATCCCAGTGATACGATTTTTCCTGAGACAGCGACATAAGTCCTTCTATGAAGTATATTATTACCACCACCTAAACTAAACGATTCTGATGCGCTAGTGCACGACGAGCGCCGGCTGGCACGGCACACTGGCAGTGATGTCATGCATGCCATTTACCATTTAATCATTAATCGTTCTCGTGATTCTCGGTTTTTATTCATAATGTAGACATAAACCGGTGGATAAGATACCCATTGTTCTAACCTGTATGAAATTATGGACTCTCGAGCAATAATGCGTATCGAATGACGGAATGAATAAATGGGATTGTTTTGTTACGATTCAAATCTTTAGATATAATGAATTAGTATTATTGTAAGTTGAAGGTCGGAAAGGGATAATAAACGACAGCGTTGTTGCATTCTATAATTTATAATGAATATGACCGCGGGCCTCAGTTTTATTCTAGTATTTTTAATAGTTTGTAAATTTCGATATTTATATTCGAATTGATGTGTAAATAAATATAATATAAGAATTAAAAATTAAAACTACGTAGTTCACTTGGAAATTGTACATGTCACCGACTAGTTCAACAAACCTCTTTTATAGGTATTTTACTTATTAATGACACTGTACCAAATTCATTTCTATACTATACCATGATGCTAAGCGACCGGTTACCAACAGTCGTGCTCGCCGTTTTTCCGATGACCTAAAAAACTCCGTTTAGCTCATCACTACTTTTAATGATAACAAATTCGATAGTACTACATAACCTCGTACAGTGATTTGAAATGTTCAGTTTTGAAAGAAATAACCACAGCTGATGATTTCCCGGATATTTAAGTTTGGTGCAAAAAAAAGGGGGTAAATATTGAGGGTTTTTTTGTTGAAAAATGAAAATATACTCTAGAAATAAGTATACTCTGCACTTACAATAACAGAATCTTTATTTGGATTTTCGGCCGTTTTACCAGGTTAGGTTACTGTTAATAACAGCTTTACTATTTAAAATCATGTTTATTAAAGAACACCCACTACAGATTTTCATCGGCTTAGATCTCCAGGTTACGTTAGTAGTTATTAGCAGGTTATTTATTTAAAGTTGTCTATTAAAGTGCACCAGCTACAGATCCACGCCGGCTTAGATCCCCAGGTTAGGTCAGTTGTTAGTAGCAGGTTATTTATTTAAAGTAATGTCTATTAAAGAGCGCCTGCTACAGATCCTCATCGGCTTAGATCCCCAGGTTATATTAGTTGTTAGTAGCGGGTTTTTTATTTAAAGTAATGTCTACTAAAGAGAACCCGCTACAGATCCTCATCGGCTTAGATCCCCAGGTTAGGTTAGTTGTTGGTAGCAGGTTTTTTTTAAAGTAATATCTATTAAACAGCACCCGCCACAGTTCCTCATTGGCTTAGATCCCTAGGTTAAGTTACTATTAGTAGCATCATCATCATTAGATCTTCAGTCCTGGAACTGGTTAGATGTGTACCCTCATTGCTTCCTATTCTGAACTAACCTACACATTTCCTTAAATTTGCACCGTTTGCTTCTATCACTAATCTGCTCTAGGTCTACGTCAACCTCTTTTTTCCTATCTCTGCTTGTAATATATCCCATACTATTCCCCAAAAATGCCTTAGAACGTATTCTGCCCTTTTATTTCTTCTATTTTTTTCCCCCAGATATTCTTGTTCCCCTACTATTTCTATAACCTGTTTGTTATTAACTTTGTCTGTCCATGCTATCATCCTCATACCTCTGAAGCACAGCATTTCAAAAGGCCGCAACTGTTTTTCTGTCTGCTTTTCAGACTCCCCGTATTTCATAGGCATACTGTGCTGTGTTTCACACTTATGCTTTCAGCAATTTTCTTCTTCTATGTTTGTTGTCTTTCATCATAGGCGCTGTTCTTTCTTGTTATATGCAGTTCGGTCCCCTTCTATTGTTTTACAATTATATACCATATTTCTCCGACATTCAGTGGTTGTAAAGGGGGATAAGCAGCCTGTGGCTGCCAAGTTCCCTCAACACTTAAACATTTACCGATTTAATATATTTTTTTAAATTTATATATATATAAATATACATATTTCCAATATAACTTTTCGCACAGTCAACATTAGTTGAAGTTATTTCACAACCAACACCTGTAGTTGTTTATAATAATCATCAGATTTATCTGCGCTTATTTTTTCGTCATTAAGTTTTCCGTCTCAAAACTGGTTGGACGTATCTGCACTTATTTATATTCTCAACTAGCGTACACAGTTCCCTGAAATTCTCACACAGCATGTATACAGCTCGGTTCCCCTTTTATTGTTTTCTAATTTTATGCCCTATTTCACCGAGATTGTCATGGGGGTTAAGCAACCTGTGGCTACCAAGATCCCCCAACACTTAGACATTTGCCGAACTAATAGTTTTCCAGTAAGTCCTTTCACACAATTAACATTATTCGAGAATATTGTCCAACCAATTCTTGTAGTTGCTTATAATAATCATATTTAAGTACAGTTGCTTTCTTCGTCATTAATTTATCCATCTTGGGACTGGTTGGATGCGTACCTCCATTGATTTCTATTCTGAGCTAGCCTACACATCTCCCTGAAACTCATGCAGCCTACATCTTTCACTCTGTGTGCAGTAGTCTAACCTAGGTCTACCTCTTCTTCTCTTTTTTCCTATATCTGCTTCTAATGTATTCCGCACTATTCCCTTATGCTGTAGTATGTGGCCTATCATCCTATCTGTCTTATATTTTACCGTTTTCCACATATTTCTTTCTTCCCCTGCCATTTTTAGTACCTCTTTGTTCTTAACTTTGTCTGTCTATGATATTTTCATCATACGTCTGTAGCACCACATTTCAAAGGCTTCTACCGTTTTCTTGTCCACTTCTTCTACTGTCCAGGCTTCACAGCCGTACAGTGCTGTGCTCCACACATATGTTTTAAGCAATCTTTTCCTTGTTTCTATGTTTGTGGTCTTTGAGCACAGTAGTTGCTTTTTCATGTTAAATGTAGCACGACCTTGTGCTAATCTTGGTTTTTTATCTTTTGTGTTTTTCCCATCTTGCGTTATTTGACTTCCTAGGTAGCAGAAATCCTTAACCTCTTGTATGTTCTCGTTACCTATTTGTATTCTTGTTTTTGATTTATTATTCCCTCTTTTGAATACTAGAACTTTAGTTTTATTTTTGTTAATTTTCATACCATATCTCTCCGTTAGAACTGTTTCCATTTCGTTAAGAGCAGCTTCTAACTCTTCCTTGCTAGATGCTAATACTGCTATATCATCTGCAAATCTAAACATATCAATCTTTTGTCCCTGCATATTCATTCCAAATGTCTTCCTGCATTTGACAGTATTCATTGCCTCTTCAATGTATAAGTTAAAAATTAATGGGGATAGGGCACATCCCTGTCTCACCCCTTTCCTAATATTTACTTCTCTACGTTCCTGCTCTAATTCTATTACTGCTGTTTGCTCTTTGTATAAGCTATGTACTATTTGTCTATCCCTATAACTTATTCCAATCTTTTCGAGTATTTTGAACATTTTTTTCCATTTTACATTGTCGAATGCTTTTTCCAGATCTACAAACCCTATATACACACTTTCCTTTTTTCTATTGCTTTCTTCATTATCACTCTCAGAGCTAAAATAGCCTCCCGTGTTCCCCTGCTTCGCCTAAACCCTTATTGGTCTTCTCCTAGTATTTTTTCAGCCCTTTTTTCCATTCCTCTTTGTACAATTCTAGTTAATATTTTTGACACGTGTGCTGTCAAACTTATTGTTCGAAAATTTTCACATCTATCAGCGCTTTTCTTTTTTGGTATAGTTACTATGATGTTACGTTTGAAATCTTTGGGTATCTCGCCTGTCTCATACATATTGCTTACAAGTTGGAAGAGACATTCTGTTACTGCATGTCCAGCGGCTTTTAGAGTTTCTGCTTGCACCTTATCTGTACCCGGCGCCTTACCATTTTTCAGACCCTTTAATGCTAATTCAAACTCATCTCTAAGTATAGGACATCCCACGTCATCATTTTCAATGTCTGATTCCTGTTGTAATGCAGTTAGTTCCTCTCCTGCATATAAATTGCCTATATATTCTTGCCATCTACCCACTTTCTCTACATTTTCTATAATGACATTTCCTCCTGTGTCCCTTATATTTTTGCTATACGGTTTTATATCCCTAAAATTGATTCTAATTAGTTTGTATACTTCATCTGTCTTTCCTACTTCCATCTTAGTTTGTACCTCTGCACTTTTCATCAATCCAGTGTTCTTTAGCTTTCCTGCATTTGTAAATAATTTCCCATTTTATGGCTTTGTATCTTTGTTTTCCCGTCTGATTTATTTTTGTATTTTCGCCTTTCTTGTATTAAATTCAGGATGTCTTTTGTTATTATCCATGGTTTCTTATTTTCTTTTTGTGTATACCCCATGATATCTATGGCTGCCATGTCTAGGCTGGATTTAATGTTATTCCATTCGGTTTCTACTTCCTTAGTATCAAATATTCTCGTTATCTTCGAGCAATTCATTTGAATTTTTTTTCGAATCTTTCTTGAATATCTTTATCTTTTAGTTTCTTTAAGTCCAAGTGCCTTTTTGCATTTCTTTTTTTCAAATTTTTAAATTTAAGTGCGGCCTTCATAATTACTATGTTGTGGTCAGTGTCGATATCTGCTTCTGGGTAGCTTCTACAGTCTTTTACTTGATTCCTAAACCGTTGTCTAACAAGAATGTAATCTGTTTGATATCTTCCTATATCTCCTGGCATCTTCCACGTATATCGTCTTCTAGCATGATGTTGAAATAATGTGTTTGTGACGATTAAATTGTTCTTGTCGCAAAATTCAACCAACCTATTTCCTCTGTTGTTTCGCGTGCCTAGACCAGATAAACCTACTACTGCTCCTTTCCTACCCTCACCTACCACTGCATTAAAATCCCCCGTAATTATTAAATTTTCGTGTCATTTTACGTATCCTAATATGTCTTCGTTATCTTTGTAGATCACTTCTACCTCTTCGTCACTGTAGCTACAGGTGGTCATGTATACCGGTATTATTACTGTGTTTACCGGTTTAGATTCTAATCTAACCATGAGTACTCTTTCGTTCTTTTGGAAGTAATTTTCTACACTGTATCCTATCTTTTTCTGCATAACTATTCCCACACCCAAATTTCCTTCCTTTGCTCCTACCCTGAAGTCTCCACTCCAAAAATCCCCCGCCTCTGGCCACCGAACTTCGCTGATCCCTACTATGTCTAGTGATAACCTATTCATTTCGATTTTTAGGTTCTCTAGCTTACCTTCTTGCTTCATACTTCTAACATTCCACGCTCCGACTTGCAAAATGTTCTTATTTTTAACTTTCCGATCGCATCCCCCGAAGTAGTCCCCTCCCGGAGATCCGATTGTTGGACTATTTTAACTCCGGAATGTTTTACCTCAGAGAATGTCATCATTTTTTTATAATTTAGGTACACTGTGTGGTTGGGAGGTAATGTGATGGTTCTTTTTGCCTTCCACATCGCGGTAGTGTGTCTTAGACTGCCATACCGACCCCTATGGTCTCTGCCAATCTAAGTACCAAAAGAGCCGCTGCCCTCTTTCGGGGACCTGTCTTAGTCTGGTTCCTCACTAACGACCCTACTACTTTGGTTGGACCTGTAGTTTGGCTCTTTAGCTCATTAGAACACGCTAGCCATTTCACCTGTTCTAGTAATCTAGAACTTCGGCAAGGTGCAGGTCCATTCGAAATGGACTATTAGTAGCAGCTTACTATTAAAAATAAGGGTGATTAAAATGCCCCCTTGCATCATCGACTTAGATCACCAGGTTAGGATGCAATTGAAAGCAGGTTTACTACCAACAAGTTTATGTAAGTGCACCCATGCAGATTCTCATCGGCTTACAACACCTTGTTAGACCATACTAATACTCAAATTTTTTGAAGATGCTTAGGGAATTTTAATCACTGTACCTATATAAATAACTATAGAAACAGCATTTATTTGCAGGCATTATTATTTAGGATATAACAAAATAAGTGCAATATATTTTAATTGTAAAATATTAAGTACAATACTAATTTTTGAATGCAATATAAATCCTTTATGCATTTAGGACTTGTGGTTGATCAATTTAGGTGTCTATATTTACAAGCATTTCCTTTTACAGTATTTACAAACATTGATACTTAACAGTGGTGACAAAATAATTTACTTGGCATTTTAGTTGAATTACATCTGGCTAAAAACACTGCACGAGAAACATCACTGTACATTTTTTTAATAGGGTTTTGCTATAGTTAAACCAGATGTTGTAGACTATAAACTTGTCGAAAACACTTCATAAGTAGAAATGCAGTTGCACATTTTGAACTGATATTAAGTTGTAGTATCCCTAGCCAAGCCATTGCCAAAGTGTTGCCTTCACATGAACTCATCTAGGTAGTCATCCAACTTAGAGGAACTTAATACAGATAATCTACAACAAAATCCTTTCAATCTGCTCCAATAACCTTCAATTTGATTTGTACACACTCCTGTTTGGGGATCTACAGTTTCTGTGATGATTGACGGTTTAGTGGTTGTAGCCCATTCTATTTAGACGACTGTAAGCCCGCCACTCATCAGTCCAAATTGTCAAACCTGGCAAGACATGAGCTAACGATGATGGGTATTAAAGTGGTCGCTGTAGGGTTTGGTACCTGAACGATATAACCAGACTTAGTTGCGGTATCATATATGCCTAATATCCAACGCTGCTCCACAACACAGCCTCTGTTGTACTTCCGTCTCGTAATTAAGCTTTCATCAATTTGAACAATGTGGCCCCAAGTCTGGACGTTGGAGCAACTTCCAACTACAAATGTCCCGAAAGTAATGATTGTTCTGGATCACACTTTTCTTCGTTACTCCTATTAAACTCAACGTAACACCTATGGGCGACTTTATACACCAACACCATATCACTTGGAACAGTGTAATCAAAGAAAGTTGGAATTTTTCAAAAAAAGTGTTTTTGAATAAGCTTGTGGTAGTATGGCATCTCGGGGCAGCGGTAAATTTGAACAAGTGGGCAGTTTGGATCCATCACTATTACCATCTGGGCCCGGCATCTTCTATTCTTACAACGTGGATTGCGTTGAATCAAACGGAGGGCACGTAGGTCTCCTGCTAGCAGGGCATTGTCTCTATCGAAATATCGTATAACACGGGCGATATTAGTGAAGTCCATTTTTTAAAAATATAATATAACTCGATTAATTAGTCTTGAAAAAGACCGTTGACAAAATATAAACACACAAATAAAGAGAACACAAAACTCAAAGGTAAGGTAAAACCAGTGCAGTAGGGGCGAACGATAATAACAATATGGCTGCTGGCTGGATGTTAAATTGCACCATTGATGATGGGATCATCCAATGTGCATGCTCTGTATTGTATTCCTCCACTAAATAATAGTGAAAACGTTTTACTGAGATTTTATGGGCACGATAATGCCGATTTTTTTGGTTTTTTTTCTCGGAATTACTCAAAAATTTAGCAAAAACCCGCCAAATTTTCTAAGTCTATTAAAAACCTCAGTTTTAAGAGCATATTTTTCAGTTTTTCATTTTATTTGAAGTGGTCTGTAATGGTAAACCGGACTCTAAGTCAGCTATTTATACGATTAGCAAGTTTAATACTGTCATTTGGTAGTTTTTAAACGAATTACACTCGATTTGTTTAATATTTAGATGCTATGAAAAATCCGTGTAATAAATTCCTATTAATGTTTTTTCCTCACCTTCTTTGCAGTGCTATCCGAATCCTTTACACTCAAATTTGGAATAGACAAAATCCCAATGGAACCATTATCTGCCTTTGTTATTTAATTGTTCTTATTCTTTTCTGGTGTTCGCCCATCTCTTTTTGTTATTGTCACCATTTTCCAAACAGGTTTTGCTATATAAGTTATATAATTCCATGAAAATGGGAAATTGTATTTAATTTAATTGTATAACTTTTGACAAAAAAGATGATAAATGTGTAATAATCCTGGGATTTTAATGGATCTGTTAATTAGTAGCAATTATAACTGATTAGTTAGTTTTTGAAAATGTGTGTATTGAAAAACTACCGTAGATATTTGCAGAAAGAAAAATGAACGAGTGCTTATGCAGTGTAAATACTCCCTGTATGTTTGTTGTGGTTTGTTTAGCATTCTTCTTAATTTTCTTTGGGAATTAAACCACTTATATTTTTTTTTAAATCAACTTTATTTACGTTTCGATCCATGACCTAGGATCGTTGTCAAAATAATAAAAACTTCAAGTTTGACATTTATGACATAAATTGAAGGTGACTTTGATTTATTGATGTTTGAAATATTTGGTTTGAGTACACTAAGCAAAAATTTTTAAAGTTTAAAAGAATGATTGCCTTCAATTTGTGTTGCGACCTGGGATCGACTTTCTTTAGGTAGCCAATACGTTTTACGTGAAATCAGCTGATTAATTTTTATTGGTGAATTTTATATATAGTATTCACTACTAATTTATACACGATCATTAGATATTGATGCCAATAAAATACTAAGTATATTTAAGTATTCTATAGGTTTATTGTTGGTACTTGGTCATCTAGCTCAATACTTACCTGCATTGTAGCAACAAACATGTTACATAAAAGTGGTTAAACAATAATTGATTGAGCAATTTGTATTACGAACTATGTTAGTTTTGTATTAAAAAAAACGTGAGCAAAAATGTTTTAAATCTAACAGTGCTGCTTTTTTAACCCTGGAATAAGTGTGTGCTTAACCTGTCACCCAGATGTTTTTTAAGTAAGTTATTTTTAGAACGGCCGCACTTGGTGTCTTTGGATTACCAAAACCTGTTCTAAACACATTTCGCTGGGTTTTCAATTAGTAGGTGACTTTTGTCTTGTATGATTGTGGTAAATAAAGTACTTGTAATTTTATCGATTTCTTAAATTGTATTATGTAATAATTGTTATTAGGGTTATAAAAATGTTGAAACAAAAAAAAATCGCAAAATTAAACCAGTAGGGATCTTAATGTTTGGATGAAATGATTGAAGGAATGCGAATCAAATACTGAAGAGGATAAAAATGATCACCATTCTGTGTCCGTGCAAATAAGTGATAATGAAAGTTTACAGTGTGATGTAGAGGAGGGCAATTCTGAGATCAGCGATTTTTTTGTGGAAAAAGACAATAGTACTCAATGGGCAAGGACAACACCAAACTTGCACATAGAACTTGTGCTTCTAATTTGGTAATAGATCCACGGGTCCAATTGAAATTTTAGATTTATTTCTTGGTGTACATATTGTGAGACGGCTCCGTGGCATACTTGGTATGCATGTGTGATTACTATGCCTAAAGTTCCGGGTTTGAATCTCAACACAAACCATTTGAAAAATGCTGGACGAACATTTTTCACTATAATATGCCCTCATTCCGATGGGAGGTAAAATTGTAGGTCCCGTGTGTGAGGGTTGTTACGCACGTTAAAGATGCACCTTGCTTGCAACAGCATTGGCAAAATTCAAAATTTCCAAGTAAAAAGGACTCGCTTCTCGACCAATGTAGTGCCTCCACGCGGAGCATTGGAAAATCAAATGTAGTGTACATATTATAGACATTATTGTCACATCAACCAACATTTATTGAAAATGTCAAAACATAAATTTGAGCGAACATGGGAGCCCAGGTGCTATAAAAATCAGAGCTTTTATTGGACTCCTATTCTTGATCAGGTCACTGCAACTTAGAAGAAATATGCACAAATGATGGGAAAACAGTAGGGGAGATGGACTCGAATCATGGTATTTTGCAATGAGCGAAAAACTGTTATGCTTTTTGTGCCGAGACGGTTATGTTTTGACGATGTTAGTGACAGACCAATTTGAAAAGAAACCGACAAATTGGCACCGATCCAAAATTTGCATGAAAAAATGTGCAAACATTTCCAGAAACTGTACACACCAAGTGAATATTTACAATCAATGAGCAGCGACTTGCATTTCGATGTCAATGTTCTTTTTGCCAGTATATCCCTGGCAAACCCGCAACGTTTGAAATAAGTTTTAGGAGTGGCCGAAGTAAAGTTGGCATACATATGTACCTTGAGGTGTATGTAGGCACACAACCTGACAGTCCTTATAATAAAGGCAGTAAGCCAGAGGATATAGTTTTGCAAATGGTTGAACCAATTGAAGATACCAATAGAAATCTAACCGGAGATGGTTGTTTTTGAGTATACCTCTAGCTTACATGCTTTAACGATGAAAAGAAAACTACTTATGTGGGAACACTTCGTAAAAATAAGAAAGAAGTGCCTAAAGATTTTTGCCATTCAAGAACAGGGAAATTAACACTTCATTGTTCGTGTTTCAAAATAATACCACGCTTGTTTCCTACTGTCACAAAAAAGAAACGAAATTAGTTCTATTGATTTCAACAATGCACCACGATAATAATGCTATCGATGACTCGACTTCAGATGAAAAATAAACGAACATTTGTTATGGTATTTAAATTTAAACAAAAGCCAGAGCGCACTGCAATAAGCATAACAAATAACGAAGCGGGAAATTTTAATTTAAGAAATGCAGGAATAGTTAGAAAGTAGCAAAATGAATGTAACAAATTGTAACTTTCTACAATCATCTTGTAGACAAATTATGTCAGAGATCAAATGTTGCCAAAAACACAGGATGTTGGTCCTCGCTATTAATTTATAATTTGATAAGTATTGTAAGTGTACATGCATTTATAAGTGCAACAAACTTTTAGATTTAATCCATTATGGTTAGATTTAGAGGAGTGTAGATTGTGGTTACGGCCATGTGAAGATAAATTTCGTGTGCTTTGTGATATGTGCAGAAAGGAGTTTAATGTTAGTCAAGGTGGTAAACATTGTGTTAAAACACATGCAAAAGGTAAAAAACACCTGAAAATTGTGCAACCTTTACTGATGGGGACTCAAAGTACACTTTTTAAAGTGCCTACAATTAGCATGGGTATTGAATGCTTAAATACAAATACAGGATTTGTCGTCGCTGATGGTGATAAAGTAGTAGCAAGTACAAGTACACCTAATTCCTTAACAAAAAATAGTTCAACGTATTCTGGTAATAGTAATATATTAAAGTTAACCCACTACAAAGAGAAGTATGGCAGAAATTTTATGGTGTATTCACAAAGTTATGACACATTCCTCAGAGAGAAGTTTTGCAACTGCCACCAATGTTTTTCCTGCTATGTTTCCAGATAGTGTGATTGCAACAAATTTACAGCTTCATAAGGATAAAATAGCTTATTCTATAACGTATGGACTAGGACCTTATATCCAAAACGAACTTTCTAACCAATTAAAAGAGTGTACATTTTATACTTTGTCATTTGACGAAAGTCTTAATAAAATATCTCAACTTGGTCAGATGGACATAATTTTCAGATGAGGCAACAGATGCTGTACAAACACGATTTTAAATTCGGCATTCTTGAAACATTCAACTGCTTCTGATTTAATGAATAAATTGCTTGAATCTATAACTTCATTGGGCTTGTCTCTGAAAAAAATTGTACAGGTAGAGATGGGTGGTCCTAACGTTAATCTAAGAATGCTTGAAGACTTACGAATATTTTAAAGATGAAAGCAGTAAGGATCCTGAACTGTTTTCCACTGGAACTTGTGGAATACGTGATTCATGGGGCATTCAAAACAGCAGAAGAAAAAGACGGGTTGGGAAATGCAAGATTTTTACAATCACTCTATTATCTTTTTAAAGACTTTCCTTCAAGACGTACTAACTATACAGCCTTTTCTGGTTCTATTGTATTTCCAAAACGATTTTGCAGCATACGTTGGGTGGAAAATTAAGCAGTTATTACTAGAGCCATTGAAATCATAAAACCTGCAGGGGTATATGTTGAACAATCTATTGCTTTAAAGAAGTGTTCTGAGAGTAGAACATTATCAGGAATTGTATGCTTTGGAAAACTGGAACAATTCCCCAGAAAAGGAAAGATTGGACATATTTTTAATGAGGTTGTGTAAAGAGTGGCTTATCAGAATTTGTATTTTTAAATTTTATTTAAAAATTTTTAATCATGTTTCACGGCAATGCTTCGGTTGAAAGGGGTTTTTCGTTAAATAAAGAATGCCTGGTAGAAAACACTTTAAATGAATCGCTAGTTGCCCAACGACTTCTTTATGACAAAATTTTAACTTCTAAAATAAAACACCTTTCCAAATTTGCAATTTCTAAAAAGATGATTTTAGAGTTTCGAAATGCATCTTCCAGAAGGCAAGAAGCATTAAAAGTTAGCGTAATGAAAAACTTTCTAAGAAGCGAGAGGTTCAACAATTGCATGCCGATATCAAGACACTGGAGTTAAAGAAAGTTGAGGTAACAGAAAATGCAAGGAAGGAGAACTAGAGATCGATGCTGAATTAGAAAAATTTATAAAGAGACTGAAGAGTTCATAAATAAAAATATTTTCTATGCGCTTTATTCTTGAATATTATGTAGGTATATTCACTTTTAACTAATTAAAATATTCGAATGTTCTGATCACGCTTATTTTCCATTTTTCTTGCAACAAAAAGTACTGAATTTTTTTCAATTAAAGTACAGAAAAAGTACTGAATTTTTATTCAGTTGTTTGAGTGGACACCCTGTTTGCACATTTCAGATATTTTCTGATTTGAATCGCTCGTTAGTCAGTGGGTTTTCACTTTATCATGCCAAATTTCTCTAAAATTTCGTTAATGTAATTTGACCGATCCAACCGTGTTCCGTTTCCAATACAACTCCTTGCGGACCCAAAATCTTTCATGTGGAAGTGTTTATTCGAGTTATTTTTAAGATCATTCCGTTCTATATTCTTTCAAATCTCTTTAAAAATTACATAAGGATCAATTCGAGATTTTTTTCACCCAAACGGCTTCAACTATTTCTCAAGTTTAAGATTCCATACAAGATTACTTTGTTTTAAAACGTAAATAGCTTTATTCAATTTACACAGCTTATTGCTTCTGACATTCTACCCTTCTGGTTGCTACATATATACAGGATTTCATCAGTGAAGTGGGAACATTTAAAACTGCTGTATCGACAGAAGTATTTAATTTAACATTAATATTTTTATAGGTTCTTGTTAAGTTAGACTTGCCTTTTTATTTTTTAAAAACAATACTTGACAGGTGGGCACTATTACGATCTACACATTCTTGTAGTCGTATTCGAAAATTTTCCATTACTCGTTCATTTCTGGTGCAATACGTACAACTTCATCGTATATTTTTAGTTTTAGTTCCTCTAACATTTGTGATTGCTCAACGTGCACCTTGCTCTTAAGCCAACTTCAAAGAAAAAAGTCGCATGTGGACAAATTAGGCGATCTTGCCAGCTAAATGTCTCTATCACTGGATATCATATGGTTCGAAAAGAGTTCCCCTAAAGCAGCAATAGACATGTGAGCAGTATGACTGGTAGCAGTCTTGCTGGAACCACGTAACCTCTGGAAGTCGAACCAGTTCTTACCTCAAAAATATTGTGGCCATGTTTGTGTAATGAACTGCAGTAACATTTCCTCTATTGTCTTCAAAAAAGACTGGTACAATAATGTCATATGATGTAAGAACGCACTATACTGTCTGTCACTTTAGGACTATGCATGTTTTCAGCACTCCAATATCTGCAATTCTGTTTATTTACATAGCCGTTAAGTTGAAAATGTGCTTATATAATCTGACAAACATTGGTGGATTAAGTTTCTTCCCTATCCAAATGCCACAACATTCCTAACAAAAATTCATGCGATTAACCATTTCAGCTTCTTTTAATCTTTGGACAACTTGAATTTTTTAGGGGTGAAACAAAGTATTTATGTAAGATTTGACGTATCGGCGATTATATTCAACGCTATTGCATGTTTAATCACAGGATATTTTGAACGTGTTTGGCAGTTCGAACTCCAATGTTTTTGGTGTTCTAATACATGCTGCTCCTTTACGTTTTAAATTACAAGTAGATCCAGTATCTTCACACTTTTGTACTCACAAATTAATTTCTTGAATAGACGGTATTGGTCCGTGATGCGGAATTTTGTACTGATTGCAAAATAACCTCACAGTTATTGCAGTTGCATTTTTTATGAAGATTTCACAAAGTACAATCAGTAACTGACAATTAACTTCAGCGTCCTCTTCATCCAAACATCAAATGAATTACGAAGTTTTTTAAATTTTCCTGCTTCATTGACGAACCTGTACTTTTTCTTGAAGTTCACCTTGTAAGAAGGTGGGGAAAGCATTTGACTTATGTTTAGCCACTAAATAACGAATGAATGTATAACGAAGAACCTTATTCCATCCGCTGTGAACATTCTTTGGTTACTGGATGAGCTTTGTAACAGACAGTTGGGCCCATCACTTTTTGTTTTAAGTACCCACTTGCATTTAATTTCTTTGCAATCATTGGATGATTCTATTAAATCGCATGTATTATTGTCTTTCAGTGATTTCATCTCAGCTTCTAGTGCTAATTTCCAAACTTTTAAGGCATTTCTTGTTGGTGCATCGTCCAACGTTGTTGGATTATAATTTTCAACTATTGCCTTTGATGAATATACATAGTCTTGCAGTTTAAGAGGTTTTGGACGATTTGTTTTTCTGGCTTTTACAGTAGGTACTTTAACTATCTCAACAGAAATGTATGGCTTGTCATCATGCCCGCTTCGCTTGAATTTGTTGTTTCCATTATTGTAATTTCTTCTGTATTAATTAACGCTTTCTGACAAATTTTCTTCCACTGAAACATATTTTTGGTCATCAGAAATTATGTCTATTATCCTTCGATTTCGATTCCATAATAAATACATCTCTGCCTTTTTATTTTCTTTGTGACTAGATTTATACAACCGCAACTTTAGTGGTTTTATTATATCCTACAAAATCTTTTTTTTTTAGATTTCGGATCCTTTTTTTGGAATATTTTCATTTAATACTGAAGTTGCAGATCTATTAATAATATTTACAGCTTCAGTCCAATAAACATTATCTAACTTTACGTCAAATAACATACATTTTTGCTTTTTCCATAATTGTACAGTTTGCTTGTTCTGCAACCCCATTTTACTGAGTGGTATGTATTAGTTGTCTGATAAAGTAAACCCATTTTATTTACAGAAATTTTCAAAAACGTTATCATGACATTATGTTTCATTGTCAAAATGAATTACTTTAATTGTATCACTGGTTGGAAAGCTCTACTAATTGCTTAAATTATATATATTTTTCTCGAATAGCGATCAATGAAATTTAAGAAATACTATTGACCACCCATCGATACAGTTTCCATAGGACCATACATTTACACGAACTAATTGAAGTTATTTCTCTGACTGTGACTGTGAAGTTTTAAACGGCATGTGACACTACTTGCTTTTCAAACAAGTTTTACAATTTATTTACTGTATTTAATTCTACATTTTATTTTCAGGACTGGCAAACTAAAGGTGCCAGAATGGGTTGACCTCGTTAAAACCTCAAAATCAAAAGAGCTGGCACCATATGATCCTGATTGGTACTACATTCGTTGTGCTGCTTTAGTGCGTCACATTTACATGAGATCACCGGTTGGAGTTGGAACTGTAACCAAAATTTTTGGCAGTCGTAAACGTAATGGCACTCATCCTTCGCATTTCTGTCGTTCAGGTGGAAGTGTAGCTCGGAAGGCATTACAAAGCCTGGAAGCTTTAAAACTAATTGAAAAGTCTGCCGATGGTGGGCGTAAACTCACACAACAAGGTCGAAGAGATTTGGATCGAATTGCAGCCCAGATTAAAGCAAAAGAAAAGAAACAACTTAAAGCAGCAGTGCTTGCTTTGTAATTGGTTTATTTTTAAATAAATAATGTAAACTTTTGAAGTCTTTTTATTAATTCATATTTTGTACATTAACATGCATATACTCTTAAAACTATAACAAATTTTTATAATAAAATTATTGTAAACAAGGTAAGGGTTTCGAGTTCAGGATAGGGAAAGATTAGTTGAACACCAGTGAGTGAGGATTGGTTTGAAATAGAAAAGTTTTTTCTTTAAACATCATTTGAAAGAGATGTATTGAGAGTTAATATTTATGAGCATTATTTAAGTGCATCCAAGTAAATAGAGTAACAGTATTACGTAGGCAAAACACTTCACACAATTGATGTACCCACATCACCACTAAAAATAACAATTGAAATTGAGTAGTAATTATTAATTTATTCCCAATAAATTGATTCCAAGAGCAAAAGTTTCTAAAATTTTTCGTAGGGAAACGACACAAAAGTTTGGCATGACTTCAGCTTTCATTATATGCTGAGAGAAATAAGTGCCCTTTTGGTTAAATCAGGACATAATTTTAGTTTATAGTAATTCATAATAAGCGGTAAACGTTTTTTGAAAATGCTTAGTATATAGAATTACGTTTTATACCATTTGAATGGATGGATTTTTACTGATATTTGTGTAGTACCAAGTGAAATTTAAAAAAAAATCTTTAGTTCTGTAAATTGCATTCATTACTGTTTATAACAGCTACATGATGTTAGCATGTGGTTATTCCATTCGATAAGATTAAGATTTACATTGATTAGCCGAAATATTGAGGTGAATAATGTATTTATGAGGAAACATTTGAATTTCGAAGTTGCTTATGTGAGAGATAGTAGTTTGAATGGTAGGATTTTATGCATGGTTAATATGGTCGATTTTCGCATTGTTCAGTGCACTAAACCAAGTTCTTTGTTGTGAAAAGAAACGGAATGGGCTACGTGATTTTCAAAAGGATTGGTATTTTGAATAGAAAATACTGTACACAGATTTTTAGATTGTGGACTGCAAATATTTTGTCTTTTAATAAGAATTGCCATTGAGGTCAGGCGATGCCACAAGGTTTGTTATTAGTGCAAATATATTTTGCTAAAAAATTCTGCAAATCTCGAAGGCAGAACATACTTGTAAGGCTATCTATGAAACTACAAATTAGTTTTAAATCAACCTTTGTACTTCCATGTTTAGTAGTGTTGGTGTTTGCTATTTGATGGCGATATCGTTTACTCTTGCCATAGTACAAAGGTTCTTTCGAATTTATATCAGTATAATAGCTTCGTTTACTTCATAAGGTGGTTAGAAACTAGTCAATTCTGATTAAACTCGAGAAAGCAAAAACCAGTCAGTGGATGTGTCCTCCCCGTGTGAAATAATAAAATTGTTTTGTTAATGGCTATATAACTTATCAGCTCGAACACAACGTGGATATCAGATACTGGTATCGTAGAGAAAACGACCAGTGTGGGGGAGCTTTTATCAACCACAACAGGTTGAAATTTTATCTGTGATGAAGTTCTGTCCATGGAAGTGGATAGAGTTTTGAAGGAATGAAACCAAAACGATTGTTACGTTAAATTGTATCATAATTATCACATGCCGTCTGTGTCTAAGAATTGAAATTTATTACTAAAATTCATACCTGTGTGGGGCTTATTCTTACCAAGAACTATTAATGTTGGTGCACGCTCCCAAACATTTGGAGCATATTGCATCAAATTTGTATACATACAAACACGTTAGTATACAAGGAAGTTAGCCAGTAAAAATTTTTATTGATTAAATTTCGACGAAGTTGTGTTATTACTAATCTTAAGTTTCGTAATTAAACGCAGATTTGACCAAATTAGAGTAGATTATAATTCTTGTTGGTTTTTGTTGTGGCTATTTACTATAGAAAATCATGTTTGCAATATGGGTTAAATATACACAGGGTTATTTCTTTCTGCTTATTTTAAAATTAGTAGGAGGTAAGCAAGGTGTAATCGAGATTCCATCGACCTCTAGCTGCAGTAAGGACTGCTCAAATAGGTACTCGAGACACCTTTGGAGTGGGCTTATTTGAACGATTCTTACTACAGTAGAGCTTGATGGAGCCTCTTTCTTACCTCCTAATTTTAAAATAAACATCCCGAGTCTGTGCATATCTAACCTATTAATTTGATTGTGAAAATTGAAAAATGAATATATTGTCCCACATTGTACTGGTACATTAGTAAATACGTTGTCTATTACTGTTTAAAAATTTTTTCCTGGGCAACTATTATACTGTCAAAAAAACCTGCAGTTTTCCGATAATCTATGACTCAATACCTACTATTCGTATTAAAATCAAAATTTGAACTTTGGAAATGTAGGAGAAGAGGGAGGTGTCATTTTTGGCACATTTTGAGCTATATCATGAAGACTATTGGACTGAAAATTATAAAAAAAATAATTTTTAGAAGCCTTTTAGAATCTTCTTTCAAGTGATACCTTACATGATATATTTATTAAAGCTTTTCTTTTGACCAAAATAACCCCCGCCATTTTAATCTAAAAATATTTTTTCTATTTTTTGACTGTTGATATATGTGCGCGCCATAAAGATCTAGCACTGTGCCAAATTCCTACGTTACATAATTTTCGAGAAAAACCTCTGTGACAGACGGACACGAGAGTGATCTTATAAAGGTTCCGAACACAACTTAATCAAAATTTAATCAATTTTTACTGGCTTCTAAACTAACGAGCTTTTATGTATACAAATTCAATGCAATGTGCTCAAAATGTACATGATCATGCACCAATATTAATAGTTCTTTGTGAGAATATGCTCCACAAAGTATGAATATTTACAAACAGTTTCAATTCTTGGACACAACAGATAGCAAGCGATGGTTATAATACAATTTAAGTTACAGTTGTTTGGGCTTTATTTCTTCAAAAATCTATCCATTTCCACTGGCAGAACTTACAGGAAAAATTCCAACCTGCTGTGGTTGAAACGGTCACCTTGTTCTCACACTTTTGAAAGCAGCATGTTTGTTTACGTTTGCAACGCACTTTTTTATGACTGTAATCTAAAAGTTTATTACTTTTGTGGATAGTCTATCATGGTTTCGGTTCTTTGAATTCATGTGAATGTGTACAAATAAACTTTCCTAAGCCAGTTATTTGTCTAGATCTATCTGTACTTTTCTAATTTAATGAGTGTAAATTACCGATTTTTATTAGTGGTTACGTAAAAATAAACTAGGTGCTTTGCTATTTCATTTCTGTATGCTAATTTAATATTACATTGAATAGCCACGTTATTAAAGTAAACTATCAAACTTTCCATAAATATTTCAAGGTTGTTTTCACACTAAAAGCTAATTTAACTGATTGAAATTAATAAATTCTTTACTATTACCTAATGTTTGCATAAAGTAACGCACTAGCGTTACACAATATCCTGAGGTACTAAAACATTAGTTTCTTTATATCAGAGACCATGACAAAGTCTAAGGAAGGTTTTTTCAATAATGCTATTTTATTAAAACTTACGTATGAACATTACAGCACATTTAAACATCTTTTCTTTTGTTAACATAAATTGATATATTCCAACAAAATTTAAGTGTTTTGTCTTTAAATAGAAATTTTGCTTTTAGTAAATAATTTAAAATATTGAAACTATGTACGTCACTTAAATCTCTCGCACTTGGGCATGTTTTAAATTTAAGACGATGTTAAATATTTCAACATGGAAAATTACATATTTTAAAAAAAAATATGCATTATAAAAATATGAATCAGTATTTATTTTAAAAAAATGAACTATTGATTGGCACGTCTTGCCAATTTGTTAATTAAACATTATATAACCAATTAATAATATGTTTTTATTGAATATTAATTTAAAGTCTTCGAGATTTTTGAAAATGCACGAAGATTGGTCTTATTTTAATGAATTGCTAATTAGAATTTATTGAAACTTTTGCTCGCTCCAACTGACTATAACACCTATAGTTTACAATAAATCTTGTATCTATACTCATGCCTTATACAATCAACTGTAGGAAAATATAAAAAGGAAAGGACAATTTTCGTTTTTAAAAACTATACTTACATACTAAACAGCTTGTGTTTTAATACTTTTGGTTGACTAGATTAAGTTTCAGACTAGATTATCATTTACAGGGTAGCTTCTGGGACATTTCCATCTACAGTGGCATCTACTGTGGTTTGTCTAAGCCATTGCTTCAAATTTCTAGTTTTCTCAACTAAAGTGGTTGTAGCACCCTGGGTATCATGTGTTACCATTGTACTTTGTGCATTAGCTAAAGCTACATGTTGCCTGTAGTTCTGAAGCCTGTCAGCTAAGGTTGGTATAGAAGGTGGTACGGAAGCAGATGCTAATAGTGGCCAGCCCAAATCCGGATATAGTAATGGCAGTGGTGGAAAAACTGAAAAATGTATGTTATATTAGAGAACTTTACTTGACATATATAGTATACAAAAAATATGTATAAGATAGCATTGCATATACAAAGTTTTAAAAAAAGATGTATATATTTTTAACCTAACTGCAAAAATAATTTAACAGGTACAAGACAACATGAGTCCAAATAAGTCCAGCTTTAATATATTTACACATTTCTACATTTTTCCCCAAACATTATTAGAATAAACTTTCCAAATGAAAACAGTGCATTATAACAATTAAAATGCATGCCACACATGACAAGTCGTACTGGTTTTATTTACGTATGTGGTCATATAGCCTTATTGAACTTTGTCCTATCCACCGAAAATCATCAATAAATGCCTTAAATGTCAGAAATAAAACTGCTACAAGTTCGTACACATCAATCAGCCTACTTCTGTAAAAGTTTCATGTATAATGTTGTAACCTGTTATCAAGTGCAACAATGTTTTTTATTTGTAAAGAAAAACTGCTAGTTGAAACAACTTACAAGTATAAAGGCAAGAGAAAAATAAAATTGAAAAAATTCGCCAAGAATATTTGTTTGCAAAATTAAGTAGATTCTCAATTTTTAATAAGCCCATATGGAAAACAACATGCGAGTTGTTATTTCCTGATTTGGTTCAATTACAGGACTAAGTTCAACATTTTGTATCCACAATCAAGTAGAAAACAATTCAGCTGTTTCGAAACTTAGTTTGTAAAGTCATAAATAGCAATTTAATCTTCCAAAAGTACGTGTAAACACCTTATTGTTCAGAAATAGCTCATGATTTTCAACTTGTTTCATACACATGGCACGTGGGCATTAAAAATTGTTCTGATAAGAATCCCCCCACTTGAACTGTCTTTGCAAGTAATTTTCTAAATCCGCTCACTTCCACATCATCTTCGAGTCAAGCAGGTTGGAAAGTTGTTGATGGTGAGATTTATGGTCAATAATCTAAGTGCCTTGATCAATTTTTATTACAGCGCAAACACCCAGTAGGGCGAATAACCACAAACACCCTATAGTGTCAAAACAATCATGCAACAACCAGACAAGCAGTAAAATCGGAAACTACTTGTTACTCTACATGTACCCTCTAGCAGACCAACATTTTTGAACATCCTCGAGCATATCCATCACGTATGACATCAGTCTGGGGCCATCGCCTTTGTAACCCAGCTGGAACCTGTACCTAACCAGCCTAAAAGTAGCCACCAGCAGCCAGTGGTTAAGGGTGTGATTTTTGATTGATCTCAAAAGAATCTGTTGATTATTTTTGCAACCCATTTTTCCTCAATAGCTATGTCCCCAGCCCCCAAAAAAAATTTCAATCGTTCCTGTCTGCAAGACCCTGCACCCACGGTCACAAATAATAATGCTATGTTGACTATTTAATTTTCTTTTACTTTTTCTTGAAAGTAATATTTGTTCTAAGTCTAGTATGTTTGGAATTTTCAATAACAATTTTAAAATAAATTGAATTACAGTTTTGTTTAAGTTTGTATGTGATTATCAGATCTGATGCTCTCATATAAATCATAAGAGATAAAATGTTGCTTAACTAATAATTTTTTGATATCACTAACACATGGGGATTTATTTAATTTTTTTTATTGTTGGATAAAAGTTATTTGTTATATAATACTAGGTACCTTCTGATTTTAATATGTTCCTTTTTCTAAAAATGGTAAATTAAAAATTTTAAATGATCCACTCCGATAGGACTTCTATCTGTGTATATACTAAAATCGCATCTTTTTGCTAGATACAGTAGCGACCAACTTCACCTTATTTAGTTCTCCGTTTCACGAAGAATATTTCAACCCTGCCCTTATCATGATCTCCCATGGGATAATAGCCAAGCTAGTTGCCGGCACAGCAAGCTTTTATAGTTCCACTTCACACGCATAAAGGTTCAAGTCCCTTTAAATTCCGAATTGTTGTTCAATCTACTCCCTAAGAGTAAGATCATACAGCGTGTTATTTAAAAAATAAAAACACATTGGCCCAACAATGTGGGGCTGAAGAAAAGAATTTGCTACACAATTCCAAGCAAAGACAAAAGCATGAAGATTGTTATGCTTTATTTTAAAGCTCTCATGTGATATTTTATTAATTTAGATTTAGAGACTTTTTTAGTAATCTGCATGGGGAAATTCCCAGCACACAATAATGATACCGTTGACGCCTGTGAAAACCACACTAAGTTGTGGTTCACATGTTTATTTATGACAGTGACATCTTTGTGGTAGCCGAGCATGCTGACATAACGGTTCTCACATGGGAGCAGTTTGGTTCCCACCAACGCGCATGAAAGTGCATCAACCTCGGTTGGAGGAGGTAGACATTTATGTGAGAAATGTAGCATAGTTCGGGACACTTTCATGCCACTTTCCGTGGTGTGTTGACATGAGTGTTTCAAATATTGACAAGTGGTTCGTACCTTCTCTACTTCTCTCTTATCGTATCGTCCAGCGAATCATCACCAAACAGCTAGCAGCTGCAAACAGCCAGCAACCACAAGCAGCCAGAACCCATCCCGAAGACCAATACCTCTACATCCATTTATGATCACTCGGGTTAAGTTATTCAATTAATATTAATTGCCTGGGGTTTTATATCGGAATGCGAGAGAGTTGAAAGTTATAAGATAGTCTTGTTAAATAGCATCGTAATGGTTATCCAAAAGGAATGTTAAACAAGTTGATTTACAATAATTTCCTAAGTCTGAACACTGCTAAAACAGATGCAACATATAAAAAATTTCCTTATATACAAACGTTATCTCCGTTGTTGGCAAGATTGCTTAAACAACTTACGGTGGCTATCGTCTATGAATATAACAATTCCATCCAAAGTTTATTCACAAAGTTAAAGGATCGTACTCCAAAATTATTAACAAGCAACCTTGTCTACAAGATCACATGTAGCAATAATAGTTACATTGGACAGACAAGTCAGTGGTTAAAAAGTCGTTTGATCCAACATAGGAGCGACTATCAAAAAAACTCTGCTAAATGTGCATTGTCTTTACATGTTTTTCAACTAAACATATACCATTATTCGATTTTGGACAACGAACTTAATTACGACCAGCTTGTTCATACAATCATTTTATATTAATAAGGAAATCAATCCTATTAATAACAAAATGGAGGTTGATAAAGTACATAAAGTTGACTCCGCATTAGACAATAATGATCTTTTCAAGCATCGTTAAAGGAATTAATACTCATTGAAGTGTAACTGCTGTCATTTTTCGGAACGTTCTCCTTGTCAATTTCAAATACTTTTGTTAGATTCGTTCTCTTCATTTTTAACCATACAGGACGTGCCTTTCTGGCACTTTTTAATTTTTATAATCATAGACCTACTTTTATTATGTAAATCTTGTAGAATTGTCTATATATTTGTGTAAATTTAGATTGATCAGAATAAGTTGTCATGTCTCGTTATGTATTTTTACTGATGAGGTTTCTTTCCATTTTAGCTTTTGATAATGGTAGTAAAAACTACCGAAACATGAGTTTTGATTAAAACTTTGTAGTTAATTGTTTTATTATTGGACTATACCCCAAAAACTCTTTAACATATATATATATATATATATATATATATATATATATATATATATATATTACTCATATTTAGACCAGGGTAGAAAATTAAATAATCACATCAAATAATTTTAATCACCATGTATAAGGAATTTCATTAAATAATACGCGTTATTAAAACCATGAAGCATAAATAAACTTGGTTGTTTCAGTAAAATAAGAAATTTAAATTATTTATAAGACGCTTTATATCAAAAGAAGCAGTATTGAAAAGCTCTGCGTGTAATGTAATTATTCTAAACAAAGAGAAATTACGTGCAAAGTTTATATTAATTAACCCTATTTTAAGTAACCGGTAGTAAAACAAAGTGTACGTATAATAATTAATATTTAAGTTGTATTCGCTAAAATGAAAAGGATAGAAATCAATTTTAATTGGAGTTAATTAAACCGTTAATAACATATAATACCTATAGAAACTTGTAAAAACCCAAGATTAAAATACCACGGAATAAGGCTCTGAGAATTAATATTATATTTGAACACCTGCGTAGTTTAAATGTCACATTCGGCGTAAAGTTTGCAGATAATTAATGTTTCAAAGAATCTTGGGAAAACGTCGCATAATAGTTACGAGAATTGCTAAAGCTGGGTTATTTCACACTCCATGTGGACTAAAATAATGGATAATAAAGAATATCAATTTGCACCAATACGAACAGGTTAGAGAAGGAAAGAGAAAATGCGTCAAGCAAAGACACATATTGTAAAAGGCGGGATTTAAGCAACGTCACGAGGGTCACAATTGGTTGAAAATAGGATGCAAATATCAGAGGTAGAAACAACAATTTCTGTACAAAATTAATTAGTTTTTCTCGGACATGCTTGCATGCCGTGTGGAAATTATCTGAGATTTAAATGGGGCGAGTGAAAATTCGTAAAAATCGACGCGTGAGCGACAGACTGGGAACATGGCATGAGAAATTCTTTAGAATTACCCGTTTTGGGGAACAGACCGACAGACAGGCTTTTTGCTATATATACCGAGATGAATATAAACAAGCCCTCTTAGACTTTTGACGATTCGATGCGTTAAAAGCTCGTACATACGCGACTTGATTGAAGATGTTAAACCGTGCATTTTAGTTTGATTAAATAATTTAAAGTTTGCTCGTATATTTTAGTGATTCAAAATAGCTTGTTATTTACGTGCCAACATGAATGTACTTCAGTGCACTTAGATACAAGGTAATAAAATTTAGTTTCACTGTACCAATTAGCAAAATTTACAACGACGAATGTATACACAAAAGTAGGCAGTTTTGGCGTATATTGGTGACAGAAGCATGAATTTCTTTGCTATTTTTCGGGGGGTGTTAATAATTAAATGGTTCAAATACGTGTCTGGATCCATGAAACAAGGGTCAGATAAACACAGATGAGTTCCGGAAAGGCCCAGAAACGACTTTGAATGGATGGTGATGGAGAAAATTTTAAAAGCGTAGAGAATCAGAAGCCGTAAATTTAATCCTGTTGAATGGTGTGATTAACTAAAGAAACGATACTTGAAGCTACGAGGACAGTAACCTTCAGGTAAATTATACTATTTTGTTTGACATTTTGTGTGTATTGAATGACTTTATAATTGATTTACTTTAAATGGACATTAGTGAAATTGTACTAACCATAAAAGTTTAATTTTAAGATGAAATTTGCTTGTTTAAGTAAAAAGGGGTATTTTGTTTTGATGTTCGGTAATATGATGAAAATTTGGGTATGTCTTTGAGCTCAATTAGACGAACCTGGTTAATTAACGTAAAGGGTGGTAGATGCTCCCTTTATACTCAGACTCGGTCTGCTTATATTGTTATATTAATTACTAGGCATCCAACAAGGACTTTAATTCTGGATGCACGTTAAAGTGATAATAAAATTAATCTTGAAATTCTTTTTAAAAATGAATTTTATGCTGAAATTTAATTTGAAAATTTAATGTATTCTGAATATTGATGTAAATAGAGTTAACGTTAATGTTTGTGGTAGGAATGTGTTGTTTAATTTTATGAATGAGGAGGTTTATAAAATTAGGTGAGCAGCCGAGGCGAAAACAGGATCACAGCAGTTTATGACGCCCAATCGGTGGGACTAGAATTTTTTTTGTTGAAAGGACCCAGTTCCCGCATTCAAAGGAGAGGATCACAGCAGTTTATGACGCCCAATCGATGGGACTAGAATTTTTTTTGTTGAAAGGACCCAGTTCCCGCATTCAAAGGAGAATATCACAGCAATATATATATATATATATATATATATATATATAATGCTATGATAATAGGGTCATAGGGGTCATAAACTACATGTGAATAGCACTAATGTTTAGAAAACTAAACGATTTGATCATAAAAGGGAAGTAACTCGCCAATTATGCAAAAAGCTAATATCAAACACACTGTATATAAATCACAACTAACTTTAGTGAAAGGAAGCTCATTCTTCAAAAATCAAATCACATTTAGTAAGATAAATAACTTGTAAGCCATACAATTCATTTTAAAACAATAATGCAAGCATAAAACCATAAATAAAAAGACATGAAATGAATAAACGCATTCAATTTACGTCATCATGAAAATTTGACTATGTGATCCTTTTAATTGTAAACATAAAAATTCGCATAAAATCCAACAGATTAGGAATACAAAACAAGAAAACAGACATTTGGCTACTTGATATATTAAACGGAAAGTTTGAATAAATTCATATACAAACAAGCGGACGTGACTTGGAGAAAGTTCAAAGGTTTTATATTCAGAGGAATACACTATACAAAACTAGATGTCTACGTGATGTACCAAACATTTCGACAAGAATTTGGATGGTAACATTATAGAAAGTCCGAAGGCCTGCATGATAAGGTAAAGTGCAAGGCCTCAATCAACAAGGTAGACTCGGAAAACCAATGATACAGGCGAAGAGGAGGATACTTTATATGGGACATGAACTCGATAAACAATTAGTCTTTCTTCAACCAAGGCACACTCTATATCAGTTCAAGTCAGAAAAATCACGCAAAGTGAACATAGTAAAATTAAATAATCATATTTTGTGGAAGTCGTGATAGAAAAGTTTTAAAATAATAATTCTAGTGCAAGTATACGATAGAAATTTGCCGTTGACTTTGAAACGTAAGTTAAGATTTTTATTTAAACCTAATTTTAATATTTAATCACTTAGGACTCTTACGAACTATCTAATGAAGTAATCTAACAACGTACTCTAATGAAGTAATCTAACGAAGTACTCAACAAAGTGATCTAAATAAGATCTAACAAAGTAATCTAACTAAATAATTTAAATATTTGACCAGAGATCTAATTAAGCAGTATAAATGTTCGTCTAAACAAACATCTAAATATTGGTCTACATGAGCATCTGAGCATTGTAGGGAAAAACTAATTAAAAAAATCAAGTAAGGGTTAATTAAACTGGGCGTTTGGTCGAGCTGTACTATGCAATAGACAAGAGAGCTTAACTTAAAACAATCCAGGGGTACTGGTCGATCGCATGCAGCAGCAGATTTAAGAATTGGAAACACACAAAGAAACCACAGGTCAGAAATAAGAACATTCTTTAATAGTATAAGGCATTATTTTCATTTTAACCATTTACATTTTTGCACATATTGAAATCTTTATGTAAAGGGTCATCAAAAATCTTTTAAGAATTACGCAGAGAGAAAGGTCGTTTGAACGTTCAAAAGGTACTTCCAGCAGTATAGTGTTATTTTTGCTGGCTTTAATGGAATTATAATTTGGGAACAAACAGATTGATATTGTTACTCTGATTCAAGAGTTTATTTTTGAATAGCGAATCGCATTATAAAAATGGTAAAGCTGTGAAATGTATTTATATATTTTTGGTCATTATACAAATAATAATAAAAGCCTTTGGGCGTTAATCCAGATTTATGCCCGACCGGAAGATGGTTTGCACGATTCTAACTGCAGTAGAAGTTGTAAAACCTTGTGTACATATTGCTCACAGTCAAGTAATTTAAAATAAATACAAAAAATAATAGAAAAACTCTAAGGTTCGTTAATTTAACCTACATTATCAAAAACGAATATTATCAACACAGAAAAAACTAAAATCTACCTATAATTGACAAAATATGCGTGTGTCTAAAAAGAACAACTCAATTTTATCAATTATTGACATTAAACCAATTTAATTTTTATATATGTATTATGCGGATACAATTGTGGTGCTTTTCCATATAAGAATTTGTGTTTACAATACGCTGTAGGATCCCTTACTGGTGGGATTTTTCTTAACGAGAATTTCCAATAAGCGAAAAGAGCCCACGGCAAGTTCTGATGGAAAATGGCTCAAAGTTGTGGAAATCTCAAAGGCAAAGCGGCTAGTCGAACTATATGCTCTGGGTGGAACATGAGCTGTGGGTCGGGGTTGAATTGCGACCACAAATATAAAGAATAAGGCGCCACCGTATTTTTCTATACAGAGAAGACCTTACTCAAGTCCCTTGTACAAGGCTAATGCGGAAACCTTTATGCTATAACCGCTATACAATTTATTAAAGACGACATAATCCCTAAAGTTTCTTACCTTATGGCTCGACCTTGACCTTAGTAATCCTCTGCAACACCTGTGAACAGATTAAACAAAGAATAGCACTGTTTGTGCATTCATACTCAAAAAATTTTTAAATTCACTTGGAATCATCTTTCATTCATCCTAAATAAAAAGAATAGTCTTTTGTTCGAAAATAAAAATCTATTCCTCTAGTATTCAATTGTGTTCTTTTATACAAAATATCCTTCTTTCTTTATATCATGATTAATTTAATTTATGAAAAATTATTTACAAAGGCACTGGATAAAATCAGTACCCATCACATTGAATGTGGCTTTATTTAACAAATTGACAAAGCATAAAGTTGCTTTCTAAATTGTAGCTTATTGACAACAAGAATGTTAATTAGGGTAGATCTACCTTAATCTTACAAATCTTACAATGGATAATTCCAAATAATTATTGATGAAATATCAAACATAGAAATTTAATTTTTAAGTTCTCATAAATATAAGAATTGACTTTCTCTAACACGTAATGACATCTTCTGTTGTTTCATTGAATTAATAAAAGAATGAGGTAAGTAAAAGTTACAGATTCCTATTGCTTAATATTGAAAAATATAATTGTGGTCTGTCCTTGACCTATTTAGAAGTTTACACAACTTGATTAAACAAAAATTTATCTAGTTACTACGTCCATAGTTCAACTAACATACGAAAACAATTTCTTTTGTACATACCAGAACTCCGATTTGCCTCAAAAATACCTGCTTGGGAGATTACGTCAGCATTGAAGTACGGAAATCTCCAATTTTGAATGAATAATAGGACTGCAAACTAAATTTCCACATTACTCGGCTTCCATGTTGAGTAATTAAATTTCACCAGGTGCACACTATGAACAAAGCGTAAAACCTATATTTCTTTCTTGCTTTTAATCAAAAATAACGTTAAACTAGTCTTCTGATTACCAATCTGCATGTTAATTCAAAGTTGCTTTATGTAATTTAAACCACGAGAATTTTCAAACGATGCTTGTAATTTAGATTGAACACCATATATAAATAAAGTTGCTTTATGTAATTTAAATTGAATACCATATATATAAAATAAATTGCACTGAAAATTTTTACTTAATATCGTTACAGAATCAGATTTTTACTTACTGTTACCATGGCCTTTCAACCAACAATTCTTTCGTCATCTGCGGGCTGTTCCCACAAGTGGACAAATCAAAAATGCCCTTCTGAGATGACATTTTCCTCTGAGAACAACTTAAAACGAACGTGCTTCCAACATAAAAAACTGCAAAAACCCATCGTCCTCGGATTCAAGGATCGACTCAACCTGCTTTCACCACAGCTGTCTTGGAAGTGTCGGGTCAAGCGAGTTGCTGCCCGGTAACAACGTTACTACATAATTTCCTAATAGATGGAGCTCTAGGAATGATACTTAATAGAAGCTTTTATTTTGTCACCGTGGAAATTAAATTTTAATTTGAACCGAATGCTAATACTTCATTGGGCAATAAGTAATATTTAATTAATGGATTGAATAGCATTATTATGCATTATATTATTTATTATTAAATAAAGGGATTAATTATACGAACATATCTAGGTAGAAAATAAAATTGCTACAACGCTTCAACTAAGCGTGCACAAATGTAAAAAGTTTTTTTAATAATACGTATCACCTCATTCTTATTATTAACACTACTCATCTTTATTAATTATAAAATAGCATGCTATGTTTAGCAGAAGGAATGCAAAAATCCAATATCTTACAGCTTTGTTGGTCCTTTATAAAGCTGCGAAGGACCTTTTTTTTTATTTATTTATTCACCGCTTCAACTACCTTCACAGTTATTAGCAGGAGGTTGTATTTTGTTTTTTTTTTTACATTATGTGTTTTAATAATTCAATATCTTTTAGGTAGTATAGTAGTGGATTAATGTTGTTATTGTCATTTAGATTTTCCTTTGTAATTTTGTACTTTTTTCTTGGTTCTTGGTATTTCATGCAGTCTGTTAAGATGTGTTCCACTGTTATTTGTACATAGCAGCTATTACAAAATGGAGTATCTTCTTTTTTTAATATGTATTTATGTGTGTATATTGTGTGTCCTATTCTTAGCCTTGTTAGTATTACTTGGTGTCTTCTATGTTCTGAGGTCCATTTATAAGGTTCTATATTGTCTTTTATTTTCCTTAGTTTATTATTTTTGGTGTTTTTCCAATTCGTGTCCCATAGTTTTTCTATCTTATTTACTATTGTTTTTTTGTATATCTGTTGATGGTGTGTTTAGATAGGTTTTTGAGTTTATTGGTTGTTTTGCTATCTTATCCACAGCTTCGTTTTCCTTGATGCCTACGTGAGCTGGTATCCATATTATTATTAGTTCTTTCTTTTGTTGATGCTTACTGTATACAGTGCGTCAAGTATTTGGTTAATTATGGGATCATTTGTTTCTCCATTTCTCCAATTATTCTATTACACTTAGTGCATCTGAACATATTACGTATTTCTTGTGCGACTGGTTATTGCTTATGTATTCTGTAGCTTTTAGGATTGCGTAGCATTCTGCGGTGTAGTTGGTGCAGTATGGGTGGAGACTATATTGTTCTTGTTTATTGTAATATAGAATTGCTGCTGCAACATGTTCTAGGTGTTTTGGGCCATCTGTGAATACAAATTTGTGAGATTTGTATTTTTCTCGTATCGCTTGGAAGGATTGACTATGAGCTCTGGACTTGTGTTCTTTTTTGAATATATGGTGAGCGAGGTATCAGTCATGAAGGACCTTTTAGTGCAGAAAAATAGTTGTAAGTAATCAAATACTCCAAGTTGGTGTTGAATGAAAGCTTCTATCCCAGGATATTTTTACCTTTAATGGTATTTTTAATTCTGCGCTATTACTTGCATTTAGGAACTTATATACTCACAATGCTGGTGTTTGATACCGTCCTTGAATTACCCAATTACCAACCTTATCCCCACGGCATTCGTTGTGTGTCAGTCAAATTCGAAGCCTTGTTCGGATCTTTGTTCCAGAATAATGGAAAATGAAAGATACATACCTCCCCCTTTTATTATCCGTGGGTTTTATAAGATTTTGGTTTCAGGGTCATTACATGATGTTTTTCGTTCTCACGGAGTAGTGAATTTAACTGCTCATCTGTGCAATTCCTATAATGAAGTACATACTAGGATTAATATTTACAGCTGTACATCAGATTAGTTTTTTAAAATTGTACTTTTTATGTAGTTATAGCATGTATATTACTATTCATTTGGGTTTCGACCTGTGGAATAAGGTAAATAAATAAATTTTCGAGATCAATGTAGTTTTATTTATGTGTCCGGTCATCATGTTCCCTGCTTTTAAATTGTATACCAAAAGTGGCATAATTTGTTTACATTTGCAGCCCATTTTTAATAGCTATAAATTATGAGTATATTGAGCATATGAATATTGGTGGTAATCTGCCATGGCGACGGGTGCGTTAATTCATTATAAGCTCTCAAGTCTTCCCGACACCTTACACGTAGCTGGTTTTATAATGATTGATGTTGTAGGGTGTCTGTCCAATTCCATAATTCAATGGTTTATTTTCAAATTAATGTGAATGTGTAATGGTAAACTTTCCTATGCTGGTTATTTACTGAGACCTATCTGTATTTTTCTAAATTTAATACAAAGAGTGTAAGTGTCGATATTCATTAACATTTGTATTTAATAAATTGAGTGTTTTACTAATTTAATTCTGGATCTTAAGTTAATATTTCATTGAAATAACCACGTAAGAAAAGCTTCTACATTTTCCAAGTTGTTTTCATACTAAAAACTCAATTAACTGAAATGAATAAACTTTTTTTCACTATTTAACTTCAGATTGACTCTAAATTGTAGTATTATTACCCTGAGGGTTTTTGTGCTCAAGGAATATAAATTAATGCGCTGTTAGACTTTTCACTATTAATTTTTACCATCAACGACTACCATCTCGCTTTGCTCGAAGAATAATGTGGAAGTGATCGGATTAAGAAAACAATTCATGAAAAGAATTCAACCTGGGGATTTATCTCCATGGAATTAATTTTATGCTAATCAGAACAAATACTTGACGGTCATGCGCTGTATTTATGAAGCAAGTTGAAAACCTTGACATATATGTGAATAATATGTTATTTACTCGGACTTTTGATGATAATAATACTATTTAAAACGTTCTAAACTAAGTTTCAAAACACCAGAGGTATTTTTAACATTATTATTGTAACAAAAGGTTGAGTTTAATCTTGCAATTTAATTAAACTATGAAATAACGGATCGTTTGATGTTTTCCATATGAGACCAAAGCTTATTTAGGCTTGCAAATAAATAATTTTAAGCGAATTTTTTCATTTTTTCTTAATACAGATTTGCTACATTGTAAAGAAGTTTTTGTTACACAAAAAATGGTTACAATAGCCTGAGTTTACAAGAAAAAAATTGTAGGCATGTGTAACATTTCTTTTGACTAGGAAGATAATCCTCCACTTTCACATGTAGACATAGCAGCATTTGCTTGTGTTGATGAAGCGGTATACGTAGTAGATGATTGCACAGATATCAATACTATGGTAAGGGATATTGTATCAGTAAATAAAAAAAAAATGAAAATGTCATAAGTGAGAACGAAGATGAAGTCAAATATATGGAGGGTAACTCTAGAAATAAAAACAATAATGATGCTCGAGCACAAACACAAGAATTAAAATCTCTTTTTGTTAAAACTGATACTGACAAAGTCTTTTGTATTGTTTCAAATCTTATTAGAAGAATAAAGTTTAAAATTGCAAACTCGTCAAACTGCAATTACTGATTTTTTCAAATAAATTATATCCAAGCAGATTTATGAATATGTACATGTTTAAATTTGTATTAATTTAATTTGAATTTCTTTAGGTGTATAATGCAAAGCATACACACTTTAAATAAAAATATTTTGTCTAGTAAAATACATTTTTTATAAAGCAGACAAAATTTTTGGTCCCATATGTATCCGTTATAAAGGGATTCCACTATACAATGTTTTGAGACACCATCAAGTTCCGAAATAATCTGTTTGGTATAATATTTAATATACATTCAACTGGTCAAAAGCACTCATGATACGACTGGCAATGAGAATTTCTGTTTATATCTTAAAACATACTTTAACTGCAAAGATATATTTAATGTCAACATTATCATATTTATTTCAGCATCAATCTGACTTGTATATACATACCTGTAGCAATATTACTAGTTTGCTGTTGTTTGTGTAGCACATCCCAAATTTCTCGTATTTCCAAATTCAAATTTTCTAGGCTCTGAATAATTTCAGATGATTCTTTAAACTGTGTTCCCTTAACAAGAGGGGAATCGGCCATTATAAAATCTGATGAACTTATACCTGAACTGGCACTATGAGATGAAAGGTCACTCAATGTGGCATCGTCGTGGTTTTGTTGCTGATCATTTGGGCCAGTTGCTCGATGTAAGGATTGCTCTAAATGTCGAAGTCTGATTACTTTTTCACCAAGAAGACTTCGTGTGCGATGTAGAGAAACTTCCATATCGGTTAATTCTTTTTCTTCCTTTGATAAAAATCAATTTATTATTATATGACCAATAAAACAATTTAATATTTATTTGACAATGATAAAAAATGAGCAGACCTGGACAAAGGACGGTCACCAAATTAGCGAGATCCTTGAATAAAGCGGTTTCCAAAGTAGGTCTATAATTTTGTTCTTTCTGACACTTTTATATTTTGAAAGCAAAAGGATAACTCAAAGTGTTAAATGTTAGTACGAGCATGGCAGCATTAAATACTGCAAACTAGGAGATCATGTTAACATAAAAGATCAAATAAACTCTGAAACAATTGTCTAATGTTCTATAGTTTCACAGTTAAAATTTAATTTTGATAACTGTAGTAACTAATTTTCGTGTGTTATTAAAGTAAATGAAGTATAAATGCATTTAACAAGAAATTTGTTTTCCTATATTAGACTTTACAAATTCCTCTACATAATACCAGTATTAAGTATTATTAAAGCTATCAAAGGAAAGTTGTTTACGATTCAAGTCACATAGTTATCTTTTATGGTTACAAAAATAAATGTAATTCCATAAAAATACTGTTCGAAGGTTAAATTAACAAGCTACGATATTCAAATATCTCGATTATTATCAATATGTAGGTGGCGTATTGTCCTGAACTGTTTTTGGAACTCGCCAAACCAAGAAAAACTATTACTCATAAGGAGTTACCTTCAAGTTTCAAAGGGTTAATATGTGGAAAATTTCACTCTCAAAGGCTAACTTAAGGCTCACAATAAAAAGTGAACCTGAGTCTTGGTGAAAAGTATTTAATGAACAGGCAAACAGTGGTGCTTATTTTCGAATTTTACATATAATTATTCATCTTTGTAATAGTTTTTAGCGCAACAATGAATGCATTAAAATATTGTATTATCAACAATTCAACTATAAAACTATTCGAGCAATAAACAATTATACGATTCAACTGTCATACCGTAAAGTATCAAACAATTCAAATATTGCATTTCAATTTAATTTACATTTCTTATCTGTAGTGTACTCAATTTTGAAAAATTTCTTTAACGGATTTCAATTTAAAGCTATTTGTACCTATTTCCTTAAAATAAATTATTAAGACAACCAAATTACACTTCGTCAAATTCCCCAAAGAAACTCCTGTAGTCAAGGCGCCTGATAAGGATTGCAATGTCTTCACCTGTCTCGCACCAAGGACAGTTGTTAAGTCATCATAAAATGGTTTGTAGTATTTTGGTGATCCAGTCAAGTTTTCATGTGAAAGTGTTATTTCTTGTGAACTTATTATTTGGTATTTAGATCCGTTGAAGGCTAATATAAATTTGATGCCCTCGAGTTTATTATAATCTTGTAGATTCACAGTAATAAAATTTTTGTAAACTGACGGTTGTTGCACTTTTTTGGCTTTACATTTTATTTTAGTATTTAAATTTAGGGGATTATTAAATCCAGCATGCAAAAGTTTTCCTTTCCTATCCTTAATTTAAGTTTCTACGTATAATAGTTTATGCATTCTTAGCACCAATAAAGAATTCAATTCTCTAATTATTGCAGGAATTAACCCATGATTTATGATTTGCAAAGTGCATATGTTGCATTCCCATGGTAAAAGAATGTGAATGTCGTTGCCTAAGAAGGGTGAGCTACTATAATTGGTGAAAACTATTCCTCTTAAAAAAGGGGACTTTACTATCGGCATTTGACGATGTCGAATGTGTGTGCGGTTAAGTTCGACAAGGTGATCTACCTTCTGTTACGTAGATTTAAGGCCTGGAACAAAAGAAACATTGTCTGTTTGTACCGCGGCTAGTCAAAAGTATAATGGGTTGGGTTCTGAAAGCGAGATGGTACTGATATTTTGTTGAGCGCCAAGGCGAGCTCCGCACAAAAAGGCAACTATAATATAAAACCAACCTTACCTGCCTAATTGGCTGATCCAGGACTAATATTACTGTAGATATTGTGTGAACTTCAGGTTTATGAGAATTACGATTAATATTTGCACACGCTATGTAAATATGTATATATTTTAAACATTCATAACACTGATTGAAGGGAAACAGCTGACTGCACCTGCAACTCCTTATAAGTCGCATAAAGTTAAAACCAGTACTACGGGGTTGGTTTGCGCAAAACAACACTTTGTACATAGTAAAATGTATATAGGAAAATTACCACAATGTGTCCTTTCAACTGCTTTAACAAAGTGAAATTATTATTTTTATACATCAAAATTTAGTTATAGTCGAAACCATGAAAGAAGTCGTCTGCGTCATCACTTGTATTCGTACGAATTAAGATGGAAATTTTAAGTCAATGTAGCATCTAGTTCATAAATACCCAGTACATATTCCGATTTGGAAGTTTCCATCAAGCTTTTAAAACTAAAAAGTATATTCCATTTACAAAAAACCTAAGAAAGATATCCTATTTTAAAGAAAAGGTATAATTTTACCAAAGATAGTCTGTTAAGTATATATTGTTCAAAATATACGGACACATACTCTTCTCTGTCGTTTTCCCAGATGAACGTGTTCACCTATGTCTTTACTTAAAACACGTACAAATCGTATTACTATCTTTATCATATACATTAGTTAAATTAGTTAAATTTTAAATAATCTTAAAGGTATGTTTTGAATTGAGTTAGACACCTATGACGTAGAGAACTTCTTTTGTGGTTTCTACTATAGTTGCAAAGTAAGCAACTAAGTTCGTCGGAGTATTCTTCATTCCTTCCAGGCCACTTACGCAAAAAAAAGATATGTTAATACATACTGGTGTAGTGTTTTGCTCTCTGCATGTAGCACTTGTCCCTCGCTGTAGATATGTAATTAAACGATCAGTGTACAAATGAATAACAAGAAATGTAACATCTGGATAAAGCCGGTATCTGCTGTACGTGCACCAAAGGTACGACAAAGGCAATTTCAATAAAGGAAAACCAAAACGAGAACCATAACCAAGAAAATACCAGAGAAGAGAATAAACCAGTAAAGAAAACCCCTAAAAGCATAAAATTGATTAGTGCTCAGGCAATTATACCAGCAAACCTTCAACGCTAACCACCGTAAGGGTAGCAACTTCAAACAATTCCTAAAAATACAGATTATAGTAATTGTACGTGGCGCAATGAATGTGAACGATCGACCTATAACATTCAAATACTTGAACTAAAGTTGCAGAAACTTCCAAATAAGCACAGCCCATGCTATATGCAACTCCAGAAAATTAACGTTTCGTTATATTTATATCCTGCAATGCAGCTAGGGAAATATATTTTAGCACACGCTAACCCTTGGATAACAAAAACGTGTAGGTCATTTCACAAAGTGCATTCAAGACGAACAAGGTTTAATCAAGAATGTATTAATTCGTATTCCTATTTATCAACAATTATCACACACCTGTCGGACAGATAAAATCGCGTTGTATTTAATATTAAATGCTTGGCCTGGAATTAATATCCGTTTACAAATGAATTGTTACGTTTAATCAAATTAAGTTACATACAGTGAGAGTTATTGTAACGTAACAAAGTGACCGTTACACTTCATATATGTCAAAACTATCTCAGGGCTACACCGTTCTAAATTTGCGCTGAACCAGAAAAATACCAGCCGACAAACCAGACCTGAGAAGTCAGAAGTGGTCTTGGTGTTTAGTAACAAACCAGGTAAGCCCGTGGTTCGCATTTTATTAACTTTGTACTCCACTTTCGACGGTTATCCATGCAGTCGAATTTGTAGGCATAATACTTTACAGAGTGATATTTTTCTTTTTGTAAAATAGACACATTCAATTAAATAGGCAAGTTTTATTTGAGACTGATTGACTAAGAAAGTATACAGAAGAAAATTTCTGGGAGAATAAATTTAAGTTGCTTGTTAATAAATTATTACAAGTTAGGAACACTGAACTCGCTCTTGAAGTAGAGTATATTCCAAGTCCTAGAACATCATCAGAATTCTCAGCTATAATTTTATTTCTGTTCAAGTATTTTTGCTTTCAGATGAAAATTGCTATCTCACATGTACCGTATATATTGTAACAGTTTTATTTAATTTAAACTGTGTTTCGTGATCTTGCTCTAATGGAGGAGAGAGAACAATTCGGGCCTCACGCACTTGTAACAGTTATCCATAAAATTTGAAATTTTAGAGTTGAAACGATTGTAAGGGCTCTATTTTTAATCATAATAATGAACACCTTTAAAATAATAGTATATGTGAGACACGGTAAAATTTGAAACTTAAAACTTTTACGCGCACGAGATGCGACTATAAAAAACTGATGTGCCGATGGCTTACTTGGCTATTACCCCAAGGGAGAGTATGAGAAGGGTAAGGTTGAAATATTCTTTGCTAAACTGAAAACAAAATAAATTGAAGTTGGACGCAATGTAGCTTAACAAGTATTTAAAAAAATTATAATTTTAGGATAGATACAGAAACTCTTTCAGAGTAGATAATTTAAAAAATTTTAATTTAACCTTTTGTAAAATTGACCATACTAAAATCAGAATGTTTCTATTCTGTAATAAATACTTTCGCATATGTTAGTCATATAAAAAATTATTAGTTGAACAAAATTTCCTCACTTAACATTTAGATGAGTATAATCTGATCATGTACAATTTTAATCAAAAACAGTATTTAAGGTAATCTTAAAATCATTATAGTTTCAAATATAACTATGAAAAAAGATTACTTTCAAAAAAATAAATGATCCTAGTAAAAATTAATCAACAAAAAAAAATTGATCCAGATGGTTACTGGGTCTTACAGACTGAAACGATGGAGGCTTTCGCGGCTCAAAACTTAGCCATTTATGGGAATGGGGGTTGTGAAATAAATCTGTTGTGGAATTCAGTAAAAAATAACTCACCCTTAACCTCTGGCTGCTACTCTTAGATTGGTTGGGCCGAGATTCCAGCTGGTTGTTTGCGGTGAAAAAGGCAATGACCATAGACTGATTTCATGATACATGACGGGTCAGCTCGAGGGTACATTTCGGCTAGACGGTTCTTACTGGCTCGAAGGAATTTTCATGCTCTACGAAATTTATTGGCTCTAGGAATTTTTTTGACTCTATAAAATTGAGCGGATTGAGAATACGGCTTACAAAGACAGTTCAACTAGGTGAAATCCTATCAGAACAAATGTTTAATGCCCACGTGCCGAGAGTATGATACAAGTTGAAAACCTTGAAGTATATTGTGAACAATGAAACGTGTACACGGACTTTAAAATTGTTAATGGGCTGATAGATTGTTCAGACTTGTTACACATGGTTCAGTTCCATGTGCCACCGAGAAATACTCGATCCTCTACATTTTTTAATGTCTGTTTACATTAAACCAATTATGGAATGCAAAGACCTTTAGAAAGATGTTGTAAAAATGCCAAGTTTTTGAGTTAAACTGACTTTTTTCTTGAAACACTATACTCCGTCAACAATTTAGTTACACGTCATTGGTTTTCCAATATGTAGTATTCTTTTGTAAATATAATTAGTTAAGACATATTTTTTTATGCAGTTGTTTATGATAACTGTAACTTTGTTGCATACCGTTAATAAACAATAATAATAATAATAATAACTTTCCAAACCAGGTTTCAAAACGTTTGAATTGTGTGCTATAAGATTGAGGGTACAAAATGTTGAACTTAGCCTTACAATTTAACCAAACTAGAAAATAACAAATCGCATGTTATTTGCCATATGGAACTAAGAACTTATTGAGAATTTAAAAATCCATCAAATTTGCAAATGAATTTTTTAATTTTTTTCTATTGTCCTATGTTGTTTTGAATAAATTTTTTTTTATATAGTCAAAAAAATTGTTACAATAAATTGTTTTATTTCAGAAATTGTGCCTAGAAATATTGTTAAGGTTAGTTTTTTGCTATTGAAATGCTTAAGGTTCCTAAGCTTTCATTGACATAGTCTCGTTACTAATTTTTATATACATTTTTTTGAGCCTGACATCGGTATTTGCCTCAACCCCCGTGCTAGTCTCACCAACTGCAGCACTGAAGTTAAAGTTCAGAATTAGACCAAAAGTCCCCAAAAATCATATTTTATAAATGACTAACGTATATCTCTTGTTAGAGCTATAGCTTAGCTAATTATCTAGGCTATCTAAAATATTTACCATGCAGAAATATAACGTAAACGTAAGTTTATACAAGTTATAGTAAAAAATTATACAACAGTCTAATCAAAACATGGAATGGCAATTAGGTGATTCTCAACTGTTAATTTGTTTCATAGGAATGCACTTAATGACAATTTGGCAGAAGAAAGGTTAGTTTTTTACAGTTACTAGAGAAATGTAGTTGCCATTTATACAATACTGTGGAAGACTAACTGTTGTTACCTATCAAATAATTAGAAGTTAGGCATTCGATTGAGGGCTATTAACAAGATCTTATGGGATCACACAGGAGTAAAAAAGATGTTTTGTCATTTAATATCCCACAATTTTAGAGTCGTCTAAAAAGTAAAACGTGCCAAAAAATACAAAACAACTTAAAGGAATACAATGACTGTAAGTCAAAAACAGTTTAACACATTATTACAAGTGACAAAAGTTGGGTTAATGCATTTTAACATGAATTCAATTAGTAATTGATATAATGGGTAGTTTCTATTGACCCTAATTCCATTAAAGTTAAGTACATCAAGCATTATTGCATCATAACAATGCTTGTCCTCATATCTGTTACGCTCACAAAAATAATGAAACAAACGTTAGTAATAATCAAGATTTTCAATAAAACAAATTTATCGAACTTGCAACATAAACTTAGTTCTTACAACTAAATATGCAATTTATGCAGTTAGGTACTTTTATCCAACTGGCATATTATTTATTAGTCAATTGTGGTATCACTTTCAAACCACAAACATTTGCTGATGAAAATTGTAGTGTATCGACAATATTTACTAAAGAACTACGATTTAGAATTTCATCAGAGACTGTGGAGATTGAGGTTTGTTTAACATTTAAAATTCGTTTAGCGTCCTCAGCCATGCATTTCATGGAATTCACAATATATACTCAGCTATTGTGGATGATTTCCATCTGTCAAGATGTTTAAGGTTAAGTATACACCACTTGAATTGGTTAATATTTATCAAAAAGCATATGCATGGAGAACTGTTTGTAGCAGATTAAGAAAGATAGCCACAATTGAAGGAATCTTGGAAAACGTGTATTTATACAGATTGACAAACATTCCGGCAAAAAATTTCAGAAAAAAATTTGCCTCAAAAGTTTTCCAGACGATATATACAGGATGTTTCATTAACAATGGGACAACAATTAACTGGAGATACTATGCATCAAATAATGACCATTAAGCCAAACTTTTCTTATTCGGATGTTGATGGTTTAAGAAATAGGGTACGGAAAGTTATAATTTTATTTAAATTTTTTGGCATTATTCTGAAAATTTTTGGGTTATCAACTTGAAAATTGGCTTCTTAATGTTTTTGGGTACAGAGAAAAATAATATACTATTTTTTACTTTGGTCATAGAGGGTGTTACTTAAAACCTTTATTTATTGTTAATCAGCCATAACTATATCTAGTGTACACCTGACTTCGGGATCCAAAAGAGCAACTTTTTTTTCATAAAAAAACGTATTCTTGTCTTTCTTTGATATTCCAATCTGTTTTCCAGGAAAAAAAATATTCAATTCAAATTATGTTCTAATCCTTATCAGTGCGATATTACGCCAAAAATAATAACACTATTTAGTGGACTTATTTTAGTATCTGACAGTTGGCTTTATGATCCGTCAATAGTTTTTATTTAATGAGTTAACGAAGGCATTTAAAGTATCAACTCAGTAAGTGTTCCATGTGTAACAGACCACCTAATAATTATTTATTAAGTTTGAATGTAAAATTTGAATTGTTTAGTTTCTCCCATGCGTAGTCGTAAGGGTGGCATAGAAGAGTAAGGATTCGAGCGGGGACGGCATTTGGCAGGAACTGGTGTAAGGGTAAGGATGATAAAGTGATCCTTACATGATGAATTATTATTAATTGTGGTAGATAAATCACGAGGTACTTAAGTGGCTGTACGATATAACAGCATATATATATATATATATATATATATATATATATATATATATATATTACTCATATTTAGACCAGGGTAGAAAATTAAATAATCACATCAAATAATTTTAATCACCGTGTATAATGAATATTATTAGATAATACGCGTTATTAAAACCGTGAAGCATAAAAATTTATTAGTTTCAGTAAAAATAAAAGATTTAAACCATGTACAAGACGCTTTATATCAAAAGAAACAGTATTAAAAAGCTCTGCGTGTAATGTAATTATTCCTAAACAAACGGAAATTACGTGCAAAATTTATCTTAATTAACTCTATTTCAAGTAACCGGTATTGAACAAAACGTACAGATAATATCTATAGAAACTTGTAAAACCCAATAAAATGCAAATCCTAGAAGTGTTAGTTAGAAGTAGGATGTTTGAACACACCTGCGTATTTTAAAAGGCAATTTCAGTTTAATTTGTTTAGATAAACATGTCGATTCTAAGGATATTGGAAACGGTCAGATGCTTTAGCACGAAATACAAAACAGGGTTTATTTAAAAGCTCATTCGGCGAAAATTTTGCAGATAATTAATGTTTACAAAGAATCTTGGAGAAACCGGGGCTTAATATTCACGAGAAGGTGCGATACGGGGTTATTTAACCCAGATAGTCCACATGGACTAAAATATAATCGATAATAAAGAATATCAATTTGCACCAATACGAACAGGTTAGAAAAGGAAAGAGAAATGCGTCAAGCAAAGACACATATAGTAAAAGGCGTGATTTAAGCAACGTCACGAGGGTCACAATTGGTTGAAAATAGGATGCAAATATCAGAGGTAGAAACAACGATTTCTGTACAAAATTAATTAGTTTTTCTCGGACATGTTTGCGTGCCGTGTGAGAATTTCTGGATTTAAATGGGGCGAGTGAAAAATTCGTAAAAACCGACGCGCGAGCGACGGACTGGGAACATAGCATGAGAAATTCTTAAGAATTGTCTGTTTTGAGGACAAAAGCGACGTGCCGGCTATTCGCTATATATACCGGTGGTAATATGAATTTCGGCCTCTTAGACATTTGACTATTCGATGCGTTAAAAGCTCTTACATCCGCGACTTAATTCAAGATGTTAAACAGTGCATTTTAGTTTGATAAAATAATTTAAAGTTTGCTCGTATTTTTAGTGATTCAAAATAGTTTGTTATTTACGTGCTAACATGAATGTACTTCAGTGCACTTAGATACAAGGTAATAAAATTTAGTATCACTGTACCAATTAGCAAAATTTACAACGACAAATGTATACACAAAAGTAGGCAGTTTTGGCGTATATTGGTGAAAGAATGAATTTCTCTGCTATTTTTCGGGGTGTTAATAATTAAATGGTTCAAATACGTGTCTGGATCCACGAAACAAGGGTCAGATATACACAGATGAGGTCCGGAAAAGCCCAGAAACAACTTTAAATAAATGGTGATGGAGAAAATTTTAAAAGCGTTGAGAATTAGAAGGTAAATATAATCCTGTTGGAATGGTGTGATTAACTAAAGGGACGATGTACATTGAAGCTACGAGGACAGTAACCTTCAGGTAAATTATACTATTTTGTTTGACATTTTGTGTGTGTTGAATAACTTTATAATTGATTTACTTTAAATGGACATTAGTGAAATTGTACTAACCATAAAATTTTAATTTTAAGATGAAATTTGCTTGTTTAAGTAGAAAGGGGTATTTAGTATTGATGTTCTGAATTATGATGAAATTTTGGGTATGTCTTTGAGCTCAATTAGACGAACCTGGTTAATTAACGTAAAGGGGTGGTAGATGCTCCTTTATACTCAGACTCCGGTCTGCTTATATTGTTATATTAATTAGTAGGCATCCAACAAGGACTTTAATTCTGGATGCACGTTAAAGTGATAATAAAATTAATCTTGAAATTCTTTTAAAACTGAATTTTATGCTGAAATTTAATTTGAAAATTTAATGTATTCTGAATATTGATGTAAATAGAGTTAACGTTGATGTTTGTGGTAGGAATGTGTTGTTAAATTTTATGAATGAGGAGGTTTATAAAATTAGGTGAGCAGCTGAAGCGAAACCAGGATCACAGCAGTTTATGACGCCCAATCGGTGGGACTAGAATTTTTTTGTTGAAAGGACCCAGTTCCCGCATTCAAAGGAGGATATCACAGCAATATATATATATATATATATATATATATATATATATAAAATATTGGGAGGTACGTCAGGCTGGAAGATTGACACAAATGGTCAACGGTGTGTATACCTGTTAACCAGGAATCCATCACGCTTGAGATAGTGTGACGTTAGCTGGTTTTAACGTCATTAGGGTCAAGTTGAGTCCGGCATTCCTCGACTGACAAGGGGTTATTAAACGACACCGTATCCTGCAGCAAACAAATCAAAGTGTGATTTTGTTTGTTTACATTCAGATACATTTATTGTGTGTACGTTGCTGTTTACGGCCGGAAATGTCTAGAGTATCATACTTGTTTTCCATTTATATGTAATGACACTTGATAGGGTTACAAATCGATAATTAAACAATTCGTTATCGAATTGCGGTAGATAATCTTGCTGAATGGTCAATTTTGTTTATTGAAAAAATACATTGAGTTTATGGTTTCAACATTTAACCTTATTTGTCAATCCTTCCCTGTGATTTTCTTTAATTATCAAAGCTGAATAAGGGTCTCATTGGCCGTCACATCTTAGGCCTAGTTTAATTGGTGCCCCAAAGTCGCGGGATGAGTAAGTACGCGTTGAAAACATATGTTAACTATTAGGTTCTAGACCTTATAAATATTATTATACGACATAGATATATTGATTTGTACCGATAAAATTGAAAATAGAAAGGATGAGTGATGATGAGGAAGGTAGTGGGGATGAATTCCTTAAGCTTAAGAAAATTATGAAAGAGGTTAACAGTAATTTATCTAGTGTAGAAGGGCATTGCTTGAATGATGTGTTCAGAAATTTAAATGTAAATTTGAACAAAAATTTTGTAAAGCTTTCTTCTGCTTTAATTGGAAAAAGAAAGCAGCTTGAAAGTACAGAAATAAAAAAGTTAGATGGTACTAGTACATCGAAATTTGTAGAACCTGCTGTTCCTGATAATAATAATAGGGGGTTTATTTCAGTCTGGAAAGATGTGGGGGTACTAATCTACATTTCTCTCCTAATTATATTGCACCCAACAGTGTTCATTAAAAAATTAGAGGGTATGTTTGATGAAGTGGGAGTTCCCCAAGAAAAGAGAATATTTTTAGCAGTAAATTGTTTGAGGGGATCTGCACAGGGCTGGACAAAGATGAAAGAATTTGTATCTTTTGAAAGATTTAAATCTGTTTCTAGCGCGATATTGGAGTGGAGGAGATCAGGAAAGGGAAACATTTTGTAAGGTAAAATACGAGGTTTACGAAAGTGGCTCTTGTGCAGACGACTATTTTTTACGTACTGTAAAAGAGGCGAAATATTTAATGCAACCGTTGACTGACAAAGAAATGATTGATACGGCAATAGGCCATTTTGATTTAGAAATAAAAAGGGGGATTTTAAATTCGATTCATTGCACTGTCGAGGATGTAGAGGCTCATTTAAGACGAACTGACTCAACGTATGTAGAACGGCCTAGCAATTCAGGCCAAAATAGGGAAAATAATAATAGAAATTTCAGGGCAGCAGGAAACTGGGCGGTGTAGCTTAATAGAAATATGGTTCAAGTTAAGAACAATAGAGGAGAATTTACAAGGGAGAATTGGAGTCAGGAAAATCGGAGTGAACCTGCTCGTACAAAAGGTCGTCAGTCGGATCAGAGAGAAGTAGCCACAATCTATAATTCAGGTTGGAATTCTGATGCAGAGAAAGAATCTAAAAATGTTAGGGTGAAGTCTTTGGCGGTAGCGCCAATTATCAAGGAAGTTTTGTGTGAGTTCGTGGAGATAAAGGCACTTGTGGACTCAGGATCTCTCAAATTACGGGGATATCGGATAGATTGTGGAAGAGATTGAGGGAATATGATATGAAAATTCCCAGTGTTCCATGTAGAAATGTGGTGCTTACTGGTGCTTGCGGAAATAAAAGCGCGATCGTTAAAGAGCAAGTATATTTAACAACGCAAATGGGCAAGGTGGAAACGGATTACCCATTTTTAGTTGTTCTTAATTTAGTACGAGATATGGTGTTGGGTTGTAGTTGAATGCGAGATCATGCTGTAGTTATCAATTTTTTGTTCAATACTCTTGGCAGGTCCTTTAATGGGGCTCCTCAACAATTTAGTTTAGTGGGACAAAGCAATGGGAATGCTTGAATTGCTATAAATAAAATAATGGATGAAGACGGGGGGATTCAAGGCCAACGCCAGTGGGGTATTCTAAACAAGAGATAGCCGAGGTGGCATATAAAGCAGAGTCTTTTACAGGACCTGAGAGAGAGAGAGAGTTATTGAATAATTTATTAATTCGGTATGGGGATATTTTCTTGAATTAATTATCAAAGCTGAATAAGAGTCTCATTGGTCGTTAAATCTTAGGCCTAGTTTACCTGTAACCTTCTGTTTGAAATTTCTTTGACTAAAATATTTGAAAAATGCTGTATATAGTGACTTTACCAATAGTGTGGCGAGAGAATGGTGTGTGTTTTTGTGCAAACAAATTTCAAAGGCCACGCTGCGACCCGAAGGTATACTCAGTTATACCCTCAAAGTAGATAACCGCATCATAAACGTTTTCAAAACCTGTACAATCGTTTAGGTGAGAAGGGTTCATTTCATCCCAAACGTGAAAATAACACTCCAAAAACCATCTCGGTTGAGCAAGAAGAACAGAATTTGGTTGAAGTGTACGAAAATCCAGGTATAAGTATCCGTCGTCCCAGTGTCGCAATGGGCATAAGTTATGCATCGATTTGGAGAATTTTAAATAAAAAGAACCTTCTTCCATACTACTTTACTTCAGTTCAGAATTTGTTGCTGCAAGATCCTTCAGGTCGCCTCCGTTTTACTTAATTTTTACAGGAGCAGCAAAACGTGGATCTTAATTTTTCTAATAAGATTTTCTTTACTGATGAGGCAATGTTTACTCACCGTGAAGTTTTTAACTGGGGAAACAATCATTCGTGGGATTCAAAAAACCCCCATTCCATAAAAGAAAAATATTTTCAATGTTTGGTGTGGCATTATTTCAAATTTTTTTATTGGGCCTTTTCAACAGTCACGAATATTTAGATGTCTTTCCACATTGGTGGATTGGTTGTGGCAATGAATTTTCTCGGCCACCTAGAAACCCCCGACTTAAATCCGGGCTTTTCAATTTGGCCTCGAATGAAAGACATGTTGTATAAAGAAACTGTTGATTCGCTCAAGGAATCGTAGGGGAGAATACAAGCAGCTGCGAATGAAATGAAAGGCAATCAAGCAGTATTGTTTAGAACTCACCAGTCTCTTAGAAAACGTATTGTAAAATGTGTAAATTTAGAAAATTTACTTTAAAGTACTTCCTTGTAAGCATTCTAATGAATTAAAAATGCCAGTTTTCAAGTCGACAACCCAAAATTTTTCAAAATAATGCCAAGAAATTTAAATAAAATTATAACATTCAAAATCCTGTACTTCTTTAACCATCAACATTCGAATAAGAAAAGTGTGGCTCATGGTCATTATTTGATGCATAGTATCTTCAGTTAACCGTTGTCCATTGATATTGAAACCCTGTTTATCAAATTCCATGCGCATTGTTGGTGACAATGATGAAGATGCATGGAAAATTAGTATTTCGAACGTAAATCAGCATTGTTTGGAATATATACAGTTCAAAAGTTCGTCCATGTTCCAACAATCCCATTCGCAGTCATTGGCTAAAACCTTACATATTATAAAATGTTACGTATTTAATTGAAAATTGTACCTTACCTTAAACATCAAATATCCCTCTTATAGTGCATCCATTATAAAGCAATTGTTTTTTCTGGTAAATGTCATAGACTTATTCTGTGTGTGGCCTCTATTTGTTTTTAAATTCTTTTGGTTTTTATACTGTGAAATTGTGGCCCTTTATTAAACCACTTATTGCTTATTTCTGTCTTATCGAAATATGGCACTGAATATGTATATTGAAATGCTAAACATGGGAAATACAAAAGGGCCTCGCCCGCGGTTTGGGTTTATTCCTGATGGAGGAGTGAGCTGGGTCGTGCGTCATAACTAACACTAAAAATAAACGGAATAGGGCACCACTACGTTATTGTGGAAAGAAAAACATTTCAAGGGAAAACGTAGAAGCCTCAAGAAACGTAACCCAAAATAATGGTTGATATGCCAGAACCAATCCAACAATGTATCTGCAAGAAGGACCTGATTAATAAATAAATAAGAAACACAATTTGTGTCCCAAATAAAAATAAGTACCAAGCCAGAAATATAAATGTTACCAATACTTTCTATATTCATAATACCACATTACACTGTTTTATCTGTCTGCATAAACTGCTCTTTTGTTTGACTCTAGATTTCTAGCTTTGTAAATAGAATCCTTCACTATACTATCATGAAGCACAAATAATTTGATCTCAAACCTTAGTAACTTCTCTACTGATCGAAATGTAATCAAAAGAACTTTTAACTAGTGAAATTATTATTATATCAATTCACTTCCTTCAAACAACAAAAATCAAGTATAAACAAAGATAATAGGCAAATGAAATTCTTCCATTTACTTAACTTCTGTTTCTTTTATTAAAACGTATTTACATAAGTGGGAAAAGCTTCCAGATATGTATATTTAAAAACAAAAAGTATAAACTACCCGCTTTAGTTTCAGAAAGTCTCGTAATGCACTCGTCAAATAAAGCCTCACAAAATCAAAGTACATATGCAATTGGAGAATCATTAGTTCTCATTTCTTTCTAAGTTTCCTTTTGTGCTTAACATTAATTTGACATGAATTACTATTTCAGATCTGAACAGCAGAACAAGTATCTGCATTGTCGTCTGAAAATATTTAAATGAATTTTTAATAATGAAAATACAGAAAAATTAATGATAGCAATTTCAATTTACCTTTTTTTTTATAAACTAGAACACATTTGCAAATTATGTGATCGATACAAAAGTTGAAAACGTTCTGAACATCTTAAACTTGTTAGTTAAAAATGATTCTGAATAAAAATCTTGCAGATAATTTTATAGGTAATGTCCGAATATAAAGAATAAGCTTGTTCAAAGTTCTCTATTCAATCTTAACAATTGTCTTATACGTAAGATCTCATAGTCCACAAAATTATTGTGCTTCTGATTATTACTTATAATCACAACACCAAAGAGGAACCATACTATTAAAAAGATATGAGACTTACCTCTTTCGTAAACAAACAACTAACCAAACCATACAAAAGACACATGATGACCACAGGTTATGACCTCAAGCTGTTCCAGTCATTCACCATCTACACGCCAGATGCTGATAAAACTAAAAATAACTGTGACGTTGCTCTCACTTAAATTTCATCATTTAAAATATAGTCTGCAGTTTTATTTGAAGCACGATCATGTATATTTTCAAACTGAATTTTTGTTGAATGATTTGCGCCATACAAATCGTTATCACTAATTTATTTCTTACTACGTTGTTTTGTGCAACTACAAAGGCATCACTTCACATCGTTATTCACATTCTCTAACAATTATTAGCAAGCATGTCTTTCTCCAAGGCAAATCTATTCTCTCTAAATTACCCCTTTACAAAAGCATCCACTTCCATGCAAAGCGAGGACACGACATTTTGACTGATATTGAGGATCTACTTTATGATAATGAGGTAGCTATTGAAACTGCTAATAATTGGTTTAAGATCAATAAGCTAGCCTTAAATAATGATAAAACTGAACAACTGATCTTTACCTTAAACAAAGATTTTCCTAATAAATACCCCTGTGTAGTTTTTGGGCGTAACACTGGTCTCTTCATTAACTTGGGCCAAACATTGTGACAAGCTGAGTAGTAGATTATCTCAGTCTATTTACTTCTTGTACTGCATAAAAAATTTTGTTTCTTTAGAGGTTTTAAAATCTGCATATTTTGGCATCCTTCACTGCTTTCTAACTTACGCAGTTCTATCATGGGAACACACAAGAACCAGTGAACATATATTTAGATTGCAGCACCATGTAATTCGTGTTATTACAAACCAAGCATATCAATCTGATTGTCCTGAGTTTTTCATTAAACTTAAAATTCTTACATTTCACAGTATTTATATTTTGAATTGTTTATTATTTGTTAAAAAACATTCAACTCATGTATGCAGCATAGTGATTTTCACATGTTCAATACCCGTTGAAGAAAGAATTTGGTTATACCACTTCATCGACTGTCTAGGAGTAGGTATCGGGCTAATTACTATGGTTGTATTTTTTACAACTCCTTACGCATTAGTATTAAGAATTTGCCTATTAAATCGTTTAAAGTTAATAAAAATTATTTGTTTGATAATGGTTTTTACTCCATTGTTGAGCTTCTGAACAAAGTGAACTGCTTTAGGTTTTCTGTGGACTTTATTACTATTTAACCTATAAGTTGCATTATACAGATATTTTTTTGACGATATGTTATTCACAAGTGTGACAATGCACGAGTTAAAATAAATAAATAAATTAGGGGCCTGCATGAAAGTGACAAACCTCCATAATCGCAAACTACACAAGCTTCTTAGCTAAAATTGACGTGCATGACAGCCAACCTAAGATCAAATACCAGACAGAAGTAAATGAATTGTATTTACTTATAATACTAGCACCTAATAATAAACAACACACAATATTTTGATTACTAAACGGAAGCGCTGTTTCCAAATATACCTTTTAATCATTTAATGGTAGTGAAAAAAATAATGTACATACCATGTGATTTAAGGGGTTTAAAGTGCCTCAACTTTTACAGCTATTGGTTGGACTTAAAACCAGTCTTGCAACCGTTAATCCTACTTATGTCTCTTACTATATACTATTTTATACTTCTTTTAAATACCTATATTAAATGTTTTATTCATTATGTGTAACATGGAAAAGTATTCAGTTTTAATACATATCTAAACGAATCAAATTATTCGGTGGTGGACTACATTAAGAATATTTTTTTAGGTGCTCACAAATTTAGATTTGCTCTTCCATCAAAACTAGTTTGAGTTGGATAATAACTTTTGAGTTTTCGCATCGGTTTATCTAGTTGAGGTAACCGATGGCATATATTTTTCTTCTATAGAATATTTTCTTATTAGGTAAACATTCCTTTCATTCCAGCAAACAGTCGAAAAGAGGAAAATATTCTGGTATTATTTCTGGATAATTGCAATAAAGGTATGTGATAGATTTATTTATAGAGTTATAGATTTGTTATTCAAATATGATCGACACTCTTAGACACGATGACCTCATCAGGTAATATTTTGATACTATTTACTTTAACTTCTATTCTGGAGCAAGTCCAAAAAGATTTTTGGTTCTGCTGATCAAGGATGCTACAGAAACATTTCAAATGACACTGTTGATTAACCACCAAAGTGCTTATTAAGTCAGAGAATGCTTCATCTCTTCAGTGGCTCACTAAATGTGCTGTGGCTATGCATTCGAGGGCTGAAGTGCTGTTAAAACTGCTCACGCTAAAGTGCCTGATCACAAGGTCTGCCAACTAACCTTAATGTAAATGTACTTTTAAAAATGTGTATTTTTGGTAGGCGGTATGTTCCATTTTTAACGATTAATAAATAATTTAGTATGTTATAAATTTGTACCTTGTAAGTAATTTTCTGACATACATTTTGAAAATGGTATACTAAACTATAATGTTATGCCGATGGATTGTCATACACCTTATGGCCACTCTAATGCATTTTAGTGCGTTTGTGGTACTTTAGATATAAACCAGATTGGAAAGAAAAAATTTAATTTTGGACAGACAGAATGAAGATGTGCACACCTTGTGTTTTAAGATTTTATGAACAATAAACGTTATTTGTGCATAGCATTTAAAAATTTCGTTTTTATAAAGGTAATTCAGATAATAAGATATAACGTTATTTCTTTTAAAAGCATTGTAAACGTAATAATCCAGGACGACTTATTTCAAAACAGTAACTGAAAACAAATCTAATAGTGACAAGACACTGCGTATGCAATTCCCATAGAAAGATAAATGATAAATACAGTTGTCATACAATAACCTGGGATTCAGCATAGAATAAAATTGTTACATTGTTGAAACGGAACTTTCACAACGGTTAGCATGCAATACAGGCAGAGAAAAATGTTTTATATAGTGAAAGTGGAAGGAAAGTTGGAAGTAATACAGCTTCATAATGTGAAACTAGATTTCCCGCAGGGGAAAAACCAGCGACACACAGCTTAAGATTTCTGAAATACACTTGCAAGTACGGGATACATTTCAATCACGAGTTCGCAGATTTAATGTTATGATGCCTGGGAAAATCTTTTGGATTTTGTGTTGTATTAGGAGAGCTGCCGTTAATTGGAAAAAGAAGGAAAAAATGAATACTGGTGTTGTTGGGCGTCTTTAATTTTTAAAACTACACCACAATTAAAGCAGAGTTTTTTTTTTGTTTGTGAGTAATAATTATGTACATGTACAATACATATGTAGTAAAGGAATTAAAAAAACACGAAAGTAATTATTTTGCTGGACTATGAATTAAGTACAGAAATAGTTTTGGTTAATTTAAGCATGAAAATTTAATATTTTTAATTGACAATGGAATGATAAATGGGAAGTTGGTATTTGTTTTCTATGTATTGTTATTAAGGGTATTTTCATAAATAGGTTTAAGAATATCATGTATATCAGTATTGGAAACGGGAACAATGGTGTGGTAGTATTATTTATAGATTTAATCTTTTTTCTTTACAATTTCTTTTACTAACACTTGGTCAATTTAATGTTAAGAAATAAGGCTTATTTATTTGACATTATTTAATTTTAATAGATGTTAAATTTAAGTTGAATTTTATTTGAACATTTATAAACTAGGTAAAAATAGACAACCTTGAGAAAGGATATCCAGTCACCCCCGTGTTGGAGTCGTATTAGAGACAGGTATTTTATTTTCATTTTTTTTATATGATAAAGTTTAATGATTGTTTTTTAAGATCCGTAGAGAAAGGTAAAGTATGATGTGACGAAATTTAAGAAATCTGAAATCCCAGGAGAGCTATTTGGAATACCCATCGTCTGTGTAAGGAAAATATCGGATTGCTGAAACAAGACAGTTTGGCACCTTAATTATGACAATAAAAAAAGCGTTGAGATGGGCACATTGGTATATAGGCAGATGTTTTAAGTGCTTGAGGTTACAGTGATGTGAAGGGAGTCGGTTGTTACTGGATGCGCGGGTTGAAAGCATTGTCGTTTATGGCTGCTCTTAATTTTTATTATAATTTAAGTATCAATAATAGGTATAATTTTCGTAACATGCTTGTATTTACATTTAGTTTCAAATTCGTTATATAAAAATTCACGTACACTTTTGTAAAATAATGTTTAACCTTGAGATCTTTATGTATAACCAATTTTTGATGGCTCTCTTAATAAACTTAAAAAGAAAAGTGATCTGTACTTTGTTATATTCACTGTGCGGACTCTGTAGCGTGCTTTATTCAGTACTGAGAAGATAAAGACAAAGACTTGTTGAGCTAGGAAGAAATCTTATCAGTGCTGACTACAGGATCTAATGATTTACAGTTAGTATTATTACCCCTAATGAAAGGAATCGCTCGCTACAAAACACAGTGGGAGCTTTGGTCGATCAAAAAATAATAAGAAGAGAAAGAGAGGTGAAAATAAATGTGACGTAGACAATAAGTTGTAGTTAGCGCATTTTAAGGAATGTGTTTGTGCATGTGTGTGTGTGTGCACGCGCATGCACACGTGCATTGAGAGGGGTTTCTGGACTTAAGTTTCACTCCTATGGGACTTATGCAGCATCCTGTTGCGTTTCTAAAGAAGATTCAAAAATATTTTAATCATGCAGGAGTTCCCAATAATTATAAAGTTAGTTTGCTTATTAACTGTTTAAAAGGCGGTGCCGCAGAATGGGCAAATTTGAAAGAAAGTTCGTTTAGCTCATAGCAGATTTCTCAAACGCTTTTAAAGATAGATATTGAGGTATAGAAAAAAAGATTTATTCCTTAAAATCAGTTATGGTAATTTCGAGGAGGGAAGTAGGAAAAAATATTTTTTAAAATTTGTAAGGGTGCAAGTTTTCTTACGGAAAAGATTCTGGAAAAAAGGTTAATTGACATGCTTTTTCAACATTTTCACGATGAAGTACAAAGAGATATCGTTACTCAGGGTTTCACGAAAATAGACGAAGTCGAGAAGTATTTATTTAAAATTGATAAAACTTATAATGGGGAGGAGGAGAAGAAATTTAACTGGTGTAATGAAAGAAATAGGAATGAAAGCGAACATAGAGGAACACAGGGTCGTAATTCTCTTAAAGGTGTTCGCGAAAGTAAACAACCTGTATGTAATAATTCTGCTATAAGGAATATTCAGGAGCAAGAATCTGCTACAAATGATACGAGACATGTACGTTCCATTAAGCATTTCTATAATGATAATAAGGTGTTGTTGAGTGATGATGAGAGTACTGAGGGTGTAGTGCAAGCTTCGGTGCCGTGTATAAATGCTAAAGTAGCTAGTATGGATTGTATTGTATTTATAGATTGTGGCAGTGGTATTTCTGTCTTATTGGGAAAATCTTATGTAGTTTTGATGGCTTTACAGGATTTTTCATAACCACCGGTAACAAATATTAATATTGCCATTGAGAAATCGCGGGTAAGGTTTGTGTCTGTAGATAGCTAACATGTAGCCAGGTTCATCCAAGGTAAAGAAAAGTAAAATTTCTTACATATTAATCTTTTAACTACGACCGATAAAACTAAAACACATTTATAAAAAAAAGAGCAGTAAATTACTTAGCAAGCATCGATATTCGGAAGAGAAATTGGTAAGCTTTACTGCAAAAGCTGAATTATTAAAGAAGAAAAGGAGGATTTGCGAGGCTTATTAACAAAACATACTAAGATTTTTTCTGAAAATCTTGTTAAAGTAATACAGCAACGGCATGAAACAATAATGTTAAATGTGAGGCCCTATCAGAAAACTAACGTAGCCATACATTTTCTACAGTTAACTAAAGAATATAAGGAGGTTAAGGATAATTTAAAGATCATCAAAAGAGATACGGATAGAGGAATGGATAGGAGGAAAGATTAAAGTGTTAAACAGGTATAATAAGGAAGCTGTGACTGAAAAAGAAAAGGACATTAAAAAAATTGCATGAAGAGGTTTTATTTAAAAGGGTATAAAATTTGTAAGCCACAGCAGCAGGTGGTGTTGTCTTAGTGCAGCATTTAACTACATGAGAAGGTTGTTTCGTTGGCCAAAGATGCAAAGGTGGGTAAAAAAAAAATAGCTGCATCATGTGACATTTGCAAGAAAAGTAAACGTTCCAGGTTATGCCATGGGGAATTGAATGCGGTGATTGTAGAGCGACCTGGAGATTTAGTTTGTGTAGATCACTGCCTAGGTCGAAAGTCTGCATTACCCAACTATTATATTAATTGACACTTTCAGCTGCTTTACAAGGTTGTATCCATTAAAGAATGCTATGGCGATTACAACTTTATATCGTATAATTGGTGATTATATATCTAATCTGCAGAAGCCGAGGTGTCTCTTGACTGACAATGGCACCCAATTCGTGTCTAAAATTTGGGTCCACGAGTTTAAGCAATTTAGGGACAAAAGTCAAGACCATTTCACTATATTTCCCTCATGGTAACATGAATGAGCGAATCAAGAGGGAGATAGGTCAATTGTTGAGGGTTTACTAAATAGGCACATGAATTAGAGTAATAGTAGTAGTGGTGATAGTAGTATATATTTGTACCCATCTGGGGATGGCAATAAGGTAGTAACAATTATAATAGGCCAAAGTTAAAATTAATATAAAATTATCTAAGTAAAATTTTGTAGGTGGTAATATATAAAATAATGATCAATTAGTATTAGATTGGTTAGCAATGCTGAAAATCATCTTCAAGAAATTCGGATACACTATAATAACATCGATTGCTAAACAAGGCTAACAGTGCAGATTTAAATTTAGTTATGCTTGAAGGTGATTTAATGAACGTAGGTAATTTACTATAAAGTTGGTCCCATGTAAACAAACGATTTTTGAATAAAGTAATATTCAAGATAGAAGTCTAAACGTTGTGTAGCCTCGAGTATTATGTTGTTTGAATGTGTTCGAAGTATGACAGAAGTTTAAATATAAAAGATGTATAAATTAAAGAGGCATTTTCCCAAAATGCAATACCATAACTAAGCCAAGAGTTGAAAAATGTATGGTATACCATAATTAGACTGATTTGAGATATTTCTTTTGAAATAAATCTAATAACAAAACAAGCAGAAGCTAATTTATTACCTATATTTAAAATATGAGCTGACCAGGTAAGCTTCTCATCAAGTGTCAAGCCTAAATTTGTTGAATGAACCTGCTTTAAAGGAGTAGCAAAAATGAGTGATAATAGTCCATTGACCTTAAGTAGTAGTATCATGAACGAAGACTTGACTGAGCTAATAATGAGTATGTTTTAAAGGCACCATTTGTTATATATATAAATTCATGTCCCATTTAATTTTTCATTTAAGGTATACAATTAAGGCTAATGTCGTCAGCATATAATGTACAATTACCAGAAGTGATCATCGATGATGAATCATTAATGTAGAATAAGAATAAGATGGGGCCTAAGACAGATCCCTGTGGAACTCCATGTAATATGTCTAGTTTAAATGAAAGGAATGTTTGACGGTTTGCAATTATTTTTACCGACTACGAACAGCCAGTCAAATAGGAATAGAACCAGTTGTTTGCAACTCCACGGATACCATAAGAATGAAGTTTATTTATGAGAATGGTATGATAAACACAGTCAAATGCTTTAGTTAAGTCAATAAAACCAGTTGCAGCTATCATGCATTTCTGATTAATTATCAAATAAATATCCTTTAAAAAATGATAAATAGCATCTAGGGTGGATTTGTTAGTTCTAAAGCCGAATTGCTTAGGATTTAAAAGATTGTATTTATGCATAAAATTTATAAGGCGTTTCACAAGGTTTTCGATTAATTTGGTGAAGAAAGCAATGAAATTGGTCTAAAGTTGCAAGCTCTAAAGTTCCACCTGTATGTAATTGGATCACTATAGCATATTTTAGTAAGGTTGGAAATATGCCATGAACAAAAGATTCATTTATTAGGTCCACTAGAATTTTAGAAATATTGATAGGAAGTGCTAAAAGAACGTTTACGGGAATATTGTTATAACCAACTATTCTTCATTTATTAAAGACAGCAAATTTCATAAAATTATTAGGAATATGTAGACCGTTATTGAAAGGAAGTAAACCAGTGGTGATGCCCCGTCCATTAGTAAAGTAGCAGCAGATACAAAAGATCTAAGTATATAAACATAATCTTCTGCTGCACAGTTTTTTAGAACAGATTCCATGGTTGTCGTACGCTTTTTATTGTTATTAAACTCATTAATAATTTTCCAAGTTTCTTTCTAAATATTACCTGAATTAATATTCTGCTAGACAAGAGAGAGGCTTTTGCAAGCTTGACAGTGGATCTAAAAATCTTTTTAAATTGCAAATAGTATCTTTTAATGAATTTTGATTCTGGAAAATGTTTATAGATTAGATAGATGTAATATTTTTTGTTAAGGACAGAAACATGGATACACTTAGTTAACCAATTTTTTTCTAAACAGATCTTAGATTTGGTTAAGGGAAACACAGTTTCATGTGCACTACTAATTTTAGGAAATAGTAAGTCAAATTTATAGTTAAGGTCTTAAAATTTATTGTTAAAGATGAATTTAGAACATAAATCAGTATATGTATCAAAGTTTTCAGTTGTATATAACCGTCTGTAATAATGTGATTGTTAAACATTTGTAATTAGACTAGTTTTAAAATAAACTAATTAATTATATCAAAAAGATCTGAGTTAAGTACGTTTGTACATAGAACAGAATGGGCAGATATTAGTTAATGTATAATCAATGCGAGTGCTCGATTCGTTTACAATTCTATCACAAGCAGTGTTATAATTAATATTAAAATCACTAACAATTATATTTTTACAAATAACATATTGCAATAATAAATCAAAGGAGCTAAAGAAGATATCAATATTTCCCCTGGGGGAACAGTGAATAAAAATAATTGTCATTGGAAATAGGCTCAAAATTAATGTTTATTTAGGCAATAAATTGCTGTTCCAACATGATGAAATTGATGCCTGAAACATACACTGGCTAAGTTGTAGTTAAGCAATGGAATAAATTCATCTGGTTCCAGACCAAGACTACATTAGTCGTTTCAATGATTTGTTTTAAAAGCACTTTTGTGTTGTTTGAAATGCACCAGACTTCGCATTATGTGTTCCTCCAAATAAAATTACAAAGTCATTCTTGTTGGGGTTGCTTAAATTAGCATACAGTCTAAGGATTATATTACCTGCATTTGGTTTACATTCTATAAATATATGGCTGTTTCGTTCCTAAACCCTTTTACCTAAGTTATCCTTCAACAATAAGGAACCACAGTAGGTGCGTGTACTAGAAACTCGTTTCGCGTGCATCATTTCATCATACAAGTGACTGTTCGTTCAGTGGCCGTAGAGTGAACATGTGCATTTTCGAGTAGCAACAAGTTTTCGCAGTAAATTCGTCATATTACCAACAAGCAGTAAGTGCTCAATCATTTACATAAACATTTGAATTAATAACTGCATTGAAAATCATATTTGGTGGTCCTTTACAATCAAACATCCATTAGCAACCCTCAATAAGCTCCTTAATTAATCCACATTCGCAACATTATTGTCCTTTAATCAGATTCAGCTTTATGTGTTAATTACAGTTCATTAATTAATTAATTATGAAAAATATACAATTGAGTTTATTTAGATTGCAACGCGAATCTATACAATTCCGCATTCGTATTTTAGCATAACATTGTAGGGTAAAATAACTGGTTTTCAATACTAGTTCATCACTTTCCTGTATGATTCATGAAAACAATTGCATTCCTTGTATCTGATATTTACAGTTAGAGAAAATAAGTTACATATTTTTGTTTGCGGTTTCTCAAATTTACAGATAGTAAATCATGTTTGCTATTTTCAAGTGCTTTCGCATTATTTGTTCATTTTTACAAAAACCCTGCATCTTAGAATTTATTCGAAATTTTATGAACAAAGATTTTATAAAAGTTCCAACACGCATTGCATCTTTGGTTCATTTTTGTGGAGCTTTACACGTAGTATTGTTTCAACGAAAATGAGCTACGCATAGAAAAATCGTTAGTAGTAGCGAAACAGACTTTTTCACGTTTGAAAGCTTTTGAAGTCTTATCTAACAATATTGATGAATTGCAGAACCGGCTCAAGTTCACCGTCTTGTTTAAAATTGCATCAAGATTATATGACGAATTTCAATCAGTTAATCACAACACTTAAGTTGATGAATCATCTAAGAATTGGATGCACTTTTGTAATTATATATTTGAGATCGACTTTTTATATTGCCAATTAGAGGCTGTTTACATGAGCATCAGTGATGTTCCGCAAAATCAAGATTTGCAAAGTTCAGTCCAGACTCAGATGGTGGAAACGCAAGTGACAATGTCACGTCTCAATTCGGTTGAATCAGTAATGTTGGAAGTGCCAACTCCCAGCAATAATGTAAGGTTACCAAAAATTGAATTGATTCGTTTTGCAGGTGAGCTTAACGAGTGGTCTACCTATATAGATTTATTTAATGCACCCATACACAATAATGACAGTTTATTGCCCTTTGTGATCAGCAAAGGCACAACACAATGTTTCTCTAAATGATTGCATACTTAGTGGAGCCGAACTTCAAGCAGACATTGCTGAAATTTTACTTATTTTTCGTACTTACATTTTTGTTTTCACGTGTGACATCCATCAGATGTATAGACATATTTTAGTTTGGGAACTGCACCGCAATTATCAATTAATTCATTAGAGATTCACTCCTGAAGAATCGATAGGTACATATCGCCTCAATACGGTGACTTATGGGGTTACTTCTAGTCCTTTCATTGCCATTCGTTGCCTTCTTATATTGGCGAATGAAGATAGGCATGAATTTCCACTTGCTTCGCAAGCACTGCGATCAAATTTGTATGTCGATGACCTAGTCTGTGGTGGTCAAGATCTTTCAGCAGTCTTGGAATTATGCAATCAGCTTATTGCCTTGTTACAGTCAGCTTGTTTCGAGATACGCAAATGGGCAGCTAATAATAGCACAATTTTGGAAGACAACCCATCAGAACATATTCAGTCAAATCATTTGAGTATTGATAGTGATTCAATTGTCAAGATTCTAGGCATCCAATGGCATTCTAATTTAGACATATTTTCGTTTGAAGTCACAACACTTGACTCCCCTTGTACAAAGCGAATCATTCTTTCAGAGGTGGCCCGTATATATGACTCCTTAGGCTTTTTAGCTCCCTTAACATTTTTCGCCAAACATCTTATTCAGTATCTTTGGGCGTTAGGCTTAGATTGGGATTCTACACCTTAAGAAAATGTTTGCACGCAATGGAAAAAATATACAAATTCTCTGAGACCTCCTTCATTTTCTCTTCGTCAACTTCACGCATTTTGCGATGCCTCGGAACCAGTCGTTTATTTTAGATTTATAGATCACCGAGGAAGGGTGTCTACATCTTTTGTCATGGCCAAGTCCAAAGTTGCACTGCTCAAACGCATCTCTATTCCTCCCTGAGTTATGCGCCGTAGTACTACTTTCAGATTTAGGAGATTTTCTTTCACAAATCTGTCGAGATTCTTTACATCTTGATGAAATCTTCTCATGGAGTGATTCCACAGTCGCCTTATCATGCATTTGTTCTTTGCCACACAGGTGGAAGACTTTTGTAGCCAATAGGGTGACTCATATCCAGGAAAAGGTTTCTCTGGTTTGTTAGCATCATATTCGTTCAGCTGACAACCCAGCAGACCCAGCGTCCAGAGGTTTATTACCTCAAGAGCTTATTGCGTGCTCCTGATGGTGGGCGGGGCATTCATGGCTTCAATTGTCGCCCGATTTATGGCCTTCTGCAGCATCTTTTCCTTCTTTGTCAACTGATATCACTGGAGAAGAAAGAATTTTAACATTTGTTTCAAAAGTGTTACCATCAATCATCGACTCGCTTCTCAATTAATTTTCTTCACTTTGCAAAATTCAATGTATTTTAGCGTATTCTTTTCGCTTTAATAATAATCTTCATAAGGCTCCCAAATTTTACGGTGCTTTAGTGGATTACAAATTATATCAAGTTTTACTATACATTGTCTAAGATACGCAATCTTCCGCATAAAACTGAAATCTTACGCATCAAAAAAGAACTCCCATGTTCTAAACAATTTCAAAAACTTTCTCCTTTTTTGGATAAAGATGGAATACTTCGTGTTAGCGGTCAATTGTCCTATTCATCCCTGCCGTTTGAAACTAAACATCCCGCACTTTTTCCCAGCAAGCATCGCTTATAAGAACTTTTGATTTCAAACTCATCATGATAATTTAGAAGCAGGAATTAATACTACAATGTATTTATGAACAAAAATTTTGGATTTTGTCTGAAAAGCGTTCGATTAGGTATTACTTATCAAAATGTAACCACTGTTTTCATTTACGTCCAACCTTACATGTGATTTTCCAATGCTCCACCCGAAGGTACTACATTGGCCAGGAAGCAAGTTTTTTAACCTGGAAAAATTGGAATTTTGCCGAACCCTTGCTGTTGCAAGCAAGCTAGGGATCTTTAACGTATGTGACAACAATCACGCACGAGACATACATTTTACCTCTCATCCGAACGAGGGTGTTTTTTTGTGAAAAATGTTCGCCTAACATTTTTCAATCGTTTCATTTCACGCCGTGGTCGCTGTTCTCAGATCATCAGTGACAATGGCACTAACTTCGTCAGAGCCAACAAAGAGCTCATTTTGGCATATGAAAAACACCACAGAACGTAAAGCAATTGCTTGAAGTTTTCACCCCCTGTTTGCACCTCTTCAGGTCAATACAAAAGGCCAATGGTAAAGCTTTGCGCCTTGCCTACACAATAATCTATTAGTTTTAATTTTGTATATATGTATTTCTTGCGCACATTGCAATCTATATAAACTTAGTTTTGTTTCCACATATAAGTACATAAAGGTCATATTATCGTTTGGAAATTACCTATTTTTTGGTAATTTAAGTGGGCGGTATGTTTCGTCCCTAAACCCTTTTACCTAAGTTATCCTTCAACAATAAGGAGCCACAGTGAGTGCATGTAATACAAACTCGTTTGGCACGCATCATTTCATCATACCAGTGACTGTTCGTCCAGCAGACGTCGAGTGAACATGTGCATTTTCGACTAGCAACAAGTTTTCGCAGTAAGTTCGACATAGAACCAACAATCAGTAAGTGCTCAATCATTTACATAAACATTTGAATTATTAATTGCACCCAAAGTCATATTTGGTAGTCTTTTACAATCAAACATCCATTAGCAACCCTCAACAAGCTCAATTAATCCGCATTCACAACAATGGCAGTGAGCTTTTCCTAATAAATTGAGTATTTCTGAGAAGTCTCTTACATAGTTATCTCCATAAGCTTGTATTTTTTATTTGGCAGTGACTTTTGAAACATAAATAATTTTACTGTCACATGAGAATGTAGTCGTATTAGAAAGTTTACCAGGGCTAATATTCTTAGCTTTCGTGAAGCTAGAAGAGTAAGTATTTAAATAAGTAGGAAGAGACATGCAGTCAAGTTTGGAATTTAAAGGTAATTGTTTTATATTAATTGAAGTAATTGAAGCGTCATCAAGCTCAATTGTGGAAGATGTCTTGACAGGAGAAATGTTTGTAGATCCCTTGGTATAAATTGGAGGATGACCATAGAGAATTTCAAACCATTAATCTAAGTATGTCATTTCATTAATGTATGGTACAAATATCCTTTTCGTTTTTAGCATTAGAGTTGTTAAGAAAAATTAAATTTTCAAGATCATTAATTTTGTTATAAGCAATGTCTAGTAAGGTATTGAAATGTTCCTCCTTTTCATTAGCTTCAATCAAAAATTTATTATGCTCTTGTTTTAGTTTAAACAAATGTTTATCTTTTAAATTATCTATTTGCAATTCAAGCAGCTGTGCTTGAAGTTCAACTATTTTCATATCAGTAACTTTGTTTGTTGTTAGATTCGTGGTTGGAACAATCTTCACATTAAAAAGGTTCTTTTTCAGTGAACTATTTCTTATGTATTCGACTGAAACAAGAGCGATCCTCAGATTATTATTACTTTCAAAATTGGTGATATTGTATTTTTAAAAAAGCATCATCAATCTTCAGCCATTGACCGCACAATTGCAAAATTATTTTTATTATACAAGGTTCCTGCTTGCTAAACACAACTATGTAACTTTGAAGGTTTCATTGTTATGTAATTTCTATAATTCACCGATTAACTTTTCTTTATTATCGGTTGTTTTCTAAATTAACATCTAATTATAAACGTAGTAGGGCAATTCTTTTATAATCCCCCATGGGTCTATTGAAACGTCAAACTCTTTGCCTTTACATATACTTCTGACATGCTTTGTTTAATGTTACTTGGTTTCCAAAATTTAAGCTAAGTATCTTGTATTACACAAAAGATTCAAATTTCAATTATTTTTAATGTTCATTGTTAATTTTGAGTACTTACATAAAAATACTACAACTAATACTTGTACAAAGAAAAACTTTTAATAATTGATTTTCTTAATTTAAATATAATTTTTCTATTACATGCAACAGCTACATAGAAAAATTCTTCTTGACAGCGTGCTATCCAATAATCACAACACCTAGTTTTCACATGAACTTTGTCTAATCAATTAATTAATACTATTTAAAAATGTGGTCAATTACAGAAAACTAAAAATACAGAAACTGTAGTTGCTGATGTGACAACAAAAACAACCAAAAATCAACTAGAAAGTAAAATAAAATTTCTTTAACAATAATTCACTCATTCAAAATATATCTTTCTGTCTTCTAAAACATAATTCCCTCATGATTATAATATAAAATATCACGAATATAATAAAGCAAATTAACATGCAATTAAAGTAGTAAAATACAAACCAAAACAATTATCATATAGTTGTTATAACATTTATTTTTGATTAGACAAACAATTCAGTTCAAAGAGATGTCAATTAATCACAATTTAATATTCAATTTTTCCCTTCTCCCTTTGTAATTCAGTTTTTAATATCAATCACCCATGCTGTGTTATTAGATAAAAAGTGCATCTGTACATAAAAAATAAAAACAGGACACGGCTGGTATCAATTTATACTTTAAATTAAATCCTGGGGTTTCAACACAATAAGGATTGTTAATGCTTTGCTTTATAATCAGATGTCCTCATGGCATACAAATCAAATTAGTATTGAAACAAAATTAATTCCAATTGGTTTTTACTTCATTTATTTATACTAGAAAGTGGTTTAAGGATAAAAATCTGTAATTGTATTCTAATTAACAATAAGTGAAAACCTTTATAGTCGTTTCATAGGCATCTCATTTATCTATCAAACAAAAATTTATACTTAATACAATTTTAAGTAAAAGTTACCTGATAAAGTTGTTTCAATGTATTTCTTGCCGATGGCCCATGTTTAAGTTTTAGTTCATTCTGTCTTTGCTTAAAGTGACTCTTCTGCTTCCTCAAACTATCTTTAGCTCGCCTAATTGAATCCCTTTCCAAATGAATTCTATGCCTAAAAAATTCCAACTCAGAACTACCCTCAAATTTTTGTCCATCACTAAATGGATATCTTAAGTGATACGTATCACATTGTGCATTTTGTGGAAACTGGTCCTCCAAATCTTCTAATTTTTGCAACTGCTTCCTTAAATTTTCTACAGGTGAACATGATCTTTGTGATTCCTTAGATTTTATATTATTATTAATGCGAGATGCTGTTGATGAGTTTTTTAAACGTGAAAATATTTTTTTGCGGCTGCGACCTGGATTTGTATCTAAATCTGATGAGTCGTACTCTCGTTGTGAATCATTAAGATTAATTTTATCTTCAAGTATGTAACTCGGATCACTCACAGAAGTATCTTGGTCATGCATTACAATATGGCGAAGTTTATGATCAATTTTGGATTTGTATTTATTTTGGTCATTATGAGCTGACTTTGAATGTTTGGGTGAATTTCGTCTATTTACAGATGGTGAATGATGTTGAATCCTACATTTCAAAACATACTTAACTTTCTACAAAAAATTGAAATATTCATAAATAAAGCTATTTCAAATGGAAAAATAAAAGCAATGGCATTTATTATTTCATTACTATAAAAATCTTTCTTAATGAATAATTTACCTTCACAATGTACTATTTTATATAATGTCCAAATTAAAACCATGGTAACTGACAAATACTAAAACCAATAAAAAAAAGTTTAATAAATGTTATGATAAACTGAACAAATGTTCTAGACACCTGAATGGAACTATCAATTTTGCATTTATAAACTAACATAGTAATTATGAAATCCAAGTTTAAATTTAAAAATTTGAAAAAGGACCGAAAAAAGGCACTTTGACTTTGAGAAACTAAGAGATAAAAATTTGAGAAAAAGTCGAACAAATCTTTGATACTAAGGAACCAGAATGGAATAACAATAAATCCAGCTTAGACATGGCGGTCTGAGATATTCTAGGGTATAAACAAAAAGAAAATACGAAACCATGGGTAACAAAAAATATTCTGAATTCAATAGAAGAAAGGCGAAAATACAAAGACCAGACAAAGTAGAAAAACTAAGATACAAAGTCATAAAATGACAAATTACTCGGAAATGCAGGAAAGCTAAAGATCAATGAATTGAGGAAAAGTGCAAAGAGGTACAAACTAAGATGAAAATAAACTAATTAGAATTAAGTAGAATGATATAGAACCATATAGCACAAAAAATATCAGGGACGCGGGAGAAGATATCATTATAGATGTAGAAAAAGTATATAGATGACAAGAATATATAGGGAATTTATATGCAGAACAGGAACTACAAGCACTAGAACAGGGATTACACATTAAAAAGGATGACGAGATATTCTATTCTTACATATGAGTATGAACTAATATTAAAGAATCTTGAAAATATTAGGCGCCGGGTACAGATAAAGTGCAAGAAGAAACTATAAAAATCGCTGGACAAACAATACCAGTACGTCGCTTCCAACTTGTCAGCTATATGAGACTGGTGAGATACCCAAAGATTTCGAATGTAACACCATAGTCACTTTACCAAAAAAGAGAGGTGCAGATAGATGTGAAATTTTTTGAACAATAAGTTTGTTAGCACATGTGTCCAAAATATTAACTAGAATTGTACAAAGACGGATGGAAAAAAGAGGCTGAAAAATTATTAGTTCAATTTGGGTTTAGGGAAACACAGGTACAAGAGAGGCCATTTTAACTTTAAAAATAATAATGGCGAAAACAGAAAAAGGAGAAAGCGTGCATGTAAGGTTTGCAGATCTGGAAAAGCATTTGAAAAAGTAAAATAAGAAAAAATGTTCGAAATACTAATAAAAGATTGAAATGAGTTATAAGAATAGACGAATAAGTACATAGCTTGTACCAAGAGCAAACAGCTGAAATAGAATTACAGCAGGAACGTACAGATGTAAATATTAAGAAAGGAGAGAGACAGGGATGTGCCCTATTCCCATTAATATTTAACTTATACATCGAAGAAGCAGTAAATACTGTCAAACGCAGAAAGACATTTGGAATTATTATGAAGGGAGAAGCGATTGATATGCTTAGATTTGCAGGTGATATAGCGGTATTAGCATCTAGCAAGGAAGTTAGAAGCAGCTCTAATAGAGAGATACGGTAAGAAAATCAACAAAAATAAAACAAAAGTACTTGTGTGTACAGGAGGGGAAAATAAGTCAAAAACCAGAATACAAATAGGAAACGTGAACTTACAGAGGTTGAGGATTTCTGCTACCTAGTAAGCCAAATAACATGAGATGGGAAAAGTGAAAAAGATATAAAATAAAGATTAGCATAAGGCCGTACTGTATTTAACAAGAGAACAATTACAGTGTTTGAAAAGAACAAACATAAAAACAAGGAAAAGATTTCTGAAAGTATGCGTGGAACACCAGCACTGTATGGCTTTGAAATATGGACAGTAGAAGAAACAGACAATAAAATGAAAGAACCCTTTGAAATGTGCTGCTACAGACATATGATGAGGTATAATGAACAAAGAGGTTAAGAATAAAGTGGTACTAGAAATGGTAAGTGAAGAAAGAAATATGTGGAAAACGATAAGAAATAGCAGAGATAGGATGATAGAATACGTACTAAGGCACAAGGAAATAGTAGAGAATACATTAAAAGCAAAGATAGGAAAAAAGAGAGCTAGAGATAGACCTAGATTAAGCCACTGCACAGAGATAGTGAAAGATTAGGCCATGGGAATTTCAGAGAAATGTGTGAGTTGGCTTAAAATAGAAAACAATGGACGTAGATGTCTAAACAAGTTCCAGGAAGGTAAACCTAATCATCATCATCATTACGTCTTCAGTCCTGGAACAGGTTAGCTGTGTACCCTCATTGTTTCTTATTCTAATCTATACATTTCCCTGAAATTTCCACAGTCTGCATCTTTCACTATCTGGGCGCAACAGTCTAATGTAGGTCTACCTCTACCTCTTTTTTCCTATCTCTGTTTTAATATATCCCGCACTATTCCCCAAAAATGCCTTAGAACGTATCCTGCCCTTCTATTCCTCCTATTTTTTTATTTTCCACAGACACCTTTATTCCCCTACTACTTCTATAACCTCTTTGTTGTTATTAACTTTGTTTGTCCATGATATCATCATACATCTAAAGCACAACATTCCAAACGACCTATTGTTTTTCTGTCTGCTTCTCCTACTGTCCCTATTTCATAGACCTACTGTGCTGTGCTCCACACATATATTTTCAACAATTTTCTCCTTGCTTCTATGTCTGTTGTCTTCGAACATAGCCGCTGGTCTTTCTTGTTAGATGCAGTTCGATTCCTCTTCTATTGTTTTACAAATATAGACCCTATTTCCCAAATATTCAGTGGTATGTGAAGGGAGTTAAGAAGCTTGTGGCTACCACGATGCCCCAACACTTGAACATTTGCCGAATTAATAGTTTTCCGACATATTCTTTCCTACAATCAACATTAGTTGAAAATATTTCAAAACCAACAACTAGTTGTTTATAATAATTATCAGATTTAAGTGCAACTATTTTTTTCGTCATTAGGTTTTCCGTATTGAAACTAGTTGGACACGTACCTCCACTTATTTCAATTCTGAGCTTAGCCCACACAGTTAGTTCCTTGAAAATCCCACAGCCTAAATACAGCTGGTTCTCCTATTGTTTTCTAATTATATGCCCTATTTCACAGAGATTCAGCGGATGTGAAGGGGGTTAAGCAGGCTTTGACTACTAAGATCCCCAACACTTAGACATTTGCCGAATTAATTAGTTTTCTAGTAAATCCTTTCGCACAATTAACATTAGTTGAGAATATTACAAAACCAATACCTGTAGTTGCTTATAATAATCATTAGATTTAAGAACAGTTATTTTTTTCGTCATTAGGCTTTCCATCTTGGAACTGGTTGGATGCATATCTTCATTGATGTATATTCTACGCTAGCCAACACATTTCTCTGAAATTCCCACAGCTCACATCTTTCACAGTGTGCAATAGGTCTACCTCTACCTCCTTTTTTTGTATTTCTGCTTCTAATATATTCAGCACTATTCCCTCATGCCTTAGTATGTGACCTATCATCCTATCTCACCTATTTTTTACTGGTTTCCACATATTTCTTTTGTCCCCTACCATTTGTAGAACCTCTTTCTATCTTTTTCCTGTCCACTTCTCCTACTGTGCAAGTTTCACAGCCGTACAGTGGTGTGCTCCACAGATATGTTTTAAACAATCTTTTCTTGTTTCTCTGTATGTTGTCTTTGAACACAGTAGTTGCTTTTTCTTGTTAAATATAGCACGACCTTGTGCTAATCTTTGTTTTATATCTTTTGCACTCCTCCCAGCTTGCGTTATTTGGGTAAACCCAATCATGAAAAAGTAATAGTATTTAAACCTAATGATTAGCATAAACAACTTCAGGCGTTGGTTTTGTAATATTTTCAACAAATGTTGATGGTGCGAAAGGAGTATTTGGAAAACTATTGATATGGATGTCTAAATGGTGAGGTAGTTTGGCAGCTGTCAGGTTACTCACACCACATCGATTGGCTTTGAATGTCGGTGAAATATTAAAAAACTATCAAAAAAACAAGAAAGTGTGTATGTAAAGTTTGTAGATCTTCAGAGAGATATGGTATGAAAATTTAAAAAAAAACAACCTAAAGTATTAGTATGTAAACGAGGGGGAACTGATTCAAAACCCAGAATACAAGTAGGAAACGAGAACTTACAAGTGGTTAGGGATTTCTGCTACCTAGGAAGCCAAATAATGCAAGATGAAACAAGTGCACAAAATATAAAACAAAGATTAGCATAAGATCGTGCTGCATTTAACAAGGAAAAGCAAATACCAAGTTGAAAAACAACAAACCTAGAAAGAAGGAAACTTCTGAAAGCATATGTGTGGAACACGGCATTGTATGGCCGTAAAAACAGACAGTAGGAGAAGCGAATACGAAAAAGATATAATCCTTTGAAATGTGGTGCTACACACGTATGATAAAGATATAATCGAAAACAGTAAAAAATAGGAGATAGGATAATAGAACATGTCCTTAAGCATGAGGGAATAATGCAAGATATATTAAAAGCAGAAAAATGAAGAAAAAGAGAGTTATAGGTAGACCTAGATTAGAGCATTGCACACAGACAGTGAAAGAAATATGTTTAAGTACCACGATTATTTATAATCAACACTTATTTCAATTAAGTTTACAAAGGGTTTATTAATTCATTTCTTACAGTTTGCTGCATGCATTTAGGTCGTTTAATAATAAGCAAAATCGCTAGAGGTCAGAAGGTGTACGAGCATAATTTAATTTCAAACTCTGGTATCAGATTAATTGATAAAATACACTCACTTTCATATGATAGAACAAATAAGACAGTCGGTTTCTGGCGTGGTGCTGTTGTCTATCGCTTAACGAATCTAAAACGTAGTGTTGTGTTCCATAATTTCTTTCGTTCCCTATCCAACAATTTCGTAAGTGGTAATAATTAACTTCATTCCAATATGGATATTTATGGTAAGTTATTATTGTTACCATTACATGCAACCTGTGTTTATTAACGTATTTCTGCCTATGGTTAACTTTATTGCATATTTACAAACTCTTGTATGTTAACTCTATTCGGATGGTCCTCTGCTAATTTAGCTATCGGAGGTTTCTACTGTTTACCTTACGTTTCGAGTCGGGTAAACAGAGTATGCTGTGGGAATTTCAGAGAAATATGTAGGTTAGTTCAGAATGGAAAATAATGGAGGTACACATCCAACCAGTTCCAAGACTGAAGACCCAATGATGCTGATGAACTAACATAGTTCATTAATAAAATATTTCTTATTATGTAAAAATGAGAAGTACGTGATCGATCGCCTATTCATGTACTGACCAAGCACAAGGACGACTCCATTGACTAGTTGTGATTCTAATTACACAAGGCGATATATATTTGGGTGCATTGTATTCAAAAAGAATATTTGCAGTCTACTTTATAAACATTATTTATATCCTTCAGAACACGAAAACCTTAAAATATTTTTTTGTTGCAAATTTTGCTGTAAATAAAAACTACGCGAATTTGTAATACTGTAACAGTTTTTTTGACCACTGCAAAGCACCAATAAATTATTAGTTAAATACATCTTTTGTCTAGTCCATTAAACCGTAAACATCGTCAAATAAATATCCGTATTGAGATCATGTGGTCTAACCACGATACAGAGATGCTAGTTTGGTTGCTAACATCAGGCATTAATTATTTGTGTAAATATTTCAAGACCAAACACCTTTCCTATTTCGTGCGCCTCGTGTCAACGATCACTTTAGCTAGAACACTTGGCACGAAAGTACCATGGAGAACCTAAGAGTTCTAGCGAGTAATTTGCGTGTGGCTTTACGCCGTAGTGAAACTCAAGTGTAATAAACACTTGACATAGTGCTTTTTAATAATGGTAAGCAATTAGATATAATCTCCTAGACAAACTAAATAATTTTGTTGTAGCGCTCTTTCGTATATTCTTTTGAATACTCTTTCGTATATTCTTTTGAATATTCTATTGAATACTCCTTTGTATACTCTTTGGTATACTCTTTTAGTATATTCTTTTGTTAGTATGATTCCGTTTTACCAGGATTTATAAAAATTAGCCCGTTTAAATTTTGTGTTACAAGATTATATGGATCCTTTCTTTGCATTTACGATTATCGAGTTTACAGATCAATTACTTCAATGTAGCGATAAAAAAATATTGGTCTAGCATGAACGTCCTTCAACTTTACTATAATAGTTGGATTTAATGAAATGTTCTGCGATGAAACCATATGTTTTAAATTTTAATGAAATGTTCTGCAATGTAGATAGCAATTTTTTGGTTTGAATCTAACGTCCAATAATTAACAATAATGGTCTTTTTGAAATTGCTAGGATGAATTTACAAGTAACTATGTGGATAATTACACGCAAGATAATTATTTTGGTAACGATCTAAATATAGTAGTACATCAAAGTTTTGCATTGATAACCGTTGGAATGGATTTTAGTTTGTCCCATTGTTGCGTATAGGAAATACGCTTTAAGCTCATATGTTCAGGTACAAGAATCACGCAGTTGGTTATTTGCAGTATAACATGTGAAGGTGACGTCACTTGTTTGTCCAGGGACCATATGTATAAACATCTGCTCTAACACGATGTAACGCTGTCACACAAACAACACCTGTTGAAACAAGGTAAGAAAATTATATTATTCTTACATCACGTCCGCACTTGGCGAACTTTGATACAAAACTACACCAGAAAATTAACTTTGTGATGACCTATAACTATTATTTTGTTTAACAAACTAGAAAGGACTTTGATAAATTTTTATTGCCAATATAAATGCAGTGTAATAACAGTTATTATTATTAACGAAATTAAGCAACTCCATTGAGTTCTGATTAAAGTTTCATCTATGTATAATTTACAGATTTTGAACATTGAATTATTAGAGATTTTAGATATTTTCAAATACATTTGTAAACCAAATAACAGATCTGATATTTTTGGTATTGATTTGAGTTAATTTTTTTAGTGAAAAGAAACGTTTAAAGTTTTTGATATTTCATTCAAATCCATAGTTCTACCTCAGAGTAGGAGAAATTATATTAACCTTTTTAAACGTAAATTTTGTACATACAATTTTTTATGACGAAACAACTTTTAATTAAAGAATCAACTTTTAATTCTCTTAATTAATTGTTTTATTTTGAACAAGTGAGTTCAAAGATAGTGTAACCAGGTCGATGAACAAAAGGCATAAATACCTTCCAGGTAATGATAGTTGTAGCTCCGATTTAACAAAGAAGCTCTAATTGTTCTTTCAGAATTTGATGCCTAATATTTGTGTTTATAAAATTGTGTGCGTAATTAATCTTTTCAGCTATTTTTTTATGAGGTAGCAAGATTATACCTCTTGTGTCCTCACTTTATTAATTTAATTCAACTTTCTTTACAGCTCCTGCACAAGCAGTTAATACGATATTCTTCTCTAAGGACTCCCAAGTCCCCCTTAGAAAAAACCTCTGTTAAAAATTCAATGACTTGGTGGTGCCCTCCCCTAAACCCCTGTTTTGGTATGAATCAAGCCCTAGTAAAAGAATAATATTTTGTAAAAAGAACCACGACCAATCCTCATAAGCTCTACCCAAAGATAGACCCCTAGCATAGTCGAAAGATATTTGCGTTCCAACATTTTAAGGAAATCCTTCCTTAAAGTTCACTGGTTCCATTTGAGAATATTAAAGAACTTTAATTATTCAATTAACCCCAACAGCAAGTGATAATCCCATAACCAGTACGACGATTTTTTAATCGGTAAGAATACCATATAAATATTTAGGTAGAAAATTCAAATAGCTACAGTCATTTCTAATAAAACACAAATTTATTGTTGTGGAAGATCTAAAATGCCATTATTTTTGAATTAAAAGAAACACTTTAAAAAGTTTCTTGAAATTCAATAGAAAACTACAGGTACCAAATTAGAACCATGTAACATTACATGCACATGCACAAACATCATGCATAAATCTAAATATGAAAACATTTGTACGGAGCATATCATTATATGGCTGTGAAAGAGGGAAAATAGAGACCAGGAAGATTGAAGCATTTGAATTATGCTGCTAAGGAAAATGTTGAAAATTAATTGCACGGACAGGATAAGAAACAAATATGAACTGGTAAAAACAATCTATTTGGGGATTACAGTAAAGAGAAGGGATGGCAACTCAGAGGCTATCTATCTAGCTATCTATCAACAGATAAAATGTTAGCAGATATATGTACTAAAGCGTTGCCGAAAGCTAAACATTATTTTTGTGTAGAACATGCTGGCTTAAGGTGATTTGTTTTGACTTAACTAATTGTCTTTGCGTGCATGAGTGTTATTAATAGTTATTAGTTATGATATGAGTTATCATTGTAGATTACGGACGAGTGTTGAATTATGTGTCTAAAGTATAGCTATGACACTACATAGTCTATGATGATGAATCATATCATTACTAATAACTATTAACACTCATGCACGCAAAGACAATTAGTTAAGTCAAAACAAATCACCTTAATCCAGCATGTTCTACACAAAAATAATGTTTAGCTTTTGGCTACGCTTTAGTACATATATCCGCTAACATTTTAACTGTTGACAAATATTTAAGATCAACTTTTTGATCTTTTACAACTTCCCTAATCAAATAAAATTTAGTGTCAATATGTTTTGTCCTATTATGAAAAATTGGATTTGACACTAATTTCTGCACACTTTGATTGTCATTGAAAATTGTAATTATGTCATTGAAACCATTGAGTAAACCGTTATTAAAAATAGCTTCCTTTGCAGCTTGAGTAATTGCAACATACTCCGCTTCAATGTTACAAAGTGTCACACAAGGCTGCTTTTTTTGCTTCCAAGAGACAGGTCCGTTGCAAAGTTTAAACACACAGCCCAGCCGCTATTATATGATATTCGATCGAGTTCATTATTCACCCAGTTTGCATCCGCAAAACCTTCCACGTTCACTCTCCCATTTTTATTAAAAGTTAAGCTTAAATCCAAAGTAGCTTTCAAATACCTCAACACCCGTTTTGCAGCTCTCCAATGTGCCATTGTATAACAAGTGTTAAACTGACTTAAAAATGAGGTAGCATATGGAATAGCAGGTCTAGTTTGACAGCCAGATACATCAAGAAGCCTATAAGAGACTGGTAAGGCAAGTTATCGGTACACTGACTTTTTTCTACTTCTAGTTTAGTTTGAAATTTACTTCCATAGGAGTACTTGCAGGTTCTGCAGCGTACATGTTAAATTCCTTTAACAAATTCATGATAAAAGATTTCTGGTGAATTTTTACACCACCTTGAAATTTCACGATATTTAAACCTAGACAAAATCTTGAATTCCCCAAATCTTATATACTGAACTTAGATTGAAGATATTTCTTAAGAGCACTTTTCTCTTTTTCATCATCGAAAAATATCAAAAGATCGTCCACATGCAAAGCCAAAACGTTAAAGGATTTACCGCTATTTTTAATAAATACGGAAGAAGCATATTTTGATTTGTGATATCCTATTTTACTCAATTCATTTTCAACCCTTTTATGCCAAACTCTGCCTGTTTCAAGCAATAAAGTGCTTTCTTTAAAAAACACAATTTGGACTCGTTACTTTTGATAATAAAACCTTCTGGTTGTTGCATGTAAATGGTCTCATTTAGATTTCCGTTTAATAATGCAGTATTAATATCTAAATGATTAATTGACAAATCTAATTCAGCTGCTAAAGCAAATAAAATCCTTAAACTTGTTTTACATACCACAGGTGAGAACACCAAATTCTTGAGTAAAAGCCTTAGCCACTAAGCGAGCTTTATGTTTTACAACTTCACTATGTTCATCCCTTTTCACGCATAACACCCATCTTCATTTGATCACTTTCTCATCCGCAGGTGGATCAACAAGTTCCCATTTTCCATATTGTTTCAATGAATCCATTTCTTTGATCATCGCGGTTTCCCATTGTTTCTCCTCTCTGCTTATTATCGCCGAATTGTAGTTAGTTGGAACATCTTCATCTTCTGAAACAGACGACTGCTTAAGTATAAAGTCAGAGTATTTTGAGGGCAGCTTCCTTTCTCGCACTGTCTGCTGTGTTACTAGTTGTTCAACAGTGTCGCAACTCTCTATCATATCTTCATTATCAGAATAATCATGACGTGGAGAGTTTAACGCCGTTTCATCAACTGGTAAATTTATTTCTGAAGCATCGTCATTTTCTTCATCATTATTATCTGAAGAAATAATTGGGTTGCCAATTACCTGATGTTGACTACCCTCCGAAATATTCTCTATTTCGTTGAGTGAAAACTTATTTTCAAGGAATACAACATCTCTCGACCTAACAATCTTTCCAGGTTTTCTTATATCCAGCATTCTATAATCTTTGCTGTCTTCACAGTATCGTACAAATATATATGGTAAACTTTTAGTGTCTTATGTTCTACGCTTTTCTCTTGGACCATGAGCGTAAAGCTACACATCCAAAAACTCTTAGATGGCTTAAGTCTACATCTTCTCCAGTCCTAACTTCTGGAGTTCTTCTTTCTTTTATTGCTCGGTGTGGAGATCTATTAGCAAGATAAGTTGCTGTATTCACCGCCTCAACCACATCCGTTCATCGCAATTTGCAGCTTTCATCATGCATCTTGCTTTTTCCGTTAAAATCCTATTTGTTCGCAACGCTAGTCCATTTTGTTCTGGGCTATAAGAGATTGTAAGCTGATAGCGTATTCCACAACTTCTTAAATGATTTTGGAGTTCATCATTCACGTATTCTGTACCATTGTCCGTATGAAGGATTTTAATTCTTTTGCCGGTTTGATTTCCCACTAAAGCTTGAAAATCTCTAAATACTTGATGCACTTGGTTTTTGACTTCAAAAAGTATGTGAACACTTTTCTTGAATGGTCGTCTACAAATGTCAAAAAATAATTTGCTCCTCCCCAGGATTATTGAGGCATAATACCACATAAATCAGAATGTACTAATCCTAATATTTCATATACCCGCTTACTTCTTTTCCTTTTAAAGAGTAAACGTGATTGTTTTCCTTCTAAACAGGCTACACACTGTTCATCGATTTGATTAGTGAAAGAAATTCCACTAGAAATCCCGTTTTTAAGTAAATCCATGCCAATTCTGTTTAAATGACCTAAACGTTTGTGCCCTAGTCGACCGGTTTCCCTGTTTTGGTCTGTACATGACTTATCCATTACTTCGTCTAAAACATATAGACCATTTTTCTTAGACACTGTCACTATGACACTTTCACAAGAAGAGTAAACTATACATTTTTGTTGGTCAAAAACCATGACATGTCCTTTTTCTGTCATTTTACTTATGGAAAGTTGGTTTGCCTTTATGTTTGGAACGTATACAACATTTTTCACTATAAGTTCATCCATATTTGAATTCAGACTTACATTACCAATACCTTCTGATTGTTTGCAACCGTTACCGATAGAGTTTTATTTTCTTGTAGACAGTTAAATAAAATCTTATTGGGTGACATATGTGCTGTCGTCCCCGAGTCTACAAACCACTGTGATGTTTTGATATTTGTGGACATCACTGTTGCTAGTAGTGCATTTCTCTCAATCTTCTGTTGAGAATTATCTTTTGCAGATTTTTTAATTCGACTAGGACAATTCTTCTTGATATGTCCAAATAGACTACAATTATAGCGTTTAGGTCCTTTATTATTGGGCCTAAAAGGCGTGTGGTTTGAACAATTAGGTTTGACCTTACTCTGCGCTTTCAATACTATCATTTACGATATCCATGACTGGTATCACTATAATGGAACGAAAGATAGATGAAAAAAATATGTAAGTAAACCAGGACATATCTTACACTAATTATATAAATAATTAACATTATACCAGATTTGTTAGCATAGAGCAACTGGTGTAGACTAGACAAATTGCAAAAGTTGCATCAAACCAGCCTATTGGTTGAAGCAAAAAATTCATGCCTATAAAACACACGGTAAAAATTTCAGAAATGTATAATGACCATAAAAATGCATAAATTTCACAGCCATACAATTCTCCAAAAAACAATACTTTATTTATGAATGTAACAACTTTAAATAAACACCTACTTTACTAATTATTATACAACACCAAAAAATACGTACAATAACGATTACCTTTCTTTTTTCTCAGGCGGACTTTTCTCTGTTTCAGATCCAGTAGTGGTAGTTGTTGTTGTAGTAGTTGTTAAATTTTGTTCCTTTTTTCGATTACGTTTTTCAATTGATAATTTTACTTCAGTCTTTAACTTCAAGTATTTATCTTTTAAGCAACGATACTTATCTTCTAGCAGTCTTTTTTCACATCGTACTTTTTCATACAGTCTTTCGTCTTCTATGTCTTTGGTATTTATTTTTTCAGCATCAATTTCTCTGGTAGCTTTATTTCTTAAATCCGAGATTTGTTTGTGATGTTCTCTTCTAATTATATCTTCCTATAAAATAAATAATTATTGAGTATTACACAAAAAAGTGACGTGACCTACCTCGGACTTGTAATCTTTTTGTAACTCATCTATTACTGCAGAATGATTCTGTCTAATTTGATCCAAGATTGCATTATGAGATACAATTAGTTCATCTTTATGTTTTTCTAACCTTTCATCAAGTTCTCTTTGCATTTTTTCCAACTTCTCATCATACAATTTTTCCAGATCTTGCTTTTTTGTTTCAAATTTTGACAATAAGCTTTGTTCAAAATTATGTTCACCTTCCTCATATTGCTTCTGAAGATTTTGTTTCTTATTTTCTAATTCTAAATCCAGTTTTAATTTTTCTTCGTTAATTTCTAAATTCAAACGCGTTTCCATATCTTTCCTTAAGGTGTCAAGTTCTGTATTAATATAAGTTTCATGTTTTTGCTTTTCAATTGTTAAAATTTTATGCATCTCTTCATGTTGTGATTTAAGTATTTCATCCTTGTAATTCAGTAATGTTTTTTTCGATTCATATAATAGAGTCTTTTTAATACCATTTATGTCTTCATTCTGTTCAAACTCCAAAGTCGTTTTGTTAGATTTTGAAACTTCAACTTCATCCGATTTTGAAAACTTTCTAAAAAAATGTTCCGTTGGAAATTCGTTAGTGCTATTTTCATTACTCTCAGATCTTGTAAACCCCAACCGATCTTGAGCCTGAGCATCTTCATTATTAACTAACTTTTCTTCAACTGGCACAACAGTAAATCGTGATTTTACAAGAGGTTTAACTTTGATTAAAGTATCATCAAAACTTTGATTTTTATTACTTTCAGTTTCACTGTCATCTGAGATACTAAAGTATAAGTTTGGTGTAGTTTCCATATTAAACCGTACACTCTTCTTATCTTCATCTTCTTTATCAGTTTTATCGCTGTCAGGATTTTCTCGTAGTATACTACGTAGGTATGGTTTAGTGTCGATTTCAGGAGTTGTAGTAGATTTTAATGGAGAATCACTTTGTTTCTTAGTATTGCTTTTTAGAAACATTGAGCCTCCACCATTAACTTTTAATTCTTGTTTATCAATCTTTGGCGAGTCCTTATGAGCAATTAAATTTGATTCATCAAAGCTACTAAATAAACTTAAATTAATTTTCCCACTAATGGATGGCCGATCTTCAGATTTTTGTTTAGATAATCCTACAGCACTACTTTCTACAAATTTTGAAATATCCCCTAGTTTTGGTTTTGATTTTAATGGTGATAGTTTAATATCGTGCCTTGGTAATAGAAAAGGTTCCTCATAACTCGGTAAATCATCACGTGTATACGTTGCATCCTCAGTCGGTTCACCAAAACTAAGGGATTGACTTTCGGTTCTTGCCTTCGTAACTAAACCTCGATAAATGTTATCTAAAGGATGTTCCCATTGTGTTTTTCCAGTTAGATTATTATGATAGTAATAGGCCTTCCTTTTGTCATCGTAACTATAAAAATATAACATATCTAAGCAATGCTTCATCTAAGGATTATAAAGAAATAGCTATTTAAGTAATACATACAGAAATTATATTTCTATTTGACAAGTTGTTTAATTCCAATAAAATAAAACGAGTCAAATAAAGTATGTTTATGTTTGACAGCCAAAGTTATGCAAATAATTACAGAATTTAGTTTAAACAAACAGCTATTCCTGACTGATATGTTTAACATGGGAAACGTGGAAAGTAGATATGTTATAATGTACTTTGTTTGCTGCTTAGTTGTTGTTTAATGAATGCACGGTCAGCTCTTTTGCAGAAAATGTAAACACATATCTAATTGGAAAATTTTCAATGAAATTAAAAATAATGCTTGTAACATGTTGGCGTTACGTTAAATAGAAACGAAATAGAAAGGGAGAAAATGAATTGTAAACGGGCAAAATAAATATTGATCTACTCTGTATATTCTTCTTTCATGAATAGTAGTATACATTATGCATGGCATTTTAATAAGTTTTTAGTTCTATAAAAGTGAATTTGTGCTATTAAAACTTAAAATCACAAAACATAGTTTTATTTGAACATATGTGAATGTAACTCAGGTCCATAAATTATTTCAAAACCACAGAAAGGGAAAACAGATTTCAATATTATGCACAAGAAGTCGTATACAAAGATGTAAACATGGCTAATTATCCCAGTAGTTGTCTATACAGGTAATTACAAAGTAAATTTTCATAGCAAGTTTTAAGAAAGCATTTAGAATTATTAACAAGTAAATAACAGTGAAATTATTATTATGCATGTTCCACACCATATTTATTCCAAATATAGAAAAGCTTTTTACAATTTTTAGTAGAATAAAAAAAATTAACTTTACAGGGACATATGTGTAATTATAATACAAAGTAAGCCCCATACAATATAATAAGCATATTCAGACAATCTAGTTAATTTTACTTAAAAACACACTTATTTAGTAATACTCACAAATATCAGATTACACAATATGCAATGTTCGTCTCGGTGTAAAAACGTATGTATATTGGTGTCGCTCCGTGCTAATATCAATATTAATACCTTGCAAGAATTTTATGTGTGTGTGTATTATTACTGTTATCTTACTATGCCTTTTACTCGAGAACAGGTGAATGATATTACTGTTATCATTAAACAATCCATAACTAACTTAATGCAAGATGCCAAGTTCATGGAGGTCATCACTGAGAGAGTGTCCGATAGAATAATGCAATCGTTAGAAGATAAGCTGGCTGGTTTACACAAAACTATAGGTGAACTTAAAAAAGAAAATGTCGATTTAAAAATAAAGCTAGATGACCTAGAAAACTACACTCGTCGAAATAATATAAGAATTTTTAGTATGGAAGAAAAGGTTGATGAGGAACTGTTAACTATGATTCCTAAATTGTTTAAGGAGAAGTTAGGTATTAGAATTACAGAAGCTGATATAGATGTGTGTCACAGAATTGGAAAAATAATTAGTGGAAAGGCACAGGCTATTATTGTCAAGTTCACAACTCACAGAAGTAAATATATGGTTTTAAGTAATAAAAAATTGTTAAAGGGTTCCAGTATTCGAATAGTAGAAAATTTATCTAGGCATAAATATTTGCTTTACACCAGGAATGCTTAAAAAGATATGAAAGAGGTAAAGTATGGTCAATGAATGGAAATATTTTTGTTATCAAAAACGGTCAACGAACTAAGGTCACTGATGTCACACAAATAAACTAGAATAGATTTATGTCCAATTGTGTGTTCCGTGTTTATTGGTATTATATAGTGATTTAGTTTGTAATGTTTAAGGAAAGTCATTATTGATTATTAATTACTGATGTAGGGTAGATTGGATGTATAGTGTAATCAATTTATTTAGCATGTCAGTGGTGGCAAGTAGTTTTTACGGCAACCCCAATTATAGTAATTGATTATTCCTTTTACTCAGTATTTACAATAAATTAACAAATTTATTTTAAGTAGTTATTGTAATTATGCAACAACTTAAGTTAGCACATTTAAACGTTCGCTCATTGCAGCCACATTTTCAGCAAGTTAAGGAGGTGATTTTGTTGAATGATTTTGACATATTCGGAGCTAGCGAAACTTGGCTTCAACAACATATTTACATCTGACAAAGTTAGTATCATGAATTATAATACCTCCATTAAGTTAGACCCCCCACCAGCGATAAATAAATTAATACCTATAAAAAAATTAGGTGCTAATTAGGTGCTAATTAGGTGCTACATTCCAAAATTAGGTGCTCGAATAGTTTGGCAGGAAATTAAATTTGAAATGGGGGCTGACTTAACGTTAAGCTGGACCCCCCCCATATGAAAAAACTAATTTGCAACATGCAAACTGAAAAATTAGATATACCAGAATTAAGTGCTAATTAGGTGCTCTTAAAATCAACAAAACATATCACTAAAATAACCTTTTATCTTAATAATTAACTATATCATGTATAAGTATATGATTCGACAAGAGTAAAGTCCCATTAAATAATTAGGTGCTCTTACGACTGTGGTCTCAAAATACTCGTCTAGTAGCGTACTGTCGATATATCCAGTCGCCGAATTAAGTGCTCGTAAGGTTTCGCAAAAATTTTGCACTATAACGTGGTCCGCGTCACACGCGTACAAGAGTAAAGTCCCATTAAATAATTAGGTGCTCTTACGACTGTGGTCTCAAAATACTCGTCTAGTAGCGCACTGTCGATATATCCAGTCGCCGAATTAAGTGCTCGTAAGGTTTCGCAAAAATTTTGCACTATAACGTGGTCCGCGTCACACGCGTACAAGAGTAAAGTCCCATTAAATAATTATGGAATTAAACAAATTCATCATTCTTAATTACAGAACAAGCAAATATAGAAATAACTTCACAAGCATTGTGAAGAAAGCTATATAGTAAGCATTGATAATGTTTAAAAGTATTATTAATATTTTGATTATAATTTCCAACATTATTTATTCATATATATTAATAATTATAAAATTCGTAAATCATATTTAATAATTCCTAAATATCTTTTAAACATTAGTCGCGCACAAGAGCGTGAACTGCTATTCATACTATATATGAAGATATGAAGATTCCAACATTGGAATATAAATGAAAACGATAGAGGGAACGGACGAGCACGCGGATGGGGATGCGGACGTGGACGAGGACGTGGACGTGGACGTGAACGTGGACGTGGAGGACAATGGCGAGGAAGAGAACGCGGACGAGGACAAGCAAACGTCCATATTTATAAAGGAAACGTGTATATATATAATTAAGAAAATATTTTTATATGTTTATATTAGATATGTTTTATATGTTTATTTTTTTATATGTTTATATTAAGAAAATATTTTATATGTTTATATTTTTTAAAAAATGTATAAATTTTTATAAGATTAAATATAAAATATCTGTAAAAAATAACAAAAAATAATTAATATAAATCCTTTGTAATCCTTTAACTTTCCTAAAATAAATTATCCTTACATTATTACATTAAAAATTATCATTAAAAATATTAATATAATAATACTAAATATCAAGTGGCGGCTTTGATTACTTCACCTAATACATGACGCGATGATAAAAAGAAGAAATATTACACGAGAGTACAATGTACGTAAAATATTGAATGATATGCAGTTAAATACATTGAAAAATAAGCAAAATACATACCGAAAAACCGATTAAAATTAAACAATAATGAATTTGTTTAATTCCATAATTATTTAATGGGACTTTACTCTTGTACGCGTGTGACGCGACCACGTTATAGTGCAAAATTTTTGCGAAACCTTACGAGCACTTAATTCGGCGACTGGATATATCGACAGTACGCTACTAGACGAGTATTTTGAGACCACAGTCGTAAGAGCACCTAATTATTTAATGGGACTTTACTCTTGTACGCGTGTGGACGCGGACCACGTTATAGTGCAAAATTTTGCGAAACCTTACGAGCACTTAATTCGGCGACTGGATATATCGACAGTACGCTACTAGACGAGTATTTTGAGACCACAGTCGTAAGAGCACCTAATTATTTAATGGGACTTTACTCTTTGACGCGTGTGACGCGGACCACGTTATAGTGCAAAATTTTTGCGAAACCTTACGAGCACTTAATTCGGCGACTGGATATATCGACAGTACGCTACTAGACGAGTATTTTGAGACCACAGTCGTAAGAGCACCTAATTATTTAATGGGACTTTACTTTGTACGCGTGTGGACGCGGACCACGTTATAGTGCAAAATTTTGCGAAACCTTACGAGCACTTAATTCGGCGACTGGATATATCGACAGTACGCTACTAGACGAGTATTTTGAGACCACAGTCGTAAGAGCACCTAATTATTTAATGGGACTTTACTCTTTACCGTGTGACGCGGACCACGTTATAGTGCAAAATTTTTGCGAAACCTTACGAGCACTTAATTCGGCGACTGGATATATCGACAGTACGCTACTAGACGAGTATTTTGAGACCACAGTCGTAAGAGCACCTAATTATTTAATGGGACTTTACTCTTGTACGCTGCTGTGACGCGGACCACGTTATAGTGCAAAATTTTTGCGAAACCTTACGAGCACTTAATTCGGCGACTGGATATATCGACAGTACGCTACTAGTACGAGTATTTTGAACCTTACTCTAAAATCCTAATTATTTAAATGGACTTAAATATTTAATACAATAGTGGCGCTGATCTCACTATATAGTGAAAATTTTTGCGAAACTTACGAGATTAATTCGGACATTGATATATCGTAACATGAAAATAGCAAATACTAGAAACGATATTTGAGACCAATCGAATTGTTAGCATCCTAATTATTTAATGGGACTTTACTCTTGACGCGTGTGACGCGGACCACGTTATAGTGCAAAATTTTTGCGAAACCTTACGAGCACTTAATTCGGCGACTGGATATATCGACAGTACGCTACTAGACGAGTATTTTGAGACCACAGTCGTAAGAGCACCTAATTATTTAATGGGACTTTACTCTTGTACGCGTGTGACGCGGACCACGTTATAGTGCAAAATTTTTGCGAAACCTTACGAGCACTTAATTCGGCGACTGGATATATCGACAGTACGCTACTAGACGAGTATTTTGAGACCACAGTCGTAAGAGCACCTAATTATTTAATGGGACTTTACTCTTGCAGCGTGTGACGCGGACCACGTTATAGTGCAAAATTTTTGCGAAACCTTACGAGCACTTAATTCGGCGACTGGATATATCGACAGTACGCTACTAGACGAGTATTTTGAGACCACAGTCGTAAGAGCACCTAATTATTTAATGGGACTTTACTCTTGTACGCGTGTGACGCGGACCACGTTATAGTGCAAAATTTTTGCGAAACCTTACGAGCACTTAATTCGGCGACTGGATATATCGACAGTACGCTACTAGACGAGTATTTTGAGACCACAGTCGTAAGAGCACCTAATTATTTAATGGGACTTTACTCTTGTACGCGTGTGACGCGGACCACGTTATAGTGCAAAATTTTTGCGAAACCTTACGAGCACTTAATTCGGCGACTGGATATATCGACAGTACGCTACTAGACGAGTATTTTGAGACCACAGTCGTAAGAGCACCTAATTATTTAATGGGACTTTACTCTTGTCGTGTGACGCGGACCACGTTATAGTGCAAAATTTTGCGAAACCTTACGAGCACTTAATTCGGCGACTGGATATATCGACAGTACGCTACTAGACGAGTATTTTGAGACCACAGTCGTAAGAGCACCTAATTATTTAATGGGACTTTACTCTTGACGCGTGTGACGCGGACCACGTTATAGTGCAAAATTTTTGCGAAACCTTACGAGCACTTAATTCGGCGACTGGTATATCGACAGTACGCTACTAGACGAGTATTTTGAGACCACAGTCGTAAGAGCACCTAATTATTTAATGGGACTTTACTCTTGACGCGTGTGACGCGGACCACGTTATAGTGCAAAATTTTGCGAAACCTTACGAGCACTTAATTCGGCGACTGGATATATCGACAGTACGCTACTAGACGAGTATTTTGAGACCACAGTCGTAAGAGCACCTAATTATTTAATGGGACTTTACTCTTGTACGCGTGGACGCGGACCACGTTATAGTGCAAAATTTTGCGAAACCTTACGAGCACTTAATTCGGCGACTGGATATATCGACAGTACGCTACTAGACGAGTATTTTGAGACCACAGTCGTAAGAGCACCTAATTATTTAATGGGACTTTACTCTTGTACGCGTGTGACGCGGACCACGTTATAGTGCAAAATTTTTGCGAAACCTTACGAGCACTTAATTCGGCGACTGGATATATCGACAGTACGCTACTAGACGAGTATTTTGAGACCACAGTCGTAAGAGCACCTAATTATTTAATGGGACTTTACTCTTGTACTGGTGTGACGCGGACCACGTTATAGTGCAAAATTTTGCGAAACCTTACGAGCACTTAATTCGGCGACTGGATATATCGACAGTACGCTACTAGACGAGTATTTTGAGACCACAGTCGTAAGAGCACCTAATTATTTAATGGGACTTTACTCTTTACGGTGACGCGGACCACGTTATAGTGCAAAATTTTGCGAAACCTTACGAGCACTTAATTCGGCGACTGGCTATATCGACAGTACGCTACTAGACGAGTATTTTGAGACCACAGTCGTAAGAGCACCTAATTATTTAATGGGACTTTACTTTGTATGCATGCGTGTGAGCGCTGGACCACGTTATAGTGCAAAATTTTTTGCGAAACCTTACGAGCACTTAATTCGGCGACTGGATATATCGACAGTACGCTACTAGACGAGTATTTTGAGACCACAGTCGTAAGAGCACCTAATTATTTAATGGGACTTTACTCTTGTCGAATCATATACTTATACATGATATAGTTAATTATTAAGATAAAAGGTTATTTTAGTGATATGTTTTTGTTGATTTTAAGAGCACCTAATTAGCACTTAATTCTGGTATATCTAATTTTTCAGTTTGCATGTTGCAAATTAGTTTTTTCATATGGGGGGGTCCAGCTTAACGTTAAGTCAGCCCCCCCCTTTTCAAATTTAATTTCCTGCCAAACTATTCGAGCACCTAATTTTGGAATGTAGCACCTAATTAGCACCTAATTTTTTTATAGGTATTAATTTATTTATCGCTGGTGGGGGGTCTAACTTAATGGAGGTAATTATAATACTGTTCGTAAAGACAGACATACTTATGGAGAGGGAGTTGCAATATATGTTAAGAATGCCATTAAATATGATATTATACAAACAAGTAGTGAAATCGAGCAACTATGGATTAAATGCAAAGTATCAGGTCATGTGTTTTCTGTTGGTGTAATTTATAATCCCCATAGGAGGTATTATAAGGAATTTTTTTATGTATTAGAAGATAGTATAAGAGATACTTTACTCGAGGTTGATACAGTATTTTGCATGGGTGACAAGAATGTAGATTTGTTGCATTTTGGTAGTGTGGAAAGTAAATATGTTAATAGGCTTTTTGAAGATATAGGGTTTAAACAGATGGTCAATCAAGCTACTAGGGTAACTCTGAACTCGGCAACATTGATTGACTATATTATTACAAACAAACCCAAACTTATTAGCATAATCGGGATATTACCCTTTGACTCTGCTGATCATCATTTGGTATACTGTGTAGTTACAATTAAATTGCAGGTGCAACGATTAGTTTATAAAACCTTTCGTAACTTTAAAAAATTAAACTACAAGCTATTTAAGGATTCGTTAATGGCAATACCAATGGAGAAATATATATGATTGTGACACTGTAGATGATAAAGCCGAGTTTCTCACCTCAAACTTATTAACTCTTTTAAATATGCATGTACCTGTAGAAACCTGCAGAATCACCAAACATTAAGCGCCGTGGCTTTCTGATGATATAAAAGTTATCATGTAAGTGAGGGACCGTGCCTTGGTTAAGTTTAAACAAAATCATGCCACTAGTGAGTGGATGCAATATAAACAATTTAGAAATATGGTAAACTATGCGGTTAGGCGAGCTAAAAAATTGCATTTTGAGAGTGTTTTTGAAAAATGTAGTAGTAAAAAGATGTGGAAGGAGTTTAAAAAGCTAACTAACCGTAATAAATTGAATACTTTGCCATGCCATTTAAACAATGCAGAAAATATTAATAATTATCTTATTAATTCACTAATTTCCATACCACCAGATGATGAAACAATACATTTTTATAATTATAACGTCCGGGCAGGGGTGCATGAGCATTTTAAATTTCAAGTAGTCACAGAACTACAGGTATTCGATATTATAAATAAAATTAGTTGCTCGACTGCATTATTACATGTTACCGATGATATACTAAAAGCATGTGATGATGGTAAAATAACCTGTTTAGTACTGCTTGATTACTCCAAGGCTTTTGACACCATAAATCATGTAACACTACTGGCCATTCTACATTATATTGGATTAGATTCGTAAGCTATTAACCTAGTGCGGCAATGTTTAAGTAACAGATATCAATGTGTTAAAATGAATAATGATATGTCGGTCTTAAAAAAAGTTACTTTAGGTGTGCCACAGGGTTCAATTATGGGTCCATTACTATTCATAGTTTATACGTCATGCATGCAGACATGTTTATTGTCGAGTAATCTTCATTTGTATGCTGATGATACCCAGATATACATGTCTTTTGAAGTCGGTGAGATTGCACAGGCTAATGCTGCACTGAATTTTGATTTATCTCAAATAATGAATTTCTCTAAAAAACACAGTCTGTGTCTTAATACTAGCAAAACGGATATGGCTATATTTGGCAGTCGTGTTAACAAACTTAAAGCAGTAGATTTTTGTCTCAATATTGGTGATACTGTAATAAGTGGTAAAAATGATCTTAAATGCCTTGGAGTACATATTGATGCAGGACTGCAGTTTTCCAAACACGTATCTAAATGCATGCAGAAGGCCTATGGTAACCTAAAAAGTATCTACCCAAATAGGCATTTGTTTTCTATTGAAACTAAAAAACTTTTGTGTAATTCACTTGTGCTCTCTCATTTAGATTTTGCGGATGCAGTGTATGGTCCTTGTCTCACTGTAGTAGACCAAAATAAAATTCAAAAGTTCAAAATTCTTGTCTCCGTATGATATACGGGGTAAGAAAATATGAGCATATTAGCTCTAAAAGAGTAGAAGCGCAATAGCTTAGTACGATTAATAGACGGACACTACATGTGCTGACTCTCTTTCATAAAATTATATTAACAAAAACACAAGGTACTTGTATAATAAAATTACTTTCCGCACAGACGTCCATAATGTGAACCTTAGATTTAAGAGTGCTTTAACTCTCCATCACATGTTAGTGTTATATATGAACGCTCATTTACATCGCCAAACACTATAATAATGTTTCACTAGACATGAGGACATTGTCAGTAATGTCTTTTAAAAAAGTTATGTTTCAAATGCTTGCTGGAATGTAGCTGTAATTTACTTATGACTTGTCTGAACTTTAAATGCTAGTGGAGTTTAGCCATATAATAATATTTAATTTTTACATAAGGTTTAGAGATGTTGAGTAGAACGTTAGCGTAAGTAACAATTATTTTGCTTTGATAGAACTAACTAGAATATTAAGTTATTTTGTGCAATTCACTGTGGGTTAAGTGGTAGAGCAACTTGATGGTTATGCCCATCAAGTTGAACTTTGCCCATATTCTATTATTTTGTTACTTTATGTTTTGTTAACAAATACTTTATTGAATAAAGACATTTAATAATAATAATATGAACATGAATATGAAATAAATATGTAAAAATGTTTTTATATATATATATATATATATATATATATATATCCATTCTGCTGAGGAAATTAAATAGCCGGTAACACGTTACTTTATGCCAAATATGACAATTAAATGGGTAAAGAAAAATCAATTTTGATTGGACAAGCTAATTATGTTAGAAGTTGTTAGAAAGTGTAATGGACTTGTTACTAGACAGATCATATTTCGCTGATGTGCATGTGAATAGTTTTCTACAACGGACGTGTTAAGTGAGGTGTACGAACTTTAGTCTGTAGTTGGAATTTAATGTAATAACACGCATTTTCATTACTTGTATTAGAAGTATAATTAATTGTTTTTAAAAACCGTTTTTCAAACTACCGAACCATAATTGGCGCACTCAGATTGCATGATCCGAGAAGATTTTATCGAAAATTTTTCGTCAGTTTCAACTGTTTATGGGATTTCGAATTGCATTTTATAGAAGCATTCCCAGGGAACACTAATTGTTGGAGAGCCATTCTAGAAATCGAATAAGCCATCCACAGTGGACCAACAGTCCGGTGCCAAATTTATTGTCTACATCGCGTAGCAGTCCCACGAATTTCTCAAACAAAGATTATACAAAGCGAAGGATGAAAGGATTAATTGCAATCTGCATGTAAGTAAGTCTTGATATTTTAATCTATTGAATTGTGCATAAAATCTTTTATGTCAATTGAATCGTTGATTGAAAACGTAAGAAACCTCCAACTATCAAACTCTAATACAGAAATAATAATGGAACAATTTAAAGTAGAGTATTTAAAGTGCGTGCCAGATTTTGATGGCAACCCAAATGATTTAAACGAATTTATTTCTTCCGTGGAAAGTATAATAAACTCATTTGTTGATCCCACAAAACCAAACACCTTTCAAAACTTATTCATATTTAAATCTATTTTAAATAAATTAACAAGTCAAGCCAAGGTCGCTGTTAATATACAACAGGTCAGCACTTGGACAGAATTGAAAAATACCCTTCTCAGAAACTTTAGTGATCAAAGAGATGATACTTGTTTAGTTCGCGATTTGGTGTTACTAAAGCAGGGAAATGATAAGCCTTTGGTATTTTACAAAAAAATGTATTAAAATTTTAAATTTGCTGTGCTCGTTTGTAATTGCAAACGAACGAAATGAAAACGTAAAAGTAGCGAAACAAGAATTTTTTACTAAGCTGGCGTTAAAGTCGTTTCTTTGTGGTTTAAAGGAACCTTTGGGTAGTAGTATTAGAGCTATGAGACCGGACACCCTTCAAAGGGCCTTGCAATTTATTACGGAAGAAGATAACGTTAGATACTTCCAAAAGAACCAAGTACCAAATAACACGGATAAACCTTGGGTAAATAATAATAAGTACGGGCAACCACCAACTAATTCTGATAAAAATAGATTCCCCTCGCAGCCGCTAAACATCAAACCTCGTTCAAATTTTACACCACAAAAATTTCCTACAAATGTTCAGACATTTGGAAGATCACATAATCAAACCTATCAGGGTCAAGCGTCCAGAGACGTTTTTAAGCGGAACCCAAATTTTAAACCTGCTAATCTGGCAACCCCTATGTCTACTTCGCTAGGCAAACTTTTCAAAAACCCTTTCAAAATGTACCTAAACGATTTACATCAGAAGAATTATACAATCAAGAATCTGGAGAAAGTCAACCGGTAAGGGAAACCTTGCATTATCAGGATACTACCAATTCCAATTTAGAAGAAGTTGAAAGTGACGATGACGCTTGTAATCAAAATTCAAATTTTTAGGAGGCTCCGATGCAGAACGAGATTACTTAATTGATTTCAATAATCATGAAAGCAGAATAAGTAAACTTCCTTATATATACCTTCCCGAACAAGAATTATCCCTTTTAGTTGATACCGGAGCCACTTCCTCCTTTATTAATCCCGAAATAGTAACAAAATATTGACCAGAAAACATAAAATATGACCCAATTACAATTTCAAATTGTTTCAATAAATCCAGACAAAATTATTCTGTGTTAATTCCCAGTTCAAAAATTTTTAATGACCCTTCGAAAATGCTTAAATTTCACTTATTTAAGTTTCATAGATTTTTAAAGGACTAATAGGTATGGATAATTTAAAGGAATTAAAGGCCAAGGTAGGTTTGGAAAACAACCTTTTAATTACACCTCAAGCGAAAATTCCCATTTACTTTCAGGAACCGGTTACCGCTATAAATTCTATAGAAGTCGAACCCCTAATGGAAAAGCAAATTCATTTGAAAGTGTCAGTAGAAAACGGTGAAATTGTTATACCCTCTATAAAAACGGAACATACAGAAATACCGGAATGTCTAACAATAGCAAAGAATGGGTTAGCATTTACAACAATTAAGAATTTTTCGGATTCTCCTGTAGCCATAAATGTATGCGGACCAATCAATGTCCTTCCTTACCAAGCGAATCAATTTAAACGCTCGTACGAATTAAATCATTATGACGCCGAGACAAAAAATTTTGATACCTCTCTCATCAGAACGGATCATATGAATTCGGAAGAGAAACATGCTGTTTTAAAACTGTGTAATAAATATTCCAAAATTTTTCATATCGATGGACAAAACCTTACATTTACAAATAAAATTAAGCATTCAATACGAACCACAGATGAAACTCCAGTCTATTCTAAAACCTATCGATACACCTTTGTTCACAAACAAGAGGTAAAACATCAAATTGACAAAATGTTAAAAGCCAAAATTATAGAACCTTCTACTTCTCCGTGGTCCAGTCCTATTTGGGTAGTCCCAAAAAAACTGGACGCTTCGGGTAAACAGAAATGGCGCATAGTAGTTGACTACCGGCGTCTTAATGAAAAGACAGTCGACGATAAGTATCCTTTACCAAATGTCAATGATTTACTGGACAAGTTGGGTCGATGCCAATACTTTGACGCTCGATTTGGCAAGTAGCTTCCATCAAGTGGAAATGAAACCAAAACATGTCGAAAAAACTGCGTTCAATACAGAAAATGGACATTTTCATTTCCTTAGGATGCCTATGGGATTAAAAATTCCCCCTCCAGTCTACAACGTGTAATGGACCATCTTCTACAAGGTTTATCGGATATCTGTGGAGCCTATATGGATAATATCATTATTTGGAGTGCTTCCCTTCAGGAGCACCTCACTAATTTAGAAATGGTGTTCAAAAGATTAGAGGAATCTAATTTTAAAATCCAGTTAGATAAATGTGAAATATTGAGAAAAGAAATCGCGTTCCTAGGACACGTGGTCACGCCTGACGGCATAAGACCTAATCCAGAAAAAATTAGGGCTATTAGAGACTTTCCTTTACCTTCGTCTACTAAACAAATAAAGGGATTTTTAGGTTTATTAGGGTACTATCGTAAATTTATAAAAAATTTCGCTGACTTGACTAAACCCATGACAAAATGCCTTAAAACGAACGATAAAATTAAACATACCCCCGATTTTGTGGAATGTTTTTAATTGTGTAAAAATGTATTAATCAATGAACCGATACTTCAATTTCCTGATTTTGAACGCCCGTTTAATATAACAACCGACGCAAGCAATGTAGCTATAGGTGCAGTATTATCTCAGGGGCCAATAGGTAAAAACCTTCCAATTTCATACATGTCTCGAACATTTAATGATAGCGAGCGCAATTACAGTACTATTGAAAAGGAACTCTTGGCAATTGTTTATGCAGTAAGATATTTTAGACCATATGGGTATGGGCGTGAATTTAACATAATCACGGACCATAAGCCGTTACAATGGTTGTTCTAATTAAAAGAGCCCAATGCAAAACTTTTAAGGTGGAGATTAAAATTAGACGAATATAACTATAATATTATTTATAAGAAAGGTAAACTAAACTCCAACGCCGACGCCTTGTCACTTGTTGAAATTCATACTAAGGAAATAACTCAGAATTTGAATGATAAGGATCAATCCCCCGAGGAACCTGCTAGCGATGAAATTTCAGATAACCAGTCTATACTAGTAAACCTTGATGAACAAGAACACTTTAATCATTCCGAGGAAATGACGCAACACTCAAACAATGACGAAAACCTGATCCTAGAAGTACCAATTTCAGAAAAACCACTAAATTATGGTATTGATCAAATAGTAGTGACAAACTGTAAATTTTTCACCTTGTTTGCCAAAAATTTCATGTTATCATGATCGACAAAGAATGCATATTCAACTATCAAAAAATAATTTTGACACTGACCTAATCGATTTTATCAAACAATTTATTGTCCTCCAAGTAACGTATTATATCTATTTTAAGGACGAGGATGCGTATACAAAATTCTGTGAAGTACTAAACGAAATTTTAATTGGCAATCTTATAAATTCATAAAATGTAACAAAATTTTAAAAGACGTTGAAGATAATCGGATCGAAGAAATTATAAATGCATACCATGCCTCAAAAACGAACCACCGTGGTATAAACGAAACCCACGAGAGAATAAAAGTCTAAATATTATTGGCCAAATATGAAAACTTCTATCCAAAACCTAATAAACCGTTGTAATATATGTTAGATGACTAAATATGACCGCCATCCCTTAAAAATCCCTTATAATATAACCCCCACAGCAACCAGACCTTTCGAAATGATTCATATTGATACATTTTCGGTGTAAAAAAGCAGATTTCTTATTTTCAATATGCGCAGGCATACCAAATTAATGCTATTAATTCAATTGAGGTTACGCAAGGCTTAATTAAGTTCTTTTGTCATCATGGAATTCCCTCCACAATAATGTGTGATTTAGCTACTGAATTTAAGAATAATATTTTAGAAGAGTTGTTAAAATTGCATAAGATAGATGTACACTTTACCTCATCAGGAAACCCAAGTTCAGACGGTATTAACCAACGGTTGCACTCCACCCTACTCGAACACCTAAGAATCTTAAATAAAATGCACCCTTCCCACGACTTGAAAACCCAAATGTTATATGCCATATTAGGATACAATAATTCAATCCATTCTGTGATTAAATTAAAACCAGTAGAGGTAATCAATGGTCATATATCAGACGACGACCCCTTAAATATATATTTAGATGCTAAAATCATATCCGCGTATGTAGACTCCCATAAACAAAAAACTAAATTGCTCTACGAATCCATAAACGAAAAACTAATTCGAAACAAAGACAAGGTGGCATCTAAACTAAACTAAACTAAAAACCCCTGTAAATATTACTGAAAGAGATAAACTCAGAGATCGATTCTCTGCTGAAACAAAAATTAGCCAACTTGTTGCGGTGACTAAAATATTAAAAACCGAGAGTCGACCAAACATTACATATCATTTTAGGGGCCTACAAAAGCCTCGTCAAACAGACCCCAGTTGTTCAAAGTTCATAGATTCTAATTCTGAATAATGTTTCAGGATCACGCACGTAAGTGCCCAAGTAATCCTACGCAGTTTACAAACCAATCCAGGATTACTTCCAGTAAAATTAGGTACTGCAAAAATTCAAGAATGCACCCACAAGGTGATACACTATTTCGATTTGGAACCTCTACTTCATGAAATGGATCGTTTGGATTCTCAAAGACAACATGTCCTTAATGTCATCTACACAAATCGTGTGTACTCTATAGAGTTAAGTAATTATATTAAAATTCTCAATGCTGCGCAAAGCATGGTAGAATAAAAAATGTACGAGATAGTCCCACGTCGAAAGAGACAAAAGAGAGGTCTAATTAATGGAGTTGGCTCAATTTTCAAAAGCATTACTGGTAATCTGTATGCCGATGACGGCGTTCGTTATGACAACATTATTTTCAGTCTACAGCGTAATCAAAACAAATTAGCGGAGCAGATTCGAAATCAGAATTCTATTTCTGTAGAGATAATCGAAAGATTTAATAAAACTATCCAAGGTATATTAAGTTAACTAATATTATGTTATATATTATATATTATGTTAGCTAATTATGTTAGAAAGTGTAATGGACTTGTTACTAGACAGATCATATTTCGCTCATGTGCATGTGAATAGTTTTCTACAACGGTTGTGTTAAGTGAGGTGTACGAACTTTAGTCTGTAGTTGGAATTTAATGTAATAACACGCATTTTCATTACATGTATTAGAAGTATAATTAAAATTGTTTTTAAAAACCGTTTTTCAAACTACCGAACCATAATTAGCTTATTACTGAAGCATTCTATATAATTTTGATTTCATGTATAAAAGGGTTCAAAATTAAGACATTACAGAAAAATTGGTAGTTCTACATAGATCATAATTTTAAAACCACAAAAATAAATATTTTATATCTGTTGAATACAAATGAAGGATCATAGAATCGTAAATTATTTTAAACAACAAAAATGTAAACAAAACATATATAACTGTAAACTTAGCTGCTAATTACAATAGAATGCACAAATTTTTTACATCATGGTAATACACCATTGCACTTCACATTGTGAACTTAGATTTTGTTAAACGCATGTAAATTTTGGATGACGATGTTCAACTTTTTAATTTCTAATAGCCGCCATATAGGATTTTTACACTTTTGAAATGATCCTAAAAATCCTTTCCAAAGAAGTTTAACCTGGTTATGTTTGATTGAATCAAAATATTAAAAATCACAAAACTATGTTTTAGTCGTAGTAGGCTTTAATTTCCATTATGACAAAAAGAAACAATTGCTCTACACATTGGAGACATCAAAATTTCAAATTTGTAGTGTAAAAAGACAGTTCATTTACTTAGAAATTTGAATAGAGCGTTTGTGTTTAAAATAGATCATATTTTCTAACAATGACAAATACCAAAAGTTAGAATGTTTTAATCTTTCTGGAAGGACTATTATTAAGATATTTGAATAAATACCTAGAAAGACACCAACCAAACAGATATATGTTTCGGCAATTACAGAATAATTTAATAAATTAAAGAAGTTTTGTTGTGTCTAAAAGAAATAGGTAAACTAAAGAAGATAACAAAAACACTGTTTTACAAGTAGTTGTTGAAAATCCTCGTACTTCTCTCAGACAAATTCAAAATTCAACAGGTATTGCTCACTCTATAGCAAGAACTATTTTAAAGCGTTTCAAGTACCGTCCATACCATGAACGACTATGCCAGGCATTATGTAATAAAGATCAAATTCGAAAGTTGAAATTTTGCAATTGGTGTATTAGAAAGCACAACAAAAGCCCGGAGGACATATTACTTAGAAAAAAGCTCTCATTTTTCTTCAAAAGTGCCGTGTCTGAGAATCAAAACTCTAGACTTCAAACTAGGAATCACGTACATAGTAGTGTATTATGCCACAGATCGTCCTAATTTTTTTTATAGTCATATATCCATGCATACAGAATTTAATAATTATTTTTTTATATGCAAGTTATGTTTATGCGCTCATACATACCAAGGTTTCCAGCTAGATGGCAGTGGTTTCATAAGACCTTCTTCGGCCAACGGTAATAGCTGAGGTTCTGATTCTGGGTCAATTCCAATTTTAGTGGCATATTCACGAACCTCTGTTAAGAGAAATAAATTAAAATTTGTCAATTTATATTAAATAAAAACAAATCGCGTAAAGTATCATTTGCAAACAGCTCATAATTGATTGTATATTTACAGGAGCAGCTAATACATTAACAAAAAAGACAGAAACCCCTATCACTAAATTTTATCCAAAAGTATCAACTTATTTTTAAACAAAGATAATTGGGGCTTTGATTATATTTGTATGTTATAAATCCTTGACATCTCAGCTCACTAATACTGAAATTAAAGGAACTGTTCTTTAAGTTATAAAATTAATTTAACACATGATAAAAGAACAAGTGCCATTTAAATAATACCTCAGCTTGGGCTAATGTTAGAAAAACAAGGAATAAAACTTAGAAAATGACGAGTACCACAGATCCAGTACTTAAAAATTATGAAATATCAGCTACAAAATAAACAATAGAAATTTCTAATTACCAGAAACTGATGGATAACTTGTATCATCAAAAATTTCTTCACATATCACAGTTTGCGTTGTAGTAGTCATTATGGTCAGGGCATCCCTCAAAATTAAAAATAAACTACGTTGCACGGTTCTATTATACCCTGTTTTACAAATAAAAACTAACCTATTAAATGTTTCACTATATGACGTTTATTTGCTAAGCTCTATAAATAGGGATGTTCAAGTCTTTGTAAACGTCAGAAATGACATTTAGCAGGTTGTCAGTAAGTGCCTGGGATTTAAAATAAGGGATGAAAACAAAACAAAACAAATAGTAATTCCTGCCATCTGTTGCAGATATTTCAAACAATATTACAGAAATTTACCATAAATAATAAAAGTTTAGAGTCCGTGAGAAATCAAGAAATTCCTTTGATATACAATACCCAGGTAAGATATTTATCGAAAACCACAGTGGATATTAATAATGCAAGGATTACATTGTATTAGGAGTATAAATTCAATGTAGGGATACACCCTGCATATTCTGGGATTCTTAATATTTTATGAATTTAGAATATTACAGAAGGAAATTAATTATTGGTAATAGTAAGTAAACTGTAAAGTTAGACTATATATAGTTCTAGATAACACTCCAGTAGCCAATTAACGTATCAGATTACAGTCTTAGATTTCGTTCAAGTATAATTGATGCATTTATCTAGTGTTGTGTTATTATGCTACATATGGATTTACTAAACCAAACTACTTCATACGAAAAAGTCAAAGTAGTTGGCCGATTTCGTACGGAATCAAAATTCCTCATTTTTAATGTAAATTTCTACTAGAACATTTAAAATCCGTTCTGGTCATTTTCGGGACTTCAAAATCATCCGTTAAAATTACGATTCCTTGCATCGTCGAATAGTAACAGCATTAAGAATAGTTCGGTATAGATAAATAAAATAAACAAAAATAAAAATTTACTCTAGGGTCAGCCCTTCACACAAAAAGTCGGACACTTGATCCCAAAGGTATACAAACCTGCTATACAACATTTGTCAAAAATTGAGGACCTAGAGTCATTTTTATTTTCGATGGAAACTTGAATTAAACTATTCGTTTCAGATGAATTTATATCCTTGAAACAATTGTGATAATTACGAGTGTGGTGGTTGTGGTGATTGCGATTGCGACGATGATGTAACACGCGGCATGCTCTTGAATCAATAAATAAAAATAATCGTTTTATTGGATAATATATACGTAGAAGTGACTAATTTTATATGATAATACCATAATTTCTTTTCAGAATTACAGCATGCATAATTATATTAATCTAATGGATAGCCATGCAATCAAGCAAATAATGTCGAAGGTAATGTCATTTGAGAATCAGAGATCAAATTACGTTTGTCATCATATCAACTGTAACCCTCGCGCATTAATTACACATACATTTATATATAGAAAAACATTTATCAGTTAAGGAACCGTAGCAAGAAAATGCATGAAAAATTTTAAAGAAGCCGTATGGTTTAAATTTTCTAAGAGGGTTGTTTATTTAATTATATTATTAAAGTAGAATACCGAAATAAATAGTAAAGTACTTAGTACAATTAAAAACCAGGACTTTACCATAGACATACCAAATTAGAAAAACACCAACATATTTTTTATGACTAATCATCCTATAAGCGTGGAGTCAAAAACATCCTCACGCATTGCAAATTGAAATCATTGTAAATTATTTAAATAAGCAGATAAAACGTCAACTTAATACGCAGAGATTAACCCAATAGCGTAGGTGTGATAAATAGATGGTGTAAAAATACCAATTAATATAATCTCATACACCGAGAAAACCCTTGACCCATTTCAAAACAGGTCGTCGCACAAACATTGTGAATCAGATCATCACGGAAACCCCCAAGGAGATTTGAACTGTTAAATCAAAGAAGGAGTATCCAAACACAGTTGGTCAGTCATGCTTTTCAAGCGGTTATAATTCAATCGACCAGTAACTAGCGTCGAGGGATGAAAAGCTTTTAAGTAATTTAAAGTACGGTAATTTCGTAAAGTCGAGTTTGCTCTCGTGGAACTAAAGTAATTACTGGTACTTAGTGAAAGTGATCCGGTTAGTGGACACTTTCATCAACAGCCGTTGGATTGTAAGGATTACTTACTAACACTCTACTGTTGTCTTGTACGAGTCGCTCGAGCCTTGGAAGAAATGAAACTGTAAGTCGTTGCATTTTTTCCACCTGCTTCATATTTCAAACTGTTATTTAATAGTTAAATGCATACAATCTATTTTCTTATTCAGCGTGTAATGTACCGATCTTGATCACGGCACCAAATTGTAATGTAACGCTCCTGGTCGCGGCAACAAACTTGTACTCTTACCTACCTGCGAACGAACGAACGCCCCTTCTTGACAATACCTGGCCTGTGTGATCTAATTGTCTAGTGGATGTGGCTAGTGATATATACGTTGTGTGACCAAAACATAACTCAAATATACACACTGAGATGGCGTTAAGGTAGGAAGGTTTGAAATAAAACTATAGTAATTGGCATCCCTACTTTAATTATTATACGATAACCTCAAAATTAAGTTACTATCAATTATACATGAACTACAAGAGCAAACAGTGCCGGATGCTCAGGGTTAACGCTGAGGAAAGAGTATCGGCAGATAAAACCTTAACACCCTTGCGTTTCCAACTGCATAAATAGACCTCTTCAAGGATGGGGTTGCGAACAAGCACCCTGTGCACTTTTAAAATTACGGAATGTCAACTGTTACTCAGACATTTTACATATTATACTGAAGAAATTTAGTGTAGTCTAGCTAATCTTTTCTAGAAGGTACCGAGGACGGCTGTGCCAGGTCTACCCGGCTAAAGTTGAAATAGGTCAAACACCGGGAAGACAAGGACCTCGACTACGAATGTTCGACCCCACACGGACATAAAATGTTAGTAAATTCAACAAAGGCTCAAACATACGCTTACCATTAACAGTTTCCAGCCCGTTTTGCAATAAGGTTCACAATCACTAACCTACATTCTATCATTTGCATAAACACAACTATAGGTACATTGACAAAAGCAAATATTATAAACAAACATGAACGTATACTATGGTAGTACCAAACAGCAAACAAAGGGTACACATTGAATATCCTACATAGTCATAATGCAAACGCGTCAATTACGAGGTTATAGCAGAGGTTCGCTATAATCACATCGTAACAAGCATCATTAAATTTCAAAAAATAAATAAACAAATGGTCGATTATCTACTCAACATTGGTGGACCATCTAAAAAAGTACTACACCCAATGTTAATTGAGGAACTTGGCCAACTGAAACTAATACGTTACTGGTTACTTGATAATCAATAATTTTGTCTGACATTAGGAAAGTAATTCGAGCATAGTGGACGAAAATTAACATAAATTGTTGGTTATGTTGCAAAGTGAAACTTCCATTGACCGGTTACGCTGTTATAGCAGCTCTTCATCATTGGACCATTTCTCTCTGCAAAGCAAACAACAAAAAAGCTTGAAATTATATTCAAATCATGGTATATGATATGTACAAAATGTAACTTATGCGCCCCCTATACTCAAAAGTAAGCATTTTGTAATATTCATATACCATGATTTGAGTATAATTTCAAGGTCTTTGTTGGTTATTTTGCAGAAAGAAACGGTCCAATCTGACGAGCTGCAATAACAGCGAAACCGGTTATTGGAATTTTCACTTTTTAAAATAACCAACAATTTGTGTTAATTTTCGTCCACTATGCCCGAATTACGTTTGTTATTCGCAAAACGGTAAGATAACGATATTAAAAACGGTAGTTAAAATTTAAAAGTTCGATAATTATTACACCGGTAACGTGATATACGAGACACTATCAGCAGTTGGCTGCACTCATTCTTATACAGATTTAGGGCGCGTCAACTACTGATGATATCATCGATATTGCGCAATAGTTTGCAATATAAAAATTAACAATTAAAGATAAACGAGTCATTTTAACAACAAATTAATCCATTTTTTATACAAATAAGTAAAGTACTTACGTAAGAAATCCGGTATCCGGCGGGATTAAAGATGAACGTCGACGCTACCAATTGCGTACGGAATGGCTTCGGCTGGCGGCGGTAGACATGAGTCCTCCTCAGGCGTGGAGTCCGGTAATCCCTAGGTGACGGCAGATGTTTTACCTATGTAAGGTTTGACAGGAAGAAGGTATGAGGGTAGACAACAGAAGATAATTAGGGAAGGAACTACATAGATAAACCTACGATACGTTACCCGAGATAAAAAACGAGCACTTATCACTCCGACGATATTCGGTAAAAAGCCACGTTATTTCGCGAGAAGCGGAGAACTCTCCCACCCTTGTCTAGTATAGTCCTAACCCTCTAGGGATAAGCGCACTACGCAAACTCACTACCATGACGTGCCGGAAGCTCCGCCTAGTCTATTTAAAAAGGTTCCCGCGTCTCGCGTATTTGAAAATTATGGCGGGAAAACTTCCGTACATTAAAAACTAAACTACTAACACTGTTTAAGTGGCAATGGCACGTAACAATCGCGACAAAGCCACAAAAGAAAAAACTTAAAAAAAGAAAAAGTCTGTTAGCACAGTAACAGCTTAAAATCTAAGTCCTAATTACCCTACATAAACCCTAACTTAAAACCTACAAAATGTTTATATAAGGCGCCACCTGGTTTTTCGACCGATAACACGTCTACCGAAGTACCAGGAAACGGAATAGGTAGCCTGATAGTCTGTGACTACACTAATTACCGACAGCACAAATTTGTCGGGGAGCATGAAACACTACTTAAACTAACACGGGTGCGACAAGTCGCCTAAACTATCTAAACCTATCTAAACTTATCTAACTAAAGCTAACACAAAAGTTGTTATGCACAAACACACATGAGTGTTGCATCAAACTATTCTTCTTTTTGGCAAGAAGTGCCCAAATTTAAAATGTTCATGAGAGTGCGTCACTCTGCACTCTAGCAAATTTTGTTACTGGTACTTTGGTTTTCTAATGATGCACATTTAAAACTTGTCCATGACATAATTGTGAATCAACAAATTTACCAAAAGTACCGTCTACTAAATACTTATATGCTAACCTGACAAATTACATTTCTAAATCGGGTTAGCTTTTTCACTTAAATTTCAGAAAGATAATTCCCACGTCTGGTCATATATACCACACGTTAGGACGATAAAAAGATAAGATAAGATCTCAAATTGATGTTAAAGATAATAGATAAGGTAATGATATTAAGCTTAAGTTGTTATCCTCAAAGGTAATGAATAAGATAACGGTATTAAGCTTTAGTTATTTTTTTGAGATACTCGATAAGATAAGACGATATTAAGTTAAAGTGATTATAAGAGATAGTAGGTAAGATAACACGAATTTAAACAAAGGTTATTACTAAAGATAACCGGTAAGATAACGCGAAATAACTCGAAGTCATTCCTAACGGTAGTCGGTAAGATAACGATAAATTAAACCAAAATTATTACTAACGGTAATCGGTAAGATAACGATACTAAACTAAATTATTACCAAAGGTAATCAATAAGATAACGATATTAAACCTAAAGGTATTATCGAAGATAATAAAGAAGACAAAGATATTGGCCTAATTATTACCCAAGACAATGATAACAACAAAAGAGTGGCTCCAGTAGAGCCGTTTAAATGGGATTGACCCGTGCTCTCTAAAAAGAGAAACCTGTGAGGCAGGTCCGTTCACAAGAACAGCACGGGGGACCGGCAAAGACCTTTGGGTGCATTCCTGCACCCAGCGTTGATCGATATCGGTGAACTATCACCCGATATCCACACGGTATATACGATATACATACTCATTCACTCACACATTCATACCTTCACTGCCAGAGCCCATGCACTGGCAGCGGCACCGCATGACCCTACGAAAGATTCGCAGAGACATGGTCCAGGTGTCTGTGAAAACCTCCCGCACAACCACACGGTGACTAACAGAAATGAAAAGGCAGTAGAGATAGGAAAGGTAAAAAGAAGGAGGTTGGTTTTTTGGAGTGCATAAGAGGCACCTCCAGGTAGAAGAAAGTAGAGGAAGGGCTCGCATTGAGCAAAAGCGACAGAGGGAAAGGTGGATAGCAAAGCGCTACTCAACCAACAAGTGTGGTCAGTAGCTCGGAATGAGGGAACATCATTCTTATGTGGCAGACGGGTGTTCCGGGACAAGAACAGGTCCACCGAGAGAAGAATAAGGCATAGCGGAGATAGCGGGTTAAGAAAAAGTATAGTTTTTGGACAAGCGTCCGAGAGAAGGTAGAGAATTGTCCCTGTTAAACACAGCGCAGTCTGAAGGACCACCTGCGATATTAATCCGACAAGATAAGGTATACACATTTTTAAAATTTACTAGGCTCCTAAGAGAACTAGTACGATCATTTTCCTAACGAGTGCATCGACTACGATAAGAAAATCAGACAAAGGTAGACATGACAACTTAAAAGTATCATTACAGATACAAACACACAAAACAAACTGTTTTAAGGTAGTTTCTCAAATCGGTAGCACCCTAAACACACAAAAATGTCCAATTATAAGCCGTTAAATACAGGTACACTGTCCCAATATACTAAAACAACCGAGAATTTAATAAGATAACAATAGGAAGCAATAGCACCTCACCACAAAGTTCAACAAAAAACAATGAAAAAAAATGTTTATAAGTTATGTAGATTTAGTAGAAAAAGAAGGAAACAATGATGTAATATAATGTAGGCGACTGCAATAATTCAGAAGAAAAACACATGGAATAGGTAGTCCTAGTCTTTGCAACTGCGAATATGAACTATTTCTTTCAATGGCATAGGTCGCGAACACTATGTGAGCCCAAAGAAGAAAGCATTCACTCAACATCAGCTAAAACCAATCATAAAAATTCAATGAGTTATTACAACCAAAGTTACGACAATTACCACACAAAATTAAATGACGTAAGAAAAACACTAAAGACCGAACAATATGTAGTAGGAAAAGTTCAAGGGTTAATTAAATGAAACGACAGAGTTATATTGGGGGGGTGTAGAGAATGAAGTGATATATAAGTAACGGTATGGTCAAGAGAAAGTCAACCAAAAGAAAAAGATAGCTAAATTAAGGTAAGTAAAGTTAAACGTGTAAGAAATTATATACTATATGAGAGAAGGAATAAGTAATTAAAGATACTAATTGATGGTGAAACCAAAAAAATATTAGGTAAATGGTGAGGAGAATGGAGCGTGAAAAATTTAATTAGCATTTGGGTCGGCAGAGAATGGTTTAAGGTCTTTAATATGCCACCTGCCTTGGCGTTTTCCTTCAGCATCCTGAAGTTCGTAGATAAGGGGACTAATGACACGAGTGACCTTACAAAGAATGAATTTAGGGGCTAATTTTGAAGAGAATTTCTTAGATGCATCCGATAAGACATAGTTCTTTTTCCAAACTTGTTCGCCCAAGGCAAAGGAAATATTTCGTTTACGTAAGTTATAATGGTCCTTGCTCTTTTCGTAAGCTTTTAACAAATTTTTTCTAACATCGTTAAAGATAGAAGGTAATGACTGTTGGTCCTTGTCCCAACGTACTTTATCGTCAAATTCAATTACGTTAGTATCGTCAGGCACTAAACCATAGTAACTCCCATCGATTGGGGTATATCTTCCAAAAACAAGAAAAGACGGAGTGAATTGGGTTGCTTCGTGTTTAGATGTACGCAAAGCTTGAGCAATTTCAAAGATATGTTCATCCCATGTAGTATGGTCTGAATTAATATAGGAAGAGATAGCGGTAATTAACACTCGATTTACTCTCTCGGTAGGGTTTACTTGGGGGTGATATTTTGCGTTAAACCAAATTTTTTGTACTTTGTAACTTTTAACGAAATTCTGAAAATCTTTAGAGATAAATTGTGCACCATTGTCACAAAGGATAATCTGAGGGACACCAAAGATAAGAAAGACATTCTGTTCTAGAAATTTAATTATAGCTGCAGAGGTAGCTTTACGTAAGGGTTGTACCATAACAAATTTAGAAAACCAATCGGTAACAACCAAAAGATATTGATTACCTCTTTTCGATCGGGGGAGAGGTCCTAATAAGTCAAGCGATATTAATTGAAAGGGATAAGATACACGCTTAAAGTTACCCATTAAACCAGGGCGAGCGTTTTGTGAACTCTTATGGGAACCACAAATTTTGCAGCTCTTAATGTAGCGACAAACAGATTGCTTAAGTGTGGGCCAGTAATATAATTCTGATATTTTAGCGATAGTTTTTGTAACACCAAGGTGTGCAGCAATGGGATCGTCGTGACATAATTTGAGCACCTCACTGCGATTTGCAGTGGGCACGACCAGTTTCCATTCAGGTATGTTCGATATTTTATGCGGGGACGAGGATACAAATTTATATAGTCTATTATTAGTTACACGAAAGGTAGGAAATTTGTCGGGATTATCGGAAACTTTTTTAATCATATTGAGGTACCAGATATCCAGAATTAAATTTGGAAGGTTAAGAGAACCAACATCTTGAGATAACGCATCAGGTACGATATTTAATTTGCCAGGCCTATGCCTAACGTCAAAAGTAAATTGAGATATACGCAAGTTCCATCTTGCCAAACGACCTGCGGGTTGTTTCAAGTTATTAAGCCAAGTGAGGGCTGCACAATCAGTGATTACGGTAAAGTGTGTGCCTTCGACATATCCTCTAAATTTCTCGATGCCAAAGATAACGCCCAATAGTTCTCGTTCGGTAGCAGAGTATTTTTGTTCGGCAGAAGTTAAGGCACGGCTCGCATATGCGATTGGATGTTCTAAACCATTGCTTACCTGGAATAACATTGCACCTAACCCAGTAAGTGAGGCATCGGTTTGTATAAAAAACTTTTCATCGAAATTTGGAGAGATTAAGATAGGTGCTGAAGTGATTAATGTTTTAATTTGTTCGAAAGCCTGTTGGGATTCTAAATTCCACTCGATAGTTTGGGATTTCTTTTTATTTTTAATTAAAGCGGTAATGGGTGCAGATATAGTTGAAAGATTGGGTAGAAAAATGCGATAATAGCTAATCATTCCAATTAAACGTTTGATTTCGGTAACAGTTTTTGGTGTTTTAAATTTAGTAATGGCATCAACTTTAGCAGGATCTGCTCGCAAGCCTGTTCCATCGACAATAAAACCAAGAAATGTGAGGGATGAACGACAAAATTGAGACTTTTCCCAGTTTATCTTAAAACCTGCTGCGTTTAAACGTTCTGCAACTTCATCTAATGTGGCGATATGTTCATCGAAAGAACTTGAGATAACTAAGATATCATCTAAAAACACAAAGGCACGTTCTTGATGTAAGATAGGACCTAACGTTTGATCCATAGTACGTTGTAAAGTTTGTGGAGCGTTACAGAGACCAAATGGCAAAAAATTATATTCGAAAAGACCTCGGCCTGGGACACAAAAAGCAGTTTTTTGACGAGAAGATAAGTCGAGAGGTATCTGATAAAAAGCTTGTCTAAGGTCGATAGATGAGATAAATTTTGCGTTACGAAGCCTGCTTAAAATTGAGTCAGTTCTAGGTAGAGGGTAAGCGTCTGGAACAGTAACAGAATTTAGCTTCCTGCCATCAAAACAGACACGCCATTCGTCATTCTTTTTCCGAACTAGTAATACGGGAGAGGTCCACGGTGAATTTGAAGAAGAGATAACACCAGATTCTAACATTTTGTCTATTCCAGCATGTAAATGCTTTTGTAAGGCAGGCGATAAGGGATATTGACGTTGCTTAAAGGGAAGGGCATCACCTGTAGAGATAACGTGTGTTGCCGTTGTAACACAACCCAGTTCGGAGGTATTAAGTTTGCGAAATTTGTCAATTGTAGCGTTAAGGGTTACATTTTGGGAATCAGTAAGAGAGATTTTGTTAGATATTCCTGTAGATGCACAGGAGTTCGTTTTAATGGAGGTTTGCCATGAAAAATCCTGAAAGTAAAGTGACAGATTAAAAAGTTTACAGAAATCAACGCCTAGTAGAAAGGGATAAGCTAATGTAGGTACAATCAGAAATAAAACCTCACGTTCAAGAGATTCTACACGAATTTTTAACTTAAGGGAACCGGTTACATGTATTTGATTATCGTCAGCTAAATTTATGGAAGTTTTTTCGGGAATAATTTGAATTTTGATATTTTGTTGAGATAATTGATATAAACCTTCGTTATTTATAAGAGAACATGACGAACCTGTATCCAATAAAGCAATTACATTTAAGGAACCTATTGAGATAGATAAGTGTGGACGGTTATCGAAGGGTTTTTTAACAAGTTGTGAAACGGTAGCAGTCTTTTTATGATAAAAGGAATTGACGGTTTGTAACCACTTAGACCACTCGGCTGGGGTAGTATAGCATAATTCCTCTAATAAAGGTAAGGCATTTTGTACATTAATAGTAGCGGTATTATTATTAGATAAATTTAATGACGGTACAACATTAGAAGTGGTTTTATAATTTGAATTTATTGGCGTCTGTGTCCGTTGGATGATTGGTGATGAGGGTGATTTTGGTTTCTTGAGATATTCACACCCTGATTTGAAATATCTCGACGGGAGTTTCCCGATACGTTAGGATTACAGTTGGTGCAGTTAGATTTGTAGATATTTGAGCGACCACAACCATAGCAAAAAATATTTCTAGGGTATGTGCAGACAGTATAGTTATGTCCACTTCGCTTGCAGTTCCAACAGGTAAGTGAGTTGTTAGTAACGGTAGAAGGAACGTTAAGGGTAGATACTTTACGGGAAGCTCGAACTTGGCAAGCTAGATCAGGTTCTAGAAGACCAGATAATTTCTCGGGCGGTGGACGATATTTGTTAATCCGTGACCTCACTTCTTGAAGAGAACGACATAGGTCTTTAAAGTGGGCTAGCGAAGATATGGGCTGTAATGCCAAACGTTCTGAGAAATAGGGGTTTAAATTTCTAAGTAATTGATCGATAATTTCGGATTCGGAACGTTTTTTGTCGAGTCTGCTATATAAAGCTTCTAATGAGGTAATAAAAGAAACAACATTTTCGTCAGGACCTTGGTTTCGGTTTCGGATTTCGTTCCAAAGGTCGTTAATGTAGCCATAAGGTAGGAAGTCTCTTTTTAAACAGGCAACTAATTCCTCCCAGGTAGAAATTTGGTGTCGTATGTTTCTGTACCATATTAATGCTGAGCCTGCGAACAAATCACCAGCTGAGATAAATAGGTCCTGGTCGGTACACCCGCGAGAGATTTTAAAATCATTGATACGATCAAGAAAGGACGATAGAGAAACCTGCGAATCAAACCCTTCAAAAGTGAGACCCATTTGTATACAGGTATAGATTTTCTTACAGGTTTGGGTGGAACAAGAGCGAGATTTGAAAAGGGTGACGATATATCTACGTCTGCATTAGGATTAAGTCTTTCCAGGACAATTCCTTCAAGCAATAACACCTCGGACAACAAACTTTGTTTAGATTGAGCCGCTTGGTCGTCGCCATATGAAGATAATAATTCGACACGTTGTTTGACGTGGGTTATTCTTGAAGTCAATCTCCCTAACTCGATATTAGTAGCAGCAGGATCTGTTTTGTTTATTATACCCGATATAGCATCTAAAGATAATTTAATTTCCGATACGTTAAGGGGCCAGTCGCCAACGGGGTTCTTTAAGGTAGCAATGCCTTTGGTTTCCTGTGCCAAAATAGCTCTGAGTTGAGATCGCCTATCATTCTGATTGCTAGCTGCTATGATACTCCTACACTCAAGTTCGTAGATTAATTCGAGGGATTTTAAATGTGACACGTTCATTTTGAATCGAATATTCAAGACACGATATATATAAAATATGCGATTTTGACGCAGATCAGATGGTAAAAAAACGTTGCAGCTACTTTAAATTAATACGATACGGTATTTAGGGGTAGGAACTTGTTAGAACGTTACCGATAAAGGATAATCTGCAATGTTAAGGCGTTAATCAATCAAAACACCAAAGAAACACATTTAAGGTGTATGCAAGCAAAATCAATGTTCAATTAAATACATATTTTATAGATAATTACAGAAAGGCTCTCCTAAATAGAGAAAGGACGCAGGTGATATGTTATTTAACCTAGAAAAACAACAACCTAAAGTCAAACACTTCTTAAAAAGATATAATAAGCAATTTATTTTACTCAGTGTTTTTTAAACATAAGATTTTCTTGTGAAGGTATTTGAGGTATTGTTAATTGAAACAGTTTTTACAATAAAACGTAGAAGGATGTGCATTGAAGTTTCAAAAACGGGCTTTTAAGATTAAGAAAAACAAACAAAGATATTTTAATAGGTAATTTTGTAAATAAACTGTATTTAAAGACATAAGGTAAGGTAAATGCTTAACAAGGGGGTATATCCTTCACAAGTTACAAGAGAAAACCCTCCAATTTTAGAAAATACACGCATGTAATGCATTATTCAACCAATAACCACACAAATCCATACCCTAACGTTACATAAAAAAGGATATTAAAAGGCAATTTATTTCAATAACGTTTGTAACATAAGGTTTTTTTTTAGAAGCGAGTTTAAATAATAGTTAACAGGTAATTGATTGAAACAAATTTTTTTTATAAACTAACCAGAGAATCCTAGGTACCGTTTTTTATATACGGCAAGGCTTATATTTTAGCTGTTATAGGCTAAACAATTATCACAATAAACGGTACACTTCAGAAATGCAATTAAAATATTTATTTTACTTACTTGAAAAAATTGAGGTTAATGCATACATCCGCGTAAAAATCTGAAGTTTTTTTTTATAGGCACTACGCACATTTCCAGATAAATAACACATATTTGTAGATAAGTGCAGTTTGAACTACATTATAACACTCCAATAAGGTACATAGATTAGCATTTTTGATACAAGGAACTTGTTACAATAACAAAGTTTACATTGTAAACCTAATCTGTCAATGCTGAAAGTATTCTAGTGAATATTCCCAAGGGTACCAACTGAAATCAAAAAATCACAGACATTTTAGGTAACATAACATAGATAATAAAAATTATTAATTTTATTTAGGTGAAAAAACGTGTTTAATCCTTAATTAATACCTTCCATAGGCATCCACCTAAAAAAACGTTGGAGCGCCAAATTGTTATTCGCAAAACGGTAAGATAACGATATTAAAAACGGTAGTTAAAATTTAAAAGTTCGATAATTATTACACCGGTAACGTGATATACGAGACACTATCAGCAGTTGGCTGCACTCATTCTTATACAGATTTAGGGCGCGTCAACTACTGATGATATCATCGATATTGCGCAATAGTTTGCAATATAAAAATTAACAATTAAAGATAAACGAGTCATTTTAACAACAAATTAATCCATTTTTTATACAAATAAGTAAAGTACTTACGTAAGAGATCCGGTATCCGGCGGGATTAAAGATGAACGTCGACGCTACCAATTGCGTACGGAATGGCTTCGGCTGGCGGCGGTAGACATGAGTCCTCCTCAGGCGTGGAGTCCGGTAATTCCTAGGTGACGGCAGATGTTTTACCTATGTAAGGTTTGACAGGAAGAAGGTATGAGGGTAGACAACAGAAGATAATTAGGGAAGGAACTACATAGATAAACCTACGATACGTTACCCGAGATAAAAAACGAGCACTTATCACTCCGACGATATTCGGTAAAAAGCCACGTTATTTCGCGAGAAGCGGAGAACTCTCCCACCCTTGTCTAGTATAGTCCTAACCCTCTAGGGATAAGCGCACTACGCAAACTCACTACCATGACGTGCCGGAAGCTCCGCCTAGTCTATTTAAAAAGGTTCCCGCGTCTCGCGTATTTGAAAATTATGGCGGGAAAACTTCCGTACATTAAAAACTAAACTACTAACACTGTTTAAGTGGCAATGGCACGTAACACGTTTCTAATGCCAGACAAAATTATTCATTATCGAGTAACCAGAAATGTATTAGTTTCAGTTGGTCAAGTGTTCTTCAATTAGCATTGGCGAGAAAGTTTTCCAGCTATGCGGGGCGCCCAGGAATGGCGACTCAAGCGAAATCGTTGGGGATGCACATCCGTCAGTCCTGTTCGACGAGCTACCTGACGATGTAGCGGCTTGTGGCGAATAGCCATTCTGTCGATCGAAAACCATAGACCGGAAGATCCAGGATTTGGATATCATATAGCTGGAGATCAACCAAGAAGAAGATCCGGGAAGCTACTCACCCTATCAACCACATGTAACAGCACAGCAGACGACACAAACCACTACGTGGGAAAACAAACACCTAGAACACATGCACGATAAACAACGATACACACAAGACGATAAAAGCCACAAGGTTAACGTGATTACAACACGTGCTCTAAGAGAGCCAAGATCAAACAACTTCGGTTATTCTGCAGAGAGAAATGGTCCAATCTGAGGAGCTGCTATAACAGCGAAACCGGTCATGGAATTTTCACTTTTCAAAATAACCAACAATTTATGTTCATTTTCGGCCACTATTCTCGAATTACTTTTCTAATGCTAGACAAAATTATTCATTATCAAGTAAACAGAAACGTATTAGTTTCAGCTGGCCAATGTTCCTCAATTAGCATTCGGTGTAGTACCTTCTTAGAAGGTCCGCCAATGTTAAGTAGGTAATCGGCCATTTGTTTCTTTATTTTTCATCTTGTTTTTTGACTAGTTTTTAAAATTGTGTCTGGCAATGCCGTCTATACTATCATGTCGGGGACTTGTAAAAGTTACCGATAGTTAATTGCTTACTTTCGAATATGGGGGGCGCATGAGTTACATTTTGTACATATTTATATACCATGATTTGGGTATAATTTCAAAATCTTTGTTGGTTGTTCTGCAGAGAGAAATGGTCCAATCTGAGGAGCTGGAATAACAGCAAAACCGGTTATTGGAATTTTTACTTTTTAAAATAACCAACAATTTATGTTAATTATCGCCCACTATGCTCGAATTACTTTCCTAATGCCAGACAAAATTATTCATTATTAAATTTCAATATTAGTTACCCATAGAATCATAAGTTTATATCAGATATCACATCAAACTAACTTGAAGTTAGGTTTTTAAAATCGAGACGTGAAATATATGCAGCTATAAACGCACAACTAAAAACTGAGATAAAACATTTACATAATCATCACTAATTATTAGAACATTGAAAACAAATTATAAAATATGTTGGTAACATTTACATACCAAATCCTATAGAAAGAAAAGCCCAGATTCAGGCTCTTTAAACTTTTATAAATGCATATTAACAGACGTTCAAACGTTAAAAATTATTATTATGATTGCATTAGCTAGATAAACGTACTTGAAATATTAAACAACTCAAGTGGATTAAAAATTACAAACAAAAATACACATGGCAACTTTATCATTATTTCAATTACTATCTTAAAACATAACCAAATAACATCAAATAATTAATAAAGCTTTGATGCAATCAGATAACTTAAAAATAGCGTATAATTAAAAACATTACCTTTAATAAAACCACTAAGTGAAGCTTTCGACCTTCCATTTTAAAAAATGCTAAAGCAAAGTCTAACCCAAACGCAGATTAAAGCTTGTAAACAAAAGAGATCACCCGTCTATTTCCCGAATCCGTATAACCATAAATTCTGACATCACGGAGTGCGTTTGGAAACCTGGAAGTGGTTACCGTGCTGTTCAAAAATACCTTCGAATATCGAAATGTACACTATACTAGTTGCAATAATTATCAAACTTAGGAAATACTACGGATTACAACAAGCTAACTTTTACTTTGGTGCACGCTTAAATGAAGCGATTTAAAATCAGGAAGCGCCACAATTGTAATTACAGAAACTAATATATACATATTTATCTTGATTGGATATTTATAATAAATAATGTTTTTCTTTACACATAGATTCGCCCTCACAAGGATAGATAAGTTGATCCATTTATATTATTACTATCATATTTATGCTTTAATATAGGTTAAGAGAGCAGCTTGGAGCTTCTATTTGTATATTTTTAGTTAGCAGTTGCATGAAAAGGACAATTGATTTGACAGAAAACATTCTAAGCGTATTTATCTTATTAAATAAATAATTGCCGCAATTCTATATTCATTTTTAGTTTCATCGGTTATTTTAAACGTAAAGTTTGCAACGATTAGAAGCTCACGTTCCGACAAACTGAGAATATAACTATAAAGGATCCAAAACTTCGTTAAATCGTGATGTTAACTCAACTCTGTTTTGCAAGGAAATTAAGGATTTGTGAATATGCTATTTTTTAGAGTAGGTTAGTTACTTGCAACAGAGGGTGTGCTAGGTTACACAGAATTTACAAATGTTAAAATAACGTTTCAAATTACACAAAGTAAATTAATTAATTCACATTGCTTAACTCGTAGTTTAATGCATATTAACAAGCTGTGTATCATGTAAAATATATAAATAAATCAGGACTATCATGCATGCCACTTGCCGCTTTAATCCATATTTCTGGAACGAAGTTTGTTAATTTTTCTACTTAAAAAACGGGAACACTAAACAAATAATAAAGGCAGGGGAAATGAAGGGTTTACTTCATCGCAGGTCTATAATGCACACTCGCATCAATAGTTAAAGATAGCCGGGTCACGTCAATGATGAATTATGATTGCGCTTGCCAACAATTTGTAAGCCACAACCGCTTGTTCTTTATGCGTCGTGATTAGTTAGAAAACGTCATGTCCGTTCCACGACTGTGGGAAATCGTCTACACGACAATAAATAGCTATTCCCCTAAACCATCGCTGGGATACACCTAGACCACATTTACTATGCGTAATATCATAAATAATATTTATATAAAAATTGTGGAGCGATTTTTGAAGAGTAACAAATGATTCCGTAAAAAATTATTTAAAGGTTCTATTTTTGTTTCTCAACTTGTCCTCGCGGTATTCATAATCAAAAAATTGTGGTCGCATCTTTCTGAAAGAATTTTGAATGGGGGAAAAGTAGTTTCTACATCTGCTTTTAAAGCTACCTCTGCTGCTTTAGATCTTTGAAGTTGCCATTATTACAGAATCTTCTATCATAATCTAATGCGTTGCCCAAATAATCTGGCGAAGTTTTAATATTAGTAGCTGAATTTTGCAACATTTTGCTTAAAACATTAGTTTTCAACAAAACCTCGTACCAAATCGACAGAAGTGAAAAATTTACAACTGTAAATGTTTGTGAGTAATGAGCTTGCTTTAAAATTTATGTTGCAAATTAAGATAGAATCCACTGAAATTTTAAGTAGGGATTCCAATTGACAATTCTATTTGACCACCTAGATTCGATTAAAGGCTTTAGATTTAAGTCAGGTAAATGTTTTTTTATAACTTCCCATCTTTCTGCAGCGCAAGAATGTTATATTTTAAAATTCGGTTTTAATTAATCGCTTGCCTAAACAGAGGGCGCGATATATTACACAGAATTCACAAATGCAATAATATGATTTACGTTTCAAATGAACAAAGTAAATTAATTAATAAGCCTGCTTACCTTCTAAGTTGATGCATATTAGCAGGTTGTATATCGAGTGCAATATTTATACATCATTCAGGGTTGATCATAGGCGCGGTTTGCCACTCTAGCCCAAATTTGCAGTGACGACGCTCGTTGTTTTTTTCTATAACACCAACGGGAAAACAAAATAATATAGACAAGGAAATTAGATAGGGAATCGACGAGTTCACTTCATCACAATGATTTTATGCACTCCGCACAAGTCGTTCAAGGTAGGTGGTCACGTCGAGAATTCTATAATGGCGGCGTTTCCAACAACTTGAAAACCTACCGTGCATTTACATTTCCAATACTCCACCCGAAAGTACTACATTGGCCAGGAGGCGAGTTTTTTGTTGCCTGGAAATTTAAAATTTTGCCGACCCCTTGCCGTTCCAGGCAAGGTAGGGATCTTTAACGTGCGTGACAACACACACACGGGACCTCCATTTAACATCTCCGAACGAGGGCGTAATTTTTGTGAAAAATGCTCACCTGCCATTTTTCAAGTAGTCGGCCGTGTCGGGATTCGAACCCAGGACCTTGGGATCCGTAGTCTTACGCTTCATACATTGATCCATGGCGACGCCTCCTTGAAAATCTACCACCGTTTTGTTATTTGTGTATTAGACTTGTATATATTGGAATTACGAACCAAATAACCCTTGGATAATTTGTTACACTGGCGTGTGAGGTTGTACTGAAAAAGACATTTGAACGATTTTCTTTTGAACGCCTATCACTCGTAATCAACAACAAAAATAAAAACGAAATTCTTTCCTTTTCGAAGGACTTCAAGTCCGTCATAGAGGAAAATTCCGCAAAACTACTAGAAAGTTTTAAAAAAAAAAATTACAAGAACCCACAGCGAAACAGAACCACCCACAAGCCTGGCAGTCTTGCAGCAAAAGCCATTGAAAAAAGAGTTTATACAGAAAGCTATAAAAATCGCGGAAAAACTAGATCAGAATGTAAAAGCGGTTGAACAAAAATTAATTGAAAATTACGGTCAATAGAAAGAAGAGTTTATACAAAATCTGCGGAAAAGCTGAAAAAAGAAAAATGTTCAGCTATTTACAATCACTGAAGCAAAATTTTCAAATAATTTACTAGGGAACTCGCGTAAAGTAAAAAAAAAATACTAGAGATGGAAAATAGTGTTGCGATCCACTATTAGGCAACCCGTCAAACATACAAACGCCCGGGGCACAGCGTATTCTTCAGCATTCGAGAATCCTTCTACAAAGTTCTAGATAATGAGTCATATCTTAATGCAGGGTATATATAAGGCCGCTTATGAATGTAAGAGTTAGTCTATTCTTGAATGTCTAATATAAATTATATCGTTGTAAAGTAAACGTAGTTGAGTTTTTAGAATATATACATAAATGATATGCTGTGTCTAATGTGCATGCAGCTTGCAGTATACATAAATAAATAGAAGTGTATAAACAAATAGTTGTGTTAGTGTGGTTATTGGACCTAGGGTAAAGAAGTTAGTTTAAGAAGATATTAGTGCTTGTAAATTCATTAGTGTAATAGTGCTTCATTGTTAAGTGGACTGAAAACATCTATAAATAAGGCATATACTGTTAATTAGACTTGTGAACAGTGAGTAATAAAGACCATTATTATTACTTGTTTTAAATTAAAGAAACGCGGTAGTAGTAGCGCGTTACACTGGTGTCAGGCATTTGTGGGGTATATAGTGATTAATTTAAAACACAAGTCTAAAGACATTTAAGTAATTTGTATATGCCAGCTACAAGAAGTCAAAGTAAGATGGAGGCAGAAACTTTAATTTTCCTCAAGGATTTTAAATCCGGTATGGAGGAAAGGTCGGCTAAACTAGAATTGACACTTAGTGAAAATGCTGAGAAAATGGAGGAGAGGTCGGCTAAACTGAAAGTGACACTAAATGAAAACTTAGTGAGGTCAGTTGAACTGGAATCAAACCTTACCGAAAGGTTAAGTGAAAATGCTAAGAAAATAGAAGAACGGTTTAGTGAAAACGCGATGAAAATGGAAGAGTTGAATGAAAAGACGGCCACGTTAGAACAAAGATTAATAGCAAGCTCCATTGCATTGAAAGAAGATGTCACTGAACAGGTAAAAACAGTTGAGCAAAAGTTGGACAGTAAATTGGTAAAAATGGAAGAAGATGTGATGAGGCTTCAAGAACAAATGATTTCACTAACAACGCGGCCACTTGAATTGCCAAGCCAAGTTGTTAATCAGAACATTCCAGAAATAAGAACCACGGAAAGAAGCGAGTCAATTCCGTCTAAATTTAAAGTAAAACCACCTACATTCGATGGTAAAACACCTTGGCCCACATATTTGAAACAATTTGAAGCTGCTGCAATAGCCAACGGTTGGTGCAACAAAGAGAAGGCTATCTCCTTAATAGTGGCCCTACGGGGGGAGGCTCTTAACATCTTACAAACGATTCCCGATCACCAGCAGAATGATTACGGCCTCTTAACATCAAAGCTTGAGATGAGATATGGAGATGCTCACCTTCAACAGGTTTACAACGCACAAGTTAAGAACCGCTCGCAAAAGACAAGTGAAAGCCTGCAAGAATTCGAAGCTGACATTGCCAGGTTAGTTAGATTGGCATACCCAACGGCACCAGATAGCTTCCTCGAACAACTTGCTGTCCAAACATTTGTGGATGGCGTTAAGGATGGCGAAATACAGCAAGCGCTAAGACTAGCACGGCCAAAATGTTGGATGACGCACTGGCACATGCGCTTGAATTTGAAGCAGCTAAGCAGACATCACACAGGATGGGTCACAAAGTTCGGTCTGCCTTAGAGGAACCTGGTCAAGTTCAGAACAGCATAGATGAAATAGTCAACCGTGTGGCAGAAAGGCTGGAACTACAACGACCGCGGCGATTGCGTCTGCGATGCTGGAACTGCGGTGAAGTTGGTCACATACAGAGACGCTGTACTCAACCAAAAAAACAACCGGTTGAGCAGCAGGAAAACTAAAGCAAGTCGACGTAAGGGGGCGAACGTCGACAGCACAACGTAGTGCCCCGGAGATTATCATCCGTGCTGCATCGTCAATGGGAAGTCTGGACAGCATTTATATCGATGGTAGAATTAATGGTAGGGTTGTCCGATTACTTGTGGATACAGGAGCGACAAGAACTATTGTGAGACCAGATTTGGTTGGTCGTGGAAAAGTGCTACCTGTATCGGTGTGTCTCGAACGGCAAGTGGTGAGAAGATTGGTACTCACGGAGAGACTGCCGTTATGTTGACAATTGGGGACAAATTAATTAATCATCGAGTGTTGGTAGCTGAAATTACAGAGGAAGTGATCTTGGGAATGGATCTCATGAGAGAATATGGGTTTCATGTAAACATGAAAGAAAATGTGCTTCGGATAGATGATGATGAGATTCCATTTCAAGGTAGGAGTAACCAGACGATGCAAGTTCGAATGATTTGCGATATGAAAATACCCGAGAAGGCGGAAATGATAGTAATGGGACGCCCGGATGGTACGCTCCGGGAAGGACAAGTATGCATGATGGAGCAACTGAATCGGGAATGGGTCAGGAGGATTACTGATTGGAAGAACGCTGGTAAAGTTTCGAAGCATGATACCAGTAAGGGTGCTAAACATTAATCCCATACAGTGACCCTGAAGAAAGGCATGATTGTGGGAAGTTGCATTCCAGTATGTCATATTAAACGTTGTGTGGACGACACGGAAAATAAACCAGCCAACGGTTGCTCACAGAAATTGCTGGATATGTTAATACCTTCGTGTCAAAGATTAAACGGCGACCAACTGGGCAAGGTAAAAGAGCTGGTCGGACGATATCGAAATGTGTTTGCACTGGATGATAGTGAGAAAGGAAGGACGAATGTTGTGCAACACAAGATCAATACTGGAGATGCGCAACCGATAAGACAACACCCCAGGCGGCTTCCTTTGGCAAAACGTAAGGAAGCTGAGCAAATTATTACCGACATGGAAGAACAGGGAGTAATTGAACCCTCGAATAGTCCATGGGCATCCCCGGTAGTGCTTGTCAAGAAAAAGGACGGGTCGACAAGGTTTTGTGTAGACTACCGGCGGCTTAACAATGTGACAAAGAAAGACAGCTATCCTTTGCCCAGAATTGATGACACCTTGGATACTCTATCCGGATCTAAATGGCTTTCGACCTTGGACTTGAAAAGCGGATACTGGCAGGTAAGCTTGGAGCCAAACGATAAAGAAAAGACTGCCTTTACAATTGGAACTGGATTATGGCAGTTCAAGGTCATGCCATTTGGATTATGCAATGCCCCTGCTACTTTTGAACGATTGATGGAGTCGATACTTCGTGGACTGTCTTGGAAGACTTGTCTGGTGTACCTGGACGACGTGATAGTGTTAGGCCGGTCTTTTGAAGAACACCTTAAGAACCTAGAGGAGATATTCCAAAGATTACGCGGGGCAAACCTTACATCGAGCCCCAAGAAGTGTCACCTATTTGGAAAAGAGGTGAAATATCTAGGACATGTCGTTTCAGAGACCGGAATAAGAGCTGACCCTGACAAAATAAAAACGGTACAAGAGTGGCCTACACCAGCAGATATACACCAACTACGCAGTTTTCTAGGATTGTGCACATATTACCGACGTTTTATACTGGGGTTTGCGAACATTGCCAAACCGTTAACGAAATTAACCGAAGATGGACAAGAATATGATTGGAATGACGACTGCCACAGTGCATTTGAACAACTGAAACGGCTACTGGTTACAGCACCAATTTTGAGTTATCCACGGATGGAGGAAATTTGTGTTGGATACCGATGCCAGTAACACAGCTATAGGAGGCGTTCTTTCTCAAGTGCAGGACGGACAAGAAAAAGTTATTGGGTATTTCAGCAAGGTCTTGTCGCGGCCAGAAAGGAACTATTGTGTGACAAGGAGGAGCTGTTGGCCGTCGTCAAATCCGTAGAGCACTTCTATAAGTACTTATACGGCCGTAAATTCCTGTTGAGAACAGACCATGCTGCACTAAAATGGTTATTGCAGTTTCGAAATCCTGAAGGGCAAGTGGCAAGGTGGATAGAGCGGCTGCAGGAATATGACTTTGATACAGAACATCGTGTAGGAACTAGCCATCGAAATGCAGACGCTCTATCAAGGAGACCTTGTCCGGTGGACTGCAATCATTGCTCCAAGATGGAAGAAAATAAGTGTCATCCATAGAATGACGGTAACCGATGATACTTGGCAACCCGAGAGAATGCGAGAAGACCAGGAGAATGACGCCGAATTGGGACGGATTATTGAGTGGAAAAATAGAGGACAACGACCAGCTTGGGAAGAAATTAGTATTTTAAGTAGGAGCCTGAAGGCATACTGGGCACAGTGGGACTCCTTGATGATGGAAAATAGAATCTTGAAACGACGCCTGGAATTTGAAGATGGCACTGAGAGACTTCAAGTGATAGTGCCGAGAAGCAGAGTGCCGGAAGTGTTGCAGCACTTGCACGATGGTATTTCCGGAGGGCACTTTGGCGTGAAAAGAACTCTCGAAAGAGTGAGAGAAAGATTCTATTGGGTGAACTGCAAAGAAGATGTGAAGGAGTGGTGCCGGAAATGTGAATTGTGTGCCTCTGCAAATGGCCCGGTCTCAAAACGGAAAGCCCCAATGAGACAGTATAACGTGGGGAATCCTTTTGAAAGGGTAGCCATTGATATAGCTGGTCCGTTTCCTGAATCAGAGAAAGGAATAAATACATCTTGGTTGCAATGGATTATTTTACCAAATGGCCGGAGGCATATGCTATACCTAACCAAGAAGCCGAGACGGTTGCAGATGTACTAGTGAGGAGTTGTTTTGTCGCTTTGGAGTTCCGTTGGAATTACACTCCGATCAAGGTCGGAACTTCGAATCAGCGTTGTTTCAAAACGTCTGCAAGCATCTTGGAATCAGGAAAACTAGAACCACGCCACTTCATCCTCAATCGGATGGAATGGTTGAAAGAATGAACAGAACGTTAGGAAAGTACCTGGCCAAAGTTGTCTCTGAACATCAACGGGACTGGGACCAATATTTACATTTGTTCCTACTGGCGTACCGATCTTCGGTACATGACAGCACAGGATACTCGCCCGCTTGCGTAATGCTAGGACGTGAATTGCGGCTACCATGTGATGTTCAGTTTGGATTTAAACCTGGAGAAGAGATCGCCGGTGAAGATTACGTTAGTAAGCTTTGTGAAAGATCAAATAGTATTCACGAAAACGTCCGAAAGAATATACAGGCAGCAAGCGATCGAATGAAATCACAATATGACACAAGAAGGTGGTTATCAACCTGGAGATTTAGTGTGGTTGTACAATCCACAAAGAAAACGTGGATTGTCGCCAAAACTACAAAGACAATGGGAAGGGCCGTACGAAGTGTTAAAAAGGATTAATGATGTAGTGTACCGGATCAGAAGATCCCCTCGTGGTAAACCGAAAGTGGTACACTTTGACCGTTTAACACCCTACACTGGCAACAACCAGGAAGACTCAAATAATGATAATGGTGTTCGGCAAGTTATTAATCATGAGCCAAATGCAAATTTTGAGAGCTTTATGGCGGCGTAAGGTGGTTCCGCTAAAGCGAGATTAGGCGTTGTTGTTGAAAAACAGCAAGATCTGTTTAGAGCACCAGAAGAGTATTCCCTTGCACATTGCGTAGCTCAAGATTTGGCAATGTCAAGGGGAATAGCTGTTGTTTTCAAGAAAAAGTTTGGATGTGTGGATGAATTAGTACAACAGCAGCCAACTGTAGGAAAATCTTTGGTTCTTCAAGATAAAAATCGTTATGTTTACTATCTGGTCACCAAAAATTCTTCATGGCAGAGACCTAGTTATGGACATCTATGGGAGGCTTTGCTAAATCTTAAGGCGCAGATGATGGAAAATGGAGTAACGAGACTAGCGGTGCCCAAGCTGGGCTGTGGACTGGATCGCTTGGATTGGAGGATAGTCCGAAATATGCTAGAAGTAGTTTTCCAGGGAACCAACGTCCAGGTTCTTGTTTGTTGTTATCAACCGGTTGCCTACCAAGACCATGAAAAGAGTGTTGACTGTTACTTCCAACGACGCGGTGGATGCACCAGAGGAGATAGCTGCCGATACCGTCACCAGTCATCGAATTGGCGTCAGGATGGATTTACAGTTACGAGACGTAACGGTTTTAAAGAGGGGGCAGTGTTGCGATCCACTATTAGGCAACCCGTCAAACATACAAACGCCCGGGGCACAGCGTATTCTTCAGCATTCGAGAATCCTTCTACAAAGTTCTAGATAATGAGTCATATCTTAATGCAGGGTATATATAAGGCCGCTTATGAATGTAAGAGTTAGTCTATTCTTGAATGTCTAATATAAATTATATCGTTGTAAAGTAAACGTAGTTGAGTTTTTAGAATATATACATAAATGATATGCTGTGTCTAATGTGCATGCAGCTTGCAGTATACATAAATAAATAGAAGTGTATAAACAAATAGTTGTGTTAGTGTTGTTATTGGACCTAGGGTAAAGAAGTTAGTTTAAGAAGATATTAGTGCTTGTAAATTCATTAGTGTAATAGTGCTTCATTGTTAAGTGGACTGAAAACATCTATAAATAAGGCATATACTGTTAATTAGACTTGTGAACAGTGAGTAATAAAGACCATTATTATTACTTGTTTTAAATTAAAGAAACGCGGTAGTAGTAGCGCGTTACAATAGATTAATTCCATAGGGGTACAAGCACAAATGTCTTCAACCCGGATGATACAACAGCATACCTCAGAATTTAAGAATGCCAAGAAAAACAAACCGTTGTCGCCAAAGTTCAAAGTAAAATTATTTACGTTTGATGGAAAGTTGCCTTCAGACAAATTGGAGCTGCCGCGACTGCTAACGGTTAGAATGACTGTTAGAGTGCAACTGCGTTGATAGTCGTGTTACATGGTGAAGTTTTGACTATACTACAAACTATACCGGCCCCTGATAAAAGAAACCACCAGATCTTATTATCAAAACTGGCAATGAGGTGCGGCGATTCTCACGTGCAAAAAGTCTACCACGCACAAGTAAAGAATTGTTACCAAAAGGCCAACTAAAATTTACAAGAGTTCAAAGTTTGGCAAGACTATCTATCCAACAGTATCGGACAGTTTCTTAGAACTGCTGGCAGTATAGACCTTTGTCGATGGAACATGCGATGGAGAGATAACGCAAGTATTACGACTGGCCTGGCCTAAGACACTAGATGCTTTGAAGTTCGAAGCGGCAAAACAAGCATCGCATCGTAGTAGTGACAAAGTAAATGCTCTGTAGAAGTATAGGGACAAGATAGCTTGGAAGATATGATTTGATGGCTTCTTCGTTACCAGCGACCAACAGGAAAAGACTGAAATGCTGGAACTGTGGATAATTTGGAAATATCCAACAGCAGTGCAAGCAACACAAAGAGAATAAAAGAAGCCGGAAAAACTAAAAGGAGGTCGACGATAAGAGGCAAAACTCGACCTGTACGAATTCTGCCCCGGAGATTATTTACATCGCGCCAACTAGGTGTGAGGAAAGTATTTACATATATGGACAGGACAATCGTATCAGTATCAAGGTTTTAGTTGATACCGGTGCCACTAAAACAATTGCAAACACTGCCGTAGTGCGCGACCAAGATAAAGTGATGCCAGTGACGTCGTGTCTTCGGACAGTGACCAACGAATTTCAAACGTAAAGATAAAGATTGGTAGCAAAATATTCGACTATCATATGATAATAGCGGACACACCAAAAGAGCTATCTGGGAATGAACATCTTGAAAAGTACGGTTTTCGTTTAGATAGGTTAGAATTAGACATAGTAAAGATCAGCGAAGTTCGGTGGCCAGAGGCGGGAAATTTTTGGAGTGGAGACTTTAGGGTAATTTATACAGGATCAGAGGAAGGAAATTCGGGTGTGGGAATAGTTATGCGAAAAAAAATAGGACACTGTGTAGAACACTACTTACAAATGAACCGGTAAATAAAGTAATAATACAAGTATACTTAACCATCTCTAGCTACAGTGAGGAAGAGGTAGAAGCGATCTATAAAGATATCGAAGACATACTAAGATACGTAAAAGGACATGACAATTTAATAATCCAATAATTATGGAGGATTTTAACGCAGTGGTAGGTGAGGGTACGAAAGGACCGGTAGTAGGTTTATTTGGTTTATGCACGAGAAACGACAGAAAAAATAGGCTGGCAGAATTTTGCCACGAGATCAATTTAACCATCACAAACTCATAATTTCAACACCATGCTAGAAGATGCCAAGAGATATAGGAAGATATCAAACAGATTTCGTTTTGTTAGACAACGGTAAAGAACTATTGAAGATACCCAGAAGCAGATAAAGATACTGACGACAACATCGTAATTAATTAATTAATTTGAAAAAAGGAATGGGGAAAAGCCATATTGACTTTGAGAACCAAAAAATAAAGATATCCACGACAGATTTGAAAAAATATTAAATGAATTACTGAAAGATATCGGGAAAATTTCTTATAATGAGGAAGAATAACATTAAATCCAGCTTAGACAAGGAGGCCAGATGCAATATGGAGTATACACAAAAAGAAAATAGGAAACCATGGATAACAAAGGATATATTCTGAATTTAATAGAAGAAGGACGAAAAACAAAAATAGATCAAACGAAACAGGAAAACAGAGATACAAAGCCATAAAAATGGAAAATTATTTGCAAATGCAGGAAAAATAAAGAACAATGGATTGATGAACAAACTAAGATGAAAATTGGAAAGACAGACAAAGCATACAAACTAATTAGAATGAATTTTAGTGATATAAAACCGTATAGCAAAAATATAAGGGCCGCGTAGGAAACGCCATTATAGAAAATGTAGAGAAAGAACTTAAATGGCAAGAATATATAGGGAATTTATATGCAGGAGAGAAACTAACAGCATTAGAATAGGAATCAGACCTTGAAAATGATGACTTGGGATATCCTATAGTTAGAGATGAGTTTAAATTAGCATTAAAGGGTCTGAAAAATGGTAAGGCACTGGATACAGATAAGGTGTAAGCAGCAACTCTAAAATCCGACGGACAAGCAGTAACAAAACGTCTCTTTTAATTTGTAATCTATATGTATGAGACAGGCGAGATATCCAAAGATTTCAAACGTAACATCATAGTCACTATACCAAAAAATAAAGACGCGAATAGATGTGAAAATTTTAGAACAATAAATTTAACAGCACACGTGTCAAAAATATTAACTAGAATTGTACAAAGACGAATGGAAAAACGAGCTGAAGAAATTCTAGAAGAAAATCAATTTGGATTTAGGTAAAGCTTGGGAACGCAGGACACTATTTTAGCTCTGAGGGTGATAATGGAGAAAACAATAGAAAAAAGGGATATATAGGGTTTGTAGATCTGGAAAAGGTATTCGACAATGTAAAATGGAAAAAAATGTTTGAATTACTCAAAAAGATTGGAATGGGTTTTAGGGGTAGACGGATAGTACATAACTTACACAAAGAGCACACAGCTGTAATATAATTAGAACATGGACGTAGAGAAGTAAATATTAGGAAAGGGGTGAGACAGCGATGTGCCCTATTACCATTAATTTTTAACTTGTGCATCGAAGAAGCAATGCATACCATCAAATGCAGGAAGACATTTGAAAGTATTATGCTGGCACAAATGATGAATATGCTTAGATTAGCAGATGATATAGCGATATTAGCATCTAGCAAGGAAGAGTTAGAAATTACTCTTAATGAAATGGAAACTTCTAACAGAGAGAGATACGATATGAATATTAACGAAAATAAAATTAAAGTACTAGTATGTAAATGAGGAGAAAATAAATAAAAAACTAGAATACATATAGCTAACAAGAACTTACAAGAGGTTAAGGATTTCTGCTACCTAGGAAGCCAAATAACGCAAGGTTTGAAGACAACAAACCTAGAAACAAGGAGAAAGTTGTTGAAAGCATATGTGGGGAGCACAGCATAGTAAGTACATAAGTCTATGAAATAGGGGCACTAAAAGAAACAGATAGAAAAACGGTAGAAGCTTTTTGGTATGTTGTGCTTCAGATGTGTGAAGATGATAGCATGCACAGACAAAGTTAGTAACAACGAAGTTATAGAAGTAGTAGAGGAATAAAGATATATTGTTATGGTCTAGGGTATAACCGTTATAGTCTCGCGCGCGCGTGTTCAGAGCCACTACGACAGTTAGCAATACATACTAATCACATACACAATATTGCGCAACAAGATATTAGGTCATAATTACGTCTCAAATTGTATCACATACCAAAAATGTTTACAGTGATACAAGATGCGCCTTAAAGTAAAAGATAAAAACACTCACCAAAAAAGGTAGGACTCTTCACGACCTTGCGGTTATCCTTGCGGCAGGAGCCATATTCATTTCCATGGATCTCGGCGTTGATAGGCGTGGTTCGGAATTATGCCCTCGTTGAAACCAGATTAATTTGTCTTCCTTCGTCTTTTGTTTGTAGGCAGGACGAAGGAATAAGGTGAAGGTAGAGATACGATAGGGCAAGAGATAAATGGAAACCTACATTCTGAAAGAAAAGACAAAAAAGATACAGGTACACGTCACTGTTCGACGTCTCGTTGGTCTTACATTTACGTGTTTCTTACAACATCGCAAACGAGGTACAGGAGACACCACGGCAGTTGGTAACGCTAATCTAAAATGCAGAGACTAGCGCGCCCATCTGTCAATGACGTCACACAATATGCAAATTATTACACGTAATGACGAAATATATAAAATTTATACAATATGAGATTAAAGCGAGGTACTCACATGAATAGGTACAGCTTCCTACCGAATCATGTCCTTCCGGGTTGCTAGTAGCTCCCTTCCGGATTATTTATAGATGGGGCTGCGACCTCCGGGATTGCTCCAGCTAGCTATTGCGGGGTGTGGGCTGCTCCCAGGTTGTATCCAGATTATCTTCTTCTTGTATGTAGAGAACGGCAGGATCAGGTTTATGAAAACGAATAATTAAAGGCAAGGAAATCTACATAGTAAGATAAAGATACGATACCAGACACTTCAAAGGCAAAAAGCCACGTTTCCTCAGCGTCTTTCGGAAACTCCCCCACTTTTCTCCCTTACACGCGTCGGCGCGAAGTTCGTCCAACGCACCTCTGACGTAACGGAAATACGCGCACCGAGTCTTTGAAATTTATGGCGCGAAAACTCCCGCACATCAAAACTAAAACTAACAAAAGTCTAGTGCCAAATTTGGCACGTAACATTGGCTAATCCTCGTCGTGTCGGAAACCGCGCACTTACTCCCTCACTCCACGTCTCGCATTCTCTTGCGCCGACGCAACTGTCCAAAGTGACGGAAATGAACAAGTTTTTTTTAAATATTGGCGCGAATTTACTCACAAATTAAAAAGTGTGCAATGCCAATTTTTGGCATGTAACAATCGCGACAAAGCCATAAAAAAACTAAAAAAAAGAAAATGACTGTTAGCACGGTATAAGCTTAAAATCTAAATCCTAACTAACCTACATAGACTCTAACTTAAATTCTAGAAAATGTTTATTTTAGGTGTCACCGACAATACGTCTCACGATTTAGCAGGAAACGGAATGTGTAGCCCCATTGTTTACGAACTACATCTATAAATGCACACACGAGTCTTTGATGTGGTGCAGTTATAATCGACAGCACAAATTTATCGGAGAGTACGAAACACTACTAAAACTAAAACAAATGCGACAAGTCGCCTAACATATATACTAAACTAAAGCTAACATTACAGTTTTTAAGTGCACACGCACATAAGCGTTGCATCTAAACTGTTTTTTCTTTGGCAAGAAAATGCCCAAATTTCAAAATGTCCAAAAGAGCAACTTACTCTGCATTTTAGCAAATTTTTATGTACTGGTACTCTGGCTTAATAAACAATACACATCAAAACTTTTTTATGACATGGTTGTGAATCAACAAATTTACTAACAGTACCATCTTACTAATTTCTTATATTACTAACCTACCAAATTACATTGCTACCATCAGGTTAGCATCTTCACTCAATATTCAAAAAAATAATTCCTACGTCTGATTGTAAATACCAAACATTAGAAAAACAAAAAAAGATAAGGCAAAATCTCAAGTTATTAACAAAGATAATAGGTAAGGTAACGATATTAAGCTTAAGTTATTATCAAAGATAATCGGTAAGATAAAGATATTAAGATAAAACTAGATAACAATAGATGGATTTGAAACGTCCCAGCACGCTAAGGCACGCTACGACTACATACATTAAAGATATAGCGTAGAATTCTCCAGCCCACCAAGCCGTCTCGTCATCCATCCCAAAGATATAAGATAGAGTGGCTCCTTGAAGCCGTTACACAGGTAAGTTAAGACATATAAGTTTAAAAAATTCTAGACTCTAACGAGTGCATCCACTACGATAAAAAAATCAGACAAAATTTGAACCAACGACTTAAAAGTATCACTACAAATACCTTCGCACAAAAACCAACTGTTTCAAGGTAATTTTTTAAAACGGTAACGCCATAAACACACAAGAATGCCTAACTATAAGCATTAAATACAAACACACTGTCCCAATATGCTAAAACAATCAAGAATTCGATAAGATATCAATAAAAAGCGATAGCACCTCACCACGAAGTTCAATAAAAAACAACAACAAAAAAAAGTTTATGTGTTATGATGAGTTAGTAGAAGGAGAAACAAGTAATGATATAGAATAAAGTGGGCGACTGTAATAATTCCGAAGAATAATGCATGGAATATAAACTCCTAGTTTTTTGCAACTGTGAATATGGACTATTTCTTACAATGGCATAGGCCGCGTCTCTTATGGGAGTCCAAAAAAAAAGCATCCACTCAAAACATCAGCTAAAACCAATCATAAAAATTCAATGAGTTATTGCAACCAAAGTTACAACAATCGCCACAAAATAAAACGATGTAAGATAAATGCTGAAAACAAAATAATAAAATGTGCGATGATTAATTAAATGAAGCAACAGAGTTATACTGGGAGACCTAGACAATAAACCGATATGTGGCTAACAATAAGTTCAAGGGGAAGTCAACAGGCAGCAAAAAGATAGCTAGTTTAAGGCAAATAAGCTAAACGTGTAGAAGGTAAGTGCTGTATAAGAAAAGAAATGGCTAAATAAAGTTAACTAACTCATAGTAGGGACAGAAACATTAGGTAAATCGTTAAAGAGATAAAACGTGAAAAATTTAATTAGCATTTGGGTCAGCAGGGAATGTTTAAGGTCTTTGATATGCCACCTTCCTTGGTGTTTTCCTTCAGCATCTTGGAGTTCGTAGATAAGTGGACTAACAACACGAGTGACCTTACATAGAATAAATTTAGGGGCAAATTTTGAAGAAAATTTTTTAGTTGCATCCGATAAGAGATAATTCTTTTTCCAAACATGTTCGCCTAAAGCAAAGCAAATATTTCGTTTACGCAGATTATAGTGGTCCTTACTTTTTTCGTAAGCTTTTAGCAAATCCTTCTAACGTCGTTAAAGATAGAAGGTAATGATTGTTGGTCTTTGTCCCAGCGTACGTTTCGTCAAAATTAATTACGTTAGTATCGTCCGGAACTGAACCATAATAACTACCATCGATTGGGGTATATCTTCAAAAACAAGAAATGAAGGCGTAAATTGAGTTGCTTCGTGTTTAAATGTACGCAAAGCTTAGGCGATTTTAAAGATATTTTCATCCCACCTAGTGTGGTCTGAATCAATATATGAAGAGATAGCAGTAATTAAAACTCGATTTACTCATAAGAAAGTTGTTGAAGAACAAGAAAAAAATATATACAACGCATAAAATTGCTTGAGCGACAAACTTACCACGAGTCTCATCTACACTTATGTAATGCTGAGCGACCAACCTTCATGGGTCTCGTCTAGACTAACATACTGCTGAGCGACCAACTTCGACGACAAATCTTGCCTAGACTAAATATATTTTAAAATGCTGCGTTGCAATATTGATATATCTAAAAAAATATGCTATCAAAACAAAATCATGTTCACGACATAAGGCAATATTTTAACGATACATGTATAGAAAAAACAGTATTCCAAATTATTAAAATATTGTTTTTATATCGAGGAATTTGGATCGTAAATGAGCTTAAATACAAAACGTCATCAACAACCTCATTATTGTAGTGTTTAAGGAAGCAGATATAACGAAATCAAGTTTACTATAGTGTTTTAGAAGTTATAGGTATATTAAAGTAAAAATTTGGTTAACTACGTAAGCTATATTTAGGGACAAAATTTGCTTTAAGGCATTCGTAACTTATAGTTGATTATTTAGATTTGTAAGGGAACATTTTAGAATTATAGTAAACTAAGATAATGTAATAGATAGGTAAAATTTAAGCTAAAAACAGATTTGGATAAACTAAAAGAAATTTAAAGTTTAGAATAAATGTGTCATTTTAAGGGATTTTTTCTTTTTTTAATCATAATGAATGTTAAATAAAGCTATATATCTATAACTAAAATACTTACATAAAGTAATCAAAACACATGTTAAAGTTAGGTTATGTAATTTACTAAAGGTATACACTTTAGTTTCATTCTAAATTAGATTAAGTAATTATTTAAGAGAATTTAAAATATAAACACACTATTTTTATAAGAGAAAAGCCAATTAATTAAATTTTAAAATAACATATATGAAATAAGCAAACACTGTTTCAAACATGGCTGACTAAATGCTCAGATTGACATTTCAACTGTATTTAATGTCATGCCAACTTAAAATAAATGTTGTCAAATGCAATGTTGCCAGATCACATTTCTTCTATTTAAAAGCCATTAAAAATTTCAAAAAATTATTATTTATTATTATTTGAGTGAACAAAAACCCAATTGCTACAAATATATTCAAAACTAACCCTTATAAGATAAATAAGAGGTAAAACAAATTTTTCAACAAAACGTTCAGGCGCCACTGTTATAGTCTAGGGTATAATCGTTATAGTCCCGCGCGCGCGTGTTCAGAGCCACTACGACAGTTGGCAATACATACTAATCACATACACAATATTGCGCAACAAGATATTAGGTCATAATTGCGTCTCAAATTGTATCACATACCAAAAATGTTTACAATGTTACAAGATGCACCTTAAAGAAAAAGATGAAAAACACTCACCAAAAGAGGTGGGACTCTTCACGACTTTGCGGTTATCCTTGCCGCAGGAGCCATATTCATTTCCATGGATCTCGGCGATGTTGGGCGTGTTTTGGGGTTATGCCCTCGTTGAAACCAGATTAATTTGTTTTCCCTCTTCTTTTGTTTGTAGGCAGGACGAAGGAATAAGGTGAAGGTAGAGATACGTTAGGGCAAGAGATAAATGGAAACCTACATTCTGAAAGAAAAGACAAAAAAGACACAAGTACACGTCACTGTTCGACGTCTCGTTGGCTAATCCTCGTCGTGTCGGAAACTGCGCACTTACTCTCTCACTCCACGTCTGCGCATTTTTTTGCGCCGGCGCAACTTTCCGAAGTGACGGAAATGAACAAGTTTATTTTTTAAAATATTGGCACGAATTCACTCACAAATTAAAAAGTGTGCAATGCCAATTTTTGGCATGTAACAATCTGTGGAAAACAAAAATATATAGGAGAAATAGAAGGGCAGGATACATTGTAAGTCATTTTTGGGGAATAGTGCAGGATATATTACAAGCAGAGATAGGAAAAAAGGGAGGTAGGGGTAGACCTAGATCAGATTATTGCAAGCATAGTGAAAGATGTAGACTGTAAATTTCACGGAAATGTTTAGGTTAGCTAAAAATAAGAAACAATGAGGGTACGCGGTCTAACCATTTCCAAGACTAAAGACCTTGTAATGAAGATGTTATACGAAAATGTTGCACATTCACGATAGGGTTAATAGGTTCCCAAAGAATGGTTTTAAAAATCCACCACTCCAAATTGATTGCTGCCCCGTAGGAATAGAACCACATATTGGCAAATGCAAGTTTATGTTCTTATATTAAATAACGTTATGTATTAAAAAATTATTTTCTCATGTTATACAAAAGTGTTGTACATTCGCGATAAAGGCAATAAGATCGCCAAGGTATGGTCTTTAAAATTCACGACCTCAAATCGATTGCCGTCCCATAGGAAAAGAACTACATACAGACAAATTCAGTTTATTGTTCTGATATTAAATAACGTTATGCATTAAGAATTATTTTGTATAATATGAGAAAATTATTCTTTAATGCATTACGTTGTTTAATATAAGAACTAGAAACTGAATTTGCCATCATGTGGTTCTTTTTCTACGGGGGAGCAATCGATTTGGGGTAGTTTGTTTTATGGACCATTCCCTATCGCAAATGTGCAACACTTTTGTATAACATGAGAAAATAATTTTTATGTGAGTTACGTTTTGGGCCTTGGGAGCTGCCTTTTTAAAAAGTTTTCTTCCAAAACTTCTTGTAACAAATATTTATTTAACAGAAATTACATTTGAAATTTTCACAAACTATGTAAAATTATACTAAGTCGAAATTAATAATAATTGAAGTTAAATTAGGGCGAGTAGCCTAAGCAATAAACAATGTAAAAACTGAGAGATTCAAGACTGACTGACTAATTTGGGGCTCCCGGAGTATTTATGTTGTTCCTGCCCCTCACATGTCTGTGGGAACTGCAGAGCTCATGTTTGCTTTTTCTTTATTCAATTCATATTACACAATGTAACAATCTTAATTCTAATAATTGCGGTTTCTTAACCGTCTGTGACCCGCACCTGCAGTATCACTTACTTCTGGAATTCAATGTATTTACATCCGTTCTCACAACTTGCTTGTAAACTTTCATTAACCTTTTCTTTATTTATCCTTAAATTACAATGTTGCATCTAACTTATGTTTCTTAATAATTTCCTAATAATTTCTGTTTAGTTATACATACTTGCATTGGGGGATACGTAACTCCTCCCGACATCAATGAAAAATTAAGGGTTTGCTTGATTTTAAAATTTTATTGTCCCTACGGGTACATTTATTACTTCTTTATTTACCTTTGTTTCCTTATGACTAAAATTTCTTTCTTTATTTTTATATCTAAGATACATTTTGTACAATACATACATGATTAGTAAAATGATTAAAATGATTAATAAAATCGTCCAAACGTTTATGTTATCATAATGTAATTTTGGCACTTTTAACTTACCTAAGTGTTCTTTGTAATTGTCCATTAATTTCATGGCGTGGTTGAGATCGTCTAAGTCTAGGTGTTTTAGTTGCATGAGTTTCTTGATTATTTCGTCGTCTTCGGATTGTGTAATCTTGAATTGTAGTTCCGGTAAATTTTCGAATTTCTTGGTTACTGTTGGGTCTTAATATACTCTAATGATTTCGTTCTTCAATTTTAGATAACGGTTTTTCTTAGGGGTGATTACTTTGCTTCCGGTTAATGTTAGATTGTTTTAGTCTTGTTTGCAATGGACGGTTAGTATTACTTCTATTGGAAATACAGCAATCCATTTGTTTTCCGTAACTTTCCGAATTTTCATATTGGTGATTTGTACTGGTTTTGCTTCACAGTTGTCGTAATGATTTGAAAATCTTAATAATTGTACTTCGCAAGGGCTGTCTGCTTGGATAGCTGTTGTTGTCAATGATTGGCATAAATATTGACTTGGTGTTACTTCGTTACATTTTTCGTTCGTGTAACCATTTTTGAGTTCAAATAAGGAAAGGAACTTAGTTTTGGGGATAATAACTTGATACATGCTAGTAATTTTCATGGGAAAAGCAAATAAATGATAATAATTAAAAATGTTACTCTCTACTATGAAGATTTCTATTAAAAATGTGATTTCGTTGTTCTTTAAATAGCCCTTCACTATAGCTATTCTTTCAAATATGAGTATGTTTGATTCTATTACTTCGAATGGTAATTTACTGTTAGTTATAAATGATCTAATTCTTAATAGTTCTTAAGTCACTTGGTTCTATAATACTAGAGTGTAATGTGTTTAATTTTGCAAATGTTACAGCGTTTTCTAATGTGTCTAAAATTTGTTGGATTACAGTAAGGGTTGATATTATTAGAGTGAATATTGTATTGAATTTGATTAAGTCTCGCATTTCTAACATTGTGGTTTGCATGTTAGTTTCAAGAGTTTGTATTCTATTGGCTATACTGTCTTGATTTTTTACTAGCTTTCTTAACGTATCGTTGAATTTTATTATAGTTGATTGAGTTAGAGATATTTGGTTTCTAATAATGGTTTTTATGTCGTTTTGATTTTCAATGAACTGTTGTAATTCATCATTTCTATTGCGTATTCTTTTCCGAATTTGGCTGTGTCCATTGATTGTTTCAGTCTGTAATAGTCGTCTTTAATTATGTAAAATTCTTGTTTTAATTTCGTTAAATCAAATTTTTGTGCGAATGTCCAATAGTTTATTGTATTTTGCATACCTCCCAATTTTACTGGTAATATATCGGAGTTGTTTTTAATGTCTTCAATTAATACGTCGTTGTCCGTTCTATCTGGGTGGAGGTTGACGGTAGGGGTGATGACTGTCCATCTGAAATTACATGGTGTCTTAGGTTTTTCAAGTGAATATATTTTATTATTTTTCCGTTGTCTACTACGGCTATATTTTTGTCTGATATTTTTTGATTTTAAACGGGCCTAAATTTCTGGGGGCCGTTTTGTGTCTTTTACTTTGAAAGTTTTTCTCTGTATTCTTGTTACGGGTTGTTGTAATACGTTCTTTGTAGTTATCTAATTTATCTTTTACCTTACCATAAGTTATTTGCAGTTTCTCTTAATGGTCTTTAGCATACTGTTGGTATACTTCTTTGTTGTAATGTATGTCGTAAGTGTTGCGAGAATTTGAATGTCCTAATGTTAATTCTAGGGGTGTAAAATTGGCCGATGAGTGGATCGTGTTATTGGAAGCGATTAGTGCGTATAACATTAAATTGGTGACGTGCTCTTTCTTGTAAGTTAATCTTATTAATCTGATCTGCTCTAATAGGGTTAGGTGTAATTCTTCAATTAATCCGTTTGATTCAGGGTGGTTCTAGGGTGTTTTGTATCGTTTCATTTTTGAATTCGCTGCCATTATCTAAAGTTATAGTTTTGGGTGTGCCATAAAATGTAAAATATTGTAGGAATCCTTAGGTTACGTAAATGCTATTTTTGGAAGTAATGGGTATCGCTTGACCTACTTTGGTGAATGCGTCTAAAATTGTTAAAAAATTTGTGTTTCTACTACTACAGTGTTTGCATGTAGTTTTTTAAAAGGTTTGTCGGGTGTTTTGGTTAACATTAAGGGTATTTTTGGGGGTGTCCTGTCGTATTTTGCTTTATCACATAATTCACATCGGTTGATAAAATCTGTGGTTAATTCTTTCATATCTTTAAAGAAGTATCGTCTTATAAGTTGCTTTAGTGTTTCATTCATTCCACGATGGTTGATTTTGCCTTCATGTTGATTTCTAATTACCTCGTTTATCCCGTCAGGGTCATCTAAGGTTAGTAATTTTTTTGTGCATCTAATAAGCTCAGGGCCAGAGTTATTAAATAATTTAATATATAATTCTGAAAATCGTTTGTATAAATGTTCGGTGTTGAAATAAAAGTAAAATCGTTTTTTCTCGGGAGTATATTCTTTTAGAATTTTAATTATTTGTTCCTTGTTATCTTACATTTACAAGTAATTCTTACAATCCCGCAAGCGCGGTATACTAGACGCAAAGGCAATTGGTAACGCTAATCTTTAATACAAATTTTAGCGCGCCCATCTGTCAATGACGTCACCCAGTATGCAAATTAATACGCGCAAATGACAGAATATATAAAAAGTTAGAAATGAATTATAAAAAACCCCACACACGGGGAACTTACGTGAAAATATAAGCGTCTCACAGGATAGCTTCCTTCAGGGTTGCTGGGGGCCCCCTTCCGTGTCATTTACAGGTGGAGCGCATAGCGTCCTTCGGGATTGCTCCGGCTAGCTTCTACAGGGCTCCCTGGACTCGTTCGTTCTAGGGTCATGGACTGCGGTTCGGCCAGGTTGCTTCAAATTATCTTCTTCTTATGTAGCGGAAATGACAGGAACGGGTGGAGGAACGATAACAAGATAAGGCAAATCTACATATAAAAAATAAAGATACGGTACAATACGATACCAGACACGACCACTCTACTCCAAGTTCAAAGGCAAAAAGCCACGTTTCAGCGTCTCCCGGAAACTTTCCCACTTTTTCTTCGCCACTCGCGTCGGCGCGAAGTTCGTCCAATCCACTTCTGACGTGACGGAAATACGCGCACCGAGTCGTTGAAATTTATGGCGCGAAAACTCCCGCACATCAAAACTAAAACTAAAAAAGTCTAGTGCCAAATTTGGCACGTAACAGTTATCGTCTTTATTTATTTGGATTTGGTATATTTTCTTATTGTTTATTTTTGTGTATTTTACGGGATTGGGTTGGTTAAAACTTCAGTGATTATGAATTGATTTGGTTTTATATCTATGGCTTCATTTAAAATATTAATTGCGGTTTTTGGCTCTTCGTTCTGTCGAGTGTATGGTGTCTATTTCTTCTGGATCTTCTCTTATCTCTGTTTCGTCTACGTTGTCTATCATTGACTCCGTTTCTATTGCGTCGAGTTGTATTCTGCTTAGGGCGTTTGCGTTATTGTTATAAACTCCTTTTTTGGATATAATTTCGTAATCATACTCCTCTAGTCTAATTCTTCATCTCTGTAAGTTTGAGTTTGGTTTCTTGAGTTTGCACAGCCATACTAATGGTCTATGGTCGGTGTATATATAGAATTTTCTTCCATAAAGGTATGGTCTAAAATATTTCGTTGCCCAAATTATTGCTAATAAGTCTTTCTCAATTGCGCTGTATTTTTGTTCAGTCTCGTTTAGGGTTCTAGATGCGTAGCTGATTGGTTTATCGCTACCTACTTTTCCTTGGCTCAATACTGCGCCTAGTGCTACGTTTGATGCGTCGGTTGTCAATATAAATGGTTTCGAAAAGTCTGGGTATTCTAATACAGGGTGATTCGTAAGTATGCATTTAATTTTTTCTATACGGCTTTAATAAATTCTGGGGTGTGTTCAATTTTGTTTCCCTTTTTTAAACAATTTGTTAGGGGTTTGGTTATCTGTGCGTAACCTTTGATGAATTTGCGGTAATAACCACTAAGACCTAAAAATCCTTTGCTTTCTTTGTTAGTTTTGGGTAAAGGGTAATTTAGTACTGAGTTTGTCTTGTCTGGGTTTGGCATAACTCCTTGAGGTGTTATTATGTGTCCTGAAAATGATACTTCCTTTTGTAAGAATTCGCTCTTGTCTAGTTGAACTTTAAAAATGTGCTTTTCTTAGTCTTTCAAAACTTGTCTTAATCTTTCAATGTGTTCTACCAGTGATGTTGAATATACTATTATGTCGTCTAGGTACACAAGACATTTTTCGCTGTATATTCCTCGTAAAATGTTATCCATGACTTGTTGAAAAGTGGTGGGTGCGTTTTTCAATCCAAATGGTATACGTTTATATTCGTAGTGCCCTCTCGCTGTGCTAAATGCGGTTTTCGCTGTGTCTTTCTCATCCATCTCTACTTGGTGATATCCTGAGATGAGGTCTAATGTTTAAAAATATTGAAACTTCCCTAATTTGTCTAAAATCTTGGTGATAATAGGTTGTGGGTATTTGTCGTCAGTAGTATATAACCAGTCTACCCACCGCCTCATTTCCTCCAGCTTCCCTTATTTCCTCACACATCTGGACCAAATTTACATGTAAATTCTCATAAGGAGGATCTGAGGAGAAGAATTTTCTCCTTGAATCCTCCTTGCTCTCCTCCTTGCCTGGACACCCCTACATCAACCATTTTGATTACGTCACACTCGCCTTCTTTCCACCTGCGAGATAAATCTTTCTCCATATTTCCACCCACGAGATAAATAAATCCTGTTTGGTATCAATTAATATTAGATTTATCTCAACTACCTGAATTTCTAGGAGTTTTTTAGATAGCCTCATTCCCCAGGGAGCTACCCCAATTTTAAGATTTTTTACTGCTATCATTCTGAATCAAATAGTTTTCTTCAACTAGCCATTTTCACCCACGAGATAAATGTACCTTGTTTGGTATCAATTAATATTAGACTTTTCTCAGCTACCTGAATTTCTAAGAATTTTTTAGATAGGACCATCCCCATTTAAAACGATTTATTTAAAATTTTTTTTAAAGGGCCCAAAATTTAAAATTTTTAAACCGGGTACCCCGGGTTTCCTTTTTAAAAAATTTTTTTTTAAATTTTTGGGCCTTCCCATAAAACAATTTTTAACCCAAAATTTTTTTTTTTTTTTTTTCTAATTTTTTTTACGGGGAATAAAAAAAAATAAAAATTTTTTCTCAATTTTTAATAAAAATTTAAAAATTAATTTAAAAAAAAAATTTTCTTTTACAAACTTTAAAAAAAATTAAAAAAAAATCGAAACCAAAAACAAATCCCTTTTAAATCCCTTTTGTTTTTAAAATTTTCAAAAGGGGAAAAATTTAAAAAAAATTAAATTTATTCCCCAAAAGTTTAAAAGGAAACTAAAAAAATTATTTAAAAGGGGGGTTTAAAAAATGTTTTGGAATCGAAAAGGTTTAAAATTTTTTAAAAACTGAAAATCATTTTTTTTTTTTCCATTTGAAAAAATTTTTTTTAAACGGGTTTTAAAAGAAAAAAATAAAGGTTTTTTAAAAAATTTTTAAATTTATAAGGGTTAATTTTTTTTTAAAAATTTGGGCTAGGGGGTGGATAAATTTAAAAAACTTTTTCTAAAAATTAATAAAAATTTTTTTTTAAATTTTTTAAAAATTTTTTTTTTTATACCAAAATAAAAATTTTATTTATAATATTTGGGGATAAAGGTTTAAAAAAAAAATTTTTTTTAAAACAAGATTTTCAATTTAAGTTTTTAAATCTTTAAAATAAACAAATTATAAAAAATTTTTTAATAATTAAAAATTTAGAAAAAATTTTTAAAATTTTAAAAATTTTAAAATTAATTTAAATTTAAACCCAAAATTTTAAATAATAAAATTACAAAAAATTTTAAAAAAAAAAACATGGAACCAAAGGGCCCAAAAAAAAAAAATTTTTTATTTTAAAATAAAAAAGAAAAAAAAAAATTTTTTCCAAGGTCCGCAAGAAAAAAAAGAAAATTTTTTACTTTAAAATCCACAAAAAAGCCGTAAAATTTAACAAAAAATTTTTTAAAATGTTTTTTTAACCATTTTTTGGGAAAAATTAAGGGACAATTTAAAACAGGGTTTTACAAAAATTAAAAGATTTTTTTAATTTTTAACTGTTTTTAAAAGAAAAAAATTAAATTTTTAAAATTTTTTAAAAAAAAAAAAATTTTTAAAAATTAATTTTTTTAAAAAAAAAAATTTGTATTTAAACATGGGGGTTTTTTTAAAATTAAAAGGTTTTTTTTAAAGGGTTTTTTTAAAAATAAAGGCATTTTTTTAAAGGTTTTATTTAAAAATTTTAAAAAAAACCTAATTTAAATTTTTTTTAAAAAAAAATTTAAAATGTTTTTTTCAAATTTATTTAAAACAAAAAAAAATTTTTTTTAAAAATTTAAAATTTTTTTTAAAAAACAGGGAAAGGTAAAATTTGGAAATTTTTGTTTAAAACTTAACAATTTCTTAAGAAAATTTTAATTAAAATTTCCAAAATTCAAAAATTTTAAAAAAAAGGGCAATTAAAAATTTTTAAAATTAAAAGGGTTTTTTTTAAAAAATTTAAAAAAAATTTTAAATAAAATTGCCTTTAAATTTAAAATTAAAATTTTAAAAAAATTGGGAAAAAAAAAAATTTTTAAATTTTGAAAAAAAATTTGGTTTTAAAAAGGATTGGCTTTTTTGTTTACCAAATGAAATTAAATTTAAGTGGGGAATTTAAAATTTACCCAGAATTGTATTTGAAGTTTTAAAATAAAAATTTAGATTTGGGGCAAAAAATTTTAAAAAAGATTTTTAATTTATAAAAATTTTTTTCTTTTAAAACTTAAATTAAAAGAAAGAAAAGGGTTTTTTTTTAAAAAATTTAAAAATTTTAAAATTTTAAAAATTTCTTTTAAAAAAAACCAAAGTTTTAAAAATTGGTTTAAAAATTTTTTAAAAAAAACAAAAAAAAAAGAAGTTTTAAAAATTTTAAATTTTTAAAATTTTTAAAAAAAATTTAAAATTAAAATTAATTTTAATTTTAAGGGTTTTTTAAACTTTTATTAAAAAATTTAAAATTTCAAGGAAACAAATTTTATTTAACTCCCAAAAAAAAAATTAAAAAAAAAAAAATTTAAAAAGGAAAAAAAAAAAAGAATTTAAATAATTAAAAATTTAAAAAGGAAAAAATTTAAAATTAGTATTTCCAAATTAAAATTTTTTAAAATTTTAAAAATTTTAAATTTTTTATTAAAATTTAAATTTTAACCGGGATTTTTAAATTTTAAAAAATTTTATCTTAGGAACCCAATTAAAATTTTAATTTAAAATTTTTAAACATAAAATTAACCCAAAAAAAATTAAAATTTATAAAAAAAATTTGAAGGTTTTAAATTTTAAAAATTTTACTTAAATTTTAGGGTTAAAAATTTTCCTTAAATTTTAATTTTATAATTTAAATTAAGTTTAAAAATTTTTTAAAATAAAATTAATTAAAATTTTTAAAGATTAAAGTTTAAACTTTTATTTTTTTAAAATTCTTAAAATTAAAAATAGGGAAAAAAGAAAAAAAATTTTAAAAGAAAAAATTTTTTTTGGGGGAAAAAGAAAAAATTTTGAAATTTTTTGGGGCCAAAAATGGTTTTTTAATTTTTTTTTTTTAATAATTTTTGGTTTATAATTAATAAAATTATTTATTTTTTAATTTATTTTTTTAAAATTAAAAATTTAAATTTAAAAATTATTTAATCTTTTTAAAAACTTTAAATTTTTGGGGGCCAAAAAGAGTTAAAATTTTGGCCCTTAAAAGGGGGCCCAAAATTCCCTTTTCCCCTTTTTTAAGGGTTTTTTTGAAAAAATGTTTTCCCCTTTTCCTTTAATTAAAAAATTTAAAAGAAATATAATCCCCGGGTTAAAAAAAATTTAAAATAAAACCAAAAAAAGGGGGTTTTTTAAACATTTTTGGGTTTTAAAGAAGGGAAATGTTTTTTAAAAAACCCCGGGTTTTTGGTTTGCTTTTTCGGGCCAACAAATTTCTTTGAAAAATAAATTAATAAACACGGCCCCAAAAAAATTTTAAAAAAATGAAAGAGAAAGATTTAAATTTAATATAAAAAATTTAAATTTTTGGGAAAGAAAAAAAATTTTTTTAATAAAAATTTTTAATTTGTTTTTTTTTTAAAAAATTTATAAACCCAAATTTTTTCCTTTTTAAATTTAAATTTTGTAAGGAAATAATTGATTAATTCCAAACGTTTTAATTTGTAAAATTTGATTTATTAATTATAATAAAGGTGAACTAAAATTAACTACTTATCCCTTTAAAATTTCATGAACATTTTTCTTAATCCCATAATTATTAAATTTTAAAATAAAACAAATTTTACTTTTAAAATAAATCATTTAATAATATTTAGATTTTTTTATTAAAATCAAACATTGGTTTAGGAATTTGGAGATTGTGATTTAAAAAATTGGTAAATTTAGGTATTGTTTTTTTAAATAAGATAAAAAATTAGAATGAAAAAATTATTAAAAAAATTTAATTATTTAATGCTTGAAAATCAAATTAAAGTAAAATTAAATTGTAAAGAAAAAAATTTATTTATTATTAAAAACTTTATGGTAAAAAATACCCAAATAAAAAAAGTTAGTTTTGTAATTAAAGAAAATTTTAGGAAAAAATAAGCGTAATTATAATATTTCGATATTTTTAATTATTTAAAATTAAATTAATTTAATCGGTTTATTTAAAAATAATTTTTTTAGATGTTAAAAATTTAAAAATTCAAATAAATTTAATTTTAATTTAAAAAAATTTAATTAATTATGGAGTTAAATTTAAATTAAAATAATTTTGAAAATTAAATTAAAGGATTAAATTTATAATTCCCTTAATTTTAAAATTTGATTTTAAATTTTAAATTTTGTTAACTAAAAAGTTCTGGAAATTTTTAAAATTAAAAATTAAAATTTAAATTAATTTTAATTAATTAACTAATATTTGGAAATGTTTCAAAAATAAAAGAAAATTTTAATTTAATTTAAATTCAATATTTTTTTTATTTACAATTTTAGTTAATTAAATTTATAAATTGTAAAATTTTTGAATAATTTATAATTTAAAATTTTTGCATTTCTGTTTATTAATTAAAAAATTTTTTTGATTCTTTAATAATAATTCCAGGAATTTAAAATTGTTTATTGTATAAAATTTTTTGGAAATTAAATTTATTTTTTAATACAATAAGGAATTTTTTAAAAGTTTTTTAAACCTTTTTTTAAGAAAATTGTTTATTTTTTGGTTAATTTAATAATTAAAAAAAGGTATTTCCGGTTTTTAAATAAAATTTTTTCAATTCGTTTAAAATTGTTCTTGAAATATTTTTTAAAATATTGGAAATTTGTTATTTCGTATTCAAAACCGTTTTGTTGTTATAATTTTTTTTAAATTGTAAAGGAAAATTGTTTTCCAGTGAAATTAAGAATAAATTGGAAATTTTTTAATTTATTTTTGATTTTAATTAATTGTTGATTTCTCCGTTTTTTTTATCTTTTTTTGGATTTAATTAGGTTAAAAGTCGTTAAAAAAATTTTTAAAGGAGTTTTAAATTTTTTTTCCAAATTAAATTAAATTTGAATTTTTATTAATCTTAATTTAAAAATTTTCATTTGTCCTTAAATTAACTTCTCAAAATAAATTATTTTAATATTTTTAAATTCTATCAAAACTTCCTTATGTTCTTTAACCATTTAATCTTTAATTGTGGGGTTTAACCCAATATTCTCAGAAAAATTCTTTCGTTATTTTTACCAGTTATTTTATATTTGGTCTAAACTTTTAATTAATTTCAATAAAAAAATTAAATATCATCTTATTTTTATTTTTTTTTTTCCAATTTTTAATTTTTATAATAAAAAATTTTTGAAATTACTCCAAATTGTACTTATTATATTTTTTATTTTGTTACATGTTAAAAGGTTATTAAATTTCCCTAAAAAAACTGAAATTAAATTTCATTTTTCTTTTATTTAGTTATAACATTTTTTTTTTAATTATTAAATTAATTTAATCCTTTTCCCCATCTCTTATTTTTTTGATTTTTAAGCTCCTACGTTCGTCAAAAAAATTTTCCCCACTCCCCATAAAAAATTAACTTATTTATTTATAGGTTAAGTTATTAAAAATTCAACTGTTAAAAACTATATTAAATATAAAAATATTTTACTTCATTAACTTTTTATATTACACTTGTTTTTTAAAATTTGGTTTAAATATTTAAAAACAAAACCTTTAAAACACTTCAACTAATTAATTTTTTGTTTAAATTCGATCTTTCTAACAATAACCTTTTTTTCTGTGATAAAATCCCAAAATAAAAATTTTCTATTTATTGGAGAAGTTGATAAAATAACCTTTTTAAATCTTAAATTAATAAATTTTATTATTTTAAACCGTTTTTTAAATAATTACTGTTACCATTTTTACTGGAAATAAACCTCCCTTTAACAACCGTTCTTCCAATTAAAAATTTTTTTTGTACTTTTTCAAAACAGACTTTTTGTTCTTTTTTAAATATTTCAATTCTAACTTTTGTGTTTAAACAAAAACCCTTGTTTTCCTTTAATTTTAAAAATTTTCGGAACCTCTAAAGTTTTTTTGCCCAAAATTGGCCGTAGCCCTACTTTTACCTAAAACCAATTTCTACAGTTGTAGTTTCAATTCCATAAATTTTTTGGATCCATAATTTTTAAAAAAAACTTTTAAAGGAAGGTTTATTTTCCTAAAATCTTTTTTTAAAACCCCATTCCTTATTGCCAAATCACTTTTATAAAAATCTCCTTTGGTCAAACATCTTTGTTCCAATAAATCTGGTGTCCGGAAATTTTCGGGAAAGGTAACAATTGTTTAAATTTTTTACTTAATACTATTTTTTTGCATTCTCAATTTAAATTAATTTTTTTGGAAATCTTTTCGTAATAAAAATAATCTGGTTAAACCTAAGACCCCAATTAATTTATTTATTTGCCCTTTTTTGACTTTCTATTTTTAATTTTACTTAACCTTCCATTTTTAAACTTTCTGGTTTTTCCATTGGTTTAAATCATTTTCAGAAGTTTCAATTATCATTTTCCAGGAACAATAAAATGTTAACCTTTCCGGTTCCAACTTACCGGTATTTTACGTCCTTTTTACCAACCATTTTTATATTGGCCAGTCCTATTCCAAATTTGGCCAAAAATTTACTTAATTCCTTTTTTTTTATTCCAGGATGAAGGTAAACTATCTTCCCACCAACTTCACTCTTTAGTTACATACCTACTTGATATTTTCTCTTTACAACCTCTCCGATATACATCACATTTTAATCCCTAAACTCCCTTTAATATTGCACATTTTAATGCTCTTCAGTAAACCACTCAGCCTTTTAAAGATTTCTCGTTTTACAGTTCCAAGATTCCCTTGTATACATTAGGCTAATGCTCCCATCTAATTAGCCCCAAAATCTTCCTACTTTTAATTCTTAGCATTCATCGGCGATATACGTTTCTCATCCCAAATTTCTTTAATTAATTTCACTTATGCATTAATCAGGGTTTTTCATTTTATATATGATCTACTGTTTCATATTCATTAAAATTTTGAATATTCCCTAGTTTCCATTTTCTCATTAGTTATTAGTCTCCCTTGTTTATTCGTTGATATTTGCGGTGAACTATTTCTCCCAACTCCAAAACTTCCTTCTGCGGTTTTATACTTTATCCAATTCACACTTTTCGACACCTTCTTTATTCTCCCATTAATGGAAGAACCTTGTTTACAACATCTAGTCTTTTAAACCTATCCCTTAAATTTTATCTACTATAACAAATCAATTAACAAATTTATTTATAACTTTCATACTATTATTTCACTTGTTTAAACAATTCAAACATCTTCCATAAATTTTTACAACATACAAATATTTTTAACTTCAAATTACCATTGGTTTTTGCTACCCAATTTTATTTAACTAATTAAACGATGTACTACTTCATTTCAATTGATTACTTGTTTAATCTTGCTTATTGCTCTAATTTCTAGACTTAAACACTACTGAGTCTCTTTCATGTTATCGGATATGACGTACTGCCTAACATCTACTATGAGTATCTATCAATAGCTACAAATCAGCTACTGTATTAAGCTAATATTCCACTTGTATGTTCATGCCTTAGTCATATCTAAAGTCATACAACTGTTTTCATTTCGAAGCTCTATACCGATAATCGTTCGAATAATCGTTTAATAGTTCTTTTAGATTTACTAAGACCGTCAACTAGCTGTTGTATAAATTAGTGAAAATTAGTTCGTTTATATTTATATATATATAATTTTAGTTTTACTGAATTAATTAGTTTCGTTTATATTAATAATCTTCTGTACTAACCTTTGCATATAAATGCTATTTCTGTTCTCTTGCTAAAAATAAATTTACGTGTTTAAAAATAATTCATCGTAGAAACGTTAACATCATTTAACGAAAATCTGTTCAAATTGTGATACATAGAAACGATCGTCATCCATAAAAATTGTTCTTCACTAGCTAGTCATTAAAAATTTGTAAAGTATCAATACTGTCATTAGATAAATAACTTACATAATGTTTCATCTGTCGATTTAAGCTGTTAGTCTTTCTCTTGGATCGGTCGTTATTGTACCTTGTCCACGTTTGTTTGTTTGGCAATCGGTCGATTCATTGTACCTTTGTTCAAATTTGTTTTGGTTCTTCCAGGTTAGGAATCTAAGCTCTATTCTCGGTCTACCAGTTCTACCGTTTTTTGTGCCTAGTAGTGCTCTTGATCCATTACAAGATGCCAGTTACGTATTGGCTCTTGGGAGTTGCCTTTTAAAAGTCTTCTTTCCAAAACCTTCTGTAACCGCAACATATTTATTTTGAATCCAAAACTTACCATTTCGAGAATTTTGACGCAAACTTATCCATAAACATTAACTGAAGTTAAACTTCAATAATAATTAAGTTAAACACTGAGTAGCCTAGCAATCTATCATTAAAAGCGAGAGATCTCAAAACTGACTGACTATTTCTTCCGGGATATTTAATGATGTTTCAGCGTCTTGCACATGTACTCTGGAACTCTGTCTGCTTACTTTCACTTTATTAATTCATTTTATTATACAATGTAACAATCTTAATTCTAATAATTGCGGTTTCATAACCGTCTGATGACTGCACCTGCTAGTATCACTTAACTCATGGAATACAATGTATTCACATTACCGTCTTACACAACTATGCTTGTGAACTTTCGATTAACCTTTTCACTGTTTTATCCTGAATTGCAATGTTGCATACTTATAGCTTTCTTAATATTTCTAATAATTTCCTAGTACATTATGTACATACAGTAGTTGGTTTATGAAAAGTACCCGGAACGTGATTAGTTAATTGCAAGATACTCAGTTCGCATCCATTAAAAATACGTTCAACTATTTGTTTTGAAAAGTCTAAATCCAAATCACCAATTGAACTCCTAACCATCCCTTGTGTGGGATGGGAAACTTTAAAGTTATGGAAATGCCCTTTGATTATTCGATTCGTATTGTTTCGCAAAATTGCTTGTCTAATTTTAGGTCTTTAGGTTATCTCCAGGATTGGTCGCTGCACATCGACAAACATTTAACTATTACTAAAGAATTATTGGTCAATTATCAAGGAAGCGTAAAATGTAAATTTAATCCTTATTTCATACTACTGAATTACCGCCAAGGTGTTCTCAAATTGACATTCAACCTCTCGATTTCCCTATATATATCGTTTCCAGATTTGAGTTCTATCTCATCCGTACCAGTTCTGCGTTGCAAAACTATTTCACGTGACTATCACAGTAGAATTGTCAGAATATCGGTTCGTTCCGATTGTACGTTCATTCGAGTAAATCTGCGAATTGGCAATATTTCTTTATTCTCTCATCCCCCGTCATCGGACAATTATTTCTTTAGACACGAGTACATTCACGATAATTCTAAACTAGTAACGTAAATGAATTCTTAAATGAATGTATTCTGCATTTTAGATTTGTCAAATTTTTATATGGTCAATTACAACGCCTTTCTTCATCAAAATGCGATTATGTATTCGTTGTCAATTTAAGGTAATTTAATCCTCGGATATGAATTCTTGAATTAACTTTTATAATTCTAGGGGTTTACACTTAGTTCGTTAAAGTTGCCACGCTACTCCCAGGTATTTGGGTGGGGTTCAATATTTGGTGTATATGATAGTGTTGTAAGTATAAATTTACATCTTAACACGTATTTTATGAGTTTTTAATTCAGTGAATACATTATCCCAATTATTTACCTCCGGGACTTTTCATACACTCTGATAGATATGATTAGTGGGAATATGTAACTTGACGTAATTATTTAATATTAAATAGACGCTTGATTTGCCAGTATACGATTCTTTTTCTACAGAGCGATGGCCTATTCATTACTATTCTTCTTTTTCACCGTTTTCCACATATTTTCTTTATCACCTCCATTTAGACTCATATCGTTATTCAACTTTGATACTGTCCGATGAAATCATCAATCATAGTATATTTCTACATCACTTTCAATAACTTGCTACCTTTTTCTGTGTCCGCACTTCTCTATGTCCAGGCTTTCACTTAATTCACGTAATACAAGTGCTGTCTTCACACATATGTTATTGAAGCAATACTTTTCCTTATTTCAGTATGTTTGTAGGTACTTTGATGCATAGTCAGTAAGCTTTTTCTTGTTAAACGTAGCCACGATTCGCTAATTTATGTTTTAATCTGTTGCTAGACTTGTATTCCCATCATTGCGTTATTTAACCTTCCTAAGTAGCAGAAATCCTTAACCATCTTGTAATTCGTGTACAATTACTTGTTAATTCTTGTTAATTATGTATTTGTTATTCCATCTTTTCATAAAGAACTTTAGTTTTAGTTTTAATTTTCATACGTAGTTCTTGTATAGAACCTTTCAAATTTTCATTAAAGTCAGATTCTAATCTACTTTCAGACGTTCAATACACGCTATCATCTGCAATTTAACATAATCAAATTTTATGTACCTATAGAATTACTCAAATGTCTTTCTCATTCTGAACAGAATTTTCATTCGCCTCTTGATACAAGTATTAAATTCAATCAATGGATAGGCACAACTTCTACCTTTCCTAATGTTTACTTTATACCATTACCTTTAAGTCTATTACATGCTTATCGCTTTTGTATAACTATGTACTATTGTACTATCCTATAGAATCATTCCAATCTTTTGAGTATTTTAACATGCATTTATTTCACAGTTTTCAGACTACATTGTTGAATGCATTAATTCTAATGCAATCTGTATCAAACTCTTATACATGCATTTACCTATTTATTTTTTCTCCATTGATCACTACTGTCAGCGTAAAATAGCTCCCGTGTCCACTGTTTCGCCTAAACCAATTGGTTTCCTAGTATTCTCCGTTTTTCCATTCGTTTTCACAATTCTATTAATATTTTTGACACGTGTCTGTCTAAATATTTTAAATAATCTTTCACATTATCCAGCATCTTTCTATTTGGTATAGTTATATGATGCTACGTTTGATACAAGTCTATTAGTGGATATCTTACAGCCTAGATCTTACATAAGCTTACAATGTTTCGAATAGACGTTCGTTACTGTTGTCCACGGCTTTTCGATTTCCTGCAGTTGATCTTATCTGTACCCGGCGCCTTTTACCATTTTTCAGTCTTTAACAATTAAACTTCATCGTACTAAGTATTGGACTATATCACACATAGTCCTATTTTCAATGTCTGATTCCGTTCTAACTGCTAGTTACTTCCATTATTACATATAAATTCTAATCATATTCTTGACCAAGCTATCAACGAAATTTCTCTAGTTTTCTATACATAGACTATAATCCTATGTGACGTTCATTAATTTGCTATATCGGTTCTATATATTCGCCTAACAATCATTCTAATTAATTTATGCTTGTCTGCATTTCCTAATTCCGATCTTCGTTTGTACCTCTTATGCTATTTATTATTAATCCATTGTTTCCTTTACGCTATTCAACTGCATTTGTAATAACTTTCCATTTTATGACTTTGATCGTTGATTCTTCTGTTTCTTAATTCTAAATTTGATCTCTTTCTCTAGTAAAATTCGGGTAAATCCTTTGATTCATCCATATTTTATATATTTCATTTAGCTATCATAATGCTCCATGAATATTTCTGGACCGCCATTGTACTGGACTAGATTTAATTTATTTCCATCGTCTATACTATCCTTATAGTATAAGATATTTTCCTCGATTTATAAACTTTGAGCTAATTACATTCTGACTTTTTCGATCTTTCTTGAATATCTATTATCTTTTAGTTCTCTAAGTCCAAGTCTTTTTTCCGTTTCTTTTTACACTTCTAAATTTAATCGGCCTTCATTAATTAGATGTCAAATGTGGTACAGTCATCATATTCTGATCTTACTTGCTAGACTTTAAAGCTATTACAATTCATTCGAAATCCATTTGTTCTAATTCGCAAGAATTAACTATATTGATTCTTCTATATTCCTGCATCTTCCACTATATCGTCTTTGATAGAGCTGTTGACATAATAGTATTTGTGTGGTTAATATTGGTTCTTGTCCAAAATTCTACCATATTTCCCTGTCATTTCTGTGCTAATTCCAAATAAACCTATCCGTCCTTCCCTACCCTCACCTACCACATATAATATTCTGTAATTATCTAATTCCTTTGCTGTTACTTTTACGTATCTTAATAGTCTTCAGATATCTTTGTAAGATGGCTTACCTCTTCGTACTGTAGCTGAAGGTGGGCAGAATACCTTGTATTATTACTGATCTTTAACACGGTTTAGATCTAATCTATCCATGAGTATCATTTCATAGTTCTTTTAGTTAATCTAATGTGAACGTATCTATTTTCGTATTACTAACTAACATGCCTCAAATTTCTTCTTGCTCCTAATCGAATCTACCACTGAATTCCAACCGTCCAAAATCCGTCTAGCCTGAACTTGCGATCCCTCATATGTCAGTATAATCCTATTCACTTTTGAGTTTATAGATCTCTAGCTTACCTAAACTGTCATATTCCTAACTTCCTACGCTCTGACTCCAGAATATATTCCGCTTTTATATTTAACTTATCAGTAATTTCGATCCCCAATAGTCCTCTCGAGATCATATGGGACTATTCCTTAACTCCGAATCATTACAACTCAGAGATGCTTAGTTTTTTATAATTGGTATCTTCTACTTTGAGGTATTGTAGTCGAGTTTATCTATCACATCCAGTTATGTGTACACCAAATACCTGACCTAATAGTCTCTGAACTGTACCGAAAATCTGCGCCTCTTCGGGGACCTGTACTTAGTCTTTCGTCAGTACGACCCTAATACTTTGGTTGGACCTGTAGTTTGCTTTAGCTCCATTAAACACGCACATTCACATGTTCAGAATTTAAACTTTGGCAAGTCGCATCCATTCGAAATGGTAACTATGTTAATAACCATGTAAAACTTGGTATGCCATTCAATGTGGTTTTTCCTACACGGCAGGTTGTAATTTTCTAAGATTCATATCTTGGGACAACCAGTTTACCCATACAAGCGTAACACTTTTGAACTCCTAAGACAATATTTTTACTGTTTATGCTGTATTATGAAGGTTCGTTGCTATTAATTTAACAACTTAGTTGTCCCTTAGAGGATATTGTTATTAAATTGTTCATTACATCTTTCATTATCATCATTAATGTTATTTTATATAATTACAAGTATGTGAGTTAATGCTAAATATTTTAGACATATAATAAGTAACAAGTTTTTTACATGGCATTACTAGCCGACCTAAAGCCTTCAACATTATGATTCATTCACACACGTTCAGTGAATACCATACATTGATATATCATATACTTTTTGAGAAATACACAATTGAAATGGATTTAAATATGCTTGGCTATCCAATATGCAAAGCAATATTCAACCTATCTTATCTTATAAGAGCTCAGTGGCGTTAACTAACATCAGCCCCCTATGCGGGCCCCAAGTGCAAGAAGGCCCTAAACGTAATATAAACTGCAACTTATTCATCTATCAACGTATTTGGCAGGTAAGAAACGGTCAGAAAATATTTGCAGATAATTCAGATAACCGCAGGTTAACGAACGTTTTCTTGATGTTACTACTCAGGAATGCTGAAATACAGAAATAATAATTAAGATAAATACTGAAACACCACCATGCAGCCTGCATTCCTTTACTTCTACTTCTATTACCGTTCTGTACCTATTTTGCTAAGGGTTAATAAACAGATGAAAGAGACTGTAAACTTTAATAACAAAGATGTCTAATATTATTCTTAAGTGATAAGTTGTATAAAGTGGTAAAGCATTATTAAACGACGTATAGTAGGGTTAGTTTAGGTTTTGTGGGATTTTAAATAGGAATAAAAGGGCTATTGTCTGTACAGTACAGATTCACAGGATGGCAGGTAGCTTAGTAACACTTCGCTTTGCTAGAAATATAATACTAGAAAGATAATTCATTTTGTGGTTTCTAGTATCAGCTGGTTGCAACGTATTTGCATTAGCTGCATTATATATAACGGAAAGGAAGTAAAAAGCATTCCAGTACGTTTTACTCAATAGTGTTGTGTTCGTATTACAGAGGTCTTTCATATTTAAACGTAAGTATTTATAATCTATTTTTATTAAACTACTATTGATTTGCAATCATAGTTGAAGTCGCGCTAAAAATACATATAAATAAATCTTTAAGCATTCAATAACAAATCATTTATATTTTGTTAATTAAAGTCTTTAATAGCAAAGTATGTATTGTTATTTGTAATATTCAAAAGGCTTTGTAAATAATTATTACTTATCTAATTACATTATAATTAATTTCATTCAAAATTGCAGGAAATAATATACAATGAGCACTACAAGCGGCGCTAAGCAAAATACGAAAAGGAATACTATTGGAAGAATCAAAGAGCAAGATTCCAGAAAATAAGTTCCTTATTTACTTTAAAGAGTCCGAAAACAAGAACAATCTATGAAAGAAATTGGGCTTACAGTAGCATCTACTAGTTCCGCTACAGACGAACAGCAGTCGTCAACAATTTTAAAACTCTCACCCAGGGCGCAAGTACATCACATAATGACGGCCGCGATAGACATTTGAACTAGATACCACTACAATTACAGAGGTAAATGTGAGTAGTACTTTTCACTTATAGAGACTATCTATGGATCTGACGAAAGAATATCCAACCGATTTTGCACATTTTTAAAAAATGTTTTACAACATGACAATTTAAGAAAAGAACATAATTAATTACGGATTGTGTAGACCAGATGGTGCGTTTCCTAAAGATAATCAAAAATAGAAGTTTTCAGTTCACTATTATTACTTAATACTGCAAGCGAAAATAAAAGCAATACGTTAAACTTTATCCACACAATTCAAATGGGTGGTTGTGTTATCTAAATTAAAAATTGTGTTTAATTGTACAACCATGTTGGCTGTGTTAGCTTCAGTAAGGTCTAAGTTGGACGACCGGAATTAATGATTGGCAGGGTTTATCAAAAAAATTAAAACATTATGCTTTGCTCAAATCTCATTTAACTTGTTGTTTTATTTACGATAATGTGGAAAAAATTATATCCTATAGATAAGAAAGATATCTATATTAAAACGAGAAACTGAATTTTGGAAAATGTTTTACACAGACTTTTCAATGTTACTTTAACACTATCCCAGCGCATGCTGTCATTTCGAGGACATAGAGAAAGTTTTTCTGATTCAAAAGACAGTTACAAGGTAAATTTCTTAAGTTTAGTTCAATTTAATTATTAGTAACTATGATCCTATATATACAATAAAGTGCTTAACGACTCCAATATGGTTCGAATTAAATATCTTTCCCAAAATTCAAAACGCATATTATTAATACTTATAAAGCGCACACTTAAAAATATTTTATTAAATAAAATTAGATCCGCTCCTTTTTCTCAATCATACATAGACACTACACAGGATATAACTAAGATTGATCAATTAAGTAAAATTGTAAGATATACTTGATTTTAAAAAGACAGCTTGGGAGAAGGTAACCAAAATAGATATTTGTGAAACTTTTGTGGGTTTTACAAAAGTAGAGTCCACAATCTGCTGAAGGACTATGTAATACTATATTAAGCAATTTAACCAACATGCAATTAGATATCAAATAAATGTAGAGGCAGGGCTACGATGGAGCTAACGTTATGAGCGGTACGTATTCTGGCGTGCAAAGAAATTTTAAACATAGAGCCTGCACCTTATATATGCAACTGTAGATGCCCATAACTTAAATCTAGTCATAAATGATGCCGTTAAAGCGTATAAAAGAAATAGAATCGTTTTTCTACTTTTAGAAAACATATATACATTTTTGCTAATAGTATTAGTAAGATGGATATTGGCTTTCTGTTTTTAACAGAAAATTTCACACAATTGAAAGCTTAAATCCGACACGTTGGGCGGATCGAGTAAAATCTTTAGCTGCCATATAGAATTCGGTATAAAGATATAGTAATGTTCTCTTAATAAAATTATTATATTCGAAAAAAATCAGATGAACGAAATGACGCAATGCAAAGTATTAACTAGCATGGATAATTCTTAATTTTATTTTTTAAGTGTTTTTAAGTCAAATTCTAGTAAGAGCTTAACAAGCTCTCACAAACTAGTCAGTGTGAAAAGGCGTAATCATTATATCAGATAACAAAAAACCTCTCTTATTTCAAACAAACTTTAACAATTTATTCAAATGAACAGAAATAAAGTTTCTATTCCAACATCAAGGAGGAAGCAGCGAAAGTTGCAGGGCAATGGAATATTAAACCGGAATTTATAAAAAGGCATTACCAAAATTAACAAAGCCGTTTATTTACGATGAAATTTTATCTCAAATGATTTATCGATTTAATGATCGAATGAATTTAAATTTAAAATAAATGTATTTTATTCGTCGTAATGGATATTATAATTTCACAGCTGTCGAATCGTTTTAAATCGCTTTTTCAAATGTAAACGAAAAGTTTAATTTCTTAGTAACCCTAATTGTATTTTTGAATTTATACTGCAGACCCATATTTTTATCTAAGGCAAAACGAAATTGTCAAAATTTTACTACAAAGATTTAAATGATGCTAATGTAGTATACTTACTAACTCAAAATTAATAGACTTCAAATTTGTGATGAATTAAAAATGTTAACGGTATCTTATCAATTTTACGAAATAATCTAGTTTTTACTTTCCAAATCTACAGGTTCTAGCAGTTTTCCAAACACCATAACTTAGCCTTAATGTTAATACCTAATTTTACCCGTTAGCGTTGCAAGTGCGAGAGATCTTTCTCAAAATTTAAACATTATTAAAATTATCTTAGTAACCTGCACTTCACAAGATAGATTAGACGATTTATCCTACTTAGCAGTATGAATTCATGACTACTGCCAAAAATATGAATATAGAGGATACAATAAAGAAAAACAAAATTTTGACATTTGATTTGGAATGTCTGCTAGCTCATAGGTTTTTTACTGTATCAAATTTTAGGTGTAAATAATTTTGTGCGGCGTATAAATATGTAGATTTAACTATCTAATTAACTTATAAGTTTGAATTTATGTAATTTGGTTTTATAATTAATAAAGCACATTTGATTAATATATATATGTATTTAATTCTATACTGCTTCCTTCTCTACACTGTACTATAATTTAAAAATATGGAAATATGACATGATAAAAGTAATACATTTTAAAGAGAGCCCACTTTAAAATGGTTTAATGCTGGTGTCCAAAATCAAGATAGTTACGCCTACTGATACGAGCTTTCTTTACTGTGCTAAAGGAAAAGCTTGTACTTTTAACTATCACCTTCGTTTTTCTTTTTAAGGTAGATACCATAGGTTAGATAAGTTAATAGTAGATACTCCCTCTATGTCGAGTAACATTCACTAGGCTATTCAAAACATGAATGCACTCGATAATTTCAAAACGCGCGGTTTTATGATCAATCAGCTGATCCAAACAACGTTTAAACTCGAAATTTCAGCGCCAAGAGGTGGGTGGAGTTAAAGCGCATAGTGTTGGAAGCTGTAAGGACCTTATTGATCCCGAAGTGCTCCTTTTCTACGACGAGCATTTCCACACCCGTAGTGTTCGGTTTGAAACCCGGTCATGGCTAATATCACGGTTTTCGCGGCCGCAACAAATATATTCGTAAATTGTAAAAAATGAAATGCAGTAATACGACATCACAATGGCAACATCCAGTGACGGAAAAATTATAATATTTAAAATGGGACAAAGAAGAAGATTGAAATGTTGGAATTTTTATAATACAGAAATTTTATATGTTGCTTTTAGTAGTACGTGAAAAATAATTGTTTTTTTAGCTAAACATTTACGACTTTGCGTTGTTTTTGTTTTTGTTTAGTACGTATTTGATAAACGGCGCACAAATCTGAACGTATCCTATTCGCGAAACGATTTAATAATATTGTGATAAAGCACTGAAATCGTCGTAATATGTAAATTTTCAATCAAAGGTACGTATTGTATGCTAAATGTTATCGTTATTATTACCTCCCCATTATGAAATTTCAAAGTCTGACCTAGTTTCTATGACAATCAACCCCCATACATTTCAATAGAAAACATTTTTGCATTGTAATAAAATATCGCTAAACTCGTACAATCAATACACTTTGATTTTATTTTAACATATTTAACACCTTTTCACCTCTATTACCAGTTGCTCTTGGACTTACTCCAAGAACAACATTGAGACCTGTTGAAGTAGATAACTTCTCAAGACGTCATTTTTCCAGATTTCGTTTAAACTAAATCATGGTGGATTTAGGAGGTTATGTGATAGTACTGGTAGAAACCAAAGATAAAAAAATTAAGCTTTACGGTAAGTTTTTGCAAAAGCTTCCAGGAAGTTAATTTTTATTTTTGTAGGATCGCCTGCTGATAAAGACAACTTAGAAGTAGGCGATGAAATACTAGAAGTAAATGGAAAGACGCTCGAAGATGCCACACATGCTCAAGTAATAAATCATATTCATCAGGTATTATTTTTTATACGTTTGGATACAAAATCAAACAGTTTGTTTTAGTGTATTAGATCAAGAACGATATGTTTGAGGGTGAAAAGAAGAAGCGCAAGTCGATTAGGTGAGTTTAGTGTTAGATATTGCTTTTAATATAAGTGGAACATCAACAATTCTTTGAAACAAACGGCGTTGCTAATTGCGTATTTTAACAACATAACCTCACTTTCAAGTAGATACTTGATACATTCTTTTGAAAATGTTGAAATTAAAGTTTAATCTCGGTTCTGTATCTCGAAAAAAAGCGTATTGTTAGTTATTATTAGGACTGGTATAGTTGTCAAAGGAATTGCCTAGCATAAAAAAATTTAGTATTACCTATGTTTCAAAAGAAATCGTTCATTATATTAGGATTCAATTAGATTATGTAGCGCGCGTCCTCGACGTCTTACATTAGAAAAATGAATTCTCCGAGAAGGCATTATCTTATGTATTTTATAAGGTGTAAGTACGTCATAATTAGCCCGGATTAAATTATATAAAACTTACTAGTGCGTAATTAATGCTAATGTTAACAAACGCTTCGTACCTTCACATAGTTCAAATTAGTGTCTCCGTGATATAATTTTTAAAGGTGTTAAAAAAATGGGATAGGCAAGTTAAGTTAATTTATTAACTTTTTTTAATTAAACTTCCAATGATATTTGTAGCGGGCTAGTATTAACGGGTTTCACCAATTTAAAACAAGTACTAACAAAAGTCTTTATTACTCACTGTTCACAAGTCTAATTTGTAACGAGGCATTTTTTGTAGTTTAACATTTTTCGCTCCCTTTCTGTTAACGTACTTAAAAATACATCGTTTCTTTGGGATCGCTGTTTGTATAAAGGAAATCCTGCAGAATAATTCAAAATTGTATGCAATTTAACTGGTGTGTATTAATTCAAGATAGATAAATTGAAGATTGATTCTCATTAATAAATACATTCAAGGAATGAATGTTAAACAGCTTGTAATTAATTATAGATGCATCGTTCTTGTCTTGCCGTAAATATAAATTTAGTTCCTGATGTGGATATACAAGTTTAGATAATTTACGATAAGAGGTTGGAATAACAACGGGTTTATATAAACAGAGAACAATTGGAGTTTGCACTTCGTTCCTATATATTAATTACGTGAAAAATACTGTTGCCTTGTTGCTTTGAAAATAGGAACAGTGGTAGTTTGTGTTTTGTTCCGATAGTACGTTAAAATACTGTTTCCTTGTTGCTTTACTAATTGTGCTTTTAGTTGTTTTTCTGTGAAATAAAAGTGATAGAACTTGTTGACTCACCGCACGTGCTTGTTTTACGGAACATTATTTTAGTGATACGCGTTGCTTTACTAATTGTGTTTTTTTGTGGAGTTGTCTTTTTTATACTTGAACTGGGTGTGCGATCTAGTTTCGCGGTCTTTTTCTTTTTATCAGAGTAGTTCATACTTTGGATTATCCAAGTACAGTTGATACTGTAGTTTCTGAATTTTCTAACAACAAAGAATCTAAAATAGATCATTGCTTGCGCAAATTTCGTTATTTGCGAAATATAACAGATTACCGGTTTAGAAAGGTATTGGTTGAAGTTCCTCACTGCTTTTTGGGATGTTTATGAAAATAATATGCATTTGGTCCCAGTTGAAATTAAACTAGTGCTACAGAATATTTCGAAATTATTGTCTTAGGAAATAGAATTACCAAGAAATTTATCAATGCTACATAGTTCCGTCGCGTGATGGTGTCTGCTGCTAACCCCAGTGAAATGCGTAGGTGTGATTAGTGTGTCGTGTGATAAGTTCCATCAACACCCTCCCAGTAAAGGGTGAAGTGCTTCGTTAGTGCAGGACCTCGTGAATCCCACACTTCAAATGCAAGGAGGCGTTCCTGAAGGACTTTTTGTAAGTTGAACTATTTCCTACATATTATTACTTTAAATATCTATCCGTTGTTTTGCCATATCTTCGTCGTTCTGATACCTTTTACAATAGACTTGCCTGCGATTAAAAAAAAAAAAAAAGAAAGAAAAAAAAACAATCAATACTACTGAATTACTCATATCAATTGTGACTTACCTATTTATCTTTTGTTAACATTTTGTCTGATTTATGTTTAATTGGTGTGTCAGGAAACGTTTCTGCTACTCCCCAATATTACCTCACTGTGTACTAAACATTTTTCTGTATTGCTTTTACCATTGTTATATTATATAGTTTATCTAAACAGTTTCTTTTTTTTCATTCTACAAAGTACTGAATAACTTAGACTTTTCATTGCTGCTATGCTTATTCTTTTTTTTCAGGTCTGCTTAACTATTTTTCTTGCAGGTATTGTTACTAACTCCTTACCGTTGCGTACATTATATGTCAGTCTGCTTTCTACGACCCCCCCCCTACTCTCCGACTGACCCGGTCATTTCTTTGATCTTCTTTGTGTCACGCACGGCTACGAGCCAACGCAGCATAAATTTGGCGCCCAACGTGACCGCCACGAATAACGTAACAAATTAACAGTATATGCCTTATTTATAGATGTTTTCAGTTCAATTAACAATGAAGCACTATCACACTAATGCTATTTACAAGCACTAATATCTTCTTAAACTATGTTCTTAACCATAGGCCTATTAACAACACTAACACTACTATTTATTTATTACACTTTTGTCTTTTTATGTACAAGCTCGTGGTACAATATACACGTTCACATAACACAAATTTATATTTACTATTGGACTTTCAAAACGTAATGACCAACTAACTATACACGAGATGATTTATATACGACATTTCGATATAGACTAACTCTTACAGTTATCACCGATCTTATATATATATACCCTATAATTAAATAGATTACTCGTATTCTACTGTTTGCGAGAACGTTCGGGACTTTTGTAGGATATACCTTCGGTTATGCAGCTGTCTGTTTGACGGGTTGCCTAATAGTAGTTCGTAACACTGCCCCTCTTTAAAACCGTTACATCCCGTAACTGTAAAAACACTTTGACGCGAATTCGATGACTGATGACGATATCGACCGCTATCTCCTCTGGTGCATCCACCACGTCGTTGGTAGGCAACCGGTTGATAGCAACAAACAAGGACTTGAACGTTGGTTCCCTGGTAAATTACTTCTAGCATATTTCAGACTATTCTCCAATCTAAGCGATCCAGTTTACGGCCTAGCTTGGGCACCGCTAGTCCCATTACTCTATTTCCATCATCTGAGCCTTAAGATTCAGCAAAGCCTCCCATAGATGTCCATAACTAGGTCTCTGCCATGAAGAATTTTTGCTGACCAAATAGTAAACATAACGATTTTTATTCCGAAGAACCAAAACTTTTCCTACAGTTGGCTGCTGTTGTACTAATTTATCCACACGTCTAAACTTTTTCTTGAAAACAACAGCTATTCCTCTTGACATTTCCAGATCTTGAGCTATGCAATGTGCAAGGGAATACTCTTCAGGTGCTCTAAACAGATCTTGCTGTTTTTCAACAACAACGCCAAATCTCGCCTTAGCGGAACCACCATACACCGCCATACAACTCTCAAAATCTACATTTGGCTCACGATTAGTAACTTTTCGAACACCATTCTCATTACTCGAGTCTTCCTGGTTGTTGCCAGCGTAAGATGTTAAACGGTCAAAGTGTACCACTTTCGGTTTACCACGGATAAATCTTTTGATCTGGTACACTACATCATTAATTCTTTTTAACACTTCGTACGGGCCTTCCCATTGTCTTTGTTATTTTGGCAAAAATCCACGCTTTCTTTGTAGATTGTACAACCACACTAAATCTCCGGGTTGGTAATCACCTTCTTGAGCTCTCGTGTCATATTGTGATTTCATTTGATCGCTTGCTGCCTGGATATTCTTTCGGACGTTTTGGTGAATGCTATTTGATCTTTCACGAAGCTTAATAACGTAATCTTTATCTGCGATCTCTTCTCCAGGTTTAAATCCAAACTGAAAATCACATGGTAGCCGCAATTCACGTCCTAACATCGCGCAACCGGAAGAGCATCCTGTGCTGTCATGTACCTAATACCGGCAGGCCAGCAGGAACAAATGTAAATATTGATCTCAGTCTCGCTGATGTTCAGAGACAACTTTGGCTAGGTATTTTCCTAACGTCCTGTTCATTCTTTCAACCATTCCATCCGATTGAGGATAAAGTGGCGTGGTTTTACTCTTCCTGATTCCAAGATGCTTGCAGACGTTTCGAAACAACGCTGATTTGAAGTTCCGACCTTGATCGGAGTGTAATTCCAACGGAACTCCAATGCGACAAAACAACTCCCTTACTACTACATCTACAACCGTCTCGGCTTCTTGGTTAAGTATAGCATACGCCTCCGGCCATTTGGTAAAATAATCCATTGCAACCATGATGTATTTATTTCCTTTCTCTGATTCAGGAAACGGACCAGCTATATCAATGGCCCTCAAAAGGATTTTCCACGTTATACTGTCTCATTGGGGCTTTCCGTTTTGTGACCGGGCCATTTCCAGAGGTACACAACTCACATTTCCGGCACCACTCCTTCACATCTCTTTGCAGTTCACCCAATAGAATCTTTCCTTCACTCTTTCGAGAGTTCTATTCAGGCTAAAGTGCCCTCCGGGAATATCATCGTGCAAGTGCTGCAACACCTCCGACACTCTGCTTCTCAGCACTATCACTTGAAGTCGTCTCTCAGTGCCATCTCCACAGTCCAGGCGCGGTTTAAAGATTTTATTTTCAATCACCAAGGAGTCCTACTGTACACAGTATGCCTTCAGGCTCCTACTTGAAATACTAATTTCTTCCCAAGTCGGTCGTTGTCCTCTACTTTTCCACTCAATAATACGTTTTAATTCGGCGTCATTCTCCTGGTCTTCTCGTATTCTTTCGGGTTGCCAAGTATCATCATTGTATGGATGACACTAATTTTCTCTTCCATCTTGGAGCAATGATTGCAGTCTACCGGACAAGGTATTCTAGACAGAGCGTTTGTATTCCGACGGCTAGTTCCTACACGATGTTCTGTGTCAAAGTCATATTCCTGCTGCTCCACCGGTTGTTTTTTGGTTGAGTACAGCGTCTCTGTATATGGCCAACTTCATCGCAGACTCCATTTCCTCGGTCGTTGTCTTTATTACTTATTACTCACTATTCACAAGTCTAATTAACAGAAGATGCCTTATTTATAGACGTTCTCAGTCCAATTAACAATGAAGCACTATCACACTATGTTGTTTACAAGCACTAATATCTTCTTAAACTAAATCCTTAACCATAAGTCTTCTTAACAACACTAACACTACTATAATTTATTTATGTACCGTTTTGTCTATTTCTATGTACAAGTATGGCGGTACAATATGCACGTTCCCATAACACAAATTCCTATATTTACTATAGGACTTTCAAAACGTAATGATCAACTAAACGGGTATACCCGATATGATTTATATACGAGATTTGGATATTGACTAACTCTTACATCCATCTTATATATACCCTAGAAATTAACAATTTTTAGATCTGGTCTTTCTCAATTCGAGACCTCTGTAGAATACACTTCGGTTTTATAGTTCTGCGTGTTTGACGGGTTGCCTAATAGTTCGTATCACTATGTAAAGCATAATCTTGAGTGAACTTCTTTAGTGTTTTACCAGTGATTCAAAGCACAAAAGCCTTACTTTCCGAGTTTCGTGACATATATTCGGCGGATACGGATGCACAGAATGGAATTGCAAGCAATCAATATACAACGAGAGCGTTGAATTGTAGCCACCATCAGGCTGCACCACAGACTCCAATTGCAAGGTTACTTTGCGACCTGAACTTGAAATCTTTTCGAAGGTCGAAACCTACGAAAACAATTTGCTAAAACAACTGACTAACTTTGGGTGCAACACCCTTTTGTGTTATTATTAAAATTTTTGTTGTTAATAAAAACATATATAGAAAGTCAACAGCCATAGTTCTGTAATGCAACTTACAATTAATTATTAGGAAGATAAACACTGTATTTGAAAATTTCGTGATTAATAAATTAATTAATTATTTTGATTTATTTACTTCTGGATTGAAGCAATGATCAGAGAAGTGTGAGCGTTATAATAATTCTGCAGAAAAGGTTTCTTAACGGCCTCTAGTCGCTGTCAAATGGCGGTCAAAGTAGATTCGTAAAATCCCCAATAAACGGGTGGTCCAAGTTTCCAACGGCTAAACCACAAGCCAGTCGATGTCTTCATACACCAAACGGAAACTCGTGTAAAAGTTGCAAGTATAAAATCCCAAATTGGAAACGCTCAAACACAGCTTTCAAAAATACCTGAAATCACGAACACGAACTTTCAAATGTCCCACCGACCATCCACGATCGCACCAGGTTGGCTGGTTACCGAAACACGAATTAGAACATTCAAAATGACCAATTAATAATTAACACGCTCTAGTCAGATCGCTCAAATCCAATAACAATCACGATTATACGGAATACACCACTCAAAACAAAAATACACTAGGTAACATTTTAGAATGACTTCCAATTTCATTCACTATTACCAACAAATAAGGCACGAAATTGATTGTATTCTTCGACTTATCAACCAGTGATAACATCAAGGACTTTGCATTAAATTACTAATGCAAATAATTGTATTGTTTGAAGTGATTTTCTTAAAGCCAAAAATAACCTGTAACACACCATCTCCTCCCTTGTCAAGAAACTTGTTTCTTTTGACTAGGTCAAATCGACCTACTCCGACGAGTCGCCATCATACGAATGTGGGTGTGGCTTCAAATCTTTAACATGGTACAATCCAATGGATTTACCACCTTCTTCTAACTCAGATGTGTTTGTGCCAGTCCGATTTAAAATCCTACAAGGACCGACAAACTTCTTCGCTAACATAGCTGATACAAAATCAACCTTACTGGGTAATATGTGATTTTTCCTCCAGACAAGGTCGCCTTGATTATACACAACAGATCGACGTCGTAAATTATATTGCTTTGATGAAGCACTGTATGCTTTAAGCTTATCGAACCTCTCTTAGTTTTTCGAAACTTAGAGCGTTCTTCAAAAATGTATCATCTTTGTCATCGTTGGGCACAGAGTTAGAAATTTTAAACTTATACTCTTTGGCATGAACTATCATCTCATTACCAAAATTCACGAAATAAGGAGATTGATTTGTCGTTTCGTGTTTAGCACTACGTATAGCGCAACCTAATTCAGCAAGATGCTCATCCCACTTACGATGATCTTCATTAACATACGCCGATATCATAGTCTTTATTACCCTATTCGACCTTTCCGTAGGGTTACATTGGGGCGAATAAACCGGGTTGAAAATAATCTGTACAAGTATTACATAAATTTCGAAACTGTCTACTTATATATTGACCACCATTATCACACTTTACAATAGCAGGAACACCAAACAACATAAATACATGATCATATTATAACTGTTGTGCGGTAGCATTTCGTAAAGGGTATAATAACGAAAACTTACTAAAAGTATCGGTAACCACAAGAATAAATGTATGACCAGAAGTACTTCTGGGCAGAGGACCGCAGATATCGGTACTTATTATTTCCCATGGTCTAGACGCCACTAAGGGTTTACCCATCAGTCCGGCAGGTTTCTTTTGTTCCGGTTTAGTGCTTAAACAAGTGTGACATCTTGATATAAATTTAGATACATCTTGTCTTAACTTAGGCCAATAAAAAAGATTGGCTAATCTATTAAATGTTTTATAAATACCCAAGTGTCCTGCAGTATACGACTCATGATATTCTTTATACAAATTTTCCTAAAGTCCTTTGGAACAACTAATTTCCAGCAATCTTGTTGTTCTCTTAAATCCGAGTACTCCACTCTTACAAATTTATATAAACGATTATCCTCAACTCGCCATTTCATAAATTGTAAAGGTTTTTCCTTAACCAAATCCAACATTTTCGAATACCACTGATCGGTAGTTGAAGAAAAATCCATACTATGAGAATTATGTTTCAATTGCGACATTTATATTCGGTTTCCTCTTTAATAACACGTGCTCTAGATGAGGCATCAGGGAATGCATTTTCCGTTCCCTTTCTATGAATGACTTGATAATCAAATTGCTGTAAGCGTAAACACTAACGACCTAATTTGTTCTGAGGGTCTTTTAAATTTTCCAGCCACAACAGCGAATGACAATCAGTGATTACAAAAAATTTATAACCATCGAGATAGCATTTTAATTTCTCTGCTGACCATAAAACTGCTAGGCATTCTAATTCAACTGCGGAATAATTTTCCGCCTTATTCAGCCTGAGAGATAACATATTACATGCTCTCTCTCGTTATAACGTTGCGTTAGAATAGCACCTAAACCTACGCGAGACGCATCGGTCTGCAAATAAAATGCTTCTTCAAAATTTGGGCTGCTGAGTATTGGGGCAGATATTAACGCATCTTTAATTTTCTGAAATGATTTACCGCATTCCTCCTCCCACAGAAATATTTTATGTTTCCTCACTAACTTCCTTAATGGAGCAATGGTTTCCGTATAATTATCGACGAATCTAGCGTACCAACCAATCATACCTAATACACGGCGTACTTCTTTCACCGTGGTGGGTCTTTGAAGATTAACAATAGCCTCCACCTTTGAAGGATCGACGGAAATACCGTTCCTATTTACAACGTATCCCAGGTAGCGCAGCTCAGCCTACAAAAGGATCATTTTTCCATATTCAAAGTAAGGTTTACCTCTTTAAGGCGTCTAAATCTCTTAACAAAGAAATGTGCATTTCAAGTAGGGGTAACCAGGATTATATCATCCAAATACTCAAACACATATGGTTCTAATTCCGGTCCAAACACAGAGTCAACCAGTCTCTGAAAAGTAGCGGGTGCATTATGTAGCAAAAGGCATCGGATGTACTCAAACAGACCTCTACCAGGAATAACAAATGCTGTGTATTGTCGACTACTTGGTTCCAATAGTACTTGATGGTACTCTTAATATCCATTGATGACATATATTTTGCTCCACCTAACTTGCTCATAATATTTGAAATATAGGAGGCGGTACGCGTCTTTCCGTCACCAGTTAATTTCGAAAGTCCACGCAAAACTCAACTGTTGTCCTTCTTTGGAACTAATAATATGGGCGATGACCAAGCACTTTTAGACTTTTGAATAATATCAAGTTTTAACATCCTATCTAATTCGGCATCTATAAGTTTGTTTAAAGGGAGATACCGGGTAGTATCTCTGCTTGATAGGGTCTTGTTCAGGGCGGACAATAATCCTATGTTGTACACTATTTGAGTAACCAAAAGTATCTGGATCAATAGAATTAAAATATCCTTCAAGAACTTCTTTAAGTTGAGCTACATCACTCATACTTAAATCATCTTCTGCAATGATACCATTTAAAACGGGAACTGACAAAATCTCTGGCGAAAATTTCCATTCACCCTTACGAACATCTGGAACAATACCCATTCGGTACCAAAACTCTAATCCTAGCACCAAGGTTTGACGTAACTGCGGCATTACATAGACATCAATTAATTTTACTACATTATTTAATTGTAACAACACTAAATAAGGACTTTCAGAGCCATCTGCCACTGTACAGTTAGTATTTCGACTGCAGTCTAGCTTTATTCCTACTTTTCGAAGAATTTCCCAACCTACCGAATTAACAAATACTTTATTTGCTCGCTATCTAGCATGCCAAGAAATTCACAACCTAAAATATCCACTGAAACATATAAACATTCACCATCTTGCACTTGAGCCAGCATAAAGTCAAGAATAGGTTTAACAGGAAACTGTGCGACCGTAGATGAATAAGGAACATGTTGGTCGCTTAACATTGTTCCTTTTGCCGTTTTCAAATTATTAGCAGTGTTGTTAGATGTTGAACTATTAGTTTTATGTTTACAATCCGGGCATGTAGCTTTTGTAAAACCTATCTTAGAACAACCAAAGCATCTAAACCTTTTTGCGCGTTGACAATTTTTAACTACGTGGCCTGCCGCACCACAACGCCAACATCTCACTTCCCGAATTTGCATCTCATGCACAAAGGTTTACTAGATTTCAGTAATCAATACATTAGGGCGATACGCTAAATCAGGCTCAAGGTTAGTTCTGAGGAACTGGGTGGTTTAAATGAATCAATGCTTACCCTAGTTTGATCAATCTTCCTACACAATTCAATTAGATGAAAAGGATTCCGTATTTCTAATAACGATAAACGTTTTTGAAAAGGTAAAATATTTTTCTTAGTACTTGCATGCGTAAATTTTCTGGGACTGGGGTAGGCATTCTATCAAATAAACCCGTCATAATTGCTACGTATAATCCAATTGATTCTGTACCACCTTGAGTGCGTACTAAAATTTGCTTCCATAAAATATCTGGTGACGGAACAAATTCATCTTTCATTAACCCAACTAAACTATCCCAATCTAATGCCGATTTTTTCAAATTATAAACTCTTAACGCATTATCCGTAAATAAATCTCTTGCCGACGAATATAATTGACCTTTACTAATATTTCTACTACGACAATGTTCGTCTACCTCCTCTAAAACGCATTAAAACTCTCAGTAGAACTACCACTAAATTTAATTTGCCACTTATATACCGGCATACTGGAAAAGCTGCTGGTTGCACCTATATTCTGCAAATTACTGTTTTCAGGGTTATGGGCAAGGGGTAAAAAATCATGGCAGCTATAGGACTGGAATGAGATACAGGATCATCCCCGTATTTATTTAAACCTTCTTCAATACTAAACTGTGGGTCTGTTGGTAACACTTCTAAGCCGGCAACAGGTGTTTGATACAATTTATTACTAAAGTCAGTTACTAAGTTCAATATTTGTTTTAGCAAATTTGAACGCAGTTTAATAATTGATTCGTCTTCGCTACTAAGGCGATCAAGTCTACTAATTACATGTGCAAATTTAGTTTCAATTTTTTTAATTTGATTAGGTGTATTAGTGAATTCGTTTAAAAGATCAACAATGGTTTTAATTTTACTCACAAATCAAAATTTCACTTTTAGCATCCGGAGCAGTAAACGAATGTGTAGATAAACCACATTTCCGCTGCTATACAGCCTCTTAAACATTTACGAAGTTCGTCTACATTCAGATCTGGTTCTTGTATACCCCGAACTAGCAATTCGTATTCTAATTCACCTTTATCCAATCTATCAATATGCAATTTGAAAGACATACTAGCGAAAGCTATGCAGATAACAAAATTTATACACAATTAAGCTAATATCGTACTTATTGTTAAATAATACCAAATTAAATTTCTAATCTTATCGTCAAACCACTAGCTATGAGCCAACAGATGGTTGGGCTCTACTTATGTTACGGATACTTTTGATTTATGAGTTGCCTTCAATGTAATAATAACTGGGAGGGGATAATCTGGGTAGTTACCATTATAAATTGTGCCCTCAACTAGCTCATATGAGGCCGCACAAAACTCTACGCAAAAGGGGGGGTAAGTTAGTGGGTTGACGCAAGAAAAGTTTGACAACACTTACAGGTTTAACGAATATATTTAATCAGTATAACATTAGGAGAAAACAAATTTGTTAGATTCTTACCTTATCTACTAATAACCAGCTGGTGTACGTCTGAACTTGTCTCTTATAAGTACCTACAGAATTTACATTCAATATACGCATTTATACATATTGTAAAATGCAACACAGTAAAACAATCTTATCAAGATGATCCAAGACTATTTATAATTACATAATATACCTTACTTTGCCTAGAGGATCTGCTCAGCTTGGCGACCTGAATATACTTCGGTGGATACGGATGCACAGAATGGAATTGCAAGCAATCAATATACAACGAGAGCGTTGAATTTTGTAGCCACTACCAGGCTGCACGCACAGACTCCAATTGCAAGGTTACTTTTAATTGCGACCTGAACTTGAAATCTTTTCCCGAAGGTCGAAACCTACGAAAACAATTTGCTAAAACAACTGACTAAGTTTGGGTGCAACACCCTTTTGTGTTATTATTAAATTTTTTTTGTTGTTAATAAAAAACATATATAGAAAAATCTAAGCCGCATGTACGGCTCACAACCAAACTTAGACATTAAGTTTAACAAATATTACTTACCTTTGTGTTAAATATTTGAAATTTAATTGTACGCGATATAAAAAAAATTTAATAATAAATACTAATGTGTAAAAATTCGTATTTAAAGTCGAATATCTTGATTAATAATTGAAATATCGAAAAGTGAATAGCGTATTCGTATTCAGCGTAAAAAACTGGATAAGAATCATATATTATATGTCTTGTAACATCACGGGGCCGCGCAACGGACAGACAGACAGACCGACCGACAGACCGACCGACAGACTAGACCATCTCATTAACCAAACGAAGTTTGGTTGAAAAGTCAACAGCCATAGTTCTGTAATGCAACTTACACAAATTAATTATTAGGAAGGTAAACACTGTATTTGAAAATTTCGTGATTAATAAATAAATTAATTATTTTGATTTATTTACCTTTTCTGGATTGAAGCAATGATCAGAGAAGTGTGAGCGTTATAATAATTCTGCAGAAAAGGTTTCTTATAACGGCCTCTAGTCGCTGCCAAAAATGGCGGTCAAAGTAGATTCGTAAAATCCCCAATAAACACAGCTTTCAAAAATACCTGAAACCACGTTTCTACTACGACCTTCTTGTCCAACAACGAACTTTCAAATGTCCCACCGACCATCCACGATCGCACCAGGTTGGCTGGTTACCGAAACACGAATTAGAACATTCAAAAATGACCAATTAATAATTAACACGCTCTAGTCAGATCGCTCAAATCCAATAACAATCACGATTATACGGAATACACCACTCAAAACAAAAATACACTAGGCAACATTTTTTAGGAATGACCTCCAATTTCATTCACGATTACCAACAAATAAGGCACGAAATTGATTGTATTCTTCGACTTATCAACCAGTGATAACATCAAGTACTTTGCATTAAATTACTAATGCAAATAATTGTATTGTTTGAAGTGATTTTCTTAAAGCCAAAAATAACCTGTAACAAATTTATTTATTACCCTTTTGTCTATTTATGTACAAGTTGGCGGTACAATATGCACGTTCCCATAACACAAATTTATATTTACTATAGGACTTTCAAAACGTAATGACCAACTAACTATACTCGATATGATTTATATACGACATTTGGATATTGACTAACTCTTCATCCATCTTATATATACCCTAAAATTAACTAGATGATTCATAGTCTGGTGTTTGCTCGAATGTTCGAGACCTCTGTAGAATACACTTCGGTTTTATAGTTTGCGTGTTTGACGGGTTGCCTAATAGTTCGTATCACTATGTAGCATAATCTTGAGTGCTTCTTTAGTGTTTTACCGTGATTCAAAGCACAAAGCAGCCGTACTTCCGATTTCGGAAATATTCGACTTTAAAGGTCAGATCCGAAAGTAGGCCGCAACTTGTTTTTATAGATGCTCTAATGACCATAAGTATCATAGTCGTTAGTGCGCGGTTAGTGTTTGATTGTGCTTCAAACCTCAACGTTGCTGCACTTTCGGTTTCGAGAATATTCGACTCTAAAGTGCTAAGCTAGAAGCTGGAAGATAACCACTACTCTCTCATTATGGTAGCACTATCCTTAATCCTTTGAAGTGTCGTATTGTGCTAGAAATCACTACGCCGCCGCATATCTGGTTTCCGAAGTAATCAATTTCAAAATTCAAATTGGGGGTTGGCTACAACTTTTTTGTTTTGGAAGCACTAGCGACCACATATAACACACCATTTGGTGCTTCGTTTCAGATAATACATTACTCGAACAGCTACAGTTAAGATTTACCCTATGATTACAACTAGTGTGTAAACTTACTTATTTCACACTTTCTTAATATAATTGTATAAATTAACTATTTTTCACGGATAGCAAACATTTTTTCGATCACTTTATTTGCTTGATTATATCAAATTAATAATAATTTAAAATTTGTTGCTTAATGTAACTTTAAGAAGTGTTGCTTTAACGTCGAGATTTTTTATTAAATTACAGCTGTATAAAAACGTCTAGAAAAATACAAGTTCGATTTTCTGTTCAAATTCAAACTCAGTAAATAGCGTTTGTCTGAAGTTTGGGGATATTATTTTCGTGTAAAATTAACCAAATTAATTTGTATCCTCAAAATTTTCCCATTTTTCTGGTAGCTATAATTGCAGGCTACTGCAATATAGAGCACTCGACAGTACATAACACGATCTTTCGGCTGTAAAAAAATCTTTGAAGTTGAAACAAACCGCGGCCAGCTGTAAGTGGCAACATGTGTTTTATTAGTAGTCGTAGGCCACTGAGATTTGAAGCACTAAAGAGCAATAATGAAACACTTTCTTGCGGCAGTACCAAATTTTTGAAACTGCTAGCTTTTTGTTTACAGCCGTACGCTTCTAAGATATAAAGCACTAAAGAGCACTAACGAAGCACTAACTTTTGGCTGTAAATGATTTTTAAATTTGAAAGAAACCGCGGCTAAATTTAAAAATATAAGTGGCCACAACTTTTTATTAGAAGTCGTACACCACTGAAATATGAAGCACTAAAGAACGCTAACGAAGCACTTACTTTCGGCCGTAAAAGCTTTTCGAAATTAAAACAGACTACGGTTAGATTGAGAAATATAAGTGGCCCAACTTTTTGCTTAAAAGTCGTACACTACTGAAATATGAAGCTCGTTTTCGGGTGCAAAACATTTTGAAATTGAAACAAACCGCGTCTAGAACTAAAAATATAAGTAACTATGACTTTTTTATTAGAAGTCGCACGCTGCTGAGATATGAAGTACTAAGGAGCGCTAACAAAGCACTAACTTTCGGCTGCGAAAGTTTTCTAAAATTGAAACAAATCCGCGGCTAGAATTAAAAATGTAAGTGGTCATGGTTTTTAATTAGAAATCGTGCGCCGCTGTAATATGAAGCACTAAGGAGCACTAACGAAGCCCTAAATTTCGCTTGAAACGAATTTTGAATTTGAAACAAACCGCGGCCAGTTCTAAAGTTAGTCGCAAAGATGTAAGCGGCCTCAACTTTTTTATTAGTAGTCGTACGTTGCTGAGATATGAATCACTAAAGAGCACTAACGAAACACTAACTTTCGACTAAAACAAATTTTTGAATTTGAAACAAACCGCGGCCGGTTGTGAAGTCAGCGCAATAAAATAAGTGCTTGCAATTTTTTTATGGATAATCCTACGCCGCTTAGATGTAAAACACTGAAGAGCACTAACGAAGCTCTAACTTTCGGCTATAAAAAGTTTTTTAATTGAAGAAAACCCCGGTTAAGTGTGAACTTTCACCGGAACATTATAAATTGCCATTTTTGGCGTGACCGTTATTCGGTGATCTTGTTTTATGAAGCACTAAAGAGCATTAACGAAGAATTAAGTTTCCGCACCTATAAGAACATTAGTGCTTACAAAGTCGACTAACATGATGCAGCTCAATCAATATTTGTCGAGAATATTGCAAAACCAACACGTAGTTGTTTACGATAATCATCAGTTTCAAATACAATTATTTTTTTCATCAATAGGTTTTCTGCCCTGTGTGGGACTCTCCACGTACATAAAATTTAAAAACTTTGGGTACCATTCCCCGAGATAAAAGACACTTTTAGAGTGAGACCGAGGCGTCCGCCGTTAGAACAATACGGCATTGCCCTAAAATTTCTAACGCAAAAGAGAAAAGAACTCCATAATTCAAAAAAGTTAAAAACTCAATCATATTTCCAGATATTCGACATAAGTTTGAATAATATTAGTATAGGCAACCAAACAACCACCATTGCATGTTTGCTTTTTTTTCGGAGTGGAGGTGTTTATATTCAGTAATTAATCTTTAAAGTACTTGCTATCAACTAAAAGTTCCGGGTTTACGTTTGCGGTTTTCGAAGAATGCTGTTTTTATTAAAGGTCTTACATAATTTGGTTTATTGGATACGGATAGATAAATAATTAAATTGCCTCGGTTCGTTTAACATCGTAAACAATCGGAAAGTAGTCAGGTGAGTATGTAGTTACCTGTCCGATCAAACGGTGCTTGTGTAACGTGATCGCGGATAAGGGGGCGTTTGTACTCTGTATCGTTTTACATATATCTTTGGAAATGTTTTGATAGTGATTGTGTTTGTTTTTAATTTTGTTTTGTATTAGTGCCTCAAGCATGGTTCGTGCTTATGTGTTGTGAAAAAATTGTTTAAAAGCCTGTTTTCTAGTGATTATGGGTTGTAATTAGATTACATATACGTAATTAAATATTATCTATTGGATTGGATTGCCATCAAAGGTAACATGATTGTTTGTTTCCATTGCACTGTAACTCATTGTTGGTGTAGTCATTTGTTTATCATAATTGTTTTTTTATAATCACACTAGCCTTGAATTCCAATAATCTTAATTTCATACCTGTTTGAACAGTTCTTAGAATTAGGATTGTTAAAAGTCTATACGTTAAAATTAATGGAATTTCTAATTCGTTTGTTTTGCAAATGAAAGCACAGAGCGTTTCGTAATTTTTGTGTTACATATTCCTTATACGACTTCAATTTATTTGCTGATAGTTCAACCTAGTTTTTATAATATTATGCAAGATATTTGATTTTAAAGCGGTCTGTTTGTAATAAATAACTAGGTTAATTTAGTAGCTGTTGGTCACTAGAAACATGTTTTTAACGTAACCTGATTTTTGGGAATACTTATTTTTGTTTCATGGATTGTGGGTACAAATAAAAATGGGCGATTATTATCAAAATTTGCAAATACAGTATATAGGAGCATAATTTGAACACCCCAAGGGAATATTTAGCTTTTAAATTTTAAATCTTCCAAGTTGGAACGTGTGGTAAGGTTGAAAGTAGAGAGTTTTGAGCGTATTTGGTTCCTCAGAACCTTAACTATACTTTCATACTATACAGGGTGTAACAAAATAAGTGTAAAACATTTCAGGGGGCGATTCCTCATCGTAAAAGAGATAGGGTTTTTCATATAAAGAAACTTCATTGGAGCATCCCTTGTTAAGATACAGCCCCTTAAAGGGGGTGCATAAAATTTGTTTTTTATTTTTTTTACAAACACTAAAAAGTTACAAAATTGAAATTAAGGTGACATTTTTTACTATCAAAAATACACTTACTCAGTAATTTATTTGGTGGAAAACGCAACCCCTAAAACTTATTTCTAATGTAACTTTTTGTTTTATTATTTGTTTGTCATTTAAAAATTTATTTCCAATTGCTTATTTCAATTCTAAACAAAAAATGTCTCTTGAATTTTTTACTCAAAATTAACCGGTTCGTAGAAAAAAATTATTTTACAAACAACTACAGAGATACATCGCCATAAATGCGAACTGGATTATTATTGTTATTTTGTAGTTACTACACTACCTGCATCAAAGTATGATTAAAGATGAATTAACAAAACTAATTTATTAATAACAAAACATACAACATACAGAAATTATAGTAAATGTTCAATATGTCCACCTTCAGTCATTACACATGCGTCTAGACGTCGGCGCATTGAGCCACGTATTCGCTAAAATATTCCTGGAGTCTCTCTAATTACCCTGCACGCATCAATGATGCGGTTTCTTAAGTCCTCTACATCGCGAACAGGAGTAGGATAAATCAAACTCTGTAAATGGCCCTAAGTAAATAAATCGAGAGGATTTAAATCCGGTGATCGAGCGGGCCAATTCTGTGGTTCTCCTCGACCTATCCAATGATTTGGATGTGTTTGAGTTAAATGCTGACGTGCTGCTTGACTAAAATTGTTACGTGCCAAAAATTTGGCACTAGACTTTTGCTAGTTTTAGTTTTGATGTGCGGGAGTTTTCGCGCCATAAATTTCAAAGACTCGGTGCGCGTATTTCCGTCACGTCAGAAGTAGGTTGGACGAACTTCGCGCCGACGCGAGTGGCGAAGAAAAGGTGGGGAAGTTTCCGAGAGACGCTGAAACGTGGCTTTTTGCCTTGGAACTTCGAGTGGAGTGGTCGTGTTTGGTATCGTATCTTTATCTTATTATGTAGATTTCCTTCTTGCTTATCTTTGATTGTCGACCCTATAAACATGTTCCTTATCGTTCCGCTACAAAGGCAAAGAAGATAATTTGAGGCAACCTGGTCGAACCTAACCATCTTTAAACACTCCGGAAGGGAGCCCCGAGATAGCTAGCCGGAGCAATCCCGAAGGACGCTATGCGCACCATCTGTAATCCGGAAGGGGGCACCTAGCAACCCTGAAGGAAGTTATCCTGTGAGACGCTTATATATTCATGTGAGTATTCGATTCTTATATACTGTTTTGTGAATTTGTTATATTTCAACATTACGTAATATTTTGCATATTACGTGACGTCATCGACAGATGGGCGCGCTAATCTCAACTTTTTAGATTAGCGTTACCAACTGCCGTTGTGTCGCGTATACCGCGTTTGCGGTGTTGTAAGAATCACGCATAAATGTAAGAATTGGCGCCTTTAGCGTGTTTTTTAGGTTGTATGATCTCTTTTATGACTATAGAATGTATTAATTATCGTATATATATAGCTTTTTCACTAAAAAAAAAAAAATTATCTTAAATTTTTCAATATCTATTGACCTTAAATTTTATGTTGGTATTTTGGAACCCACCAGTTTCCTAAAATGTCAATGCTGTTGTTATAGTAACAAAATGGAAATCGCCATTTTTGATATTGAAATGTATAGCTTTTGTCCTAAAAATGTTTCATTAATATAATTAATTTTCTTGTAACTTTAAATGCAGTGTCATCTATAACTGAAATTATTTGAAATGTGTGATTAGTTGTTTTAAACAGAAATACAAGTTTTTTAGGAGGGATTTTCAACATGTTAACCTCACTTTTAACCTACACACGTGAGTACATATAAATAAATAAATAATTAAGTAATTTATGCCTTAAACACTGTTTATTACGAAAATTATCTATTTTATACTAAATTAAACGTAACCATGGCTAGTTTTTTCTACTTTAAAAAGTGTTTTTTACAATCGTAAATAAACTGTCTTGTTTGATAACATTTTAAAAGCATTTTCTAGCAACCTAGCTATATAATTATGATTTTCAGATTACTTGAAGGAAACTTTGTGTTTAAAAACATTTAACGTATTGAATTGTTCATTTAGAATATCTTTTAAAACATTAGACTAACGTAATCCTATTGTATTTGTTAAATAACACATATAATGTATCTTTCTATAATTTGGTATGTCTTTTTTATAACCCAAATAGTTAATTGTAAATTACAATTACCTATATATAACAAAATTGCATGTCGAAATATAGAATTCGTAATTAACTGAGTTTTTAGTGTCTTTTAAAGCGTTATTCTAACTAAACCGTGATATATTTCTTTCATTAAACACTATCATGCCCTCTTACAGTTCTAAATGTGGTTCTTTAGTGATTTAAACACTTACCGTAATTAAATTTAAATACTGTAACTTAGAATGCCCTTTAAAAGAAGTTTTTACCTTTAAATACATTTATCGTACCGATTTGAAGTTAGTTGTACCGTTTGTTGTCGTGTGAATTACTATAGTATCGTATATCTTGTATATTGTGTCTCAAATATTATTTCAAAATGAATATTACACATCTTAAGTCTTTGGAGCTGATTTACGAAATTGAATGTAGAAATATCACCCCCGCCTGTAATCAAAATGATAGACGATTACAACTTAAAGCTATTCTCGCCCAGGAAACGAAAGTCCTACCTATTTCCAAAAAAATTGTTTCGGATTTAACTCAAAACGTATCTGAAATCAAACTGTCTCTTGAGAATATAACTAATATAATAAACAAAATAGATCCCGGCCCAAGTGATATTGAGTTAAAACGTTTAGTTTCGCGTATCATTCATCTTAAACAGCGTATAGAATTATTGTGCTTATATGACAATGAACAAGCGAACCAAGCTAAACAAACTTTTCTATCAGATATTTTATTACTTGAAGGGATAGTTCTTGAGAGACTCAATCCAAACGCAGACACAGATATATCTTCACCGTTATCAAATCTCGTAATTTCTCCAGTTCAACCATTAGGAAAATCTAAACCTGTTTATAAATGGAGTTTAACTTTTCAAGGTTTCGACTCTCAAATCTCTTTAATGTCTTTTCTCGACAGGATTAACGTTTTTAGAATCTCTCGGAAATGTACCCACCAGGATTTATTTGTTTCAGCAGGTGAATTGTTTTCCGATTCTGCGTTAATCTGATACCGTAACATTAGGGATCAAATTTCTACCTGGGAAGAGTTAGTTACGTGTTTAGAACGAGACTTCCTGCCCATGGTTATATTACCGACCTTTGGAACGAGATACGAAATCGAACCCAAGGACCTGACGAAAATGTTATTTCCTTTATTACCTCTATAGAAGCCTTATATAGTAGACTTGACAATAAACCTTCAGAATCTGAAATTATCGATCAGTTACTTAGAAATTTTGTAACGTATTTTTTTTTCTTGTTGCACCAAGCCTAATAAATTAATAATAAAACAGATAAATTTTAAAGCATTTAATTCGTAAATATTCAGCCAATAAAAAGTAAAGTATAATATTCCCAATAACACATAGAATCTAGGAGATTTATATTCTGTGGCTTGTTGCCAAGCGTAGTCCAGTTAATTATGAGCACTTTTGTTTCCAACGTCGAAGAATCAAGTCGCTTTTTGTAGACTAGAGATAAAAGTCAAGATGGCTCGACTAAAACACGAGGCGTCTAATAGAGTCAGAAAGAAGAACTTGAGTTGAGAACATGGAACAATAATATACATCATTTAAGACAGTTGGTATAGATTAATATTATAAATTAAACTAATATATTTCACTTTAGTGCAATATCTAATGGACATATCTACAACAACAATTTTCAATGTTAAATTATAATAAATTTTCGTCGCAATAATTTAAAGCAGGCAGTTATGGTTTCGTTCTATCTATTTAATACGCCGTATAGAAATGGTTTATTCATACAAAGAATCTTGGTACTTCAAACTTACAGATGATTAATACGCTGGAAAATACAACAGCTGACGTCATGATTTTGCACCTGCAATTTATTTGGATACACGTGAGTGTTTGAAACTTTCCGTAACTTTGAAAGTATAGTAAATTATTATGAGATTTGCTACGTTGAATATTAGAGTAACACAAATAAAAAGTAGTTTTTTAAAGTCAATAACACACCGAATAAATATCTAATTTGTCAGTTATTTGTACACGCATACAATGTGTTTTAATATATTTAAAATGACAACTTATGTCAGATAAAAAAAGATAGTATAGATTCTGTTTCCTAATCTAGACGCCAGATGCAGTCTTGATTTAATTTTCACATTTTGCTTAAAAACAGTCAGGTCATGTAAAAGCTTTTTATTAGTGCTGAAATTCGTGTATATTTTTTGTGTAGATTACAGTTAAATTTGAGTAGTTGCATTTTATGATCGCTATTTTTCTGATGATCAATCTTTGTTGTAAATGGTCAAGGAAGCGCTTCAATGATTATAGTAAAAATAAAATCTTGTGATATGAACAAATAAATTATGATATGTTTGCTTAAACTAAAATTTTATAGAAATGATTAATTTATAAATATTTATTTAGAAGGTTAAACTTCACTAAAATTCTTTTATAAAAAATTAATGACAAGATAGTAAGCATATATATTGCAGTCACATGTATATATATCCGATTTCTACATATGAATAGAATTCATTTTGTTTCATTTGAATGAAGTTTTATTATTCTACATTTAAATTAAGAAAAAGAAAACTAGAGCAAACCCTCATTAAGTAAAAAGACAGAATAATGAAAATGAATCCCTTTAGTATTTCACAGATGTTTAAATTCATTTATTCTATTTTTGGCATATGCTTTTGAAGACACAAATAGTGTCCATGTGGTGTTTTTGTTTGTTCACAGGTAAAGCTGAGACAACTGTTTCACATCTGGTGGTTGAGGTTTTGGTAAGTGTGTGATAAAGAGTGAAATTCAAATTTTATGGCTATGATATTGGTGTTAAGATAAGGTTTCCGCATTTCCCTTATACAAACACAGTTAAATTTTGTTGGCACTTGTATTAAAAAATACGGTGGCGCCTATTAAAAATATTTTTGGTCGATTATCCACCCATGACCCATGCTCATGATCTACCCAGAGCTAACACTCTACTAGCCGTTTAACCCCTAAGAGTTTTCTTTGTCTAAAGCCGTTTTCCATCTGACACTACCCTGGGCTTGGAGTCTAAAGAAGAAAATCTCGACCTAGTGACATCAGATTAAAAATAGAGAGTTTTAGTATATAGCTGATAGTCACGAGGATAAAGGGTAATAAACTTACAAAAAGTTTTTAATTACCCCGTTTTTTATCACACTTACAATTTAAATCCTTATTTTTCCGAACGTCTAGCGTTACAACACATCGCTTCCTTAGCTCACTTCAAAGATTTATGTCGTTCGATTCAAGAAGTGAAGTTGCGAGTTGATAAATACCGCCCACCTCCAGAAAAACAATCTGGCCTTTTAGAACCTAATTTAGCGTGTCAAGTTCAAACTTCTCATAAAGTATCTACCCTTAATGTTCCTTTTACCGCAACAAATAACTCACTTACCTGTTAGAACTGTAAGAGAAGTGGACATAATTACAACGTTTGCACATACCCCAAAAATATTTTTTGCTATGGCTGTGGTCGCGCAAATATCTATAAATCTAACTGTACGAATTGTAATCCTAACGTATCGGGAAACTCTCGTCGAGATATTCCTACTCAGGGCGTGAAAATCTCAAGGAATCAAAATCGTCCTCAACACCAATCATTCAACGGACCCAGACATCAATAAACTTAAACCATAAAACTACCTCTAACTGTCAATGTACAAAATGCCTTACCTTCATTAGAAGAATTATGTTATACCACCCCGTCTGAATTGTCTAATTGGCTACAAACCGTTAATTCCTTTTACCATAAAAAGTCTGCCGCTTTACAACTTGTTAAGAAACCCTTTGATAATCGTCCACACTTACCCATCTCGATTGGTTCCTTAAATGTAATAGCCTTATTAGACACAGGTTCCTCATGCTCCCTTATAAATAAAGAAGGTCAACAACAATTATCGAAACAAAATATTAAAATTCAAATTGCTCCCGAAAAAACTTCTATAAATTTAGCTGACGATAATCAAATATATGTAACGGGTTCCCTTAAATTAAAAATTCGAGTAGAATCACTTGAACGTGAGGTTCCATTTTTGATTGTACCTACATTAGCTTATCCATTCCTACTAGGTGTAGACTTTTGCAAACTTTTTAATTTGTCGCTTTACTTCCAAGATTTTTCATGGCAAACTTCTCTTAAAACAAATTCCTGTGCATCTGCAGGAATATCTAATAAAATTTCTCTTACCGATTCACAAAATGTAATCCTTAACTCTACAATCGACAAATTTCGTAAACTTAATACCTCTGAAGTTGGTTGCGTTACTACCGCAACACATGATATCTCTACAGGTGATGCCCTCCCTTTTAAGCAACGTCAATATCCGTTATCACCTGCATTGCAAAAGCATTTGCATGCCGAAATAGGTAAAATGTTAGAATCTGGTGTTATCTCTCCCTCAAATTCACCCTGGATGTCTCCCGTATTATTAGTTCGTAAGAAGAATGACGATTGGCGTGTTTGTTTTGATGGCAGAAAGTTGAATTCTGTAACTGTTTCTGATGCTTACCCTCTACCTAGAACTGACTCTATTTTAAGCCGGCTTCGAAACGCAAAATTTATCTCATCTAACGACCTTAGACAAGCTTTTTATCAGATACCCCTCGATTTACCTTCCCGTCCTAAAACTGCTTTTTGTGTTCCAGGCCGAGGTCTTTTCGAATATAATTTTTTGCCATTTGGTCTCTGTAACGCACCACAAACCCTACAACGTACTATGGATCAAACGTTAGGTCCTATCTTACATCAGGAACGTGCCTTTGTATTTTTAGATGATATCTTAGTTATCTCAAGTTCTTTTGATGAACATATCGCCACATTAAATGAAGTGGCAGAACGCTTAATTGCAGCAGGTTTTAAGATAAATTGGGAGAAGTGTCAATTTTGTTGTTGTCCCTTACATTTCTTGGTTTTATTATCGATGGATCTGGTCTACGAGCAGACCCCGCTAAAGTCGACGCTATTACTAAATTCAAAACACCTAAAACTGTTACTGAAATCAAACGTTTAATTGGAATGATTAGCTACTATCGCATCTTTCTACCCAATCTTTTAACTGTATCTGCACCCATTACCGCTTTAATTAAAACTAAAAAGAAATCTCAAACTATTGAGTGGAATTTAGAATCTCAACAGGCTTTCAAGCAAATTAAAACATTAATTACTTCAGCACCTATCTTAATCTCGCCCAATTTCGATGAAAAATTTTATATACAAACCGATGCCTCACTTACTGGTTCAGGTGCAATGTTGTTCCAGGTGAGCAATGGTTTAGGGCACCCAATTGCTTATGCAAGTCGCGCCTTAACTTCTGCCGAACAAAAATATTCAGCTACCGAACGAGAATTATTGGGCGTTATCTTTGTCATCGAAAAATTTAGAGGATATGTTGAAGGTACACATTTTACCGTAATTACTGATTGTGCAGTCCTCACTTGGCTAAATAACTTAAAACAACCCGCAGGTCGTTTGGCAAGATGGAACTTGCGTATCTCTCAATTCACTTTTGACGTTAGGCATAGGCCTGGCAAATTAAATATCGTACCTGATGCCTTATCTCGTGATGTTGTCTTTCTTAACCTTCCAAATCTAATTCCTGTTACCTGGTATCTTAATATGATTAAAAAAGTTTCTGATAATCCCGATAAATTTCCTACCTTTCGTGTAACTAATAATAGATTATATAAATTTGTATCTTCTTCTCCTCATAAAATATCTAACATTCCTGAATGGAAACTTGTCGTCCCCACCGCTAACCGTAGTGAGGTGCTTAAATTATGTCATGATGATCCCATTGCTGCGCATCTTGGTGTTACAAAAACTCTCGCTAAAATATCTGAATTATATTGTTGGCCCACATTAAAACAATCTGTCTGTCGGTATATTAGAAACTTATTAATTTGTGGTTCTCATAAGAGCTCGCAAGAGGCTCGTCCTGGCTTAATGAGTAACTTTAAACGTGTATCTTATCCCTTTCAATTAATATCGCTTGACTTATTAGGACCTCTCCCCCGATCGAAAAAAGGTAACCAATATCTTTTAGTTGTCACCGATTGGTTTTCTAAATTTGTTATGGTGCAACCCTTACGTAAAGCTACATCCGCTGCTATAATTAAATTCCTAGAGCAAAATGTATTTCTTATCTTCGGTGTTCCTCAGATTATTCTTTGTGTTAATGGGGCACAATTTATCTCTAAAGATTTTCAAAATTTCGTTGAGTTAAAAAGTACAAAAAATTGGTTTAACGCAAAATACCATCCTCAAGTAAACCCTACCGAAAGAGTAAATAGAGTTTTAATTACCGCTATCTCTTCCTATATTGATTCAGACGATACTACGTGGGATGAAAATATTTTTAAAATTGCTCAAGCTTTGCGTACATCTAAACACGAAGCAACCCAATTCACTCCGTCATTTCTTGTTTTTGAAAGATATACCCCAATCGATGGGAGTTATTATGGTTTGGTTCCTGACGATACTAACGTAGTTGAATTTGACGATAAAGTACGCTGGGACAAAGACCAACAGTCATTACCTTCTATCTTTAACGACGTTAGAAAAAAATTGTTAAAAGCTTACGTAAAAAGTAAGGACCACTATAACTTACGTAAACGAAATATTTCCTTCGCCTTGGGCGAACAAGTTTGGAAAAGGAATTATGTCTTGTCGGATGCATCTAAAAATTTTCTTCAAAATTAGCCCCTAAATTCATCCTTTGTGGGGTCACTCGTGTCATTAGTCCCCTTATCTACAAACTTCAAGATGCTGAAGGAAAACGCCAAGGCAGGTGGCATATTAAACACCTTAAGCCATTCTCTGCTGACCCAAATGCTACTTAAGTTTTTCACGTTCCATTTCCCTCACAATTTCCCTAATATTTTTTGTTTTCACCATCAATTAATAACTTTAATTACTTATTTCCTCTCTTGTACAGTATATACCTCTTACACGTTTAACTTACTTACCTTAATTTAGCTATCTTTTTCTTTTTGGTTGACTTTTTCTTGACCATACCGTTACTTATATATCATTTTATTCTCTACACCCCCCAATATAACTCTGTCGCTTTATTTAATTAATCCTCGAACTTTTTCCTACAGCATATTATTTGGTTTTTAGTATTTTTCTTACATCGTTTAATTGTGTGGTAATTGTCGTAACTTTGGTTGTAATAACTCATTGAATTTTTATGATTGGTTTGAGCTGATGTTAGAGTGGATGTTTTTCTTCTTAGGGCTCACATAGGACACGCGCGACCTATGCCATTGTAAGAAATGGTTCATATTCGCAGTTGCAAAAAACTAGGATTGTCTATTCCATGTGTTTTTCCTCTGAATTATTACAGTCGCCCACATTATACTATACCATTATTTGTTTCTTTTCCTACTAAGTTACCATAATTTATAAACTTTTTTTTTTCATTGTTTTTTGTTGAACTTCGTGGTGAGGCGCTATCGCTTCTTATGGATATCTTATTAAATTCTTGGTTGTTTTAGCATATTGGGACAGTGTGTCTATATTTAATTGCTTATAATTAGGCATCTTTGTTTGTTTAGGGCGTTACCGTTTTAAAAAACTACCTTGAAACAGTTGGGTTTTCGTGTGATTGTATCGGTAATGATACTTTTAAGTTGTTGTGTCAACTTTTGTCTGATTTTCTTATCGTAGTGGATGCACTCGTTAGGAAAATGATCGTACTAGTTCTCTTAAGAGTCTAGTGAATTTTGTTAACGTATGATATACCTTATCTTGTCGGATGAATATCGCAGGTGGTCCTTCAGACTGATCTGTGTTTAATAGGGACAATTCTCTACCTTCTCTCGGACGCTTGTCCAAAAACTCTACTTTTTCTTATCCTACTGTCTCTGTTTCTGCATTATCTTTCCATCGGTGGATCTGTTCTCGTCTCGGAACACCCGTCTGCCACATAAAAGTGATGTTCCCTCACTCCGGGCTACTGACTACATTGGCTGGTTGAGTAACGCTTAGCTATCCACCTTTTCTGTTTCTTTTGCTCAATGCGAGCCCTTCCTCTACTTTTTTATGCCTGGAAGTGCCTCTTATGCAGTCCGAATACCCATCTCCCTCTTTCTACCGTTCCTATTTCTTTGCCTTTTCATTTCCGTTAGTCACCGTATGGTTGCGCGGAGGGTTTTCACAGACACCCGGACCCCGTCTCTGGGAATCTTTCGTGAGGTCATGCAGTGCCGCTGTCAGCGCATGGGCACTGACAGTGAAGGTATGTATGAGTGTCTGAATGTGTGAGTGGATGTCGCTATATATCGTGTGGGTATCGGGTGATTGTATCACCGATATCAATTAACGCCGGGTGCAGGGATGCACCCAAATGCCGTTCCTGATCCCTCGTACCGTTTATTGCAAACGGGCCTGCTTCACAGGTTGCTCTTTTTAGAGGGTACGAGAAATTCCCATTTAACGGCTCCACGGAGCCACTCTATCGTTATCTTATCTATTATCCTTGATAATAACTAAGTTAATATCTTTATCTTATTTATTATCTTTGATAATAACCTTAGGTTAATATCGTTATCTTATCTATTAACTTTAATAAAGATCTTAGTTTAATATCGTTATCTTACCGACTACCGTTAGTAATAACTTTGGTTTAATTTCGCGTTAGCTTACCTATTATATTTAGTAATAACTTTTGTTTAATGTCGCGTTACCTTACCTACTATCTCTAATAATAACTTTAGCTTAACGTCGCGTTATCTTACCTAGTATCTCAAATAATAACTAAAGCTTAATATCGTTATCTTACCGATTACCTTTGATGATAACTTAAGCTCAATATCGTTATCTTATCTATTATCTTCAACATCAATTTGAGATCTTGTTTTATCTTTTTATCTTCCTAACGTTTGGTATTTATGACCAGACGTGGGATTTATTTTTTCTTGAAATTAAGTGAAAAAGCTAACCTGATATAGAAATGTAATTTGTTAGGTTAGCAATGTAAGGATTTAGTAGGGTGGTACTTTTGGTAAATTTGTTGATTCACAAGCATGCCTTGGACAAGTTTTGATGTGTATCGTTACCAAAGTACCAGTAACAAAAATTTGCTAGAGTGTAGAGTGACTCACTCTTTTGAACATTTTTAAATTTGGGCACTTTTTGCCAACAAAGAACAGTTTTGATGTAACGCTCATGTGCATTTGCACGTAGGAAACTTTAATGTTAGCTTTAGTTTAGATAGGTTAGGCAACTTGTCGCATTTGTTTTACTTTAAGTAGTGTTTCATGCTCCTCGAAAAATTTGTGCTGTCGATTATTAGTGTAGTCAAGGACAATGGGGCTACATTTTCCGTTTCCTGGTAATTCGGAAGACGTGATATCGGTCGAAAAAACTAGGTGGCGCCTTAAATAAACATTTTGTAGGTTTTAAGTTAGGATTTACGTAGGGTAGTTAGGATTTAGATTTTAAGATGTTACTGTGCTAACAGTCTTTTTCTTTTTTTAAGTTTTTTCTTTTATGGCTTTGTCGCGATTGTTACGTGCCAAAAATTTGGCACTAGACTTTTGCTAGTTTTAGTTTTGATGTGCGGGAGTTTTCGCGCCATAAATTTCAAAGACTTGGTGCGCGTATTTTCGTCACTTCAGAAGTGGGTTGGACAAACTTCGCGCCGACGCGAGTGGCGAAGAAAAGGTGGGGAAGTTTCCCGGGGACGCTGAAACGTGTCTTTTTGCCTTGGAACTTCGAGTGGAGTGGTCGTGTTTGGTATCGTATCTTTATCTTATTATGTAGATTCCCTTCTTGCTTATCTTTGATTGTCGACCCTATAAACCTGTTCCTTATCGTTCCGCTACATATGTAAAGAAGATAATTTGAAGCAACCTGGCCGAACCTAACCATCTTTAAACACTCCGGAAGGGAGCCCCGAGATAGCTAGCCGGAGCAATCCCGAAGGACGCTATGCGCACCATCTGTAATCCGGAAGGGGGCACCTAGCAACTCCGAAGGAAGCTATCCTGTGAGACGCTTATATATTCATGTGAGTATTCGATTCTTATATACTGTTTTATGAATTTGTTATATTTCAACATTACGTAATATTTTACATATTACGTGACGTCATCGACAGATGGGCGCGCTAATCTCAACTTTTTAGATTAGCGTTACCAACTTCCGTTGTGTCGCGTATACCGCGTTTGCGGTGTTGTAAGAATCACGCATAAATGTAAGAAAATGGACGGGAGCCCCATCATGCATAAAAAACATAACCCTTCTGATACCACAAGGAACTTCCTCCAGCAGTACTGGATGCAGTTCTCTTAAAAATTGAGTGTATGCCTCACCATTTAATCGAGAAGGTAGAAAATGAGGGTCAATTAAATAATCCCCAATAACTCCAACCCACACGTGAAGACAAAAATGTTCTTGATGGTTAGCTTGGACAATAGCGCGAGGGTTTTCATCAGCCCATGTATGGTTATTATGAAAATTAATAATCTTGTCCCGAGAAAAAGTACATTCGTCTGTGAATTCGATCGTCTTCAGAAAGTCAGGATTTCTTCTAATCATTCCCAGTGCCCGTACTCGTTGTAGATGATAGGGGTATAAGAGTTGTTCCCTTAAAATTCGAAATACCGTCATATGATCAACATTTAACTCGAAAGCAATCTTTCTAGTACTGCTAGTGGGTTGTTCTTCAACCAAATTAAGTACTGCTTCCTCAAGCTGTGGTGTTCTACTTTCTCGATGGCGACCATAATCCTGCGTTCTTTTTTCGAATGGACCATATTCTCGTAATCGTTGATTAAGTTGGGCAAATATTCTATGCGAAGGAAGCTGCCGTTGAGGATACATTTCAGCATACCTTCTACAAGCTTCTAACCCGTTACCCTGCGACAGACCGTAAACGTATTGCATATCATCCATTTCCGCATTTGTGTATGCCATTTTAATAACAAGTGAATTATTAAACGACACACAATTATTAATTCAATTTCAAAAATTTACAAACTGACAGCATGATAACAATTTAATTGTCACTATCACTAATAGCGGCCTACTAGATAAATTAGTTTCGCATTTTCGTTTTATGACGATGTATCTCTGTACTTGTTAGTAAAATATTTTTTTCTGCGAACTGGTTAATTTTGGGCAAAAAATTCAAGAGACATTTTTTGTTTAGAATGAAATAAGCTATTGGAAATAAATTTTTAAATGGCAAACAAATAATAATACAAAAAGTTACATTGGAAATAAATTTTAGGGGTTGCGTTTTCCACCCCTTACAACCATAGGGTAAACCAAATAAATTACTGAGTAAGTGTATTTTTTGATAGTAAAAAATGTCACCTTAATTTCAATTTTGTAACTTTTTTAGTGTTTGTAAAAAAAATGAAAAACAAATTTTATGTACCCCCTTTAAGGGGGCTGTATCTTAATAAGGGATGCTCCAATGCAGTTTCTTTATATGAAGGACGCTATCTCTTTTACGATGAGGAATCACCCCCTGAAATGTTTTACACTTATTTTGTTACACCCGGTAGTCATTATTGTGACGTCGTATCGTGTCGACGTTGCCACTACTAAAGGCTATTGCCACGTGAGCATAATACCGTTATCGGTAGAATACGGAGGTGGAAATTTTAATTGTAGGTAAAAAAATGCGATTTTTGAGAAATATTTTTTTAGATTGATTAATTTACTTTACCGGCCACCCCCAAAATGGCGTTTTTTAAATCAAAAACGCTGTTTTCGACGTGACTAGTCAAGATAATTTGATTTCAGACCGCGCTCGCATCCAGGACAATAGGGCTTCCGAAAAGGACGCTCAACAGAGGACGCCATCAACCACGCACTAAATACTGTTAGAAACTCACAACACAAGTACGTAACACTAATCATGATCGACATAGAAGGGGCTTTTAACAACCTCTGGTGGCCCACATTATTTAGTATACTTATAAACAAAAATTACCCACAACAACTATACCATATACTAAGAAGCTACTGTAGAGACAGATACGTCACATTACATGGCACACACACAATAACGACACATACTAGCAAGGGATGCCGACAGGGCTCTGTCTGCGGCCCCATCTTCTGGGACATTGAAAATCTACTAGAGAAACTGGATACTGTTGGAGAGGTGTCGTCTGTAGTGGCGTACGCAGACGACATCTTACTAGCGGTGGAAGGTGACTCCAGGAGGGAACTCGAAACAAACGCAAACAAAGCACTACATACAGTACAGAAATGGTGTACAGAAAACAAAATTTGTATTGCCCCACAAAAAACAACCTAAATAATCATGAAAGGGACTCTCGTACGAGACCCAAACATAAAACTACACGACTCCAAAATCAAACGAGCAAAATCCACAAAATACCTAGTGGTAATACTAGACGAAAAACAAAATTACGAACAGCACATAAACACCGTATGCACAAACGCTACAGTCACAATGCATACTATAGCGAGCCTAGCACAAAGACAATATAAAATACCACTCCAATGCGTAAGACTTTATCTCAACAGCGTACTTGTGGCCATGATTTGTCATGCTGCAAGTGTCTGGGCGCATAGGACAAATTATATAAAACCCACATCGAAAATAAACAGCGCACAACGAACAGCACTCATACGATTGACAGGAGCATACAGAACAGTCGCACACGACGCACTTTACGTAACACTCGGGACATTACCACTAGACTTAAAAGTCAAGCAAAGAGCAGCAACATATTGGTTACACAAAAATGAACCGGACAGATTCGCACAACTTCTCAAAACGAATAACATAGGGACAAAGAAATAAATACAGGACAAAATACTTGACGAATGGCAGACACGATGGACAAACAGCAGCACAGGAAGACGAACATACACACTAATACCGAACATAAGAGAAAGACTGAACACAAAACACATTATACCGACGCAAGGACTAATACACTTTATAACAGGACACGGACCGTATCCAACATACAAATACAGAATGAAATTAACGGACGGCAACCAATGCACATGCGGACAGGTAGGAACGCCAGAACACTTAGTATTTAACTGCACAGAATTACAGCAAGAACTACAAACTGATAGACGAGCACTACAATATATGAACACTAAAGACATGATTTGGAACGAAGACAGATTCCCACACATAAACATAGCTGCACAAATAACAACGACGATACTGCACAAAAGACACCTCAAAGGGAACAATTAAACTAATACAATCAATCCCGGAAGTGACTAATTTACCGGAAGTGACATAAAACCGAATGTGACAAGTGCTACGGATACCAGGAGTAAATACTCCTCAGGAACCGCGCACTCAACGGACTCAAAATGCCTAGTGCATTGCAACAATGAGAGCCAAAGACATAAGATATGCACCAATAAGGGCATATCTATTTGGTATAATTAGTCATAAGAAATTACTAACCTGGTGGTGGAAAATAAACTAGTAGATTAAGGCTTTTTACTAACAATAGAATAAGAGTAATATTAGGTATAAAATAACCAATATGAGGCAAAAACTATCAAACAATATCTTTTAGAATTAGTGTAGATCGTATCAAAACAAATAACATTAGAATAAGGTATAGACCAAAACTCAAAAAATAGCACGTAAGAAATCACAAAATGTAATGTACATATAAAATTGTAGTAAATAGGTAAAGTAGCACAAACTAACTTTTTGAAATAACAAATAGCACTAACACTAAACACCAAACAACACCTACACTGCCTGCGTACTGGGATCGCAAAACATCATGAACACTCACGCATAAAGCACAAACGCACATAACCTGCACACATAACACAACATAGACACAAACCACACAAAGTGCCAGAGTCGCAAAGCCTGCGATGCATCCGTGATTTCCGGCTGCCGATGGTCACGGAGCACGCAAATAGGCCAAGTCGTAGCCAATGATCCAGATTTCCAGCTGCCGATGGTCGGGATCAAAGGCAAAGACTCATATGAACACAAGCGCTATGCTAATTTCAACTTCAATGGCACAATCACACACACACACAAGCACACACACACACACACAAATACACACATCACACACACAAAACAAAATATAGTACCAGAGTTGCAAAGCCTGCGTGTATCCGGGATTTCCGGCTGCCGATGGTCACGGAGCACGCAAAACAGGCCAAGTCGAAGCCAACGTTCCCAATTTCCGGCTGCCGATGGTCGGGAGCGAAGGCAAAGACTAACAGAAACAAACAACAAAACAACAAAGCCAATGGTACATATACAAATACACAGATCCACAAACAAACACACACATACCCACATGCAAACGCAAACACAACACACTACGTTCAGCACATACAACAATCATATTACAAACCAACACCAAAATAAGTAAGTGCTGCCTCCTCGTGGCAGGGACGGTAACGAAGTCTAGGTCACAGACAGACTGGAGAAGGGGTGAGCAATAACCGTTGAGGGACAGCAGATGCCCTGGGGAACACATAGACTCCGCGACTATAGTAACGGAGTAAGGGTGAACCATATCCAGAACAACTGCAACAACTCAACGGTGCACACAATGTCTCCACGCTGCAAGACTGGAATAAAAATCCTAGACACGGCTAAAGCACCAACGTAACTACACACACTACACTAACTCTAAAAGTCCGGTCTATCTTAATTGTTAGACGATAGACCAAACAAAACTGTTAGTAAATAAAAAAAAAATCTCCATTTCTCCCGGCGGCCGCAGACCCGCCAATTGCTTTATACTGCGCTTAACGCCCAAATAACGTAATGACATATACCGTTGACGAAGTGTAGTTAAGTAAAATCGAGGGTCCTACAACCTATAACGAGCATATATTCCCAAAAGGGGCGGGCATGCAACTACGCAACAGTGCGTGGGAGAATAAGGAGTCTCTTCAATAAGAATTTAAAGTTTCTATGTACGTAGCACCAGTCATTGGGAAATGGTAGAAATGTTAAACCTATAAAGGCGATTATTAATTGTGGTTTAGAAAAATAGTAGTTTTCTTGAACTAAATAAAATAGCTTAGACCGATTAATGTATATGGTTACATATTCTCGTACACATCCGCAAACATCTGCTTACGTCCACATACGGACATGGCGATACCGGTAGTCTTTGTTTAACAAATAGTAGGAACGATACGTTTGGTGTTAGTGTATGGGATCCCTTCGGATCGTTGGATTCAAAAAGAACGATGCTGCGGAATGTATGGCGGTTCCAGTTGCAATAATCTACATTGGTATCGAAGTATTAGATGTTTAAATACCGAGGCTGTAACTTCTACATAAGCAAACATTGAATTTTCTTACAAAGGCGCGATGTGCTATACTTATGTATAATTATAATGCTGCTTTGCAGCTCCCTTAGCAGTAAAAACAATTTGACTTTTCAACAACTACAAGAATTGCAAGTAGCGCAGAAAGGGTATGCATATTATACAGCGCTGTTACCTTAAAAAATTAGTTTAACGGAAGCTCGAACGTGTAATTGATCAACGTCTTAATAGATCCCTTGAGTTAAAAAATTTTGAAGAACCAATATCGTTTGAAAAATGTTTGGAAATTATCAGAACGGAAGCGGGTTGAAGTATAAATTAGAATGGATGATTGACCGAGTTTTTCTACGTCTACGAGGGAATCGGAAGTTGACAGACATAGCAATATAATTTTCTAATTTGGGCGATTTTGAGTACATATCGGCTCTAGCAATAATTACGTGCTAATCGAACAATATGCGGAAGAAATAATTCTAGGAAATGAGCAACTTACGAGAACACATAATTTGAGAATTAATTCTAATTGGTTTAGTGACCGCGTTTGTGCACTCTTCGAGTGTCTTCGGCAATCTTCGATTGTTTCCTAAGAATTTTTTCAAGGCGCCATTTCCGAACAATATGACAATAGAAGTTATTTCAAATTAAATTGCTTTATTCTTAAGTATCCTGTAGACAACAAGTTTGGTATTCCGTTAGTAAAGGTTTAAGGTAATTATTAAGTTTAGTTTATAGTAGCACTGCATCCTTCTACCACATGATGGCACATATTTGTAAGTGTGCTACCACCCTTTTGGATTTTAATATGCACGTGATGCATTGTTGATCTGTATAATAAGAAGACGTTTCCGAATGTTTCTACTAACTGCATTCGCAGCATGGAACGGTGCGAACCGATGCATGCATTGGTGCTAAATGTACTGGATAAATAGCAAGGATTTTCAAGATGACGTCATTTAGTTGGCATCAAATCGTCAACTTCATAAGGTTGTCTTGATCTTTCGGTTTGCATTCTATAGGGTACATAAAGCAGTTAATCTTGAGTAAACTTTTTAGTTATAAGTTAGTTCGCTTACAAGTTTAACCAAAGTTATATAGATTTAATTTTGTACTAAAATGGTACCTGCAAACGTTTTTAAATGCAACTCCTGCGGTGCTTCCTATACCTGGAAAAATGTTCTCAAGCGGCACCAGAACAAATGTCGTGGTGTAACAACCAGGCTTATCTACTTCTTTAGCTAACAACCTTCCTAAAATTTTCCTTTTGTCCAACACTGGTCTCTCACTCACTACTCCTCTAATTTTCAGTTCATACTCCAGTTCCTCTTTAAGTAGACAAACAATTTGGAATTTTTCCGACATGATTGCAATAGCCTAATATTTTAATGAAATCAAACTGATAAATCTAAATGATTTGAGCCTTACAAAAATTGTCAAAACAAATTCGGGCAACTAAAGGTAAAAGTCAAAAAGTGTATTTGGTAAAATAAATTTTGCCAAAACAATATCAAAAAAATTATATTGGGTCAAAACAGAATGAAAGTTAAAAATAAATTTGACTAAGGTAATTAATTGAATGAGGGTTAACGTCTCAACCAAACTTATATCAAGAGCAAATTTAAACAAACAAATCTTACTGCAAAATAAATTTTGAGCAAACAAATTTCGAAGCAAAATAATTTCTGAACAAACAAATTTCGAAGCTAAATAATTTTTGAACAAACAAATTTCGAGGTAAAATAATTTTTGAACAAACAAATTTCGAAGCAAAATAATTTTTGAACAAACTAATTTCGAGGCCTAGACGTTGGGCGCTAGTGAAACGTTTTTTCTAAAAGGCACCAGCCCCACATTGGGTGGCAGTGAAACTAAGTCTTCCGACATAACTAGGGGTCTATTCCTTGGGTAGAGCTATGAAAAATGGGGGGGGGGGGGAGTCGAAATCTGTTTGTAGGTCAAACTTAATCTAAACCAAATAGGCGCCACCAAGTCCTGACTTATTCATGATAATGGCATGGCATATTTCTAAGGGCGGACGTGGAGACCCAAAGAAAAAAGGATCGCCTTCGATGACACAAACCTGTCTTAATAAAATAAGACGCTGTTCCTGTAAGAAATTATAATAGTTAGGTTAATAAAAAAGGTGGAACACTATTTGTGTCCCGCAAATATACATAAAGAAGTAGTAAAAAGATATTTTCAATATAAAGTTGGCATCAAAATTCTACTCATAAGGATGTTAGCTTTATGTGTTTAGGTTTGATCATACTTGATCAAAATAAAAAACTTTAATCTTGAACCAATTGTTTACTAAAAAGAATCTCTTTTAAAATAAAATGATTTGCAACAAAAATTTAATTAATAACTGTATCACTTCATGGTTTTCAACTTCAGGTTTATCTTAATTATTTCTAATCAAATATTTTACAGTATATTGTAAGCTTGTTATACAAAAAGGGCTCCGACCTGTGCAGATCTGTTCAGGAAGATGACAAATTAATAACTTCTAAAATTGTTAGTACTCAAGTTTTTTTTAAATTACATATGCAAGTTTTAATTTCTATAAAGCAGATCGCAAAAATACTCTTGTTTACATAACTTGTACTAAAGCTGTTCGAGGCATTTGCTTTCAAGAATACATCTGTCAGCTGTATACTGCAGAAAAATACGTGACGTCAGTAACACCTGTTGTTGTTGCTAACGACTCATAATGAACCACGCGTGTTGTTTCTCAAAACATCAAATCAGTAAACTTTAATTTCGATACTGGAAAATCCAGCTCAGCAATAGTTGAAACTTTTATAATATTCATGCTTTAACGCATTAAAACAAATTAACGTGTTCCTAGTGTGAAACACATGTAAAGAACTTAAAGCTATCTACGAACCAAAACTGCATTTCTCGCCTTGTTGCAAGGAAGGATGAGATACTCGTTATTTCATGCAAAGATCACTGCGTGTAGTGTGAACCAAATTCATACAAAACAACTTCTACTATGGAGTCGTTCCACGTGTAGAATCAAATACGGCCACGATACATTCTGCAGCCGTTGCAATTCTGTAGTTGAATTACGCTGCCTTACTAAAGTAGCATCTTTACGTTGTCCTAGTGTGTCTTACAAGTTTGTATAACAAAGTCATCTTCATAAAATTGTTTCCTACATTTTCTATTCTAAAAGTTGCATCGTAAGTTGTAGCAAAGTCGTCTTCTTAATAAACTGCCTTCTAAATTTCGTGTTTTCAGAGTTGCATCTTAAATTGTAGCATTATATCTTGTCGCGCTAAATAAATTATCTCAAATTAAACAAGTTAATAACCTTTATACGTTACCAACCGCTATTCGAAGATGTGTCCTAACTCATCGAAGTGGATTTGCAAATTGCCGGCCTGCAATCTAGGATACATATTCTCGCTTCTTCCACGTATGGCCGACTGATTACAAAACTAGCTCGGGCGGCCGAGGCGTCCGAGGGGGGGACAGTCAAACAGAAACGCGCCTGCAAATAGCTGTAGATGACACAGATATTTAACCACAAGTAGAATACCAAAGGGCGATGCGGCTTTAACGTATTACTTTTGTTGTTGAATGTAATTTACTATTGTTTTAATAAAAGTGTCTTATTATTCTCGCAATTTTATGGAGGGATTTATTATCAAAAATAAAATTGTTAAATTATTCTCGCAATTTTATGGAGGGATTTATTATCAAAAATAAAATTGTTACAACCTATAACGAGCATATATTCCCAAAAGGGGCGGACATGCAGCTACGCAACAGTGCGTGAGAGAATAAGGATTCTCTTTAATAAGAAATTAAAGTTTCTATGTACGTAGCACCAGTCATTGGGAAATGGTAGAAATGTTAAACCTATAAAGGCGATTATTAATTGTGGTTTAGAAAAATAGTAGTTTTCTTGGACTAAATAAAATAGCTTAGACTGATTAATGTATATGGTTACATATTCTCGTACACATCCACAAACATCTGCTTACGTCCACATACGGACATGGCGATACCTGTAGTTTTTGTTTAACAAATAGTAGGAACGATACGTTTGGTGTTAGTGTATGGGATCCCATCGGATCGTTGGATTCAAAAAGAACGATGCGGCGGAATGTATGGCGGTTCCAGTTAGAATAATCGAAAGTGGTTAATCAATCGTATTAGATGTTTAAATATGTGAAGGTGTAAAAGCCTACATAAGCAAAATTGAATTATCAGATAAAAAAAGTGCGCGATGTGCTATACTTATGTAGAAAGTATAGAATGCTGCTTTGCAGTGGCCCTAGCAGTAAAAAGGTGACTGACTTTTCAAGCAACTACAAGAATAGCAGCAGCGCAGAGAAGGGGCATGCATGTATTATACAGCGCGCTGTTACTATAAAATGTTAGTTTACCGGTAGCTCGAACGTGCAATTGATCACGACTTATAGATCCCTCGGAGGTTTAAAATTCTGAGACCATTGTCGTTTGAAAAATGTTTGGAAATTATCAGAACGGGAGCGGGTTGAAGTATAAATTAGATGGATGATTGACCGAGTTTTTTCTACTTTTTACGAGGGAATCGGAAGTTGACAGACATCGAGCATATAATTTTCTATTTGGGCGATTTCGAGTACTTGTCGGCTCTAGAAATAATTACGTGCTATCGACCGCTATGCGGAAGATTTGGTTCTAGGAAATGAGCAACCTACGAAAACACAGAATACGCGGTATTAATTCTAATTGGTTTAGTGACCGCGTTTGTGCACTCTTCGAGTGTCTTCGGCAATCTTCGATTGTTTCCAAAGAATATATTCAAGCCTGCCATTTCCGAAAATATGACATAGAAGTTATTTAAAATTAAATTGCTTTATTAGTAAGTATCCTGTAGACAACAAGTTTGGTATTCCGTTAGTAAAGGTTTAAAGTGTTTTATTAAGTTTTTGTTTATAGTAGCACTGCATCTTCTACCACACGACTTGCAACCAATTTGTGTGCGTGTGCTACCACCCTTTTGGATTTTTAATATGCACGTGATGTGATTGTTGATCTGTATAATATGGAAGACGTTTCCGATGTTTCTACTAACTGCATTCGCAGCATGGACGGTGCGAACCGGGTGCATGCATTGGTGCTAAATGTACTGGATAAATAGCAAGGATTGGCAAAAGATGACGTCATTTAGTTCCCCGCTGAATCGTCAACTTCGTTCGGCTGTCTTCGGAAACCTTCGGTTTGCATTCTATAGGGTACATAAAGCAGGTACGCTAGAGTAAACTTTTTAGTTATAAGTTAGTTCGCTTACAAGTTTAACCAAAGTCTTATAGTGCGGATTTTGTTTTGTACTAAAATGGTACCTGCAAACGTTTTTAAATGCAACTCCTGCGGTGCTTCCTATACCTGGAAAAATGCTCTCAAGCGGCACCAGAACAAATGTCGTGGTGTAACATCGTCCACGGTTAAGCTTATACATCCGTCAGCAGCAAAGTACTTAAAGTGTGTGTCTTGCGGTATCGCTTTTACGAGAATGGACAACTTACTGCGACACAAGGAAAAACAGCACGGTATGTCATTAAGCCGTAAACGTTCAACTCCGACAGCTGTTAAAGGGTCTTGTACGAAACAACCACGAATTATGTGTAAAGTATGCGATTTCGAAATGGAAAAGACTACCTATGCTGCACACTTTAGAAGCAACAGACATAAAAATGCAACAGTTACCGTTACTGGCGAAGATGGTGTAGAAATGGTTAGCACAGCGTTTAACAACCGTATGGCTAGCTATCGCATAAAGAACGCCAGTGTCGATGATGGAGTGTCCGAGTTTCTTTGAAAGCAGAAAGAGCGGTTTATTCGATTACTTAATGAAAAAAGAACACAACATACAGCAATAAAGGTCTATTGCGAACTCTACGGCGTCTACACAAAAATGGAAGAAGAGACTACCGATGTGAAATCCTTTAACACAAAAAAATATGGTTATAACGTCTTCTAGTAATCTGGAAAATATGTACGAGGTCTTAAGCGAAACCATGAGAACAAAATCAGAGGAATTTGAAACACGTGGGTCCGGTTGGTCTTTGGAAAAGGTGCTCTATTTAGAAATAAATATTAATAAGTATAAGCCGATGTCAGGAGTTCTAGCTTAAGAATAAAAATTGTAAATATGTATTTAGAAATGTGGTTTACAAAATTTAAACTGTGTTAGTAAAAATTGTCTGTTATAAAAAGTTTTAAGAATGGGTTTTAGATTTTCTTTTAGGTATGAGCTGCAGGAAAGTTATAATTTAGAGGGTGTGTGTGTGAAATGGTAAGGGGTGGTCCGATTTTAAATCTATTTAGAGATTCGGATTCTGTATAAAATTCTAGACTAATTTGATGTATTGCATGACTAAAGAATTTATAAGGACGGTCAGAAATCGCTGCCGGTAAAAAATCGTAAAAAGGGGGATGGTGCAATCTAAAAAATTCTTAGAGATTCCGGTAGCTGAGAAAAATTTAATATTAATTGATACCAAACAAAATGTATTTATCTCTAAAGATGAGCTAAACAAGATAGAAAGTATGGTATGACATTAAAAGCGAGTAGTGGTACGGTGGCGGTATTCTCGCTAGAAGGTATGTGTGTAACTTTGTAAGGGGTGGTCCTATTTCAAATCTGTTTACAGATTCGGATTGTACGTAAAATTCTAGACTAATTTGACGTATCGCATGGTTAAAAATTTATAAGGACGAGCAAAAATCGCTACCAGCAAAAAATCTTAAAATGAGGATAGCCTCCTGGGGGATGATGCTATCTGAAGAATTCCTAGAAATTCAGGTAGCTGAGAAAAATCTAATATTAATTGATACCAAACAATATAGATTTATCTCGTGGGTGGAAATGTGGAAAAAGATTTATCTCGCGGGCGGAAAGAATGCGGGTGTGACGTAATATATTAAATGATACCAAACAAAATGTATTTATCTCGAAAGATGAAAACGCAAGATATATTTATCTCGAAGGATGAAAATGGCTAGTCGAAGAAAACTATTTGGTCCAGATGTGTGTGGAAATGAGGATGCTGGTGGTCACAGATACCCTGTCAACCATCTACTGTGGGTGTTGAGCTGAAAGGCGGCCTTAATTGATCCTTAAGTCCTCCTTATGGGGATTTCAATGCTTGGTACAAAAATGACCACAACGGACCTGGAGCCTCTTTATGGGATTTAACATGGGAAAATTGCACCTTTTATCCTAGAACGAAGGTACCGTATCTACTATTGTCAAACGAAATTTATCACCTTAAATAAACCACATTCCAAATTAAAAGACAAAATACCTAAACTACAACAAAGAAACATAATTTACCAAATTCACTAACTATTTGTTACCAAATCTATTAGTCAAACTTCACAAAACTTAAAACAAAGGATAATTCAACATAAAAGCGATGTTAAACGAAAACCCAATGCACATGCTTTAACTAAACATACTTTAGAAAATAATCACGTAATGGACTTTCAAAACCCAAAAATTTTTCAAATTCAAAAACCAGAATACAAAAGACTATTTTTAGAAATCTGTTATATTTATCAAAATTCTTGTGCAATGAACAAAAAGACGGACATAAACAATTTGAGCTCTATATACAGGGTGATTGGTGACGAAACGGCCATACTCGAGGAACGTGTTCAGGAGATCAAAATAAACAAAAAAGTCATATAAACATGTGTCCGATTCTTAACCGTTACGGAGATATCACTTAAGAAAATAAAGCAGCACCTCATTGACGAAACAAATCATTTATTATAATGTACTATGCTATACAAGAAGTGAAGGAAGAACAACTCAATGTAGAATATTTTCAAAAATACCACCGCCAGCATCGGTGCCGTTACTAGCTCGCTTGTGGATCGCACGTGTGGCTCTTTGGAGAGCTCTTTGGTCATTTCTTATAACAGCGGCAGAATTGACGATGCGGTCTAATAATGCCTCTCTTGTTTGAACTTTTGTAGCATAGACTAAAGATTTTAGCCACCTCCCATAGACAGTAATCGAGAGGAGTGAGGTCCGGAGACCTCGACGCGGCCAATTTTGTGGTCCTCCTCGGCCAATCCAGTGGTGAGGAAACTGGTTATCAAGTAATTTCGTACAATATTACTAAAATGGACATGGGCTCCGTCATGCTGGAAGTTCATATTTTGTCGTATATCTAAAGGTACATCATCCACTAGTTCTGTTAAACACTTTTGCAAGAATTGTAGATAAATGTCCGTTGTCAAACGACCATCTAACACAATCGGGCAAGGAGTTGATTATTGATCATTCCGTACCATACATTAGTACTAAACCGTGGTATGGGGATTCTCATCTGATCATCGATGTTCATTATGATGATTGTTAATTCCACCGCGTGTGAATTGGGCTTCATCCGTAAACAAAATGTAACGGTATAGCCTACGATTTTGATTTACCTAATTGCAAAATTGCAACTTTAGGGCAGGGTTACATTCTAAAGATTTTGGACCCGCTGAATATGGAAAGGGTAAAGCCCATTACTGCGAAGAGTCGTCCATACTGCTGTCTGATTAATTTGAAGGCGACTTGCAATGCGCCTTGAACTTACACCTGGACTACGGTGTGCAATATCAAGAATCTCTTCTTCTACACGCACATCAAGACCAATTTCTCGTTCCGATGTGATTCATGCACTGGGAAATATGCCGATTTCGCGGGAAGTGACGAAAACTGATTGAAATACACTTCAGTGAGGGGCTCTTCTGTTAGGAGAGCGGTGTTGGTATTCAGTAATAACCCGCCTAGCGTTCCCGTTGCAGTATCCATAAATGAAAATCATGTCGGCATATTCTTGATGTGTAAATATCGCCGGCATTGCGGAAGTGTGTAGCATTAACAAACTAACAATAACAGCTGGATGTGACAGCCACAAAAAACAAATGTCGACTATTATTTCTAACAATAACAGCTAAACGTGCTAACCACAAAAAACAAATGTGAACTATTATTTTCCGCGATTAGTCGCTTACTGGCGGTTCTGTGACGTAGTTGGTATGTGTGTGACTACTACGCCCAAGGTCCCAGGTTCGAATCCCGACACGGTCCGCTTGAAAAATGTTAGGCGAGCATTTTTCACAAAAATACACCTTCGTTCGGATGAGTGGTAAAATGGAGGTCCCGTGTGTGAGTGTTGTCACACACGTTAAAGATACCTACCTTGCTTGGAACAGCAAGGGTTCGGCAAAATTCCAAATTTTCCAGGTAAAAAAAATTCACTTCCTGGCCAATGTAGTACCTTCGGATGGAGCATTGGAAAATCACATTAAGGGTTAGTCGCTTACTATTAATAATTAATATCTCCGTAACGGTTAGGAATCGGACACATGTTTATATGACTTTTTGTTGTTTATTTTGTTCTCCTAAACATGTTCCTCGAGTATGGCCGTTTCCTCACTAATCACCCTGTATACATATTTATTAAATTTTAAAAATTAGATACTTGAAACGAGATACTACATATTGGATCAATTGTTTGTAGTTATTACAGTGAGATGTTATAAACATACACCACAAAAATATTTATAAAAAATACACACAGACACAAAACACAAACTAACATGAATGGGAGGGTGTGGTTGTGTGTGGGTGTGGGTGCGGGTGTGGGTGTGTGTGTGTGTGGGTGATGGGTGGGGGTGTGGGGGATTTGGATGGGTGGGTTGGTAGGTGAGTGGATGGGTGGGCTGGCGGATGCGCGCGTGCATGCGTACGTGAATGTGCTTTTAAGCTTTTAATAAAAATTTTTATGAGGTTAAGACAAGGAATATAAGAAAATTTAATGAAATTTTATCTTTAAGCAATAAAATCCCACATGATAATAACAAGTGGTTTAAAGATATCAGTAATCTGAATATACCAAATCAAATCAAACACGTGCTATCACTAGCACCTAAGTTTTGCATTCCGCCAGTTATAAATAAATTTACGATTAATAATATTTTAGCAGATATTAAAAACATACTCCTAAAATGTTAACACAAAAGAAAGACCTAGATAGAACGTACATTATAAATATCCTAACCAACTTTATACATGAACATTCTAAACGCAAACCTAAACTGTGGCATGAGTACATCCAATGTAAGAATTTTATAAAAGAAAATGAAAACATAGTAGTGATTAAATCAGACATAGGTAATATTACTGTAGCTATGTCAAAAATCGAATATATAAACAAAATAGAAACGTTACTAAGTGATTCTAATACTTATCGCCAATTAGATAAAGATCCAATAACCAGCATTCAGAACAAAACGTTAAATTTAATCAAATCTTCAAAAATTAAAATTACATAACCAAAGAAGAAGCTAAAGCATTAAATAATTATAGTAGTACAGTTCATAAACTCTATGCTTTACCAAAAATTCATAAAGATAACTTTCCTATGTAACCAATTGAATCATGTAATAACTGCCTCTGTCCCTTCACGTATCTCAAGTCCATCAAGCACCATAAGCTCGCTCACCTGCTGCTGTATCGTTGTACTTCGATGTATCTAACGTTCAATTGTCTGCTGCTCGCCACCGCTCTGTGTCTCTAAATAACCTAGGATAAATTTTAGATTTCACACAATTTGTTTTATATGCCTCGACTAGCTCAGTTCAATTCCACACAGAGTGCACAACGATACAATAACAAAGAAGTTTTGCCCTCCCCCTTTTCTCTAACACTTCCACCTGAATGAGGTAAACAAAATTAACCAAAATATGTACAATTTGTAGCTCCACAACTTTTATAATATTATTCACTATTTAAGAAAACCCCTGAATTAAAGTAATAAATCAATTTTCTGTAATTATGACTCTCTTAAATCAGTTTAAAGCCAGCAAAAATAACTCTGCATACTACTGGAAGTACGTTGAACGTTCAATGACTTTCTTTCCCTTCACGTAATTCCTACGTATTAACCAAAAATTTTTGATGGCCCTTTACATAAATATCTTAGTACATACAAAAATTAAAATGTTCAAAGAAATTAATGCCTTATGCTATTAATGAATTTTATCTCTGACCTTTTGTTTTTCCATGCACCCCAATTCTTAGAACTGCTACTGCGTGCTGTTGACTAGTGTCCTTTGATTGTTTTCAGTTAGATTTTCTTATTGATTTTGTTTGGTAATTGTTTATTGAATCGCGTAGTACAACTTGGTTAAACGCCCAGTTTAACACTTAATCGTTTACTTAGTTGAATTTAGTTCAACCGTTAGTTCAATCTTCAGTTCAATAATTAGTTTAATAATTGGTGTAATACGTGATTCAATACTTAGTGTAATACTCGGTGTAATACCTGGTGTCCTAAGTTAATAAAATATTAAAGATTATGTTTAATCAGAATTTTGGACTTATGTTTTATATGTTAAACGGCGAATTTCTGTTGTATATTTGCACTTGTACTAATATTTGAAATTTTCAATCACCAACTTTCACTTAAATATTATTATTTAATTTGATAGTTTAACCTCGCGTGTGATCTTGGTTCAGACAAACACAGAGCGTTCCTTGATCGTAGTAAGAGTGACTCGTAACAACTCGTGTACTAGTTAAAGGTACGTCTATTCACCTGTTATAATTGGTTTACCAAGTTTATCATTTTGATTGAGGCATTGCGTTTGTCTTATCGTGCAAGCCTTCGGATTTCCATGGAGTTATCCTAAATTTCGTCGTAATGCTTTAGCACATCACGTAGACATCAAAATTTTACACTGTGCATTCCGTTGACCATGATACCGTGTACCTTCTCAAGTCACGTCCTGCTATTTGTATAGGAATTTATTCAAACTTTCCGTTTCATTCCGCACGTAGTCAAAAGTATGTTTCCTTATTTTTGTTTACCAATGTGCTATATTTTATTCGAATTTTGTTAAGTTCACTATTAGAAGATCACGTAGTCAAATTTTATAATGGGATTCTTTAAGAGATGGCGTAAATTAGATGCGTTTTTATTGACTTTTTACTTTCTGTAATTTGCTTGTTTTGCAGGACCCGTTTGTTATAGGCACGCATGACTAATAATGCGTCTAGTTTAAGAAAATTAGTTTCATATTTGTTTGACTTTCAATGTTCCTGATGCGTATTTATTTAAAGTTTATGAACGCATTGCTATTCTTCAAAATTAATTGGATTGCGTACAAAGTTATTTATCTTACTAAATGTGATTGTATTCTTGAAAAATGAGCTTTCTTTCATTGACTAAAGTTTGTTGCCAATTTTATGCAGCGTGTTTGATATTTGCTTTTTGTATAATTGGCGAATTGTTTACTCTTTATGATAAAAATGTTTAACTTTCTAGACTTTCATGTTGCTTACATGGAATGTACAAACCTTGTGATCCTATATACCCCTAAATAACCCTATTATCATAGCTATATATATATATATATATATATATACACACATATATATATATATAAAATGCTGTGTTAATAGGGTCATTTAGGGGTAGTTAGGACCAAGAGTATAGCGCACTCTACATAAAATACATAAGGGCTCAGAAAACGACACAGTTTTCTGAAGAAAACAAGAAATACGATGATTAGACTGGAAAGTAAATGACAACGCCCTGTATATAAATAATAATAGTAATTAATTCAGTTAATGAAAATATTGTGAAGATTTACTTGAATAAAACAAATCCGCAAGTCGTTAAATAACATAAATGCAAGCTGAAACGCGAAACGCGTGGATAACGCAACATTATTACATCATGCTTTCTAATTAATACAAACAGGTTTAATAATGCGTAGGATAGGAAACGCAGATAATTTAATACATTCATTGTATTTCGTCTACGTGACTAGAGAATTAAAATCGACACCTGATTTATTGGAAACAAACAAAGCATGTTTATTAAAAATCAAAGTTCACCAAATTTATTTGAACAAACAACGGTTTACTTATCTAGAAGTATGAAAATTCAAGCGAATCAATGCTATTAAATTGAAATCGTACGTGACAAGAGGAACGCGTTGATGTTAATATACAACCATAATACCATGGAATATCCGAATACCTGGTATATACAAACAACGAACTTTTCGCTTGTCAATAGATAGACGGTGCATTTATATATGACCAGATTTGTAAACAAATCAGTTTATTATGAAGTATAGTATAGTTCACGTCTCTGAAAACCAAAATATACACGTTAAGTGAGTAATCGTGAAGTGTAGCATAATACCGCTGAATATGGAAAATTAATGGTTTGTCGTTTTACCCTTAAATAGAAAAACGTAAGTAACTGAAAGTTGTTTTAATATAAATTCTAATTTAACCCTAATAAAAAGGACTCTAAAGAATCTCTAAAGTATCACTGGAAACAGCTCCAAACAATTACGGGAGACAAATTTAAATAATTACTGGAGTCCAGTCTATATAAATATGGGAACAAGTTGAATAAATACTGAAGCGATTATTAATGTAACATGCATTTACTTCAATGGTTAATGGTGAAGGAGTTTAATGCAGTACGCTAGTATATTTAAGGCGATCCTATGAGGGATGCACACAACGGTTGGACCAGAGACTGATTTAAGCTGAAAAACAACAGGTTAGCCAATCTGAATGTTTATTATTATTTGATTATTTCATTTGTGAATATTTCATTGCACTTTGCTAAACTGAAAAACTTAAGATTTAACATTTAATTAAATATTACAAATTTAAAGACTTTTAAAATTGCTTTCATGATAATTTATGTAAGGGGTCGGCAAGATTTAATTTTGGGTATACGTTGTAAATTACGTAAATAAATGAGGTTAAATGAACGTTCATCAAGCTTCAGTTAATAATTAATAATACTAGTGATGTTGCTGACTTTTTGCTCATCTTTGGTAATAATAATTATTAAATTTATTGATTCAATTATTAGATGAAAATTCCAGTTAAAGAATTTCAACTTTTTCATACGTTGTAAATATTTTTGAGAACATTATAATAATTTGTGCTTAATGGTGTTTTGGTTTAAAGATTACAAAGGAAGGAGAGCTAGTTGGTAGGTTTAAAGGCTTTGTTTGTCGTGTTGTCGCAAGCTCCGTACCTAATTCAAAAACTGAGCTAGTCGACGCAATTAAAATTATATATTAGAAATCAAAATTGAGAGATTAAAATTTATACCTTTTAATTCATAAAAGGGCGCATAGGGTATTGCTACAGTATCACAACAATATATATATATATATATATATATATATATATATATATATAATATCACAGCTGTGTTATCGGACGTTATTCTGTTAATAATTAATTCTTAGTTTGATCTTCTTGAATATTCGTTATAATACAAATTTATATAATCGACGTTTGTAATTTATTCAATCTATGCGATGAATATTCGTTAAATACAAATATAATGGTTTCTTAAATTATGGACGCATAATAAATTAATGACACTGACATTTAAAAACAATTTGTAAGAGTTTTATGTTACAAATTGTTTTTAAATGTCAGTGTCATTAATTTAACAAATTAAGCTCGCATAGATTGTAAGTAACACCAGTTATATAAATTTGTATTATAACGAATATTCATAGGTCATGATTAAGGAATAAATTACCCGAAACGTCGACAAATTCATAAATGAGCGTTTTTCTTATTAATTAGTGGACGAACATATTCCCAAAGAAGAAAATCAACAACTAAAGAATTTATATTATTATATATATATATATATATATATATATATATATATATATATATATAATACATCTTATTGCAGACTGCAATAACTTTCTATTTATTGAATTGCCTTTGGATGAACGGTTCACGAGAAGGTTTGTTACGTTTGCAAATAAATTTTGCTGTAACATTCGCAAATCTCAATGGCCAGTACTTTCATAGTCATCTATAAAATTTATTATGTAGTTTAGGTTCAATTCTGTACTTCCACTAGTAGTGTTGGTGTTTTATCACCTGATGGCGGTTTTACTTATGCCATGTGCATGATTGTCGATATATCATTATAATAGCTTCGATTACTTCATAGGGTTCTTGAACTTTTCACTCTGATCAGTACACAAACCATTTAGTGATGTTCTTGTAGTAATAAAGCTAATGAATAGCTATTACTACCAGTCGATTTGTATTTGTAATGGTCATATTTCATATTAAGAATTTATTATTAATTATATATATATATATATATATATATATATATATAGTATATATATATATATATATATATATAATAATATAAATTCTTTAGTTGTTGATTTTCTTTGGGAATATGTTCGTCCACCAATTAATAAGAAAACGCTCATTTATGAATTTGTCGACGTTTCGCAATTTATTCCCTTAATCATGACCTATGAATATTCGTTATAATACAAATTTATATAACTGGTGTTACTTACAATCTATGCAATCTATGCAAGTTATTTGCAGTCCACAATAAGAAAATTGTATATAAAGTAAGATGTATCTGTAAACAAACTCTTATGAAAATAATAAGAGCCATTGACAAATACAAATCGGACTGGTAGTTATATAGCCATTAACAAAACATTAGCTTTATTACTTCACAGGGGAGGAAACATCCACTGACCAATGGTTTCGGCTTGTTAGCCTCATCAGAGTGGAAAAGTTCCCAAGAACCCTATGAAGTAATCGAAGCTATTATAATGATATAATTTCGAAACAATCACTGCACTATGGCATAAGTAAATAAAACCGCCATCAGGTGATAAAACACCAACACTACTGAAGTGTGGAAGTACAGAATTGAACCTAAACTACATAATAAATTTTATAGATGACTATGAAAGTACTTCTGGCCATTGAGATTTGCGGAATGTTACAGCAAAATTTATTTGCAAACGTAACAAACCTTCTCGTGGCGACACCCGGGTTCATGCCCCAAAGGCAATTCAAATAAATAAAGACAAGTTATTTGCAGTCCGCAATAAGAAAATTGTATATAAAGTAAGATGTATCTGTAAACAAACTCTTATGAAAATAATAAGAGCCATTGATAAATACAAATCGGGCTGGTATATATATATCGCTGTGATACCTACAAAAAGCCTCACCAGAGTAAAAAAAAATATTCGAACCTCTTGAATTGGGCACCAAGATTTGTTGTGATTCTCGCCCTGTTGAATCTCTTCAGATAGTCGCCTTTTTACACTTTCCGCCTCGGCTGCTCACCTAGTTAAAACTTTCATCCTCATTCATAAAAAAAAACAAACACATTCCTACCACAAACATCAACGTTAACTCTATTTACATCAATATTCAGAATACATTAAAATTTCAAAATTAAATTTCAGCATAAATATCAGTATCATTAAATTTCAAGTTTAAATTTGTCATCATTTTAATATGCATCCAGAATTAAAGTCCTGGTAGGATGTATACTAATTAATTTAACAATATGTGCAGACCTAAGTCTGAATACAAAGAGAGCATCTCCCACCCCTTTACGTTAATCAAAGAGGTTAGTCTAATTGAGCTCAAAGACAGACCCAAATTTTCATCATAATCAAGAACATAAACTGCTAAATACTCCTTTCTACTTAAACAAGAAAATTTCACCTTAAAATTAAAAATTTGTTGTTTGTACAAATTCACTACTGTCCATTTTTTTAGCAAACAAATTATAAAGTTATTCAACACACACCAAAACATCAAAAATCGAACAACAAAGCATAAGTTACCTGAAGGTTAATGCACTCGTGGCTCCTATGTACATCGTCCTTTGTTAATCACATCATTCCAACTGGGTTATGTTTACGGCTTCTGATTCTGAACGCTTTTAACATTTTCTACACCACCATTCATCTAAAATTGTTTCAGGGCTTCTCAGGACTCATCTAAGTATATCAAAATCTTGTTTTGTGGATCCAATCACGATTACGAATAACATTTAATTATTAACATCCCCGAAAAATAGCAAAGAAATTCATACTTCTTTCACGCTATACCCCAAAACTGCCTACTTTTGTTTATTCATTTATCGTTACAAATTTGGATAATTGGTACAGTAATACTCGCAAATATAACTAGACTTTATTACCTTGTATCTTCTTTTCTAAGTGCACTAATGCATAATAACTTGTATCGTAGCACGTAAAGAGCAAACTGTTTTAAAGTATTCAATAATCACCAAAATATAAGAGCAAACTGTTTAAAGTATTGAATCAAAATCGAAAATCTAAGTGAGCGAAACTGTTTAAAGTCCGGGTTTATATAATAGCTTACCTGTACGTCGGTTTTGTCCCGCGACGGCCAGTTTTCAGAATTTCGCATACTATGTTCCCTTTTCGACAGTCCGGCACAGCGATTCTAAAAATTTGCACACGCGCCAGTTGAAAATCTAAGAATTTTCACACGGCTCGCAAACACGTCCGAGAACACTAATTAATTTTGTATAGAAATCGTTACGTTTACACCTCTCATATCTGCAACTTACTTCAACCAATCATAGCCCTCGTGACGCTATACAAATCACGCCTTTAATTATTAGTGTCTCTGCTTGAAGCATTTTATCCTTCCTTTTCTACCTTGCTCCTAGTGGTGCAAATCGATACTCTTTCATATCGGTTATTTTAGTCCACGTGTATTCTTATTTGGGTTAAATAACCCCGTATCTAGCCTTCCCGTTAATATAAGTTACGGTTTATCCGACCGTTTTCAATATACGCAGAATTTTCATTTTTATCCAAACAAATTAAACTGAAATTGACTTTTAAAAATACGCAAGTGTGTGCTCCTAATTAACGTTTTAATATAATTCTCAGAGCTTTTATTTCATGGTATTTTAACCTTGGATTTTCACAGGCTTTTATGCTTATTATATTATTAATAATGGTTCAATTAACTCCAACTAAAATAATAATGAATGGCATTGACTTCTACCCTTTAATTTTTAGCGAATACGCACTAAATATTAATTTATTATTTGTACACTTTGTTTAATACCCATTACTTAAAAATTGAATTAATTAATATAAATTTTGCACGTAATTTCTATTTGTTTCTTGGAACAATTAAATTAAATACACGTTGAGCATTTTAATTCTGCTTCTTTTTATAGAATATATATATAACAATTAGTTAAAAGTGATGACCAGCAGTGTATACAATTAATACTAACAGGTTATTTGGTCTTCTAGTAATAAAACTCTTATTTGTTTTTTACCGAGCTTTCGATTTATTTAAAATCTTCTTCAGGGTGCTGTAAAGTAACTGTGACTGTCATTAACATAAGAATTCTAAAATATTACTTACAAAAACTGGAGTTAAAATACTGTCATGGCTTTGATAATTATCATTAAAATTAAAATAAATAAATTAAATAAAACATTTGATAAAAGTACAAGAAACAACTATTCACGTCTATCACAATACACGTTACAAATTAAAATAAAATTTGGCTTTTAAAATATAAATTCCATTGAGAACTAAAACATGACGATTATTAAAATAATTAGTACGATAACGTTCTTGAGGTGCATGGTTGATTATCTGTAGTTATCTAATGTTGTTTGATTTCCTATACTTGAGTAAATACATATACACAGCGTTCAAATTGTTTGTATCTGTTTTGAAGTTTAATGCTTTTTCATTGTTTACTATATGAGCCATTTCCAGAAAAAGTCTACTTTTGTATGAATTTTCTTTTTCCAACACTTTTACATTATTAAAATCCGGATAATGGTTAGTAGTATTTGTGTGACACGCTAATGCGCACTAATTCTTTTTTATTTTGCAATCGCTCTTATGCTGCACAATTGTTGATCGCTGCCATTGTGATGACTGTCCTATGTAAATTTTGTCACATCCTTGGCAAGGAATGGAATACACAATATTGTAACGAAGTAACATAGGAGTTTTATCTTTTGTGTTTGAAAAAAGTTGGCCAACCGTGACTGAATTATATTTTGAAATAATCATGCCATCGTTTTTTAAAATGTTTACTAATTTTGGGGTTGAACCCTTAATCATCGGTAACTTTTTATACGCAACACTATTTGTTGATTGCTGGTTTTTTTGACATTTTTTATTGCTGCTCGAACTAAATATCAATTTATTTACGAGAGATTTCGGATAACCATTGTTTACCATGGTGTTTGATAGAAGTGTCAAATTTTTTCTATGAAATGAAGGATCTGAAATTCTTGTAATTTTGTTTTTTAAACATAACAGCGTGTTTATTTTGTAATTTATACTGTGATCCCAATAATAGTTAATGTACCTACCTGAACTGGTAGGTTTCTGGAACCAGTCCAGTAGGAGCTTGTTGTTTGAGCTTCTTATTATTTTAGTATCCAAAAATGGAATACTGCTGTTATGTTCTATTTCCAATGTAAATTGGATACGTTTGTTATATTTGTTAAAGCTGTTTAAAACATCATCAACTTCATTTTTAGGTACGGCACAAATTACATCGTCAACAAATTTTTAAATAAAAGCTGGGGGAGTCGATAAAGTAGGAATGACATTGTCAAACAGAAAATCCATTACTATGGTAGCAATAATAGGACTTAAAGGGGAACCCATAGGAGTACCAAAAATTTGTGTATAAAATCTATTGTTGAATGAAAAATAAGAGTTGTAAAAAATGAAATTTAAAGTTACTGTTAGTAATTCCAAAGAAAAGTTGCAATTTGGTTGAATAATATCCTATTTTTGGTTAATTATTTCTATTACTAAGTTGATGGGGATATTGGTAAATAGAGAAATTACATCGAGAGATATTAAAACAAAATCATCAGGTACAAAATAATCCTTTATTTCCTCTGCAAATGTAAATGAGTCTTTGGTGTTGTAATTGTTAGTATTACTAAAAGATTTGGTTAAGATATCTGCAATAAATTTAGATAATTTGTATGTGAGAGAATTATTTGATGCAACAATGGGTCTTAAGGGGATTCCATTCTTATGAATTTTTGGTAATCCATAGAGTTTTGGTGCTACCGAATTTGTTATACACAATCGTTTTTTGTCATCTTCGTTAATACAGTTTTGTTTATAAAGTCTATTAACTAAGTCATTGTTCTTTTTTTGAGTTGTAAATGTGGGGTCACATTTTAGTAATTTATACACAGTTTTGTCATTCACTAATTCTTCTCCTTTAGTCAAGTAATCTTGTTTATACATAATTACTGTAACCGAACCTTTATCGGATTTAGTCACAATGATATTAGGGTTATCTTTTAGAAAACGTAAAGTTGTATTAAAAATGCGTCTATTACTTGTTTGATCGTGAACAGTACTTTTTAGATAATTAGTTACTACATTGGTAACACGAGCTCGCTTTTCGTCCTTGATATCACTAGGTAATATTGCTAATATAGCTTCAATATCAACTAAAAGTTTTTTAATGTTTATAGTTTCTGGTATAGGAGATATACCAAATTTAGGCCCTAACGAAAGCAAGTTCGAAACATCCGTAGGAATGACCTCCTTGGTTAAATTGTGTAACCATTTGTCGTTGTTAATAAACATTTTGCATTTAACAGTGTTGGATTTTAAATTCTCAAACTTTTTTATGCTATTATTCTTTACAAAAGTAAACATTCTCTTAAAAGCTTTATCAGTTTTATTAGTAAAGTCTGTAAAGACCTGTTATTAAAACCTGTTATTAAAACCTGTTATTAAAAAATTTGTTGACGTTGTAATTTGTGCCGTACCTAAAAATGAAGTTGATGATGTTTTAAACAGCTTTAACAAATATAACAAACGTATCCAATTTACATTGGAAATAGAACATAACAGCAGTATTCCATTTTTGGATACTAAAATAATAAGAAGCTCCAACAACAAGCTCCTACTGGACTGGTTCCAGAAACCTACCAGTTCAGGTAGGTACATTATCTATTATTCGGATCACAGTATAAATTACAAAATAAACACGCTGTTATGTTTAAAAAACAGAATTACAAGAATTTCAGATCCTTTATTTCATAGAAAAATTTGACACTTCTATCAAACACCATGGTAAACAATGGTTATCCGAAATCTCTCGTAAATAAATTGATTTTTAGTTCGAGCAGCAATAAAAATGTCAAAAACCAGCAATCAACAAATAGTGTTGCGTATAAAAGTTACCGATGATAAAGGGTTTAACCCCAAAATTAGTAAACATTTTAAAAAACGATGGCATGGTTATTTCAAAATATAATTCAGTCACGGTTGGCCAACTTTTTTCAAACACAAAAGATAAAACTCCTATGCTACTTCGTTACAATATTGTGTATTCCATTCCTTGCCAAGGATGTGACAAAATTTACATAGGACAGTCATCACAATGGCTGCGATCAAGAATTGTGCAGCATAAGAGCGATTGCAAAATAAAAAAAAATTCGTGCGCATTAGCGTGTCACACAAATACTACTAACCATTATCCGGATTTTAATAATGTAAAAGTGTTGGAAAAAGAAAATTCATACAAAAGTAGACTTTTTCTGGAAATGGCTCATATAGTAAACAATGAAAAAGCTTTAAACTTCAAAACAGATACAAACAATTTGAACGCTGTGTATATGTATTTACTCAAGTATAGGAAATCAAACAACATTAGATAACTACAGATAATCAACCATGCACCTCAAGAACGTTATCGTACTAATTATTTTAATAATCGTCATGGTTTAGTTCTCAATGGAATTTATATTTTAAAAGCCAGATTTTATTTTAATTTGTAACGTGTATTGTGATAGACGTGAATAGTTGTTTCTTGTACTTTTATCAAATGTTTTATTTAATTTATTTATTTTAAGTTTTAATGATAATTATCAAAGCCATGACAGTATTTTAACTCCAGTTTTTGTAAGTAATATTTTAGAATTCTTATGTTAATGACAGTCACAGTTACTTTACAGCACCCTGAAGAAGATTTTAAATAAATCGAAAGCTCGGTAAAAAACAAATAAGAGTTTTATTACTAGAAGACCAAATAACCTGTTAGTATTAATTGTATATATATATATATATATATATATATATATATATATATATCTGTGATCTTTCTGCCCCTCGATTGGGTCTATCATAAAATGCTATGATATTTTTATTTGCATCTTTGATCAACCAAGCACATTGTGAAATGTTAAGTTATGGATTTTTTTGCCTCAACTAGCTGATTCAATTAAATAAAGCAATTCTACAATGCACAATATAATGATTAAATATTTACAACTTTTAAAATCTTTCTCTTTTCAGAGTATTTACATATACCAGATTTAAGAAATTGAAGCCAGCAAAACTAGCCTTTTTGTTTATATTTAGAGACCTTTTGAAACGTTTCAAGATGCCTATTACCTTTCATAAATTGATCAATGAAACTACTGTTTTGTTGACTCTTACAAATGCGAAAAATATTGAATTAAAACAGTTTTTAGTAATAAATTATATCAATATCGCTAACCTGGAATGGTTCTGTAGTTCCTCTGCATCCCCCAAAAGGTTTGGTGCCAAGTCTGAATATTTAGAGTCAAATTTGGAAGTCGACATCAAAACCAAAATACTATCCAAATCGTTATTAGAATCCAATTCCACAAATTAAAATCCCATTTAAGATTCAATTTGAATATCAGTAAATAAAAGATTTTCCATGTCCGTAATTAACAAGACAGTAATAGAACATTTATCATGTCAGTATTTAACAAGAAGTAATTACCAAAAAGTAATTAACCAGAAGTAATTAACAGAGCCGTCTATAATAGATCGGCCCACACTTGCACAATTCCTACACTTTTCAAAATGATTTTAATTTAACTTTCGTATCACTGGTTACGTAAATAATTTAGCACTTCAGAGTATCGTCGTAACCCAGTTTATAATGTATACTAAACTCGTCGCTCATTCCTTATCGTATTTAAAGCCGTACCTCTCTTGTTTTCTATTCGTTCATTCACGTGTTGGGACGACACCTTTTGCCTTTATCTTTGTGTATTCCGGGAATTTTACCAATTGTTTAGTTCAAATATTCGGATGAATGCTTGACTTGTCACGTATTACACTCACCTACCATGGTATTTAATTGAGAAACCCCATGAATTTCCGTTTATTAAATCACGTATTCATTGTTTATTACTTATTCTAATCTAAACCGAAATAATCTGGCGCTTGTTTATTTCCTAGTTAATATTGGATTTTTGAACAAATGTAATTCTTTATGTCACGTACGATTTTCAAATAATGCATAATTTATACTGCGTATACGATGATATATTTAACGCACTTGTTAAATATTTATCAAGCCAATTCATATAGTTTTCCCGTTGATTTAATTTTGATGCATTTTGTTACGTTTTCAAATCTTATCTTAACTTGTAACTACTCTTGGATATTTCTATTTCTTATGCGTTTAATCTCATGTATTTTTATATACAGTGTGTTCTCAACTAACAATATGTATAGTGACCTATTTACTCTTATAATATCTGTAATTATGTGTTTTTGTTAACTGGAAGTTTCTTTTATTTATTTTACGACCCCTGTCACTTAACCTGCCCCTAAACTACCCCTTAATTATAGCAATATATATATATATATATATATATATATATATATTGCTGTGATATACTCCTGTGAATGCGGGAACTGGGTCCTTTCAAAAAATTCTAGTCCCACAGATTGGGCGTCATAAACCGCTGTGATCCCGTTTTCGCCTCGGCTGCTCACCTAATTTTATAAACCTCCTCATTCATAAAATTAAACAACACATTCCTACCACAAACATCAACGTTAACTCTATTTACATCAATATTCAGAATACATTAAATTTTCAAATTAAATTTCAGCATAAAATTCAGTTTTAAAAGAATTTCAAGATTAATTTTATTATCATTTTAATGTGCATCCAGAATTAAAGTCCTTGTTGGATGCCTACTAATTAATATAACAATATAAGCAGACCGGAGTCTGAGTATAAAGGAGCATCTACCACCCCTTTACGTTAATTAACCAGGTTCGTCTAATTGAGCTCAAAGACATACCCAAATTTTCATCATAATTCAGAACATCAATACTAAATACCCTTTCTACTTAAACAAGCAAATTTCACCTTAAAATTAAAATTTTATTGTTAGTACAATTTCACTAATGTCCATTTAAAGTAAATCAATTATAAAGTTATTCAACACACACCAAAATGTCAAACAAAATAGTATAATTTACCTGAAGGTTACTGTCCTCGTAGCTTCAATGTACATCGTCCCTTTAGTTAATCACACCATTCCAACAGGATTATATTTACGGCTTCTAATTCTCAACGCTTTTAAAATTTTCTCCATCACCATTTATTTAAAGTTGTTTCTGGGCTTTTCCGGAACTCATCTGTGTATATCTGACCCTGGTTTTGTGGATCCAGACACGTTTTTGAACCATTTAATTATTAACACCCCCGAAAAATAACAAAGAAATTCATACTTCTTTCACCAATATACGCCAAAACTGCCTACTTTTGTGTATACATTTGTCGTTGTAAATTTTGCTAATTGGTACAGTGATACTAAATTTTATTACCTTGTATCTAAGTGCACTGAAGTACATTCATGTTAGCACGTAAATAACAAACTATTTTGAATCACTAAAATATACGAGCAAACTTTAAATTATTTTATCAAACTAAAATGCACTGTTTAACATCTTGAATCAAGTCGCGGATGTAAGAGCTTTTAACGCATCGAATAGTCAAAAGTCTAAGAGGCCGAAATTTATATTACCACCGGTATATATAGCGAATAGCCGGCACGTCGCTTTTGTCCTCAAAACAGACAATTCTTAAGAATTTCTCATGCTATGTTCCCATTCCGTCGCTCGCGCATCGGTTTTTACGAATTTTGTACTCGCCCCATTTAAATCCAGAAATTCTCACACGGCACGCAAACATGTCCGAGAAAAACTAATTAATTTTGTACAGAAATTGTTGTTTCTACCTCTGATATTTGCATCCTATTTTCAACCAATTGTGACCCTCGTGACGTTGCTTAAATCACGCCTTTTACTATATGTGTCTTTGCTTGACGCATTTTCTCTTTCCTTTTCTAACCTGTTCGTATTGGTGCAAATTGATATTCTTTATTATCGATTATATTTTAGTCCATGTGGACTATCTGGGTTAAATAACCCCGTATCGCACCTTCTCGTGAATATTAAGCCCCGGTTTCTCCAAGATTCTTTGTAAACATTAATTATCTGCAAAATTTTTGCCGAATGAGCTTTTAAATAAACCCTGTTTTGTATTTCGTGCTAAAGCATCTGACCGTTTCCAATATCCTTAGAATCGACATGTTTATCTAAACAAATTAAACTGAAATTGCCTTTTAAAATACGCAGGTGTGTTCAAACATCCTACTTCTAACTAACACTTCTAGGATTTGCATTTTATTGGGTTTTTACAAGTTTCTATAGATATTATCTGTACGTTTTGTTCAATACCGGTTACTTGAAATAGAGTTAATTAAGATAAATTTTGCATGTAATTTCTCTTTGTTTCTTTATTAGGAATAAATAAATTACACGCAGAGCTTTTTTAATCCTGTTTCTTTTGATATAAAGCGTCTTGTACATGATATAAATTTCTTATTTTTACTGAGACGACCGAATTTATTTATGCTTCATGGTTTTAATAAAGCGTATTATTTAATAAAATTCCTTATACACGGTGATTAAAATTATTTGATGTGATTATTTAATTTTCTACCCTGGTCTAAATATGAGTAATATATATATATATATATATATATATATATATATATATATATATAGGGTTTGTAGATTTGGAAAAAGCATTCGACTATATAAAATGCGAAATAATGTTGGAAGTACTCAATAAAATAAGAATAAATTATAGGGATAGACATACAGTACCTAGCTTATATAAAGAGCAAACAGTTGTAACAGAGTTAGAGCAGGAATGTAGAGAAGTAAATATTAGGAAAGGGGTGAGAGAGGGGTGTGCGCTATTTTCGCTAATTTATACCGAGTATATCGAAGAGGCAATAAATACTAAAAATGAAAATTAAGAAATATAAAACAAAAGTACTAGTATATAAATGATGTGTAAGTAAATTATAAACCAGAATACAAAATGAAACGTGAATTTACAATAGGGTAAGGATTTCTGCTAACTAGGAAGTCAAATAACGTAAGATGGGAAAGTATAAAAGATATAATAAAACAAAGACTAGCTCAAGGCTGTGTTACATTTAACAAGAAAAAGCAGATACTATGTTCAAAGACAACAAACATAAACGCAAGGAAAAGATTGCTGAAAGCATATATGTGGAACACAGCACTATACGGCTGTGAAACGTGTACAGTAGGAGAAACGGATCGGAAAAAGATGGAAGCCTTAGAAATGTGGTGCTATAGACGTATCATGGACAGACAAAGTTAAGAACAAGGAGGTACTATGTGGAAAACGGAAAAAATAATAAAGATAGGATGATAGGACACGGTTTAAGGCATGAGGGAACAGTGCGGGATATACTGGAATTACAGAAAGGAGAGAAATAGTGGTAGAGGTTGACACCTAAATTAAACATTACACACATATAGTGAAAGATGCAGACTGTGCAAATTTCAGGGAAATGTGTAGGTTAGCTCAGAATAGAAAACAATGGAGTTACGCGCCCAACCAGTTCTAGAACTAAAGACCGAATGATGATGTTGAGAATTAATATATTTATTCAGAACAGATAGTATATAATCTATGAAGTTTGTGTATGAATTGCTTTTAAATAAATTTGTATAAAATTGTACATTTTTTTGGCACTAAATGTATAAGAAAATATCTTTGTGCTCATATCTTTGTGCCCCATGGAACCTTTTATTTGTAACACCAGTTAGGCTTTGTGACTGTAAGTTAATATAATCAGCCATGGAGATTTAAGGCTTCTTGATTTTAATTAATTTCGTAGAAAAACATAGGTATTGCTTAAATGGATATCGCGTTTTTACTGTTCAGTTAAAACGTTTATGCTATGAGACTGCGAAACAATATTTACGCTATCTTTAGATAATGAATAATTTTCCATATCGATATTTAAAAAAATTAAAGCTTCTAATGCAACAGCGGTTTAAATTATTCATCGAATGAATGGAAATCCTTCCAACGTGGGATGGTTTTTACGTATTTTAGTGAGATGAGTCAGTCACTCATCAAATTACAGGGTGTGAATTCATTCAAATGCGACCTACCTTCTGCTCGTCGTGATTATCAGTTGTATCTGTTTAATATATACGTAAATGAATGGAATCCTTAGTTGGGGCGTGTTCAGTTAGTGGTTTACAATCTAAACCCATACATCCTTACAGACGAAAATCTCTTCGAACGGTTAAATGAGGTGTACTAAAGTGAAAACCTATTGTTAATGAAGAAAGTTAATTGCACGTGATAATATTAACATACCGATTAGTAGACTTTGAGGTCTTGATAAGATCTCCTTTATGTCTAATAGATTAAACAGATGAGAATTTGAGATGCGAGATTTAGAAAGTATATTTTCCAAAATTTCAGCATAAATTCTATTTGCTAGTTCTTGTTTATGAGTTGGAATGTTAATCAAGTACATTTTCACACTCATGTATTTTTTCTTTTAAAACGTAATCATACTAAAAGATAGATTAGAATGAACCAAAAATAAATTTTTTCTATATTTGTGGCCATAAAATGGTGTTTTTCCATACAACATTTCACATCCACTTTGATTCCATTATCGCTTGGTAGTGAATAAGATGAAATAATAACTTAGACTTTTATGCAAAGCCCTAATGATTTCAAATTTCAAATCGAGCTGGTAATTGAAAGATGGAAAATATAAGGTCTTGGATAGGACTTGAACCTGTGTCCTGGTTTTGCCGGAACCATGCGTTTACCAATTACGCCACCGAGACCGATGACGACAATTGGGAAATTTACAAATTTAAAAGTTAGGTTGATGTATCGTCGTGTACACGATTTAAATTTGTAAATTTCCCAATTGTCGTCATCGGTCTCGGTGGCGTAATTGGTAAACGCATGGTTCCGGCAAAACCAGGATACAGGTTCAAGTCCTGTCCAAGACCTTATATTTTCCATCTTTCAATTACCAGCTCGATTTGAAATGATCATTTGGGCTTTGCATAAAAGTTTAAGTTATTATTTCATTTTATTCACTATAATACTATATATATATATATATATATATATATATATATATATATATATATATTATAAGTAGTTTTTACACAAGGTAAGTTGATAAATACTTACGTATTGAAATTAATAAGATGAAATAATAACTTAGACTTTTTAAGTAAAGCCCAAATGATCATTTCAAATCTTTCAATTGCTAGCTCGATTTGAAATGATCATTTGGGCTTTACTTAAAAAGTCTAAGTTATTATTTCATCTTATTAATTAAATATATATATATATATATATATATATATATATATATTACTCATATTTAGACCAGGGTAGAAAATTAAATAATCACATCAAATAATTTTAATCACCGTGTATAAGGAATTTTATTAAATAATACGCTTTATTAAAACCATGAAGCATAAATAAATTCGGTCGTTTCAGTAAAAATAAGAAATTTAAAATCATGTACAAGACGCTTTATATCAAAAGAAACAGTATTAACAAGCTCTACGGGTAATGTAATTATTCCGAGGAAAGAAACAAATGGAAATTACGTGCAAAATTTATATTAATTAACCCTATTTTAAGTAACCGGTATTGAACAAAACGTACAGATAATAACTAATATTTAGTTAGGATTTACTAAAATTTAAAGGGTATTAATATTAATTGGAGTTAATTAAACCATTATTAATAATAAGCATAAAAGTCGGTGAAAATCCAAGATTATAATACCAGAAAATAAAGCTCTGAGAATTAATATTATTTTGAACACCTGCGTAGTTTAAATATCACGTACGGCGAAAATTGTGTAGATAACAAATGGTTTCAAAGAATCTTGGAGAAACCGGGGCTTAATATTCACGAGAAGGTGCGATACGGGGTTATTTAACCCAGATAGTCCACATGGACTAAAATATAATCGATAATAAAGAATATCAATTTGCACCAATACGAACAGGTTAGAAAAGGAAAGAGAAAATGCGTCAAGCAAAGACACATATAGTAAAAGGCGTGATTTAAGCAACGTCACGAGGGTCACAATTGGTTGAAAATAGGATGCAAATATCAGAGGTAGAAACAACAATTTCTGTACAAAATTAATTAGTTTTTCTCGGACATGTTTGCGTGCCGTGTGAGAATTTCTGAGATTTAAATGGGGCGAGTACAAAATTCGTAAAAACCGACGCACAGGCTACGGACTGGGAACATAGCATGAGAAATTCTTAAGAATTGTCTGTTTTGAGGACAAAAGCGACGTGCCGGCTATTCGCTATATATACCGGTGGTAATATGAATTTCGGCCTCTTAGACTTTTGACTATTCGATGCGTTAAAAGCTCTTAGATCCGCGACTTGATTGAAGATGTTAAACAGTGCATTTTAGTTTGATAAAATAATTTAAAGTTTGCTCGTATATTTTAGTGATTCAAAATAGTTTGTTATTTACGTGCTAACATGAATGTACTTCAGTGCACTTAGATACAAGGTAATAAAATTTAGTATCACTGTACCAATTAGCAAAATTTACAACGACAAATGTATACACAAAAGTAGGCAGTTTTGGCGTATATTGGTGAAAGAAGTATGAATTTCTTGGTTATTTTTCGGGGTGTTAATAATTAAATGGTTCAAAAACGTGTCTGGATTCACAAAACCAGGGTCAGATATACACAGATGAGTTTCGGAAAAGCCCAGAAACAACTTTAAATAAATGGTGATGGAGAAAATTTTAAAAGCGTTGAGAATTAGAAGCCGTAAATATAATCCTGTTGGAATGGTGTGATTAACTAAAGGGACGATGTACATTGAAGCTACGAGGACAGTAACCTTCAGGTAAATTATACTATTTTGTTTGACATTTTGGTGTGTGTTGAATAACTTTATAATTGATTTACTTTAAATGGACATTAGTGAAATTGTACTAACAATAAAATTTTAATTTTAAGGTGAAATTTGCTTGTTTAAGTAGAAAGGGTATTTAGTATTGATGTTCTGAATTATGATGAAAATTTGGGTATGTCTTTGAGCTCAATTAGACGAACCTGGTTAATTAACGTAAAGGGTGGTAGATGCTCCTTTATACTCAGACTCCGGTCTGCTTATATTGTTATATTAATTAGTAGGCATCCAACAAGGACTTTAATTCTGGATGCACATTAAAATGATAATAAAATTAATCTTGAAATTCTTTTTAAAACTGAATTTTATGCTGAAATTTAATTTGAAAATTTAATGTATTCTGAATATTGATGTAAATAGAGTTAACGTTGATGTTTGTGGTAGGAATGTGTTGTTTAATTTTAGGAATGAGGAGGTTTATAAAATTAGGTGAGCAGCCGAGGCGAAAACAGGATCACAGCAGTTTATGACGCCCAATCGGTGGGACTAGAATTTTTTTGTTGAAAGGACCCAGTTCCCGCATTCACAGGAGTATCAGCAATATATATATAATATATATATATATATATATATATATATATTGCCGTGGAATCTGGGATTAAGCTTTTAACATCGAGCCCCAGCGTGGGGCCGTCATAAAATTGCCATGAAACCTCAGAAAAATTCGTGCCCCACCAGGGTCAACATAAGATTTTCAAAAATTCAAAAATTTTAAAAAAAATTTTTTACCCTTTTATTTCGCCTTCGAACTCCTTCAGCTTCCCTGGCTAGCTCAGCTGTGCCTCTTCTCGAAAACCTAAATTTACAATCACACCTTTTTCACACTCGCACACCATTCAATAAAATCACCAAATAATACAACAATCATACAACCTTTTATGTACAGCTATTAACAGATAAATTATATTCACATGTATAAAAAACAGTTTGAATTATAAAACTCAAAATATGGTATGTTTTTAAAGTCCTTGATTTTTCTAATTATTTTCAAACAAATTCAATGAGATATGAGTAGATGGGCTCCACATGTTACCCTAAATTGACTGCACACTGGAGTATGGTGAGCTCATAATAACCCAGTTTAGTTTGTATATGCTTTTTACACCTTGCATACATTAAAACAAAATTTATAGACCCGTTTACCCTTTACAATCCAATTTATATCCTGAATAGAATTTCGGATGTTTTAAATACACCCCTTTTCAATATTTAACCTCAATAAATTGTCCAGTACATGTATCTTTTCCAATAAGTTTTTACAACCATAAATAAGCCCCAAAAAGTCAACCACACAGCACAAAATTTCACAAATGTTTATCAAACAACAGAAATTTTTATAAATTACCTGGACAATTCTTCAGGCTTCCTTTCCTTCGAAGATGATTGCCAGAACACCTCAGCTTTGTTTCCATTCACCGGGCTACTAAGCGGATCCACAGGTCTCCTCCATCCACCACATCTGCGAGACAAGCGCCTCGTCTCACGGTACCATTCCATATATCAGGCATACAAACTTGATTATTTGTATGCTTACCCCCAAATATCATGCTTCCATTTATTGATTTTCGTGCTTTGTATTGTAGTAGCCGGACCTTTATTAATTTAAAATGCACTACTCGTACTTCGCGTCACTAATTAGATGTCCGCTACTACTGTGTTACACTTGCAAGCACTATATTTACGGTATTATAATCACATAAAATACTCACAGAAAGCTTTACTGTTATGGTGGTCGGCATTCAGTACTTTATCGAAGTAAAGTAATATAGAAGCGAAGAGAAGATAAGAGAGCCTCGACAACTTAGGTTGAATATTTATATGCTTTCAAAACCCCTCTTGTGGACGCACTTCTAGCGAAAAGCTTATTTTCAAATCTAATTCTACAAATTTTGAATATAACCGTCTCGAAATTCGCCAAATTCGCTCCGGTCTACGTGCCGTCTATCCGAATGCGCCTTCACCCTTCGCGTGTGCGTACGTTTTTAACCAATGATAAAATTCTCTGTCGTCACAAACCACGCCTAAACTATATTTATCTCTGTCTTCTGCATGTCTGCTGTCTCGTTCAAAACCCCACTTGAGTTACAGAAAATCAATATTGATGACAGTTCTTCTACACTCCACATGTATACGGTACGTGCATTTTCAATCCCAACGCTTTTATATCTGTCTCTATCTGTTGTATATAACCAATCGTGCATTTTCCTTGCTCTTTAAGATGTGTGTTAGCCTTGTTGTTTATACCAAACTGACGGTTGAAAATATTTCTATGAAATCCTATCTTAACACACGCTCGACTTCTTCGAATGTAACCTTTTAAAACGCAAGTGTTTATGTTAATTATCGAACGTTTAGCATAACAATTCCCAGACTTTATATTTTTTCGTATTTGTATAAAACGAAATACATTTGCCTTGGAATTATTGATTTTCTTACACAGTACGTTCCCTTATGCTTATGCATGTTGTATTAAAATAAATTAAAATTAATTATGCGTATCCTTGAACTTGTATTTGCTTTAAAACTGTTTTTTCTTTATGTAATTTTAACATTCTAATTATTAATTATAAAAATACGTCAATACTTGTCCGTTTTCCCTAAATGACTTAAATTAATTTTGCGCGTAAATAATTTGTTCTTTTCTATATACAGGGTTGTTGAAATTTTATTGTTTCTCACTGATTTAACCCTTTGAATCCACTACAATATATATATATATATATATATATATATATTGCTATGAACTAACTTTAACTCTCGTGCCCCGACGTTGGACCGCATATATAAATTTGCTATGAATCTACAGGAACTTATCGATCGCCGACGTTGTTTCACATATAAATATGCTATGAATTACCTGGAACTCTCGTTCGCCGACTTTGTGCCGTCCAATTAAAACTTGATATGATAACGCCGTACTCGGTATCAATGGCGTATTCTACTTGACTCTACTTCTCTGTGTTTTCCTAATCATAAACTTTGCTCCCACTAATTTTATTATTCTGCCTCGACTAGCTTTTATTTTGAATTATAAAAAGAAGTTAATTAATTCCATATAATGAAAAGAAATATTATGTACAGATTTTAAAATTATTAAAATATACTTTTCAATCAATCAATATTGTAAGTCTTATTTATCTCAAAAATCACATACTTTGCTATCAATCTAAAGTCACCAAAAACTATTCTTTTTTCTATCAAAGAAGCCTGGAACGTTCAAAACCCCTTTATTATATTACGTACCTTCAACGTATGCAAAGTTCGTTGCTGACTCTGTTACACAAGTTTATCTTAATTAAGCAAATTCAATATTCAAATTCAAATAGAAAAAAATGTCTTAAAACTAAAAAGATCTAACCTGGTCTGTTTACTTCGTGCTTCTTTATTTCTTTCTCGCAACTCAAAATTGTACCAAGACTATCGGCGCATCCATTATCAACCAACATCAATTAGAATTTTTTATGCATTATTATACCATCCATTTGGATCATTAACATCGTATTCAAAATTATTCTCCACCAATTCGAAATTGACGATTGCTATAAAATACACCCTTAAACAACCCCTTATCACAGCATTATATATATATTGCTCTGTACTACAGTATTTGGTAATCATGCCCCACGAATTGGTGCCATAAAAATGCAATGAGATTAAGCCTGAACAATCGAGCCCCAGCGTTGGGTTGACATAAAAATTCAGTGTCCTATGGGATTACCTTTGAGCCCTACCGTTGGGAGCCATAAAAATTGTTGTGTAATCTGAAAAATATCGTGCCCCAATGTTGGGCTGTCCCAAATTTGCTGTGAAATCCTATTGAAAAATAAAGTTAACACCTACGAAATTTTATTTTAAAAAAAGTTTTAATTCCAAAATCTCTTGAAAAGTTTCCCCAAATCAGCATACTACGGCTAGCTCTGTTTCCAGCTTCTTCAGAGATACTTACTCATTCTATACATACTCTCTACCACTTAGACTACCAATAAAAAAAATTACCACCAAATAATTCAACAAAACATACAACCTTTTTATTTATACAAGTCAAAAATTACGTCACACCAGCTCAATACTTACAAAATGGATATAAAACATCTCCATAAATTTTCACAATATCAACAATTAAATCCTTCTAAATTTCCTAAATTTAATTTATTTCAACACTTCTTTATATTCAGTTCAAGTAGATGGGCCTATTTGAAACCCTAAATTGAAATTTACCCTAGTCTATGGTGAGCTCAGTATAAACCTTCTTACTCTGAATGCATAAAAAAATTGCATTTTTTTAAACTACTCTAAGACCCGTGTACTCTTCACATCAACATTATACGTCATGTTTTTATACCTTCAACTAGTAAAATCAAATTGTCTTTTTCATATAACCCTCAAAATAAATTTTATGTTCATAAAATATTCACCAAATACGTCAAATCACGCTAACACAAAATACCAGCACAAATGTTCAAACAATAACAATAAAAACAAATTTCTTTACCTGGTGTGTGCTCTTGAATCATCTTCTTAGCAGACGTCGTCCATCAAATTCTCGTCATTGAATTACATCAAACTTCCTTTTGCTACATGGACAGCACACTCAGTTCCACTTGTTCATCCAATTCTAAGTAGACGCCTTTAGTACAGCTACCCATATAATCGTCCAAATATGTTTGTCGGCTTCTGGATATACCATGCAACCAGCACCCTCGTTCCGAAAAATAACTTGGCTCGCTTACCTTTGTAACATCTCTTGTTCTTTATGAGTATTTAAACTGAAAAATATGATATAAAATTAACAAAAATATAATTAAAGTTCTAGTTTGCAAAAGAGGGGAAAATAAATCAAAAACAAGAATACAAATAGGTAACGAAAACTTACAAGAAGTTAAGGATTTCTGCTACTTAGGAAGTCAAATAACGCAAGATGAGAAAAACACAAAAGATATAAAACAAAGATTAGCACAAGGTCGTGCTACATTTAACAAGAAAAAGCAACTACTGTGTTCAAAGACCACAAATATAGAAACAAGGAAAAGATTGCTTAAAACATATGTGTGGAGCACAGCACTGTATGGCTGTGAAGCCTGGACAATAGGAGAAGCAGACAGGAAAAAGGTAGAAGCCTTTGAAATGTGGTGCTGCAGACGTATGATGAAGATACTATGGACAGACAAAGTTAAGAACAAAGAGGTACTAGAAATGGCAGGGGAGGAAAGAAACATGTGAGGTGGAAAACAGTAAAGAATAGGAGAGATAGGATGATAGGTCACATACCAAGACATGAGGGAATAGTGCGGAATATATTAGAAGCAGAGATAGGAAAAAAGAGAAGTAGAGGTAGACCTAGGTTAGGCTACTGCACACAGATAGTGAAAGATGTAGGCTGTGAGAATTTCAGGGAAATGTGTAGGCTAGCTCAGAATGGTGATCATTATAAACATGGTGATCATTATAAACAACTACAGATACTAGTTTTGCAAAACTCTCAACTAATGTTATTTGTGCGAAAGGATTTACTTGAAAACTATTAATACGGCAAATGTCTAAGTGTTGGGGGATCCTTGGCAACCACGGGCTGCTTAACCCCCTTCATATACCACAGAATCTCGGTGAAATAAGGCACATAATTAGAAAACAACAGAAGGGAATTGAGCTGTATATCGACTGTTGGGAGAATTGCAGGGAACGGTGTAGGCTAGCTCAGAACATAAATAAGCTGAGGTACAAGTGCAACCAGTTTGAAGATGTAAAACCCAATGACGAAAAAATGTGCTCTTAAATCTGATGATTATTATAAACAACTACAGGTGTTGGTTGTGAAATATTTTCAGCTAATGTTGATTGTGGTAAGAGATAAATTGAAAATCTGTTAATTCGACAAGGTTCAGGTGCTGGGGGAACTTGGCAGCCAAAGGCTGCTAACCCCCCCTTCACATACCACTGAATATCGCGGAAATAGAGTACATATCTGTAAAACAATAGAAGGTGACCGAACTGCATCAAACACGAAAGAACAGCAGCTATACTCAAAGATAACGAACATAGATACACGAAGAAAACTGGTCTAAGCATAGTGTGAAGCACAGCACAGTATATCTATGAAATAGGGGCAGTAGGAAAAGCAGACAGTAATAGATAGAAGCCTTCTGGAATGTTGCACTTCAGATGTATGAGGATGATAGCATGGACAGACAGAGTTAATAACAAATAGGTTGTAGAAATAGTAGAGGAATAAAGATATCTGTGGAAAATGAAAAAAAAATAGGAGAAATGGAAGGACAGGATACGCTCTAAGACATTTCTGGGGAATAGTACGGGATATACTACAAGCAGAGATAGGAAGAGGTAGAGGTAGACCGAGATGAGACTTTCGCACACAGATAGTGATAGATGCAGACTGTGCAAGGTTCAGGGAAATGAGTAGGTTGGTTCAGACTAGGAAACAATGAGGGTACGCGTCCAACCAGTTCTAGGACTAAAGACCTAATGATGATGACAGTATGAAAAAATGGCGGACTGACATAAGAAAAATGGCGATGACATATGTGACGTAAGAAAAGATGGCAGAGTGACGTAAGAAAACAGTGGCGGATGACAAATGTGACTTAAGAAAAAATGGTATTATCGTTAATGAGTTTTCTTATTAAAAAAGGATTTGTGGCAATGGGTTTTTCCATTACAAAACGATTAGTGCTGCAGCGGCGGTTCAAGAATCGGTAGTTTTACCCTACTTAGTACCTGCTGGTGGAGCATTGAAAGATCAAATGTAGTGGAGTACTTCACCGAATTTTCTGTGAGGTACCGGCTAGATATTCTGGGGATCAAAACTGTACGTAACAACTTGGTAATGTGTCGCCTAGGTCCTCTCCTAATGAAACAAGGTCTAAACGCACTCTTACAAACTATTTAAAAATGAATAAAAACGATTTTGGACGATATTAAATATTTGATTGGAGTATTTAAATGTTTCGAACACGTTCATTTATTAAGATGTAGATATTTATTGTTGATTAAATCCTGAAATAATTTTAAAAATGGCTTTATTTTAATTGTGTTTGTGAGTGTAATTTCTAAGAATCTCGTTAAATATTCGCCAGCTTATGTACAATAGCATCTGGCTATTGGATTGCAATATTCTGTCTTTTGTAGTTTTATGTAAAAATATGAAGTGGCGTGAAATGGTAAACGGAAACATGTTAAGTAACTACTAGGCTATTATGCGTTATCTAATTACATCGCATTATTTGCCGAATTAACATATCTTGCCTAATAATGAAATAACTTTTCCTAAGAATTACCCTATTACAACATAGATTTTACTATCTGAACTTGAAGATTTTTATGGCGATTTATTTTCTCAGGTTCTCTTAAAATAATATGGTAATTTGTTGTATCTGGGCTAAGAAATTCCATGAAAGTAGGTGAGTAGATTCTGTGTAGACTAAATATAAATTACTTTTACTTAAATATACACACGTTGAATATGAATGAAGCACTTGAATTTTTACGGGCTGAATGTTTTATACTAATTTGTATGGTTAAGTAGCGTGTAATACAGAAAGTACAATGTAAATATGTCCTGTCACATTTATGATTTTACACATGTTTTTTCTTGTCTACTTTTTGATATAAATATTTTTGTATTATTATGACAAATCTTTTTGAGTTCCATTATACCATAAATATACGTATTAGATGCCAATGTATCCCTCCATAATTTGGCACCCTCTAACATACGATAGTATAATTACAAAGGACGGACGTAGCAGAAGGGTAGCTAGAATAAGCTCGAGCTAGAAAAATGTTTTTAAAAAAGAAAGACTTACTAATAGCTAATAGTATTAGTTTAGATAATAGAAAAAGTTTATTAAAGTCGTACGTACAGAACGTTCTATTATACGGTAGTGACACTTGGACAATTAAAGAGATAGATAAGAAAAAGATAGAAGCTATTCAAACTTTGTGTTATAGGAGAATGTTAAAGATTAGTTGGACAGATAGAGTAACAAATGAGAAAGTTTATAGAAGGATAGGTGAGGAACCCTGTATGTGGAAACTAGTAAAGGTCAGGAGAGATAGAATGATAGGGCACCAGTTAATACATGAGGGACTATTTACTAAGGTCTTAGATTATAGACTACCAAATAAAATTGGAGTAGGAAGACCTAGACAAAGCTATGTTAGTCAAATTATTGGAGATTTAGGTTGTGAAGGGTATGTAGACCTTTTTAGAATATCTCAGAATATGAAAGGATTTAGAGCTGCGCCAAACCGACCTTAAGTAAGTTCGAAAACAAAATAAAAAATAAATAAAAATCAGTTAACTAAATGGCACCATGACATAACTCACAATTAGTAAGCGGTCTGGCATGTTGGCAGAGACTCGTTGCTTAAGCCTTACCTTAACATATAAATTAACACCTTTTCTTTTTTGGAGGGGATAACCAAGTAACATTTCATTCCCTTATAAATGGGAATCATGTAAAGATGTTGGAGTTCTTTAACAACCATCAGGTTACTAATATCTATGTAGAGCCAGGTATATAGGAAAAAGTTAGAAAATTATAGGAAGACCTAGACTAAGCTGTATTAGTCAAATTATTAGAAAGTTAGGTTGTGAAGGTATGTAAAACTTTTTAGATTAGCACGGAATAGAAAAGAAGTTAGAGCTGCGTCAAACCGACCTTAAGTGAGGTCGAAAACAAAACGAATGTTGATAAATAACATACACGAAATAACAATAACTACACGAAACATACTACATTCTTTAAACAGTTAATCATCAATTAAAATAAATTAAATTAAAATCTTTTTATTTAAACATCCGTGTATCAAAATTTCAATGCTCCATTGGTATCTCGGTTATTGAAGGCAAAGAGCAACGGTTAAATGGGGAATGTTTTGCAGAATTCAATACTCGCGACTAATCTTATTTCAAATTTGACCTAACTTTTTTATTTTTAAAGTATTTTGAAAAATCATAAATTTGCCGATTTCATTATTCCTCCATATCCTCAATCGATTACGCTTAATCTGACCCCCTTTTAAAGTTTTACATTGTTCAGACACTTTTAAGGTAAATTATTATTTGATATAAACAGCAACTCCCGATTGACATTTGTTTTTAAGTTATTAGTGTGGATTTTGGGTTTATTAGATAGTCCTCAAAAAGTACTTTTCAACGATGTATAACACGCTTGAAACATTTTTAATTATAAGGAAAATATTAATATAAATGTCAATTAATCTTTAATATGAAATTAGTACGCTGTGAATTTAAATACCAATGAAAAATGAAAGTTAAAAAATATTTTAAATAATATTGTAAAATAAAGAAACCATAAAAAATTATAGTATTAAAAAGTAAAGAAACAGTACTTAAAGTACGCATTCACTTAAAGAAATTGTTCAATGTGATGACCATTTTGTTCCGCACGCTTTTGACGCCTTGGTCTAACAGAGTTTACAAACTCTACGTAGCATGTTTCCGTTTACTGATCGTTACATATCTAGTATTTTTTGTTCTAAAATTTCCAGAGTTTCTAGTGGTTCAAAATTAAATGCAGTTTTTAATGGTACCCCATAAATAAGTCAAAGAGGATAAGGGTGGGTGGTCTCGCAGGCCATTACACTGGTCCATTAATTCTCTCTCTCATTAAAGTTTCTCTCAAAAAAGTTGCACGTTACATGTGTTATAGGCCGGCAACCATCTTACTGGAACCAGATGTTTTACATGTTCTTGGGTTTAATAATTTGTCTCGAAGCAGGCATTGTCTCGGTTGTTGGTAGCTCCAAATATCTGTTACCAGTTAAATTGTAATCAAAGATGAAAGGACCTATTAAGTGATTATCTAAAACGAAAAAAAGAACTTAAGAAACAAAAACCATTTAAACATAATTTCATACCAATTAAACCGCACCAAACATTAAAATCAAATCAAATTTAAAATCTTCTTCAACTTACCAAATGTGGATTTTCAGTAGACCAATGTTGATAGTTATTTCTATGGAACACTCCACAATTGGTAAATCGTCTTTCATCTGTCCATAGTATTTTCCTAGGAAATTAGATTCATATTTACATTTTTGAAACCACCTGCTAAACTGTAATCTTTTGTGATAGTCATTATCACTTCAACCTTGTAAAATTGTTGGTTTGTAAGGGTGATACCTGTTTTCCTTCAAGGTTCTGTAAAAAGTATATTTTGAAATTCCCCTTTTTAGAGCCACACGCCGAACTGGTGTGCTGGGATTGTTCCTAACGTTTTGCAAAATATTACTTCGACCTATATTACCATAATTAACTTTATAGTTAACTCGTTTTTATTTGAAGCTTGTAGCATGCCATTTGGCTGACGCCTAGCCATGTTACAATGCGAGTTATGTATCCCCCAATCTATGCATGTATAATAAAATAGAAGCAATTAGGAATTATTAGAAATTGTTAAAGAAATCATTAAGTGAAGTGCAACAATGTAATACAAGGACATTTAATAAAGTTTATTAACAGTTCAAGAGAACGGATGCAATACTTTGTATCACAGACGATAGTGACACTGCAGATGGTAGGTCACAGACGGTTAAGATACCGTGACTACCTAGAAAGTAAGATTGTTACAATGTAATTATGAATAGTACAGTATTGCCCGAAATAAACAGTACTGAAACTAAGTTGGCGGTGTTTTTATGCGTGCGCTGTCACACTCAAGTTAGCTAGTATAGACCTGTCAAGTAAACCTCAAACAAGTAATTAGTAGGGCCTAATTGTTAAAAATGGTGTTAAGTACAGAGGAGAAAGTGTTTCTGGTAGAGCATTATTTTCGTTCATACGGAATCGGCCGACGTAATGGTGCAAGTTTGCTATACGTGTCTGATCAATTCACACAAAGGTTTAATAAACGTTCTCCAAGTAATGCTGTAATTTTGAAGGTTATTGAAAAGTTTAGAAATACAGGTAGTGTATTGTGCCAACGAAAAGGAAACTCGGGGCGTCCCAGGACAGTTAACAACAACAATAACCATGAACGTGTTTTTGAGCAAATCTTAGAAAATCCGATAGTCAGCCAGGCAAGGACAGCGTTACAACTTGATTTAAAAAGAACTTCCTTTCAAAGAATCCTGAAGGAGCTGGGTACATTTTCGTATGTGATTCAGGTACATCAACAACTACATCCTCGGGATTATCGCAGTAGAGTGGAATATTGAGCCAGAATTCTCGCGTTACAGTATGAAAATCCTGCATTTTTGAAAAATGTTTGGTTTTCAGACGAAGCACATTTTCACTTGTCAGGCTATGTGAATCGTCGCACAAATCGATTTCTGGGCTTTGCCAGACCCGATGAGGTTCAAGAGGTTCCTTTACATAGTGAAAAAGTGAGTGTCTGGTGTGCTGTTTCCGGACACGGAATCATTGGTCCGTACTTTATCGAAGAGAATGGTAGGCAAGTCACACTTAATCAACAGAGGTACAGACAAATTTTAACACGATTTATCCCTGATCTACGTCAATTCTGTCGTGCACGTAACTTGGCATTTCGAAACCAATTTTTTCAGCAGGACGGGACAGCTTGCCATACTGCTGCCGCAATTCGTCAATTTCTTCAAGAACATTTTCCAAGCAAATTCATATCACGATTTACTGACTTCCCTTATCCTTCACATTCTCCAGACCTCACACCTCCAGACGCATACATTTGGGGCATGGCTAAAAATGCCGTTTTCAAACGGGTACCACAAACCATCGATGAATTAAAGGATGCCGTTAGAGTCTTCTTCGCAGCCCTGAGACAACTCTTATTCAATTGCATGACCAGAAACTTAGAACATCGTTATGAAGTCTGTCTCGAACGAAGAGGTGCACATTTAGAACATATAATAAAGTGTCAATAATATGTATTTTTTAAATATACAAAACAATTACAATTTCAGTACTGTTTATTTCGGGCAATACTGTATTAAGAAATAGGCAGACATGAGCTCTGCAAGTTTCCACAGAACTGTGAGGGGCAGGGACATTATAAATAGCCCGGGAGCCCCAAGACTCGGCAGTCAGTCAAAGTATTCAGCTTTAACATTGCAGTTGCTTAGACTACTCCAAATAGTACAATTAATTCTTTTTTCGACTTAGTTAATTTAATCAAGTTTGTAAAATTCCATATTCAATTCTGTATTAATCAAATAAATTGTTAAGAAGTCTGGAAGTAGTTTTTAAAAACACAGCTCCCAAGGTCCGAACCTTAGATCGCGTCCACTTTTCACTTATTTACTTCAATATTAGCGCGCTTAGAATTCTTATTCTGTCTATTCACAATACCTTATATTACATAAGGAGTCCCTAATATCAATCTTATATTACGTTTCAAGGTTAACATTAACAGTTTCCCTTGATTTATATTTAAAAACAGTATATTCGTAACAAACCTTTGTTTGCGCTCCTTAGATAATTATCTTATTGGTCGATTTAAATGAAACGCCCAGTTTGACATAACTGTTGTAGTTTTGAATGATCGAAAAATTGTTGGTTATATAACTGATTGGCCTTTGCATTTCTTAACCTGTTAATACATTTTACTTGTGCCTTGATATCGCTATTTTTCGTTTTATCTGCCAAAAGGACAAGTCAGTTTTGAAAAAGTAAAATGGTGTCTTGTATAATGCGGTCCAAAATGTATTGTAATTTCTTCTAATTAAAATGAAAGCTTTCTTAAAAAAGATTATTGTAGGTTATTTGTCTGAAGCAGTTTTGTTCCAATCGTGTTGATAAGCTCGCCCTTTAACATAAGGACGGTAAGATATTTTAAGATGAATCTTAGCTGTTGTCTACACAACAGGTGGTTTTACCTAATCACTAAAATGTATCGCATTTTATGGTTTTTGAGACGGATTTCTATTTCTAAGGACGGATTTCTAATAATGGAAACGTCGTTCAAATATTACCTCTAATGTTATAACTTCTCTATCTTCTTGGATATGTGTTCATATCTTCGTATCGCCTAATAAGGATATCTCTTGTTGGTTAAAATATAAATAGCTCATAATTAAGCCTAGTTTTGCATATTAAAAGACTGGAATTTGTGCTTACTTTTGCTATTAGTATATTTCTGAATTTTCCTCTGGTTTGATGTTATGGTCCGGATGCCATCTGGTTTGTCTCTACTCCAGGACACTTCAGCTTCAGTCAAATTTTACTTTGTGATTGAAGAATCTGACAGTTTACCGTGCACCTTATGCAATGCTGAGTAGAATCAAGACGTGCATAGGGGTAACAATTTACACTTAGTAGTTATTCTATATCCAGGTATGAGATTTCACTTTACAATTTAATTATTCATTAAATAGTGTTTGTACTAAGAAATCTTAGTAATAATTTTGTCTTATCTTTGCGTCATCATCATCATTAGGTCTTCAGTTCTGGAACTGGTTAGACGCGTACCATCATTGTTTCCTATTCTGAACTAACCTACACATTTCCCTGAAATTTGCACAGTCTGCATCTATCCCTATCTGATCTAGGTCTACATATACCTCCTTTTTCCTATCTCTGCTTCTAATATATTCCATACTATTCCACAAAAATGCCTTAGAATGTTTTCTACCCTTCTATTTCTCCAATTTTTTCCACAGATATCCTTGTTCCCCTACTATTTCTAAAATCTATTTGTTATTAACTTTGTCTGCCCATGCTATCATCCTGATACATCTGATGCACAGCATTCCAAAAAGCTGCTACCGTTTTTCTGTCTGCTTTTCCTACTGTCCGTATTTCATAGGCATACTGTGTTATGCTTCACACATATGCTCTCAACAATTTTCTTCTTGTTTCTATGTTTGTTGTCTTTTACCATAGGCACTGTTCTTTCTTGTTAGATGCAGTTGGGTCCCTTTCTATTGTTTTACAATTATATACCCTATTTTTCAGACATTCAGCGGTTGTGAGGGGGGGGGAGGGCACAGTCCGCTTGAAAAATGTTAGGCGAGCATTTTTTACAAAATAGACCTTCGTTCGGATGAGAGGTAAAATGGGGGCCCTGTGTGTGTGTTGTCACGTACGTTAAAGATTCCTACCTTGCTTGGAACAACAAGGGTTCGGCAAAATTCCAAATTTTTCAGGTAAAAAACTCGCTTCTTGGTCAATGTAGTACCTTTGGGTGGAGCATTGGAAAATCACATGTAAGGCTGTGAAGGGGGGGGGGAAGTAGCCCGTGGCTGCCAAGATCTTCCAGCAGTTGAACATTTACCTATTTAATATTTTTTCCAATATATGTTTTCGCACAGCCAACATTAGTTGCAGATATTTCACAACCAACACCTGTAGTTGTTTATAATAATCATTAGAGTTATCTGCGCTTATTTTTTCGTCAGTAGGTTTTCCGTCTCAAAACTGTTTGGACACGTACCTGCACGTATTTATATTCTGAGCTAGCCTACACAGTTCTCTGAAATTCTCACACGGCCTGTATACAGCTCGGTTCCCCTTCTATTGTTTTCTAATTTTATACCCTATTTCACCGAGATTCAGTGAAGGGGGTGCCAAGATCCCTCAACACTTAGACATTAGCCGAATTAATAGTTTTCCCGTAAATCCTTGCAAACAGTTAACATTATTCGAGAATATTGCCCAACCAATACTTGTAGTTGCTTATAATAATCATCATGTTTAAGAACAGTTACTTTTTTCGTCATTAATTTATCCATCTTGGGACTGGTTGGATGCGTACCTCCATTGATTTCTATTCTGTGCTAGCCTACACATTTTCCTGAAATTAATACAGTCTACATCTTTCACTATCTGTGTGCAGTAGTCTAACCTAGGTCTACCTCTACTTCTCGCTTTTCCTATTTCTGCTTCTAATATATTCCACACTATTCCCTCATGTCGTAGTATGTGGCCTATCATCCTATCTCTCCTATTTTTTACCGTTTTCCACATATTTCTTTCTTCTCCTACCATTTTTAGTACCTCTTCGTTCTTAACTTTGTCTGTCCATGATATCTTCAGCTATTACAATTTAAGTGGTGATAGTTCTTACACTTAAAGAGTCGATAAAACAGTTTACGAGTACGTCGATAAATACAGTTACAAAGTCGGTAATACAGTTTAAGAGTTCATACATACATCGCGCAAGCGCAATGAGTAAAGCGGCGACGCCACTCGCGGAGGGCAGCGTAACCTTATTACAGATTCCGCGTGGCCACTACCAATGACGTCACCAAGGCACAAATTATTTTGCGCCATAATCGGAAAATTTACATAATTTTATAACAATGATAAAAGCAAACAAATTAGATAATGGATTACTTACATCAGAAATCCGGCATTCGCACGAAGTTGCGCTACGGTAGGCCTCTATTGAAGTCCATCAGGCTACTCAAAGCCCTGTTGCGGTAAATAAAGATGGTGACTCCGGTGCTTCAGCGGAACATGGACATCCGACTCGTCTAGGGTCGTGCAGTACGTTTCGCCTAGGTGGTTCTCAAATTGTGACGGGAAAAGACCAGATAAAGGTCGACAAACAAAAGATAAGCAAGAGAGGAAACTACATAGGTAAAGCTAAGACACGATACGATACCTGACACGACCACACTCCTTGAAGATCAAAGGCAAACAGCCACGTTATAGAGAGAACAGGAAACTTGTCCCCACTTCTTGTCTTTTACACATCGGCGCGAACTTATTCGTCCAACCCTCCCGCGTCGCGCGATCTGCGCAAACTCACTATGACGTAACGGAAGTACATGCCTAGTCTATTAAAATTCCGCGCACCGCGTCTTTTGAAATTATGGCGCGAAACCTCCGTACATCAAACTTAAACTAAAACAATGTTTAAGGGCCAATTTAATTGGCACGTAACAATCGCGACAAAGCCACAAAAGAAAAAACTTAAAAAAAGAAAAAGTCTGTTAGCACAGTAACAGCTTAAAATCTAAGACCTAACTACCCTATTTAAACCCTAACTTAAAACCTACAAAATGTTTATATAAGGCGCCACCTGGTGTTTTGACCGATAACACGTCTACCGAAGTACCAGGAAACGGAATAGGTAGCCCCATTGTTTTTGACTACACTAATGATCGACATCACAAATTTGTCGGGGAGCATGAAACACTACTTAAACTAAAACGGGTGCGACAAGTCGCATCTAAACCTATCTAACTAAAGCTAACATTAAAGTTCTTACGTGCAAACACACATGAGTGTTGCATCAAACTGTTCCTTGTTGGCAAGAAGTGCCCAAATTTAAAAAATGTTCCTGGAGTGCGTCACTCTGCACTCTAGCAAATTTTGTTACTGGTACTTTGGTTTTCTAACGATGCACATTTAAAACTTGTCCATGACATAGTTGTGAATCAACAAATTTACCAAAAGTACCACCCTACTAAATCTTTATATGCTAACCTGACAAATTACATTTCTATATCGGGCTAGCTTTTTCACTCAAATTTCAAAAAAATAATTCCCACGTCTGGTCATAGATACCACACGTTAGGGAGATAAAAAGATAAGGCAAGATCTCAAATTGTTGTTAAAGATAAGAGATAAGATAATGATATTAAGCTTAAGTTGTTATCCTCAAAGGTAATAGACAAGATAACGATATTAAGCTTTAGTTATTATTTGAGATACTAGATAAGATAACGCGATATTAAGCTAAAGTTATTATTAGAGATAGTAGGTAAGGTAACATGAATTTAAACAAAAGTTATTACTAAAGATAACCGGTAAGATAACGCGAAATAACTCGAAGTTATTACTAACGGTAGTCGGTAAGATAACGAGAAATTAAACCAAAATTATTACTAACGGTAGTCGGTAATATAACGATACTAAACTAAAGTTATTATTAAAGGTAATCGGTAAGATAACGATATTAAAACTAAGGGTATTATCAAAGATAATAAAGAAGACAAAGGTTTTGGCCTAGTTATTACCCAAGACAATGAATAAGGTAAAGATAGAGTGGCTCCAGTAGAGCCGTTTAAATGGGGATTGACTCGTGCCCTCTAAAAAGAGAAGCCTGTGAAGCAGGTCCGTTCACAAGAAACAGCACGAGGGACCGGCAAAGGCATTTGGGTGCATCCCTGCACCCGGCGTTAATCGATATCGGTGATACAATCACCCGATACCCACACGATATATCGACATATAGATATAAACTCATTCACTCACACATTCACACACTCATACATACCTTCACTACCAGAGCTCATGCACTGACAGCGGCACCGCATGACCCCACGAAAGATTCGCAGAGACGAGGTCCAGGTGTCTGTGAAAACCTCCCGCGCAACCACACGGTGACTAACAGAAATGAAAAAGGCAGTAGAAATAGGAACGGTAAAAAGAAGGAGGTTGGTTTTTTGGAATGCATTAGAGGCACTTCCAGGTAGAAGAAAGTAGAGGAAGGGCTCGCATTGAGCAAAGGAGACAGAGAAAAGGTGGATAGCAAAGCGCTACTCAACCAGCCAATGTAGCTAGTAGCTCGGAGTGAGGGAACATCACTCTTATGTGGCAGACGGGTGTTCCGGGACAAGAACAGGTCCACCGAAAGAAGAATAAGGCATAGCGGAGACAGCGGGATAAGAAAAAGTATAGTTTTTGGACAAGCGTCCGAGAGAAGGTAGAGAGTTGTCCCTGTTAAACACAGCGCAGTCTGAAGGACCACCTGCGATATTAATCCGACAAGATAAGGTATCACATATGTTGAAATTCACTAGGCTCCTAAGAGAACTAGTACGATCATTTTCCTAACGAGTGCATCGACTACGATAAGAAAATCAGACAAAAGTAGACACGACAAATTAAAAGTATCATTACAGATACAAACACACAAAAACAAACTGTTTTAAGGTAGTTTTTTAAAACGGTAGCACCCTAAACACACAAAAATGCCCAATAATAAGCAGTTAAATACAGGTACACTGTTCCAATATGCTAAAACAACCGAGAATTTAATAAGATAACAATAAGAAGCAATAGCATCTCACCACAAAGTTCAATAAAAAAACAATGAAAAAAAATGTTTATAAGTTATGTTGATTTAATAGAAAAAGAAAGAAATAATGATGTAGTATAATGTGGGCGACTGTAATAATTCAGAGGAAAAACACATGGAATAGATAATCCTAGTTTTTTGCAACTGCGAATATGAACTATTTCTTACAATGGCATAGGTCATGACTCCTATGTTGGCACAAAGAAAAAATCATCCACTCAACATCAGCTAAAACCAATCATAAAAATTCAATGAGTTATTACAACCAAAGTTACGACAATTACCACACAAAATTAAATGACGTAAGAAAAAAATACTAAAAACTGAATAATATGCAGTAGGAAAAGTTCGAGGATTAATTAAATGAAACGACAGAGTTATATTGGGGGGTGTAGAGGATGAAGTGATATATATCTAACGGTATGGTCAAGGAAAAGTCAACCAAAAGAAAAAGGTAGCTAATTTAAGGTACGTAAAGTTAAACGTGTAAGAAATTATATACTATATGAGAGAGGGAATAAGTAATTGAAGTTGACTTATCGATGGTGAGAACAAAAAAATATTAGGTAAATCGTAAGGGTTTAATCATATTAAAATACAAGGTATCAGGAATTAAATTTGGAATGTTAAGAGAGACAACATCACGAGATAAGGTATTAGGTACGATATTTAATTTGCCAGGCCTATGTCTAACGTCAAAAGTGAATTGAGATATACGCAAGTTCCATCTTGCCAAACGACCTGCGGGTTGTTTGAAGTTATTAAGCCAAGTGAAAGCTAAGAACATTAGGTACATTGTCAAAGAAGTCAACGTGAAAAGCTCTTAGATATACGTAAGGTTAAACGATTTTAAAGACAGTTTCAAGGCATTTAATAAGGTTTAAATCGATATGTGAAGAGATAAGAGTAATCGAGACTCGATTCACGAATAAAATTGTTGAAAAACAAAAAGATATTTTATAAAGCATATATTTACTGGGATGGGAAGCTCTCATTTGAGTTCTACCCAAACCAATGAGGAAAAATTTCAACATCATTATTAAAAAATGATTTACAAATTGTAAAGCGACAAACTTACCAACCGAATTCTCGTCTAGACTTATAATGCTCTACGACTGGCCTTTGGGTCTCGTTCTAGACTTACAGAGCTATACGACCAAATCCGACAGTAAACCTCGCTTAACGGATGTTAAGGTACGTTGAAATATCAATAACTAAAAAAAATATGCAATCAAGACAAAATCAAACTCGCTACATGAAAGAAAAATTCCACGATATCTATTCAAAAGGTATTCCAAATTATTGGAATGTTCTTTCAATATTGCAGAAGTTATCAACAATTATCGTAAATGAGTTTAAATAATAAACGTTAACGGAAATTTCTTTATTTTAGTATTCAAAGGAGCAGATATAAAGAGATGCAGTTTATTACAACATTTTGGAAGGTAAAAATATGGTTAGGTAATTTCATTACTATATATAAGGCAAGAACCTCTATAAAACGCATTTATAGGTTATACTGTTTAAACATTCAAGGGAACAACTTTTAAACTATATGAGGCAAGGTTAATATTTAATAAAGGGATATATCATTGATAAACTAGAAAAAGGCACTCCAAATTAGAAAAACACATAGGTAATATGTTATTTAAGAAATAAAACAAGGACTGTAATCTAGCATTTTCATAAGATAATCTAAAGGTATTCACTACATTAGCGTTCTTTTAAACATAAGGTATCGTTAAAAGCGAGTCTAAATATTCTATTCAAACAGGTAAATGACTTTTTTAAAAGTGTAAACACACAAATTAGTGAAATGCTTATTTATTTATACTTACTTGCATAGAAGTAGGATTAGATAATTTATGTTTCCTAAAAGTTCACATTTGAATCCGAAAATAAACCCATCACTCACAACAACATAATTGAAGTTAACAAACAGATCGCACATTCTAAATTTAGAAAAACATTATATTAAAAACACATTTTATAATACACTTGCAAGTTATATTTTAATTTCAAAATAACAGTATATCTTTAATACCAAGCAACTGTTTTTGACATCTAAAAGAATGAAGCGTGTTCTAAAACACGTATAAGTTTCAAGGTTACAGATATTAATTAATTCATTTTTGGTGAAAAAGCTTTTTTTAAATAACATTGATAATACATTGAATGTTTATAAAAAACAAAGGAAAATTCACAGGTTCCTAACCTCGCACGTTAATAAGGGCGCCATTTTATTACAATTTAAGTGGTGATAGTTCTTACACTTAAAGAGTCGATAAAACAGTTTACGAGTACGTCGATAAATACAGTTACAAAGTAGGTAATACAGTTTAAGAGTTCATAAATACATCGCGCAAGCGCAATGAGTAAAGCGGCGACGCCACTCGCGGAGGGCAGCGTAACCTTATTACAGATTCCGCGTGGCCACTACCAATGACGTCACCAAGGTACAAATTATATTGCGCCATAATCGGAAAATTTACATAATTTTAAAACAATGATAAAAGCAAACAAATTAGATAATGGATTACTTACATCAGAAATCCGGCATTCGCACGAAGTTGCGCTACGGTAGGCCTCTATTGAAGTTCATCGGGCTACTCAAAGCCCTGTTGCGGTAAATAAAGATGGTGACTCCGGTGCTTCAGCGGAACATGGACATCCGACTCGTCTAGGGTCGTGCAGTACGTTTCGCCTAGGTGGTTCTCAAATTGTCACCTACCTATGCAGGGAATGACGGGAAAAAACCAGGTAAAGGTCGACAAACAAAACATAAGCAAGAAAGGAAACTACATAGGTAAAGCTAAGACACGATACGATACCTGACACGACCACACTCCTTGAAGATCAAAGGCAAACAGCCACGTTATAGAGAGAACAGGAAACTTGTCCCCACTTCTTGTCTTTTACACATCGGCGCGAACTTATTCGTCCAACCCTCCCGCGTCGCGCGATCTGAGCAAACTCACTATGACGTAACGGAAGTACACGCCTAGTCTATTAAAATTCCGCGCACCGCGTCTTTTGAAATTATGGCGCGAAACCTCCGTACATCAAACTTAAACTAAAACAATGTTTAAGGGCCAATTTAATTGGCACGTAATACAGCATACATCTGTAGCACCACATTTCAAAGACTTTTCTACCTTTTTCTTCTCCGCTTCTCCTACTGTGCAGGCTTCACAGCCGTTCAGTGCTGTGCTCCACACATATGTTTTAAGCAATCTTTTCCTTGTTTCTATGTTTGTTGTCTTTAAACACAGTAGTTGCTTTTTCTTGTTAAATGTAGCACAACCTTGTGCTAATTTTTGTTTTATATTTTTTGCGCTTTTCTCCTCTTGCATTTTTTGTCTTCCTAGGTAGCAGAAATTCTTAACCACTTGTAAGTTCGTGTTACATATTTGTATTCTTGTTTTTGATTTATTTTTTCCCCTCCTTTGCATACTAGTACTTTAGTTTTAATTTTGTTAATTTTCATACCGTATCTCTCTGTTAGATCCGTTTCCATTTCATTAAGAGCAGCTTCTAATTTTTCCTTGCTAGATGCTAATACCGCTATATTATTTGCAAATCTAAGCTTTTCGATTTTTTGTCCCTGCATAGTAATTCCAAATGATTTCCTGCACTTGACAGTATTCATTGCCTCTTCTGTGTACAAGTTAATAATTAATAGGGATGGGGTACATCCCTGTCTCACCTCTTTCCTAATGTTTACTTCTCTACGTTCCTGCTCTAATTCTATTGCTGATGTTTGCTCTTTGTATAAGCTATGTACTATTCGTCTATCCCTATAACTCATTCAAATTTTTTTGAGTATTTCGAACATTTTTTTCTATTTTACATTGTCGAATGCTTTTTCCAGATCTACAAACCCTATATACACGCTTTCCCGTTTTTCTATTGTTTTCTCCATTATTACTCTCAGAGCTAAAATAGCCTCCCGTGTTCCCCTGTTCGTCTAAACCCAATTTGCTCTTCTCCTAGTATTTCTTCAGCTCGTTTTGTCATTCGTTTTTGTACAATTCTAGTTAATATTTTTGATACGATGCTGTCAAACTTATTATTCGAAATTTTTCACATCTATCCGCGCCTTTTTTTGGTATAGTTACTATGTTACTTTTAAAATCTTTGGGTATCTCGCCTGTCTCGTACATATAGCTTACAAGTTGGAAGAGACGTTCTGTTACTGCTTGTCTAGCGGCTTTTAGATTTTCTGCTTGCACTTTATCTGTACCCGGTGTTTTACCATTTTTCAGACCCTTTAATATTAATTCAAACTCATCTCTAAGTATAGAATATCCCAAGTCATCATTTTCAATATCAGTTAGTTCCTCTCCTGCATATAAATTCCCTATATATTCTTGCCATCTACCCACTTTCTCTACATTTTCTATAGTGACGTTTCCTCCCGCGTCCCTTATATTTTTGCTATATGGTATTATATTCCTAAAATTGATTTTAATTAGTTTGTATGCTTCATCTGTCTTTCCTACTTCCAACTTAGGTTGTACCTCTTTGCACTTTTCTTCAATCCATTGTTCTTTAGCTTTCCTGCATTTGCGAATAATTTCCCATTTTATGGCTTTGTATCTCTGTTTTCCTGTTTTGCCTGATATATTTTTGTATCTTCGTGTTTCTCCTATTAAATTCAGGATATCGTTTGTTATCCATGGTTTCTTATTTTCTTTTTGTGTATACCCCAGAATATCTATGGCCGCCATGTCTAGGCTGAATTTAATGTTATTTTATTCTGTTTCTACTTCTTTAGTATCAGATATTTTTCCGATATCTTTCAACGAGAACTTAAAACAGGCTAAGGATTTCTGCTATCTAGGAAACCAAATAACGCTTGATGGGAAAAGTGTAAAAGATATAAAACAAAGATTAGTACAAGGCCGTGTTGCCTTTAACAAGAAAAAGCAACTACTATGTTCAAAGACAACAAACAGCTGAACGCATATGTGTTGACCCCAGCGCTGTACGGATATGCAATAGGGACACTAGGAGAAGCAGACAGGAAATAGGTAGAAGCCTTTGGAATGTGGTGCTTCAGATGTATTATGTTGATAGCATGGACATAGGAATTCTAGAAATAGTAGGGAAGTAAGATATCTGTTGAAAACAAAAAAATAAGGAAATAGAAAGATAGAATACGTTCTAATGCATTGGGGAATAGTGCGTGATATATGGATTAAGTGGGAGATTAGCTGATTGATTCCCTATTAGCTGAACTTCGCCCATATTTCTTTATAAGTTTGTTTTCTTTTTTTCTTTACAATAAAGACCTGTTATTATTATTATTATTACTATTGTTATTTTTATTATTATTATTATTTTTATTATATTACAAGCAGAGATAGAACAAAAGAGAAATAGACGTAGACGTAGACCTAGATTAGACTATTTCACTCAGATAGTGAAAGATATAGGCTGTGGGAATTTAGGGGAAATGTGTAGGTTAATTCAGAATAGAAAACAGTGAGGGTACGCGTCTAATCAGTTCCAGAACTGAAGACCTATTCACGATGAGTATGTAATTAATTTTAAAGTAAAAATCCTTTTAAATAAGTTTTAAGTTTCTTTGTATAAAGCAAAAAAGGCTTAATTCAAATTGCTCTATTTGGTCAACTTAAACTACTCGTAAAAGAAATAAGTGTCACTTTTATTATGATAAACAACAATTCACACATTAACTCCACTTTTTACCTAACGCCATTAACTTTACTTTCATTTTTGTATGAGATCGCCTTTAAGAAATTCCAGTTAGTCTGTTTGATATGGTATGTGTCATGGAATCCTGTTTCACGATACCTGGGCGGGTATAAGACCAGTACTGTTAAGTACTTCTAGGGGTCAGCGAACTTAACTCCTGGTAATACGTTTATACTTCTTGACTTTATGCATGAAAGAAGCTGGACGAAGACATAAAACTAGGTTAAACCGCTTGATTTTAAAAAGTTTACGGTACTGTTGGTAAACTATCTATTAGCCGACACGCCTTTGATTGTATATTAGTGGTCTTGAAATTTATGGTACTATACGATGGTTCATTATTTAATGTTATCTTTAGATGAGGAACATCACTGATGCGCTTTTAGGAAAATTGCTGCAACGTTTATACCGTGTTGTTGTTGACGATCTGCTTCAGTTAGAATAATGGGTTAGCGGTAATGTCAGTCACAAAAACTTAACTCAGTAACCATAATGAAAGTTTTCGTTAGAATGTACCATCCCTTCTGAGGGCAAACGTCACATTTAGCTTCTCGTTAGCGTTATGAATACAATTATCCGTTTCGGAATGTCTGAATGCCATTAATTTCTGGTTAATTTTGTCTGTCAGAAATTTTGCGATAGCTTTTAATAATATAGCAGCATTATCAACATCTTTTAGAAAGGTACCTTCCTTTACAAAAGATTCCAGGTGAAATAAACAATATTACAAACAAATAGCTACCTCTGATGAAAAATTTTTCCGACCTTCATGCTACATGTAATTATTTTCTTTGGAACGTTTAAGTTATAAATCATTTTTAGTATCTGCATGTAGTATAGCTTGTTAACCTGTACCAAATTTATAAATGGGCAATCTTGGGCAATTGCCCGGGTGGCAAGTTTTTCAGGACGTCAAATTTTGAGGCGTATTAGGAAAATTTAGAATATAATTTACAAAGAATGCTGCTTTAAGGCAGAAATGCAAAGTTCCGACAATTGATAAGTACGACCACCTCCACTACTCGCCTCCGCCTCCACTTCCACTAACTGCCTCCATCTTCACCTCCACCTTCCCCTTCACATTTAAGTAGATCGTTTGTGAATGTTGAGGTGCAAGGCAGCACTCTGCACTTCCACCTCCACAACCACCTCCACTAACTGCCTCTACTTCCACTAACCGTCACCATCTCCACATCCACCTCCACATCCACCTCCACATCCACCTCCACATCCACCTCCACATCCACCTTCACATCCACCTCTACATTCACCTCCACATCCACCTCCACATCCACCTCTACATCCACCTCGACATCCACCTCCACATCCACCTTCACATCCACCTCCACGTCCACCTCCACATCCACCTCCACATCCACCTCCACATCCACCTCCACATCCACCTCCACATTCACCTCCACCTCCACCTTTACCTCCACATCCCTCCACCTCCATCACTACCTCGACCTCGGGGAACACTTTGCACCTCCACCTCCCTCTCCACCTCAACCTCCATCTCCACCTTCATCTCCACGTTTAAGTAGATCGTTTGTGTATGTTCGTTCCGCTGAACGAGCGCTACATGTACTTCGCCATAGATTGAAGACATATCAGCGTATCTTTCAATAGTAATAATGAACCATTTTTATAAAAATGAAACCTGTTTTACCTTTCCAACACAACACTAGTAACAATAATAGTTTGGCTCGATATATTTTGACACTTACAAATATCCGACTGTTGACTTATCAAAGCCAACTTGGTATTTCTGGCAATCAAATGAGTTTTTATGTAATATACAAATAAATTGATTCTTTCAGAAAACGGTGCATGTTAATCATTTCAAACAAGAGCACATTCTAAATTGAGAAAGCCGAATCTGCACTCAAAATTTTTGTATCAGCCGCAGGTATTAAAATATTCGCTAAAGACGTTTTACATTGTATAACGTACTGTAATAAACGCACTCCGGCGGGTGACTCATCGTTGGAATATAAACAGTCTCGTAATGTCCTGCGAAGGGTCTAGAAATTACTGGAAGGCTGGTTTAAGATATACAAGCTCCGAGTACAGGATGAGCAGCAGTTGATATCCTAAGCTTCTTTAAATAAATATAAAATATAAATAAAGAAATAATGTTGCTGTTAGACTTTATAGAATGTAGCGAAAGTGTGTAAATCAAAGAGATACGTTTTTTGTATGTGGAGAGTTTATAATAAAATCTCGCAAACAGACAATAACTACGTTAATCAAAATAGCTTATGAGCTTTATTTTGGCTGCAAACTGAGACATCAGGAAAAAACTTGGGCACCGTATATCATTCGCGCAACGTAGGTTATGAATTTAAGAGGATGGCTCAACCGTAGCCGTAAGTCTATGCCTTTTGCAGTGCCTAAGGTGTGGAGAACACCTAAAAATCATGTTACAGAGTGGTATTTTTACTTGACGAATACACATGTAATTTCACTGAAGTCGAAACATGATGTAAAGTACCCAAACCTGCAATTAGTTCTCATACCAGTTCCTTATACCCAGAATGTACCTGCACCCAAATGTCCAGAATCATACATACTCCACCTATTAAACCTATGGAAAAAGACACATCTTGATTTCTAACCATTTGATATAGGTACTCCATATTCAGTTTCACAAAATGCACTTGAGGACAGTACGGGATTTAAATTTATCAAAAGCTGAAACTTAGGTTGCAAGGTTGGACTCTATTAGTGTGGTACGCATATTTCCACATATGGGAAACGTGAACAAGATTTCCTTATTTTTTTACATAGTATGATGAGTTGGTGTACCGTGTAGATGTTTTTGGACTAATGGATGCATTAGGATGTAAATACAAAACTTAAGAGTGGAAACTATTGATTCGTCTACTCTAAGCTTGAAGAGAATTTTCCTCCACAATGGAAATTCGCCCGCTAGTTCTTATTGCCCACGCAGTACACACGAAGGAAAACTATGGCGATATTTAAACTTTATTTGAAAGAATTAAGTATACAGAACATGGGTGGATGATATGTGGTATTTACAAGTTAGGCGTCGCCGTGGATCAATGTAGTAAGACTACGGATCCCAAGGTCCCGGGTTCAAATCCTGACACGGCAGACTGCTTGAAAAATGGCAGGTGGGCATTTTTCACAAAAATTACGCCCTCGTTCGGATGAGAGGTTAAATGGAGGTCCCGCGTGTGAGTGTTGTCACGCACGTTAAAGATCCCTACCTTGCCTGGAACGGCAAGGGTTCGGCAAAATTCTAAATTTCCAGGCAACAAAAAACTCGCCTCCTGGCTAATGTAGTACCTTCGGGTGGAGCATTGGAAATGTAAATGAACGGTATTTACAAGTTATAGCACTTTTGTTAGGAGTGCAATTGGGTTACACTAAGTACTGCTCTTTTCTCTACGAATGGAATAGCGGAATAAAGGATAAATACTACTTTGTAAAAGACTGGAAAACACGAGAAAACCTTGTTGCTGGAGAAAAAATGTTAGAAATCCCCCTCTCGTTGATAGAAAGAAAGTTTTGCTACCACCTCTGCACATAAAATTGGAACTGATGAAAAACTTTGTCAAAGCTTTAAATAAAGATGGTGAAGGATTTCAATATCCGAGAGAAAAGTTTTTCAGACTAAGTGAGACAAAAATAAAAGAAGCAATTTTTATTGGAACACAATTTTGTCACATCACAAAGGACAGCGTTTTCGATTCAAAACTGACCGAGATTGAGGCCGCTGCATGGGTATTATTTAAAGAGGTGTGTTCCAATTTTTTGAGAAATACAAAGGCAAAAAAATACGAACAAATTGTGAATCTTTTAATTTCCACATGCAGTGATATGGGATGCAACATGTCTTTGAAGATTCATTTTCTTTATTCGCATTTGAACGTTTTGCTCTTACATCTAGGGTCTGTGAGTGATAAACATGGTGAAAGGTTTCACAAAGACATTATGTACTGTGAAAACAGATATCAAGGGAAGTGGAGGCCCACAATGCTCGCAGTTTATTGTTGGAAACTAATCAGGGATGCATCAGAGGTGCCCTAGAAACGAAAATCACATGCAACAAAATTTTGAGATACGGTAGTGATGTAGTATACATAATTTGTATTATAACAGGTATAAATATTACATAACACATCACTCAATAAGTCCGTAGGATAACTAAGAAAAACACATTTTTTTGGCGAAATTCGATTTTATTCATCAACATACATTCCTTCAAGAGTGATACAATCAGTCCAACGCCGTTCTAGCATTTCGATACCTTTTTTGTAAAACAATTCGTCTTTTGCCTCAAAATAAGCTTCAGTTTCAGCGATCACCTCTTCATCCGAGCCAAATTTTTTCCGGCGAGCATTTTTTCAGGTCTGCGAACAGGTAGTAGTCGCTGGGGCCAAATCTGGAGAATACGGTGGGTGCGGAAGCAATTCGAAGCCCAATTGGTGCAATTTGGCCATCGTTGCGATCGACTTGTGACACGGTGCATTGTCTTGGTGAAAGAGAATTTTTCTTCTTCATGTGTGGCCGTTTTTGGCAATTTCTTCCTTCAAACGCACTAATAATGCCATGTAGTATTCGCTGTTGATTCTTCTTCCTTTCTCAAGATAGTCGATGTACAAAATTCCGTGCGCATCCCAAAATACAGACGCCAAAACCTTACCAGCCGACTTTTACGGTTTTGGTCGCTTTGGACGTGGTTCTCCGGCTGCAGTCCACTCAGCTGACTGCCGATTAGACTCTGGAGTGTGGTGGTGGATCCATGTTTCATCCATTGTCACATACCGACGCAAAAGTCCTTTTATTCCGGTTGAACAGCTCCAAACAGCTCTCAGAATCATCGACACGTTGTTGTTTTTGGTCCACTGTGAGCAAACGCGGCACCCACTTTGAGAACAGCTTTCTCATGGACAAATGCTCATGCAAAATAGTGTGCACACTGCCTTCTGATATCTTCAAGGTGTCAGCTATCTCACGCAATTTCACTTTTCTGTTTTCCAAAACGATTCGGTGGACTTTTTTGATGTTTTCCGGTGTAACCACCTCAATTGGCCTTCCAGAGCGTTCAGCATCGTCAGTGTCTGTACGGCCACATTTAAAATCAGCAAACCACTTCTCCACCGTTTGCCTCGATGGAGCAGAGCCCGGATAACACTTATCAAGCCATGCTTTGGCTGCGATGGTATTTTTACCCATCAAAAAGCAATGATAAATCAACACGCGAAATTGCTTGGAATTCATTTTTTTGAAAAACTCAAAAGTATCGTCACTTGAACCTCTGTAACTTGTAAACTAATCGTCGGATTGTCATGAAATTTTGACAGATATCTTTTTAAGGTTAGTACTTCCTACAAATCATATGGATTATTACATAGCAACGCCATCTATGTATCATCCTACGGACTTATTGAGTGATGTAGTAATAAAAAGTTTCACTATAAAAATATGAATAACTTTTGACTGGAGGGTGATAAAAATTCTGTTAACAGATTCGTAATCAGCGGGAAAATTTTTATAAGAAACGCCCATCGTACATTAGGAAACCAAAAAATAACAATTTGTGGTTCAGTGTTGTTATTATCATTATTCAATAAGAGTTTTACAAAAAATCAATAACTTAATTTGTATTAAAGTATTGAAAAGAAGTGAGATTACAAACCATTTCCATTTAGTAGAAAAACGTTCCGATTAACACTTTAAACGTAATCTATATTTTCGTATTTTGTAGCTAATTTTGTTACACGACTGTATTTTTAAGATATACCACCAAAAGTACTTTATTATAAAATATTTTGATTGGTATACAATTGAAAGAAAAAGAGAAACGAAAACAAGATGTCCTTGAAATTCCGATTTTTTAGAATGTTCTGATTTATAGGTATGTCTCATCATTAGGTTTTCAGACTTAGACATGTATCTCAATTGTTTCCTATTCTGAGCTAACCTTCACATTACCCTGAAATTTTCACAACCTACCTAATTCGATATCTATGTGCAATAGTTTAATTTAGGTCTACCGCTACCTCTTTTTCTTTTTCTGTTTCTTATATAGTCCGCACTATTCCCTCGTGCCTTATAATGTGTCTTATCATCTTATCTCTCCTATTTTTTACTGCTTTCCACATATTTCTCTCTTCCCATACAATTTCAAGCACCTTTTTGTTCTTAACTTTGTTTGTTCATAATATCTTCAGTATACGTCTATAACATCACATTTCAAAGACTTCTATCTTTTTCCTGTCCGTTTCTCTTACTGTCCACATTTCACAGCCGTGTAGTGCTGTACTTCACACATACGCTTTCAGCAATCTTTTCCTTGTTTTTATGTTTGTTGTTTTTGAATACAGTTACATGCAGCATGGCCTTGTGCTAATTTTTGTTTATCTTTTGCACTTTTCCTATCTTGCGTTATTAGGCTTCCTAGGTAGCAGAAATCCTTAACCTTTTATAAGTTCTTCTTCTCGTCGGCTCGGTGGCGTAGTTGGTATGCGTGTGACTACTATGCCCAAGGTATTTAGGCCGAATCCCGACACGGTCCGCTTGAAAAATTTTAGGCAAGCATTTATCACAAAAATACTCTCTCGATTCGGATAAGAGGTTGTTGCGGACTTTAAAAATCTCGACTTTGTTTGGAACAGCAAGGGTTCGGCAAAATTCAAAATTTCTAGTTAAAAAACTCTCTTCCTGGTTAATATAGTACCTTCTGGTGGTACACTGGAAAATCAAATTGAGTGCAATTTTGTACGTTCTCGTGTTCTATTTGTATTATGGTTTTTGAATTACTTTCTCCTCTTATACACAGTAGTACTTTAGTTTTACTTTTATTAATTTTCGTACCGTATCTCTCTGTTACTGCTGCTTTTATTTTATAAAGAGCTGCTTATAACTCTTCCTTGCTAGATACTAATATCGCTATATCATCTGCAAATCTAAGTATATCAATCATTTGTCCCTGGATAACAGTTCCAAATGTCTTTTTGCATTTGTGGTATACGTCATGTAGTTTCCCGCTGAATCCTTAATATCGTTCGGCTGTCTTCGGAAACCTTCGGTTTGCATTCTATAGGGAGCATAAAGCAGCTATGCAAGAGTAAACTTTTTAGTTATAAGTTAGTTCGCTTACAAGTTTTGCCAAAGTCCTATAGTGCGGATTTTGTTTTATACTAAAATGGTACCTGCAAATGTTTTTAAATGCAACTCTTGCGGTGCTTCCTATACCTGGAAAAATTCTCTCAAACGGCACCAGAACAAATGTTGTGGTGTAACATCGTCCAGGGTTAAGCTTATACATCCGTCAGCAGCAAAGTACTTAAACTGTATGTCTTGCGGTATCGCTTTTATATACGAGAATGGACAGCTTACAACGACACAAGGAAAAACAGCATGGTATGTCATTACCTCTTTGAAATACAAGTTAAGAATAAACGAGGATAGGCTACATCCCTGTCTCGACCCTTTCCTAATATTTACTGCTTTACGTTCCTGATCTAATTCTAAAACAACTGTTAGCGCTTTGTATAAGCTATGTACTTTCCGTTTATCCCTAAAACTCATTCCAATTTTTTAAGTATTTCGTTTTCCCACTTTACATTGTTGAATGCTTTTTTCAGATCTAGAAACCCTATATACACGCTTTCTCATTTTTCTATTGTTTTCTTCATTATCACTCATAAAGCTATATTGGCCTACCGTGTTGCCTTGTTTCGTCTAAACCCAAATTTATGTTCTGTCTGATTGATGTTCTCCTTGTATCTCTTCAACCTGTTCTTCCATCCGTCTTTGTACAATTCTAGTTCATATTTTTGACACGTGTGCTGTCAAACTTATTATTCGAAAATTTTCACATCTATCCACACTTCTTTTTTGGTATAGCTTATAAGTTGGAAGACACGTTCTGTTACTACTTGTTCAGCGTCTTTTAGAGTTTCTGTTTGTACCTTGTCTATACCCGTTGCTTTATTGTTTTCCAGACTCTCTAATGCTATTTCAAATCCCAAGTCATCCCCTTCAATGTCTGATTCCTGTTCTGTTGGTTCTAGTTCATGCCCTGCATATAAATTCCCTATATATGCTTGCCATCTAACCAATTTCTCTACAATTTCTTTACCGATGTCCTCGACCGCACCCTTTATATTTTTGCTATACTGTTTAATAACCCTAAAAATTATTTTAATTAGTTTGTATGCTTCGTCTGTCTTTTCTATTTCTGTCTTAGTTTGTACTTCTTTGCACTTTTCATCAATCCATCGTTTTTAGTCTTCCTGCATTTACGAATAATTTCCAATTTTATGGCTTTGAATCTCTGTTTTCTTACTTAGTCTGGTTTGTTTTTGTATTTTCACCTTTTTTTTTTTTATTTATATTCAGAATATCTCTAGCCGCCATGTCTAAGCTGGATGTTATTCTATTCTGTTTCTACCTCCTTTCAGCACTTGTTTGACTTTTTCTCGGATATTTCGTGGATATATTTATCTTTTAGTTTCTCAAATTTAGAGTGCCTTTCCGTTCTTTTTTCAAATTTTTAAATTTATGTGTGGCTTTTATAATTACTATGAAGTGGTCAGTGTCTGTATCTGCTTCTGGGTAGCTTCTACAGCCTTTTACTTGATTTCTAAACCGTTGTCGAATAAGAATGTAATCTTATTTAACATCTCCTGATATCTTCCACGTGTATCGACGACTAACATGATGTTGAAATATTGTGCTTTTATGGCAAAATTCTACCCGTCTATTTCCCCTGTCGTTTCTCGTGACTAAACTAAATAAACCTACTACCGCTTGTTCCTTACTCGCACCTGCCACTGCATTAAAATCTTCCGTAATTATTAAATTTTCATATCCTTTTACGCACCTTGGTATGTCTTCGATATCTTTGTAGATCGCGTCAACCTTTTCCTCGCTGTTGCTAGAGGTGGGCGACTGCGTGGTGTAGTTGGTATGCGTGTGACTACTATGCCCAAGATCCCGGGTTCGAATTCTGACACGGTCTGCTTGAAAAATACTAGGCGAGCATTTTTCACAAAAATACGCCCTCGTTCGGATAAGAGGTAAACTAGAGGTCCCGTGTGTAAGTGTTGTCACTTTAATTAAAGATCCCTATTTTGTTTGTTTGGAAAAGCAAGGGTTCGGCAAAATTCATAATTTTCCAGGTAAAAAAACTGGCTTGCTGGACAACGCTATTACATTCGGGTAGAGTATTGGAAAATCAAATGTAGTGTAGCCAGAGGTGAGCATGTATACTTGTATTATTACTATATTTGCCGGTTTTAGATTCTAAACTAATCATAAGTACTCTTGCTTTCTTTTGTAAGTTGTTTTCTATATAATGTCCTGTTTTTTCTCGCATAACTATTCCCGCACCCGAATTTCCTTCCTCTGATCCTGTATGAATTACCCTAAAGTCTTTGCTCTAAAAATCCACCGCCTCTGGCCACCGAACTTGGTTGATCTGTACTGTACGTAATGCTAATCTATCCATTTCAATTTTCAAATTTTCTGGCTTGCCTACTTGGTTCATGCTTCTAACATTCTACGCCCTGACTCGCAATATGTTCCCCGTTTGCCTTTTTTCTTATTGAACTTGCCTATTATATCCTCCGAAGTAGCCCCCTCCCAGAGATCCGAATGAGGACTACTTTAACTCCGGTACGTCTGTATAAAAAAATAAGCAATGTTGAATCTTCTTAATTTCAAGGAAACAATATAGTTTTTAAATATATGAGAAAGCGTAGTACGCATTTATTAAAATCATAAGAAGCATTAAATTATTCAAATTTTTAACTTGCTTCAATTTGTAATGCACTGTTTTCATTTATTTTTTTCTCTTGCAGCGGCGGATTTGGATCTTTGTGCAAGCAGTGTTCAAGATGCATTTGTTATCGCAGTGGAACAACAGGCACGGGAACGTTTGGAACGCTTATCAGCGCTCAAACGTATTACTCCTGTCGACATAACCAAACTTTCGCAACAGGTAAAAAATTCCATGTTAATTCATTTGTGTTTTTGTTAAATTTGTTGTTTACAATAACCTGATAGAGATGTGCTGAAAATAAACGGATCGGTTATTGATATTGTATTTAAATTCATATTTAAACACCTTTAGAATGCGGCAATCGACTTTTTTGGTAATGCGGCGTATTATTATTATTGTTTGCCACCGTTTTATATGGCCTAACATAGTTGAATGAAATTTAGAAATAATTTCTACTTACTTTAAAAAAATTGCTATTATTTTTTCAAACAATCTGCCACGAAGACTGTAATGAAGCATTAGGTGTAGAAGAAAAGAATTTATAAAATGTAGTTGGTTAATGAGTTTTTATAGCACGAAAGCAGACTGAAGAATTTAGAAGCTTTGGGATTTTTCTATTTAATAACGTTGCTATTCCAATATAATATTAAATTAGGATGGAAGAATTAAAATAGTAAAGCGCCTGCTTTATTAAATACAAACAGTAATAAAAATGCCAGTACTTTACTTTTTCTCGTATTTAATTATAGAGAAATTACAAGATAGACATCGATAAATAATCGGGCATATTTAAGTTTATCCCATTACCATGGGATCGGACCTACACACATCAATAACCATATACTCTTAATTTACAGCCATAAAAATCAATGCGTTACATATACAAACGTGGAAACGAAATGACCATTCACAAGGATAGAATGACATTGAACTCGATAACAGCACAACTTAAGCGTGAGTAGGACATTGGGTAATAACCCTAAGGTGTTGAAACGTATAACCCCCCTCCCCCCCGGGTAATAATTAGAGAGGATAAACTCGGATCAGATTGTTAGACACCATCGAGCAACCTTTCGAAATTCGGTACAAGACGTCTATTGAAAGACAGATACGTTAGGTTATGGGACGGTATTCAAATATCGAGTCTGTCAGTGGTTGGACAGGTCTTAGAACGCTATTAACGCGGACATCAGATACCAGCCTTATAGGGAAAGTGACCACTGTTGGGAGCTTTTATCAACTCCAACATATTGGAATTTTACCTGTGAGTTCTGCTTGTGAAGTGGATGGAGTTTTAAAGGAATGAAACCTAAACCACTGTGGGTTAATTGAATTATAACCATCAAATACTATTTGTTGCGTCTAAGAAATGAAATTAATTGTTAATATTCATACTTGTGTGGAGCTTATTTTTACAAAGAACTGTTAATGTTGGTGCACGCTTCCGTAAATTTAGAGCGTATTGCACTGAACTCTAAGAAAAAAATTTGTAATAATAGCTAAAAATCCATTTCTGTAACAGAAATTCCGGTTAATACAGTCACAGCAAGAATTTTAGTAAGTCTACATTTCAATTCCCGCAAAAATATTTCGTTTATATAAACGAAGTGTTCGGTAATGTTAACAAAATGATCATCGTGTAGTATTGTGATGAATACAGCTGCACACCATATTGCTGACAATGTACAATGTATTACGATCAATACTACCTTGCAACTATTACATTTCTTTTCGAAGGTATTACAACTAATAATAGAACAGTGCTGTTGTTTTTCGTGATATTGGTGTTACTATTATACGTCCATGTAGTTGCTACTATCGGAATTGTGAATTACTATTAGTAAAAACTTGTTGTTTTTCATGCCTTACTGCTACTGCTACTGGGAAATGCTTTTGTTGTTTCAGTCTTAATTTTATATAATTAGAAAAATGCAGTTATCATTACAATGCACTAAAAATATCTTACAATGGCTACTGTTGCTGAAACAGTTCAGCTCCAACAATAGCCTGCTTATTAATACATTATTTTAAAAATTTTACGCTTGGCCCTAAAAAGCAAATCGAGAGTCGCAAGTTTTAATTACAGCTGTCAAAGAACTTAGTTGTATAGAAATTCGTGAAAAATAGGTATAAAGGGCACAAGTGTAAGTTTAAGTGGTATGTTTAATGCAAAAAGGTTTATTGTTAATTTTAGGAAAATTTTGAACACCACCATCTCTTTTATCCAACATACCCGTATAAATTTCTGATTTGTAAATAAACAGAAACAATATTAGCCAGTACTGGAATTATTTAAGAAAAGTTCCAAAATTTGAAGTCGCGTTTATTTCTAAAACCAAACCGCAACAAAATTCAAAATTTTCACTTTGGCGTTGGAAAGTAGGTTGAAGGGCAGCTCCAACAATAATTCGAAAAGGTATTGGATAATAGTGTAAAAACCGCTTTGAACAGTACAATGACGAATAATTGTGCGATTTGTAAAAGTCCTGACACAAAGTTTATGGTCGTTTGTGGCATATGTGACAAATGGTTCCATTTCAACTGTGCAGGGGTAGAGAAACAGTAGAAGATCGAGACTGGAGTTGCACAATATGTACAAGTAAATTTGCACAAGACAAACAGGCCGAAGCCGATCAATCACGCGGCACCAACCTGCAATTAGTAGCTGAAATAAAACGACAACACAAGGAAGTGATGGAGTTGGAGGCTCTGGTGACACAACTTCAAGCTAATGTCAAACAGCAAGCCCTATCAACCACGGACCCAAAAGACAATTATCGTATTACCAGCGTATTCGAAGGGTTAAGCAATCTTAGTAACCCCATCGAAAATAATACACCTTGTAATGTGGTGTCTAATGAAAGATCTGCTAGAGCATCCCATAAGCTATGTGCTCCCTACCCACGACAGTCACCTCCGGATCGAGTACAGATTGATGATGAAACCTCATCAGTGACGAATAAATCGATTTCAATACGAAAACTCACCCATCAGCAGTTAACAGCCGAACTGGGCTTATGTTTAGAATTTAAAAAAAAGGGCTTTGAAGTTGATCAGCAATTTTTTGATAAGGAAACTGATGTATCTGACGAAGGTGATTTATTGGCTGTTACTGAGCATAAAGTTTCGTCCTTGGTAGACGAACAACTATTTGAAAAGTCGCAAATAAATGAAGACATCAACCAAGGGTTCTAGCTAAACACCAAACAAGTCATTCTAACGATAATTTAAAACCAGAGGTGTTGTGGGAAACTCCCTCACATCCTAACCTGCATGTGACGTGCGATCGGGACACGCCTGCTGCTCTGAAAGCGTTCACGCCATGGTTTTCCACTAGAGAAAACGAATATTTTCTTTCCATCGGCGGCAAACCGAGTCAGAATGAGACAAGCGTAGAACGGATAACAATGCAACAAATTGCTTTGAGGCAAATTTTGCCGAAACACTGCATGAAATTCGGCGGTGAACCGGATAAATGGCCGATGTTCATCTCCTAGTTCAAGCGTACCACGTTAGAGTGTCATCTCCTAGATGACAATTTAAACCGTGCATTTACATTTCCAATGCTCCACCCGAAGATACTACATTGGCCAAAAGGCAGGTTTTTGTTGCCTGGAAATTTTGAATTTTGCCGAACCCTTGCCGTTCCAGGCAAGGTAGGGATCTTTAACGTGCGTGACAACACTCACACACGGAACCTCCATTTAACCTCTCATCCGAACATGGGCGTAATTTTTGGGAAAAATGTTCACCTGCCATTTTCAAGCAGTCGGCCGTGTAGGGATTCGAACCCAGGATCTTGGGATCCGTAATCTTACGTTTACTACATTGATCCACGGCGACGCCTGACAATTTAAGCCGCTTGCCAACCTGCCTGGAATGTCGCGCACAACGACTTGTGCAAAGCTTTTATAACTTCCCACGAACGCTGCCGCAAGTGGTGAGAGCTTTAGAAATTCAGTTGGAAGACCAGAGCTTATTTTGAATGCTGTGGTTGATCAAATTGAATTGTGTGGTAACGTTCACAAGAGCACCTCCAATCGGTGCAAGAATTCGCCGTGACCGTCCAACATGCTGTAATAACAATGCGCTTAGCAGAACTGCACGATATGCTTACAAACTTTGCGCTAATCCGATCGATTGTTAGTAAACTGTCTTGAACCTTACAACTGGAATGGGCAAAATATAAAACTGCGCAAGCGAGTCCTGACTTTATGTTCACTACTTGGATCTCAGAGTTATCCGAAAGTGTAGGAAGTATCGGTGTTGTAAAGCAGCCTAACGTAGTGTACAAAAATAGACGTCCCGAGATTTGTAAGCAATCGATTCATAATGCACACTCCTCAAGTTTGGAAAACTGGGTGGTATCGAAAGACAAAGTCATGCACCCACACGCTAATAAATGTTCACTTGTAACAACGACGTTCATAGTGTAAACGAGTGCCGATTATTTTTAGAATCTTCTAAAACTATGCGGTGGGAATAACCAAGACAACATAAACTGTGCCGGAAATGTTTAGGGTCCCACTATGCTGGTAGATGTAAAGTGCATAAAGAATGTGGTGTCGATGGATGTATCTTTAAACATAATCTACTGTTGCATGATACAAAGCTACACTGTATCAAAAATTCAACCGTTACTGGAGCAACAAGACAAGAAGTTATCAATCTTCATCAAACGGCGCGGGCTCAGATACTGATGCGAATTGTTCCAGTAATACTATACGGACCGAAAGCATATCTCAGAATATATGCGTTCCTTGACGAAGGTTTGACTTTAACTCTAGTTTACGACGAGATTGTTCAAATTTTGGACGTACCGGAACTACCCGAGCCACTTCATCTAAAGTGGACCGGTGATACGACGCGATTGGAGGAGAATAGTAGACGGGTTTCCTTTGATATTTCAGGAGATACGCCTAAAAGCAAAAGATACGAACTGTCAGACGTCAGAACCGTTAAGACCTTAGATCTCCCAACACAATCACTTAATTATGAATCATTCCCAGGAACGTCGGTACATCTACGAAACAGTCCTATCGCTGAATAGAAGAATGCTAAACCGCGCCTGCTCATTGAAATGAAACATTTAGAGCTGAGCCTCCCGAGAAACATCAAGGAAGGTAGACCTGGTGAGCCAATTGCGACTAAAAAGAAGTTGAGGTGGATTATCTGTGGTTCAATCGGTGACGTCAAACTGGAAGCTACAAATAAACAGCATCATTTTTATGCCTGCAGTTGCTCGTCGAACGACGACATACATCTGAAAATCCAAGAATACTTTTCTATTGACAATTTTGGTGTTAAAAATCCGGAAGTTTCTCTGCTAACGTCGGAAGATAAACGTTCCATCGCCATCCCTAAGAGAGAAACGAAGCAGGTTGGGCAACACTATGTTTCTGGTTTATTATGGCGATACGACAAAATTCAGTTTTCGGATAGTTATGAAATCCAGTTCTTTATGCTAATCTTCTACTACAACTAAAAGAATGTCGACAAAGAATATACACGTAAACTGAACAAAGAAGAAATTGCACAGCGTATACCAAAAACTTGGTACCTACTTGTATTTCCCGTAAAAAATCCGAATAAACCTGGGAAAGTGCGCTTGGTATAGGATGCAGCAGAAACTGTAGGATGTATTTCATTAAATTCTTGTTTGCTAAAAGGTCCCGATCTACTTTGCTCACTTCCTGCTGTTTTGTTTCGATTTCCTGAAACAAAATTTGCAATATCAGGAGATATAAGTGAAATGTCCCATCAAGTGTTAATCCGAGAATGACCAACAAGCCCAGCGATTCCTATGGCGTAATAGTAAACAAAAGTCAGAGATTGCGGTTTATATGATAGCAGGTGATGACGTTTGGTGCCTCCTCCACATTACGTCAAGAACATGCATGCCGCAAAATTCAAGTCGTTTCATCCCCGAGTTGCGACTGCTATCCGTGTTAATCATTATTTCGATGATTGGTTAGACAGTTTTGCCACCGAAGGGGAGGCAATATCGGTTGCGAAGGACGTGGTAAGAATACACGCCGAAGCATGATTTGGGTTGTGGAAGTTTGTGTCGAACTCCTCACACGTGTTTCATACTATAGGCGCAGAGGACTCTGATTCTAATAATAAGTATTTGAACCTGGCAAATAATTCGTTGGGAGCTAAAATACTTGGAATGTGGTGGTCGACCGAAAATGGCATGCTGTATTATGAAATTAATCTTGGTAGAATTCCACCAGGAATCCTAAACAGATAATGTCCGCCAACAAAACGCGAAGTACTAAAAACGTTGATGTCCGTGTTTGATCCTCTTGGACTAGTTTCATGTGTTATGGTATACCTAAAAATCTTATTACGATCAATTTGGCGTTCCGCGATTGGACGGGATCAGGTTATCACAGACCGTCAACACGAGAAGTGGGTAGCTTGGACAAAAACATTGCCAAAACTTCGGAAAATAAGAATGCCCCGATGATTTTTTTCCGAACCGTTCGATAATCTTCAAAACATACTTTCGTAGACGCTTCTTTGAATGCATTTGCCGCAATTGTTTACTTTCGATTCACTGGTCCATATGGGATAAAAACTGCATTGATTGCATCAAAAACTAAGGTAGCTCTTCAAAATGTTCCACGAGTAGAAGTTTAGGCAGCAATACTTGGAGCCCGTTTGGCAAACACTGTCATTACTACACATTCATTTCGTCCCAAACTACAGTCTGACTCGGTAGACGTTCTATTATGACTCCAGTCTGATCACCGTAGATATCGACAATTTGTAGCTTTCCGGGTCAGTGAAATTCTCGACAGCACGAAAGTAGAGGAATGGCGGTGGGTACCGACACGCTTGAACTTTGCCGATGAAGGAACGAAGTGGCAAAACCAACGAAAAATTAATTCCGATTGTCGATGGTTTGTTGGGCCAAAGTTTTTAAACTTACCGAAATCTGAGTGACCGAAAGAACTACCACAAAACTTAAAATTAGAAACGGACGAGGTTAAGCTGTCAACCATGAGTCACTCTGAACAATTTGACGCATGTCTAGTTCCTAAAGCGGAACGGTTCTTAAAATGGTGCCGATTTCTAAGAATTCAAGCATGGGTGTTAAGAATTTTTCATAAGGGACTTATGTTCCGTTTGTATTTATAGTTAATTTACTGTTAGTTATAACATAAGATGAAGCTTGCAGGTAAATTTGCAGCCCTGTGGACATTAAATGTCATTAGATTTGTCGGGATTCAGCTTACAAGCTACTCTGTGTTATGGATGTACCGCGAAAACTTAGTTAAAAGTGTGCTGTGCGTCGCATTGGTATTTTTGTTAGATAGATACGAACTTCTGTCAAAAAGTCGACGTTCTTTTATTACTAGTTTTTCGAACACCGCTAAAGCTAATAAATTAGGTAAGTACTTGAAGGTTTCCGCTATTCTTATTGTTAAATATACATGTCCACGGATCTCACCATCTGTGGTTAACAATTTATAAGAACGAAATCAAACGAAACTCTTGATGAGTTTGAAGTTCACTAAATACAACGAACGGAACGCGAAATTTTTAGGCATCTACAATTCGGAGACTACGAAGGAGAAATTAAGAGCCTAAAAAATGATCCTAATAAATCAATCGATATGCGAAGCGCAATCTACAAACCTAACTTCTTTTCTTGTCCAACACAAGATCTTGCGAGTAAAGGACGGACGAAGGACGTTGTTGGTGCAACGTATGACGCCCTAAATCCTATAATTTTACCTCGTAACAACCCGATCACTTATCTAATATTAGACGACTACCACCACAAATTTGGACACCTACGTCACGGTAGTAAATGAAATTCAACAAAGGTTTTGTATCCCGAAGTTGAGGCGGTGTATGCAGCAAGTGAGATCGAATTGTCAATTGTGTAAAATCGAAAGAGCAAAGCCCATGCCGCCACGAATGGCGGATCATCCACCGGCAAGAGTGGCAACCTGTAACGTATTTTTTTTCTTGTTGCACCAAGCCTAATAAATTAATAATAAAACAGATAAATTTTAAAGCATTTAATTCGTAAATATTCAGCCAATAAAAATTAAAGTATAATGTTCATAATAACACATAGATTCTAGAAGATATATATTCTCAGGCTTGTTACCAAGCGTTGTCCAGTTAATTATCAGCACTTTTGTTTCAAACGTCGAAGAGTGAAGTCGCTTTTTGTAGACTAGAGATAAAGTCAAGATGTCCGACTAAAACACGAGGCGTCTAATAGAGTCAGGAAGAAGAGCTTGAGTTGAGAACATGGAACGATAATATACATCATTTAAGACAGTTGGTATAGATTAATACAATAAATTAAACTAATACTTTCACTTTAGTGTAATATCTAATGGACATATCTACAACAACAATTTTCAATGTTAAATTATAATAAATTTTCGTCGCAATAATTTAAAGCAGGCAGTTATGGTTTCGTTCTATCTATTTAATACGCCGTATAGAAATGGTTTATTCAACAAAGAATCTTGGTACTTCAAACTTACAGATGATTAATACGCTGGAAAAATACAACAGTTGACGTCATGATTTTGCACCTGCAATTTATTTGGATACACGTGAGTGTTTGAAACTTTCCGTAACTTTGAAAGTATAGTAAATTATTATGAGATTTGCTACGTTGAATATTAGAGTAACACAAATAAAAAGTAGTTTTTAAAGTCAATAACACACCGAATAAATATCTAGTTTGTCAGTTATTTGTACACGCATACAATGTGTTTTAAGATATTGAGAATGACAACTTATGTCAGATAAAAAATAGTATAGATTCTGTTTCCTAATCTAGACGCCAGATGCAGTCTTGATTTCATCCCCGAGTTGCGACTGCTATCCGTGTTAATCATTATTTCGATGATTGGTTAGACAGTTTTGCCACCGAAGGGAGGCAATATCGGTTGCGAAGGACGTGGTAAGAATACACGCCGAAGCATGATTTGGGTTGTGGAAGTTTGTGTCGAACTCCTCACACGTGTTTCATACTATAGGCGCAGAGGACTCTGATTCTAATAATAAGTATTTGAACCTGGCAAATAATTCGTTGGGAGCTAAAATACTTGGAATGTGGTGGTCGACCGAAAATGGCATGCTGTATTATGAAATTAATCTTGGTAGAATTCCACCAGGAATCCTAAACAGATAATGTCCGCCAACAAAACGCGAAGTACTAAAACGTTGATGTCCGTGTTTGATCCTCTTGGACTAGTTTCATGTGTTATGGTATACCTAAAAATCTTATTACGATCAATTTGGCGTTCCGCGATTGGACGGGATCAGGTTATCACAGACCGTCAACACGAGAAGTGGGTAGCTTGGACAAAACATTGCCAAAACTTCGGAAAATAAGAATGCCCCGATGATTTTTTCCGAACCGTTCGATAATCTTCAAAACATACTTTCGTAGACGCTTCTTTGAATGCATTTGCCGCAATTGTTTACTTTCGATTCACTGGTCCATATGGGATAAAAACTGCATTGATTGCATCAAAAACTAAGGTAGCTCTTCAAAATGTTCCACGAGTAGAAGTTTAGGCAGCAATACTTGGAGCCCGTTTGGCAAACACTGTCATTACTACACATTCATTTCGTCCCAAACTACAGTCTGACTCGGTAGACGTTCTATTATGACTCCAGTCTGATCACCGTAGATATCGACAATTTGTAGCTTTCCGGGTCAGTGAAATTCTCGACAGCACGAAAGTAGAGGAATGGCGGTGGGTACCGACACGCTTGAACTTTGCCGATGAAGGAACGAAGTGGCAAAACCAACGAAAAATTAATTCCGATTGTCGATGGTTTGTTGGGCCAAAGTTTTTAAACTTACCGAAATCTGAGTGACCGAAAGAACTACCACAAAACTTAAAATTAGAAACGGACGAGGTTAAGCTGTCAACCATGAGTCACTCTGAACAATTTGACGCATGTCTAGTTCCTAAAGCGGAACGGTTCTTAAAATGGTGCCGATTTCTAAGAATTCAAGCATGGGTGTTAAGAATTTTTCATAAGGGACTTATGTTCCGTTTGTATTTATAGTTAATTTACTGTTAGTTATAACATAAGATGAAGCTTGCAGGTAAATTTGCAGCCCTGTGGACATTAAATGTCATTAGATTTGTCGGGATTCAGCTTACAAGCTACTCTGTGTTATGGATGTACCGCGAAAACTTAGTTAAAAGTGTGCTGTGCGTCGCATTGGTATTTTTGTTAGATAGATACGAACTTCTGTCAAAAAGTCGACGTTCTTTTATTACTAGTTTTTCGAACACCGCTAAAGCTAATAAATTAGGTAAGTACTTGAAGGTTTCCGCTATTCTTATTGTTAAATATACATGTCCACGGATCTCACCATCTGTGGTTAACAATTTATAAGAACGAAATCAAACGAAACTCTTGACGAGTTTGAAGTTCACTAAATACAACGAACGGAACGCGAAATTTTTAGGCATCTACAATTCGGAGACTACGAAGGAGAAATTAAGAGCCTAAAAAATGATCCTAATAAATCAATCGATATGCGAAGCGCAATCTACAAACTAACTTCTTTTCTTGTCCAACACAAGATCTTGCGAGTAAAAGGACGGACGAAGGACGTTGTTGGTGCAACGTATGACGCCCTAAATCCTATAATTTTACCTCGTAACAACCCGATCACTTATCTAATATTAGACGACTACCACCACAAATTTGGACACCTACGTCACGGTAGTAAATGAAATTCAACAAAGGTTTTGTATCCCGAAGTTGAGGCGGTGTATGCAGCAAGTGAGATCGAATTGTCAATTGTGTAAAATCGAAAGAGCAAAGCCCATGCCGCCACGAATGGCGGATCATCCACCGGCAAGAGTGGCAACCTTCGTCGCGCCTTTCACTTACACAGGACTTGATTAGTTTGGCCATTTGGAAGTAATTGTGGGACGAAGAGTGGAAAAACGATGTATAGACCTTTTTACATGCCTGACTATTCAAGCGATTCATCTTGAAATCGTGTATTCGCTAACTAAGTATTCTTGTTGGATGACCTTTTGTAATTTTATCAGCCGCAGGGGAACTCCACTCAAAATAAAGTCAGATAATGGTACAAACTTCGTCGGCGTTGCAAATGACTTAATTGCATTGTACAACTAGACGGAACCGGATGATTATTGACGAGAATTTGGTCAAATACGTTGACTGTTCAACCCCCCGGCATTGTCTCATACGGTAGGATGCTGGGAACGTATGGTTAGATCGGTAAAATCAACCCTGTTAAGATCTGTCATTTCAAAAAGACCGAACGATGAAACGTTGCGGTGCTATCTAATGGAAGGAGAAAGCATGGTGAACTCGCGCCCACTGACGTTCGTCTCTCTTGATACCGAAGATCAAGAGGCTCGGATCTAGGTCTACATCTACCTCCTTTTTCTTATCTCTGCTTGTAATAAATCTCATACTATTCCCCAAAAATGCCTTAGAACGTATTCTGCCCTTCTATTTCTCCTATTTTTTTCCACACAGATCTTTATCTTTAACTTTGTCATCCTCACACATCTGAAGGACAACATTCCAAAAGGCTGCTAGCGTTTTTCTGTCTGCTTTTCCTACTGCCCGTATATCATAGGCATAATGTGCTGTGTTCCACACATATGCTTTCGACAGTTTTCTTCTTGTTTCTATGTTTCTTGTCTTTTATCATAGGTGCTGTTCTTTCTTGTTAGATGCAGTTCAGTCCCCTTCTATTGTTTTACAATTATATACCCTATTTCTCCGACATTCACTGGTTGTGAAGGGTGGTAAGCAGCCTATGGCTGCCAAGTTGCCCCAGCACTTGAATATTTGCCGATTTAATATTTTTTCCATTATATCTTTTCGCAGTCAACATTAGTTGCAGATATTTCACAACCAACGCCTGTAGTCATGATCATTAAATCAGTCCTGGAACTGGTTAGACGCATACCCTCATTGTTTTCTATTCTGAACTAACCTACACATTTTCCTGAAATTTGCACAGTCTGCATCTATCACTATCTGATCTAGGTCTACATCTACCTCCTTTTTTCCACCTTTGATTGTAATATATCCCATACTATTCCCCAAAAATGCGCTTCTATTTTTCCAATTTTTTTCCACAGGTATCCTTGTTCCTCTACTATTTCTATAACCGATTTGTTATTAACTGTGTCTGTCCATGCTATCATCCTCCTACATCTGAAGCACAACATTCCAAAAGGCTGCTACCGTTTTTCTGTCTGCTTTTCCTACAGTATTTCATAGGCATACTGTGTTGTGCTCCACACATATGCTTTCAACAATTTTCTTCTTGTTTCTATGTTTGTTGTCTTTTATCATATGCGCTGTTGTTTTTTGTTAGATGCAGTTCGGTCTCCTTATATTGTTTTACAATTATACACCCTATTTCTCCGACATTCAGTGGTTGCGAAGGGGGGTAGGCAGCCTGTGACTGCCAAGTTCCCTCAGCACTTGAACATTTGCCAATTTAATATTTTTTCCCATATATCTTTTCGCACAGTCAACATTAGTTGCAGATATTTCACAACCAACACGTGTAGTTGTTTATAACAATCATCAGATTTATCTGCGCTTAGATTTTCTTCGTTAAGTTTTCCGTCTCAAAACTGTTTGGACACGTAACTGCACTTATTTATATTCTGAGCTAACCTACACAGTTCCCAGAAATTCTCACACAGCCTATATACAACTCTATTGTTTTATAATTTTATGCACTATTTCACCGAGATTCACTGAAGGGGGTTAAACAGCCTGTGGCTGCCAAGATCCCCCAACACTTAGACATTTGCCGAATTAATAGTTTTCGTAAATCCTTTCACACAATTAACATTATTCGGGAATATTGCCCAACAAATACTTGTAGTTGCTTATAATAATCACCATGTTTAAGTACAGTTACTTTTTAGTCATTAGTTTATCCATCTTGGGACTAGTTGTATGCGTATCTCCATTGATTTCTATTCTGAGTTAGCCTACACATTTCCCTGAATTCCTTACAGCCTATATCTTTCACTATCTGTGTGCAGTAGTCTAACCTAGGTCTACCTTTACTTCTTTTTTTTCTTATCTCTGCTTCTAATATAGTCCGCACTATTCCCTCATGCCGTAGTATGTGGCCTATCATCCTAACTCTCCTATTTTTTTACTGTTTTCCACATATTTCTTTCTTCCCCTACCATTTTTAGTGCCTCCTCGTTCTTAACTTTGTCTGTCCATGATATCTTCATCATACGTTGTAGCACCACATTTCAAAGGCTTCTACCTTTTTCTTGTCCGCTTTTCCTACTGTCCAGGCTTCACAGTCATACAGTGCTATGCTGCACACATATGTTTTAAGCAATCTTTTCCTTGTTTCTATGTTTGTTGTCTTTGAACACAGTCTTGTTAAATGTAGCACGGCCTTGTGCTAGTCTTTATTTTATTTGGCTTTCTAGATAGCAGAAATCCTTAACCTTTTGTAAGTTCTTGTTATCTATTTGTAGTCTTGTTTTTGATTTATTTTCCCCTCTCCTTTGCATACTACTGCTTTAGTTTTATTTTTGTTAATTTTCATACCGTATCTCTCTGTTAGAACCGTTTCCATTTGATTAAGAGCAGCTTCTAGCTCTTTTTGCTAGATGCTAATACCACTATATCATCTGCAAATCTAAGCATATCAATTTTTTGTCCCTCCATAGTAATTCCAAATATCTTTCTGCATTTGACAGTATTCATTGCTTTTTCAATGTACAAGTTAAAAATTAATGGGAATAGGGCACATCACTGTCTCACCCCTTTCCTAATATTTATTTCTCTACGTTCCTGCTCTAGTTTACATAATCACAGAACACATAACCATTAATTTCAACTAATGTTGATTTTGCGAAAGGATATATTGGAATACTATTAATTCGTCAAAATGTTCAAGTGTTGGGCGATCTTGGTAGCCGTAGGCTGCTTAACCCCCTTCACACTACGGGGAAATAGGTTATATATTTGTAAATAATTGAAGGGGAATGGCATCTAACATGAAATAGCAGCGGCTATGTTCGAAGACAACAAACATAGAAACAAGGAGAAAATTTTAGAAAACATATGTGTAGAGCAATGCGTCGTGTATGAAATAGGGGCAGTAAGAGAAAAAGACAAAAACGGTAGAGGCCTTTTGGCATATTGTGCTTCAAATGTAAGCGGCTGACAGCATGGGCAGATAAACTTAAGAACAAAGAGGTTATAGAAATAGTAGGGGAATAAAGATATCTGTTGAAAACAAAAAAAAATAGAAGAAATAGAAGGGCAGGATACGTTCTAAGGCATTTTTGGGGACTAGTGCGGGATATATTACAAGCAGATATAGGAAAAAAGAGGTAGATGTAGACCTAGATCAGACTATTGCACACAGATGGTGAACGATGCAGACTGCGAAAATTTCAGTGAAATGTGCAGGTTAGCACAGAATAGGAAACAATGAGGGTACGCATCTAACCAGTTCCAGGACTGAAGACTTCCACAAGCAGGACATCAGATAACATTGAACGTGTGCGAGTAATGTTAGCAAAAGATCGGCGATTGACTTCGCAATTAATCGCAGAAGGTGTGAATATTAGCAAAGACCCAGTGGGAAACATCATTCATGAAGTTTTGGGTAAACGAAATATTTGTTCACGATTTGTGCCGCACATCCTAACAAACGAGCAAAATCAAGACGTTTTGAAACCATTGGCGATTTCATCGACATGCGTGACTGGGATACGTTTTTTCTGGGTTTCATTGTCACAGGGTACGAATCTTGGTGTTTTAATTACGAGTTCGAAACGAAAAGACAATCGATGGAATTACGGTCGCTTTGTGCCGGTGACTACATGGATCAGACTGGTTCGTGTATGATTGCTGATCCCAAGGTCCCGTGTTTGATTCCCGACATGGGCTGCTTGAAAATTTCTTAAACGAGCTTTTTTTTTACACAAATACACCGTCGTTCGCCTGAAGGGTAACATTAGGTTCCGTGTGTAAGTGGCGTCTCGCATGTTAAAGATACCTTACCTTGCCTGAAATAGCAAGGGTTCAGCAAAAATTCTAAATTTCCTGTTAAAAGAACTTACTTCCTAGTCAATGTAGTACCTTTGGATGGATGGAGCATTAGAAAGTCAAATGTAGGGGTCATCTTCTTCCACGAGGCAAACTAAGAGCAGCGTGTAAAAATCGAAGGTGAAAACCATACAGATACACATTTTTCGACAAAGATGGAATCATGCATGAAGAATTCGTCCCTGCTGGTCAAACGGTGAATACCCCATTCTACTTGGACGTTCTCAAACATTTGTTGCAGCGCATCCGGCGCGTTAAACCACGACAATACATCATCTCATACGAGTATCCTTGTGCGCCAGTTTTTGACTCAACGAGGTTGTTTTGGAGCACCCACACTACTCTCCAGGCCTTGTTCTTGCCGACTTTCTCTTTTGTTTTAAGGTGCCCTTGAAGGGATTGCAATTTGCGGACGTCAAAGAAATTCAGGACTACGCGACGATATTCTGAAAATAATTCCAAAGAAAGACTTCTCCGACAGTTTCCAGAAGCTATACGAACGTTGTCAAAAGTGTGTTGAGTCTGGTGGTGGCTAATTCGAATGCAAATAAAGGTATTTACAATGTGTATTCTTCTGTTTTTGTGTTTTTATTATACCGTTCATCGACTTTAATAGACAAAATCTTGTGTATCCGCTCCGTGTTGTTCAGTTTTCGATCAGTGTGTATTTTCTTAGGGCCATCTTCATCGCAAGTCGCATCAAGAACTAACACAAACAAATAGGGTATGGAGGACGTTGACGCATTTTATCTTTCGTAGCCGTTCGACAAGTGCGCACGATTTATATGAACTTTCTCCGGCTCATGACGTTTCGGCGATGTCATTCACTACAAAAAAATACTCAAAGTTGTGATAATGGTATTATTACAAAACAGCATGTGAGTAAATGATCAAACAGTTAGGTATAAGAATTGTAAAGTAGACGTTGTTTTGTTTTAACGATGCTGCAGTTTAACTTTCATTAGTTCTGTGTGTGTAGCAAGTACATTTTTTCACGTTGTTGCAATATCCACCTTTGAATTTCTTTTGATAGCAATGCAGAGCACACGCAATTTCGCTGTGTAGTATTTCGCAGGTGAAGCGTTTTTGACGAATTGAAGTCTTATCTGCAAAAAAAGTTATAATAAATGTTTTTGAATTAGTGATTGGTGATTATTATATTCCCGGAATATTTCGACTTGTAACGTTTGCATGATACAGGAACTGTAAATGATATTAGACGGACCTTATTGTGATTCCCGGTATATTATTTAGACGGTTATATCAACACTTGGAAGCAAGCAATGTATTCAACCTGTCGAGGAGTCACTAATAATCTATCAAATTATGACCAAGTCGAATCTGGGTACTCTACCCATTTGTACAATGAGTGGAATACCCTAACTCAACATGATTGCCATCACATTTGATTTGTCCCTATTTCTACAACGTTGTACACATTTTCACTTCAGCCAACAAAAGTTTGAACTACTATATATTTGAATTTTTTAATGTTCCGCCTGAAGCTTCCACATTGGATAGAAAACCGGATTTTTACCTGACAATTTAGAATTTAGTTGATTCCTTGACACACCAAACAAGGACGAAGCCTTTAATGTGCGCGACAACACACGGACGCACGCACGCACCCGGCAACCCACCCATACCAAAATTGTTTGATAACTTATAACTTTACATTTAACTTGTAAATTTAACTACTGCGTGCACTCGGTTGCATAATTAGATATTTCTGATATCTGAACAGCCATTTCAGAGCAACTGGAACTCAATTCTAATTTACTTATCAACCTTGAAGTAACGAAATTAGTTTGGAATCCCGAGTCTAATAAGGCCTGTGCCATAACTGAATCGCACTTCTTATTGTTAACTATCACCATTGTCGTTGGTAAAAAACTTAACATGCGGAATTTAGATGAATTGTTTAAATTTATCTTTTGAACATAAACTATACTGGTAAATTGATTCATCTGATTATTCGTGCAGCAGTGTATGATGCTTGCTGGACTGTCAAATTAAATATTTGATACTACTTGAGTACTTATCACCTACATGAATATTTAGACATGCCAAACAAACTCTATTTTCTAAAATAAATTTTCCCTGTCATTTATCCGAGCTTCCTTAAATTGAATGCATCGAAAAATATTTTGTACACCCTTCAAACAAAACTTATAATTATCAAATTTTCTTGTTTGTTTTTGGTTTCCGTTTGTAAAACCATTGCTGTTTACAAATTTGCTAGTACATTTAAAAGGTTTTGATGATGTTATTGAAGCACGTGAAACTGGCTTATAATTTGATCGACCTGAATACTTACTTTTGGGATGCTTTGAAGATACTGATTTACTTCGCTTATCCAGAAACTCTAAACTTTCGTCTAAATTCGTCTTACTATTTGGTCTCTTTTCACTTTGAAATGCCCTACTTTGAATACAAATCTAACCTTCTCAATACCATATCCACGACCATAGCGTCCCAAATTGGTTAACTAAATTTATTAAATAAGAAATAGTTTGTTTAACCCTTGAAATAAATTCCCTTAACAATTCCACATCGTTACAATTTGAAATGGATAATTTTATTAAATCCTTAATATGACAATCAATTATTAAATGACAGTCATCATATCCCTTAAAATATTGAGTGCTGTTTCATACGAATTATTTTCTACTGGTAAAGCTGTTATCAATCGCAAAGGTTCATTCCTCAAATGCTTGCGTGAATACAACAGCCTTTCAATATTAACCAGTTGAGGATTCTTATCAATAAGCGTTTCAAAAATCTCAAAAAAGTGACACTTACGTCACTGAGACGACCTTCCGTAAGTTGCATTTACTAGGATGTGTGAAGTAAAAACCAGAACTTATTTGGCTTCATTCAGCGTAAACAACTTAAACTTTACAGATAAATAACAACCTCAAAAAACTGACATTTCTAAACATACTAGATTACTGGAATCATAAACGGAGGTCCGTCTCTTCACCACAGTCTTCCATTCTTTAAAAACAATGGTAATCATCAAGGTACTGAGGGCGCTTACGCATCCGTTCAGAGCATCTGACCGACACTCGCCGAGAGGAGGAGGAGGGGCTTGGACATTCGCCAGACAGGTTAGCAGTTGGCGGTATCTCAGTCCAGATGGGAGCTAAATGTCTGTTAGACACTGTTTTTTCTCTACCGTCACGCAGACGCACAAATGAATAATTTGGATTTGCTTCTAAAAGTTCTACCTTTTGTACAATGGGTTCATACTTGCTGGACCGAAGATACTGTTTTAATAAAATCGGACCTGGACTCGTCAACCAAGTAGGCAGCGAGTGTCCGTTAGAAGTCCGTCGGCAATGAGAGAACATCCTTTCATGAGGTGTTGCATTAGTTGCGGTGCAGAGAAAAGATCTAATGGAATGCAAAGCCTCCTGCAAAACCGATTCCCATTAAGTGATTTTTAAATTTCTAGATTTAAGAGCAAGTTCTAAGGTCTTCCAAATAATCCCATTTTCTCTTTCTATCTGACCATTTCCCTGGGGGTTGTAAGCAGTTGTTCGGCTAGTAGCAACACCATTAAAGCGAAGGAACTCATTAAATCTCAGAGAAACAAAAGCAGTACCTCTATCAGAATGGACGAAGCTTGGAAATCCAAATAAAGAATAAATTTGTAACAAACTTTTGATGACAGATTCAGCAGATACGTCGGGCGTTGGAAAAGCAAAAGGGAATCTTGAGTATTCATCCACTACAGTCAAGAGATACTTATTGTTGGTGGCAGACAGTAAAGGTCTTTTGAAGTCGAGAGATAGTCTCTCGAAAGGTTTAGTCGCGTGTATTTATTTGCCCTCATTTTTGCAGAAACGAGGCTTAACTTCACAGCAGATAGGACATGAGAGTGTCATCTTTCTTATTTCTTCTTGGAATAATGCAGATTCTTTGAGCGAATCCAATGGATCATCCTGGTTATGCCCGGATGGCATAGTGACTTATGCAGTTCAAACAGTTTTTGATCATTGGTTATTGAAGCACAATTCTTGGACACATTTCTAGAAAACATATCGGAGACAGTGTTGTCCGATCCAGGACGATACACAATGTCATACTTAAAATTGGATAGTTCTAAACGCCACCTTAAAATTTTGTCATTTTTGATTTTTTCATGACGCTTGACGTCAAACATAAACGACACGGATTTTTGATCACTGACGAGCCGAAAGGTTCGGCCGATTAAAAAATGTCTCCATTGTCTTAGAGATTCTACTATGGCATACGCTTCTTTTTTTCTACAGCAGAGTGTCGTCTTTCGCTGTCAGAAGGTGTCCGTGAGAAGAACGCCACAGGCCTCCCATCTTGAGAAAGAGTAGCTGCTATTGCGAAGTCGGAAGCGTCTGTCTCCACAACGAAAAGAACGTTAGGTTCGATGGCGGAGATGACTGACTTAGCTATAAAAGCCTTTATCTCTTCAAAACTCCGAAGAGCTTCAGATGATATGGAAAACGTCTTACATTGTATGAGTGATCGCACTACCTCAGAGAATTTTGGTACCCACTTTGAATAGTGGGAGAAAGTGCCAAGTAGTCTACGAAGAGCTACCGGATTATTAGGCGGTTCGAATTGTATCAAAGGACGAAGCCTTTCAACATCAGGTCTAATAGTTTTGTTTTCTATTGTATAGCCTAGTAGGTTAATGGTTGTTAATGAAAATTTTGATTTTTCTTTATTCAATGTCAAGTTGTACTTTCCTGCGGTTTCTGGGAATCTTTTAAGGTTAGAGTCGTGTTCCGCTTGATTAATTCCACAGACAGTGACGTCTTCGAGATAGGCGTACACTCCAGATAGGTCTTCTTTTTGTATTAAAGAATTGATAGCTCTTTGAAACGCAGCAACGCCATTAGTAACACCTAACGGAATACGCATTAATTGATATAAGTTGCCATTAGCCTCGAAAGCAGTGTACAATCTTTCTTTTTCTGCAATCGGTATTTGATGATAAGCACTTTTAAGATCGAGGGTGCTGAAGACTAGATTTCTAGAAACTTTAGCAATTATTTCTTCTAGGTTAGGAACGGGGTAAGCGTCTGACTCTGTAAATCGATTAATGGTTTGAGCATAGTTTATAACCATTCGTTTCTTATGATCCTTGACTCGGATCACGAGTGCTTGAGCTTGCCAAGGAGAGTTGCTATATTCGATAACCCCATCGAAAAGTAATTTGTCGACCTCGGTTTTAATGAGTGATAAGTCTTTCGGGGTATGCTTAACAGATTTTACAGCAATATGTCGACAATCTGGAGAGACGTTTGTAAAAAGTTAGACTGGCGGGATTGTAGCCTGAGCTAAACTACATAATTTAAGAGATCGATCGGATCCTCCGAACGCTAATTCTAAAGTGTCATGCAATTTAAGGAAATCCTGGCCAAGTATGACATCTGCACATACATTTTTGAAAACTAAGAGGCATAAGTTTTTGTAGGTACGTCCTTGAATACACAAATTAACCGAACGTCCGTCCGTCAACTTTTGCAGATAAATCCAATGATGCCATGTTAATTTGTTCATTTGAAGCTGTTATTTGAAGACCACAACGCTTGGCAAGAGAAAGATCTATGAAACTGGAAGTACTCCCAGTATCAATAAGACAGTTAATATCGTTGTTGTTGAGTTTTATAGGGATGATGACTTTTTCTAATCCGGATTTAGTAACAGTCGATACAATGAGTGCCAGATGACCGCTAGAGCTCTCTGCAGGGTAATCTTCCATCGAGGGCGTGTTTTCAGTGGCGGCTCTGACATTCTCCGTTGTAGAGACAGATTTACTTCTACAAACCTCTGAAAAGTGCCCTCGTTTGAAACAATTATTACAAGTTACCCCATAAGCAGGGCCATTAATCATTTTGTGGGGCTGTGCACCACCGCAGGAATAACATTTGTACCTGGGTTTTATAGTAGTTACACAAGTTGTATTTGAAGTAGAACTTAGCGAATTTATAAACGTAGGCAGTGTAAAACTTGTTGAATGCAGGAATGCATTCTCCAAAGTCCGAGCTGTGGCGTGCGCCTTTAGAAGATTTAGATTATCTTCTTCTAGTAGTCTCTGCCTAATTGCATTTGAAGACAGCCCAGCAATAAAAGAATCTCTAACATAATTTCTCTTGTTTTCTTCAGCCGTCACGGCTTTAAAATCGCAGTATTTGGCTAGCTTATCTAATACCAATAGGTATTGATCTACAGACCCCAGTTTTTTTGTTTACGGGCGGCTAAAAGATGACGTGCGTACGCAATATTTTTCGGCTTAATGTAAATATTTTCCAAAATTGTATACGCTTCTTCTAAAGTTTTACAATCACTGATCAACTCAAATATACTAGGGGCAACCCGGTTTATCAATATTTGTAACTTCAAAGTTTCAGTCAGTTTAGCTTTTCTTTCTTCCGCTTCTAGAAAATCGTTAAATTTTCTTTTCCAGTACGTCCCTTCTTGAGCCGCAGAGCTGGAGTTAGCATCTGTTTCAAATCGCTCAGGTTTTAGATACTTTTCTATACCATCCATGGGTTTGTTTGGTTTTGTGGTTTTCTTATGTTTAGTTATTTACGTTGAATAAATTGTAAAGTAAAAACCAGAACTTATTTGGCTTTATTCAACTTAAACAACTTATACTTTACAGATAAATAACAACGTCAAAAACTGACATTTCAAAACATACTAGATTACTGGAATCATAAACGGCGGTCCGTCTTTTCACCACAGGATGACTGTGAAGCGGGACGTAAATTTTTACTTACTTCAATTAGGACGTAAGTGATTGTCATCCAAATGAAAGAAACCATGATTACAAATCCATGGTTACGGGTCTAAGTCTACAATAAAAAATGATTCTCTATTCTTATTTGAATTTTAAACTTAATTTAAGGGCATTTTTAATGATTTTGAATAGTGATGGACTCGGGCCCGGGCTTTTGGGCCGGCCCGGGCCGAGCCGTTGACTACTTTATTCGGGCCGGGCCTGTCTTTTTTCGGGCCGGGCCGGGCCGGGCCAAACGATTTGGGTCGGCCCGAACTTTTCGGGCCGAAAAACGCTCGAGTGGTTCCACCGTCGTTTCACTTCTATCTTATATTGAGTAAGTAAACGTTCTTAATTATATTTTTACGAAGTGTATTCAAGAACCCATTAATAATCAGTTTTTCGTCCTGTTTAGTGTAAAGGAGACGTGATATTAAAACACAATTCTTATCCCGAATATCTTTTTCTAGTCCTATTTAATGTTCCTCATGTTGTACTTTAGGCAAGTTAAAAATGCCCAGTAACATCGAACTAGGCGATTTATTCATAATTCAAAAGCTTGCACGATTTATATTATGTATATGTATATACTTCAAATTTCAATCATGCGCGAACGTCAATATTATCAATCGCGTGTATAGTTTATGTCTACCGCCTAAAACACTAGAGAGTGTGATATTATTATGATCTAGTTGTCTGATGTTGTTTATAGACATTCACTTTCCTATCTGTCATTAGTTTTAATGTGTTTAGTATTTACTCTAATTAACTGTTTATTAAAACCTTAAAAGTGGTTCTCCATTTTCATTACAATGAGTTATTGCAATGTTCATTTTCCCAATTTTTTTATCAAGTTTTCCCTTATTTGACATTTACACATGCGCAATTAACACACTTTTAATGCTTGTACTTTATTAAAATGCAGGACACCTTTATTTAATTTAAATACAGGCAAGGAATGCTTTTATTTAAGGCGCCTTAATTTTGACATATACCAAATGCCTAACGTACAAACTTACATTTAATTGTCTGCTTTCTGTATAAATATTGTCAAATTAAATGGTTTTTTGTCGTGTTGTTTCTGTAATTAAGTTTAGAGATATAATGTCCAAATTTATAACACGAAAATGAGATAAAATGTCAGCGCTCTATATACTAGGATACTGTTTTGTAATGCTTTTCCTCGAAGTAAGGTGTAAAAATCTGTTTAAAACCAGATATGCTATATGCTTGGGAAAAAGTTAAAAACAGTGCCTTGAAGTAAACTCGAAAAGTATTCCGTGAAAACATTTTGACAACACATACAAATGTTATCTAATCAGTGGGAAATGAAAAACTCAAATAATAAAAAAAGGTTCATCTTTGTGTGAATACAATTTTTTTGATCTTTTCCAATATAGTTAAACATGTATTGTAGATTACCTTATCACAAAAGACATTAATTCTTTGTTTATTTTTAAAACATAACCTACAGATATAGAATACTAAACATATATGTCGCAATAAAGAGTAAAGGCAAAAACACTTGCAATTAATGGAATAATCACTTGAAGCAAGAGTTGCGCAGTTGAGAATTAAATTAAGCAAATAAAAAGTAAAGCACAAATATGTTTTTGTAATGAAAAACAGTAGGGTAGCTAAGCCGGTTTGGCAACAGAGATCCACAGCAAGATATGTATACGCCGGTTCGAGAACAATATGAACAGCTAAGCCGCTTTGGGAAACAAAACGTGCAGCAAGATATGTATACGCCGCTTTGAGAACAAAATTGTCTTTGTGTGTAAATTTGTTGCGTCGGGGGGTCGTTAGGTCTTTGGGGTGTGCGTTCGGCGGGGTCGTTAGATTTTTGTTGTGGGGTGGTGCGCGTGCGCTGGGGTGGAGATATTTTCTTAAGAAATTTTTTAGCAGCGTTCCCGACGTTAAATATTAAATATTAAATTTTAAAAAAATGTTGTGTGTGTAGAAAATGGAGTTCACGTGTTGGTTCGTATTTTTCTGGGGTAGGTTAAGCTAAAAATTAAAACGCCGCGGTGAAGAATTTTTTTAATATTAGGCAAACGCGTGCAAGTGGTAAAGAGTGTTTTAGCTCTCCTCATAAGCTGCGTTTTGTACGAAGTAGAAAATAAAATTAAGAAATATACGAAATGTTATATGATGGAGGTCAAATTTTAAACGTTTGCAGGTAAAATCTTGTAAAAAAGAAGTCGTTCACATCTCGCAATTTCAATGTCACGATAAAATACTAAGAATTTGCATGCAGTCGAATATAACCTCGTGCTTTTATCTGGTAATATATATGTAAATCACGTCGACATTCGACTTTTAATATAATGTATTTAATTAACATAAGGTGTGTTGCAAAACATTTCAAGACAGGTATGCCGTATATTTCCTTATTGGTATGCAAATTATACCACCTTGCATCACGATTTATTTGACTTTTAAATAAAAATTAATTTAATCTTATATCAAGGATGTCTTGCTTACAAAGAAGTCGTTCACTTCTCGCGATTTCAATGTCACGATAAAATAACAAGAATTCGCAGTCGAATATAACCTCGAGTTTGGAATTATAGCTCTCTGGTAATATATATGCAAATTATTCAACTTTTAATATAATGGATTTAATTAACATAAGGTGTGTTTGCAAAACATGTTAAGACTATTTCCTTCTTGGTATGCAAAATATACCACCTTTCATAACGATTTATTTGACTCTCAAATAAAAAATTAATTTAATCTTATATCAAGGATCTCTTGCTTACATTTTAGCAATTTGAATATATTTAAATATTTAAATGTAATTATACATTTAATTTATGTGGCAAGAAAAATTCTTTTACTTTTAGCGGTTTGGTGATTGTATGTAGATGACGTATTAGACATTGTATATATATAACTCGTTTAATTGCACAAACGTGATAAAAATTTATAGGTTATGCAAAAACGTGCATGTAGTGAAGAATTTAGCGGTGATCTTTAGAGCTTCGTCATTGTTTTTATTCTCGTTGCTTTAGTTAATTAAGAGAGATTTTTAGGTTAAGCAAAAATAGGAAATGTGGTGGATGACATAATCACTCTCAAAATGATGAATGGTGGGGAAGGAGCTTCTAAACGTGCCCTAAACGGGGCTCTGCCCCATTATTTTTGTATTAAATATCAAAAGAATAGGAGAAATTATTCGACTCGTATTTTATAATGGTTTTAATTTAAAATATTGGTGTGTGTGCAAAAAACATGTTAAGACAGGTCACTCGTTATTTTATTCATGATTGCACCACCAAAATAATTTATACAACCACACTGAACTCGTACCCGGATCTAAAATTTAACCTTTAAATGTATGCAAATAATGTCGTTATTTAAAACGTGGTGAAGAATTTGGATAGTGATGTAATCATTCTCAAATGCGGAATGGTACTCCATAAATTCTAAAAATATATGCATATCTATGGCAGGCAACCCAGCATACACCAATTATATATTCTTAGTGTAAAATTTTATTGTTAGGTGAATAACCAGCAATTTATTATGTAATATTTATTGCTACAAGCATGGTAATAATAATTTGCAATGTGCAAAATACCTCTTTTGTTGTTAAAAGACCGATTTAATTAAACACTATAAAAGATTGTGAATTATTTATTCTAGTTAAATTTTACAGTGCTAGAGACACTAATTATTATTAGTACTAGATATAGGTATAACAAAATTTGTATTCCAGATGATAGTATGTTCAAAGGATATTATTATTTAAAAGACTCTGTAAACATGATTAGTGAAATTATTAAAGTTAAGGAATGTAAAGCAAAATTTGTCCATAAAAGCAAATATGTTTTCTAAAAGATATTCATATATTACGGATCTTAACGTTTCAACATCTCGCAAACTGAGATAAATATTACTTATTTCTTTGCAAAAAACGTTCATTATAACGCCCTTTAACAACCGCGTTCAGTAAAGTGCATGGTAGTTAATGACCTCGGCGATTGGGCTATTTATAGTATAAATATAACAACATATCTCCATATGTAAATTATATGGTTCTGGTTTATACCTAAAACAACTATTTTGCATTATATTTTGTTGATCCTGGCAGAATAAATTACAAGTATAGCTACATTGTCAATACATTTTTATTTTCAAACTCGTTTTAATTATTGTAGAATTTAGTGCTTATAAATAACTTACTTTAATTCAATGAGTTATTCTTAAATTAATAATTATTGTCAAGAGAAATATATACACATATGGTAAATAATTGCAAGAATGTCTATAATATATCTGAGTTTTAATTCTGTTAAATGGAACATATGGCAACAAGGTAACTTCAAAACATTTTAGCATAATTGTCAATTACCAAAATTCACAATTTTCATCTTATATCAACAAATGTTATTAAATTGATGCTAAACAATAAAAATAATACCGTTATATTTCAAATCATTTTAATAGAATTACGCAATGTTAAGTCGTTATTAAAAATTAATTTAAACAGAGTTTTTATTGTTATCTGTTGTTGTCTGTTGAAGAATCGTAGCAGAATCTGAACTATTTCGCTTTTACAAAGCATGTATTCAAGATCACATTTAGTTAGTTTCAAAAAACTTTTCATCATTGTATACGACTTGTTTTAACTTGCAGTAGGTATCAATGACCGAATCAACATTACCACCCGAACATGGTTGACAACTTTAAATTTTATTTTCCCTATTACTTTCAAGGTATTAATCATTGGTATATATATATATATATATATATATATATATATATATATATATATATATAGATTTAGCGACATCAGACAACCTTTTCTTAATCTTCGTTGGGAATTAAACCACTCATAGTTTTTAAAATCATCTTTCTTTACGTTTCGATCCATGACCTAGGATCGTTGTCAAAATTGTCAAAACCACAACAATCATACAGGAGTATTTATCAGGCAACATATTTCTCGCATGGCTATGACAGCTTTTGTGCTCTATGTAGAGTAATGATTAACGTTATACTCTTTTGATTAATTTGCAATTTACCGGGCATGCATCCTTCGTTAAAAGTAAAGGATATTTCCATAGATAATTTGAATAACAATCTATCACCACCAAAACACCTCTAATTGGATTTTCCTTAAATATATTGCTCAAATTCAACAGAGTCGCCTTGCCAGAGATCATCTCAAGGTTGTTGATTTATTAATGCTGTTACAAAAACTAGTGGGGGGTTTATCAGACGAATAACTAGGTGATGCTCAGTATCACAACACTTTAGCATTACCTATTTTGATGAATGTGCCATAAAAGCTAGGTACTTGGATAGATCTCGCAGTGAGTGGAACAACAACGATAGTGGTGCGAAGTTTTCAAGTTAACATGGACAATGTACTGTACGATTTGTTCGAGAGTGAACAACGCATTTTACACCAACATCTGAAACATGCCATAGTATTGAATGATGTAGACAAAATCAAACGTATACTGTTCAGAGTAGGTGTTCATGTTCCCTTTAAAGCCTTCAAATGGCTAACGCTGACCAATGATACATCCATTGATGTAATGGACATGCTGTTTAAACAACAGAGTAGGTGCGATCAATTTGTATCAAACTTCATTGATGCTTGCAACGGCAAAACAGAGTTAAAATGTCATCAGGTGCGCGGTGTACTAGACGCAATAGAGAGTAATTATAGTTTGAGCGATGTATATTTCCTTGAAGAATTACTAACCAACCGAGCTGTATTGAGTACGAAGGCATTTCCTATCATGAATATAAAATGCAACTATAAATCACTGGTCACAGCGATTGACGATATGATTGTAGATGTTGTATATTTCGCACAACCTATGGTATTAAAAAAAGTATTGAAGTTAATTTTAAAGTATAAGGTAAATTATAAGTACCAACCTAATGTAGTTGGCCCTCATAGAACAACATATAACTGGCTCCTCAAGAATTTGGCAATGGAGGGCTCAAAACAGCAACCAGGATGGACGTGTGGTCCGGATTCGGGAAAATGGCCATCAAATAGTATAGATGATTATAAAAAAGTGTATATGCTATTAAAGTTATTGTTTTAGTTTAATACTATTTTTTGTATGTAAATTATGTCATCTTGGTAATCCTACCTGATGCGCTATAGATAGCACTTATTAGATATAATGGAGGATGCTATTGTACGTGTCGCATACCTTTTACAATAAATATATATACCTCGAGTGTTGGTCAAGTACGGGGAGAAATTGTTAGCTGAGAAGGTAATGTGTTTTACCTGCTTGTTATTTACACATATTCACGGACATCGAAATACTCAAGTTCAACCAAAACAGCGAAAATCAACCTACATCAACGTTTTGCGCTTCGGGCATGAGGAATTATAAACAACTTTCTTGACGTAGAACTAGTGTAGTAATTAGTAGTACATAGATGTAATTTGTGTGTGTGTGTGTGTGTCGCTATAATAAAGCATATAACAGTAAAAAATTTTTATTGATGAATGACATATGATGGTAAACAAACACGTAACAGCAAATCTACAAAATATGATTTTGGATATCCAACTATTATGGCTAGAATCTAAATTTAACCATTTCACATATACTTGATTTTAACTCTCTTCAATACTTTTTCCACTAAATATACATCCGGATAGTGTGTTCGTTGAAGTTCTTCTGCATAGAAGCCGCCTAATATTGGTTGTCCTCGACTATCGCGCAACAGGTACGTTAAAGGATTAGTCAAATGCACTTTGTACACCGTAAAAATTTCGTTAGACCAATTTGGTGTGTATCCTTGGTAAATTGACTTCTATGTTTACTAATGCGAACATGATCTCCAACAGAAAATTTTTACTCTTTAAGTTAACTGTTTTGATCGTACTGTACACTGTATTGAAGAGTTTGCGTTCATTGCGTTTTGACACATCTACAGGTCGCATGCCGATTGTTCGATGTTTGGTGTTGTTATATGCAGTCACGAGTGAGGATAGTATATTCAGCCATCGATACGAACCATTCAAACTAAATTGTTTCCACATTTTTGACTTTAAGGTACGATTAACGCGTTCTACTACGCAAGCTTTTTATTGCTGTACACACTATAATGTGTAATCTCATATTTTTCCATTAAAGCCTTAAATGTTGAATTATAAAATTCTTTTCCCAAATCCGTTTGAATGTACCGTGGAATACGATGGTCTTTGTTGAAAATTGATTGAAAAGCGTTTGAAACAGCCTTACCCGTCTTGCGCTTAACCGGTACGGCCCATAAGTATTTAGAAAATACATCGATAACAACTAGAATGTATCTAAATCCTTTATTTATCTTTGCATATGGGATCATTTCCACCAAATCGGCTTGAAACAGCTCGTTTAATCCTTTTGTGATTACATGTCTTCTAGGAAAGTTAATGCGAGCAGGCTTATGTAACTCGTGGACGATTTGCTCCTTTACAGACATATTGCTAATATATGTGTGTGTGTATGGTTGACGGCTATATGCGTGCGTTTTAAGTTTCTCTTGCAACTGTTGAATATCTGCTTGAATTCGTGCAATGTCTATTCTAAATTGTGCTTTCACTTGTTGAATAGCAGCGTCTAATGTCTTATATATGCTATTCATAGAATCATCTATCCGTTTGGTTACGATTTGTGCAACATTAGCGTTCACAGTGGCTGGAACAAGGTTACGCATCATCTCTTCAAAATGGTTAAAGTCTGATCTTGTAACATACTCGCTCGAGAATTGTGTTATCATACTGTTTGTTGTCTCCTTCACAAGCGTGTCTATATACTGCTGAATAGTGGAACCACTTCCAAGCGTTGGTTCGCCCTCTTGCTGGTGTAGCGTTGCTAACCGCGATTCTAAGTACGCTTTCGTGACTGCATCATCATCTTCTTGTGGTGTAGCGACGCGCGCTAATCTCATGTTGTCAAAATCGTAGTAATCATCATAAGAAATATATGAAGCACAGTCAGACGCATGTCCAAACTTGTCGATAACCATCGTGATAATGAATAACAAGTCGCACAATCTACGCTATTATACGCAATTCGCGTAATTCTTCCATAATCGATGTAATTTCGTTTGTGTGACCGGTGTTACCTGCATCTTGCGAGGCGACCAGAAGCTTGAGCCGTTCGCACAGTTCGTTGGGATCATCAAAGTATACATACTCTAGTGGCTTCTCGTTATAATCCATGAGTAGACCACGACCACTCGGGTTTATAGTTTGCTGTCGTAAGCTATACATTGCATTACTTCTTTTTAATGTCCGCATAATCGTTAATTTCTTTAAGTGAGAATTTACCCAAAGGATTGAGAAGGAACAGTTGCTCGTACAACCCTTTGCTACCGTTGTAGCAAAATCGTTCTACACACCTTTTCACCAATCCCGAAGATAATGTCCGAATCACCAATCATTAATTTTCCTGTCTCCGGATTAAAACGTACTTTATCCCTGCGCAAGTGCTCCGTGTCATTGTTATAAATACCAGTAAAGTTGGAAAACAGATTATCGACATAGTATCTTACCGATGGTAAGAATCGTTGTAAGTAGGCCTGATGTTCTTCGCTGTTTAGGTACCGTTCGTACTCTGTATGGGTCTCTGGAGTGTTGCCGCTACTCTCCGATTCTTCGAAGGTGGACTCCACAGACTGGACTGGGCTATGAGGATTGTGTTCCCATGCCTCCTCTATTGGTGGTGCGGCGATTGGTGTTGAACTGCGCACCTGATCGAGAAATTTAGGGCGTCTTTTAGAGTAGATTGTACGTCATGTTGTTGTGGTAACCAGTGCTGGCTTTCGATCTTGGACTCCTGTTTAATATCTTTCAGCAGACCGGTCTGAAGTGTTTGTAAACGTTTTGTAATAGGTGCATAGACTTTACTTAATGCAAGCTCCTTTTCAACCACACCTGCTTTTAGCGCTTGTAATTTCCTCTTGACTGCCTTTCGTACTTTTATGAGTTCTTGTTTGGTTTTCACGTCGTCTGCCATCGTCTAGAAACGGGTAGGAAGTGATATGCTATTTATGTGCTTTATAAGTATATATAGGTGTCAAAACCTTTTCGGTAACGACCGCTCTGCAAATCGCCATCTTTATTGATCACCAGGAACCCATACCGATCTCGCCAGCATACGCCGCACAATTCTTTAAACCGGTTAAACGACATATCCGTGTTTACATGGTCAGCGTATACGTGTTTTAAATTGAGTTCGTCTTGTTTGAATAGCACTAGGACATTAGCATTGTCTCTAATCAATTGTTTAGGTATTTTGGAATAGGTCTGACATAGATAAAACAATCAATGGCCTTATGTCGACCTAAAGAAAAATATTCTCGCATTACATTTTGTTTATCGCACGACACGTCATCGAAAATAAATATCGAATTAGGTTTTGCATCCGCTGGAGTAACAATTGCATCCCATTTGTTAAACGCAAAATATCCTATTTCTTTTATTGGTTGTAATAACCTCTCTAGGTACTGATACTTTGGTTGATACAAGGATTTTGAGTAGAGATAAACGTTTTCAAAGCGTACACCATTCGGATGTTTCAAGAGACCGATGACTACATTAGTTTTACCACAATTGGATGGACCTGTAATGATACACCGTATTGTTGATGGTAATAGTAGTCCATGCTTTTGCACGTTAGTGTTGTTGCTGCAGTTGTGGTCCGTAATTGGCAACGCCAATTGTTGCTTTACCAGACGCATTCTATCCATATACTAAAACGTAATTGCAGTATGGTAAGCATTTAAGCGAGTAATTCTACACGCATGACCAGTCTCCTTTAAACCTTTCGACTGACAAGATTAATGAAATCCTATCGTGGCTACGGGTTACTCAATAGTGCTATCAATCGTTTACCGGTAGAATTACATTTACCAGGCTATCGCTTCTGTGGACCGGGTACTAAGCTTCAGAAACGCCTCGAGCGTGGTGATATAGGTCGTAATCCCTTAGACGAAGCCTGCAAACTACACGACATCGCCTACGATCTTTCTACAGACTTAACAACCCGACACCAAGCTGATCGACGTCTTGCCGAAACAGCACAAAACGTCGTACTGCACCCGACGCTTCGTTAGGTGAAAACTTGCTGCGTTTGCTGTTGGTTCTGCAATGAATGCCAAAGTTAAATTTGGTATGGGTTGTCGCAAAAAACGATAAGGTGTAAAGGAAAACGATGTGGTCAGCGTCTACGTACAGGAAGTGGTATACCATTCAAGCGTTTAATTCGCACCATTTGGGAACGCATTAAAACGTTCGTCCGACTGATCTTATTAAAACTGCTAAACTTGCAGTGGCACCGATTAAAGAAATAACAGATGAAATTCGTGGCATCCCACGTGTAATCCCTGTACCCAAAACTGGTGGTTTCCTACCTTTGATACCTATTTTTGCAGCCCTTTCCGCAATTGGAGCGTTGTCGGGTGGAGCAGCTGGGATTGCAAAAGCTGTCAACGATGCTAAACTTGGACAACAACAATTAGATGAAGCGAAACGACATAATATGGCACAAGAGGCAGTGACACTTGGAAAGGGTCTCTATTTGAAACCTTATCGCCGTGGACATGGACTGTACCTAAAGCCTTTTCTTACACACGGGCAAGGTTTGCGTAAACAAAGACAACAAAAAAAACTCAACGCATTCGTTAAATCTACCTATGCGAGCGTTGACCAATGTTGACTTGAACAAATACATAAAACGTTTACCAATATCCCACTTTCGTGGAATATTCATGCGCAATTCACTTCCAAACACAATTCGTTGGCGAGAATGTGGTATTCTTAATCATGATACTACACGTGGTGTGGGAACTCATTGGACCGCGTACAAAAAGATGGTTCAAGGGCAGTCTATTATGATAGCATTGGTAATCTACGACCTCCGAGGGAACTTGTCAAATACTTAACCTCATCAGGACCATGCACTCTCTATTATAATTATGAACAATTTCAACCGCTTAACACTGTTACCTGTGGACACTTCGTATTGAAATTTTTACTGCAAAATAGTCCTCCGCTAAGTTTCTAACAACGTTATATATTATTTGATTTTAGTGTATTTTTAACTGTTTTGTATAAAAGTGTTTAATTAAAACCATATATTGCAAGTGTTTCAGGAATTTGCTTTTATTACCCCATCCCAACTACGAATACGACTAGTTGTTAGTTTATCGTCAACCACCGAACATGTACACATTTACTTTAACTGGAACTGAATCTACGCTCACCGCAATCATCAACCCACCAATTGTTCTCGATGATGACCATGAATACGTTATTGGTCTTACAAACTTTGATACATATTTTCAATTCCCAATGTAACGGAAGCGAACAATAAATTTTACATTGATGACATCGTGCTTACTTTACCAGAAGGAACTTATGAAGTGGCAGATATTAATAAGTTCGTACGACGTAATCTGAACGATCCCCGTGAACGCACTTCATCCAAACGTTATCTTATTGATATTCGAGCCAATAATAACAGTTTACATACAGAAATCAAAGCATCAGGTATAGTGGACTTTACACAACCAAATTCACTTGCTTCGTTGCTGGGTTTTGAGAAACGTAAACTACCAGCTCTCACTACTGCTATTTCGGACCATCCGGCACAAGTCTTTCCAATCAATTCAATATGTATTGAATGTAATCTTGTGGTCGGATCGTATCGGAATAGCAAACCTGTACACATTTTGCATCAATTCTTTCCTGCAGTTGCTGCAGGGTACAAGATTATTGAAAACCCCGTGAACGTCACCTATATGCCACTTAATACACGAATCATCGATCGCATCATTGTTAAAATAGTTGATCAAAACGGTAATCTCATCACTTTTCGTCGGGAAACCATCACGATTAGACTTTATCTAAAGCGTCTTTAAACAATGGTTTTGCGCTATGAGCATAAACCACCAAAACCTATTAATAGACGCATTATCAGCACCTTTACCAGTTACAAGACACCAGTGCACCGATTAACACCGGAAAACGTTAAATTTCTGCAAACATTAGGACTCAAAGTGCTACATAGCTAAAATGGATAGTAATATTTTAAATGTTACGCAACGTGCTATATTTGATACAACCATCATCAATGCCGACAAACATATGCATACTCCATACTCCAATACCACGTATGAGAAGAACGATGTTATACGGATTCCAATAGAAAACGAAGATGTCTATACACTACCATGGGACAGCGTAATTTATATTGAGGGTACAATGAATAAGTCAGATGGTGGCGTTTCGCTTACCGCCGATTTTGTCAACAACGGAGTTTTATTTTTTTGATGAAATTCGTTATGAACTTGGTGGAAAGACTATTGACCGCGTTCGTAATCCAGGTATAACTACGACTATTAAAAATTTCCTATCCTACGATTATAGCGAAAGTCGTCGCTTTAGAAACGCTGGTTGGTCCCCCATCGATAAGCTTGATCTCGTTGATGCTAATGGTCATTTCAACGTATGCATTCCCTTGCGCATGGTTTTAGGATTTGCGGAGGACTACCGAAAATTCTTTTGAATATCAAACAAGAGCTTATTCTTATTAGAAGTAGTGCTGACGATGCAGCTATATCGAATTCTGATACCAAAGAGTCAATCAAAATTACTATTACACATATATCATGGCGGATTCCACATATAACCGTTGCAGATGCAGAGCGCTTAAAACTACTCAAACATATTCAACGCAATGCCACCATGGACATAAGCTTTCGCAGTTGGGAACTACACGAATATCCAGAATTACATACAACACACACGCATACGTGGGCCGTGAAGACGGCTTCTCAAGTGGAGAAACCACGTTTTGTTATTGTCTGCTTTCAAACCGATACATCGCGCAAAAGGGGCGCAGTCAGTTCGACCACTGTAAGTTGACCAATATGAAATTACATCTGGGTTCATCTATGTATCCTTACGATAATCTTAACATTGATTTCGATACCAATCGCTATTCTATACTATATGAGATGTATGCACAGTTTCAACAATCGTACTACGGGGGTATCAGCGAGCCGATATTAACACCCAATGAATTTCAAACGCACGCTCCACTTGTAGTCATCGATTGTTCCCATCAAAACGAAATAGTGAAAGTGGGAGCGGTTGACGTACGATTAGAATTTCAAATGAAAGAAGCGCTTAAAGCTCACACTACAGCGTACTGCCTCATTCTACACGATCGTTTGGTCCGCTACAATCCTGCAACCAATATTGTGAGTGAAGTCTAAAATTAATAGTCCATTAGTTGTCGACGTTCAAAGTTTAAAATTGCACATAATAACTTTGTGTTTAAAGAAATGGCTGTTTTACAACTATCCCTATCGAATGGAGTTGCAATAACATATGTGCTGAAACCACCATATTCTTGGAACTGTCTATCAGCTCGCTTCAAATACCAAAAGATATGGTTAAGCAACTTTCACGGTATATCTTGAGATGATGGCAATTTACAATGAATTTCCACACCTAAATGTTATTAACCTAGAAGATTTAGGGTGTACTCCTCTACATAAATTAAAGTATTACACCAATTCACACAAGTGTTTCTAGCATACCACACAACATTCGTCATTCAATTGCGCAACCACAGATGTAATTGTACTCAAAAACTGGTTTGTACATATAACCAATTATTCATTTTAATAAAGAATAATGTTTACATTAAGTAGTGTTTTATTTGTATATTTTATACCTACATACATACATATTCCTTGAGACTAGTAAGATGTGTTTCAAAAATGTCTTGAAATAAGTTTAATTGTAAAACTTACTAACGAATCTGTAAGTATCATATTGAAAAATTCCTCTTAACGGATATGTATTTTGCATTTTTATGCAAACTTTATGTTACAATAATACAATTAAAAAATTATATTCTACTACCGAGGTATTAAATTTTAAAGTATGTTATAGTTGTGTAAACATAAAATGCATTGCATAGGTTTTTATCATCAAAGTAGTACATTTTATTTAATCCCACCTGTAAAATGATTAATTTCTTAAACCTAAGTTTCATAAAATTTATTCTCCAAAGATCAACCAACTATAATCCAGAACTATTAAATTTACATAAATTTCGGTGTTATTTTAATTTAAACTATGCTCATAAAAAGTCGTTTATATATATAGCACCAACATTGTTACTACCTATGAATATCAAATCTTTAAAGGAATTTATAGTCATGATTAATTAATAAGTGGTCTTTTCATTTGTACACATTTTGTATATGTTGTTTTAGTTCCATTGACGACCTATTATTAGTAATCTGTTTATTATTTTATTGACGATATAAATTTTAAGATTGGAAGGGAACGATAAGAAATCTTCCTCTGACATTTATATGCACTCCGCATAGTTGTTTAAGGTAGCAAATATAAATAAGCTGTTTAATGTGTTGTAGAAGAATTTTTACCATTGTATTATCGGTATGTATAAACTTACTTACTTAATGTGTTTTTAACGGAAGTAGAAATTATGAATTTTGGTAATTAACAATTATGCTAAAATGATTTGAAGTTATGCAGTTTCCATATATAATTTACATATATCGGTATGTTGTTATAAATATCACAACCTCGAGGTCATTAACTACCATGCACTTTACTAAACTATAATTAATAAAATCCCCGTACATTTAACTAAGATACATTTTTCTTAATGTGGAAGTCTTATCTATATTTTATTCAAATAAGAATCTGCTACCGCCACCTACAAAAGATAGGGACAATTAAAGAATGTAAGTTTTTGTAAATAAAACATTAAAATATTGTGTGTTTCTTTTAATATTATATATTTAATACAAAATAATTTTTGAAATTCTCGGAGATTCGTCAACACGTGCATGTTTTTGCTTAACCTAAAATCTCCGAAGTATTCAATCACCTAATGCGTGCAAAGCCTCCGTTCAGAACGCCTTATGGAGTACCATTCCGCATTTGAGAATGAGTACATCCCCATCCAAATTCTTCACCACCTTTTAAATAACGACATTATTTGCATACATTTAAAGGTTAAATTTTAGATCCGGGTACGAGTTTAGTGTGGTTGTATAAATTATTTTGGTGATGCAATCATGAATAAAATAACGAGTGACCTGTCTTAACATGTTTTTACATATACACACATATTAAATATATATTGAAATTGCTAAATGTAAGCAAGAACACCTTGATATAAGATCAAATTAATTTTTATTTGAGAGTCAAATAAATCGTGATGAAAGGTGGTATAATTTGCATACCAAGAAGGAAATAGTCTTAACATGTTTTTGCAAACACACCTTATGTTAATTAAATCCATTATATTAAAAGTTGAATAATTTGCATATATATTACCAGAGAGCTATAATTTCAATAAAAAAACACGAGGTTATATTCGACTGCGAATTCTTGTTATTTTATCTTGGTAATGAAATCGTGAACAACATGTTTTTACATGCAGACTTTATAATTTGATCCATTATATCACATTTCGTATATTTTCTAAATGTTATTCGCTACTTCATACAAAATACAGCTTTTGAGGAAAGCTAAAAAATTCTTTACCACTTGCACGTTTTTACTTAATATAACAAAATTCTTCATATAGGTAAAATCACCACTTCGCTATGCTCTCGGCTACCTAGTTTCGGCTACTTTTCCAAGGTCGTTGTGACGTCATAGCCTTTTATAAATAAAGAACAATGTAATACTATTTTAAAATTTTTATTCTGGCATTATACATAACAAAATTTAAAATATTTAATGCCAAGCATGGAGCCATTTAAACTTAATTTTAATATAAATTCGATTGTTTAACATGGCTAACAACCAATGCAAGAATTAAGATATACAACAAATTTGTGTGTCAGATAACAAATCCTGATGTTAATAAACAACTTGGAAATTATATACTAGATTTTTACGTTGTCCAGATGCACATTTAAGAGCAACATTCGCTAATCCCTTAAAAGACTGTTTAACCTTATTGGAAGATAGTAAGTTATACTTCCTAAAGGCGCCAATGTACTCGGTATCGCTAAAATGTGGAGTAAGTTATCGGACAAGCTTCAAAATAGCTGCTGTTTAGTGTATAATAACCTGCTACAGTACATGTATTGGGGAACGGCAATACAAAGAAATTGACGGGCTTGCAAATTAAGTTGTCAGAAAACCAGAGAAAGGGAAAAATTGATAAAGTATGTGCTTTCAGCTTTTAGTTTTAACTATTTACCTGTAAATTATTTGGAGATAGTAGAGTAGGAAAACAGCCAAGATAAAATAAAATCTTACACAAGTGCTACATTAAAGCAGGTAACATATTTTACACAATCTGTAACACCATATTCTACAATTCCAAAAGAAATAACCATTTCGGTATCGGGGTTGATAAGTACGCCTAACATTCGCCCAGAGGTTGTACGACAACGCGTAAATATTGGCAGTAAACTCTGTTGACGCTGCAGGAAATTGCCCAATTATGCACGCCATACTCTGTAAGTGGAAGAAAAGACAGCTGGAATTAGAGGAAATGCATGCAAAAGGCGAAAGTTGGACTAAATAGAAGACACTGCGACAATACGCGAACAATACAAAGATGTGTTAGACAAAGAACATCTTATTAGAGAAAGAGGAAAGGATTAAAAGATTATTTTATGTGCCGATGGACTGACTTGGATACATCCGCGTTCTACAAGCTGTATGTATTTGTGGTTAGTAAGAAAGACTCTTTTTAGAATTTTAGAATAGTATTACATTGCTCTATATTTATAAAAGGCTATGACGTCACAACGACCTTGGAAAAGTAGCCGGAACTAGGTAGCCGAGAGCATAGCAACGTGGTGATTTTACCTATATGAAAATGAAAATAAAGAACTTTTAAATTTTTTGAATAAATTTTGGTAGGAAATATTTAATAAATAAGTATATGTTAATGAAACACATATTTTCTAAATGATATTGGTGCTAAGGAAAGCTATTTTTATTAAGTTCTATAGTTTGAGAGTGACGTAAAAACCTTGATGCTACACCTTGAGTTGTAAAAGTTAATACATAAGCCTTGATATAAGATCAAATCAAATAATTTGAGAGTCAAATAAATCGTGATGAAAGGTGGTATAATTTGCATATATTTTAAATTCATACGGGTATAATTAAAAGATTATATGTTAGATCCGACTGCAAGTTCAGTGTACTTGTATAAATTATTTTGGGATGATGTAACCAAAAGGAAATATACGACATACCTGTCTTGAATGGTTTTTGCAACACACCTTATGTTAATTAAATACATTATATTAAAAGTTGAATAATTTGCATATATATTACCAGATAAAAAACACGAGGTTATATTCGACTGCATGCAAATTCTTAGTTTTTATCGTGACATTGAAATTGCGAGAAGTGAACGACTTCTTTTACAAGATTTTACCTGCAGACGTTTAAAAATTTGACCTCCATCATATAACATTTCGTATATTTTCTCAATTTTATTTTCTACTTCGTACAAAACGCAGCTTATGAGGAGAGCTAAACACTCTTTACCACTTGCACGCGTTTGCCTAATATTAAAAAATTCTTCACCTCGGCGTTTTAATTTTTAGCTTAACCTACCCCAGAAAAATACGAACCAACATTTTTTTAAAATTTAATATTTAATAGTTAACGTCGGGAACGCTGCTAAAAAATTTCCTAAGAAAATATCTCCACCCCAGCGCACGCGCACCACCCCACAACAAAATCTAACGACCCCGCCGAACGCACACCCCAAAGACCTAACGACCCCCGACGCAACAAATTTACACACAAAGACAATTTTGTTCTCAAAGCGGCGTATACATATCTTGCTGCACGTTTTGTTTCCCAAAGCGGCTTAGCTGTTCATATTGTTCTCGAACCGGCGTATACATATCTTGCTGTGGATCTCTGTTGCCAAACCGGCTTAGCTACCCTACTAAAAACTTTTATTTTAGTATTGTGACAGGATTGTCAAACTAAGTGGTGTGATCAGTTTAAAGTAACGAAATTAAAATATGCACAGTTTACTATTATACAATTCCAATACCGCCTCTTAATTTCAATAAATATAGCTGTACACCTACTTGAATTCGAAATTAATTTTTGAAACAAATTCAAATTTTCTTGATGTTTATAAAGCTTTCGTCATTATGTCAGCTAGTTGATCAGTGCTGGGTTTGAAAAACAGCTTTACTTCATGATTGGCGATCGATTCACGAATAAAATGATATTTGACATCGACTTGTTTCATTCGTTTGTATTCTCATGCCACCTTTATGCATGATCGGTTATCCACAAAAATATTTGTTGCATTCATGCATTTGAAATCGATTTCGTTTAGTAAACTTCGTAACCACTTTGCTTCACAAATGCCCTGACCGAGTGATATAAATTCAGCTTCAATTGATGATAAGCGATGCCCAATTAATTGTGTTGCCATATACTTTGAATACATAGTAGAAATCGTTATCAACAAATCTTCATCCTTTCCCTTTCGATAAATCATCTTTAAATCTAGAGTGCCTTTAAATACCTCAAAATTCGTTTGGCATGTGTAAAATGTCAACTGTATAGCAACTTTGGAACGGACTGAAGTAGTTTGTAGCTGCACATAAATCTGGTCGAGTTGTGAGTGTTGCATATGTTAGACAACCAATTAGTTCCCTGTATGGAACATCAAGCAATTTGTTTGGGTCTCCTTTCCTTAAATCCAAACAAACATCCATTGGTGTATCGACACTTTTACATTGATCCATGCCAAATTTAATCAAAACTTTGTTTAAATATTGCGTTTGATTCAAAATTATTGTACCTTGGTCAATGTTTATTTTTACTTTATTCAAGCCATCAACCATATTTCGATCAACCATTCTTTTCATGTCATTGCAGTTGAAATGATTTAGTCGATAATGCCAAAATATTTGTGACGAATAATTCAAAATCTTTTGATCTGTTAAACCAGCAAATGCAATACGAACAACATGAAAAGCTACTTCATATAGCCTTCCAGAAGAATGCGCTACAAATATTGTTTTATCCTTGTATTGTGCACAAGCAAAATCTCCTTCAAAGATAACACGAAATCCTTGCTATGTTAAACTTTTCACCGATAACAAATTGCATTTCAAATCCTTCACCAATAGTACATCCTTGATGACTTTTGTATTGCAGTCACTATAAACGAGCCTTACAAATAGTTCTATTCACCGCTGGCGTACTTATAGTTACTGTGCATTGATGTGATTTTTATTTAAAATTTAAAATTTATTTAAAATGAATGTATAGTCGAGTAGCCTTACCTTTAGTTACTGTCAAGAAAGTATTTTTTGTTGTTAGAAGCTGTCAATCAGTGGAAAAGATACTTGTAAATTTTAGCGTTTAATAAAGGATTTAACTGAAATATAAATCAACGCTCAAAGTCCTTGTACTAATCCACGGTTTTCTAACAGTCACCGTTGTAAAAAGTTTTTATTTGAATGTCGCCCTTTTGCTTTGCACACAAATTTGCATTCCGCTTTGCAACAGAAATTTGTACACCATCAATGCCTTGCAATTCTTCAAATACTGATTCGTCATTTGCCATATGCTCAGTAGCACCAGAGTCGATAATAAAACGAATTTTTGACGAGTCATTTTGTCGCATTGCCTTTGCACTATATACAGTTTTCATGTCTGTGCACGAATCTTTGTATACAGGTTCAGTGACTGCACTAAGAAACACTGGCGTTGAATCAGTTTCGATCGCATTTGCACTTACTATTTCAGTACTTTTATTCGAAAATTTCTTCTTTCTTTTTTGTTTCTGGTATTTAGGGTAACCAGATTTCAAATGGCCTATCTGACCACAGCCAAAACATTTAACATTGGTATGCATGGCTACAATTATCACTTTTCCACAGCCTCCCGGTTTTCTTTTATTGTATTCGTCTAGTAAACGACTTGTCACAAAATCCATTTTTATTTTGTCTGGATCCATTGTTTCAATTGCTGTGACCAATGCATCATAGGCAGTTGGTAAAGAAACGAGTAAATGACATACAATATCTAATTTTTCCAATTTGGCACCAGAAGATTTTAGATCACGAATTTTACGATCAAAATTCAAAATGTGTTCAGTCGTATCTTGACACTCATTGTACTTCATTGTGAGCAATTGACGCCGTAACAAAAGTTGATTTGCAATACTTTTACGCTCAAATATGTTTGCCCGACCATCCATCATTTTCTTTGCTGATGATTTTTCTTTAATGTTTTCCAGCTGGCAATCATGAACACTTTGTACGATAATATTTTTGCATACAAAAACCATTCGATCCTCTTCTGCCGTGACGCCTTTTAATAACTCATCCAACTTTTTTTCGATATATTTGCACAACCCATTCTCATCAAGCGCATTTTCAACCCGAAAACGCCAATTGTTGAAATTTGTTCCATCGAATAACGGAATTCCAGTTTCTGTTAGTACGTCAACCATTGTCGACAATTTATTTTTACTAAATTTGTAATTTAATTTTCAATAACTCTGCCTGGGCCCATAACCAAATGGAATAATCACTTGAAGCAAGAGTTGCGCAGCTGAGAATTAAATTAAGCAAATAAAAACTAAAGCACAAATATGTTTTTGTAATGAAAAACTTTTATTATATTATTGTGACAGGATTGTCTAACCAAGTGGTGCGATCAGTTTAAAGTAATGAAATTAAAATATGTACAGTTTACTATACCCTATTCACGTTAACTATGGGATGACGTCATAAACAGTAATAAAGTGCTAGCGATTGTAAAATGTGAACGTAACTAAGAACGTAGGTTTAATGATGTTAGAATTTAGTGTGTAGCAGTTTGCACTTCTGTTCGGTGTTGCAACATTTTTCCCTTCTATTACTTTAACATTTCTCATTTTATTGTCATTGTTTAGTTTTGTAGTAAATCGTTTGTGTTTTATATTTGCTAAATAAAACAGTTTTTTCAGTACTAACACACTTTATGCATTACAAGTTTCGAGTATTTGACATTTAGAAGGCCTAAACATAGCAATGACACTCCTTTAAATTGGATGCAAGCTTTTAATAAAGGATACTTTATTTGAAGATTCTTTTAATAAAGTCTACTTGGAATGAGTTTGCAATAACTCTCTAATATCAAGCAGGTAATTTTAGTAAAATTCTTTGAAGTAGGAACGAGAAAATAAAGCGGGCGCAAATTTATGATAAGGTTATAAAGTACATTAAGCGTACACTCAATTTACATAAGTCCAATCAATGTCAATGCGCTCTTGCAACAAATTTCTATTTTCAATTTCTTGTAGGATTTACTGTCGGTCCTTTTTTCAAAAATTGCCTGTTGATTTACTCACCCCATAAAATCATACGCCTGTTTTATATTTTTATATGCGCAAATTTCGCAGCCACATATTGACTTTAATAGCTTTCGTAGTTTAAATTTATAGTTTTATAGCTATAAGTTAAAAATGTGGTAAGGTTGTTTAAAAACATCGCGTATCTTCACTAAATTGGTAGTTTGTCAAAAAGCTGGATGTACCCATTTCTTATAATCCCTCGTACATTTTGTACATAATATTTTCAGTGCAGATGCAAGTCCGTGTAGAAAATATTTGGTTTTTATGGTATTTGTACTTCCTAGGAATTGCTTATTGTAGTTCCTTAGATTTTTAAAAATTTTGCTCAACTCTTCCAGTCTCAGTTCGTCGATGACAACTTTGTAGTCAAGACCGCCTTTATTTGAATTTAATAATAACACTTATTTTTAGTATAGTATATAAACTACCGAGTATAACAAATATATAACAAATAAAATAATATTTATCTACTCCATGTATGATAGTGTTGTTTGATGTAATAACTATTATGTCACACTTTGATACCGACGATAGCGTGAAAGACCCTAATTATAATTCCAATGAAAGTGGTAATAGTGCTGCTGAGAGTCAAACAAACCTACGTTTTGATATCACAACCGGGCGACATCCCGCAGTAAATTTATACAATTTTTTAGTTTGGTGTTATTTCAAATGATACAAAAACTGCGTCTTCTTTGTTGTGTAAAAAGAAAAAAGGCAGGGTGGAATTCAAAATTAAATATTCACGCACCACCAATTTAAAACGTCATTTAAAATCAGTTAATGAAAGTGAATATAAAGTTTTATTGGCAAATGCTGACTAGACCGGATCCAGAAGGACCAATTTTATAAGCAGAAGACTCTAAAGGAGATGTACCAGTAAAAGGTGGGGCATAATATTTACTGATTCTTATAATTAAAAATTTTAAAATAAGGTGTTTGTGAATAGACGAACTATAGATATAAAATGCCTACAAGATTTAAGATTCCTTCAAATGGCATCTAAACTAAACTTTACATCGACATCAATGAAGAGGAAAAAATTGCATTATCATAATCAGTTTATTGGGCTTAACTACATGTTTTATTCTTTGCAAATTAACGGTAGGCATATACTTTTTATTGGTTGAAAAATTTAGGAAAGTAATTTTTGTTGGCATATATGCCAAAAATAATATATGTTCTTACACAGACTCAGGTCTCAGGAAGATAATAGTATTTCTTCCATATAACACCACAGGGATTATGATGCAGGTGGTGCTACTATGTTTGTTCGTTGTATTTAAACGAAAGTGAAAGGTTACCTCACTAAAATGCCGAATAGGTACCTTACCTACACCAATTTGTACCCGCACATTTGTACCTATCACTCACACTATTCAACCGTCAGAAAGTGATTTACTATTTATTGTAATTTACTTGCTTGAACAGTTTCCAGTTTGTTTTAGAGAACTTTTATTAAAAAAAAACTAAAAACTTTTATATTAATTTTGATTAAGTTTTGTTAGGGGTTTCCCTGTAAATCCTCAAATAAAATTTCAGACTTCTCAAAATTATATCTTGAAATTCTTCGAAACTTTTTGCAGAATTATACAAGATGATTAAGATGAATTTGAATACCATTAAATCTAAAACCTAAAAAACTCCCACTTAAAACTGATTCAAAATGCGAATTTGTAGATATTCATCACCGATAGCAACAATGCTTTAAATATATCTGCTGTATAACCCTTGGTTTATATTAGATTAAATAAACATCATTACAGTTACAGCTTTTATGTTGGCTGCCACTAAAATTCATTGCGAAATAGTTACTTGTTGAACACAACTGAAGAAAATTTCTTGTCATTCACTGAATGGAAGTCGGCCGGCCCGAAATTTCGGACCGGGTCAGTTTTCATTTCGAATCGGGCCTCGGGCCGGGCCGGTAACTTTTCTGCATCGGGCCCGAGTCCATCCCTAATTTTGAATTTAGAGGTAGGGAAAAAATAATATACATACCGCCGGACGTGAGGGATTTACAGTGCCTCGACATTTTGCAGGCCGAGCGAAGCGAGCGTCCCTTAGTATGTAATATACTATAAAGTTTTGAATCTGGCCATTAAAAATGGGTAACTGTAACGCTTCTAACTTGACATTACCTTTGAATAATTGGTTTTCATTACTTGTGGACGGACCCATAACAACATTATCATTAAGACTTATATCACATATATGTTTTTTAAACTTGGCATAAGTAGAAGTATATAAATTTTCTACTTCTTCAAATTCATTTATTGCAGTATCTTCTAGTTCTTGTAATTTACAAGAAACCTGCCTAAATTCGACAAACCTAGATCTTAACATATCTCTAATTTAATATTTAACCCCCCAATTCCAGCGGTGGCTGAACTCTACCTTCTGATGGCTCTAATATTCCTGCAATATAATTCTTAGTTCTTCTTTAGAAGCTTCCGCTCAGCTAACAACGAAGCTTTCTTGGTCATTTTTACTAACGCAATATACTGTTCAATACAATACGAATAACCTTTTCCAATCTGAATAACTATAGTTAAGATTTTACACTAATATTTTTGGAATTTAGACAGCTGTAACATATACGAAGAGGTAGAAGCGATCTACAAAGATATCGAAGACATATTAAGACACGTAAAAGGACATGAAAATTTATTAATTACGGGGGATTTTAATGCAGTGGTAGGTGAGGGTAGGGAAGGAGCGATAGTAGGTTTATTTGGTTTAGGCACTAGAAACGACAGAGGAAATAGGCTGGTAGAATTTTGCGACAAGAACAATTTAATCATTACAAACACATTATTTCAACATCATGCTAGAAGACGATATACGTGGAAGATGCCAGGAGATATCAAATAGATTACATTATTGTTAGACAACGGTTTAGAAATCGAGTAAAAGGCTGCAGAAGCTACCCAGAAGCAGATATAGACACTGACCACAACATTGTAATTATGAAGGCCGCACTTAAATTTAAAATTTTGAAAAAAAGAAACAGAAAAAAGCACTTGGACCTACAGAAACTAAAAGATAAAGATATTCAAGAAAGATTCGAAAAAAGGTGAAATGAATTGCTCAAAGATATCGGGAAAATATCTGATACTAAGGAAGTAGAAACAGAATGGAATAACATTAAATCCAGCCTCGACATGGCGGCCAGAGATATTCTGGGGTATACACAAAAAAAAAGAAACCATGGATAACAAAGGATATCCTGAATTTAATAGAAGAAAGACGAAAATACAAAAATAAATCAGACGAAACAGGGAAACAGAGATACAAAGCCATAAAATGGGAAATTATTCGCAAATGCAGGAAAGCTAAAGAACAATGGATTGATGAAAAGTGCAAAGAGGTACAAACTAAGATGGTAGTAGGAAAGACAGATGAAGCATACAAACTAATTAGAATCAATTTTAAGGATATAAAACCGTATAGCAAAAATATAAGGGATGCGGGAGGAAATGTCATTATAGAAAATGTAGAGAAAGTGGGTAGATGGCAAGAATATATAGGGAATTTATATTCAGGAGAAGAACTAACTGCATTAGAAAAGGTATCAGACATTGAAAATGATGATTTGGGATATCCTATACTTAGAGATGAATTTGAATTAGCATTAAAGGGTCTGAAAAATGGTAAGGCGCCAGGTACAGATAAGGTGCAAGCGGAGACTCTAACAGTCGCTGGTCAAGCAGTAACAGAACGTCTCTTCCAACTTGTAAGCTATATGTATGAAACAGGCGAGATACCCAAAGGTTTCAAACATAACATAATAGTAACCATACCAAAAAAGAAAGGCGCAGATAGATGTGAAAATTTTCGAACAATAAGTTTGACAGCACACGTATCAAAAATATTAACTAGAATTGTACAAAGACGAATTGGAAAACGGGCTGAAGAAATACTAGGAGTAAACCAATTTGGGTTTAGGCGAAACAGGGGAACACGGGAGGCTATCTTAGCTCTGAGGGTGATATTGGACAAAACAATAGAAAAAGGGGAAAGCGTGTATATAGGGTTTGTAGATCTGGAAAAAGCAGCATTTGACAATGTAAAATGGAAAAAAATGTTCGAAATACTCAAAAAGATTGGAATGAGTTATAGGGATAGACGGATAGTACATAGCTTATACAAAGAGCAAACAGGAGTAATAGAATTAGAGCAGGAACGTAGAGAAGTAAACATCAGGGAAGGGGTGAGACAGGGATGTTACCTATCCCCATTAATTTTTAACTTGTACATTGAAGAGGCAATGACTACTGTCAAATGCAGAAAGACATTTGGAGTTACTATGCAGGGACAAAAAATTGATATGCTTAGACTTGCAGATGATATAGCGGTATTAGCATCTAGCAAGGAAGAGTTAGAAGCTGCTCTCAATGAAATAGAAACGGTTCTAACAGAGAGATATGGTATGAAAATTAACAAAAGTAAAACTAAAGTACTAGTTTGCAAAGGAGGCAAAAATAAATCAAAAACAAGAATACAAATATGTAACACGAACTTACAAGAGGTTAAGGATTTCTGCTATCTAAGAAGCCAAATAACGCAAGATGGCAAAAGCACAAAAGATATAAAACAAAGATTAGCACAAGGTCGTGCTACATTTAACAAGAAAAAGCAACTACTGTGTTCAAAGACAACAAACATAGAAACAAGGAAAAGATTGCTTAAAACATATGTATGGGGCACAGCACTCTACGGCTGTGAAGCCTGGACAGTAGGAGAAGCAGACAAGAAAAAGGTAGAAGCCTTTGAAATGTGGTGCTACAGACGATTGATGAAGATATCATGGACAGACAAAGTTAAGAACGAAGAGGTACTAAAAATGGTAGGGGAAGAAAGAAATATTTGGAAAACGGTAAAAAATAGGAGAGATAGGATGATAGGTCACATACTACGGCATGAGGGAATAGTGCGGAATATACTAGAAGCAGAGATAGGAAAAAAGAGAAGAAGAGGTAGACCTAGGTTAGACTACTGCACACAGATAGTGAAAGATGTAGGCTGTAGGAGTTTCAAGGAAATGTGTAGGCTAGCTCAGAATAGAAATCAATGGAGGTACGCATCCAACCAGTCCCAAGATGAATAAATTAATGACGAAGAAAGTAACTGCACTTAAACATCATATTTATTATAAGCAACTACAAGCATTGGATGGGCAATATTCTCGAATAATGGTAATTGCGTGAAAGCATTTACTAGAAAACTATTATTTCGGCAAATGTCTAACTGTTTGGGGATCTTGGCCGCCACAGGTTGCTTAACCCCCTTAAATAAATCTCAGTGAAATAGGGCATAATATTAGAAAACAATATAAGGGGAACCGAGCTGTATTGCTGTGTGAGAATTTCAGGGAACTATGTAGGTTGGTTTAGAAAATAAATAAGTGCAGGTACATGTCCAACCAGTTTTGAGACGGGAAATCCATTGGCGAAAAAATAAGCGCAGATAAATCTGAGGATTAGTATAAACAACTAGTTGTTTGTTGTGAAATATCTGCAACTAATGTTGACTGTGCGAAAAGATATATTGGAAAAAATATTAAATCAGTAAATGTTCAAGTGCAGGGGGAACTTGGCAGCCACAGGCTGCTTACCCCCCTCCGCAACCACTGAATGTCGGAGAAATAGGGTATATAATTGTAAAACAATAGAAGGGGACCGAACTGCATCTAACAAGAAAGAACGGCGCCTATGATGAAAGACAACAAACATAGAACGAGAAGTTGTTGAAAGCGTATGTGTGGGCCACAGCAGAGACAGTTTGCATACGAAATACTGCTCGTATTTCGTCTGAAAAGCAGACAGAAAAACAGTAGCAGCCTTTGAAATGCCGTGTTTCAGATGTATGAGGATGGACAGACAAAGGTAATAACAAATAGGTTATAGAAACAGTAAGGGAACAAGGATATCATTGGGAAAGAAATATGAGAAATAGAAGGGCAGAATACGTTCTAAGGCATTTTTGGGGAATAGTATGGGATATATGACAAACAGAGATAGGAAAAAAGAGGTGGATGTAGACCTAGATCAGATAGTGATAGATGCAGACTGTGCAAATTTCGGGGAAATCTATAGGTTAGTTCAGAATAGGAAACAATGATGATACGCGTCTAACCATTTTCAGGACTGAAGACCTAGTGATGATGATGTAACATATATAAAATTTTGTGACTTAACTGCACTGTCAAATACTAAAATTAATTTTCTACTCTATGCTGCAGGTATACATTTCAGATGTATTCTTTCTCAGCTGACCATTAAATCCATGCATCATAATCTTCCTCTTTAAAGCAACCACCACCCAGAAAAACACAATCTTCCTTAACTTTAATATAATTCTTTCAGACACGCACTTCTAAATTTTTTTACTGCGACCACTCTCAGGAACCGATATGGCCATTGTCGGAATGAATCGAAACACTTAGAGCTGTCGAAAACTTTTTAATTACTGCATATAACTGTAAAAGGGCCAATTAATGTTGCTGAATTTGACCATGACAATTAATAGTATAACTTTTCCATAGGTTCGTTTTCAACACCATTTAGATTTAAAACAATTATGGTTAATTTATAAATAATGTGATGGACTGCATTAATAACTAGCTGTATTACATGATTTAAATTATAGAGTAACAACTATTTCTGTTCAAACCGACACAACTACAACCAATTGAACTAAGACTGACAGACAATAATACATTCAAGGGATAAATTGTATAACCCACAAATACCAACTAGCTGAAGATTACAATACCTTTAAATCACTAAACAATAAAACTGACCTAAGTAAACAGATTCAGTCTGTCTATAAATATGGTCTCTTTTTCTACCAATTGTCTTGTTATTTTATCGACAAAAATATGAAAGAAAACCCTTCAAATGATTTATATTCAGAATAACTACATAAATTAGTGCAAAAATATGTGATCATCATTAGGTCTTCAGTCTTGGAACTGGTTAGACGCGTACCTCCATTGTTTCCTATTCTGAGCTAACCTACACATTTCCCTGAAATCCCCCACACCCTACATCTTTCACTATCTACGTGCAATAGTCTAATCTAGTTCAACCTCTCTCTATTTTTCCTCTCTCGGCTTGTAATATATCCTTCACTATTCCCAAAATACCTTAGAACATGTCCTATCTTTCTATTTCAACTATTTTTTTTGTTGTTTACAGAGATTTTTCTTTCACTACTATTTCTAGAACCTCTTTGTTATTAACTTTTTATGTCCATGCTATCATCGTCCTACATCTGAAGCATCACATTCTAAAAGGCTTACCTTTTTCCGGCCTGCTTCTCCTACTGTCCCCATTTCATAGCCATATAGTGCTGTGCTCCACACATATGCTTTAAACATAGCAGCACGGCTCTTCTATTGTTTTCTAAATATACAGGGTGTCCCAAATTGAGTAGGATAGCATGGGTATCTTTCTTATTATTAATGATAGAGATCTGCTTAAATGGGCAAAGTTGTGTCATTTGGATAGCTTATTTAAATTCCGCATAGATACATTAGAAATTCCAAACGGTTTAGAAATTATTTAAAAAAAACTGAAAACTGCCAATTTCTTCGAAGTCGAATATTTTTGTTATAATAAAATATACGAAAAAATGTTTCTTATAAAAGTTACTTAGTTCAATTGTGTGCACTTAAAAGTGATATTAAAATTAAATTCAAAATGGCGGTTACCGAGATATTAGCATCAACTTTCATATTTTAAATGGACGCCATATTGGATTTTTAGATGGTTAGATAGCATATTTTTTTCTCTTTTCAACGATGTATCACAACATATGTTTAAGTGAAAAAATTTACTGAAAATGATAATTTAAATTTTTTATCAAGTAGGCATCAACACAAATCAGTTTTAAAATAAATTAAACGAAAAAAAACATTAGAATAACATTAAACACCAACTAATAAATCATAGCAATTGTTCAAAATGTTGACCGTTATTATTTAAACACAATCGGCAACGTTTTAGAACACTTTTTGTTACGCGTCGTAATGTATTCCCATTAAGACCGTTTATTGCCTGCATAACCGCTTCCCGTAGTTCATCTACATTATTGTACTGGAAATTACTTCCATATACATTATCGTTTAAAGTGCCCCATAAATAAAAATACAGGTGTGTTAAGTCTGCTGATCTAAGCGGCCATTTTGCAAGTGTGTGGGTCGTGATTACCCTGCCATCAAAACGTTTACTTAAGTAAATGATAACATCTCGAGCGTTGTGTGGAGGTGTGCCATTTTGTTGATACCAAATTTGATTATTTTGTGCCAAAAGTAGGTCGTCCAATAAATCTTCTAAAGATGTTTGAAGCATTTCTAAATAACGTTGAGAGGTTAAGGTTCCATCGAATATTATAGGACCAAGTAAACGGTTTCCCAATATACCACAAAAAACATTACATCCAAATCGAATTTGATTGCGGCGTGGAACTGTTATGCGTGGGTTTTCCTGTGCCCAATAGTGTTCATTATGACGATTAAATATTCCACAGTTAGAAAAATAAGACTCATCGGTCCACAAAACGCGATTGATAAAATCATCATTCTCCCTAACTTGATTGATAAACCATCTGCAAAATGTTGATCTGCGGAGATAGTCGTTTGGTTGTAAGTTTTGAGCAATGTGAAATCTGTAAGGGTGATATTTATGCTTTTTTAAAATTCTTGATGCTTGAGACTTGGATACGTTTACTTGGGTCTCTATTTCCCATGTTGAAATGTGTGGATTAGCTTCCACACAGGCCAGTGTGAACACCTCATCTGCAATGTTTCCATTTATGTTTCGAGTAGGTTTTTCTAAACATCCATACTGCTGCATGTCTGTGTCCAATCTTTAAAGGATTTTAATGTTTGGCTGTCTTTTTTCGGGAAAGATTGTTAAGTATGTTTCGGCAGCAAGGCGACTGTTCTTATTACATTTTATGTATGTACAAAACATATGATATTGTTCGCTTGTTAAAGAATTTGCTATTTGAATATTTTATAGAATAAGTATATCACAACTTATAACTGGGAAAAAGAATACACAAATGCCAATTATTAGTACAACAGATACACTAATTCAACATGACAGTTTGTTATAATTTCATTTGTTTAAGAGAAATCTGATGATGCCTACTTGATAAAAAATTAAAATTATCATTTTCAGTAAATGTTTTCATTTAAACATATGTTGTGATACATCGTTGAAAAGAGAAAAAAATATGTTATCTAACCATCTAAAAATCCAATATGGCGTCTATTTAAAATATGAAAGTTGATGCTAATATCTCGGTAACCGCCATCTTGAATTTAATTTTAATATCACTTTTAAGTGCACACAATTGAACTAAGTAACTTTTATAAGAAACATTTTTTCGTATCTTTTATTATAACAAAAATATTCGACTTCTAAGAAATTGGCAGTTTTCAGTTTTTTTTAAATAATTTCTAAACCGTTTGGAATTTCTAATGTATCTATGCGGAATTTAAATAAGCTATTCAAATGACCCAACTTTGCCCATTTAAGCAGATCTCTATCATTAATAATAAGAAAGATACCCATGCTATCCTACTCAATTTGGGACACCCTGTATACTACATTTCACTGTTATTCAGTGGTGAAGGGGGTTAAGCAACCTGACGGCTAGCAAGATCCCCAACACTTAGACATTTGCCGAATTAATAGGTTTTCCAATATATCCTTTCGCACAATCAATACTTTTTGAGAATATTGGAAAATCATCAGGATTAAGTACGATTATTTTTTTCATCATTAAGTTTATTGTCTTGGAACTGGTTGGACGCGTGCCCCCATTGATTTCTATTCTGAGCTAACTTCACATTTCTTCGAAATTCCCATAGCCTACATCTTTGACTATCTATGTGCAATAGTCTGGGTCTACATCTACCTCTCTTTTTTCGTACGTCTGCCAGTAATATATTCCGAACTCTTTCCTCATGCCTTAGTATGTGACACATCATCTTATCTCTCCTATTTTATACCATTTTCCACATATTTCGTTCATTCCTTACCATTTTAAGAATCTCTTTATTCTTAACTTTGTCTCTCCATGATTTTTTCATCATACGTCTGTAGTACCACATTTCTGTCTAACTGTCTAAATTTCACAGCCGCACAGTGCTGTGCTCCATACATATGCTTTCAACAATCTTTTCCTGTTTGTTGTCTTTGAACATAGTAGTTGGTATATCTATTTAAATGCAGGACGGCCTTGTGCTAATCATTGTTTTTATATCTTTTACACTTTTCCTATCTTGCGTTATTTGATTTCTTAGGTGATGAATAGGTAAGCGTTTAAATTGACCTAAGGCTGTCGCGTTCGCCAATACATGTAATTAACTGTAGAAGCAATGCGGGATTATGAGATTTGCTGTTAAATTATGCGCCAAATTATTCAATTTCAGGGACGGAACGTAACAATTTTCAAACTCTTTAGCTTACCTACTTGCTTCATACTTCTGACATTCCATGTTTCGACTGGTAAAATGTTCCCGGCTCTTCCTTTAAACTTTCCGATCCCATCCTCCGAAGTAGTCCCCTCCCAGAGATGCAAATTATATTATCTCTGGAATCTTTTACTCCAGAGGATGCCATCATTTTAAATAACCATTTAAGTACGTTATGTACTTGGGAGCTAATGTGGTGGTTTCCAGTTGCCTTTCACATCGCAGAAGTGTATCTTACAATGCCATACCGATCTCTATGGTCTCTGCTACTTTAAGTATCGAAAGAGCTGCTGCTGTCTTTCGATGCCCTATCTTAGTCTGGTTACTCGCCAAAAATTCCACTAATTTGGTTAAATCTATAATTTGACTTTTTAGCTCACTGAAACACGCTCGTTCTAGTAATCCAGAACTTTTTCAAGGTGCAGATACTTTCAGAACAGAGAAAAATACGTGAGCGTATTAAAATTTGTTACAACTAATTTGAATTTCTGAAATAATGGGACGCAGTTAAGATGCAACAAACAGGCAGAAGAAATTAATAAAAAAATATTTAATGGTTTTGTGTACTTGCTAAGCGTGAGTTAGCATGCGTCACATTAATTGAAGAGTGGAATTAAAAAGGGATGTAAGTGTTACTTTTACAGGGTTATTGTTTTTTCTTGAATAAGAATGTATGTGTAAAGGCCTATATAATCAAAAAGAATAAAAGTGCCGCCATACTTCAATATAATTTATTTTAACACTAATATATTGCGTTGGATGAATGTCTACGTAGTGTTCTGTACAAAAAGCCGAATGTTCCAAGCAGTTGGTGTTGAGAAGTCTTCCGGTTTGCTTTGCGCATAAAATTTTTCCCTGTGGTTTCATTCTTTTAATAATAGATAGAGTAATTTTTAATGATTAATGTTTAAATCTTACCAAAGTTCACTGGGTACAGCTAAACTCTGACAATCCTGGTCTAGTTAATACCCAAAAATAGTTGAATGATTTGGAATTATGGAAGGTATATAATGTGCTACGTTCAGCGACGTAGTCTAAAAAAAGAAAATAAAAACTAGGAAGAAAAAGAAAAAATTGACCGGGCTCAATCGGTGAGTGGGCGGGGTATTATACCTACAAAAAAAATTTAAGGGAGGCCTGAAATAAAAATATACTCAAACATATATAAACTAAAAACCTCTAATTTAAAAAAAAACAAAATTATATACAAAACACAATAGTACCAAAAATGAACAATTAGGTACGCAATGTACATATTTACGAATAAAAAAAAAGAATCATTTTTAACATGGCGAGCTGCAGTTTTTAGGTCACCCCCTATATTAATCTTCAAACAAGAAAAAGGAACAAAATTACCCCACTAAAAATCACAGCTCGAAATCAGCATTGTAAGTATGGAATTCTATACATAAAATTATTCTGATAAAGAAATCAGTAAACATTATAATATCCTCGCACATACAAACAACTAGTCATTTTACCACCAACAAGGTGATGCATTCGTAGATCCGTGTACATATGTTGTTTCCAACAACTACCGGGTACCCATATAAGAAAATTAGTGTATAAACGCTCACCCTCGAGTCACCACCGTCGGGTTGGCTCCTACCGTCTGTAAAAACGGTGCGAAACAGAGGTGCGCGTGATCCTGCCTTGGGGTGGTCCTCCCATCACAACAAGGGGCGACTATTCTTTGTGGCCTTAAGGGCCACCGGAAGGAGCTATAGTAATTATAAATAAAATTAATTTATTGTCGTCGAAAAGTACAATTTTATAAAACCCATAAATATCCACCACGTTGTAAGGCGTGCGCGAACTTTTCATACAGAAAAACGAAACAACCAACCATTCTACACGTGTTTCCGCTGTGTAGATTGAAAAGCAAGTGAATATTAATTTCGTTTCACTAATGACCAGAGCTTAAAGTAATATTGTTGTTAAGGAAATAAAACTGGAAAAACACGCTTTATTGGGATAATACGCGATTTTAATTCGACGAAGCTTTCAATGGAAAACACATAAAATCAATTATCCGATACCTAGAACCAGTTATCGCCTGTTTAATTTTAGCATAAACTTAACGTTGAGGAATTCTTAGAATGAGTATTTATTATTAATTAGGCTCTAGGATGTAACAATAGGAATCGAATATATACAAATAGATAAATGAATTAACACGTGATAGGGTTATTTTAATTTACTGAGTTAATTTTCGTTTTTAACGCCAAAGGGATTTGAGTTGAAAATTATTAGACCGCGTATTTCTTATTAAGAGAAAAAAATGTACGGGTTGTTCAAAATAAACGTAACAAATGTTCTAAAGAAGGGCATAACTATGACAAAACTACAGACTATGGATGTACCAGCTCTAGAGACCAACAACTGCATTTCTGATGAAAAGAAGAACGTTATTTATCAATTGCTTCCGTATCTTCAAAACGATTAGCAGAGAGGGTTTTTTTATTTTTAGCTTAACATGTTAAGTAATATTTAAATTTTTTGCTGGCACGTTCAGCGTTTTGCTCTTTCTTATTTTACTTAATTATGAATATGGAAATAAATAAATAATCTGTTACCTACTTAACACTGGCGGACCTTCTAAGAAGATACTGCACCCAGTGCTAAACGAGGAAATTGGTCGACGGAAACCAATACGTTTCCAATTAAATATTAATGAATAATTTTGCCTGGCATGGGGAAAGTAATTCCAGCATAGGTAGCAGGTCCTTTGTTTATTTTCATTTTCATCTTGTCTTTTGACTAACTATTAAAATTTTGTCTGGCAACGCTATTTGCACTATCGTAGGAAACTTGAAACAGTCATCGATAGTTAGCTGCTTATATTCGAGTATGGAGGGCGCATGAGGAACTTTCCGCATTATAAATACACCTTGATTTGTGTATAATTTCAGAACTTAGTTGGTTGTTTTGCAAAAAGAGATGCGTCCATCTGACGAGCTGCAACAACAGCGAAACCGTCCCGGGCTTTTCTTTTTACAAAATAACCAACAATTTACATTGATTTTCGTTCTCTATGCTCGAATTACTTTCCTCGTTCCGGGCAAAATTAGTCATTAATTATGAATAGTTTTTTACGTTTAAATTGCAATTTTTTGGCTAAAACACATGTTTTTATTTTAAATCTATTTTCTGTTTTAGTTAAAACAGCTATATACTGATATTTAAAAATAAAATGCATTGTATAAACCAAAAACGCGTTTTTCTTGAATTTTTTTATTTGGCACACACATCCTTATTTAATTCCACTCTTCAATTGTTTCTACCTTTTTATTGTTAGTTTTCGAAATTTTATTTTATGGACGTTTTAGGGCTCATATTGGTGACAACAATTCAGAAAACACAATTATGAAAAACTTGCTTTAGTGTTATAAATATTTATGGTTCCGGGTTGGGACCGTGTCATTTTATAAACTAAGTTCGACGTTTTGCCCACTTTTGTAACGGACTTCATCAGAACAAAAAAAAAATTATCATCATCATCATTTGTTATCGACCTTACTTAAGGTCGGTTTGACGCAGCTCTAACTTCTTTTCTATTCTGTGCTAATCTAAAAAGCTCTACATACCCTTCACAACCTAAATTTCTAATAATTTGACTAATATAGTTTGGTCTAGGTCTTCCTATATTCTTCTATCTTTTTCCTATATAGCTGGCTCTACATAGATATTAGCAACCTGATGGTTGTTAAAGAACTCTAACATGTTTACATGATTACCATTTATAAGGAAATGAAATATAACCTGGTTATCCGCTTTAAAAAGGAAAAGTGTTAAATTATATGTTATGGTAAGGCTTAAGCAACGAAACGCTACCAACATGCCAGACCGCTAACCAATTGTGAGTCATGTCCTGGTGACATTTTTATTTTTCTTTTTGTTTTGTTTTCGAACTTACTTAAAGTCGGTTTGACGCAGCTCTAAATTCTTTTCTATTCTGAGCTAGTCTAAAAAGGTCTACATACCCTTCACAACCTACATCTCTAATAATTTGACTAATATAGCTTTGTCTAGGCTTTCCTACTCTATTTTTATTTGGTAGTCTATAATCTAAGACTTTACTAAATAGTCCCTCATGTCTTAAGTGGTGCCCTATCATTCTATCTCTCCTGACCTTCAATTGTTTCCACATACAGGGATCCTCACCTATCCTTCTATAAACTTCCTCGTTTGTTACTCTATCTGTCCAACTAATCTTTAACATTTTCCTATAACACCAAGTTTCAAAAGCTTCTATCTTTTTCTTATCTACTTCTTTAATTGTCCAAGACTCACTATCGTATAGTAGAACGCTCCATACGTACGACTTTAAGAAACTTTTTCTATTATCTAAACTAATACTATTAGCTATTAGTAAGTTTTTCTTTTTTAAAAACATTTTTTTAGCTTGAGCTATTCTCGCTACTATATCCCTTCTGCTACGTCCATCTTTTGTAATCATACTACCTAAATAGCAAAATTCATCTACCTCCTCTAACTCGGTATTACCTATTTTTAATTTTGGTTTAGAACTAGGCTGTAACTCACTTGTCATTATCTTTGTCTTTACTGAGTTAATTCTCATACTATAGTTACTCCGTAGTATCTCATCTAACATATTTAAAAACTCTCCTAACTCTTTTCTAGACTCTGCTATAATAGCTATATCATCTGCAAAACGTAACATGTCTATTTTCTGTCCCTGTACACTAATACCTATCTCTTTTCTCTCTCTAGCTAAGTTTAAAGCTTCCTCAATATAAACATTAAAAATCAAGGGAGACAGTATACAACCCTGTCTAACACCATTTCTAATCTTAGCTTCCTTTTCTATTTCATCAAATCTAATTACTACGCTTTGGTTTTTATATAGACTGTAAATAATTTTTCTATCCCTATGAGAGATTCCTATTATTTGCAAAACCCTGAACATAACAATCCAATTAACCCTATCAAATGCTTTTTCTAAATCTACAAACGCGAAATGAGTCTTTTATTTTTTGTAACCTTTTTCGATAATTACCCTAATCATTAGTATTGGTTCTCTAGTCCCTCTGTCTTTACGAAAACCATATTGGTCTTCGCCTAAATAATTCTCAGTCAAAGCTTCTACTCTATTTTTAATTATTATTGTTAGTATTTTGGAAGCATGAGAAGTTAAACTAACCGTTCTAAAATTCTCACACCTATCAGCTCCTGACTTTTTTGGGATTGGAATAATAATATTTTTTTCGAAATCTATTGGAACCTCACCTGTGACATATATTACTTTTACTAGTTCATATAATCTATCTAAAGTTTTCTGACTTGCATATTTTATTAATTCTGCGGGAATATTGTCTATCCCTGGCGCTTTATTTATTTTAAGATTCCGAACAGCTCTATCAAATTCCTCTCTTAATATTGAGAACCCTATTTCTACATCCTCTTCTTGGTCGTTTTCTAACTCATCCATATCGTCTCCCTTATATAAATCTTCTAAATATCTTTTCCATCTATCTGCTACCTCAACTTTATTTATTAGAAGCTCATTATTCTCGTCTCTAATACCATTATATTTTTTCCTATCTTCCCCAAAAAACTTTTTAACTGCCCTGTAAGCCCTGTCTGTCTTACCTACTCTCAAATCATCTTGTATTCCCTTACAATTCTCCTCCACCCATTTATTTCTAGCTTTTCTACACTCATGTACTATCTTATTTCTAACTGTATTATATTTTTGCTTACTTTCACTATCCACTTCTCTGAAAGGTTTAAGCTTTCTTCTATTCTCTATTAAATCTAATATCTCCTTTGTTACCCACGGTTTTCTCGCTTCTATTTTTTTCTTACCTATAGTCTGTGTTGCTGTATCATGTACAGTCAGTTTTATTTCTTTCCATCTATTTTCTACGTTCTCTCCTACAGCTATCTCTTTGCTCTTATTATCTAATACTTGTTTATATTCCTCTTTTACCCTACTATCATTAAGCTTACCTAGATCCCATCCCTCTCTTTTAACCTTTCTCAATTTTTTGAATTTTAGTTTACACTTCATTTTAACTAAGTTATGATCGCTATCTATGTCAGCCCCTGGATAACTACGACAGTTTTTAACTTGGTTTCTAAATCTTTGCTTAACTAAAATATAATCTATTTGGTATCTAGCCCTATCACCTGGCGCTTTCCAGGTATATCTTCTCCTAACATGTTGTTTGAATAGGGTGTTTACAGTTACTAATCTATGTTCCTGGCAAAACTCAACTAATTTTTCTCCTCTATCATTTCGTCTGCCATACCCAAATTTTCCTACGATTTTTCCCTCACTGCCTTCTCCCACTGACGCATTAAAATCGCCCATAACTATTAAATTCTCATCTCCTTTTACTTTTCTCACTATACTATTTATATCCTCGTATACCTTTTCTACTTCCTCATCCTCGTACTGAGTTGTTGGCATGTAAACCTGAACTAAAACAGTGTCTGTGGGTTTTGTACTCAATCTAACCATAATTATTCTATCACTAAATTGTAAGTACTCTTTAACTTTATGCCCTAATCTTTTACCTAACACTATTCCTACGCCTGCCTGTCCCTTAGTTGAAGAAGTTGTAATTATTCTATAATTATCTTTCCAAAAGTCATTACTATCTGGCCATCTCACCTCACTAATACCTAAAATGTCCAGCTTTTTTTTTCTCATTTCGACTAATAAATTCGTTAACTTATCTACTCTAAGTAATGACCTTACATTCCAAGTCCCTATCACTAAATCGAACTGTTGTTTTATATTCTTACGATGACGAGCCCCAAGTACCCCTCCCGGAGATCCGAATGAGGAGTATTTTACCTCCGGACAAGAATTTTACTTGTGAGCTCTCCATCATATGTATTTCGTGTTTTAGGCCACGCACACCTGGGAAATATTGTGGTAGGCTCCCATATCTTTCCACAACGCAGTTTTTAAAGATTTTAGCAAAAAGCCGTATCCATCATGGCCAACCCCCAACAAGCTTGTAAATTATTGAGGATCGCCCGAGACCAACCGACCCTCCTCCAATATCTTTTAGCCAGCAAGGCTGCTGCCCCTTGCTGCGCCTTTTAATCGCCTTTTACGATAAGCAGGCTTACTATAGTAGTATTCTTTATCGCCTACTATAGGGAAGTTCCCTACTATAGAGAAGTCAAACCTTTATGGTTTTGAAATGGAATATAATCGTCAACGTTTCTACACCTTTGTTTGACAATACTTGCTTGTAGTTGTTTATTTTATAAGTGCCCTGGTTATCCGTTAATTATTAACCGACCCCCTAATAGTCTCTCCCCACAGAAGAAGAGTTCAGAGTTAGTCCGGAAGTCTCCCAAAAGTCAGTTTCCATCTATGGATAAAAATCATATCTTATGTTTGGCTTTAGTGGGAAGTTGGTGTAGTGTTGACTACCCCCTTTTCACCAGCACCCAACAAAACAACATCTAAAGAAAAAATACTGTTATGCCACGGCTTTAATTATATTAGATTTAGTAGAAGATTGTAAAACGGCCAACAAAATGTGGATAAAGCGCCCCGCACCAAACTCAATAGCTAGTACAAAATATTAATCCTATAGAGTTATGTGAACAGTAAAAAACAACGACCAGATGAAAAATTGTATGCGTATTATTTTCATAATCAAGACAAATTTAGGAGATAACTAAATAAATACGTAATCACTATAGATGGAAAAATGAGTATATATGTAATATTTATAGGGCTACCAAACGAGAACAAAGCTATTGTACGAACGATAAACACAAACGATGCAAATCTCAGGTTGGGAATATATACGAACTAGATTATAGTGTATAACATATTTTGACAGTACACCTGAAGTACAGCTTAATGCCGACAATAAGTATTTTTTGACCTTTGATTCCATTAAAGATATCTATTAAAAATATAGTTCTATAATCTACAAAAAATTTTGAGCATTTAATTTGATTCTTGTAAACTGAACAGAATCCTATTCAAGTATCATGATTTAATTGTAACATAAAAATGAAAATCATATATCTCTTATAGAGAATTAATGTAAAGTATGCAATCAAAAAATGTCCTATGAATATTCAGAGAATAATGTTAAATTGTAATAAAGAAACTATTTTGAAGGTCTCCGTACAGATAACTTTATACAAACAATGTATATATATTTTTTTAAATTAATAGAAAGAACAATAAGTTGTTATAAAGCTTTTTTTCTTTGAAGTCAGCAGTAATTGTCCTATAAAAGCAAACAGTCACAAATATGAAATTTTAGTATTGAAGAAAGATATTATTGGTGTTGAATTTAAAAGTTTTTTTGAAGCATAATTTTGACTAGTTGATCTATTTATAATCTATTTATTTGGTGATAAAGTGACTAGGCTCTAATGTAGCCCTAGTTTGAAAATGTTTAGATGTGGTTAAATTTTCAGATAGTACGAGATCATCGTTCCTATCCCAGGTAGCAGAGTCAAAATTAAATATTTTTTTTATACGTTGCTCGTTTTAAGTTTTTTTTGTCTCCGAAGATTTCCGTATCTGATCTTCGGATAGTTTCGTATTATAATATTCATTAACATACGGTGGCGTCCAATAAAATTTCTTTTTTGTATCGTATATCATCCTACGACCCTAGCTCATAGCTCTGCCCTAAGTTGAAGAAGCTTAGCTGGCTGGAAGATCTCATTAGAGGGACCTTTTTCTCTCAAAGCCATTTAACATCCTTTTTGACCCTGGGCTTAACCGTCAAACAGGAACCCCTCGTAATCTATCGAGGCTCTGCCACCTATAAGGTAGAGCAGACATACTAATTACCTTTTGAGGAATTTAGTATGCTACATCAATGACGTCCGAAACGTGGGGCGATTTGTAAAAAATTTTTTTAGATGATTCAAACATTTATAGCAATTCCAACGTCAAGCCTCGATTTGGTTATTTCAATTATTGACACTGCAACGTAAAAATTTTTAGTAGTTGGTGAACAAGAATATCTAGCCGAACGAGAGTGCTGTTTTCACTTTTGACTATAGTGTTAGAAATTTAGAGGTTGGAAAGCTTTTTTAAAAATTTTTGAAATGGCAGATACTTTACAGATTGTTTATTTGCACAAAGAAGAGTTGGAGTATGAGATAAACATTAGAGGTATAGAAAGTAGTAGGTCTATAGTAGAGAAAAGGAAAATTTTAGGTAGACTTTTGGCTAAGGAAGTGAAAGATCCTGGTTGTTTAATTCGCTTGAGTCAATAAAGAACATTTTGTCAGGATTTGATGATAATGCTACGGATTCTATTTTTAAGGGTACATCGGTTTGAGCTGTCGTCATATCATTAGAGAATTGCTCTTGTGCATAGGCACGTTTTTGTTTTAATAGCAAAGTTTTGATTTATATTGGCATTGCAACGCAATTTGTTCTAGGCTAGACTTGTCGTCGTGGTTGGTCGCTCAGCAGTATTTTAATCTAGACGAGACTCATGAAGGGTTGGTCGCTCAGCATTACGTAAGTCTACACGAGACTCGAGGTGAGTTAGTCGCTCTAGTAATTTTGGCATCATATTTTTTTAGGTTGATGTAATTTTTGGTTGTTAGTCTAGGTGAGACTCGTAGAGGGTTTGTCATTCTAGCAAAATTAAGCGTTGTGAAGCATTGTAGTTGTTTCGACAGTTCGGTTGGTAGTAGGGTGAGAGTGTACCTGAACACTGATATTTTTTTTGTTAGCTATCGTCGTGATTAGTTTTTTTATTGATGAATTGTTTACTACATAAAAGCCGGTAGATGGCACCTCAAAGATTTAAAACCATATTCTGCTTTAGCTTTAGATAATGATGTTCCAGAAAAGTAAATTTTGGCATTGAATTCTGTTTGCCAAAGAAAACTTTTGCAGTATGAAGTATGTCGAGCATTTCGGTGATAATTTTGCTTAGGTAACAGTCATGCTTTCGTGTATGTACATATTGTTTTTTGTAGAGACTATACTACTATTAAATGTGCATAAGTTTAGTATCACAAAGATTTTTGTTGAAAGACTTGCGCGTAGATAATGTTAAAAGAGTTGATGTTGATTACATTAGTGAGGTTGATGTTTAGTAGGTTGGTATTGTTTGGGATACTTGCACGTAGATTATGTCGACGTAGATAATGTCGATAGAACTAATGTTGATTGTATGAAGTACGTTGATTATATTGGTCGGTGGTATAAAAATAAAAAATAATAATAAAGATAAGAATGATAATGTTAAGTACACAAGTGAAACGTCGACCTTAGTTTATAAAATGACACGGTCCCAACACGGAACCATAAATTTTTATAATGACTCCGGCCGTGAAAGCCTCCCGCAATGTTACTTTAGTGTTTTTGAAGCTAGACGTTTACTATATATTTATTAATTCAGAGAGTATTCAAAATTTTTGTTTTTGACGCTACTAGTTGTAATTTTAGATACGTTTAGGTGGCATTTGCGCAACAAAAGAGGAAAAAGAAATTTTGAAGGAACTGATTAGTTCAATGCACTTGGTAGTGATGAAGATAAAGTTGGCATCAGTCAAATTAAGTTGTTCATAAGTTTTTGTTTTTGTGTTTGAGATTTGATTATTTGGGCGGTTTAGGATGTATTTTGGGCGCAAAAAAAGGATAAAAATTATTTTGTGGAAGTATAATTAAGGTGAAGTTAGCAACACAGTTTCTTAATAAATTTGAGCTTACCTGAAGATTCACTATGACCACTCGTGCCCGCTTGCAAAATAAAAATTGTTGACAATGCCAAAATTACGAGTTTGAAATGCATAGTTTAAGTTATTCGATCTCTTTTATATTAAATCGATAACTTACAGATAATTTGTTTTCGTGAATACTGAAATAAACTTTATAGCTGGAACAAGGTTTTTGCTTTAATAATAAACCTCTTGTGTACTGAAAAGAATTTAATTTTAAAGTTTAATTATTATTACATTTGTGGTAACGTTATAATGTACTTACTGAAACTTTTATTGTTTCTTTATTTTACTAGATTATCGAGAAACCAAGAAAACCGCACTTAATTTAATCAATACTTATTTCCTGCAATATCAAAGTTTTTTAAATCTAAGGCGTTGGCTCTATATAATTCAATTGACTTTATACAAGACATATACAAATGTATTCGTTTTATACAGAGTTCTAACCGTTAGAGTGAAGAAGAAGTTAATAAAACACACTTTTTTTTAGTAACTGTGTTGTATTTTAGTCTATAACATCTTACTTCTATTTAGCCAAAGTTGTAGTCAAAAAGTTTCAGTCATTATCGCATAGCAGAATTTTATTTAAAAATCAAAATATTAGTCATACCTGCTCATACCTGCTCATGCGTGCTTAATGAAATTTTCACGCTGCACACGACTCGCTAAAATAATATACTTCAAAAATTTTAAGTTTTTAAGCTTAAAAGATGGAAAGGCAAAAAATTGTTTTGCCAACGGTTAACATGGCTATCAGTTTTTGTTTTCTTTACAATATCCTCCCCGTAAAGGTTTTTGTGATATCGTCGGAGGCTTTCACGGTCGGAGTCATTATAAATATTTATGGTTCCGGGTTGGGACCGTGTCATTTATAACCTAAGGTCAACGTTTCGCCCCCTCCGTCCGATAGTGAGCACAATTGATTCACCAACATACCATCTGGCAAAATACCTGGCAAATTTCTTAAAACCGTATTCCGGCAACAGGCCTACTAATGTTTTAAACTCCACTCATTTTATAGAACTAATTGCAAATATTGAATTAGGCCCTGATGATATACTAGTCAGTTTTGACGTAACATCTCTATTCACTAACGTACCTGTCTTAGACACTGTCTCCAATATTAAAAACTCGTACCTCAAGAAAACGAATTTGAGTACCTGGTCACACTCATTGAAAAATGCCTAACTTCTACATATTTTGTCTTTGACGGACAATTTTACAAACAAACTTCTGGCACACCCATGGGCTCACCTCTATTCCCTATTATGGCTAATTTATTCATGGAGTCTTTGGAATCGATGGCTCTAGAATCCGCAGACCTTAAACCAAAAACTTTTCTAGATCATATAAACATCTTACATTTTTACTTAACTGATTTATTTGGTTAATTAAATGATTAAAGTAACCCGTGGGTTCTTTAATATTCTCTGAAGAAACCCGTGAACTTTAAGGAAGGATTTCTTTAAAATGATGGAACGCAACTATCTTCTGACTATACTAGGGGTCTATTCCTCGGGTAGAGCTTATGCGGATTGGTCGTGGTTCTTTTTACAAAACACTATTTACTTACTATGGCTTAATTTATACCAAAATAGGAGTATGGGGGGGGGGGGGCACCAAGTCATTAAGTTTAAACACAGAGTTTCCCTAAGGGGGACTTGGGAGTCCTTAGAGAGGAATATTGTAATTACTGTTTACGCAGGAGCTGTAAAGAAAATTGAATTAAATTAACAAAAGGAGGACACAAGAGGTCTACTCTTGCTACCCCATAATAAGAAAAGCTATAAATATCAATTATGCACACACTTTTATAGACACAAATATTAGGCATCAAATTTTGAAAGAGCTATCAGTGCTTCTTCGTCAAATGGAAGTTACAAATATCATTATATTGAAGGTATTTATGCCTTTTATTCCTTGATCTAATTACCCTATTTTTGAACTCACTTGTTCAAAATAAAACAATTAATTAAATGAATTAAATGGAGATTCTTTAATTAAATGTTGCTTCATCTTAAAAAGTTGTATGTACAAAATTTACATATCAAAAATGGTACTTTAATTTCTTCTACACAGATGTAGAATGATAAATTCAAATAAAATCAAATATGTTAAGCATTTCTTTTTGTTACAAAATTATCTCAAACCAATACCCAAAATATCAGATCTGTTATTAGGCTTACAAGTTTATATGGAAATATTAAAAATCTAATAATTTAACGTTCAAATGTTTTAACTATAATTACACATAAATGAAACTTTAATCAGAACTCAATTAAGGTGTTTAAGTTCGTTAGTAGTAATAACGGTTATTACCCTGTATTTAAATATTGTCATTACAGTGTTTTTTTTCAGATGTTGCCTTGTATCAATGTTGGCCAAATGCGGACGTCATGTGAAAATAATAAAGAACGCTTACCTTGTATAACCAGATTCTTGTTTATGTGAGTGTTACATTGTATTAAACCAGATGTGCATACATACTGTTCCTCGACAAACAAATGACGTCGCTGTCCACATGTTGTAGTGAAGCCAATCACCTGTAAGCTTCTTGGACTCAATTATATAAGCTTAAAGCGTATTTCTTCTACGCAAAAACGAAACAAACCAAAATCCAATCAAACAGTTATCAAAAAATTCAAAGCTTCCTTCTATTACGGCATTTCGTTCGTTATCCAAACAATTACCTTGAGTGTAATTATCCACATTATTACTTGTAAATACATCATAGCAATTAGAGGATTATCGTAAATGTTAATTATAGAACGTTTAGATTAAACAAAAGAATTGCTATTAAATTCCGGTTAAATCTCAATTATTACGGCCTCATTGAAGAACGTTTTATTAAATCTCAAATATTACGGTCAAGTTGAAGGACGTTCACATTAGATCAAAAATTATTATCGCCACATTGAAGTACGTTCTTATTAAATTTAGAATATTACAATCAAATTGAAAAACGTTCACATTAAATGGTAAAATTGAAGCAAAGAAAAAATAATATAAGAGAAGACAAGACAAGAGCGCTATAACAAAATTATTTAGTTTGTTTAAGAGATTATATCTATTTGCTTACCATTATAAAAAAACACTTCTTCAAGTGCATATTATACTTGAACTAAACACATAGGTGTAAGGCCACACGTAAATTGCTGGCTAGAACTCTAATGTTCTACATGATGTGCTCGTATCAGGTGCCCCAGCCAGAGTGACCGGTTGGCACGCTGCGCATATTATATCAAAGTCGTTTGACATTGGAGTGTTTATTCAAAGAGCCAACGCTTGTTGTTAGCAACCAAACTAGCATCTCTGTATTATGATTGGGCTACATGATCCCAATGCGAATATTTATTTAAATGACGATATTTACTTGTTTAATCGAACAGACAAAAAGACGTATTTGACTAATAAATTTTAGGTGATTTGCAGTCGTCAAAAAAAATTGTTACAAACAATCAACATAAAGATATTAAGTTCACTATAGAAATTAAAAAGAACGGAAATCTGCCATTCCTTGACGTTCTGGTGGAGCGTCAATCCAGCGGACGACTAGGTCATTCCGTATATAGAAAACCAACACACACAGACAGATACCTACATGCGTCGTCACATCATCATCCGTCACAAAAATTATCGGTAATCAACTCTCTAGTACACCGTGCAATTAAGATTTCACAACCAGAACATTTATTGAACTGACCCATCTGAAAACCAGTCTTATAAAAAACGGCTATCGCAATTCAGATATCGGCAGAGTAATAAGCCGGAATCTGCATCCAACACGAACCCCCATACCACGCTGTAATTTAGACACACGATCTTTAGCAATTCTTCCATATATACACAGAGTAATAGACCGAATTGGCAAAATTCTACGTAAACACAACATCAAAACAATCTATAAACCCGCAAATAAAATTTCACAAATATTACCAACTCCAAAAGATCCAGAAAAGAAGTCTTAAAGCTCCAGGCGTATATAGTATACCTTGCAGCTGTGGTTTAGTGCACATAGTAGAAACAGGACGGTCAGTGCAGACTAGACGAAATGAGCATAAGCGATGCTTAAGAACAAGTCAGTACATTCGCTCAGCAGTGGCCGAACACCAACATGAAACAGACCATACCATTAACTTTGACAAGACAAAACTAATTTCCAGAATTCCATTTTTTACAATAGAAAAATCAGAGAATCCATAGAAATCATTAAAAATTCTAACAATTTAAACAAAGACGATGACTACTACCTTTCGCCTATTTGGAAAACGAGCCTATGTTCACAAAAGCCGAACCGTAACGTTCACTGATCCGTTACACACTCCCTTCTATTCATGATCACTCAAGCATCAAGTTCTCGCCCTATATAAACCACCCTTTCGCTACTTTCACCAGTTACTTTGCCACAACACACCTTTTGGCTTAAATGGGCTGGTGAGTCTGCTAGTTCAGAAGTACCTGTTCATGCGTTTTATACTTTTTACACTTGTCCGATTAATATTTTATCATTCTTATTTTTATTATTATTTTATATTTATATTTCATTTTCTTTTTTGTCCTGATGAAGCCCTTTACAAAAGTGGGCGAAACGTCGACCTTAGGTTATAAAGTGACACGGTCCCAACCCGGAACCATAAATATTTATAACATGGCTATCACTCCAACGGAGACTTAGAGGTGGGTCTGGGCTGAACTTTTCTTAATTAAGCAAAAAACAATTTAATCTAACGTTGAACACCACTGTATCTAGTAATTATTAGACAACAAAAAAAGGGCAGATACAGAAAACCCTTTCGTAGTTGTTAATTCTAAATTTTTCTATTTAAATCCTTGGATTAACTTACAGCGTTTAGACATTTTCAACATAGAAACTTTTTTAATAGATGTATTTTTACACCGTACTTAATGGACCTGCACCTTGAAGAAGTTCTAGATTACTAGAACGGGTGGAATCGCTAGCGCGTTCCGGCAATCTAAAGAGCCAAAGTACAGGTCCAACCAATGCAGTAGGGTCTTTAGTAAGGAACCAGACTAAGACAGGTCCCCGAAAGAGGGCAGTAACTCTTTCGGTACTTAGAGTGGCAGAGACCATAGGGGTTGGTATGGCATTCTAAGATACACTACTGCGATGTGGAAGGCAACTGGAAACCACCACATTACCTCCCAAGTACATAGCGTACTTACATTGGATTTAAGATGATGCCATGTGATTTTCCAATCCTCAACTCGAAGGTATTACATTGGTCAGGAAGCGAGCTGAAAAATTTTGAATTTTGCCGAATTCTTGCTGTTCCAAGCAAGGTAGGGATCTTTAACGTGCGTGACAACACACACACGGGACTTCCATTTTACCTCTCATCCGAACGAGAGCGTATTTTTGTAAAAAATGCTCGCCTAACATTTTTCAGTCGGAATTCGAATCCGGAACTTTCGGCGTAGTAGTCGCGCATACCAACTACGTTACGGAGCCGCCTCTTGTAATAGTTCCCCATTCGGATCTCTGGGAGGGGACTACTTCGGAGGATGTGATCGGAAAGTATAGAAAAAGAGTCGGGAACATTTTGCGGATCGGAGGGTGGAATGTCAAAAGTATGAAGCATTAAGTAAGCTAGAGAACTTGAAAATTGAAATGGATAGGTTAGCATTATACATAGTAGGGATCAGCCAAGTTCGGTGGCCAGAGGCGAAGCATTTTTGGAGTGGAGACTTTAGGGTAATTCATACAGAATCAGAGGAAGGAAATTCGATGTGGGAATAGTTATGCGAAAAAAGATAGGATACTGTGTAGAAAACTACTTACAAAAGAACGAAAGAATACTCATGGTTAGATTAGAATCTATAACGGTAAATACAGTAATAATACAAGTATACATGCCCACCTCCAATTACAGTCCGGAAGAGGGAAAAGGGACCTACAAAGATATCTAAGACATACTAAGATACGTAAAAGGATATGGAAATTTAATAATTACGGCGGATTTTCATGCAGTGGTTGGTGAGGGTAGGGAAGAAGCGGTAGTAGGTTTATTTGGTATAGGAACGAGAAACGACAGGGGAAATAGGCTGGCAGAATTTTGCGACAAAAACAATTTAACCATCAAAAGCACATTATTTCAACATCATGCTAGAAGACGATACACGCGGAAGATGGCAGGAGATATAGGAAGATATCAAATAGATTACATTCGTGTTAGACAACGGTTTAGGAATCAAGTAAAAGACTATATAACCTACGCAAAAGCAGATATAGACACTGACCACAATATCGTAATTATGAAGACCACGCTTAAATTTAAAAATTTGAAAAAAGGAACGGAAAAGAGCACCTTGACTTTGAGAAACTAATAGACAAAGATAATCACGAAAGATTTGAAAAAGAGTCAAATGAATTGCTGAAAGACAGCGAAAATTTCTGATACTATAGAAGTAGAAACAGAATGGAATAACATTAAATCTTGCTTAGACATGGCGGCCAAAGATATTCTGGTGTATACACAAAAAGAAAATAAGAAATCATGGATAACAAAGGACATCCTGAATTTAATACAAGAAAGACGAAAATACAAAAATAGATCAGACGAAATAGGAAAACAGAGATACAAAACCAAACAATGTGAAATTATTCGCAAATGCGGGAATCTAAAGAACAATGGATTGATGAAAAGTGCAAACAGGTACAAACAAAGATGGAAATAAGAAAGACAGACGAGGCATACAAAATTAGAATGAATTTTAGAGATATAAAAGCGTATAGCAAAAATATAAGGGGCGCAAGAGGAAACGTCATTATAGAAAATGTAGAGAAATTGGTTAGATGACAAGAATTTATAGGGAATTTATCTGCAGGAGAGGTACTAACAGCATTAGAACAGGAATCAGACGTTGAAAAAGATGACTTGGATTATCCAATACTTAGAGATGAGTTTGAATTAGCATTAAAGTGTCTGAAAAATGGTAAGGCTCCGTGTACCGATAAAGTACAAGCAGAAACTCTAAAAGCCGCTGGACAAGCAGTAACAGAACGTCTCTTTCAACTTGTAAACTATACGTATGAGACAGGCGAGATACTCAAAGATTTGAAAAGTATCGTCATAGTAACTATTCTAAAAAAAAGAGAGGCGCGGATAGATGTGTAAATTTTCGAACAATAAGTTTGATAGCACATGTGTCAAAAATATTAACTAGAATTGTACAAAGACGCATGGAAAAACGGACTGAAAAATCACTAGGAGATCAATTTCGGTTTAGGCGAAACAGGGGAACACGGGAAGCAATTTTAGCTCTGAGGGATAATGGAGAAAACAGTAGAAAAAGGGGAAAACGTATATATAGGGTTTGTAGATCTGGAAAAAGCATTCGACAATGTAAAATAGAAAAACATGTTCGAAATACTCAAAAAGATGAGTTTTAGGGATAGACGGAGTAAGCAATTGTAATAAGATTAGAGCACGAACGTAGAAAAGTAGATATTAGGAAAGCGGCGAGGCAGGCATGGCCCTATCCTTATTAATTTTTAACTTGTACATCGAAGAGGCAATCTATACTGTCAAATGATATTTGGAATTATTATGCAGGGACAAAATATTGATATGCTTAGATTTGTAGACGATATAGCGTATTAACATCTAGCAAATAAAAGTTCGAAGCTGCTCTACTAAAGTGGAAACAGTTGTAACAGAGAGATACGGTATGAAAATTAACAAAAATAAAACTAAAGTACTAGTATGTAAAGGAGGGGAAAAATAAATTGAAAACTAGAATGCAAATAGGTAACTAGGACTTACAAACGGTTAAGGATTTCTGCTACCTATGAAGCCAAATAACTCAAGATGGGAAGAGCGCAGAGGATTTAAAACTAAGATTAGCACAAGGTCGTGCTGCATGTAACAAAAAAACATAGGTGTGGAGCACAGCACTGTACAGCTGTGAAACTTGGACAGTAAGAGAAGCGGACAGGAAAAAGATAGAAGCATTTGAAATGTGGTGCTACAGACGTATGATGAAGACATCATGAACAGACAAAGTTAAGAACAAAGAGGTATTAGAAATGGTAGAGGAAATATGTGGAAAACGGTAAAAATAGGAGAGATAGGACGATAGGCTACATATTAAGGCATGAGGGAAAAGTGCGGAATATATTAGAAGCAGAGATAGGAAAAATAGAGGTAAAGGTAGGCTTAGGTTAGACTATTGCAGAAAGATGTAGACTGTAGGAATTTCAAGGAAATATGTAGGCTAGTTCAGAATAGAAATCAATGGACTATGTGTCCAACCAGTTCTAAGATGGAAAACCTAATGACGAAAAAATAAATTTGCTTAAACCTGATGATTATTATAAGCAACTACGGGTATTGGTTTTGCAATACTCGCAATTAATGTTAATTGTGCGAAAAGATGTATAAGAAAACTATTAATTCGGCAAGTCTCTAAGTACTGGAGATCTTGGTAGCCACAAACTGCTTAACCCTCTTCACATAACACTGAATCTCGGGGAAATAGGGTATATATTTGTAAAACAATGGAAGGGGAATCGAACTGTATCTAACAATGAAGAGCAGCGGCTATGTTCGAAGACAACAAACATAGAAACAAGGGAAAAAATTGTTGAAACCATATGTGTGGAGCACAGCACAATACGTCTATGAATTAGCGACCGTAGAAGAAGTAGACAGAAAAACGGTAAAAGCCTTTTGAAATGTATTGCTTCATATGTATGATGATGATAGCATAGACAGACAAAGTTAATAACAAAGATGTTACAGAAATAATAGGGGAATAAAGATATCTGTGGAAAACAAAAAAAAATAGGAGAAATAGAAGGTAGGATACGTTCTAAAGCATTTTTGGGGAATAGTGTGAGATATATTACAAGTAGAGATAGGAAAAAAAGAGGTAGAGGTAGACCTAGATCAGACTATTGCACGCGCGATAGTCAACGATGCAAACTGTTGTAATTTTAGAGAAATGTGTAGGTTAGCTCAGAATACGAAACAATGGAGGTACGCGTCTAACCAGTTCCAGGACTGAAGACCTAATCATGATGATGATATGGTTTTACAAAAAGAAATCCTTGCGTGACAACCGGTCTATTTCATAACAAATAATCAAATCATATAACAACCATATTTAACAATTAAATTATATAACAGGTTCTTTTATTTTAAAATTTTTGAACAAAATTTCGTTACATAATAGATATCTTTATGAATGAATGTCAGATCTGGCAGTCACTTACAAATTTAATTAAAAAGAAAACTGGAGCTTTAAGTAATTTTAATACAAATTCTATTTAGTTACTAATAAAATTATTTTATTTAGGTTTCTCTTAAGTGAGGAGCTTCAAATATTACAAAAATTTAACGCGGGCTATTTCTTTAACAAAATATATGTAGTTGTGAAAAATTGGTAACATTGCGTATTGTTACGACTTTAAGAAAACGAATTTCATGAACTTAAACATGGGGTTTGTAAGGTTAAAACGCACGGGTCAGGCGGAAACAGAAAGGGTAGTTAAGTAGGTACCAGCACGAATTACAATTACGTATAAATAGATATGGGAATTCAGAAATACCGGGCGGACAGTGGGGTGGTTCACATAGACAAAAAAGGACATCGCCATCGAGTTTTTATTTACAGTAAAAATAAAAATTTCTCTTTTAAACAAGCAAACAAAAATTATAATCTACGGACAATTTATTAATTGAGATACGAAGTGCGCATTTCGTAGCGTAACATGTAAAAAGGATTGAGCAGTGAACAAAAAAGTATAGTTTGTGATTTCTTTTAGACAAACATTTTTAAGTTGAACATAGTGCATTTAGAGCGATTTTAATAGCAATACGTATGGTCTCTTTGAACGCATGTTACATGCCGAAAATCGGCTATGTATCGTTTTTGATTTTAGTTTTAAATATGTGACTGAAATCGCGCCAATATTTTAATAAAGGGCTTGTGCATTTTCGTAACTTCGGACAGTTGCGTCGGCGCCAGAGAATGCGCAGACGTGGAGTGGGGAAGGAAGTGCGCGTTTTCCGACACGACGGCATTAGCCAACTAGACGTCTAACAGTGAGGTTTATCTGTGTCTTTTTTTGTCTTCTCTTTTAGGTAATGTAGGTTTCCCTTTATCTCTGCCTCTATCGTTACCTTCACCTTATTCCTTCGTCCTGCCCACAACAAAAGAAGAGGGAAGACAGAAAATCTGGTTTCAACGAGGGCGAAGGCCGACCCACTCCCAACTAACGCCGAGATCTACGAACAAAAGCATGTCTCCTGCCGCAAGAATAACGGCAATGTCGCGAAGAGCTCCACATTTTACGTGAGTACATTTTATATTTTCCTATAAGGCTCATCTTATATCCCAATAAATATTTTTGTATGTAATACAATTTGAGACGCAATTCTGACGTAATACCTTGTTGCGCAATATTATGTACGTGTTTATTATGTTGCCAACTGTCATAGTGGATCTTATCAATTACGCCGGGACTTTAGCGGTTATACCTTAGACTATAATAGTTGCATGCATTATAACACGCACCAACATCAAATGCTGACAAACAATAATTTCTTGACAACGAAAAAAAAGTAACATACCTCTACGTGCCGAGATACTTATCTGACACTTAAGCGGAGTTGAATCAGCAAAACATCGCCACGGTAGTCCGCATTAAAAAGTCTGCGACCATAACTGCAACAGTGGGCCGATGCAAAAGAGCATTTGGGTCTACGTGAAACAGCAATTGTACCTACGTAGAAGAAATCAATTTGGCCTACGTAGAAGAGAAACATGCTAAAAAGAGAAACCTACTAGTGTTAATAAGCACGTAAGAAACTTACCGATGTACAGCAGATAGTAGCCTTTTGTAGCCGACGTACATCGCTCTTGGAGTAATAGAATTAGTTATGCAGTAAAGTACAAGTTAGCCCGAAATGCAGAATTGATATGTGTTACTCGCTGTATATAACTAACACAGAGATGATGATTCCGTCTAATGTGAATACTTCTGGTCACATATTGAGTCGTTGAAAAGTGTAATTGGAGTGCCTAAATTAATGAATTATAATGAGGAGCAGCTAGCAAGTGATGCAACAATAGCTAATGCTTTTGCTCATCATTTTCAATTATGTTATACTACACATTGGGATGTCAACAACATGGTAAATCAATTGACAATACAGTCTCCAGTATATCTTTTAAATCATATATTTACATTCGAAGAAGTACAACAGAAAATTACGTCATTAGATGTTTAACAGAATGCATGCCCTGATGGAATTGCTGTCTTTTTTTGGAAAAGCCGTTGTTCCACGCTGAGTCAGTATTACTAAACTGTTCAATCTTAGTTTTTATCAAATACATTTCCATAGACCTGGCAAGAGTCTATTCTCTTCTCTATTTACAAAGCAGGTGATAAAACTGACATAAGAAACTATCGTGGTGTGCGCATGTTGGCAGCAATTGCAAAAGTAATGCAAGCCATTATTACAGATGAGCTGTTTTCTACTTTAAACACATTGCTGAGGAATAACGTGGCTTCTACAAGGACTGCTTTACTACGACAAATCTTGCAATATACCAAGACAATATTGAAAGAGGTTATCAAATTGATGCTATATATACCGACATGGCTAAGGCTTTTGATAGTGTCTGTCACCCATTGCTCCTCAAATTACAAAAACTAGGTATTGATGGTCACTTGTTACAGTGGATTAAATCTTACTTGCACAGTAGGACACAATGTGTAAAGATTGGCAGTGCTACTTCTGATACACTCAGAGTTTACTCTGGGGTCCCCCAAGGCTCACACTTGGGTCTTGTTTTATTTGTACTATTTGTCAATGATTCGGTTCCAGTTTTCAAGTATTGTAAAGTCCTTCTATATGCGGATGATGTCAAATTCTATTCGGTAATAAGAAATCTCAATGATTGCGAGAAAATTCAGAATGACTTAAATAATTTAACGATGTACTGCAAAGATAACTTCTTATTTGAATGTACAAAAATGTAAAGTTATGAGATTTTACAGATGTCATCAACCACTATACTGTAATTATAGTATAAATAACATACCTTTGCAATCTCCTCGAACATTTGCGATTTAGAAATAGTTTTAGATAGCGAACTAAGTTTTACAGACCATGTTAATGAAATAGTACTAAGGGCCAGGATGTTATGCTTTATCGAACGAGCATGCTACCATAAAAACGACAAAAAAGCACTCAGAACATTATATAGCAGCTTAGTCAGAAGCATTTTGGAATATAACTGTATCCATATTGCTAAAATTGAAAGAGTTCAAACTAATTTGTAAAGTTATTACTTTACATATATTCTATATCTACAAAAAATATTAGCAAATTAACTATACTACAACTGGTGGGGTATCAACAGTTAGTGATTCGCAGACATCAAACAATGCCAATGTTTTTTTAAATTGCTAAACAATACTATTGATTATTCTGTTTACTGTCCAAATTGCAATTCAGAGCTTGCAATCAAGACATCTTTTTGTCGAAAAGCTGCATATAACAAAGTATGAACGTACCAATTTTATGGATCGCTTTATTGGAATCTACAATACGTACTACTTGGATATTGATATTTTTATAATATCGATTAATTGTTTGAAAAGCATTACCAACTGTAATAATACTTTGAGGCATTAATTTCTCTCTACCATTTGGGTTATATATAACCTGTAGTTGTACATTTGTTTCTAAATAAAAATAATTAACTTCTAATAATTTTCTAAAACATTTCTAATAAAATGTGTTTGAAACTAATTTTCAGTTTACAGGATTTTACGCTTTATAAATGTAATAAGATTTGTTCTAGAATTAACCCGAAATGGACTTCTTTGAAAGGAAGCTATTTTTCTTTATTACAAAGTATAAAGTGGTATTTTTAATTAGAATGATATATCTACACGCGGATTCTCAATTAATGAGGGCTTCGTTCTTACTAAGTATAGAATGATTATTTGCACAAGGTATCTCTCAAGAATAATTATTTTAAGCAATGAAATTGAATGGATTTTGTGCTTACATTTTAAAGTAAAAGCTAGTTTTAAGTATACATTGATTGTTTACACTAGGTATCTCTCAAGAGTAATTTTTATACAGGGTAGAAAAATTAAATATTGGAAAATTTTAATTTTTCCCTTTTTCTTGCGTTTTAAATGGGGTTTTCAGAGAATTTGGGTGTTCAATGACCTCTAGTGACCTCTTTATCACATTATTTTTCCTCAAATTAAAATATAAAATTTGAAATCCGCGCCATATTTCGGCATGGATGAGTAATTTTATTAGTTAATTATAAGCAATAAATCAAATGTCTAAGTGTTGGGGGATCTTGGCAGTCACAGGTTGCTTAACCCCCTTCAATGAAATCTCTGTGAAATAGGGCATAATATTAAAAAACAATATAAGGGGAACCGAGCTGTATTACTGTGTGAGAATTTCAGGGAACCATGTAGGTTAGTTTAGAAAAGAAATAAGTGCAAGTACATGTCCAACCAGTTTTGAGACGGGAAACCCAATGACGAAAAAATAAGCGCAGACAAATCTGATGATTATTATAAACAACTAGCTGTTTGTTGTGAAATATCTGCAACTAATGTTGACTGTGCGAAAAGACATATTGGAAAAAATATTAAATCAGTAAATGTTCAAGTGCTGGGGGAACTTGGCAGCCACAGGCTGCTTACCCCCCTTCGCAACCACTGAATGTCGGAGAAATAGGGTATATAATAGAAGGTGACCGAACTGCATCTAACAAGAAAGAACGGCACCTATGATGAAAGACAACAAACATAGAACAAAAAGTTGTTGAAAGCGCATGTGTGGAGCACAGCACAGACAATATGCCTACGAAATACGAGCAGTCTGAAAAGCAGACAGAAGAACAGTAGCGGCCTTTGAAATGCCGTGCTTCAGATGTTCGACGATGGACAGACAAAGTTAATAACAAATAGGTTATAGAAACAGTAAGGGAACAAGGATATCTTTGGGAAAAAATATGAGAAGTAGAAGGGCATAATACGTTCTAAGGCATTTTTGCGGAATAGTATGTGATATATGACAAGCAGAGATAGGAAAAAAGAGGCGGATGTAGACGTAGATCAGATAGTGATAGATGCAGACTGTGCAAATTTCGGGGAAATGTGTAGGTTAGTTCAGAATAGGAAACAATGATGGTTCGCGTCTAACCAGTTTCAGGACTGAAGACCCAATGATGAAGCAATAAATAAATTATTAAAAAGAAAGGTCACGGTGAGGAAATGATTATGCGTGTTTATTATAAATCTTATAAAAGTAGATGTATATATTGCGATATATACATCTACTTCTATAAGATTTATAATACACACGCATAATCATTTCCCCGCCGTGACCTTTCTTTTTAATAATTTATTTATTGCTTATAATTAACTAAACTTTCCGTAACTCTATTCTAATATCATCTACAACCTAACATTACTAACCCATATTTCTAATTTTCTCATATTTGCACACGGTTTTATCAAATTTCATTTCAAACAGAACTCCCTTTCATTTACATACACTATTCTTCATACTGTAGCAAATTCTCCTCTAAACTATCACAATCTTAGAAAAAATATGGGCTATAAAATTTTCATAAAGTTGCTTGCCTATGAACAACCTATAGGGTATAAAATAGCCTAGAATCTTATGGCATTCGTTATTTCAAATTGGGCATCTTTCAATCAATCTTCATTATATGCATTTTAGCCTTAAATGGTTCACTATCAATAACTTCCAACTTGTTTTCATAATCTATAACAATTTTTGACTCTCTATTTACCAATTCAGAATATTCCTCCTTCAATAATGATTCTACTTCATTCTTAACTCTACCTGGACATTTAACAACAATTGATCTCTTTTCTACATTATCCTCTAACTCTTTCAAACATATTTACCGAATTTACTACCTAGTCTTCTTTCACTTCACCAATCCCTTTCTTTTTCCTACTTTCCAATTCCTTTTCACATCTGCATAATTAAATGAATGTTTCCACCAACCAAACGCCATTCCTCCATATTTATACATACGTCATTTCACAGAAAGATTTGATTCTTCAATCCCAGGCGTTCACAAATTATTAAGCTCTGCTTTCCAAATTATTTTATCATTATATAAAATTTTACCACCTCTATTCATTTTATTTTCAAAGCTGCATTCACAGAAAGTTCCTTTATCTCTTTTTTAACTCCTGCACTCATACTATTTTCATCAGTTTCGGAGTTTCGCCTATTATTTCCACTTCAACATTATCTTCTGCACTTTCAATAATTCTCACCTTTTCTCTAAATGATACAACTTCCTTTCTAACTTCACCAGGTCACCTAATACTTAAAATTTATGACCAAACGACTACTATAAAAGTCAGCATTATACAGAATTACATAAAACCTGAGACGGCCAAAAACCCGAGACAATGTTAAATTATTATCGACGTTTCCTACTACGAGCAGCTGACTCATAAGCTACGCTCAACAATCTACTAAAAGGCAACGCGTCTATCAATAGGACAAACGAAGCAAACATTGCTTTCGAGAAGTGCAAAAAAACAGTTAGCACAAGTTGTGTTACTTACACATTCATTCCCCGACACAAAACAAATCTATAGAAACAAATGCTTCAGGTTGTTGGTGAAGTAATCTATTAAAGGATGTTACATGCCAAACTGGTCATGTATCATGTTTTAGGTTTAGAGATACCTTGTAGTTTCCTTTGCCTCTTTATCGTTCCTACCTCTTTCCTTTCAAACCCTACGAGATGCAATAGAAGTTTAGTGACAGATAATAATTTGATGTTCAACACGGCGTAATCACAACCCTAACCACGTGCTGGACCTTGAGATGAAGTTCCGAGATATACACATCACGTGAGTAATTTGAATTTTACCTAGACAAAGAGTGGGGACGAGTTTTGGTGACGCTCTGAATCGTGACTGTTTGCCTAAAACTATGAAGTGAAGTAGTCGTGCCGGTATCGTATCTTATCTTATTATGTAGATTCCCTTGCCTTGCTTATCTTTGTTTTGTCTTTCCTAATTAACCTGTCCTGTCGTTCCACTACATTTAGGAAACCGATATGACCCTGGAGCAGCCCACGGATGTCCATGCTCAGCTAACACCACCGGAGCCCGGAGCAATACCTTCATTATCGACCCGGAAGGATGATAGGCGTACCTGGGGAAAGCCGGATATCTTATGTGAGTAAATTGTGTTACCTGTTTATTTAACTTTTTATATTTTCGACTATTACGCAATGTAAATTTGGCAGTGGTGACGTCATGGTAGTTGGCCACGCGAACCTGTCATAAGGTTGGCGCTTCCGGCCGCCAGGGCGTTGCATTGCTTTTTATCCATTGCGCTTGCGCGATGTATCTTATGAACTTTGGTAACTGTATTACCGACTTTTAAGAACTATCTATCACCATATAAATGTATCACCATCTGAAGTGTAATACTTTGCAAACTGTTTTATCGACCATATAAACTTTCACCAAGAGTAGTGGAATAGCAATGGCGCCTTCAACGTAGAAATGGTGAACTTAGGGGTCTTTTATCCTTTGTTTTTAGGTTATAATAATTTCATTTATAAATATTCAATGTATTAACAGATGTTATTTAAACAGCTTTCTCACTTAAAGAACTACTTTTATTCATGTAAGTATACAAATAATTATTTACCTTGATTACATGCCTTTAAACACTGTTTATTACAAAATTATCTACATATATTAAATTAAAATATCTTTGTTTGTTTTCCTAACTTTAGAAGATCTTTTTGAACTTGAACACACTGTTTTGTATGTTACATTTTAAAAAATGCCTTAGTGATTTACCTATTTAATAACAAAATTGTTTGCCTAAAAATAGATTTCCTGTTTACCTAAGTTTTTAGTGTCTTTTAAAGCGTTATTTTGACCTAACCCTGATATATTTTGTTCTCTTAGATATTATCTTGTTTGGATATAGTTTTAAAAGTTTTTTCCTTGTATGTTTTAAACAGTATAACCTATAAATGCGTTTTATAAAGGTTTTTGCCTTATATATATAACGAAATATAATATATATAACGAAATTACCTAGACCATATTTTTTACCTTTCAAAATGTTGTAATAAACTGCAATCTCTTTATATCTGTTCCTTTGAATACTAAAATAAAGAAATTTCCGTTAACGTTTATTATTTAAACTCATTTACGATACTTGTGGTAACTTCTGCAATATTGAAAGAACATTCCAATAATTTGGAATACCTTTTGTATAGGTATCATGGAATTTTTCTTTCATGTAGCGAGTTTGATTTTGTCTGATTGCATATTTTTTTTAGTTATTGATATCTCAACGTACCTTAACATCCGTAAGCGAAATTTACTGTCGAATTTGGTCGCTCAGCGTTATGTAAGTCTAGACGAGGATTCGGTTGGTAAGTTTGTCGTTTAGAATTTGTAAATCATTTTTTTAATAATGATGTTGAAATTTTTCCTTATTGGGTTGGGTAGAACTCAAATGAGAACTTCCCATCCCAGTAAAAATATGCTTTATAGAATGTCTTTTTATTTTTCAACAATTTTATTGGTGAATCGAGTTTTAATTACTATTATCTCTTCACATATCGATTTAAACTTCATTAAATGCCTTAAAATTATCTTTAAAATCGTTTAACCTTATATCTAAGAGCTTGTCACGTTTACTTCTTTGACAATGTACCTAATGTTCTTAGCTTAATAACTTAAAATAACCCGCAGGTTGTTTGGCAAGATGGCACTTGCGTATCTCTCAATTTACTTTTGACGTTAGGCATAGGCCTGGCAAATTAAATATCGTACCTGATGCCTTATCTCGTGATGTTGTTTCTCTTAACCTTCCAAATTTAACCCCTGATCCCTGGTACCTTAATATGATTAAACCCTCACTATTTACCTAATATTTTTTGTTCTCACCATCAATTAGTATCTTTAATTACTTATTCCTTCTCTTATACACCTACGTTTTATACCTTTAACTCATTTACCTTAAACCCATTGCTTCTGGTTGACTTTTCCTTGACCATACCGTTACTTATATATCACTTCATTCTCTACACTCCTCAATATAACTCTGTTGTTTCATTTCATCAACCCTCAAAGTTTTACTACTGCATATTATTTGGGTTTTAGTATTTTTCTTACGTCATTTAATTTTGTGTGGTAATTGTCGTAACTTTGGTTGAAATAACTCTATTAAAGGATGTTACATGCCAAACTGGTCATGTATCATGTTTTAGGTTTAGAGATACCTTGTAGTTTCCTTTGCCTCCTTTATCGTTCCGCTACCTCTTTCCTTTCAAACCCTACGAGATGCAATAGAAGTTTAGTGACAGATAATAATTTGATGTTCAACACGGCGTAATCACAACCCTAACCACGTGCTGGACCTTGAGATGAAGTTCCGAGATATACACATCACGTGAGTAATTTGAATTTTACCTAGAATGTGCTTGTAAATTGACTTAGACAGCGATTGCATCATCCGGTAAATACGTGGTGTCTATATGTTATAACAATGGTGTTAGAGCCAAGCCTAAATTGTAATAACGCGGCAAATGTAACAAGGAGCAATCAACAATGGCAACCTTTAGCTTTTTATTCCACAAAACTAACTAGCACTCAAACAAAATATTCTGTATACGACTGAGAACTTCTTGCAATTTACCTAACTGTCAAACAAAACACATGTTAGAGGATATATATTTCACGACCTACGCAGATCACAAACTTCTAGCTTTCGCTTTTTAACAGAAATTGAAAAATGTACGCCCAAGCAATTTAGATATCTGGATTGCATCAGCCAATATTCGACACATATCAAACAAACTTCGAGGGAAGAAAATATTGTCGCAGACACATTCTAAAGAATGGATATCATTGAAACGTCTAACTAATTCACCGCAAAACGACGCAGAGTTCAAAAGTCTCAAAGAAAACAACAGCTCAAGTTTTCCCTACAGACTCATACAAATTCCTAACTCTGAGCGAACAATTTTCTGTGACATTTGAACAACAATAGGTCGCCCATTAGTAACAAAAGAATTACGAAAAGAAACTTTCGCAAATATTCACAATTTAACACACCCAAGAATAAAGGCAACCACGAAGCTGGTAACTGAAAAATTTGTTTGACCTAGTATCAAATCAAACTGCCGCACCTGGATACGAAGTGGTATCTAATGTCAAAGAGCTAAAATCACAAGACAGATGCGCAAAATTTCAAACCACCATTTTCAAGATTCGTGCATCATATAGACATTGTCGGATCACCATCCGAATCAGAGGGACACCGCATGTATCGGCCGCTTTACAAAATGACCAGAGGCAATACCTCCGCAAAACATTGAAGCTGATGCCGTAGCCAGACTATTCATAGAACAATCGATCGTATTCTTTGACGCACCACTCAAAGTCACAACAGTTGATGGCCATCACTTTGAATCACAACTCTTCGAATAATTAGGAACTTTGATCGTATTCACGAGAATCTCCACAACAGCGTATCACCCGCAGTCAAACGGCATGGTGGAACAGTTCCACCGACAACTGAAAACTGTCACGAGACGGAAAAATGGACAAAGGCATAACCTTTACTTACTCGAAAACGTAAATGTTTGGATGGAAGAACTAAACGCTATAGCTGCAAAACTTTCATTGGACAAAATGCTACGTCTATCAGGAGAATGTCTCACAAATTCGAGCAATCCAGCGGAACAAACACACCCTGAAGCACTTGCAAACCAGCTAGGTTACCACTTTTAACGACTACGACCAATCCAAAGCACCAAGCATAGCAACAGACAAAGATTCGTATACTAATTGAAAAATCAAGCCATATTCTTCTACACTGCGGAGTCAACAAAAATGCTTTACAATGTACATACGATGGACCATATAAAGTAATCCACATCGACGTCAAACCGGTTACCATCGATCAAGAGGGCCTGAAATTGACAGGGTCAAACCAGCATACCTCAGAAACAGTCATGAATACAGAAGAACAAACTTGTACTTCTCCAAGGAAAATGACAAGAAGCGGTAGAAGAGTGCATCTTTCAAAGAAATATATCACTTTTATCGCGGGTATATACGAGTATGCAATCAACCATACTCCTAACTAATTGACCAATAAGCACGCGCCATGTAAATAAATACCATGCACGCTTAAAACGCCCCGCAAACTATACTGGATTCGTCCGGCACCCATCGAAATACATAATAGAACACTCTGAATGTACAATACAAACAAATCCAAAGGCTAGAGCAAATTACTTCTTAATTGTTCTCTTTTTAAAGCAGTCACCAAACTTCTTGGAGAGAACTTAGGAATAATACAAGACGGAAGTCATCAAACTTCTACTACACTAAGGGTTTTCCTTTAGATTATCTTGTTGTTACCACCAAATCTCATCATCATCATCATTAGGTCTTCAGTCCTAGAACTGGTTGGACGTGTACCCTCATTGTTTCCTAGTCTGAATCAATCTACACATTTCCTTGAAATTTGCACAGTCTGCATCTATCACCATCTGTGTGCTAAAGTTTGATCTCGGTCTACCTCTACTTCTCTTTTCCTATCTCTGCTTGTAGTATATCCCATACTATTCCCCAGAAATGCCTTAGAACGTATCCTGTCCTTCTATTTCTCCTATTTTTTTCATTTTCCACAGATATTTTTATTCCTCTACTATTTCTACAACCTATTTGTTATTAACTTTGACTGTCCATGCTACCGTACTCATACATCTGAAACACAACATTCCAGAAGGCTTTATATCTTTCTGTCTGCTTTTCCTACTGTCCCTATTTCATAGATGTACTGTGCTGTGCTCCACACTATGCTTTGAACAGTTTTCTTCTTGTATCTATGTTCGTTGTCTTTGAACATAGCATCTGTTCTTTCTTGTTTGATGCAGTTTGGTCACCTTCTATTGTTTTACAGTATTATACCCTATTTCCACGATATTTACTGGTATGTGAAGGGGGGTAAACAGCCTTTGGCTGCCAAGTTCCCCCAGCACCTGAACTTTTGTCGAATTAATAGTTTTTCCAATTTATTCTTTCGCACAATCAACATTAGTTGAAAATATTTCACAACCAACACCTGTAGTTGTTTATACTAATCATCAGATTTAAGAGCATTTATTTTTTCGTCATTGGGTTTTGCATCTTGAAACTGGTTAGACTTGTACCCCAGCTTAATTATGTTCTGAGCTAGGCTACACCGTTCCCTGCAATTCTCATAACAGCCGATATACATTATAATTTGAATAAGGGCCGCTATACTTGCGGCCACGTCCCCAATGGTCCACCCGGAGGTACTACATTGGGTTTAAACGCGAAAAATAACGTGCTTCTAATTTATACTAACTTCATAGTTGATCCACCCTAAATAAAAACTAAATAAGAATCTAACAAACCTAAAAATCTAACAAACCTAACAAACTCTAACAATCTAACAAACCTAAAAATCTGACAAAACTGAAACACAAACAAAACAAAAACTAAAAACAGGGTTGTAAATAATGGTATCCCTAGCGCTGACTTTCGAGTGTACCCGATCAACAAGACACAAGCAAAAATGAGAGGGAGGATCCGTAATACCGGATAGCAGACGCCGGTTCTGCTTACCAGTGCGACCTGAAGGGTCGTCTTAAAACTATCAAATCTAGCTAACTAATTTAAATCCATCCCTAACTTTCCTATCATTCCCTAACTGATTTATATTATGATTACAATCTTCACAACTCTACTCTTCCTTCCCAATTATATACTGCAACAAAAATGGCGACAGAACGTCAAACAAAACAAACAATCCACATAATACTACAATACATGCTAATAAAAAAATAAATATAGTGTAAATATAAAATATAAATAAATATGATTATATAAATATATAAATAAATGTTTAATAAGCGTTAAGCGTTAAGCATATAAGCAGTGCACAAAATAGCAAAAGCATCACCCTATTTATCAGGTGCACTCGCACAAGCATTATGTCGGCTAGCGCCTTTACACACCAAACGTGCTTGTTAAATTATTTCGAAAACGAGTAATTAATGTAAATCAATGCTTGTGCGAGTACAGCCGCCACAATTTAAATCTTACCTCGATAATAAAATTCTCCAGCATCCGAAGATCTGGTCGTCTGCCTACATTTTCAACCCTCAAAGTTTTACTACTGCATATTATTTGGTTTTAGTATTTTTCTTACGTCATTTAATTTTGTGGGTAATTGTCGTAACTTTGGTTGAAATAACTCATTGAATTTTTATGATTGGTTTTAGCTGATGTTGAGTGGATGATTTTTTCCTTGGACCAACATAGGAGTCATGACCTATGCCATTTAAGAAATAGTTCATATTCGCAGTTGCAAAAACTAGGACTACCTATTCCATGTGTTTTCTTCTGAATTATTGCAGTCGCCACATTATACTACATCATTATTTCTTTTTTTCTTTAAATCAACATAACTTATAAACATTTTTTTCATTGTTTTTATTGAACTTTGTGGTGAGGTGCTATTGCTTCTTAATGTTATCTTATTAAATTCTCGGTTGTTTTAGCATATTGGGACAGTGTATCTGTATTTAACTGCTTATAATTGGGCATTTTTGTGTGTTTAGGGTGCTACCGTTTTGAAATACTACCTTAAAACAGTTTGTTTTTGTATGTTTGTATCTGTAATGATACTTTTAAGTTGTTGTGTCTACCTTTGTCTGATTTTCTTATCGTAGTCGATGCACTCGTTAGGAAAATGATCGTACTAGTTCTCTTAAGGAGCCTAGTGAATGTTAACATATGTGATACCTTATCTTGTCGGATTAATATCGCAGGTGGTCCTTCAGACTGCGCTGTGTTTATTAGGGACAACTCTCTACCTTCTCTCGGACGCTTGTCCAAAAACTATTTTTCTTAACCCGCTATCTCCGCTATGCCTTATTCTTCTTTCGGTGGATCTGTTCGTGTCCCCGAACACCCGTCTGCCACATAAGAGTGATGTTCCCTCATTCCGAGCTACTGGCCACATTGGTTGGTTGAGTAGCGCTTTGCTATCCACCTTTTTCTCTGTCGCTTTTGCTCAATGCGAGCCCTTCCTCTACTTTCTTCTACCTGGAAGTGCCTCTAATGCATTCCAAAAACCAACCTCCTTCTTTTTACCGTTCCTGTTTTCTACCCTTTTCATTTCGGTTAGTCACCGTGTGGTTGCGCGGGAGGTTTTCACAGACACCTGGACCATGTCTCTGCGAATCTTTCGTGGGGTCATGCGGTGCCGCTGTCAGTGCATGGGCTCTGGCAGTGAAGGTATGAGGTGTGTGAATGTGTGAGTGAATGTTATATATCTGTATATCGTTATATACCGTATGGATATCGGGTGATATTCACCGATATCGATTATCGCCGGGCAGGATGCACCCAAACGTCTTTGCCGGTCTCTCGTGCTGTTTCGTGGAACGGACCTGCTTCACGGGTTTCTCTTTTAGAGGGCACGAGTCAATCCCATTCAAACGGCTCTACTGGAGCCACTCTATTTGTTGTTATTCATTGTCGGGTAATAACTAGGCCAAAACCTTTGTCTTCTTTATTATCTTTGATAATACCCTTAGTTTTAATATCGTTATCTTACTGATTACCTTCAATAATAACTTTAGTTTAGTATTGTTATCTTACTGACTACCGTCAGTAATAATTTTGGTTTAATTTCTCGTTATCTTACCGACTACCGTTAGGAATAACTTCGAGTTATTTCGCGTTATCTTACCGGTTATCTTTAGTAATAACTTTTTTTAAATTCATGTCACCTTACCTACTATCTCTTATAATCACTTTAACTTAATATCGCGTTATCTTAACTAGTATCTCAAATAATAACTAAAGCTTAATACCGTTATCTTGTCTATTACCTTTGAGGATAACAACTTAAGCTTAATATCATTATCTTATCTATTATCTTTAACATCAATTTGAGATCTGGTCTTATCTTTTTATCGTCCTAACGTGTGGTATCTATGACCAGACGTGGGAATTATTTTTTTTTAAATTTAAGTGAAAAAGCTAACCCAATATAGAAATGTAATTTGTCAGGTTAGCATATAAGGATTTAGTAGGTGGTACTTTTGGTAAATTTGTTGATTCACAACTATGTCATGGACAAGTTTTAAATGTGCATCGTTAGAAAACCAAAGTACCAGTAACAAAATTTGCTAGAGTGCAAAGTGACTCACTCTATGAACATTTTTAAATTTGGGCACTTCTTGCCAAAAAAAAGAATAGTTTTGATGCAACACTCATGTGTGTTTGCACATAAGAACTTTTATGTTAGCTTTAGTTAGATAGGTTTAGATAGTTTAGGCGACTTGTCGCACCCGTGTTAGTTTAAGTAGTGTTTCATGCTCCCCGACAAATTTGTGCTGTCGATAATTAGTGTAGTCAAAGACTATCGGGCTACCTATTCCGTTTCCTGGTACTTCGGTAGACGTGTTATCGGTCAAAAAACCAGGTGGCGCCTTATATAAACATTTTGTAGGTTTTAAGTTAGGTTTTATATAGGGTAGTTAGGATTTAGATTTTAAGCTGTTACTGTGCCAACAGACTTTTTCTTTTTTTAAGTTTTTTCTTTTGTGGCTTTGTCGCGATTGTTACGTGCAAATCGAATTTGCACTTAAACATTGGTTCTAGGTTAAGTTTTGATATACGGGAGTTTCGCGCCATAATTTCAAATACGCGGTGCGCGGGAATTTTAAATAGACTAGGCGGTACTTCCGTACGTCATAGTAGTGAGTTTGCGCAGATCGCACAACCCTAGAGGGGTAGACCAATACTAGACAAAGAGTGGGGACGAGTTTTGGTGACGCTCTGAATCGTGGCTGTTTGCCTAAAACTATGAAGTGAAGTAGTCGTGCCGGTATCGTATCTTATCTTATTATGTAGATTTCCTTGCCTTGCTTATCTTTGTTTTGTCTTTCCTAATTAACCTGTCCTGTCGTTCCACTACATTTAGGAAACCGATATGACCCTGGAGCAGCCCACGACCAGAGATGACCCGGATGTCCATGCTCAGCTAACACCACCGGAGCCCGGAGCAATACCTTCATTATCGACCCGGAAGGATGATAGGCGTACCTGGGGAAAGCCGGATATCTTATGTGAGTAAATTGTGTTACCTGTTTATTTAACTTTTTATATTTTCGACTATTACGCAATGTAAATTTGGCAGTGGTGACGTCATGGTAGTTGGCCACGCGAACCTGTCATAAGGTTGGCGCTTTCGGCCGCCAGGGCGTTGCATTGCTTTTTATCCATTGCGCTTGCGCGATGTATCTTATGAACTTTGGTAACTGTATTACCGACTTTTAAGAACTATCTATCACCATATAAATGTATCACCATCTAAAGTGTAATACTTTGCAAACTGTTTTATCGACCATATAAACTTTCACCAAGAGTAGTGGAATAACAGCACACGGTTTTATCAAATTTCATTTCAAACAGAACTCCCTTTCATTTACATACACTATTCTTCATACTGTAGCAAATTCTCCTCTAAACTATCACAATCTTAGAAAAAATATGGGCTATAAAATTTTCATAAAGTTGTCCTAGCACTTATGTAACTATACTACTCATGTCATAAAATATGTGGCCTAGAATCTCTTTATCTAGCCTACTCACGTTATTTTCAAATTGGGCATCTTTCAATCAATCTTCATTATATGCATTTTAGCCTTAAATGGTTCACTATCAATAACTTCCAACTTGTTTTCATAATCTATAACAATTTTTGACTCTCTATTTACCAATTCAGAATATTCCTCCTTCAATAATGATTCTACTTCATTCTTAACTCTACCTGGACATTTAACAACAATTGATCTCTTTTCTACATTATCCTCTAACTCTTTCAAACATATTTACATTTATTCTCTTAACTCCCTAGTCTTCTTTCACTTCACCAATCCCTTTCTTTTCCTACTTTCCAATTCCTTTTCACATCTGCATAATTAAATGAATGTTTCCACCAACCAAACGCCATTCCTCTATATTTATACATACGTCATTTCACAGAAAGATTTGATTCTTCAATCGAAACTATGCCACACAAATTATTAAGCTCTGCTTTCCAAATTATTTTATCATTATGTAAAATTTTACCACCTCTATTCATTTTATTTTCAAAGCTGCATTCACAGAAAGTTCCTTTATCTCCTTTTTAACTCCTGCACTCATACTATTTTCATCAGTTTCGCCTATTATTTCCACTTCAACATTATCTTCTGCACTTTCAATAATTCTCACCTTTTCTCTAAAAATGATACAACTTCCTTTCTAACTTCACCAGGTCACCTAATACTTAAATTCTTATGGCACCAAACGACTACTAGAAAAAGTCAGCATTATACAGAATTACATAAAACCTGAGACGACCAAAAACCCGAGACAATATTAAATTATTATCGACGTTTCCTACTACGAGCAGCTGACTCATAAGCTACGCTCAACAATCTACTAAAAGGCAACGCGTCGATCAATAGGCCAAACAAAGCCAACATTGCTTTCAAGTAGTGCTAAAAAAACAGTTAGCACATGTTGTGTTACTTACACATCCATTCCTTGACACAAAACAAATCTATAGCAACAAATGCTTTAGGTTGTTGGTGAAGTAATCTATCAAAGGATGTTACATGCCAAACTGGTCATGTATCATGTTTTAGGTTTAGAGATACCTTGTAGTTTCCGTTTACCTCCCTTTATCGTTTCGCTACCTCTTTCCTTTCAAACCCCTACGAGATGCAATAGAAGTTTAGTGACAGATAATAATTTGATGTTCAACACGGCGTAATCACAACCCTAACCACGTGCTGGACCTTGAGATGAAGTTCCGAGATATACACATCACGTGAGTAATTTGAATTTTACCTAGAATGTGCATGTAAATTGACTTAGACAGCGATTGCATCATCCGGTAAAAACGTGGTGTGTATATGTTATAACAATGGCGTTAGAGCCAAGCCTAAATTGTAATAACGCGGCAAATGTAACAAGGAGCAATCAACAATGGCAACCTTTAGCTTTTTATTCCACAAAACTAACTAGCACTCAAACAAAATATTCTGTATACGACTGAGAACTTTTTGGAATTTACCTAACTGTCAAACAAAACACATGTTAGAGGATATATATTTCACGACCTACGCAGATCACAAACTCCTAGCTTTCGCTTTTTAACAGAAATTGGAAAATGTACGTCCAGGCAATTTAGATATCTGGATTGCATCAGCCAATATTCGACACATATCAAACAAACTTCGAGGGAAGAAAATATTGTAGCAGACACATTCTAAAGAATGGATAGCATTGACTTCAAACGACTAACTAATTCACAGCAAAACGACAAAGAGTTCTAAAGTCTCAAGGAAAACAACATATCAAGTATGACCTACAGACTCATACAAATTCCGAACTCTGAGCGAACAATTTTCTGGAACATTTGAACAACAATAGGTCGCCCATTAGGAACAAAAGAATTACGAAAAGACACTTTCGCAAAGATTCACAACTTAACACACCCAGGAATAAAGGCAACCACGAAACTGGTAACTCAAAAATTCGTTCGACTTAGCATCAAACCAGACTGCCGCATCTGGACACGAAGTGGTATCTAATGTCAAAGAGCTAAAGTCACAAGACATGTGGCCACAGAAGCGCAAAATTTCAAACCACCATCTTCAAGATTCTAGCATGTCCATATAGACATTGTCGGAGCACTGCCCGTATCAGAGGGACACCGCATGTATCGGCCGCTTTACAAAATGACCAGAGGCAATAGCTCTGCAAAACATTGAAGCTGAAGCCGTATCCAGACTATTCATAGAACAATCAATTGCATTCTTTGACGCACCACTCAGAGTCACAACAGATGATGGCCATCAGTTTGAATCACAACTGTTCAAACAATTAGGATTTGATCGAATTCACGAGAATCTGCACAACAGCGTATCGCCCGCAGTCAAATGGCATGGTGGAACAGTTCCACCGACAACTGAAAACTACCACGAGACGGAAAAATGGACAAATGCATTACCTTTACTTACTCGAAAACGTAAATGTTTGGACGGAAGAACTAAACGCTATAGCTGCAAAACTTACATTGGACAAAATGCTACGTCTATCAAAAGAATGTCTCACAAGTTCGAGCAACCCAGCGGAACAAACACACCCTGAAGCACTTGCAAACCAGCTAGGTTACCACTTTTAGCGACTACAACCAATCCAAAGCACCAAGCATAGCAACAGACAAACATTCGTATACTAGGAATTGAAAAATCAAGCCATATTCTTCTACACTGCGGAGTCAACAAAAATGCTTTACAATGTACATACGATGGACCATATAAAGTAATCCAGATCGACGTCAAACCGGTTCCATCGATCAAGAGGGTCTGAAATTGACAGGGTCAAACCAGCATACCTCAGAAACAGTCATGAATCCAGAAGAACAAACTTGTACTCCTCCAAGGACAATTACAAGAAGCGGTAGAAGAGTGCATTTGACCAATAAGCACGCACCATGTAAATAAATAGCATGCACGCTTAAAACACCCCTCAATCTATACTGGACTCGTCCGACACCCCACAAAATACATAATAGAACACTCCGAATGTACAATACAAACAAACCCAAAGGCTAGAGCAAATTACTTCTTAATTGTTCTCTTTTTAAAGCAGTCACCAAACTTCTTGGAGAGAACTTAAGAATAATGCAAGACGGAGTTCATCAAACTTCTACTACGCTAAGGGTTTTCTTTTAGATTATCTTGTTGTGACCACCAAATCTCATCATCATCATCATTAGGTCTTCAGTCCTAGAACTGGTTGGACGTGTACCCTCATTCTTTCCTAGTCTGAATCAACCTACACATTTCCCTGAAATTTGCACAGTCTGCATCTATCACTATCTGTGTGTTAAAGTCTGATCTCGGTCTACATGTACTTCTCTTTTCCTATCTCTGCTTGTAGTATATCCCATACTATTCCCCAGAAATGCTTTAGAACGTATCCTGTCCTTCTATTTCTCCTATTTTTTTCATTTTCCACAGATATCTTTATTCCTCTACTATTTCTACAACCTATTTGTTATTAACTTTGTCTGTCCATGCTACCATCCACATACATCTGAAGCACAACATTCCAGAAGGCCTCTATCTCTTTCAGTGTGCTTTTCCTATTGCTCCTATTTCATAGATGTACTGTGCTGTGCTCTACACTATGCTTTGAACAGTTTTCTTTTTGTATCTATGTTCGTTGTCTTTGAACATAGCTTCTGTTCTTTCTTGTTTGATGCAGTTCGGTCGCCTTCTATTGTTTTACAGTTATATGCCCTATTTCACCGATATTTATTGGTATGTGAAGGGGGATACGTATCCTTTGGCTGCCAAGTTCCCCAGCACCTGAACCTTGTCGAATTAATAGTTTTCCAATTTATCCTTTCGAACAATCAACATTAGTTGAAAATATTTCACAACCACACCTGTAGTTGTTTATAATAAAGATCAGATTTAAGAGCACTTAGTTTTTCGTCATTGGGTTTTACGTCTTGAAACTAGTTGAATTTGTACCTCAGCTTATTTATGTTCTGAGCTAGCCTACACCGTTCCCTGCAATTCTCCCAATAGCCGAATTACAGCTCGATTTCCTTCTGTTGTTTTCTAATTATATGCCCTATTTCACCGAGATTCAGTGGTATGTGAGGGAGGTTAAGCAGCCTGTGGTTGCCAAGGATCCCCCAACACTTAGACATTTGCCATATTAATAGTTTTCAAGTAAATTCTTTCGCACAATTAACATTAGTTGAGAGTATTGCAAAACCAATATCTGTAGTTGTTTATAATAATCACCATGTTTAAGTACAGTTATTATTTTTGTCATTAGTTTTTCCATCTTGCGACTGGTTGGAAGCGTACCCAATTGATTTCTATTCTGAGTTAGCCTACACATTTGCCTGAAATTCTCACAACCTACATCTTTTACTATCTGTGTGCAGTAGTCTAACCTAGGTCTACTTCTACTTCTCTTTTTTCCTATCTCTGCTTCTAATATATTCCGCACTATTCCATCATGTCTTAGTATATGACCTATTATCCTATCTCTCCTATTTTTTACCGTTTTCCACATAGTTTTTTCTTCCTCTACCATTTCTAGTACCTCTTTGTTCTTAACTTTGTCTGTCCATGGTATCTTTATCATACGTCTGTAGCACCATATTTCAAAGGCTTCTACCTTCTTCTTGTCTGCTTCTCTTACTGTCCAGGCTTCACAGTCATACAGTGCTGTGCTCCACACATATGTTTTAAGCAATCTTTTTCTTGTGTCTATGTTTGTGGTCTTTGAACACAGTAGTTGCTTTTTCTTGTTAAATGTAGCACGACCTTGTGCTAATCTTTGTTTTATATCTTTTGTGCTTTTCCCATCTTGCGTTATTTGACTTCCTAGGTAGCAGAAATCTTTAACCGCTTGTAAGTTCTCATCGTTAACTATTTGTATTCTTGTTCTTGATTTATTATCCCCTCTTTTGCATACTAGAATTTTAGTTTTATTTTTGTTAATTTTCATACCGTTCCTCTCTGTTAGAACCGTTTCCGTTTCATTAAGAGAAGCTTCTAACTCTTCCTTGCTAGATGCTAATACCGCTTATCATCTGCAAATCTAAGCATATCAATCTTTTGTCCCTGCATATTAATTCCAAATGTCTTTCTGCATTTGACAGTATTCATTGCCTCTTCTATGTACAAGTTAAAAATTAATGGAGATAAGGCACATTCCTGCCTCACCCCTTTCCTAATATTTACTTTTCTACTTTCTTGCTCTATTTCTATTACTGCTGTTTGCTCTTTGTATAAGCAATGTACTATCCGTCTATCCCTAAAACTCATTCCAATCTTTTTGAGTATTTCGAAGTTTTTCCATTTTACATTGTTGAATGGTTTTTCCAGATTTACAAACCCTATATATTTGCTTTCCCCCTTCTCTATTGTGTTCTCCATTATCGCCCTCAGAGCTAAAATAGCCTCCCGTGTTCCCCTGTTTCGCCTAAACCCAAATTGATCTTCTCCCAGTATTTTTTGAGCTCGTTTTTCCATTCGCCCTTGTGCAATTCTAGTTAATATTTTTGAAACGTGTGCTGTCAAACTTATTGTTCGAAAATTTTCACATCTATCCGCTCCTCTTTTTTTTTGGTATAGTTACTATGATGTTACGTTTGAAATCTTTGGGTAGCTCGCCTGTCTCATACATATAGCTTACAAATCGGAAGAGACGTTCTGTTACTGCTTGTCCAGCGGTTTTTAGAGTTTCTGCTTGCACCTTATCTGTACCCGGCGCCTTACCATTTTTCAGACTTTTCAATGCTAATTCAAACTCATCTCTAAGTATAGGATATTCCAGGTCATCCTTTTCAATGTCTGATTCCTGTTCTAATGCTGTTAATTCCTCTCCTGAGTATAAATTCCCTATATATTCCTGCCTTCTAGCTACTTTCTCTACATTTTCTATAATGACGTTCCCTCCCGCAACCCTTATATAGTTTCTATATGGTTTTATATCCCTAAAATTCATTCTAATTAATTTGTGTGCTTCGTCTGTCTTTCCTATTTCCATCTTAGTTTGTACCTCGTTGCACTTTTCATCAATCCATTGTTCTTTAACTTTCCTGCATTTGCGAATAATTTCCCACTGTATGACTTTGTATCTCTGTTTTCCTGTTTCGTCTTATCTATTTTTGTATTTTCGTCTTTCTTCTATTAAATCCAGGATATCCTTTGTTATCCATGGTTCCTTATTTTCTTTTTGTGAATACCCCAGAATATCTGTGGCCACCATGTCTAGGCTGGATATTCCATTCTGTTTCTACTTCCTTAGTATCAGAAATTTTCCGGATATCTTTCAACAATTCATTTGACTTTTTTCAAATCTTTCGCGGATATCTTTATCTTTTAGCTTCTCATAGTCAAAGTGCCTTTTTCAGTTCCTCTTTTGTAGATTTTTAAATTTAAGTGCGACCTTCATAATTACGATGTTGTTTGTGGTCAGTGTCTATATCTGCTTCCGGGTAGCTTCTAAAGTCTTTTACTTGATTTCTAAACCGTTGTCTAACAATAATGTAATCTATTTGATATCTTCCTATATCTCCTGGCATCTTCCACGGGTATCGTCTTCTAGCATGATGTTGAAATAATGTATTTGTGATGGTTAAGTTGTTCTTGCCGCAAAATTCTACCAGCCTATTTCCCGTGTCATTTCTAGTGCCTAAACCAAATAAACATAATATCGCTCCTTCCCTACCCTCACCTACCACTGCATTAATATCCTCCGTAATTATTAAATTTTCATGTCCTTTTACGTATCTTAGTATGTATACGATATTTTTGTAGATCGCCTCTACCTTTTCCTCACTGTAGCTAGAGGTGGGCATGTATACTTGTATTATTACTGTATTGACTAGTTTAGATTCAAATCTAACCATGAGTACTCTTTTGTTCTTTTGTAGATAGTTTTCTAGACGTCTTTTTTCGCATATCTATCCCCACAGCCGAATTTCCTTCCTCTGATCCTGTATGCATTATCCTGAAGTCTTCACTCCAAAAATCCCTCGCCTCTGGCCAGCGGACTTTGCTAATTCTTACTATGTCTAGTGCTAACCTATCCATTGCGAGTTTCAGGTTCTCTAGCTTACCTACTTGTTTCATACTTCTGACATTCCACGCTCCAACTCGCAGAATGTTCACGGATCTTTTTCTATTCTTTCGGATCACATCTCCTGAAGTAGTCTCCTCCCGGAGATCCGAATGTGGGACTATTTTACCACTGGAATTTTTTACCCCAGAGGATGCCATTATGTTTAACAATTTCTGTACGCAGTGTAGTTGTGAGGTAATGTGGTGGTTTCCCGTTGCCTTCCACCTCGCAGTAGTGTGTTTTAGAACGTTATACCGACCCCTATGGTCTCTACCGAAAAAGCTGCTACCCTCTTTCGGGGACCTGTCTTAGTCTGGTTCCTCACTAAAGACCCCACTAATTTGGTTAAACCTATAGTTCAGCTTTTTAGTTCATTGAAACGCGCAAGTCATTCTACCTGTTCTAGTATTTTAGAACGTCGTCAAGGTGAGGTCCGTTCAGAATGGCCACCAAATCTAACGGGACAAAATGAAGTAAACCCTCATAACCACACTACGGGACGCAGGGACCACCTATAACACAGCTGGGATCCACTCCCCCTCCGAAGCCATCGTCACCACCTCCTACAGCACGCGATCAAGGATGTCGGCTGTATACTATCATCTTCGTTTACAAGCCGCAGGGTACCGAAGCATGGGAATCCTATCCCAGTCATTGCCGCTAGGTGTCGCATTGCATGCAGCTTAACTATGGGCATCATCCTTTACACAGTATCTAGGTCTTCATCACGAAGTCGCAAAATTCAATTCTTCAACTGGGAAACAGAAACACATCCAACAACTTTACAAACTAAAGTGTTTTCAGTGTTAAAACACATTTGAAATAATTACCCACATAGACTTTTGTAAATGTTTTCTTTGTGCGTCATGCTTTTAATGTATAATTAGTTGGTATTTTTAACATGTAAATAAATGCTATCTCTGTTGCTACGAAGCATTATCAAGGTGACGCCAGATAACCCAGAACTCCACAGAATGGTCGAAAATTAGTGATACTTTGTAGTAATTTATGTAATATTATACTGAATTATTTTGAAGTAGAAAATGAAACGCAACCATTTTGGATTAGTGGTAATGTAATATCTATTTATTGCAAATCGAGGAAAATATTTAAAAAATAAGAAAATGAACGTAAGAAGTTTCTATGCGGAAAAATTAAGAACGATATTTTTTATTTTTCTTGTTTAGTTGGAGAATGGCAAAGAAATTATTGACCACAGTGATAATCTCCAAAATAGTCAACTTTTCCATTTAAACTTCTTGGCATCAGTTATAGTTTAGAATATAAAAACGTTATCATATGATAAATAAACAGCTTGTATAAATATACAAATGAAAGGAATTTAAAGGGTATTCATGTACTGAATTTTTAGATTGTAACATTTCTAAAGGAAAATAAATCTAAACCACTTAAACACTCATTAATAATTATTAGAATAACCTTTTAAACGCTTCAAGTGTCTGAAAGATAACGACGCTTGCCGGCATTCTTTATCAAAGGCGACACATCGTATCAAGGAATTTTACAATGATGAATAGGTTCGAGTTATTAAATTTCAGAAAAGGTCGACTCCATCCTTGTAACTCTGCACCCATACGCCCGTAGTCTGATCCCTACATAGAAACATGTCTCTGCAGGGTAGGAAATATAATATGGTAAGCAGTTTAGGTAAAAAAGTATTTACTTTGTTGCTTATGTGGTTATTTATCTATACAAGTGAAACATTTAAAAATAATTTGAATGGCTCATGCCATGAAACATCCAGAACGACTGAAAGAACATTGTAAGAGAATTACCCAACATTATATATTTTTCAATTTAATTTATATTTAGTCTAGAACGGAAGATTATTATTATTTATAGATTTACCGTTAATATACTCTCCGGTACGAAAAATAGAGCGCATTTTAAAAAAAAACTTATAATATCTGACAGTTTGTGATGTTATACTACGAGGGTTGTCTTTTAGGTTTTGCATATAGAACTGGAATAGATCAGTAGATAGCTTCTAAAGACATTATTGTTTTTCGAAGTATTTTCCACAAAGAGTATGCACTTTTGCATGCGCTCGAACCAACTCTGGATTTTATTCCACTCGTTCATCGTTACAGTTATTGCATTTTTTAAGGCATGGACTGCGCTTCTTCTAACGACTGGAACCTTTGACCACGCAGGTGGAGGATGCTTCGTCGTTTGGCGTGGTTTTTCGAAGCCCCGTGACAACTTGCGGCAAACAAATGGTTGTACGTACGCAAATCAGCAGTAACAGTTCTTTGATCTTGTAGAGGAATTGTTACTACATGACCGACCTGCTTTCGAAAAAGTTTTTTCTTGGAGACACTTCGAGAACGGATGACTTTTGTCGACTTTTCTTCACCTTGGAACACCCAAACAGACGACTGGTGTTTATTTTCTGGCTCGTATAAGTAAATTCAAGATTCATCGCCCCTCATGAGTACACGTTTTTAGAGTTTCCTGTGTTGAAGTGGGCTGAGTTTTTTGACATCCATTCACTCTAGCTGCTTTCTGTTCTTCAATCAACAGATGCGGTATCGAACGGGAAACTAATTTTTTACACACAATTCTTCATGCAAAAATTTTTTAATTGAATTCTTGAAATCCACAATGATGTCTCAATTTCGCAATCTGCTACATGTCGATCTTCGTTTATGAGCTTGCGCACAGTGTCGACGTTTTTCTAAGTGACTGACCTTTTTTGTGCACCTGCTATTGGATCGTCGCTAAGACTAATCTGTCCACGGTTAGATTCACCATACCAACGAGAAATTGATTGATGTGATGCTTCAATGCCGAAAGCAGAAACCAACCCGACGAGGCATTCTTGTTTAGATAATTGTCTTCGAAAATTATAAAAATTATTGCGCGAAAATTTTCACGGTTAAATTTCATTTTCGTTGTAGCTACAACTTTACACGTATCGCAGCAAAATTTTGGATTTAGGTTAACTAAAATTGGAGGTATGCAAAACATAAAAGACGTACCTCGTATAATACTATCTTAAATACAAACAAAACACCTTTTAAGTAATTTTTAAAAGCAGTTGAACATTTATTTAAAAAGAAACTGTTTTTGCTACAACTTAAACAATAAAGTCAAAACACACAAATTGTGTGTGGTGTGACAAAATGACGTTAAATTAACCAAAATAACGATTGATAAATGTCCTCTTGATGGTCCCATTCTTATAAAAGAGCTTGTTTCAACTGATTTAAGGTCAAAGAAACAGGCAGACGATTTAGGGTTCCTCGTCCAAGCATGTTCCAAATATTTTCGATTGGATTCACAACTTCGCACTGATCACTTCATAATAGACATGTTTACATCCTATAAAAACTGTCGAGTAATTTCTGCAGCTTGAGATGTGGTATAATCATACATTAAAAGTCATGTTCTGAACGGACTTAGAATACTCGAACGGGCAGAACGGCTTGCGTATTTCAGTGAGCTAAAGAACAGAACTATAGATTTAACCAAATTAGTGGGGTGCTTAGTAAGGAACCCGACTAAGACAAGTTCCTAAAAAGGGAAGCAGCTCTTTCGGTACTTAGAGTGACAAAGGCCATAAGGGTCAGCTTTGTTTTCTACGATGCACTACTGCAACGTTGAAGGCATTCTCTGGTGCAAAAGATTCCGGAGTTAAAATAGTCTTCCACTCGGATTTCCGAAAAGAGACTACTTCAGAGGATGTGATCGTAAAGTTTATAAGAAGAGTCGGGAACATTTTGCGAGTCAGAGCATGGAATGTCGGAAGCACGAAGCAAGTAGGTAAGTTAGGAATATGAAAATTGAAATGGATAGATTAGCATTAGACATAGTAGGGATTAGTGAAGTTCGGTGGCTAGAGATAGGGGAGTTTTGAAGCGAAGGCTTTAAGGTAATTCCCACAGGATCAGAGGAAGGAAATCTGAGTGTGGGGATAGTTACGTAGAAAAAAATAGGACACTGTAGAAAACTACCTACAAAAGAACGATAGAGTACTCATGGTTAGATTAAAATGTAAACCGGTAAATACAGTAATAATATAAGTATACAAGCCCATACCTAGTTACAGGGAGGAAGAGATAGAAGTGATCTACAAGGATTTTGCAGACCTACTAAGATTCGTAAAAGGTCATGAAAATTTAAATTTACGGAAATATTAATGCAGTGGTACTTGAGGATAGAGAAGGAGCAGTAGTAGGTTTGTTAGGTTTAGAGTCAAATTCTTAGAGGACACACGCTCATTCTTAAATAATGCTCCACCTCAACTTTTAGTATTCAGAGACGTAACCAAACCATTTCTCCTGCATAAATGAAGTTAGCACTTAAAGTTAAACTTAGGTAAAGCAAAGTGTAGTTCAACTCTTCCCTTGAGTCACCCTCATCTTGTATTTATTGTAAAATGGATCATGATTTTTAGGAATTTGTCCAACACGATGGTCTTTTTAATAAAACACTTTTTACAACAATAATGGGTGCATCGTATCGGTTGGGATGATACACTGACTTCTGATTGGTGTTTGAAGTGGGAACAAATTTGTGCCCGTCTTCCTGAATTATCTAATTTACGAATTTCTCGCTGTTTGTTTGCTGCATTCAGAAGAGTACTGCATTTTAAGGTTTTGTGATGCCAGTGAAAGGGGTTATGCCGCCTGTGTTTATTTACATGGTGCGACTCAAGATCACATAAACTGCCATCTCCTACAAGCAAGAAGTAAAATTACATCACAAAAATGTCTTCTATGCAGGTTTGGAGCTTATAGGAGCCGTTTTATTATCCAGACGTGTACATTCTATAATCTCCAATAAATTACCTTATCCGTTAAGAGAAATAAAATTGTTTATTGATTTTCAATTGGTACAATCTTGGATAAATACTCCCCCTTATTTATTAAAAATATGTGTATCCACTGTGTACAGATTATTCTAGAATGCACTACCCTTCACCAGTGGTTCCATACCCATGATGAGAGCAATCCTGTTGATATGGCTTCTTGTGGCCTTATTGCACCTTAGATGATTGGTAATAATTCTGGTGACATGGTCCGTTCAATTGTAGTGATTTTCATTCTACTCCCAGGAATTTGAAAATTTCCCGTGTTATGGAAAATCTTTCCGTAATAAAACCTCGCCCAAATGTACTTGTTACCTCTGCACAAGGAACCTCTATTCAGTTTCTGGATAAATATTCTTCTTTCACTTCACTCCAGCGTACAGTTGCTTAGGTAAACCGCATTATTTATAATTGTCAAAATTCTGATAAACAGCTAGCAGGTCTTCTTTCCTCTGAGGAATTGCATAACTTATTTGTAATTGTCATTAAGAGGTACGCAACATCAGTTTTATTCTGAGGAAATTAATCGACCAAAATTGAATAAGGTTTATGCCCAACAGCTCCAAAGTGTATTCCCTTTTATTGATCAGTCAGGTCTTCTAAAGGTGGGTAATCGCTTGTGCCGCTCCATGGTATCTTTTGAATATAAACACCTCTTTCTCTTATCAAAACAAGCTACATTGTCTCGGTTATTGTGTGATAATTATCAATGCCTCTCCACGCATTCAGGTGCACTTATGACCCAATTTTTTATTCAGCATAAATACTGAATTATTGAAATACGTTCCTTAGTTCGAAAGCGGATACATAAATGCGTTATTTGTTCAAGTTTTCGTGCGACATTTATTCAACCGTTTAGGGCTGATTTACCGTCGTTTCGTGTTCGATTGTCTAGATCATTTACTCACGTAGTAGTAGATTTTGCAGGCCCCGTTATGGTCAAAACGTCTAATTGTAATGCCTAGGTTTCAAGAACCTATTTATGTATATTTATGTGCATGTGCACCAGAGCTGTGCGCATTGAGGTGGTATCAGAATTATGTACTGATGCTTTTTTGGCTTGCCTTACAAGATTTATAACTCGTAGAGGAATTTCTGACTCTGTTTATTCTGATCACGGTAAAAATTTCCTCGGTACATCACGCTGAATCAGGGAAGCTATTACATTTCTCAAATGCAACAACGATGAAATTTTTTCCGTCTTAACCTCTCGTCATATCAAGTGGCATTATAATTCTCCTTACGCCCCAAATTTTGAAGGAATTTGGGAGTCTGGTGTAAAATGTGCCAAGGGGTATTAGTTCGTACTCTAGTTACACGACCTCAAACTTTTGATGAGCTGTGTACGATTTTTCTCGGGGTAGAGGCTATACTCAATAGCCGCCCTCCTTGCCCCTCTTTTGATCCTAATGACGGTACGGATTATCTCTCAATAGGCCATTTTTAATTGGTGGTCCTCTTTTATCCTTGCCCAAAATTACTATTCCGCAAGAAATAACTCTACGTTTTCGTTGGCAGCGAGTGTGCCAGGACACTCACTCCATTTGACGTCGGTGGTTAAGCGAGTATCTCAACCAACTCACTCAACGCAACAAATGGAATTGCCCCACCACTTTGCCGAAGGTAAATGATTTGGTCTTAATTAAGGGTTTCAATACCGCTCCAACTGGAAACTAATTTTTTTACACACAATTCTTCATGCAACATTTTTGGAATTGAAGTCTTTGAAATCCCCAATGATGCTTCCATTTCGCGATATGTCATATGTTGTTCTTCGTTGATGATGCGCACAGCATCGACGTTATACTGAGTACCTGTCGTTTTTGGTGGGCATGCTCTTGGATCGCCGCTAAGGCTGTACACGTTTAAATTCTCCATATTTATAAAAATCTGTTCACTAATGTGGTGCTGCATTGCCGAAAACAGAAACCAACTGCACGAGGCATTCTTGTTGAGATAATTGTCTTCGAAAATGATAAAAAAACAATGCGCGAAAATTTTAACAGTTTAATTTCTTTTTTCGATGAACTTAACTTTGACAGTTCGGTGTAGCTACAACACTAGACGTATTGCACTGAAACTTTGGGTTTAGGTTAACTAAATATGAAGGTTAAGTCTTAGTAGTCAGATTTTATTAGTGTTGCCCTGTGTGTTCTAGTATGCAAAACATAAATGGCATATCTCGTATGCGACATTATTGTTAAGATTCAAATTCAATAAAACACTTAAAAGTATGATGTTAAGGCGACATAAGTCATGCATACAAAAACTAAAGAAAAGTACTACCAACTTGATTGTAATATGAATAAATAAAAAGTATGAAGTAATGGTATTACGCGGTATAATTATTCAAAACACAATTGTTTAAGCCATGAATTCTGCTAAACACATTTCAATACTGCTTATGAAACGACTGACGCACGTCAAGAACAGATATCAATTTGTGTACAGTACATTGAACCCAAAGATAATACTTTTCGTTTACAAGAAGACCTGTCAATTTCAGTCAGAAACCTTATATATGCATTATAGCTTATAGTAAAACATGGTTTTAATTCGTACTTACCAGATTCAGCCTGTTCGAAATAATATTATTAAATCTATTGGGAATTTTTTAAAGTCGATATCAAAGCATACAAATAAATTAAACGAAAATATAAAGAAAGCTTTCCTGATACTATGTAGAAAAACCTTACGCCAATGTGCAAGGCTCGTTGGGTTGAAAATCATGATGGATTTATAAGATTTAGGAAGACTTTCAAAACCGTTCTTAATGCTTGGAAAAATTTATTTTGGTAATGGACACTGAAACGTCATCAAAATCGACATGTTCTTTAAATCCATCTTTTCAAGAGATTTTGTAGCAAGTTTAGCATTATTTTCATACGCAGTTGTATACATTAGTCTCGCACGTGCGACTTAGTAACCGCTTTCCAGCATGTTGATTAAATTTTCAGACATTTGGATAAATTCGCACGTGTTCATTCAAAATTTGCATCGATTTTCATTGAGGCAAAGGATTTACTCATAACTGTAAACGAAAAAATAAGCATCACAACGAAACAGAGTAAAATACAGTTAACGAGATTTCAAAATTCATTTCAAATTGCCGTCATAACTTTCTAAATGACATAAATTCACTCAATTTTGGATCTATCATCACTTTCAAATATCCAACGTATAGCAATTTATTCCAGTCCGTAGCACTTTTAAAGTAAATTTCAATGTCCAGTGTTTTACATCTAATAAATTAAATACATTACCAATATGGTGGACGTTTTATACTTCTATCAATATCTTAGCAATATCAATTCTCAAAAGCCATCACAATGAAAAATATTTACAAGCATAACTTACACTTTCCTGTTTTTAGTGATTTTAAAAAGAAAACCTCTATGAACTAAGTTTAAGTTCGCAATGTAAATAGGCAATGGGATTCCAACTCGTTGTTGACAATATCTGTTCAACCTGTTCTCGTCTTTCGGGAGCGTCTACTTGAAATCCGCGGATATCACCACGCTGGAATCATTTGCACTAAGTTTTAGCCAAATCGGTCTCCTTCTACAACTCTTCGCCACGAATTACTTCTCTCACATGCTTTCTGTTTACCGGTTCGTGAGTAATTCATTCGTTGTTATCGCCCGCTGTCTGTTTCATGTCTTTTCCCTCACTTTCTGCCTTCGAGTGGTATGCCAGTGTATTAGTCTTCATATTGAGCTTGTATCACGTGAAAAATGCTTGCCTCTATATAATTTTATACGTGATTAATGTTATCGTATGTATTCAGAAATCTTGTAAATGGGTGCATTGTAACCTTTAACATTGTATTTATTATTATATCTGATAAGATCATTTGTAACACGATGCCTGTGCATTTCACTTAATCATCGTATGTATTTAAGTGATTAAACTACATTGTAATGATATTACTTTTACCTTGTATGGGGTAATTTTTTAATTTTACTCATTTCTAGTGTAAAAAGCTCTCATATTTATGAGGTAATTATGGACAATGATGTTGCTCTATTATTCATTAATTATTCTAAAAGCTTCTGAAAGTAACCTCGTTACGTTAAAAATTACTATTTTAATTGGTCTGTTTACACAACTAACTACGGTAACTACTCGTACCTTTTTGTAATCGGATTTGTAACCCGTAATATTAAAACCTATTTTCCTTTTTGCGGTTTTGCAATAAGTAATTGATCTGGTATACGTTCAACTATGCATTGTACAAGATACATTCGTATTTATTCCCTCCGCTTACAATTAATTTTCTCCTTTCCTATTCGGTTTTTACGTGAAGTAACGCTAACACGTTATAAAACTCCTTAGTGCTTCAATCCACGTTACATTTTAAAACAACCTTCGATTCGGGTATAGTACTGCTTGAAATGCAGAGCCCACAGTCGGCTAAAGCTTTTTGTTATGGAAGCACTAACAGATCGTTAGTATTTTTTATAGTAAAACCATAGTGCTCTGTTAGTGCTTTATTGCGCCCCAAGCTCTGCTTTAGTAGCCCATTTAAACCCCAACGTAACCGCATTTCAGGTATCTGAAATATTGGATCTCATGTTGAATTGGAAGGCTGTTACGGTATTCAGAGTGGACAAGAAAAAATAACGTACGCAACGAAAATAGTCCGCCTCGAGTACCGCAACAAAAAAGAAATTGCAAGAATGCCGTGCTAGCTAGAAAGTCGTAGGGTGCGATGGGTCACAAAAAAAAGAAAACCTATTTATTTACAAAACCTTTAATAAAAAAACCATACGATGAATAGCAAAACCAACCTGCGGAAAAAACAATATTTATCCTATATATCCCGCAGGGCGTTCTGAATGGACCTGTACCTTGAAGAAGTGGGGATTACTAGACGGGTAGAATGGCTTGCGTGTTTCAGTGCGCTAAAAAGTCGAACTATAGATCTAACTAAATTAATGAGGTATTTAATGAGAAACCAGACTAAGACAGGCCTCCCGAAAGAGGACAGCAGCTCTTTCGATACTTAGAGTGGCAGATGCCATAGTGGTCGGTATGGCATTCTAAGACATACTACTGCGATGTGGAAGGCAACTGAAAACCATCACATTATTTCCCAAGTATACAGCGTACTGAAAATGTTTTAAAATGATGGCATCCTCTGGTGTAAAAGATTCCGGAGTTAAGATAATCCTCCATTCGGATCTTCGGAAGGGGACCACTTTGGAGGAAATAATCGACAAGTTTAAAAGCAGAGCAGTGAATATTTTGCGAGTCGGAGCGAAGAATGTCAGAAGTATGAAGCAAATAGGTAAGCTAGAGAACTTAAAAATTGAATGTATATGTTAGCAATAGACATTGTAGGAATTAGCGAAGTATGGTGGCCAGGGGCAGGGGTTTTTGGAACGGAGACTATAGGGTAATCCGTACGGGATCAGAGAAAGGAAATTCGGGCAAGGCTATAGTTATGCGAAAAAAGATAGGACACGGTGCAGAAAACTACTTACAAATCTACGAAAGAGTACTCATGGTTAGATTAGAATCTATAACGGTGAATACAGTAATAGTACAAGTATACATGCCCACCTCTAGCTACAGTGAGTAAGAGGTATAAGCGATCTACAAAAATTGCCTACTTAAGTTGCTTACTTTTGAGTGGGGGGCATAAGTTACATTTTGTACAATTTTATATACCATGACTAGAGTATAATTTCAAGATCTTTGTTGGTTGTTTTGCAGAGAGAAATGGTCCAATCTGAGGATCTACAATAACAGCGAAACCGGTCATTGGAATTTTCTCCTTTCAAAATAACCAACAAATTATATTAATTTTCGTCCACTATGCTCGAATTACTTTCCTAATGCTAGACAAAATTGTCCATTATCATAGGGTTTGTGGATCTTGAAAAAGCATTCGACAATCTAAAATGGAAGAAAATGCTCGAGATACTCAAAAAGTTTAGAATGATTTTTAGGGATAGACGGATAGTACATAACTTATACAAAGAGCAAAGTAATAGAATTAGAAAGGGGACGTAGATAAGTAAATATTAGGAAAGGTTTGAGGCAGGTATCTACCCTATCCCCGTAAATTTTTAACTTGTACATCGTATAGATAATGAATACTATCAAATACAGGAAGACATTTGAATTGATATGTTTAGATTTTCAGATGATGTAGCGATATTACCGTCTAGCAAGGAAGAGTTATAAGCAGTTTTTAATGAAATGGAAACAGTTCCATCCATAGAGATATTTTCTGAAAATTAACAAAAATAAAACTAAAGGAGAGGAAAATAAATCAAAAGCTAGAATACAAATAGGAAACGAGAACTTACAAGAGGTTAAGGAGTTCTGATATCTAGAAAGTCAAATAACACAAGATGGGGAAAGTGCAAAAGATCTAAAACACAGATTAGTACAATGCCTTTAACGAGAAAAAACAACTACTATGTTCATGCACAACAAACATAGAAACAAAGAAAAGATTGATGAAAGCATATGTGTGGGCACTGCATTGTACGGCTGTGGAACTTGGACAGTAGGAGAAGCGGACAGGAAAAAATGTGATGCTACAGACGTTTGATGAAAATATCATGGACAGACAAAGTTAAGAACAATGAGCTTCTAGAAATGGTAGGGGAAGTAAGAAATATGTGGAAAACGGGAAAGAATTTTAATAATGCAATGAGCGCATTACCAAATTAACAACCAAATGTGAAAGAAAACTTCTAGACTATCCAAACCGTGTAGCATGTGTTGATAACATAACTCGTATGAATTAGGAAGTTACGATAATACACTGATATAAAGGTGTAAGGTTGGTTGACTTTACATGTGATTTTCCAATGCTCCACCCAAAAGTACTACATTGGCCAGGAAGCAAGTTTTTTTTACTTGGAAAATTTGGAATTTTGCCGAATCATTGCTGTTCCAAGCAAGGTAGGGATCTTTAACGTGCGTGACAACACTCACACACGGGACCTCCATTTTACCTCTTATCCGAACGAGGGTGTATTTTTGTGAAAAAAGCTCGCCTAACATTTTTCAAGCGGACCGCGTCCGGATTCGAACCCGGGACCTTAAGGTTGGTTGACTAACGAACTATTGTTGACTTAAAATAAAATGCACAAAGTGAATTACGAAATTGTATTACTTCATCAGAAGCGTCACTCATAACAAGTAGTTATACAAAGTGTCGGACAAATTTGAGAAAGTCGGAAATTGAACGAAAATATTCGATCGGGTGAAATTTAACGCAACAAATTTTCCCCCCAGCAGAAGTAAAAGTTCGTTGTGGGAAGGGCGAAGTAGAGAAACAACAAAACAACAAAGCAAACCGAAAGGACAACATAAAAAAAATTCCTCCGGCTCGAAAGACCAATAGTGGTAACGATCGGACTACCAGAGAAAGCGACAAAAGACACTCGCTGGAGTGAACCAAGTACTAGAACAACAGAAGAAAGAAGAAGGAAGGGAAGACGGGTAATAAACCATCAACGAGGACTAAGATGGAACGGCATCGACACTGCAGACTTGTCAGGGGACGGATGTATCTCAGAAAGAAACATTAAAGTTTTTAAAGCTTAAGAGAAAAAATGCGTGTTTGTGTGTTTGTGTGTGTGTATGTGTGTGTGTGGGTGTGTGTGTGTGTGTGTGTGTGTGTGTTCGACCACTTTAGTCGCCTCTTACGACAGGCAGGCCGTACCATGGGTCTATTCTATTCCCGGACCCACACGGGTGAATGAAAAGAAAGAAAACCCAGCCAAACAGGGAAGTAATAAAAGAAATCGTAAAGTCCAAAAGTCAAATCCCAAGGAGAGCAAAGTCGGCATAATAATCTAGGGCGCGAGGACTAGGTGTTGGGATTAAAACGTTTGCGCCGCCAGCAAGAGAATTAAATGAGATCAGAAACATTAGAACTTCGCCGACATACATCTTCAGGTTCGGAAGGAGCATAGACTAATGTCTGCCTTTTTTGGGCAGTTTTCTGCTAAACAGGGACAGCAGGGGGTGTAGTAGTTGTAGCATGAGGTTTAGGAGGTGGCCAGGATAGTTTAGAAAACTCAAAACGCGTCATAGAAGGACGTTGTTTGTTATTAGAATTGGTGGTAATAAAGTCAACGACAGAAAAGGAAACATCATGAGTTGTCAGAATATCAACGGTAGAAAAAGAAAAAGTATTGGCTGTATGAAAATCAACCTTATGAAAAGAAAGAGAAGCAGAGCACACTTCAGTTACGTTAGATAGAGGGACAGAAGTAGATAAAATTTCAACGACGTTAGATAAAGGACTAGAAGTATCACACTTAGGAAAGATAACAGCGTTGGCTGTAGAAGTATCCACCTTAGAAAAAAGAGCAGAGTCCGATAACACTTCAATCATATTACATAAAGGAACAGAATCAGGTAGAAGTTCATCAACGTTACAAGAACAAACAGTATCAAGTAGAACTTCGCCAATGTTAGATAAAGGAGTCGAATGAAGTTTATCAACATGAAAGAAAGGAGCAGTACCAGACAGAATTTCATCAACTTTATAAGAACAAACAGCATCAGGAAGAACTTCATCACAATAGATAAGGAAGCAGAATCAGGTTGACTTTCGTCAACATTAGACAACAGGACATCAGCTAGGATTTTACCAACCTTAGTTAAAAGAACAGAAGCAAGTAGCATTCTGTCAGCATGAGAAAAATAAGTAAGACTTGGTAACGTTTCATCAACGTCCGCTAAAGGAGTAGAATCAAGTAAGATTTCATCATGTTAGACAACAGACTAGGATTCCTTGACAATGGTAGATAACGAAACAGGATCAGGTAAAACTTTGACAACAGCAACAGGCATCACAGCTACGGGTTCACTACCTTCAACAGGACCTTCTCAACACCTATTAGAAATTATCGTCACTTCAGCTACGGCTGTTATTGCAGGCACGACAGAAATTTCTTGAGTAGAAGCATTTAAGAAAGCAGGAACCGGTAAAATTTTGCCAATAAGGGCAAGGGGCATTAAAGATACAGGTATGAGTTAGGATCATATCAGACCATGGTGATGAGGAAATTAAAAGAACTTGTGATTAGATTCAAGACGTTTTCTAAGTCGTTAGAAAGGAAGAGTGATTGCAATTTTAGGTTTTGTTGTTGTTTGTTTTGTATTTTTCTTAATTTTTGACAACGATCCTAGGTCATGGATCGAAACGTAAATAAAGACAATTTAAAATACCCAAAAAAAATTAAGAAAGATATACCTCTAAATATATACAAGCTCTTGAAAATTTTGGCCATGTTACAGGTCAGAACCTGTATCCCTGAAAAGATATTTTCAACTGAAATTTTATAACTTTAACAACCAGCAAACGACCAGAAAAGGGATTGCTCAATGCATCGCAAAGGAGGCGTTAGCACTGAGGACGTGATAGATTTATTGGTAGCTAAGCTAAATTTACTTTTGTCAAAACTTGCTTTGAGTGGCTTCGATTTTTCTTCAAGAATGAATTTGAATAAATAAATTTATATTAAACTTGTAAATAAAAGAAATAAATGCTTCAACTTTGTACAGCCTTCAAAGTCTTTAAAAGATAAAGAAGTTAGAATATCTGACGTTAATTGTGGCCAGAATAAAACTAGATATGGCAGAGCTTAGTGAAGTCAGGTGGCCGACAGAACAAAATTTTAGGATCATTCACTTAAGCGCAGGTAATGCTCGCTCATACTGGGGTCGGCTTTACTATAATTGAGAAAACCTCCGGAAAGAAAACACTGTTCAACAGATTAGCGATGAATAATAAGAACAGTCAGATAAAACCAAACCCGCAGACACAGCGATAGTTTAGGTATACATGCTGTTAAGTGCTGAATAGACGTTACCCTTTTTAAGTTTACTCCCCAAGGGCGAAATGACGTAACAGTAAAATAGTGTACCGGCTAGCTTTCAGTGGTGCGGGAAGGGTTTTATGAACGCAAATTAAATTTTGTTAGGGGTATACAAATTATTACGTTTCTTCTAGATATCTACACGCTTACCTTAAAAGATTGTTAAACTCCTTGTCTATATAAAGCTTTTGAGCGTCAACCCACCTGAAGAAACCCCAAATTCAAAATAAGTACACTCGAAAGGTGGGTGTCCCAAGTACCCATTTGAGCGGTTCCTACTGCTGCTAGAGATTGATGGAACCTCGATTAAACTTTTTGTCTCCTAGTAATTTTAAAATAAACAGAGAGAAGAAAAGTTCGACTCTGTGTAAATCCAACCTATATTACAACACATGGACAGTAGATAGCAGCAACAGAAGCAAACTAGGATTATAATTAGCACTAATTTGGCCAAATCCGCGGTTGGCTACGAAATTTAAGACTATTAATAACACAACATCGTCAAAATTTATTCAATCTAATTTTTACTGACTAACATCCTTCTAAACTAACGAGCAATACGTTCTAAATATATGGTTCTTTGTAGGAATAAGCTTCACACAGATATAAATATTAACAGTCAATTTCAATTCTTAGACACAACAAACAGCATGTTATAGTTCTACTTCAATTAACTTACACTTGCTTTGGTTTATTGGTTTCATTTCTTCAAAACTCCATCCACTTCACGGGCAGGTAAAATTCCAACTTTTTGTGGTTGATAAAAGCTCACCAACATTGGTCACTTTCCCTACGAGACTGGTATCTGAGGTCCGCGTTAATCACGTTTGAGGACCTGTCCGTCCCGTAACTTATCGTACCTATCGCTCGCACCGCAATTAAGTTTTGAGAGGTTGCTTGTGTGGGTCTGGTAATCGGATCCGAACTAATACCTTCTTATTATTTTCCGGGAGTTTAATATGTCTCGACATCTCAAGGTTATTATCCAATGTCTTTGTCTTCACGGATGGTGCGTGTTAAGCTGTTCAATGTCATTCTAGTCGTGTGAACAATGATCTTATTTTTACGCTTTTTACATTTGATGCCGAAACTGCGTCATTTGTTTCGTTCTCAACATATTTTTATGGATGTAATTTATGAGTATATAGTTATTGAAGTGTAATCGATACAAATCCATGGTTAAGGCATTTGTTTTTAAACCCGTATGAATTTGTACAACTAACTTTAATATGCCAAGTTACTTCCCGAGTGTCTTATCTGTAATTTTTTAATTTAATACGAAGAGTGTAAAGTTCCGATCTTTATTACCGTTTGTACATAGTAAACTAGATGCTTTACTATTTTACTTCTTTCATCCTAATTTAATGTTACATTGAAATAGCAACGTTATTAAATTTAAATTACTAAAGCTTCTAAATTTTCAAGGTGCATTCTTGCTATAAAAGAGCATTTAACTAAATAAATTTTTATAAATTCTTTTCTACTATAAGTTTCAACAAATAACGCATTAGCGTTACAATGCCGCATAGAAACATCAGGATTAAGAAATTAAAATTTCAAGGGGTTTAGGTATTAGAAAAGGAGAATAATTGCTAGTTGTATGATACTTAATGCAGTTTTAGGTCAAAGTAGGGTAAGAAAAGTAGTAGGTGAGTATGGTTTAGGGCCATTTCAGATCATGGTGATGACGAAATTGAAAGAACTAGTGATTAGATTTAAGAGGTTATCCATGTTCTTAGAAAGGGAGAGAGATTGCGTGTTGTATGAGATTTTAATGCAGTTGGAGAGCATGGCTAGGAGTTCAACTGACTCATAGATCCCATTGTGTTTTTTAAAATTCGGTTCTTTAGTTAGACAAGGAAATTCTAACCTTTCTCACCTCTTAAATAGTCAACATTACAAGCCAGGTAAGATCGAGCCTATTATTTAAAATGTTGAATTTCGATTTCGATTAGTCCTAGATGCGAAAAAAATAGTTCTACTTGCCTTTAAATAAACTTTTAAAAGCAGTGAAAAATGCAAAACAACAATACTACGTGCCTCTTTTCAACATTTGGTGAAGAGACATTTTGGATTATTTACTTGTAATATTTAATTCAAAAGTTGCAAAGGTCGCAAAATGCTATGAACCAGAAAACAATTTTAATCAAGTAGTCAATAAAACCTTGTGCTTTATAAAACCTCAAGTCCTCTACATTTACACAAACATTTATAGTTTTTGACATTGGTACTTCGTGCCGGATTAGAGTAAGACGTGTTTGTAGTTTTTTTTTTGCAAACATGCAAATCTATTTGATAGTATATTATTTAACACGTTTTGAAGACTTTTACTAGCCTTAAAAACAGGTTTAATTAATTTAAAAAGAATTTGTAGGTCTTACTATCCATTTTATGGGTTTATTAGTACCTTTTGTTTTCTAATACATCTTTTTGTTTCAGTTAAACCAACAAACAGCAACAACCGAAGATCTAAACGCGTTTCTCAACAACACTCCAATATACGTAACATCTTTAACTTCCACCGAACATTTAAACAACAACTCCACCGTAAGCAAACCAGGCAGTTGCGGCGGGGCTATTACTACAGCGGTTGTGTGTACGAAAGAATCAATTAGTACATCAAAACTACTGCCTGTCAATCAAACGAACGGAAACGAAACTAGTGATATTATTTTAACTCAAGACTTCGAACAGACGAAGTTAAATAAAGAATTATTAAATAAAGTGCCAAATGACATTAGGGTAGCAACTACGGATAAAGTCTTGCCAAATCAAATCGTAGACACGTCGCAATCTTTAGATGTAAGAAACTTAGGTGATAGAAGATCATCTTCTCCTTTTCAAAATGGACGGACGGAAATTCTTATAGGTGCAGAAGACAATAATAAATTAAAAACTGTCGCTGTTGTTGAAAGCAACAACAACACATTGGCTATCGATCCGGAGTTAAGGTAAGAACGATTATTTACTTCGTTTATTTGTGTCTTTTTGTAAAACATGAATTCGATAAGAGCATTGTGCGCATCTCTAAGCTGGTTTCTCAGTTGGGAGTCCACTAATTTTTGATATTGGCAATGACGTTTACTACATTTTGACAAACACGAACCTACACTTTAGATAAATGAATAAAATGCTAATAACATTTTCATAACTGATAAAAATGCGGGTAGCTTTTGTTAAGGATTATGTAGAACATTTTATATTCACCGATCAAGTGACTCTTTTTCTTTCACTACGCCGGCTGCCTTTTGATTTGCAAGGTTAGGTCGATACTTACTTGCTTACGATCTGTCTTTCGTACGTTACTTTCTTGTTATGTAGCATTCACCACATCGTTATAAAATGTATAAATGTTTATATAGTTGTTAATGCACGTTTAAGTTGTGTATTAAAGTGCATACTTCAATGTAATATCCAACAAATAAATTTAACAAAATGGTTCAAATCATTATTGCATCTTCCAGGTCCTTCACAAAGCCTGCTCTTTCTTTAGAACATAGTACGTTATCGTCAACAGCATTAAGTTGGGATGGTACATACTCGCGCTAACATGGACTTTCGAGCTGGAAAATTAATTTCAAATTTGTTCAGTATCATAGCAATTGCAAGGAGATGATATTTTAATAAAATTAAAAGGAATCTTAATAATAAACGGATTACTATACAAAAATACAGTAAGTAAACAAGTATTTACAAAACGCCTGTCTGTTATTGTAGGATTTAAAAAACTGCTTGGTAACACTGGCCATCATGTGATCTCACTTGAAGTTGTTTTTATGTTTTAAACACCTAACGAACACTTGTTTATCGAAAGATCACTAAAATTGTTTGTGTCACATAAGATAAATAAACGGTTGAGAAAAATGCAGCTCTTGATTTTAAAAGTAACGTCAATTTTTACTAAAAATGTCTGAGTTGTTTTTAAAATCCAACACCCTATGAATCTCCGGAAAAACAATTTTGCTCAGTCTAGTTTACGTATTAGATAAGGAACTAGAAAGTGTAACATAAACTTGTATACGTAAGGGATAAGAATATAGACAACCAAATTCGTGAATTTAATGAAGAACGCGTATAGTTGGTTGCCTATCTACGTAGATTGAGCTTGTAGCAAACGTAAATTAAAATAAGTAGGAACTGAAAGGGTTTTTAAAGTAATGAGGCATTATTATGAAATAGAACGTAACAAATTATGACATTATTGCGATAACAATTCGGTGAACAGTTAATTTCACACTTTGGGCCGGTGAATTGGCCGCTTAAATCATGTGATATCACACATTTAGACTTTTTCCTTCGGGGTTATGTAAAGTTCAAAGTCTACAAGAATAAGCCGACTCTTATTGAGGCATTGGAAGCTAACATTACTCGCGTCATTCGCCAAATAACCGTTCGAAATGCCCCAATGCGTCATCGAATATTGGAGCTTCAAAATGGACTGTGTTAGGCGTAGCGAAGGCCGTCATTTGAAGGATATAATTTTTAAAAAATAAATGTAAGATATCGTTCTTTTGTATGATAATAAACATTATCCGATAAAATTGAATTTTTTACTTTTTAGAAAAGTTTCTCTGAAGGAATCGCCAGTTACATTGTAATTGAAAGTAATACAATGCAATTGGATTCATATATCTTATGCGAAACGCTTTTTGAATGCGCTTTGTGGTTTGTATATTTATCTAGATATCTACATGGAAGATAAAAATGTATAAGCAAAATAAGAAAAAGCATGTAGTGTAACCCACCTGAAGGCTGACCCAAACGCTCTCTATAAACGGTACATCGGACTCCATGATCTAGCATCTAGTGGCAGTGGCTCGACGTCACCTACGTTGTGTTGTTATAGTGTAACCGAAATTCACACTGGGAAGATGGCGTTAAGGCGGGAAGGTTTGAAATAAAACTACAGAATTTACCTAACTTGACTTTTAATCAAAACAATAACCACTAAATAGGTCATTGGCATGAATGCATAGAAAAATGACATTCAAAGCAAACAGTGCAGTACTCAACCTGGACGATTGGGGAAAGAGCACGACAGCGAAAACCCCAAACTGCCCTCCCACTTCCAACTGCATTTGGCACATCTCGACAAGGACGGGTAATGTACAAATACCCAGATCACCAATACTGAAATTTAACGAGATGTCAACTGTTACCCAGACATACCACACATGACAGCTGAAGAAACGTTAGTGTAGACCAGCTAGTCTTCTGGTAGGTGCTGAGGTCGGTTAGACCAAAACTACCCAGCTAAAGTTGAAGAGGGGACACCAGGAAGATGACCTGCACCTTGACTACCAATGTTCCTCCCCACACGGACATAAAATGATAGTAATATTCTACAAGGCTCGATCACACGCGCCCACATGCATACATTAACAGTTTCCAGTCCGTGTTACAAAATATTTCACAAAGGCTAGCCGACTTTCTATTATTTGCAAAAGGGTACCACTACGAGTACCTTGACAAGATGACATGAATCGTTTAAATGAACTTATGGTATGATTGCGCATGGTTAAAAAGGCGCTTATTATTGAATAGACTATTTCCAACATAGTCATAAATGCAAACACGAAAGGCACGAGATGGTCGATCATACCACAAGTTCAATTTAATTACATCACAACAGTTATCACAAATGTTAAATACTAGTTATTATATAGGAACATCGGTTAGATAATAGGATAAACACACAACAACAATATAATTAAGTTTAAACCGAGATATGAGCGGTGCAGTTGTAAATGTGATTAATATGCTGAAATAAAACAATTACACATAAAATAAAAATGTCAAATGCATCACAAATATCAAACATTATAAAACATGTAGGCAGCAAATACATATCAAAATTTTATAACGCAAATACAAGCCCAGATTCAGGCGATAAATCTTTATATAAATGCATGTTAATTAAATATATTAACTCTAGTAATCTACTGGTAAAATTATTCATTATGATTGCATCGGTTAAAACTTACTTCTAAAAATTAAACACATCGTGGCATTACAAATTATAAACCAAAATATACACAACTACGCTGAGGTTAATTCAATTACGGTCTTAAAATCAAAACAAATATAACATAGAAATATAATACTGTTCATATGCAAACTTGCCTAATAATGTGATTAATATGATGTCAGTGCTTTTCATTGTTTGTCGTAAAATTACAGTAATGGTACCTCTGCTATTGATTCTGCAATAAGTGCAATGCAATTATAGGTCCAACCTTGCATTAAATACAAAATCAACATTATTTCAAATAAATAAATATTAGTTTTACTCTGATTTAGATATTAAATAAACAATTTAAATAAATATTAGTTTTGGGTTGTTAAACCAAACAACACACCTTTATACCTCTAACATATTCAATAAAATAGTAAATTCACCTGAAATTTTACATATTAAACAATCTATATCAAATTTTAAGTCAAAAGCAACAGGCAACCCATAAATATATTTCCTTCCAAGGTTAAATAACTAATGGTTTTACAATAAGTACCAACATCACATTCAAAACAACGCTCTAATTACAAGATGTAATCAGATTACCTTAAATAACCACTACATTATAAACTTATAAACATTACCTTACCTTTAATAAAAAAAAAACCGCCAAGTGAAATGTTTCAACCATCCATCTTGACATCTCAAAACAAAGTCCTTTAACCCTTGTCGACTCGATCGATCCTTCTTACACATGCGCCCTTATAACATAAATTCTGACGTAACGGAATGCGTTCAGAAACCTGCAAGTGGTTACCGACCTATTCTAACAAATACCTTCAAATATCGAAATGTACACTGTAATATTTTCAGTAATTATCAACCAATGTGAAATCGACTTAGAAACACTACGGATCACTTCAAGTAATATACTACAATTGCAGTAACTATCTAAAATTTTATTTTCAAATATACGCAAACATGTATGCCCAACAAAGTAGTGAAGATGTTGTAACCTACTAATCCTACTGGTACAAAAAACCTTCGTGTATACTTTAAATCTAATCTAAGTTTCTTTTAAAGTTCTTTATATTGCTTGGTAATATTATTAATAACAGCACTTTTTGTCTTGAACGGACAGTTATAAAATTGAATATTTTAATTCTATTCTATTTTGTTAACATGAAAACCTAAGATTTTATTATTAACAAAGTACAGAAATCTATTTTGTTTGAAATCGATCAAAAATGTTTACTTTGTCAGCTCAATATCAAGTCAAGAGTACACTATTCCGATTTACGTCTAAAAAACGGTCGGGAATTGCGATTCTACTTGAGGATATAAATGTGGTTTTATAAGAAGTACTATCTCGGCCAAAGCTATTTCATCTAGTTCATCCTTTTTAGCCCAATCTGGATGCTTGTTTTCCATGGATTCATTAATGATCATCCAGAGCATTTCTTGTTTGAGATAGTGCTTCATGGCGAAACTCCATGTTTGCCAGTTAGAGACACCGTCCAGTTTCTCGATAACAAATTGATGACTGCTCATACTTTATTGTATGTAATAGTAGTTTATCAGATGAAACAGCTCAAAACTTTCTGTCAAATATTTTCTTGGGCTTCTCTCTGTTGATTTATTAAATGTACACTGGGCCCGAAACATATTTAAGGTTTTTAAGGAAGTGCTTATTTATATTTTGCTTGGTATACAGGTGAAATGTAGAGAAACGCATTTATTGACAGAACTCCAAAAATCAATTCAAGTAACCAAAAAAAACACAAACAACCCATACACAGTAATTGAATTATCTGGTTTCATTCTGAATAAGTAAGTGCATAAGTACATAACTTCAACAATAATCGTTTTTCATTTAGTATGCTTAGCGCCCGTGAACATTTCCAAAAGAGAATTCAACAGATCTTAGACGGATGTTTGGGTGTGGTTTTGTCTTATGGACAACATTTTAATATATGAAGCAACGCAGGAGGAGCATAATGAAGGACTAACCAATGTTCTGAAAAAACTAGAAGACGGTAGGATAACACTTAACTAGAACAAAACCATAATAGGCGTCAATGCAGTCTAATTCCTAGGTTATATGATAGATTCCCAAGGGATACATGTTCACCCGGATAAAATTAAGGCTATAGTCAATATATCAACTCCAACTAATTGGACGGAATTATCAGGTTTTGTGGGAACGGTAAACTTTTTAACTAAATCTGGTGTGCGCAATAACTAAAACCACTGTCTTTGTTGCTAAAAAGGAATATAACATTTACTTGAGGGGCTAATCAAGAGAGAACTTTTCAAGGTATTAAAAAATCTTTGGCAAATGCTCCAGTTCTGGCAAATTTTAATCCAAATCAAAAACGGTTGTCTTCGGGTGCATTCGCATTTGGAATGGGAGGTGTATTGATGCAAGAAGATGGTCAAGGAGTCAAGAGCCCTGTTGTGTATGTGTTCAGAATCCTAACGGACACGGAAAAACGATATGCACAATTAGAAAAGGAAGCATTAGCTATATGTTGGGTTTGCTAAAAACTACTTGATAGGTTCTACGTTTTTGATTGAAACAGATCATAAACCACTAACTTCCATTCTTCAGACGAATGTAAATGATATGTCACCAAGGATTCAAAGATTTTGTATGATGAGGTACGACTATGACATTCAGTACGATCCGGGGAAGCAGTTGGTAGCGGCGGACACCTTATCGCGAAAACCAATTCCCGTTGGGACTGAAGATGCTTCAGATATAGGAGAATAGCATATTGAAAACTACGCGTGTGGTTCTATAGAAAGCCTACCAATTAGTAGTGATCGTCTTAATGAAATTATTAAGTTACAAATAGAAGACGATGAAATTTCGTATATGCGAGCATATCTTAAAGGAGCTTGGCCTGAAATGAAACACATCTCTAATGATTTAAGGCCATTTTGGGAAAACTTATATACTGTCATGTATACATGTAGGCCATTCTGGCATAACAAAATGCCGTTGAAAGGGTCAAACAAGTGCTTGGTAGCCTGGTTTATCAGTAGATATTCAACACACGTGCTACCAACCGCGGAGAGTGGGGGGGATTCGCCTACATACCAAAAAAACAAAAAAAAATAAAGTACATCGCCCACGATTATCTATTAATACATAAAAATAAATAAAGGATTCTATATAAACAAGCAAAAAGAAAATAAATTAAGCGTTATTATTTCACAGCAAACAATTATATTGTATGGACAATTTAGTACATTTGATACGAAGTGCGCATCTCGTATTTACACAAAATAAAATTAATCAGTAGTAAATCAATATGTGAGAGCTTTTGTCAAGCGTTTTTAAAATTTCACCAATACTTTTTGGTAAAATAACTAATTAGTAGGAAAGAATTAACGTGTGAGAGCTTTTGTCGAACGTTTTTAAAATTTCACCTAATACTTTTTGTAAAATAAACTAGTCAGTAAAGCGAATAAACGTGTGCGTTCTTTTGACACGCATGTTTAGAAATAGTATATCGCACCTGTAGTGCGATAATATCGATTAGCGGCCACAAATTATAATAGTTCTACAATGTCACGTTTCTTATCACGTAATTACACCAAATGCTGATACGGAATATGCCATTGACGCACACAAAAGAAAACGAGTTGCACACCTGTAGTTATCTGGATACTTAGCTCGCAAGCCGTCGGGGGTGAGTCAGCACAGCAACGCCATGGTCGTCAGGATCCATTTACCCTGCTACCATAACTGCAGCAGCAGTCTACGGACAAAAGCAGTTGGTCTACAGACAAAAGCAGTTGTTCTACATAAAGAAAGAAACTAATTTGGCCTTCAGCTAAAAAAAGCTAAAAAAGATTCTTCAGGTTCTGATCAGTATAGACAAATTTCTGCTTCTTATGGGCAGTTTTCCGGAAAACAGGGGCAGCAGGGGGTGTAGTAGTTGTAGTACGTGGTGTAGGAGGTGGCAAGGGTAATTTAGGAAACTCGAAACGAGTTAAGGAAGAAAGTTGTTTGTTGTTAGGGTCGGAAGTAAGAAGGTCAACGGTAGAAAAGGAAACATCATGGGCTGTCAGAATATCCACGGTAGAAAGAGAGAAAGTATTGGCTGTATGAGCATCAACCTTACGAAGAGAAACAAGCGGAGCACACTTCAGTTACGTTAACTAGAGGGACAGAAGTAGATAAAATTTCAACGACGTTAGATAAAGGACTAGAAGTATCACAGTTAGGACAGAAAACCATTGGCTGTATGAATATCAACCTTAGGAAAAGAAGCAGAATCCGCTAACACTTCAGTAACATTACATAAAGAAACAGAATCAGGTAGAACTTCATCAACCTTACAAAAACAAACAGCATCAGAAAGAACTTCAACAACAGTAGATAAAGGAACATCAGCTTGAATTTCATTAATCTTAGCTAAAAAAACAGAAGCAAGTAGAAGTTTGTCAGCATGAGATAAAGAAACACAATCAGAAAGAATTTTGTCAACACCAGAAAAATGAGTAAGAGCAGGTAACGTTTCATCAACGTCCCATAAAGGAGTAGAATCAAGTAAGACTGCATCACTGTTAGACAACGGAGTAGGAACAGGCAAAACTTCAGCCACAATAGGAACTGATTCCTTAACAATAGTAGATAACGAAACAGGATCAGGTAAAACTTGGACAACGACAGCAGTAGTCATTATTGCTACGGGCTCACTAACTTCAACAGGACCTTCGCTGACTAAATTGGAAATTATCGTCACTTCAGCGACATGTGTGCTCGCAGACACTACAGAAATTTCTTGGGTAGAATCGTTTAAGAAAGTGGAAACAAGCAAATCACCAATTCGAAGCACCGGTTGCAATGGTGGTGGAGGCACAGTTTGGGGTGAGAGTGAATAAGTAGGGCGAGCAGAAGGAGGAGTAGAATAGAATGTAGAACTAGAAACGGAAGAAATTTTGTTCAAAGCTATATTCACCGAAGAAGGGTAGGTTTTGATAGTAGTAGCAGGATGACCTGGAGGAGGTACAGAAGAGAACGTAGAATTAGAAGCAGAAGAAGTTGGGCTCCTAAAGCTGAGAACAGAAGTTGAAGTATTATTTGAAGACCTATTAATAGTAGGATGACAGTTTGAACAGTTGCGGCGAGAAACCCTCTTATATCCGCAACCATAGCAGTGGAGGATTTGAGGACGAGTACAGCGTGTCGAAAGATGACCTGGTTTGTCGCAATAAAAGCAGATAACCTGACGAGTAGAAACAGAACTAGGAAGAAGAACAGTAGATCGTACGGAAGAAGTATCTGATCTACCCGTAGGTGTAGGAGATATCTTAACAAATCGGTTATGTAAAGCAAAAGTATTTTCCTCAGTAGTAGCAAACCTATACGCAAAATCAGGGGGTTCAAAACGTTGAATCAATACATTGGACAACGACTTCCACTCAGAAGACCTATGCCGGTAACCACGATACCAAAGTAACGCTTTAGCCTCGAACAAGTTCACCGCAGACCCAAATAACTGCAATTCTGACACATGGTGAGTTCATAGGAGTTTTTCGACCCGTCTCAAAACATCATGTACAGTAAGAGTATTCGGTACACCAGAAAATTTCAAGTTCCACTCCCACACACCTTGGTAGGAAACCGAAAAAGAAGTCATTTTGAATACGAACAAGAAAGAAATTGGTAGAAAGTAACTAAATAAAGGCTAACCGTAACTCAATAGAAGCCAAAAAAGTATTGCGAATACAGGACAATTTAAAACATATCCGACGGATAGACTTCAGGAACACCAATAGGAGCGAAACAACAAAGTAGAAATTAGAATAGGGATGTAGAATAAAAGAAAAATCTGAGGGAAAAAAAATAACTCTAGACGTGACGGGGAGAACAAAATGAACAGAGAGGGAAGGAAGAAAAAGAAAAATCTTGGGCGTCAGCGTTTTCATTGGACTAGGATTATTGGCGAAAACACAAGTCCAATAATCTTAAATTAACCAACCAATAATATTGAGCGATTAGGAAAGAAAACAAAACTAAAATTAAAGAAAATCGAACCGCATGTGGGGACAGCAAAGAGCCGAAAGAAAAAAGAAAAAATAAACAATAGGTCCAACGTAAAGAAAGAAAAAACAAGTAGCATCAGGCCGAGAAATGCGGGTAATATCGGAAATTAGGCAGTATCTACAAACAAAAATTGGGCCAGAAATTAAGTGAAACCAAATAGGAGCCAAAGTTACACGAAACAAAATCGGAGCCCAAATTAAAGAAAACCAAAATCAAAGCAAACATTACCCAAGACAAAATCGGAGCATAAAAAAATTCACTAAAACAAACTCGCAGCTCCATGCCAGGGCTTCAGAAATTATGCTACTTACCTAGACGTAGCCGGAAGGAAAGTAAAAACCAGGCTAACTACCAACTGCGGAGAGTGAGGGGATTCGCCTACATACCAAAAAAAAAAAAGTATATTGCTCACGATTATCTATTAACACATAAAAATAAACAAAAGATTCTGTACAAACAAGCAAAAAGAAAATAAATTAAGCATTACTATTTCAAAGCAAACAATTAGGTGATATGAACAGTTTAGTACATTAGATACGAAGTGCGCATCTCGTATTTACACAAAATAAAATTAATCAGTAGTAAATCAATATGTGAGAGCTTTTGCCAAGCGTTTTAAAGTTTCACCTAATAGTTATTGGTAAAATAAACTAGTCAGTAAAGCGAATAAACGTGTGCGTTCTTTTGACACGCATGTTTAAAAATAGTACATCGCACCTGTAGAGCGGTAATATCGATTAGCGGCCACAAATTATAATAGTTCTACAATGTCACGTTTCTTATCACGTAATTACACCAAACGCTGATACGGAATATGCCATTGACGCACACAAAAGAAAACGAGTTGCATACCTGTAGGTATCTGGATACTTAGCTCGCAATCCGTCGGAGGTGAATCAACACGGCAACGCCATGGTCGTCAAGATCCATTTACCCTGCTACTATAACTGCAGCAGCAGTCTACGGACAAAAGCAGTTGGTCTACAGACAAAAGCAGTTGTTCTACATAAAGAAAAAACCCATTTGGTCTCCAGCTAAAAAAAGCTAAAAAAAGAATCTGATTAGAATGGGTACGCGCGGGGAGACTCTTCAATACACGCAAGACACCTTCTAGTTGTCGAACAGAAAAAAAACAAAGGTGCATTGCTTTTGAAATACGGTGACGAATAATGTAGAAAACACTTCGATGTACAAGCTGTAGAATCAAATTCAACAATGGTTCAAACAAAACGAATTCGAACTGTAAATCCTCGCTTATCGAAGTGCGATTGAAACTGGAAAACCCGGGTTTTATCGGATAGTGCAATACACTATGTAGACGAATGTTTAGATGGAAAACACATAAGAAACAATTACACGCTATCGGAAGGTTTAACCAATTGAAGGTTACCTAAAACATGACATCAACTATTTAATTATAGCATAAACTTGTCGTTCTAAGCAACTAGATTTAAGTTGAGGAATTTATTCGAGAGCGTGTTTATCATTAATTATGTTGAAAATAAACGTAACAAATCGTAGAAAGGTGTGAAATATATGCTAAATACTGAGTAAATTGTTACGAGCCACTAATGCAACTAGCATCCCCAGGTAAGCCATGGGAAAGTGCATCTATAGATATTGTTAAGGTAGCGAATAAATGGTACTTGATCGTTGTGGATAGATTTTCGCGATATCCTGAAATAGAATTTTTGGAAATCTAACCATGTCGGCGGTTATGGAGAAGATTGCAAGTATTATCACTAGACAAGAGGTGCCATCGGAAATATATAGAGATAATGGTTCACAGTTTTCTCCATACAAAGAATCAACGTTTTTTGTCAACTATGCAAGGAATTATGGCTTTAGGTTAATAACTAGAAGTCCATATTATCCGCACTCTAATGGTTTTGCAGAAGCTGCGGTTAAAAAAGTGAAAAACCTATTTACAAAGGAAAAGAATTGGAAACTAGGTTTACTAGCATATCGCAACACTCCGGCCGAAAACGGATAATCTCCAGCACAGTTATGTATGAACAGAAGGTTACGGGAGACTGTACCTGCATTGCCGATAGTCCGTGAAACTAAAATACCAGCAACTAAATCTATGCATTTTCGTGAAGATAAACGTCAAAGCCGTATTGCGCGAAATTACAATCAAGCTAGAGGAGTTCGTCCTACCAGTAATTTGAGTAACGGCAGCGAGTTTGGTTGGCCGACTGCAACAGACAGGATACTGTATTACGTCATTCTTAGGAACCTCGATCATATATCGTGAAAGTTTGAGGTAATGAATTGCGGCGAAGTAGGTTCTCACTGTTTGGTCTTCCTTCTTCTAAACCTGATGATCCAGTTTGTGAGACTAATGGAAGTCGTGAGGTAGCGTTGGAGAAAATTAAAGGTTCAACTAACGCGGATCCGGACGCTGGACGTTTGGTGAAAACGCGGATGGATGAATTGTCCAAGGTCCCGGGTTCGTATCCCGACACGGTCCTCTTGAAAAATGTTAGGCGAGCATTTTTCACAAAAATACACCCTCGTTCGGATGAGAGGTAAAATGGAGGTCCCGTGTGTGAATGTCACGCACGATATAGATCCCTACCTTACTTGAAACAGCAAGGGTTCGGCAAAATTCCAAATTTTCCAGGTAAAAAAACTCGCTTCCTGGCCAATGTAGTATCTTCGGGTGGAGCATTGAAAAATCACATGTATGGATGGATGAATTGTGCATAAACCCCAAACACTAGATCTGTGATTCTTTCCTGTACCTAACCTAAAATAAAAGAGAAAAAAAAGGGAAGATGTTGTAACATAGTTATATTACAGTTGGCTAGTTGAAGTTGAGTATTTGTGAAGGTTGTTCTTGAATAAAAACTAAAAATAATACAACATATGTATCCCCCTACTGTTTGTTATCCGTCATATCGGTTTCTGCATCCTTTTGTTGATTTTTAAACAATTTTCATACAAGCAATTATTATCACGTTCACGTTGTTAACGTCAAGAAGACGCAAGTATTCCTGCGTTGTAATGCGAATATTAGGCGTAATATTAATATTTCGGCAATCCAGACTTGTCTTCAGTATTTTTCCATTAATACACACCCATATGTATTGCAAAATTTCTACTCCACAATAAACAATGGGCGACACCACGGAGGATTATTACTCATGCCAGAAATTCTAGGAAATTAATTTTAAAAAAGGAAACGTACTTTGAATATTGAATATGGTGATTCAGTGTAGGCGTTGAAGCGTTTCTACATTCTATTGTTAAATTCACTCGTTAAATTACTGGGTTCAGACAAGACATTTGCAAAAGATTTCTATTTATTATTTTAAAAGTCGTAGGCGGCTTCATTTCTTAACTGCTTGGATTTACAGTTTCTACGAAAAAGTAGTAGTCGTTCAGAGCTGTTTTATTTGCTGCTTGTCCATGCTCTTATATTATTTTTAGACAAAGTTTTAGGTAAAATCTTCCGAAAAGAGGACTGCTTCAAGCAATACACAAAGCCAACGGAACATGCAATTTATAGATACTTTACTGTTGACAGATGAACTAAAATTTGAAAGATGAATGTATCAAACAGTTCGCATTTAGGCTGAAGCGCCAGATGAACTACAATTCAACTTCAACTTTCCGGATTTTCGGGTTGTTTTAGACTTATTTGGAGTTTGACAGGAAATGGTTTTGAGAAACCTTAATAATTGTTCTAGATAACCAAAAGAAATAAAATAAATTTTATTATAATGAAATGAACCTTCCCTTGGCGAGTGTTTTACTGTCGGTTTTATTGTAACTCTCAGGCACCAGTTTTAATGGGAATTAGTGGAATTCATGATATTCGGGATATTCAGTAAAGGGTTAAGTCTACCGCCTATTTGTTTTCTTCGTAGCCGCACTTAGGGTACAAACTATCACAACCCAAGTTCAAATGAACAAATTGAAGGACAAAACACCAGCATGCTAAGTTTATGTCATTTGATATTAAAAATCTGTTCCTAAGTTGTTACGTGCTGAACTGACGTTAGCTTACTTAATTATTTTTACTCTACAGGTTTAAGTACAATTCTTTCTTTATCGTTAGGTTACCGTCTTGAAACTAGTTGGGCGTGTGCATTAATTTCTATTCTGAGCTAGCCTACACATTTCCTGAAATTCCCATAGTCCGCATCTTTGTCTGTGTGCAATAGTTTAACCTATGTCTACTTTTACCTCTCTTTTTCCTATATCTGCTACCAAAATATTCAGCACTATTCCCTCATGTCTTAGTATGTGTTCTACCATCCTATCTCTTCTCTTTTTTACTGTTTCCACGTATTTCTTTTTTCCCCTACCATTTCTAGAACCTCTTTGTTCTTAACTTTGTATGTTCATAATATTTTCACTACACGTCTGTAGCATCACATTTAAAAGCCTTCTATATTTTTCCTGTTCACTTCATCTACTGCCCAAGTTTTACAGCCTTACAGCGCTTTACTTCATACATACGCTTTTAGCTATTCAAACAATAATTATTAATCGATATAATCACTACAGTAATTCATATCGCATACAGTAATTTATATCGACATTTTACTAAGCTTTAAACTAGAACATATTGTAATCAAAGCTTCAAAGAGAACTCATATCAAGATTTCAAATAAAACTGACTTTTAATATACATGACGGCGATTTATATACATTTCCACTTACCTAGTTGATTTGAGAACATACTAGAAATTAAATTAAATAACATCTCAACGTACCTATTGTAATTTTTTGAATGCAAAGCCTATCAATCATCTTTTGTATACAAACGCTTCCTTTACGTATATATAATTATTTTGGTTAGCGGCAGACCAATCGGTACGCTACACTGCCCTCTCTTAAAGTTGTTATGTTCTAAAACACTCTGTGATCCGGACGTTGGAAGTCCCTGTGGCAGCAAAGGCAAAAGACAACAAACACTGACCAACGCATGGACGAATCACTAAAGACACGCAATCAAATGGCCAGAATGCGCAATCTGCACATTCCATCCAAATGGCTTACGAAACTATACGAAATGGAGAAATTAACGCCATACAGAGCCGAATGGTCATGCACGAATTACGGCAACTTTCGGAACAATACAGGCCAGATATATTACTAATACAAGAACCTTACACAAAATACTGCAAAATTCCTGGCATGCCATCTAAATCGATGACTGTCAACAAGGGAGACAACCCGATGACTACCACGATAATTTTTAACAGGAACCTCACTATAACAAAAATACACACATACACCAACGAACACTGCGTGTGCTTTGAAATTAAATCCAGCACCGCCGGAACATGGATCATTACAAACACAAACTTTCAATTTTGGCACAACCCAAGACCGTATTTGGACAATCTCGCAGGAATTCTTGACGCCTATTCGGACAAATCGACACTAGTCGGAGTGGACGCAAATAGCAAATCTGCCCTGTAGCACAGCGACACAACGGACGAGAAAGGAGAACAAATAGAGGAACTGATATACGCACATCAACTAAATGTAATTAACAAACCTAATAACTCACCGACATATAGTAACAGGGCTGGAGCCGAAACAAACATCAACATAACACTTACCAACGACAAATCACACGGTAAAATACACAACTGGAGGGTGACCGACAACTTAATACTGTACCAAATAGAATCTAACTCTGACCGAACACTCGCATACAACCGCACAACACATACTAAAAAATATAACTTTAGAAAAGCCAACTGGCAAAACTTAAGGATACTTTTCAAACGCCAATACGCATAGCAACAGGAGACATACATGAATATGCCACACAACTAAACTACTCAATAAAGACTGCAATGGACGCATCAGTACCCTGACAAAAACTCTATACAACACTAAAAAATGTATAATGGACACCGGAACTAACCGAACTTAAAAAACAATGCCAAAGAACTAGGACAAATTACAAGAAATTCGTGACAAGAGAAAAACGAAAGCATCACTTGACTATATACCGTGAAACAAAAGACAACTACACAAAACAACTGTACCAAATGAAAAGGCATACCTGGAGGGTCTTCGTAGAAAGACACTTACAGGTTAATCTATGGAGAATACCTTTCAAAGTAGTAACTGACAAATTGAAAAGACCAACTGCATACTCGACTTTAAAAAATTCGACGGGCACTGAGGCAAGGAACTGGGAGGAGACGGTGAACTTTCTCATGATATAACTGTTATCCGACGAACCGCAAGACGAAATACCGGAACAATCTGCCAAACGTACACAAGTGACTGAACAAAACGTACATGGCAATAGACCATGGAACCGGGTATGCGAGACTAACCGACCTACACAAACGAAGAGGTCATTGCCCTAGATGTGATTTTCCAATGGTCTACTTGAAGGTACTACATTGGTCAGGAAGCGAGTTTTTTTTTACCTGAAAAATTTTGAATTTTGCCGAACTCTTGCTGTTCCAAGCAAGGTAGGGATCTTTAACGTGCGTAATAACATTCACACACGAGACCTCCATTTTACCTCTCATTTTTGTGAAAAATGCTCGTCTAACATTTTTCAAGCGGACCGTGTCGGGATTCGAACCCGGGACCTTGGGCGTAGTAGTCACACGCATACCAACTACGCCACAGAGCCGCCATAAGAGAGAGGTCATTGCCGCAATACGGCGCTCAAAACCGCATACAACTCCAGAACCAGACGGGATACAGGCGGAAGTGATAAGGATACTAGAACCTCAAATGGTACCTGCGTTACGTAGCCTTAACAGTGAATGCCTGGACAATCTAAATTTCCGAACATCTGGAAACAGGCAGACGTTGTTATAATCCCAAAAGATAAACGGAAAGATCCGATAAACACAAATTCATACAGGCCAATATGCCCACTGAACGCATTGGTTAAGCCATTTAAGTAACTATTATACGACAGGATGCGTGAGCACAAATAACAGGTGGGCGTGCATCCAAAACAGTACGGGTTTAAAGAAGGTCACTCGACAAAACACTCGATAAACGCCACGACAAATACCCTAGGAGAGGTAACTCAAAAATACGTGATACTCATCATGGTGGACATCGAGGGCGCCTTCAATAATCTATGGTTTCTTTCGCTTTTTGTTCGCTTACATCATCTAAGATGTCCACATCAACTATATCACGTGATTAGATTACGGTCAACGGGACCAAACATATGCAGCATTACCAAGAGAATAACCAAGGGTCGTCCACACGATTCGGTGTGCGACCCGCTCTTTTAGAATATTGTGGTCGAGGAACTGCTGGAGATTCTGGAAGCGCGGAAGAAGTGTTGTCTGTCATAGCCTATGCAGACGACATCTTGGTCGTAGTGGAAGGGGACTCAAGGAGGACTCTCAAAGACAAAGTGACAAGCGCACTATTGAAACTACACAACTGAACGGCTAGCAATAAATTAAAAATCGTACAGACAAAAACCACATACACAGTAATCAAGAGAACCTTTAAACGCATTTTAATAGACAACAAACCAATCGCACTAGCACGAACATGCAAATGCTTGGGAGTGATACTGGACGAAAAACTCAATTACTATCAACAGCAAACACGAAGAAGGGGATGAAGGAAGCCACCCTGTCCGAATGGCAAAATAGATGAGACAATATCACGACAAGGCGACGAACATTTGAATGGATGCCAGACATAAGACACAAACTAAAGGCCAAACACATACAACCAAGCCAACGTTTGATTCATTTATGACGGGCCACAAGCCATACCCGCCATACACATATCGGATGCACTTAACAAATGATGACTTGTGTGGGTGTGAAGTTGGATCACCAGAGCACATGCTCTTCGACTGTGAAGACTTCCCAAACACACACAACAAAAGAAACACAATACTAAACATACCGATACAAGTACTATTTCACGAACACATATTTAAACTTCTGAATATACTTGCCGACACAATCACAAACACTATGCACAAATGTTACCTCGACAGACAAGCACTACAACGAAGACCACACTAAGACGAACCCATAACGTTGACAAACATTCACTGGATATTCCAGGAGCTTTCTGCTCCTGATGACCGTGAAACCGAACAGTTATAACACAACGCATGAACCAAGGTATACCAAATCGTCTCTAAATTAACACTGATCCTAGATTTAGAATCGTTATAAATTAGTTTTCATATTGTGGTAGAATAGGATCTTAAACACTAACATAGAATTAATATAAAATAGGAAAACGGACTGTAGTAAAAACATAAAACGATCGACAACCTAGCTAGAGCAATGGATGTGCAAAATAAAACAACCCTACATAAAACAAAACACAACACACACATACAAACACGCGCGCGCACTCGGGGACGGTGCACAAGCAATCCCCGGTTTCCGGGCGCCGACGGCCGGAGACGTGCACTATGACTGCGGACGACACAGTCTCTGATTTTTCCGGTTACCGATGGTCGAGACTGAGTAAGAAACATGCGAAAAAAAAGTAACAAGACGTATACGCAAACAAACACACACTACACGTACACATGCACACGTTTGTACAAACACACCACACACATTATACACGCGCGCACACACACAAACATACGTACACGTACAATCACGAACACTTAGGGATGATGTAACAACGACCCTGGTTTCTGGGTGCCGAAGCCGGTGTCGTGCACTACGAATGCGAACAGCTCGGTCTCTGACTTCCTAGGAAGGAACTGAGTAAAAACTGTAAGTACAAACACAACACTATGAAAAAACACACACACACACACACACACGCACCCACACATGAACACACACATACTAGCAAGCTCACATTCACATACCACACAAGCACACACACGCACACGCGCGCGCACACACACAGACTGAAAACACACACATTCAAACAATAAATCATATCCTAACTGCATCGACATTGTTGTAACTGGGTCATACATGCCAAAAACTGGTTAGAAAGTAAAATAAAATAAAAAAATAAAATCGAAACCATTTCTGCAGTTTCCATCTGATAGAAGTGTAGTAATCAACATTTTTTAAAGCAAAGGCCGGTGCCATTTGGATTGTAACCACAAATCAAAATCTGGAGCCCGGTTTTCTTGAACAGCACCAACCCACCAAGCCCACAACCGATCTTGGGTAGGCCAACTTTTGTCTTCAAATTCAATCATATGGCCATTGAGGTTCACTAACGCCTTCCACAGATCCTGGTAATCTTGTTTTCAGAAAAGTAGTAGATGACCCGATGTCGATCCTTTAGCCGTATGGTCTTTCCAACCTCTGGTTGTTGATGTTAAAGTTGATTCAGACCACCAAATTTAATTTTAAACACCCGACGGAATATATAGAGACCGTCGCTATGCAATGTGTCATGGAGTATTACGATGGTACATCGAATAGATCACCGTGAATCTTTTCCGCGACCTCAAACCTCGCTTTGACTGTACTGTTGTACAGAGACATGAGCCACCCATAGCTCGGCTCAAACCTTTGTTAATCCTCACCAGCGTAGCTATTTGTTCGTCTCACTGCTGTTCTTTGGTATTACAGGCGTTCGTGGGGTACTAACTGGTACATGGGCAACATTATTGTTCTTCCTTTTGAGAGCTTACAAATCCGATATACCACATTGTTAATCCTTTCTATAACTTTGTACGAATCTACCTAATGTCTTCGTAACTTTGACGCCAGTCCACACCTCCCTTGATGTCATATCATGTCTCCAACTGATCGCTTCTAATTTAGATATTTTTTCTAACGTCACCATGGATGTCTTACATCATTCGCTTTAGCTTCTCAGCGTAGCTCTCGCCCACGATGTCATCCTCGGACTTACACCCAAACTCAATATCACACGGTAGACGTATTTTGCGTCCCAGCATAGCATTTGTAGGTGTCTGTACAGTGATCTCAAGAACTGATGGCCGATAGGCCAATTAAGGTAGATGTAAATATTGGCTCCAGTATTTCTTTTATGTTAGGAGACCACCTTGGAAAAGCACTTGTCCAAGGTGCGATTCGTGGTTCTATCATACCATCCGATTGTGGGTGCAATGGTGTTATTCGGATCTTTCTCTTCCCCAGGAACCGGCAGACTTCTTGGAATAACGCCGACTCAAAATTTCTATTTGAATCGGCGTAGAACTTTATAGAAATACCAAAACGGCAGAACGGTTCCTTTACCAGTACGTCAGCGCCGGTTGCGGCTTGCTGGTTTGGTATGTGGAAGGTATTTTGTGTTTTCCATCCTAATTTTATATTGTTAAGGATATGATTCCACACTCTTGAAGGGTTGCTGGTTATATCTTGAAGATGAAGGATCAATGGAATTTAGTACAATAAAACCCGAACATGCTGTTAAGCTTTTTTTTATTACAAAGTGAATGTTTACCTTTAGAAGGGAAAAGGAGTTAAGAAAAATTACATGTTGTTTATGAAAGACATTGACAAGAACGGTACTAACTCTGATCTCTGGTAAAAACTATTATGTAACTGGTTACTTAGATATGGTTTAAGCTGGCAGTTTGATTTGGAATATAAAAAGTTTTATAGAATGATTAACAGGAGGTAGAATGTGGAAAGAAAAATGTTGAAGCAAGTATGTGGAAGGGAAATGCGGAAGGTGTTGGGTAGAAGGTAGAACGTGGAAGGAAAAATGTGGAAGGTTGAAGGAGGGATGTGAAAGAAGGGAGGTGGTGGAAAGAGGATGGAGGTGCGTCAGGAACTCAACATTTTTATCTACTGGCAAGGTTTCATTTTTCAGTAATTTTCCAACGCCAAATGCTTAAAGAGCAAACGTCGATTTTGTTGGCGTAAAAAACCCGCATATCCAAAACACACAAGATCCTAACAAAGATTTACATTAATGCTGCATTGGTAAAAAGGTGTTAAGTTATAGTACCTCTCCATTTATTCAGAACGATTTCTGATCAGTTCAAGATATTCCCTTGACCCCCCCCCCTACAAGAGAGCGGGTAAAAACTCTTATTTAATTTTGTATTAACGTGGCCAGTTAAGGTCACGTACATTCAATATTCATTCACCAACATATACTAGAATTGCCAACAGTTAGTATAAATTTTTACAATGATTACAAGCAAACAAGTTTTATTATCAGCATGTTCTGATAATTTCCACAGCAATTTCTAAGGAAAGTACGATGCACCACGAACTACGCCCTTGGCCGTACCAAGTACATCCACATCATCCATAGTATTCCCACCCTAACCGAATCGGCAAATTCCTTGATGTCCTTCCAAAAATCAACAAGAATGTCTCACTCGCCACCACCACCAAGATCCGGGGCCTCGTCCGCCAGCTTTGTGCTGTCTGATACGCAAAAAACGAAGAGGGCGCGATACGAAGACGATGCAGTTTCAACCATTAACCTCGAGAACATAACCGTTCATTTACATTCCCAATGCTCCACCTGAAGGTACTACATTGGCCAGGAGGCGAGTTTTTTGTTGCCTGGAAATTTAGAATTTTGCCGAACCCTTGTCGTTCCAGGCACGGTAGGGATCTTTAACGTGCGTGACAACACTCACACACGGGACCTCCGTTTAACCTCTCATCCGAACGAGGGCGTAATTTCTGTGAAAAATGCTCACCTACCATTTTCCAAGCAGTCGGCCGTGTCGGGATTTGAACCCGGGACCTTGGGATCCGTAGTCTTACGCTCGAGAACATAACCGCAAAAAAAAATTTAACTGAGTATATTTTCAAGGATGGTAACAAGATAAACCGTAGCAATGCCATGTACAGCGTTCAGCTTATGGAGGACGTCGCATTGATAGCCACCGTCGCCTTCCGGACTGTCAGATCTGTAAGGCAAGACTCCACCAGGTGGAAAGTAATATGAAGACGCTTACATCACAGGTAACATCCACGACCGTACAACAACTACCTACACGTATAGAACCTGCTTACGCGCACATTTCTGCCACAACCACTTTCCAACATGCCCCACCTGCCAAACCACCCCCCAAAATTATTACCCTGAAATCAACTTCCTCTTAAACAACCCTATTCCAGCTGCTCAATATCGTCAAACAAATCCTACGTCCATCTTTACCAGATATTTTCATACGTAGTATTCGTCTTTTTAAAACTGCGGTTACTACCCGGACCGACAAACCCTCTGACCTAAATATATTATCAAACTTAAACCAACAAAATTTGCTCCGTTCATTTCCCTAAACCGAGACAACCCCAACTTGTTATCTTTGAGATCGATCAAGAAATACTCACGCCAGATACCCTTTCCTTTTTATACCGTCAAAACTCCCTTCAGCACCTCATCCCCGAAAATGATTTCCGATCAGAAGTGTCCGTAGCCATACGTCTTCCCAGACCTGACTCCTATGGCAACTTAATCCTAAACGGCTCTCCCCGCCTCAGACCTATCCTAACATCAAGATCGTACATTGACATCGGGTACAATTCCTGCAGAATTCGTGACTTGGTTTCAAACACCAGATGTTTTAACTGCCACAGGTTTGAACATTCTGCCAAAGTCTGCCGATCACAGGTGGTTGTGGTCATTGTGCGCAAGAACACATCCTAAGATCGTGCCCGAACCAAAGACCTATACTACCCAAATGTTCCAACTGCCAAGGTACAACCCTCCCCAACCACCTAGTAAACCAGCCTTGATTGTCCTGTTTATAAACAATCCTTTGAGATTTAAAAATTCCGTACCGATTATGACTATTAACTTTACCATACAAAATGTTTACTTGCCTGATCATGATCTCCACTTATCTATGTACGAGTTATCCAAGTCAACTTCCAACACTCTCGCTCCGTTACACATGAACATGCCCATGTACTAATCGAACAAAACATATTTGTAGCTGTCCTTCAAGAATCCTATCTAGTAAACCATAGAATCTCGAACCTACCCTCTCGCAGTAGTTCCTTTGTACATCCCCACCCATTAAATCCCAATCTCACTGCAGCCTATATCATTAACAACCATCAAATAGACGCTTCCATTATCCTTTTCCACTCTACACTGCAAATCCTAACTGCAGAACTGCACTGGAAACAGGGACATTTTACATAATTTTTATATACTTTATATACAATAAAACATACAGGCATATTTACAACAGTTCGACAATACTTTACAGACACTTTAACACAACCCAACCATCATATGTGCAGCCGCAAATGCTAAATCGATATTCTAGCACATTGACACTACCGACCAAAAAGGCACCCTCCTCGAAGGTTTTATTCAACAAAATAACCTGACGATTCAAATATTCTTTCGCATACTCTAACCTCGGATCCCTTAATCACCGATCCAATATTGACATCACCTTCGCTTCCTTATCGTCCAGCAATTGGATAGATTTTTGGAATGTGTCCCGACTTGTTAACTCCAGTGACCATAACCCAATAACCTTTAAAATTCTCTCTAATCTCTCATAACGACAATTCCATAAAACCACATCTTATAACACAAATAAAGCAGATTGGCCCCGCTTCCTGAAATTCTTGAAAAACCATCTTTCCAACTCTCAACCAACTCAACCAAGAGACTCTCACCCTACTCTTGAAAACTCTATCATCAAATTTTTACACCGTGCCGTAGCCACTACTATACCTACGATACACTACGTCACACGTACGACACCTTGGTGGAATTCTTCGCTTAAGAACACCAGAAGACGCCTTAACATCTTGCGCCACAAGATCCAGCGTATACAATGACTTGCAGCTCCAAATAACCATCTAACAACATTGGGCATCGAATATCTATAGCTGCGAGCTTTTTTTAAAAGAGACTTACGAGACCAAAGAAGAACACTTAAGGAACACCATCGATCATTCCTAGAAAACTTATCGTAGGTTAGTTAGATTCTCTCCAACTCATATCTTCACAACTCCTGCACCTCTACGAAACCCCACCATCTAAAACACCTTAACACTCCTTCTAAATACAGTGATCCCTCCTACTTTTATGGATGTCCCCTTCCTACCCCAAGATCAAATCATTAGCAACTGCGCAACACCCCCTGATGATTCTCTTGACACCGACCTTCTAGACACTATTGTATCAAAATTGCACCCTCACAAATCCCCATGCCCTGATAACATATCCAACTTAATAATTCAAAAAGCATGGCCAGTAATTCGTCAGTCTATTCACAACTTGTTCTGTAAATGTTTAATCACTGGCACCTTTCCTGATATCTTCAAACATGCCAATATCACCTTGATCCTGAAACCCATGAAACCCCTGAAGATACGCGCTCTTACAGACCAATTGCCCTCCTTTCAACCATCGGTAAACTCATAGAAAATAATCCTGAATAAACTCCAATCCCACATTGGTAGCAATTCCTTGATCTCTAATAGCCAACAAGACTTCCGCCAAGGTCACAACGCCGAACAAATCATTCATTCCTTAATTTTCAAAGTCCGATCATCACACTTCAAATATGTCCTTGCAATTTTCCTAGATTTCCATTCCGCTTTTGACTACTTTGTTGGCCTTAACCAACTTAAAATACTGAACTTCCCGTAAAGCTACTCTGCAAACAAACTACTTTTCCTCCACCACAAACCTATCACAGGGCTGTCCTAAAGGATTTGTCCTATCACCTATCTTTTGGAACTTATCCATTAATCTTCTGCTTGACCTCTACGTTCCAAACATAGATACCTTTGCCTATGCAGATGATCTTACATTCCTTATCCATGGCAACTCCTGTCTTAAACTACAAATCTCCGCAAATATCCAAATTCAACACAGAACAATGGACAACCATAAATAAACAACCCATCTCTCCCACTATATCCAAAATGTTACTCCTGAAAGGCTTCCTTGACCCCTGCCGAAGTTTTAGTGTACATATTTTGGTAAACCTCTTCCCTTTTCTTAATCCGTTTCCTACCTTGGTATCCACCTAGTGACTCGTTTAAAAATGCACACGCACCTCCAGAAAATCCGATCCAAGATTAAACTAATCCTGTATAATATCCAACAGTCCTTACCAAAATCCATCCAACTAGCTCCATCTATAAGAAGACTTATCCTGAACAACATTATCCGCTACGCTGTTGATTCTTGGTGTGCCTAACAACCACCCACTCCCGCAGAATCCTAAACCTGGTCATACGACCCTACCTCTTGTATGTTTTCCGTGTCTTTCGTACCATTTCCACTGCAGTTCAATACACTATTTAACGCCCACCCCCAGAAATTCAGCTACACCACTTTGTGCAAACCCGCGTTTAGAATTCCTTTGTCCAATCCAACTTTATTATGAATCATTATCCCCCGACACGTATTGTACAATTCCTACCTTTGATATCAAGACCCGCATTTGTAACTCTCTTCTCCATTCCTGGCAAATAACATGGTCCCATTTTGAACCCGGCAGATACACCTAGCAAATATTTTCCACTGTTACCGACATCTCCGCCCACATTCAATTCCTAACTGGTCATGGCAAATTCCGCTCTAAACTCTATTCCCTCCATTTAATTCCTTTTCCTGTGTTATGCGCATACAATTATCTAAATTCCCTTGAAACTCCTGAGCATCTATTGTATCATTTCCAAACCCTTACATCCGAAACAACTTCATGCCATCTATACAGCTTGACCTATGTTCCCTACTACCCAATTTAAAAGGTCTTAATCCCTTTCTTTCCCCTACCTCTACACGATTTCCTTCAAGAGATACTAAACGCCAAACCTCCTATACCCCACCCTAACCCCCTAATCTACTCTTAAAGAAGAAACTGCATTGGAGTACTAGAAATCCCCCACCCCCGCCCCCTGCCCTGGATTGACATTTTGACATCGACGGATGATACAAGCAAGTCTTACGAACACCTTTAGGATTAAATTTATTTTGTTTTGTTTTTCTTTCATTTAATAACTTGGACTGTAAAAGGTAAGAATGGACCAATGGCCTGAGTATAGCCAAAAATAAATTAAATTCACACATACACACACACCCCTCCACTCCCAAACTTCTGTTAATAATGTTACATTTTTTCTTAAATGGGCGCCAGTGAAGCGTTTTTCTTATTATTATATATATCTGACTCTAGACGTTGGGTGTCAGCAAAACGAAGTCTTCCGACGTAACTAGGGGTCTATTCCTTGGGTAGAGCTATGAGAAATGGGGGGGTAAGTCGAAATCTGTTGGTGGGTCATACTCAAACTAAAACAAATAGGCGCCACCAAGTCCGGACTGATTCACGTTAATGGCATGGCATATTTCTAAGGGCGGACGTGGAGACCCAAAGAAAGAAAGATCGCCTTCGATGACAAAAACCTGTCTTGACAGAATAAGACGCTGTTCCTGTAAGAAAGTATAATAATTAGATTAATAGAAAATTGGAACACTGTTTGTGTCCCGCAAACATACCTAAAGAAATATTAAAAAGATATTTTCTATATAAGGTTGGCATCAAAATTCAACTCTTAAAGATATTAATTCCCTGTGGTTAGGTTTGATCACATTTGATCAAAATAAAAAACTTTAAGCTTGGACTAATAATTTACTAAAAAGAATCTCTTTTTTTTAAAATAAAATGCAATGCAACAAAATTGAATAAATACTTGAATTACTTCGTAAATTTAAAGTAAGGTTTATCAACCTTATTCATGATCAAATATATTACAGCAAGGTGTAACTTATTACACAAAGATACTCTAACCCGTTCAGATCTGTTCAGGTCGATTACATTACAAAAGTTACTATACAAATTTTCCTCTTTAAGTTAAAAGTACTAGTTTTAGTTTCTAATGAAAATGATCACAAAAATATTCTTGTTTTCAAAAGTGGTAGTAACGCAGTGCTAAGCATTTGCTTTCAAGGATACGTGTGTCAGCAGCATATTCCAGACAAACAAGTGACGTCAGTAACACCTGTTGTTGTAACTAACAGTTTATACTGAAGCAACGTGTTGTTTCTTACAAAATCAAATGAGTGAATTTTAAGTTTGACACTGGGAAATCCAGCTTAGCAATAGTTGAAGCAAATATCATATTCGTACTTCTACACATCGGAACAAAATAGCGTGTTTCTAAAGTGAAACACAAAAGAATTTCTTAGAACTACTACGAACCAAACAAAACTGCATTCCTAGCCTTGATTAGGTACTTGTTTTACCATGTGAAATTTACTGCCTATATTCTACCAAAGTAGCATCTTTACTCTGTGTAACAAACGATCTTCTTTAAATTAGATCAACTTTCCATCTTCCAAGTACACCGTACAGGTCGTAAAATGAAGTGGTTTTCTTAAAGTCGATTAAAATTTTCAAAATTCTAAGTGCATCGTAGATTGTAGTGATGTTTTTCGTCGCCTAATCTTTCGTCGCCTAATCTCTCGTCGCGCTAAACAAATTTTCCCAAATTAAATAAGATAATAACGTTTATACTTTACCAACCGCTATTCAGAAAATGTGCTCACTCATTAAAATTGATACGCAGATTACTGGCCATCGTTCTTTCATACATCTTGTTACTTCTTCTACGTATGGCTGAGTGATTATCATACTCGCTCGGACGATCGGAGGATCCAAGGGGGAGGTTGTCACACCTAAACGCGCCTGCGACTGGCTGTGGAATACACCGACATCCAACCACAAATAGACTAACAAATCAAGATGCTGTTTTAATGTATTATTTTACTTGTTAAATGTATTACGACATTATTTAATAAAAGTGTTTTATTATTGTCGCACTTTTAATGAAGGGATTTATCAACCAAAAATAAAATTGTTACAATAACTTGTAGCCCAGGTAGCGCAATAAAAAAATACTCGTAGCGCAATCAATCACATAAGTTTGCTTAAGTTGGAATCTTTTTTAAATAAATAATTCTAAGCAAGCACATGTAGCGCAAAAGTTAGTTTTGACAGCGCATGAGAGCAATATTAAGTACAACAAAGGTCTAAATTTATATTTAAATCGGTGGGGTGGATAGGAGAGGGGGGAGAGTAGGTTTTCATTTATCCATCTTTTCTCATGGCCAAATACTTAAAGAGCAAACGCCAATTTGGTTGCGTAGAACCTGTGTGAAATTGGCAGCCAAAACTTAGTAGCCATTTTACCGAAACCACCCGAATGTAGATGGGCGTAGGTGTTATATGGAAAACTTAATACCATAATCAATTATTAAACCTATTTTAATATAAATTTAAAATAATAATGCAAAACTTTAACTTTTAGAGAAAAGATTCGATAGTTCATAACCCTATCCATTCAAATTATATTTTGAGCTCTTCATGGACTACAGTAAATCACTCAAATCTAAATCCGATCCCAACTATAAATGTTAAATGAACAAAGATAGCAGTTCACACAATAGCGTTGGTCTTTTCCAATGCTGTCTGCGAGGTTACTAATATAAAACGCGTAATACTTTCCGCCCCGTCCAAGGGATCATTATGATATCTCGATTTTCAGATCAACCTATTATAATTTATTTCGCACTGAAAAAATTGAAGTGCCATCTTGAAATTTTGCAAGGGATTGAGGAACAATAGCAGTTACTTACTGTAAAACGCACTCTTTGACTTTGTCCAAGGGTACTTTTTGGTACCTTGATTGTTCAGACCGATTATACCTTTTTCATACCGAAAAAATGGAGTGCCAACTTGAAATTGTGCAAGAGATTGAGGAATAATAGCAGTTACTTACTGTAAACCGCGCAATCTCTTCGGCCCCATCCAAGGGTACTTTTTGGTACCTTGATTGTTCAGACCTACTATACCTTATTTCATACCGAATAAAATAGAGTGCCAGCTTGAAATTTTGCAAGGAATTGAGGACTGGTTTTTAGCAGAACATAATTTATCGCTGTCTATTTACTGCTTATTAACAAACTTTTGCCGAACAGCTTTGTATTGCTGTTGAATTGATCAATTCCCCACATAACTATTAGTGTCAACAGCATCAATAGAAAAGCGTCCCGATATTATTGTGATTAGAAAAATTGCGCCTACACTATATGAACTGATGGTGATATTGTTCATAATTGAAATTTTACACATAATGAGTCAAAATATTTCACTGACTGTATAATAAATTGATTAACGTAAATGTTAAATTGTTACGCTTATTAAATTTCATTTATTTTATGTTTATTGTTGAAATTATGTTTTAAGGGTATTTGTGTTGTATGTAGTGGCTACTTTTTACTGTTAAGGATTACTATAAACACCTTATAATAAAACTTATTTAACAGTGAACTTATCAATTTTTGATACAGATTTGGGTTTGTTGTTGGTTGTATAATTCGTCTTTTTTCTTCTATTGTGTTAATATTTTTATAGCGATTGTTTACGATTTTTCACGTTTTCTTTTTGTATTTTATATGAAATCTTAATTCTTTGAAGATAGAAAATTTTGCCTAATTCTGTTTTCTGCTATGAAATGAAGTATAGTAGGTCCGAACAATCAAGGTACCAAAAAGTACCCTTGGACGAGGCCGAAGAGATCGCGCGTTTACAGTAAGTAACTGCTATTATTCCTCAACCCCTTGAAAAATTTCAAGTTGGCACTCCATTTTTTTCGATGCGAAATAAATTATAATAGGTTAATCTGAAAATCGAGATATCATAATGATCCCTTGGACGGGGCGGAAAGTATTACGCGTTTTATAATAGTGTAGCGGGCTACTACTAACGCGTTTCACTAATTTGAAACAAGTAGTAATAAAAGTCTTTATTACTCACTATTCATAAGTCCAATTAACTGTATATACCTTATGTATTAATGTTTTTGGTCCAATTAACAATGAAGCACTATCACACTAATGCTATTTACAAGCACTAATATCTTCTTAAACTAAATTCCATACCGTATTTAAAGGGTCGATTCCAGTTTAACTGACCTCACTAAGTTTTCACTGAGTGTCACTTCTAGTTTAGCCGACCTCTCTTCCATTGTCTCAGACAATGGTCTCAGCATTTTCACTTAACCTTTTCATTTTCTCAGCATTTTCACTAAACTTTTCTTCCATTTTGGCAGCATTTTCACTTAACTTTTCTTCCATACCGGATTTAAAATCCTTAAAGAAATTCATTAAAGTTTCTGCGCCCATTTTACTTTTGCTTCTTGTAACACGCATATGCAACCTACTTAAATGTCTTTAGACTTGTGTGTTTTTCCTTTTAAATTAATCACTATATACCCCACACACGCCTGACACCAGTGTAGCGGGCTACTACTAACGCGTTTCACTAATTTAAAAGTAGTAATAAAAGTTTTTATTACTCACGATTCACAAGCCTAATTAACAGTATATACCTTATTTATTAATGTTTTTGGTCCAATTAACAATGAAGCACTATCACACTAATGCTATTTACAAGCACTAATATCTTCTTAAACTAAATTCTTAACCATAGGTCTATTAACAACATTAAACACTAATATTTATTTATTACACTTTTGTCTATTTATGTATTCGACAAGCTGTCGGTACAATATACACTTTCACATAATACAAATTTATGTTTACTCTTGCACTTCCAAAAGTTTAACTATTTAACTTTACACGATATAATTTATATTCGATATTCTGATATAGACTAAACTCTTGCACTACAGAAGCTGGGCGCGACGCTCTCAGCGTCGTCTTATTGCCTTGTAACTCGTGTGAGTTTTTTGGCACGTTGATGTTGTTTCTGTTGTTGTGGTGTTGATTGGTGGTTGAACTTCTTGATTAATATGTTTGTCTGGATTCCTCGAGGTCTGCTCTTGGATTCCCCTTGTTTGATGCAGTGAGCAGTTTCCCGGATTCTCCCCTTGGTTGCTCTCCAACTACACGATATCCGAATCTTGGGTCCATGCATTTACATTTCCAATGCTCCACCCGACGGTACTACATTGGCCAGGAGGTGAGTTTTTGTTGCCTGGAAATTTAGAATTTTGCCGAACCCTTGCCGTTCCAGGCAAGGTAAGGATCTTTAACGTGCGTGACAACACTTACACACGGGACTTCCATTTAACCTCTCATCCGAACGTGGGCGTAATTTTTGTGAAAAATGCTCACCTGCCATTTTTCAAGCAGTCGGCCGTATCGGGATTCGAACCCAGGACCTTGAAATCCGTAGTCTTACGCTTACTACATTGATCCACGGCGACGCCCGAATCCTGGGTCCACTGGCCTGTGGTTTTCAACCGACAGAATGGCTATTCGCCACAGGCCGCTCCATCGTCAGGTAGTTCGTCTAACAGGACTGACGGATGTGCAGCCTCAACGACTTCACATGTGTACCCATTCCTCGGCGCCCCGCATAGCTGGAGAACTCCCTCAAGTTGTCACCGTTCCGCTGCTCACCTTTGATCGCCCGGACGCGGTGGTAGATAACTGTTGCTGCTTCGGAATCTAGGCAGCACTAAACTCTTACATTATTCAGCGGTCTTATATATACACTGACTTAGAAGGATGATTCATACTTCCGTATTTGCTCGAACATCTTCGGTTCCTGGAGAATGTACAGTGCTTACGGCGCTTGTGTGTTTGACGGATTGCCTAATAGTAGCTCTTAACAATAGTAACCTCGCAAGACAGCATTGGAAAAGACCAACGCTATTGTGTGAACTGCTATCTTTGTTCATTTAACATTTATAGTTGGGTCGGATTTAGATTTGAGTGATTTACTGTAGTCCATGAAAGAGCTCAAAATATAATTTGAATGGATCGGGTTATGAACTATCGAATCTTTTTTCTAAAAGTTAAAGTTTTGCATTATTATTTTAAATTTATATTAAAATAGGTTTAATTATTGATTATGGTATAAGTTTTCCATATAACACCTACTCCCATGTACATTCGGGTGGTTTCATTAAAATGGCTGCTAAGTTTTGGCTGCCAACTTCCCACAGGTTTGCGTAGAGGGGCCAAGTTAACGCACCCTGCTAATTTTTACACTTAGGCTTGGTGAAGGGGGATGCACCCGCGCCCCTATTAAATCCTCGTCTGTGTAGAATCTTTATTGAGCTTCATTTTCGAACATCCGGTATAAAATGTAGGCGATTTTGTAGACACAATTCCAACCCGATAGTAGTTAACATAATATTATTGAAGTTCTTATGTAAATAAGTACGGTGTTTTAAATAATAATACAGTTAAGCCATACTGGTCGGCTATAGTGATGACATCATATGTCGGTTCAAAAGTTCAGGTATTCGACACATAAAAATCATCATTCTGGTAATGTAGTGCTAAAGGAAAATACTAAATATCCTAGTGTTTAGTATTTTATAACCCTAAAGATTCGTGCATGACGTCATTTCTCTATTCAAAGCCACCTCGTGAATTCTGAACAGCTTATCGTTAAGAATGCACCTAATTGTTTGTTTGGTCCATCGGACATAACTTTCGAGTCGTAAATTATCAAAGCCAATATAATGAATCATAACCCGATAATACTCAAAACTGTGTTCTTCGGTACCTGTTTTCAGCTTACTCCCACTAGCTCTGCAGTCGACCGACCGTATAGAATCTACATTCTTGGGTTTAGTTTTCTTTGATGTTATTGTTAGTTAAAAGAGAAGACTTTCTTTGCTACAAGCTAGTGATGTGCGTTGTTGAGTTTGCGATGCTTTCTGAAAGAACAAACAACCCCCGGTGCGATTTTTCGCGATTCTTACGCTAAAAATTCCATATTGTGTTAACAGTGTAATTTTAGTGCGTGTTTAAAAGTGTAAACAAATTCAATTGGTTGTTGTGGTCTCTGAAACAAAATCGGATTTTAACAATCAAACCATGAGAATTTTGAAATATTACTGGTACGTTTGGAAAAATTTATCCATTTATTTACCTAGTTATTTTTTAATTCGTTTGGTTTTTGTGTTAGTAGCTTACATACGACAATTTAATGCAAATACATAAAACTGAAGGTGTATCCGGTACCGGTTTGAAAGTAGACGAAATCTATTTGGTACATATTTGATTATTTCAAGTTTTAAAAATTCCTGGAATATTTGTTGTGACGTTGACCGGTCTGATCTGCTCAGACGTAATAATAACCAGCTTGTCTGATTTAAGTACGAATAAATTTTCGCGTATATGAGAGTACGTGCAACTTGTCTGGCGTCTTGTAACAAAACGATAGTTTTGTCATTGAGGAGCCAGATTCAAATCGTTAAATCAAGGTTTTCAGGTGGGCAAGTAACTTCTATAGTAGTATACCACAAATATTTTGGAGCTGCAAGAACTGGATTTTGCAATTTCTAGTAGAAGTTCCAAGTTGGGGAAACTACAGACAGGGCTACGCCTAGTTTTGTATGTGTTTCAGGCAAGAAACGGGACCGTGTCAGGTTACACAGACGTCGAGATGCAGTAAAAGTTTTGCCGCCTTTCAAAGACAATTCATATTTTAATACTGAAATAACGCACACATTTGTAAAGATGTTTTTTTATTAGAAATACAGTACATTACAAAAGATATATAAAAAATTTACAATGAAAAACAAACAAATAAGCATATCATTGAGAATGAACAAACTAAACAGAACATTTTTTACAAAAAAGTTATTTGTCTTGCTTTATTCTAGCAAAATCTTTTATCAAATCTTGCATTTCTAGCGAACCATCACACACATCGTGCTCGATTCAAATTAATGCTAAAATGTTCAATCTTTCTATAATGTGATTGTTGACCGTAAATAATTTTTTATTAAGTTTAATTTGGAAACAATCGTTCACCTTCAGCAACTGTTACTGGTAAAGTTAATATTATTCTCAAAGCTATTGTCAAAAATGCTAAACGTATTTGAAAGTTAGGTTGAAGTATCTAGATTTATGTAATTTTTCAATTGTCATCACCAGTTCCGGTGGCGTAATTGGTAAACGCATCGACCGTAAAAGCCGAAGATACAGGTTCGAATCCTGTTCAACAGCCCTTATATTTACTATATTTCAATTACTAGCTCAATTTGTAATGATCATTTAGACTTTTTTCTTAATCTTTTTTAGGAATTAAACCACTCATAGTTGTTATAATCGTCTTTATTTACGTTTCGATCCATGACCTAGGATCTTTGTCAAAATAATAAAACTTCAAGTTTGACATTTATGACATAAATTGAAGGTGACTTTGATTTATTGATGTTCAATATATTTGGTTTGAGTACATTAGGTGAAAATTTTAAAGTTTAAGAATGATTGCCTTGAATTTGTGTTGCGGCCTGGGACCGACTTTTTATGTAGCCAATACGCTTAACGTGAAATCAGCTGATTAATTTTTTATTGGTAATTTCAAATAAATTCAATAATTTGAGGTTTGGAAAACATTTTTTAACATGTTTCTATTTATACGGTTGAGAGGATGGTTATTAAAGAAGTGTGTGATTACGTTACCGTAAGGCTTAAGCAGCCGGAGGTTGCTAATATGCCTATTGTTAGTACTTAGTTGTTGTATGTATAAATAGAAATCAAGTGTGTAAGCTGTGTATTTCATGTTAATATCGCAAGGAAAACCCAGGAAAAACTTGCAATGCTACCTAGATATTGTGGGCATTTGATTTTCATTTGTTATTTCTTTTAGTAATGAAATCCATTGATTACTGAAAGTCACGGATTCGTTTGCTACGCAGATATTTTTATGTAGGGTTATATAAGCAGCTTCTTTGATTTTGCGTTTTTGGTGGTTTTCTTCTTTGTTGATAATTTTTGCGTCTTCCCATTTTATTTTATGACTGGAGTCCCATGCATGTTGGCAAATCATAGATTTTTCGTATTTTCTATTTTTTATATATGATTTATGTTCTTTTAATCGGACTTCAAATGGCCTGGAACTTTCCCCTATATAAAAATTGTTACATTCGCACGGTATTTTGTAGATGCAGCTTTTTGAACTTTGTATTGCGTTTTTGGGTTTTGTTTTTGTTAATCGTGCTCTTAGTGTATTGTTGGTTCCAAATACTGTTTTAATTCTGAATTTGTTTCCTATTCTTTGGATTTTTTGGAGAATCCTTTTATGTATGGTATTGAGAGCATTTCTTGGTGCGCATCGTTGTTTTTGTTTTCTTTTTCTTTATTTTTGAGACTTTATTTATTTCTTTCTCTATTATTCTTTTAGGATACTTGTTTTCTATTAGTGTACATCTGATTATATCTTTCTCTTTCTTTAAAATTTCTTCGTTTGATGATATTAATTTTGCTCTATTATACATGGTTTTGATAATTCCTCGTTTGACACAGTGTGGGTGGTTTGAATCGAAATTTAAGTATCTGTTTGTGTGCGTTGGTTTTCTGTATACCGATATATTAATTGTTGTATCGTTTTTGTTAACTAGAATATCTAAAAAGGGAAGTTTTCCTTGTTGTTGTAATTCATATGTGAATTTAATAGTTAGTTGTATTTTGTTAATTGACTCTACAAAGTTTTTAATTATTTCTGTATTATGAGGTCAAATAGCATAGACGTCATCTACGTATCTCCACCAGATTAGTGGTTTCAATTCTTGTGTGAATATTACATCTTGTTCGAATTCCTCCATGAATATATTACTAAAGATTGGTGATAGTGGACTTCCCATTGCCATTCCGGAGCTCAGTTTGTAGAATCGGTCACTTATTTGAAAATATGTGGCATTGACGCATAAACCACGTAATTTCTTAATCGATGATATACTTAGTTTTGTTTTTTCTTTAAGGTTGTCATCTTTTTCAAGTTTGTTTTTTATAATATTAAGTGTTTTGTATATAGGGACATTTGTGAAGAGATTTACTACATCAAAACTTACCATTGCGTGTGTATTTTCAATTTTTGTTTGATAGTTTTGTAAAAAATGTTTGTTGTTTTTTATGAAAGAGTCCCTTTTGCCTATTAATGGATTTATAATTTTTAGGAGAAATTTTGCTAAATTATAGCGTGGTGAATCTATGGAGCTTACGATAGGTCTTAAAGGAATGTCTTTTTTATGAATTTTTGGTAGACCGTAAAAGTGGGGTGGTTTACTGTAATGTGGGACCAGTTTGCTTCTTTCTTTGTCTTCGAATTCATTTTTAAATTTATATAGAGTTTTGTATATTTTATTTTCAATTGATTTTGTTGGGTCTGTTTCTAAACTGGTTTAATTTTCAGTGTTCAACAATTCGTTGATTTTTGTGTTGTAATCGTTTTTATTCATTATTACTGTTGCATTGCCTTTGTCAGCAGGTAGAATTATAATTGAGTTATCGTTTTTTAGATTGCGAACTGCTTTTATTTCGTTACTTCTTACATTTGGTTTTATTTTGTGATTCTTTTCTATTTCGATTTTGCATCGTACTCTAAATTCGTTTGCTTAATCTTCTTCAAGTTAGTTTGCTGTTTTCTCAATACAGCTAATTATTTCAAAGGTTGGGATTGATTTTGGTATTACTGCAAAGTTCACGTCTTTTGATACAATTAATTTTTCTGCGTCATTAATAATCCTGTTTTATAAATTTATGACGGTGTTTAGCATGGTGTTGCTGTTTTTTGACTTTTTCGTTTGTGTGTTATTTTTCTCTATAAATAAGTTATTAAATTTCTTTTTGTTTAGAAAATCCTGATTCGTAGTAGGTTTTTGCACTAACGAGAATTTTATCAAAATCATATTTTGTTACCTTTATTCGTATGAAATTTATAATGCCCTCAATATCTTGTTTTACCTTATAAATAATGTGTCGGTGGTTTTGTAATCTTTGCCTCATCATACTGTAACTTGCTCTTTGAAGAAACTTTGATAGTTTACTGCTTGTCTGACCAAATTTGATTCTGAATGCTTTTGGTATTATTTCGTTGTTTCTGCATTTTATTAGGAACGTGAGTGAATTTTTTGCATGCGATAGCGTTAGGTTTAGATTTTCTAATTGTCTAAACATACAAATTTCAGGCCCATACCTGACTTGTAAATACTCCCTGTATGTTTGTTGTGGTTTGTTTAGTATTTTTCTTAATCTTCCTTGGGAATTAAACCACTCATAGTATCAAAATATGATTTTGATAAAATTCTCGTTAGTGCAAAACCTACTACGAATCGGAATTTTTTAAACAAAAATAAATTCAGAAAAAGAAATTTAATAACCTGTTTATAGAGAAAAATAACATACAAACTAAAACGTCAAAAAATAGCAACACTATGCTAAACACCATCATAAATTTATAAAACAGAACTATTAACGACATAGAATAATTAATTCTATCAAAAGGCCTGAACTTTGCAGTAACAGTTCATTTACATTTCCAATGCTCCACCTGTAGGTACTACATTGGCCAGGAGGCGAATTTTTTGTTGCCTGGAAATTTAGAATTTTTCCGAACTCTTGCCGTTCCAGGCAAGGTAGGGATCTTTAACGTGCGTGACAACACTCACACACGGGACCTCCATTTAGCCTCTCATCCGAACGAGGGCGTAATTTTTGTGAAAAATGCTCACCTGTCATTTTTCAAGCAATCGGCCGTGTCGGGATTTGAACCCGGGACCTTGGGATCCGTAGTCTTACGCTTACTACATTGATCCACGGCGACGCCACTTTGCAGTAACACCAAAATCAATACCAACCTTTGAAATAATTAGCTGTATTGAGAAAACAGCAAATCAACTTGAAGAAGATCAAGCAAACGAATGTAGAGTACGATGCAAAATTGAAATAGAAAAGAATCACAAAATAGAACCAAATGTAAGTAGTAACGAAATAAAAGCAGTTCGCAATCTAAAAAAACGATAACTCAATTATAATTCTACCTGCTGACAAAGGCAATGCAACAGTAATAATGAATAAAAACGATTACAACACAAAAATCAACTAATTGTTGAACACTGAAAATTAAACCAGTTTAGAAACAGACCCAACAAAATCAATTGAAAATAAAATATACAAAACTCTATATAAATTTAAAAATGAATTCGAAGACAAAGAAAGAAGCAAACTGGTCCCACATTACAGTAAACCACCCCACTTTTACGGTCTACCAAAAATTCATAAAAAGGAAATTCCTATCGTAAGCTCCATAGATTCACCATGCCATAATTTATTCTTCTTAATCTTCTTTGGGGATTAAACCACTCATAGTTTTTAAAATTATCTTTATTAACGTTTCGATCCATAACCTAGGATCGTTTTCAAAATAATAAAAACTTCAAGTTTGACATTTATGACATAAATTGAAGGTGACTTTGATTTATTGATGTTTGAAATATTTGGTTTGAGTACACTAAGCAAAAATTTTTAAAGTTTAAATGAATAATTGCCTTCAATTTGTGTTACGGCCTGGGACCGACTTTTTTAGATAGCCAATACGCTTAACGTGAAATCAGCTGATTAATTTTTATTGTAAAAATTCAATAACTTGGGAATTGGAAAACATTTTTTAACATGTTTCTATTTATACAATTTAGAGGATGGTTATTAAAGAAGTGTGCAATTGCATTATTAAAAGGCTTAAGTAGTCGTTTTTTTATATTTATTTTGAAGGGGAAATCATTATGATTTAGGCTACCTCTTTGGTAGATTTTAACATTGTTCTGAGGTAACCTTATGGCGGGTTTACACTTGTCAGATACCAATACTGTTTAACGGAGATTGTATATGGTTGTGAGGTAACCTTATTGCGGGTTTACACCTGTCAGATACCAATGCTGTTTTACAGGGGTTGTTAATATGCTTCATCATCATCATCATTGGATCTTCATCTCAAAACTGGTTGGACACGTACCTGCACTTATTTATATTCTGAGCTAGCTTCTCTTCTATTGTTTTCTAATTTTATGTTTTATTTCACCGAGATTCAGTGATGAAGCATATTAACAACCCCTGTAAAACAGCATTGGTATCTGACAAGTGTAAACCCGCCATAAGGTTACCTCAGAACAATGTTAAAATCTACCAAAGAGGTAGCCTAAATCATAATGATTTCCCCTTCAAAATAAATATAAAAAAACGACTACTTAAGCCTTTTAATAATGCAATTGCACACTTCTTTAATAACCATCCTCTAAATTGTATAAATAGAAACATGTTAAAAAATGTTTTCCAATTCCCAAGTTATTGAATTTTTACAATAAAAATTAATCAGCTGATTTCACGTTGAGCGTATTGGCTACCTAAAAAGTCGGTTCCAGGCCGCAACACAAATTAAAGGCAGTCATTCTTAAACATTAAAATTTTCACCTAATGTACTCAAACCAAATATATCGAACATCAATAAATCAAAGTCACCTTAGATTAATTTCATGAATGTCAAACTTGAAGTTTTTATTATTTTGACAACGAACCTAGGTCATGGATCGAAACGTAAATAAAGATGATTTTAAAAACTATGAGTGGTTTAATTCCCAAAGAAGATTAAGAAAATTACTAAACAAACCACACAACAAACATACAGGAAGATGACTATGATTTATTAATGTTTGGTATATTTGGTTTGGATACATTAGATGAAAATTTTAAAGTTTATATAAATTCAATAACTTACAGATTGGAAAACATTTTTTAACATGTTTCTATTTATACGATTGAGAGGATGGTTATTAATGAAGTGTGCGATTACGTTACAGTAAGGCTTAAGCAGCCGTTTTTTTATATTTATCTTAATGAGGGAAGACTCATTGTGATTTAGGCTACCTTTTTGGTAGATTTTAACATGGTTCTGAGGCGACCCTATGGCGGGTTTACACTTGTCAGAACTTCACTGAAGCTGGCGGATAAAGTTGGCAGTCAAAACCCCGCCTCTTCAATTAGTCACGCCCCTTCAACCAATCATCGTTAAAGCCACGCCTATTTTAGCCCAACATCAAATAGTTCCACCCTCTTTTTCTTACAATAAAACCTATTGTAAGTAAGAACGAACATATACAACAACCATGTTTAGCAAACAATTCTAAACCAGAGCTTTGGTAAAAACCTATTAAAAATTGTGTTTTCTTATGAAATCTCCAGAAGCACAAATATAATCTTACTAAAAATCTAAATTTCTGCATATATTTAACCATTATAACAAAAGTTATTACGTTTTCAGTAATGTATATATCAAGTGGCCGCAACTCTTACTTTAATTTTTTTCTTGCTTTCTATTAAAGCAACGACTTTGTCATGAAATCTCCATTTAGGTACACCAGTGCCCAATACGCGTGCGACAGAGTTTTAAATTCCAAGCCCAAATTAAAAAGTTATAAACTTTGACGTGATATATATTAAGTCAGGCGGCTTCGTGGCGTAGTTGATATGCGTGTTACTACAATGCCCAAGGTTCTCGGTTCAAATCCCGACACGGTCCGCTTGAATGTTATGCGAGCATTTTTCACAAAAATCGTTCGGATGAGAGGTAAAATTGAGGTCCCGTCTGTGAGTGTTGTCACGCACGTTAAAGATCCCTACTTTGCTTGGAACAGCAAGGGTTCTGCAAAATTCCAAATTTTCCCAGTTAAAAAGAACTCGCTTCCTGGCCATTGTAGTACCTTCGGGTGGAGCATTGGAATACCAAATGTAAAGATATATATCAAGTCGCCGCTACCTATATTTTAATTTTTTGCTTGCTTTCTATTAAAACAACGACTTTGTCAAGAAATCTCCATTTAGGTACACCAGCGCCCAATACGTGTGCGACAAAGTTTTAGATTCCAAGCCCAAATAAAAAAACTTATTAACGTTTACGTGACATACATCTAGTCGCCGCTACCACTTCTTTAATTTTTTTCTTGCTTTCTATGAATACAACGACTTTGTCAAGAAATCTCCATTTAGGTACACCGGCATTCAATACGTGACGACAGAGTTTTAGATTACGACCGCAAATAAAAAGGTTATTAACATTTACGTGATGTATATCGAGTCGCCACTAGCTCTGCTTTTATTTTTTTCTTGCTTTCTGTTAAAACAACGACTTTGTCAAGAAATCTCCATTTAGGTACACCACGCCGGTGTACCTAAATGGAGATATTTTGACAAAGTTGTTCCATTCATAGAAAGTCAGAAAAAAAATTAAAGTAGAGGTAGCGCTCACGTAATAACTTTTGCTATAATGGTTGAATGTAAGCAGAAGTTTAGATTTTTAGTAAGATTATATATATGTTCTTCTGGAGATTTCATAAGAAAAAACAATTTTCAATAAATATTTACTAAAGTTCTGCTTTAGAATTGTTTGCTAAACATGGTTATTGTATATGTTCGTTCTTACTTACACAATAAGTTGTATTGTAAAAAAGAGGGGGTGCAACTATTTGATGTTGGGCTAAAATAGGCGTGGCTTTAACGGTGATTGGTGAACGGGGCGTGGCTAATTGAAGAGGCGTGTGTTGGACTGCCAACTCTAGCTGCTAGCTTCACTGTCGCTTGTTAGATACCAATGTTGTTCTACGAATATTTTATATGGTTTTGAGGCGACCGTAAGGCGGGTTTACACTTGTCAGATAACAATGCTGTTTTACGCGGGCTGCTAATATGCCTATTGTTATGCTATTTGCTATTTCATGTTAATATCGCAAGGAAATCCCAGGAAAAACTTGCAAAGCTACCTAGATATTGGGAGCATTTGATTTTCATTTGATATTTCTTTTAGCAATCGAATCCATTGTTTACTGTAAGTCACGGGTTTGTTTGTTACGCAGTTATTTATGTAGGGTTATATAATCATCTTCTTTGATTTTGAGTTTTTGGTGGTTTTCTTCTTTGTAAATAATTTTTGCGGCCTCCTATTTTATTTTATGCCTGGAGTCCCATGCATGTTGACAAATCATGGATTTGTCAAATTTTCTATTTTTTATATATGATTTATGTTTTTTAATCGAACTTCAAATGGGCTGGAACTTTCCCCTGTATAGAACTTGTTACATTCGCACGGTATTGCAGTTTTTTGAGTTATCGAAACTCGTTATCTGGTTTATAATTTCTGTGTGTCCCCGCTTTCCGCCAATAGACGTGTATTCATTGACTGAATAATTAGCTCTTCATTGCTTATTTACAGATGATTTATGACTTTAAAGGAACTCTCGAACGGTGATCTGTTTAAGCGAATAAAGATGGTATTTTTCGTATATTAAATGTATCTAGCACCATCTCAAATGGACTTGTTTGAAAGAAATTACTTCACTTTAGAAACTTGTAAAAATGGTATTTTTAACGAGGATAAATGCATTATGGAATTTACATTTTAGGTTCGTTTTGCGATCTTCTCAGTCTACCTAAATGCAATAAAACTTGTTGGTATTTTTCACAAGAATAAATATTTACACACGGATTGCTTTAAAATTGGCCTTTGTTTTTCAATGGTGTGTGTCAGTACTATAGGTACTTATAGGAATCTTAGAATATTATACAGAGTAAAAATTAAATATTGGAAAATAAAATAACACACTATAAGGACAACTAGTGTTGTGATTTATCATTAAAGAACGACGCCCAACTTTAAAATCCGTGAAATAAAGCAATCATTAATTGTGTTAATACAAAAATTCGTGTGAAAATATGCATTCTCTTGAAAAATACAAGTTTTAGTCCATTTATAAAGACCGTAAAACAAGTTCCAGACTGAGAAAATATAAACATTCGTACTTTTCTAAAATATAAATGCATCCTCTTCAGAAGTATCAGTCAATGAACGCTATTTATTCAAAACGCTATAATCCAATTGCGAGTTTTAATGCAAAGTAGTTTTTCTTTCAAAAAAGTCAATTTCGAATTGGTTCTAGAATTAACTGTATTTATGTTAACATAACTAAACTACGGCATGCTATAGAAAATCTTCTCACAGCTATAAATCATCAAGGAGTAGCTAATTATTTGTGGAAAGCGATAATACAGAGAAAGACCGTAAAACCAGCTAAGAAAACGAGTTTTGATGGCTATAGAGAAGCTCGTAGGGGAGGGATAATATAGATTTTACGATCACCATAAATTTAAAACTGACAGCTTATTAAAGATAATAAGAACGCGAAATTGTGAGTAACTTGTTACGGTATTCCGTGCAGACACGAAAGAAAGCAGCAAAGTCAGTCAAGAAAATTGCCTACACCGAATACCGCAACAAAACAGAGACAGAATGGTAGAGTCGAAATCCAAAGTATTAAATTTTGGACTAGTTCAAAATGTCGCAGAGTGGAGTGGGTGCTACAGAAAGAACAAATTGAAAACCTCAGTAAGAATTATATTACCAACATACAGCCCCGAAAGAATATTTAGAAAAATCAAATACATACATTTAAGCAATCGTGTTACAACGTGATGTAAACAACACGTCATTTTACATATAGTACAGTTTAAACCTAAACATTGTAAAATATCGAGAATGAAATCTTATAATCTAAATAATAATGACATATCTTCATACTAGTATACTTACATAATGTTTTTAGCCCTAAATATGTATGAGAAGAAACTATACATAAAATTTACAGTAACTCTACCTACAAGAATGCTGCTATGTTAAGTGCACCTCCTCAAGAAATAGCGTAACATTAATTTTTCTATAACATAACCCTAACGTAAATGAACCGGGTGTTGACTCTAATCTAGAATTTGTTGACATTAACAAGAACGTACAGAGAAAAGGTAACAGTAACAAATGCTCTAGCGTGAGCTTTGGTTTAATTGTATAATCGTTCGTGCATTGTGAACGTTGCTTTTGGTAACGCACGGTCTGCAATTTATTTCAGAATCAACCAAAAAGCAACACAAGTAAAGCAAACAGAAAAACGGTACCTTAGACCAAACTGTCTGCTTCTCTGGTATCATATTACGGAATTCGGAGCATGTGGGATGTTTTCATCGATGGATTGGACACTAACTCAACTAATTTAACTAAGTTAGCACAGAAAGCATTTTAATCTCACGACTCGCAACAATTTTTTCGCTAAAAGAATGTTGTATTGAATGTCCCGCTTTCAAAGCACGGTCTGTATTTTTAAAGAAAGAATCACGTAGGAGCAAGGTGTTTGGCTCTCAAAAATATGATCAAATGTAAATAATTCTCAGACAGCACCTGCAAAGGTATATTCCAGCCACCAAGCACAGCTTGCAAACAAAGATCTAACCTCAGGGCTATCAAAAATTGTTAAAAAATGGGAAAATCTTATTGCTTTGAACAGCTGCAAGTTAAGCATACCGCTTGATGGAATATATACTTGGTATAGATAACAAACCCATTCCAAGTGTTTATTTACTAGGCAGATGGTTAAACGGCCTTATCTTTTAAAGAAAGCCATGAATGTATATGTAACTGTGGTTGAAACGTATTCACTCAGGTGTTAGAACATATTTGTAGCGACATTGTAACGTGAAGTTGCTAAGCAGCTGTTTGATTTTATTAGGCAAAATATTTTAGAGTAAATACTTGATGAAATTTTATAAAATAGCATTAATTTCAAGTGGAAGGAAATCCAGCTGATCTGTAGCTTTTATGATTTGTTTAGAAATTTTAGGGCGTTTTAAATAGAAGTAGTATGAATTAATATTTATGCAGAAAAGAGTGCTTGAAGGATTTGAACGTAACAAACTGTTACATCAGGCAGATGACTAATACTTCCAGAATGTAATCAGAAGGTTCGAAGCCGATGACGTATTAAGATTATTTTATTATATAAAGGGAAGTGAATAAGAGGGATTCACTCATTCTTTCGTCATTCAACATGTAACATTCAAGATTTGAAGATAAGTACTTCGACCTTAGGTAGGTAGTTGAATGGAGTGCAACGATGATTAATTTATTACTTCAACATAAATAATCTTAAGTGCAAGCTCACACGCTACTTTAATCTGTAAAAAGTACTTTCCAAAACTGATGCAAAAATATTTTTTCCTTACCTTAGCCGTAAGCCACACTTACGTCACTGAGACGACCTTCCGTAAGTTGCATTTACTAGGATGGTTGTGAAGCGGGACGTAAATTTTTACTTACTTCCTTTGGGACGTAAGTGATTGTCATCCAAATGGTTACAAATCCATGGTTAAGGGTCTAAGCTTACATTAAATAATTCTCTATTCTTATTTGAATTTTAAACTTAATTTAAGGGTATTTTTAGTGATCTAGAATTTGTGGTAGGGAAAAAATAGCATACATACCGCGGGACATCCGAGATTTCCGGTGCCTTGAAATTTTGCAGCCCTCAGAGATATTCTAGGGTATACACAATAAGAAAATAAGAAACCATGGATAACAAAGGATATCCTGGATTTAATAAAGGAAAGACGAAAATATAAAATAGATCAGACGAAACAGGTAAACAGAGATACAATGGGAAATTATTTGCAAATTCAGGAAAGCTAAAGAACAATGAATTGATGAAAAGTGCAACGAGGTACAAACTAAGATGGAAATAGGAAAGACAGACGAAGCATCCGAACTAATTAGAATAAATTTTAGGCATATAAAACCATATATAGCAAAAATATAAGAGGTACGGAAGGAGACATCATTATAGAAAATGTAGGAAAGTAGTTAGATGGCAAGAATATACAGAGAATTTATATGCAGCATAGGTACTAACAGCAGTAAAACAGGAATCAAACATTGAAAAGGATGACTTGCGATATCCTATACTTAGAGATGAGTTTGAATTAGCATTAAAGGGTCTGAAAAATGGTACGGCACCGGGTACAGATAAGGTGCAAGCAGAAACTGTAAAAGCCCCTGGACAAGCAGTAACAGTAGATCTCTTCCAACTTGTAAGCTATATGTACGAGACAGGCGAGATACCCAAAGATTTCGAACGTAACATCATAGTCACTATACCAAAAGAAAAAGAGGCGCGATAGATGTGAAAATTTTCGAACAATAAATTTAACAACACATGTTAAAAATATTAACTAAAATTGTACAAACATGGTTGGAAAAACGGGCTGAAGAAAAAATACTAGGAGAAAATCAATTTGGATTTATGCGAAACAGGGGAACACGGGAGGCTAATTTAGCTCTGAGGGTGATAATGGAGAAGACAATAGAAAAAAGAAGAAGACGCGTATATAGGGTTTGTAGATCTGGAAAAAGCATTCGACATTGTAAAATAGAAAAAATGTTCGAAATACTCAAAAAGATTGGAATGAGTTTTAGGGATAGACGGATAGTACATAGCTTATACAAACAGCAAATAGCAGTAATTGAATTAGAGCAGGAACGTAGAGAAGTAAACATTAGGAAAGGGGTGAGACAGGGATGTGCCCTATCCCCATTAATTTTTAATTTGTTCATTGAAAGGGCAATGAATACTGTGAAATGCAGGAAGACATTTGGAATTACTATGCAGGGACAAAAAAATTGATATGCTTAGATTTGCAGACGATATAATGGTATTAGCATCTAGCAAGGACGAGTTAAAAGCTGCTCTTAATGAAATGGAAACGGTTCTAACAGAGAGAATACCGTAAGAAAATTAACAAAACTAAAACTAAAGTACTGGTATGTAAAGGAGGGGAAAATAAATCAGAAACTAGAATACAAATAGGCAACAAGAACTTATAACAAGTTAAGGATTTATGCTACCTAGGAAGCCAAATAACGCAAGACGGGAAAAGCGTTAAAGATTTGAAACAAAGATTAGCACAAAATCTTGCTACATTTAACAAGAAAAAGTAATTACTGCATTCAAAGACAACAAACATAGAAACAAGGAAAAGATTGCTGAAAGCATATGTGTGGAGCACAGCACTGTATGGCTGTGAAACTTGGACAGTAGGAGAAGCGGACAGGAAAAGATAGAAACCTTTGAAATGTGGTGCTACAGACGCATGATGAAAATATCATGGACAGACAAAGTTAAGAACAATGAGGTTTTAGAAATGGTAGGGTGAGAAGGAAATATATGGAAAACAGTAAAAATAGGACAGGATGATCAGCCATATACTAAGGCATGAAGGAATAGTGCGGAATATATTTGAAGGAAAGATAGGTAAATGTAGACTTAGGTTAGACTATTGCACACAAATAGTCAAAGATGTAGGCTGTAGGAGTTTCGAGGAAATATGTAGGCTAGCTCAGAATAGAAATAAGTACAGGTACGTGTCCAACCAGTTTTGAGACGAAAAACCTAATGACGAAAAAATAAGTGCAGATAAATCTGATGATTATTATAAACAACTACAGGTGTTGGTTTTGCAATATTTTCAACTAATCTTGATTGTGCGAATGGATTAATTTGGCAAATATCTGTGCGGGGGGATCTTGGTAGCCGCAGGCTGCTTAACACCTTTCACATACCACTGAATGTCGGTGAAATAGAGTATATATTTACAAAACAATAGGAGGAGAATCGAGCTGTATTGAACAAGAAAGAGCAGCGTGATGTTTGAAGACAACAAACATAGAAACAAGGAAAGAATTGTTAAAAGCATATGTGTGGAGCACAGCAGTGTATGTCTATGAAATATGGGCTGGTGGGGGATACAGGCGGGAAAAGGAGGAAACCTTTTGGAATGTTGTGCTTCGGATGTATGATGATGATATCATGGACATTTTTTTTTAATAATCTTTATTTCTTATAAGTCGGTTACCTAAAAAATTAAAATAGGCCTGACCCGTTCCCTGACTAATCCCTTGTTGAAAATTAATATGAAAATTTATCATTGTTGAGGTGTTCGAAATCACCCTGATGTGTATGTGCGTGCGTGCGTGCGTGCGTGTGTGTGTGTGTGTGTGTGTATGTCGTGGTGTCATGGGACTGCTTCACTACACTTCCCGACCGTCGGCAGCCGGAAATCAGAAAACGAGAAGACCGCATTCCTGAACGTGTCCTCGCCATCGGCAGCCGGAAATCAAGGGGGTTATGTACAGTTCCACTGTGTTTGCGTGTTAGTATGTATTTGTGCTAGTGATGTTTGTGTGCGGGTGCGAAATTGTATGTGTTTGCCTGTATGTAGTGGTGTCATAGAATGGGGTCATGGGACTGCTTCCTTCCAGTTCCCGACTATCGGCAGCCGAAAATCAGGAACTGAGAAGACCGCATTCCTGCACGTGTCCTGGTCATCGGCAGCCAGAAATCAGGGGGTCACGTACAGTCCCACTGTGTTTGCGTGTTAGTATTTTTGTTTTTGTGCTGGTGATGTTTGTGGGCGGGTGCGAAACTGTATGTGTATGTTTGCCTGTATGTAGTGGTGTCATAGTATGGTGTCATGGGACTGCTTCCCCCCTACAGTTCCCGACCGTCTGCAGCCGTAAATCAGAAACCGAGAAGACCGCATTCCTGTACGTGGCCTGGCCATCGGCAACCGGAAACCAGGGAGGTCACATACAGTCTCACTGTGTTTGCGTGTTAGTATATTTGTATTTGTGCTGGTGATGTTTGTGTGCGAGTGCGAAACTGTATGTGTATGTTTGTCTGTATGTAGTGGTGTCATAGAATGGTGTCATGGGACTGCGTTCTCCTTCAGTTGCCGACCGTCGGCAGCCCGACATACAAAGTTAATAACAAAGAGCTTATAGAGATAGTAGAGGAATAAAGATATCTGTGGAAAACAAAAAAAAAACAGGAGAAATATAAGGGCAGGACACGTGCTAAGACATTTTTGGGAAACAGTGTGGGCTATTTTACAAGCAGATATAGAAGAGTGGTAGATGTAGTCCTAAATCAGATTATTGCACGCAGATAGTGAAAGATGCAGACTGTGGAAATTTCAGGGAAATATGTAGGTTAGCTCAGAATAGGAAGCAACGCCTCTAACAAGTTCCAGGACTGAAAACTTAATGATGCTGATTGAACTTTTTGCTATTTGTACCGAATTTATCTAATTATGTAGAATAAAAGCTACACGTATAAGGATAGATTGTGGCTGCATATCCTCATTCACTCGGCAGCCGACTGAAATTTGGACTTGGAGTGACTGGTAATAGGCACAAGGGGTCGAAAACTGGTAAAAAGTACACTTTTTACAACTCTTTTTTAAAATTTTAATGAGCTCTTGCTTTAATTGTTTCTGAAATCATAAAACACTGTTTTATAATAATTACAAAATAAACATTTGCATTAGAAGCTTGAAACATTTTACATATTTGACAGTGATTTGAAATCAGAAAACTCGTTAAGCGACTGAAACCAGCTAAATTGCCCTAGTTTTAAATTAAAATCCACGATTACAAGTTACACATGACGAAAACTATCTCAGAAAATGCCCAAGTATCTTAACACTTCTATCACGTTTTTCGTATATTGTTAGGTCTCGCCTGTTTGTGAAATATAATAAGCCTCTCCTTTACTATGTGTGGCTGCATTGGGCATCACTCACTCACGTACTTTACGTTTCTAATCCAAGTAGTGCATTTAATCTAGGACAGTTTAAACTAATTAAACAAATATGTAATTATAAATAAGGATGACTGTTAGCAATTAATATAAATAATAAACTGGCTTAAAAATAACAAGCAAGAATAGCTAGTACAATTATTCCTACTAAAACCTGCGTGCTTGGTGTTTTTCTTAATGACTAGTGAAAATTAATTTAAAGTTTAAAGATTTTAGAGCGTACGTGTTAAAGCCGTCCGGCGTTTAATAAGTGTATCAGTTGTAAGTAGAGCAGTGTGTACGTTTATTTTATTTATAGATATGTAGCGTATGTACTATGAATTACGATGTTTGATTAACTCACGTATACTATTACAATCACTGTTCTTCAATTACCACGTTGAAATATTTAACCGCGGAAATTATTATATGTACAGGGTGTTTAGTCAATCGATGTTGATTTTCTGGCCGATATAGACTATTGTAACAAATTCTCTAATTGTCCTTTGGCCTTCATTTTCGATAACTTTCTTCGCAGTCACAAGTATTTACTATCTTGTTTACATTAGCATTAAACGCTATTTGTAGACACTAATTTAATTTTCTAAATACAACGAATTAAAAACTATGGTAGCACTAACCTCATTGATAATTTATTTATTTAATACATTTATATCACGTAAGCGAATTTTCAACCAAACTTCGTTTGGTTAATGAGATGGTCTAGTCTGTCGGTCGGTCTGTCTGTCCGTTGCACGGTTCCCGTGATGTTACAAGACATATAATATATGATTCTTATCCAGTTTTTTACGCTGAATACGAATACGCTATTCACTTTTCGATATTTCAATTATTAATCAAGATATTCGACTTTAAATACGAATTTTTACACATTACTATTTATTATTTTTGCGTACAATTAAACTTCAAATATTTAACACAAAGGTAAGTAATATTTGTTGAACTTAATGTCTAAGTTTGGTTGTGAGCCGTACATGCGGCTTAGAATTTTTTATTTTTACATTAATTTATGTATATCGAACATTTGTTAGGACGGAATTCAAACTAAACGAAACTGTCGCAATGAGGTTCATACTTATATACGATAATCCCTTATTCAAGAGAATTGGATATAGAAATCTATAATGTGCGTCATCAAACCTTTCGAGAACCCTATTGTATTGTGAAACCTGTTGTTTGTCCTTTCTTATAGTTAGATAAGATATGGGGCCGCTTTTGTAAAAACCGAATAAACGTTCTTTTCCGAATGTTCCATATATTTATCAATTTCTGATACATTGTGCCTTCTCTTAGAATTATTCTGCCCCAGAGCATTTTGCCGGCCGGATGGTGGACGTCCCTATGACGATAAGAACAATCGAGGGCATTCTTGTATTTTCTATATTGATGGAAGTAGCTATTGACGCTCTTAATAGCGGCTGCCGTCCCATTTGAGTTAAAATCGCATACCAGAATTTTGACCCAGATCTTTTGGAATAGTACCTCCAATATGTTCGTATTACCTTCTAGTCTAATCTATCGAGCCCACGACTATTCTTAGGTATAGCTAACTTTTGTTTCCAAAATTCTATCATCTGGTTCTTGAAATCTGTTAATGCCTTCAACAGGTCCTGGTAACTGAATTTACCAAAAGACAATTGCTTGGTCACTAGGTAATAAATGTGACGATATCCATCTGTAAGATGTGTGGTTTTGTCCACTCCTGGTTGTTGTTGGCGAAGCTGGTTCAGACCACCACATTACTTTTGAACACAGTAGCGATCCCTCGGGTCATATTGAGATCCGCCACAACACAATGTGCAAGAGAGTGTTTCGACGGCATATAAAATAGCTCCTTGTTGGCATATTCGGTAATTTCAAACCTCGCCTTACCGGTTCCTTACATTTGATTTTTCAATGCTCCGTCTAATGACCAGAAAACGCATTTTTTTACCTAGAAATTTTGAATTTTACCGAACTTTTGCTATTCCAAGCCAGGTAGATATCTTCAATGTGCAAGACGACACCTACTATTGGGACCTACGTTTTACCTCTCATCCGAAAAAGGGCGTATTTTTGTGAAAAAGCCGACCCTATCGGAAATCGAGCCCGCGACCTTGAGCTTAGTGGTCACACGCGAACCAACTAAACCACGGAGCTGCTCGCCTTATCAGTACCGCTGTATAGGGACTTCAAACATTAATAATTTGATTCCGGCTTTGGCTTGTCTTCCTGGCTCCCTACGCACCTTACTTTATCATGTCCTCCAGCATTGTCGTAGTTGTCACTGTTGTAAGGTGCCAAACTGTTAATGTGCACCACCATCGTTCTAATTTTTAGTAGCTTAAGATTCCTATATACTACATTGTTGATTCCTTTCAGTACTTCGTAAGGACCCTCCTAATTTCTTTGTAACTTTGGCGACAATCTACACTTTCGTTTGGAACTGTAGAGTCATACGCAGTCTTCCGTTTGAAAACCAGACTCTTGCGTCTTTATGTTATATCTGGTCTTCATCCGATCGCTTGCGATCTGAATACTCCTTCTTACGTCTCCATGGATGTCATGCATTTTCCGCTTGAGTCATGACATAAACTTTCGTCTACAGCGTCTTCTCCATGCTTACTATCGAAGGTCCCCGTCCATTTGATGTTCAGAGACTATCCTGAAGAGATACTTTCCAAACGTGCGGTTTATGCTACTGTACCATCCCATTGAGGGTATAACGGTGTCGTCCTAGTCTTTCGTATCCTCAGTTACCAGCAAACTTCTTGAATTAACACCGGCTCAAAATTTCTTCTCTGGTCAGCGTGCAACTTTAAATATATTCCAAAATGGAAAAATATCTCTTTAACTAATACCTCAGTAACGGTTGTTGCTTCCTGGTTGGGTATGACGTACGCCTCAGTCCATTTTGCAAAGTAGTCCATGGCCACTAAGTAATTTTGGTTTTGGGGAATGGGCCTGCGATGTCAATTGCCATTCTCTCAAACGGGTTTCCTACATTGTATTTCATCATTGACGCTTTTTGGTTACTCAACGGCGTTCAAAACTGACATTTCCTACACCATTCCCTGACGTTTTCTTTGCAGCCTACCCAGTGAAATCTGTAACGGGATTTTTGTAGAGCGTTGCGTTCGATCTACGCGATGTGTTTTGTAATCTCATGATAACGTTCATTTGAGAATATTATAATGACTGATAAATTCAACCAAGGAGTTTGCATCGAGTTTTGATTTAAACTAGGTAAATCGCTCACCGAAAGCTTTAGCAGTGACCTGCGAAGCTTTTGAAGAACAATCCCTAAACAAAGCACAGGTTTTCGTGAGCGATACGCTCGTTTTAAGGACGGCAGAACTTCACTTGAATATAATCATAGTTCAGGACGACTTTCCACGAACAAAACTGATGAAAATGTTGAAAAGATTCGACAACGTATTCACAAAGACCGTTGTTAAATAATCCATCATTTGCTTACACGCATCGGCATAAGCTATGGAAGCTGCCAAGAGATTCTAACTGAAAGTTTGGACATACGTCATATTGCTGCAAAATTCGTCTCTCAGTTTTATCTGTGAAACTGAAACAGTGTTGTTTTGATTTGTGTAGGTAGCTCAAAGAAAGATCTTAGAGATACCTTTATATTCAGGGTCGTAACAGTGATGAAAGTTGATTTTATGGTTATGATCTAAAAATAAAACAACAGTCGTCACAGTGAAAAAATGATTACTTTCGAGCGAATAACGTATGACGTAATGTAATTTATACAGCTGTGTACATGGCGTAAAATCTTGCTGTTTCCGAGTGTACGGCGGCTCAGTGGCGTCGTTGGTATGCTTGCGACTATTATGCCCAAGTCCCGGGTTCAAATCGCGACACGGTTCGCTTGAAAGGTAAAATTGAGGTCCTGTGTGTGAGTGTTCTCACGCACACGTTAAAGATCCCTACCTTGTTTGTAACAACATGGGTTCGGCAAAATTCAGAATTTTTTCGGTAAAAAAACGCGCTTCCTAGCCAATGTAGTACCTTCGGATGGAGCATTGAAAATCAAATGCAGTGTCTCTGAGTATAGAACCATGGACAAAATTTAACTAGTAACAAACGAACATTGGATGATTGTGAAGCATCAATAAGTGTCCAAAAAAGTTAATTCAAAACCAAAATAAAGGAAATATTCGGAGGAATATTTAGAATTTGGATTGGCCGAGATTAAGACAAATGACGAAAAACGCCCTTATACATTATTTATTCAAAAATCTTAGCGGCAAGCAGCATAAAGTCCAAAAGGCTTAAACAAGACTTGCAAAGAGTTTACAGTGGAAACGCTATAAATTTCCCTATTCGTTCTTGATAAATTAATGAAATATGAAGAACAAAAATCTGTTTTTAACAAAGTTTTATATATGAACTAAAAAGTAGTTTCTTACAAAGTTACCTATCAAACAGTCAAATAAAAAAGGTGCACATCATAGGGGAAAAACTTGTTCTTTTGGGTAATATTCAAACGTTTACAATAATGCGGGGAAATAGCATCAATATATTCTAGTATCAAATGATCCGGTCGGTACTATATTTGACTTTCCAATGCTCCACCAGAAGGTACTACATTGGCCAAGAAGCGAATTTTTTTATCCAAAAATTTTGAATTTTGCCGAACCCTTGCTGTTCCTAACAATCGAGGGATCTTTAAGTACGTGATAACAACACTCACACACGGGACCAACATTTTATCTCCCATCCAAACGAGGGCTAATTTTTGTGAAAAATGCTCGCCTAAAATTTTTCAAGCAAAAGTGTCGGAAATCGAATCCGGGACCTTGAGCTTACTAGTCACACACGAACCAACTAAGCCACGGAGCCGGCCGCCTTACCAGTACCTCTGTACAGGGACTTGAACCATTCGTAATTTGAACCCAGCCTTTGTTTGTCTTCTTGGCTTCCTATGCGCCTTGCTTTATCGTGTCCTCCGGCATTGTTGCAGTCATCACTGTCGGCAGGTATCAGTCTGTTAATGTGTACTACCATTGTTTCACGCTTTCATCTTGAACTTGTTACGTTTATTTTTCTACATAAATTAAATATCCTTTTATCCCCTGGTTAAGTCATTACCCACTCGAATAAATTCTATTTCTATTCTTAATTCTCCAACAATACCCTATATAGTGTACCTGTTCAGAATAAGCCCGCTTAACATAATTTTAAATCAAATCCACTCTGCTTTTAAAACGAAAATTTATTTGATAAATTAAATAGTCAATACCTTGTTTTAGGTATCCGTTACTTTGTTAAACATTCCGATAACGTATAATTACTTTCTCTTGTGTTATTTGATAGCGTGTTTTTCAGTTTGATAATCGCGCTTTTGATAACGCGAGGATTGCAGTTCGAACTCGTGTTATTTGAACCCATTTTTAATTTGATTCTGCAGCTTGTGCGTTGAAATATTTTCTACAGCGATGCACGTTTTTTTGTTCGACAAGTAGGAGGATCTTGCGTGTATCGGTGAGTTTTCCCGCGCTTACCCATTTTAATCAGATTCTCTTTTTAGCTCTTAGCTGGAGGCCAAATTGGTTCTTTCTTTATGTAGTCCCAACTGTTCGTTGACGTAGACCAACTGCTTTTGTTTGTAGACCGCTGCTGCAGTTACGGTGGCAGGGCGAATGGATCCTGACTACCGTGGCGTTGCTGTGCTGACTCACTCCCGACGGATTGCAAGATAAGCATCCCGACGCATAGAGGTATGTGACTCGTTTTCTTTTATGCACATCGAGGATTATTATTTATCAGCGGTTGATGTTGTGAAACCAGTTCACCATACATGTTTAAAAGTAGCTACGCTAGTGCTTCTGGTTATATTTCTTTAATTCGTATTACAACTTGGTCTACATTGAATACTTTAATTTAACATACTTGCTATTGAGAAAATCTAAGCATTACTTTTTTTTCAATGAGTTTTATTACATGTTAGCTATGAAATGCGCACTTCGTGGATCCATTATAAAATTTGTCCATTACAATATAATTTAAATTTAATACTTTTCTTTGTCCATCCGAATCAAGAAATTTTAATTTACTTTTATTGTTAATAGATAATCCTGGGTGACGTGCTTTTTTTTGGTATGTAGGCGAATCCCCAATCTCCGCGGTTGGTAGTTAGCCTGTTATTTACTTTTCTTCCGGCTACGTCTAGGTACGTAGCAAACTGTGCAATTATACGCGGCCTCCCGTTTAAAAACCAGGCTTTTGCACCTTGATGTTATACCTGGTCTTCATCCGGTCGCTGGCGATCTGAATATTCTTTCTTACGTCTCCATGGATGTCGTGCATTTTCCGCCTGAGTCTCGACATAAACTTTCGTCTACAGCGTCTTCTCCATGCTTACTACCGAAGGTCCCAGCCCATTTGATGTTCAGAGACTATCCTGGAGAGATACTTTCCCAACGTGCGGTTTGTGCTTTCGTACCATCCCATTGAGGGTGTAACGGTGTCGTCCTAGTCTTTCTTATCCTCAGTTACCAGTAAACTTCTTGAATTAGCATCGGCTCAAAATTTCTTCCCTGGTCAGCGTGCAACTTTAAATATATTGCAAAATGGTAGAATAACTCTTTGACTAATACCTCAGTAACGGTTGCTGCTTTCTGGTTGAGTATGACGTACGTCTCAGTCCATTTTGCAAACTAGTCCACGGATACTAAGATGTATTGGTTTCGGGAAATGGGCCTGCGATATCAATTGCCACTCTCTCAAACAGACTTCCTACGTTGTATTTCTTTATAGGCGCTTTCTGGTTACTCAACGGCGCACATAACTGACATTTCCTGCACCATTCCCTAACGTTTTCTTGGCAGTCTATCCAATGAAATCTTTTACGGGCTTTTTCTAGAGCATTACGTTGGTGGATTGTGTTCGATCTACGCGATGTGTTGTGTAATCGTGTGTTAACGTTCATTTGAAAATATTATGATGACTGATAGATTTAACAAAGGAACTTGCATCAACTTTTGTTTTAAATTTTGTATATTGCCTACTGAAACTTTAGCAATCCTCCGCGAAGCTTTTGAAAAACAATCCCATGTTTTTTGAGTGGTACGTTTGTTTTAGGGCCGGCATAACTTTACTTGATTATGATCATAGTTCTGGGCGACTTTCCACGAGCAAAACTTATTACACTTCTATCGGTGATACATTTATATGGTGATAGATAGTTCTTAAAAGTCGGTAATACAGTTAAAAGCCTATAATACAGTTACCAAAGTTCATAAGATACATCGCGCAAGCGCAATGAATAAAGCGGGCTACGCCTCTGGCGGATGACAGCGCGAACCGTATACAGATTTGGGGCGCGGTCATCTACCATGACGTCACCCATAATTTATATTGCGCCATAATCGGAAATATAAAAAATTGAACAATGAAAGATAAAAGCGAATAATTTTAACAAACAAAATACTCACATAAGATATCCGGCTACATCCCGGAGGATTAAAGATGGTGATTCCTCCGGAGCTGCTAGCGGGGCATGGTCATCAGGGTTGTGGAGTCCAGTTTGCCGAAGGTTGCTGATTACCTACCTATGCAGGGAATGACGGAAAAAAGGTATAAGGTACGACAAACAAAAGATAAGCAAGCAAGGGAATTCTACATAGGTAAAGCTAAGATACGATACCTCAAAGCGACCACTTCACGCGACGAACCAAGGCAAAAGGCCACGTTTCAGAGCGTCACCAAAAATACCTCTCACCACTTTGTCCCCACTCCTTGTCTTTTTCCCATTGGCGCGAACTTATTCGTCTACCCCTCTAGTGTCGTGCCATCTGCGCAAATGCACTACTATGACGTACGGAAGTACACGCCTAGTCTATTTAAAATTCCCGCGCACCGCGTCTTTTGAAATTATGGCGCGAAACTTCCGTACATCAAAACTTAACCTAAAAACACTGTTTAAGTGCCGATTAGATTGGCACGTAACAAACTGGTGAAAATGTTGAAAATATTCGACAACGTAACCACAAAGACCGTCGTCTAACAATCCACCCTGATCAGGCGGCTGTTCCGCATTCATCTTCAGCGTCGTGTTTATACCTATTCCATCGAGCACTTGGGTGTCTTTATTGGTGCAGAAACAACATATGTCTCTATCCGATATTTTGAAACGTTATAGGTAGTTGTCAAACGTGTTATGCCTCACCAGAGCCTGCGTTTCATGGTATGCGACTTTCCCCCCACTTCCTGTTTTGCCAAGCGGGTAAGGCTTTTATAAATATCCCGACTGATCCTTTATATTTTTTCCATTATTAGTTCACGTCTAGCTGCGGTCCTAGTTTTTACCATTTTGGTAAATGTCCGCTCTTTTTTTTATCTTAAACCAATTGGTGGTACCCTGGCGATAACCAGAACTGCTGCCATTGGAGCTGTTCTGTGAGCAGAGGCATTCCTATAGCCATATTTCTGTTGATCTTTCTAGAAGTTTCCGTAATGGCTATACTTCATTGTGTCTGTATATAGGAAACCCTTATAGTATCATCGAATTGACAGAAGCAGCCAACATGTCTTTTTAGATATTTTAGCTTTCCGATGTAGGCATTATTTTTGCCATTGTTGCCAAAACGCCATTTGTTTTTTCACATATCTTTCTTATATGCGTTGTCATGCGAAAGTTTTTGTTCAACCAGACTCTCATGTACTTTAGTCGGTTACCAAATGCTTTTTCTATTTCTTTAACTTTTCTGCCTCCAATATGTCTTACCATCTCTATTTCGTTGACCGTCAATTTAAGTTTTATTGTTGTCAACACCCGCATAATTTTTTTTTGAGTGTCACGTACCTTTTCTGTTACTGTATCTTTTGTGTGTAAACTTACTAGGACTGCCAGGTCGTCCGCGTATTCATTTAGATTAACGCCTAATTCAATGCGAAGATTCAGGACTTTGTCATAAGTAATATTCCACAAGAGAGGACCTAACACAGAACCCTGCGGTACTTCTGCGCTGATGCAGGTTTATTGCCCATGTTCGGTTAGAATATGCCTGTCTCGTAGGTAAGATTTAGTAATCCTGACGATGTATGTGTAATATATTTTTCCTCCGGTGTATTACATGAAATGCCAGTTAAAATTAAACGTACTTGTACCAGGCGTTGTTCTGCAGAGGGCGCGGCTATTACACAAATTTTAATACAATGAAAGACTTGGATTAAGACAAAACGAGTTACCTTTGTTGGTCGAGGTAGTTTTAGGTAGACCTAGCATCATTTGCTCTTCGGTAAACCTGCTCTGGCGTATAAATGTACGACAACGTCGTCGTTAGATTCGAAAACTGTTTTTCTACAAATTGTTGCGGTGCAGTTGTTTATCGAACCTACAACTTTAGGGAACACAAAAGATATTGAGCTAATTAAAGGAACGGTAGAGGTATTCGAGGTAAACTTTACTGCATACTTCAACACGCACTCACTGTACACGTCGATACAGTAAGGTGCTTCAGATTCCTCCAAAACGCACGCTTTCTCTTGAAAATCGTCATCGTCCCTTTCAATTGTCGAACTTTTTCATTGGTGAGGGTAATAACCACACAGTCTTCAAGGTGGAAAGGCTTATTCGACAGATTATATACAACGAACTGTAGGTTTTTGGCTGGATGCTTTGCCGTTTCTTTGTTGTCGTAACGCCTCTTCAAGCTCCACTCTGCTAAACGGCTGCATTTTTTATGGATCTATCTGTGTAGGCTTCCAAGTGCATTTGTCATGAGTTCGGAATAGTGTGTAAACGTGAACCTCCGTATCATTCTTATCCAGGACCACGTTCGGTAGATCACAAGTCTTCCTTCTAACGATCTCGTAGGCCTTTCCCCAGATGTTGGTGTTTAGTTCATCTAGAAGTTTAACCTAAGAAACGTTTTCTTGTTCTATAATTGAGCGGTTCAGTGTTCGTTTTGCCTGCTTGTACTGTTATCAGCTGCTACAGATTGTCCTGGATCCGGTTAGCTCTACCTAGCGTTCTGCGAAATTTTACACATTCTTTCCTCATCGCAGCAATTTCCTGTGTGCACCAGTAAACAGGTTTATGTTGTCTTAAGTATGGGCAGTTTGGTCGAAACTAGCCGGTTACAGCATCTTTTAAGCGCCTTTTCAGGACTGTTAATCGTGTCCTCGATATTTAGGTCTATATTTATTAGCAAAGGAGTCTCTTCTTGTGCAAGTTTTTCAAGTCGTGCAGGTGTTAGTTTCTAACGCTTGTTAGAGGTATGCACTTGGCTGTTACGTGTGCAGCAAATATGTACCCAAGTGTATACTTAATGTACCTGTACCCACTCTTGGTTTCCAAGGCTTCTCTTACGTATCAATTTGGCTTTGAATTGGGCGATATCTGCCGATGCCATAGTTACATCTATAATAGAATGCCCATTTGCATTACTGAAGGTGGGGATGTCTCCTGTTCTTAGAGATTGTATCGTGTGCCTCAATCCATTCCTCAAGTTTTTTACTTTCATCATTGGTTATTCTACAGTTAAGCAGGCCACTCTTTACATTTAAATCTCCACCTACGATGAACGGCCATTGAGCAGTCCTATGGGGCCAGACGAGATTGACTAGGTATATCTCGAACTTTTGGAAGCTTTTATGTGGCGAAAAGTAGCATGAATAAAATCCCATATTGCTCATTTTTATGCAGACAAATCTCATCCCCGTTCATTTACATTTTCAATGCTCCACCCGTAGGTACTACATTGGCCAAGAGGCGAGCTTTTTGTTGCCTGGAAATTTAGAATTTTGCCGAGCCCTTGCCGTTCCAGGCAAGGTAGGGATCTTTAACGTGCGTGACAACACTCACACACGGGACCTCCATTTAACCTCTCATCCGAACGAGGGCGTAATTTTTGTGAAAAATGCTCACCTGTCATTTTTCAAGCAGTCGACCGTGTCGGGATTTGAAGCCGGGACCTTGGGATCCGTAGTCTTACGCTTACTACATTGATCCACGGCGACGCCAAATCTCATGCCCGCGTAAAACATTGTGATCACTTTCTCTCTGGTGATACAAATTTTGCAGTCTCCTGACTGATTCACGATCATGCTCTCCATCATTGACCTGTTGGGTTCTTACATCAGAGCAGTATCTGACTTCATCTCTCCCATGGTTTGAGAAAGCAGGTCGTGGGCATTTCTATGCCTATCTAGATTGATTTGCATGATATTTATTTTGTCTATTATTATAAATTACTATACATAAAAGCTTTATCTAGATATCTTGGATTGCGTAGCCGTGTTAGCTCTTTGTCTGGGTACAGTCAAGGACTTCTTGTATACGTTACACCTGCTCTCGTCGGTCAAGTGTCCCGGCATACTGCATAGTACACAGTGGGCTTCTTTATCGCATGTATTTGTGGAGGATCTCTCTGGTTGCCACATCTACGGCAGAGCGATGGTCTGCCTGGACCTCCGCATTCTGCGGCTACATGATCATTCTCCCAGCATCTAAAACATGTAGTAAGCGCAATTCTTTTGTCTAGGCTTCATGGACCAATCCTATTCTGAGCTTTCTTGTCATTAGTTTAGCGAAGTTTTCTTCGCTTATGGTTTGTTATAGTCCCGCGCAACTGTTATGAGCTACTACCCAAGTTGGCAACACATACTAACCACGTACACAATATTGCACAACAAAATATTACGTCATAATTTGCCAAATTGTATCACATGCCAAATATGTTTATTGTGATACAAGATGCACCTTAAAAAGATAAAATGTACTCACTTAAATATGTGGAACGCTTCACGATTCTGCGGTCATTCTTGCGCAGGGGCCATACTCATCTTCGTCTGAGCATTCTTTTGCGCAAACGTAACTGTCCGAAATTACGGAAATTTAACAAGTCTATTTTTAAAATATTGGCGCGAATTCAGTCACATATGTGAAACTGTAAAATGCTAATTTTGGCCTGTAGCAGGTTAGCGACACAGTATTAGTGCCGTTATTGCCGGATTTTGTATCAGCAAACCTGAATTCTTTTCCTCTAAGGTCCCCTACTCTTTCCGTAATTGTCTGGAGTATTTCTTCCCTTCCCATAGCCGCTTCCATTCCTCTTAGATGTACAGTTTCCACGTCGGTTCACCGTGCAGCCCTTCTGGTTTTTATGCTATCGTCAGTTTTTTGTATAATGGACTCTATAGTCAGTTTTTTCCTGTGTTTTTCTACGGCAATGAGTAGTTTACCAGATTTCGTTTTCCTAACGGCCGTAATTGAGGTTGCTACGAGGTCGTCCTTTATTTTGACTGTATGTTATTTAGCCTGAGCCAGCTTTTTCCACTTTTGTCTCGTCTGGTTCCCCTTTCTTTATGCTTAACTCGACTTTTGCTTGGAGTCGTGTGGATGAAAACATCTGAAGCCGTCCCATAAAGTAGTAACTCCGTTATTTTCTGAGAGCGTCTACACTTCTACTTTCTACGTTGTGTAGGGCTACCCAGCCGTCACTTTTCACTTCCTCTGATGTACGGAGGAGGATATTGAGGATTCCAGACTATTTTATTACTTTCCTCTTAATCATGCATTGCGTGTTGTTTGAGTGAATCTTTATAATGCTCTGCACAACTTCGAGATCTTCGAAAGTATAGGATATTTTAGGGAATCAATCCCTGTATAGTTTTTCTATGCTCTTACCCACATGCGGGTTCTTTAGCTCCACCAGAACTACTTTAGTGACTTCATCACTAGTATCAAGAGGGTTTTCAATGATAGCCTTGGTGATAGTATAGGCTGTGAATTCCCAATCTTTGCCCGTAACCTTTTGCCATATCTCGTACATGACAGTGGTGCGAAGGCCGTTAACCATATCTTTATCCCGCCCTTCATTAATCTGAAGGGTATCGGCGGTATATGCATCTTCCCTTGCGGGCAACATCGTTTCTTCCAGGTGCGCTATTTGTACCTGGGCCAGCGCCATGTCTTGCCGAAGCAGCTGATTTTCTATTTTTAACTGGTTAATGACAGCTCTGTCTTATTTTCTCTGTGCCAAGCTCTCTTCATTGATCGTTTTACTCAATCCTTCATTTTACCCACCGGGTCTTTTAGTTCTCTCTTGGTGTTTGTGTTTTTTTTAACCATTATAAAGACCGAGGCTAGCTCGGCTTCTTGGGATCTAATTACGTCCTGTATAAAATCCGTACTCTTTATATTTTCCGAACTCTCCTCATCTCTGAGTTTTTTTGTCCGCTTTCCATCTTCTACTAGTTCCTCAGGTGAACTATCCAGATCCAGAATTACTGCTTTTTCTGTACTTTGTGGATTAGAGTTTTCCGAGCTGTATCTAGGTTGTGGGAATTTCCGGGAACGGTGTAGGCAAGCTCAGAATAGAAATAAGTGAAGGTACGCGTCCAACCAGTTTCAAGATGGAAAACCTAATGACGAAAAAAATAATTGCATTTAAATCTGATGATTATTATAAACAACTATAGGTGTTGGTTTTGAAATATTTTCAACTAATGTTGATTGTACGAAAGGACATATTGGAAAACTATTAATTCGGCAAATGTTCAAGTGTTGGGGGATTGTGGTAGCCGCAGTCTGTTTAACCCCCTTCACATACTACATAATATCGGGGAAATAGGGTATATATTTGTGAACAATAGAAGGAAACCGAACGGCATCTAATAAGAAAGCGCAGCGGCTGTATTCGAAGACAACAAACATAGAAACAAGGAGAAAATTGTCAAAAGCATATGTGAGGAGCACAGCACAGTACGTCTATGAAAAACGGTTGAAGCCTTTTGGAATTTTGTGCTTCAGATTTATGAGGATGATAGCATGGACTGACAAAGTTAATAACAAAGAGGTTATAGAAATAGTAGGATAATAAAGAGATCTGTGGAAAACAAAAAATAGAAGGGCAGAATACGTTTTAAGGCATTTTTGGGGAATAGTGCGAGATATATTACAAGCAGAGAATGGATAAATAAGGTATAGATAGACCTAGATCAGACTACTTCACACAGATTGTGAAGGATATAGACTGAAGAAAATTCAGGAAACTGCCTAGGTTAGCACAGAATAGGAAACAATGAGTGTACGCGTCTAACCAGTTTCAGGACTCAAGACCTAATGATGATGATTCTAAAATCTTACCGAACTTAAAATATCTTTAGTATCACTAATTAAGTCGGATAATGTTTAAACTCCACTAGTAATTTTTACGGTTTGGATTTTTATCCAGAAGTCACATTGTACGGAAAGTTTAAATTAATCCACCTCTTATAGTTTAATCAATATAATATTATCAATTTTGGCGCCCAACGTAGAGTCAGATTGCAACCTACTACATACATGTACATATACAGTATAGTATTTTATGCATCATCATTTAATTAAAAAAAAAGTTCGCTAATAACATGGGTGGGCAGAATTGTGAACGTTAGAGTTATGACGTTAAGGTCAACCACTTTCCCTAAAAAATGTTCTTGGCTTGTAATATTATAAACCAGCACTTTCGCATAGGAACAAATAAACCTTTATAAAGGTAGGTTCCAATTGCACATAACGATACAAATCACTGTCGTAGTGTGCATATTTGGAGATGTAGCTACTGCTTGAAATTCTAAATAAGTGGTTGTTTATGCTATGTGTACAATATATATTGTGTCCTTCTGAAACGTTTATTGATAGACCTAATTGTTTCAGGCCGCGTCGCCGTTCCGGTAGCAGTATAGTAGTTTTAGATGGCGATTTGGACACTGTAAAAAAGCCACCCGACGAACTAGAAGATAATCTCATAGATTACAATATGGTTATGATGTTGGCTGGCGATAACGGCCCTCATCGAGAAATGGCTGTGGATGTACCGGATACTTTTATAGCTCGAAATAAAACGCCTCCGCGGTATCCACCGCCAAAACCAAAATTACAGGTACGTAATAAATTAAGGTTCATATTTGAATATTTTTTATTTTTAACGATTAGTGTTTTTATCGATATTTTGATATAGTCTAAGGTATAAGCGTTAAAGTCCCGCGCGCGCGTGTTGAGAGCTACTACGATAGTTGGCAATACCTACTAAAGCGTACTTAATATTGCACAATTAGATATTACGTCATAATTGCGTCTCAAATTGTATCATATACCAAAAATGGTTATTGTGATACAAGAGGCGCCATAAAATGTACTCACTTAAAATGTGGAACTCTCTGCGATTTTGCGATTATCCTTGTGCAGGAGCCGCCATACTCATCTTCATTTTGGGCGTGGGTCGGGCTACGCCCTCGTTGAAGCCAGATTGTTTTGTCTTTCCTCTTCTTTCTGTAGCAATACGATAAGGATCAACCAGGTAAGGAACGATAAGAGGTACGATAAAGGAACCTACATTCTAAGAGAAAAGACAAAAAGGACGACACCGATAAACCTCACTGTTTGACGTCTCGTTCGCTAGTCCCCGACGTGTCGGAAACCCCGCACTTCTTCATCACTCCACGTCTGCGCATTCTCTTGCGCCGACGCAACTGTCCAAAGTGACGGAAATGCACAAGTCTTTTTTTTAACTATTGGCACGAATTCACTCACAAATTAAAAAGTGTGCAATGCCAATTTTTGGCATGTGTAACAATTGCGACACAGCCTTAAAAGAAAAAAATCTTAAAAAAGAAAATGATTGTTAGCAGGGTAAAAGCTTAAAATCTAAATTCTAACTAACCTACATAAACCCTAACTTAAATTCTAGAAAATGTTTATTTTAAGCGCCACCTGGTTTTTCAACCGATAACACGTCTTACGATTTACCAGGAAACGGACTGTATAGTCCCATTGTTTATGAACTAAATTTATAGATGCACACACGAGTCTTTAATGTGGCGCAGTTATAATTGACAGCACAAATTTGTCGGAGAGCATGAAACACTACTAAAACTAAAAACAAATGCGACAAGTCGTCTAACATATGTACTATAACTAAAGCTAACATTACAGTGCACACGCACATAAGCGTTGCATCTAAACTGTTTTTTCTTTGGCAAGAAAATGCCCAAATTTCAAAATGTCCAAATGAGCAAGTTACTCTGCATTTTAGCAAATTTTTATGTACTGGTACTCTGGCTTAATAAACAATACATATCAAAACTTGTTTATGACATGGTTGTGAATTAACAAATTTACCAACAGTACCATCTTACTAATTTCTTACATTACTAACCTAACAAATTACATGGCTACCATCAGGTTAGCTTTTTTACTCAATATTCAAAAAATAATTCCTACGTCTGATCGTAAATACCAAACGTTAGGAAGATAAAAAAAGATAAGGTAAAATCTCAAGTTATTATCAAAGATAATAGGTAAGATAACGATATTAAGCGTAAGTTATTATCAAAGATAATAGGTAAAATAACGATATTAAGATAAAACTAGATAACAATTGATGGATCCGAAACGTCCCAGCACGCTAAGGCACGCTACGACTACATACATTAAAGATATAGCGTAGAATTCCCCAGCTCACTAAGCCGTTTCGTCATTCATCCCAAAGACACAAGATAGAGTGGCTCCTTGAAGCCGTTATATAGATAAGTTAAGACATATAAGTTAAAAAAAATTACTAGACTCTTAATGAGAACTAGTACAATCATTTTCCTAACGAGTGCATCTACTACGTTAAGAAAATCAGACAAAAGTTGAAGCAACAACTTAAAAGTATCACTACAGATACCCTCGCACAAAACCAGCCATTGCAAGGTAATTTTTAAAAACGGTAACGGCATAAACACACAAGAATGCCTAACTATAAGCAGTTAAATACAGGCGCACTGTCCCAATATGCTAAAACAACTGAGAATTCGATAAGATATCAATAAAAAGCGATAGCACCTCACCACGAAGTTCAATAAAAAACAACAAAAAAATGTTTATATGTTATGATGAGTTAGTAAAAGAAGAAACAAGTAATGATATAACATAGAGTAGGCGAGTGTAATAATTAAGAAGAAAAACGCATGGAATAGAAACTCCTAGTTTTTTACAACTGCGAACATGGACTATTTCTTACAATGGCATAGGCCGCGGCTCCTATGTGAGCCCAAAGAAGAAAGCATCCACTCAACATTAGCTAAAACCAATCATAAAAATTCAATGAGTTATTGCAACCAAAGTTACGACAATCACCACAAAATTAAACGATGTAAGATAAATGCTGAAAACAAAATAATCTGTTGTAGAGAAGGTGCGAGAATTAATTAAATGAAGTGAGAGGGTTATACTGGGGTACCTAGATAATAAACAGATATGTAGCTAACAAGTTCAAGGGGAAGTCAGCAAGTAGCAAAAAGATAGCTAGTTTAAGGTAAATAAGTTAAACGTGTAGGAGGTAAGTGGTGTATAAGAAAAGGAATGAGTAAATGAAGTTAACTAATTCATAGTAGGGGCAGAAACATTAGGTAAATCATTAAAGAAATGAAACGTGAAAAATTTAATTAGCATTTGGGTCGGCAGAGAATGGTTTAAGGTTTTTAGTATGCCACCTTTCTTGGCGTTTTCCTTCAGCATCTTGAAGTTCGTAGATAAGTGGACTAACAACACGAGTGACCTTACATAGAATGAATTTAGGGGCTAATTTTGAAGAAAATTTTTTAGTTGCATAATTTTTTTCCAAACTTGTTCGCCTAAAGCAAAGGAAATATTTTGTTTACGCAGATTATAGTGGTCCTTACTTTTTTCGTATGCTTTTAGCAAATTTTTTCTAACGTCGTTAAAGATAGAAGGTAATGATTGTTGGTCTTTGTCCCAGCGTACTTTTTCGTCAAATTCAATTACGTTAGTATTGTCCGGAACCGAACCATAATAACTACCATCGATTGGGGTATATCTTCCAAAGACAAGAAATGACGGAGTAAATTGGGTTGCTTCGTGTTTAGATGTACGCAAAGCTCGAGAAATTTTAAAGATATTTTCATCCCATCTAGTGTGGTCTGAATCGATATATGAAGAGATAGCAGTAATTAAGACTCTATTTACTCTTTCGGTAGGGTTTACTTGGGGATGGTATTTTGCGTTAAACCAAATTTTTTGTACTTTGTAGCTCTTAACGAAATTTTGAAAATCTTTTGAGATAAATTGCGCCCCATTGTCACAAAAAATAATCTGAGGAACACCGAAGATAAGAAATACATATTGCTTTAGGAATTTAAGTATAGCCGTAGATGTGGCCTTACGTAATGGTTGTACCATAACAAATTTAGAAAACCAATCGATGACAACTAAAAGATATTGGTTACCTTTTTTGATCGGGGGAGAGGTCCTAATAAGTCAAGCGATATTAATTGAAAGGGATAAGATACACGTTTAAAGTTACCCATTAAACCAGAACGAGCCTCTTGAGAGCTCTTCTGGGATCCACTAATTTTACAGTACCTAATATAGCGACAGACAGATTGTTTTAATGTAGGCCAATAATATAATTCAGATATTTTAGCTAGAGTTTTTGTAACACCAAGGTGAGCAGCTATAGGATCATCATGACACAATTTAAGAACCTCACTGCGGTTAGCGGTAGGGACAACAAGTTTCCATTCAGGGATGTTAAATATTTTGCAGAATGAGGAAGATACAAATTAACGTCAAAGGTAACTTGAGAGATACGCAAGTTCCATCTTGCCAAACGACGTGCGGGTTGTTTTAAGTTATTTAACTATGTGAGGGCTGCACTATCAGTAATTACCGTGAAATGTGTACCTTCGACATATCCTCTAAATTTTTCAATACCAAAGATAACCTCTAATAGTTCACGTTCGGTAGAAGTTAAGGCACGACTAGCATAAGCGATAGGGTGTTCTAAACCATTGCTCACCTGAACCAACATTGCAACTAAACCAGTAAATGAGGCATCGATTTGTATATAAAATCTTTCATCAAAATTGGGCGAGAATAAGATAGGTGCTGAAGTGATTAACGTTTTGATTTGTTCAAAAGCCTGCTGAGCTTCTAAATTCCATTTGACAGATTGGGATTTATTTTTATTTTTAATTAGAGCGGTAATGGGTGTAGATATAGTTGAGAGGTTTGGTAGAAAAATGCGATAATAACTAATCATACCAATTAAATGTTTAATTTCGGTGACAGTTTTGGGTGTTTTAAATTTAGTAATAGCGTCGACTTTAGCAGGATCTGCCCGTAGACCAGTTCCATCGATAATAAAACCAAGAAATTTAAGAGAAGAACAGCAAAATTGACATTTCTCCCAATTTATTTTAAAACCTGCTGCATTTAGGCGTTCAGCAACTTCATTGAGTGTAGCGATATGTTCTTTAAAGGAACTAATATTTCGTCTAAAAATACAATGACACGTTCCTGGTGTAGGATAGGACCTAATGTTTGATCCATAGTACGTTGTAAAGTTTGTGGTGCGTTACAAAGACCAAATGGCAAAAAATTATATTCGAAAAGACCTCGACCTGGAACACAAAAAACAGTTTTTGGACGAGAAGATAAGTCAAGAGGGATCTGATAAAAAGCTTGTCTAAGATCGATAGATGAGATAAATTTAGCGTTTCGAAGCCGACTGAAAATCGAATCAGTCGGGGTAAAGGGTAGGCGTCCGACACAGTTACAGAGTTAAGCTTTCTACCATCAAAACAAACACGCCTCTTGCGGACTAATAACACGGGAGACATCCATGGCGAATTTGGGGGAGAGATAACATTATAATTTGAATTAGGGCCGCTATACTTGCGGCCACGTCCCCAATGCTCCACCCGGAGGTACTACATTGGGTTTAAACGCGAAAAATAGTCGTGCTCCTAATTTATTCTTACTTCATAGTTGATTCACCCTAAATAAAAACTAAATAAAAATCTAACAAACCTAAAAATCTAACAAACCTAACAAACTCTAACAATCTAACAAACCTAAAAATCTGACAAAAACTGGAACAAAAACAAAACAAAAACTAAAAACAGGGTTGTAAATAATGGTATCCCTAGCGCTGACTTTCGAGTGTACCCGAACAACAAGCAAAAATGAGAGGGGGAGGGATCCGTAATACCGGATAGCAGACGCCGGTTCTGCTTACCAGTGCGACCTGAAGGGTCGTCTTAAAACTATCCAAATCTAGCTAACTAATTTAAATCCATCCCTAGCTTTCCTATCGTTCCCTAACTGATTTACATTATGATTACAATCTTCGCAATTCTGCTCGTCCTTCCCAAATATATACTGCAACCAAAATGGCGACAGAACGTCAAACAAAACAAATAAGCCACATAATACATGCTATATATAAATAAATATAAAGTGTAAATATAAAATATAAATAAATATAATTATGTAAATATATAAATAAATGTTTAATAAGCGTTAAGCATATAGCAGTGCACAAAATAGCGAAAGCATCACCCTATTTATCAGGTGCACTCGCACAAGCATTATGTCGGCTAGCGCCTTTACACACCAAACGTGCTTCTTAAATTATTTCAAAACTACTAATTAATGTAAATCAATGCTTGTGCGAGTACAGCCGCCACAATTTAAGTCTTACCTCGATAATAAAATTCTCCAGCATCCGAAGATCTGGTCGTCTGTAACTTACTTCTAAAGGTGGGACGGGGTGCACTGCTAAAGTCCTGGTGGGTATGCACTAAATGTTTTGGGGATCACAATCACTATCACTATCACTTCACTTTCAAGTCCTGGGGATGCGCGGTTGCACTCTGTTTTATTATCCTTGTTTACTTTATTGATTTAATTTAATGAGGGTTTATGATTTATTTGTTATTGTTTATTTGGTATTATTTATTCGATTTTCCGCACATAATTATGAAGATAGGCAGTGATTGTATTAATGGAGTGGAGGTTTCTCGTGCATATTGGACATTTTGGTATAATTATCTTTTTTTTTTTTTTAATATCAGGTTTTGGTTATGCTCGTATCCTTACTCACGCCAAGTCAATCTAAAATTTTCAATCCTCCCACCAACCCCACCGAATTTTTACACGCGGTCGTCATTGATTGTCTAATCTCGCGACCCTTCCGCGAATTCTTTTAAGGCTGTCCAGAACGCCTTCTGGTTAACCACTTCCCCGACTTCCTCTAGGCTCTTTGGCCATGCCAGACCTAGGATAGCTAGTTTGCTATCAGCCAACCCTCGATTTCCCGCCTCAAGCGGGCAGTCGAAGAGCACGTGCTCTGCGCTTTCCGCGCCCTCACCGCATTCGCAGCGGTCGCTATTGGTTAGACCGAACCTTTGTAAATACGCCTTCAGGGCGCCGTGCCCTGTTATCAACTGCATCATTTTGTGATCGAGCTTAACCTCGATCTTACCTCTGGCTTCTATGCTCGGTATGAATTTGTGGGTCAACCTGCCCGTGGCAGCGTTGTTCCACCTCTCTTCCCATTGTCGAATTGATTTTCGCGCAGCTTTCTTTTGATTAAAGACCTCGGTATCGACGAATGTGATATTCGAAAGTCGCCCGTCGCGGCCTCTTTAGCTAATTCGTCAGCCCTATCGTTTCCTACGTTACCATTGTGCGACCTGACCCAACAGAACTTTAAACGTCGAAACTCTAGCGCCGTACGCGCTATCCTCCAGACGTCCGCTTGGAGATCTGTCAAGGTGTTCATGTTTGTTAAAGCCGTTAGCGCCGATTTACTATCACTGATTATATAATACTCGTATGGCTACCAATTCGCACTGGAAGATAGTGCACCAGTTCGCGAGTTTGGTTTGAAACCGAAACACCTCCCTTTCCTGCTTATACACGACAAACGCCGCGCCTGCTTGCCCATCGTCCATACGTGAACCGTCCGTATAAATTCTGATACCCATCGCGTCCTCATCACCTTCGACAAACTCGATCCCTCTAATATCAGCCGGGTGCCCTAACTCAGGGAGAGATAACACCAGATTCTAGCATTTTATCTATTTCGGAATGCAACTGTTTTTGTAATGCAGGCGATAGCGGATATTGACGTTGCTTAAAAGGGAGAGCAACCAAGACGAGAAAGAAATCAAAGGTGCATTTTATGAAATGGAGTTGCAAAAGGTTAAACATCCAGGAATTTACCTGGTAGAAAAAGTCCTAAGAAAGAGTGGAAATAAAGTCTTTGTAAAATGGTTAGGCTTCTCTAACGTACACAATAGCTGGATCGATAAAAATAATGTTTGCTAGAAGTTGTTATAATAAGGCTAACATTGTAAAATTATATTAAAATAAATAATACAGACACAATCTTTCTATTGTTTTTTATTATTATCAAATCATTCTTTTAATAACAAGGTATTTTGTTTTGCACATTGCAGATTAGTATTGCTGTGTCTATAACAATGGATGTTACATAGTAAACGATTGTTGATTTTTAACTCCGATAGCTTAGGACAACCTAGTGCAAGCATATCAGTTGCAACGTTTTGCATTAGATAGGTTTCCATCCATTTCTTCTTTTCTAGACCCTTCACACAAATTTCTTCACCGGGTCTGATAATTTGCTTCAAATAAAGCGCTATATATGATGACCCCATTCCAGCCGTTGAAGATTCATCCCAAGAAAGACCATGAATATTCCTTGTCACCCAGTCGTTATGTTTTATATGATCTTGGCTCAAACAACTAGACTGCATTGGCAGTTAAAAAATTTGATGCCAAACAACACCTTCCAACAAGTCCAAAACCGCAATTTCTTTGCACACAAACTCGTTTTTCTTGTATTTAAATCCCTGAATATCAATTATATACATGTTTGTATGTAAATATATGCAGTAAACTTCTACTAATTAAATTAATATTAGGAGCAATCTCCTTATATAGCATATTACCACCATCTGCGTACTTTGCCAACCTACTTTTCAACCTATCACAAGAGTGAACACACATTTTGCATTGAAACCGGCCCATGTGTATTTACAGCCTCTAAACATGAGTAAAAAACATAAATCAGAATACACTTTAATTAAACACAATTGACTTGAATGCGATATTTTGCATCTGACCACCTTTATAACTTCTCGCTAGAAAACCGAATTCAAAACAACTCCACATTTTCCCTGCACTTACATTTTTTAACGTAGCATACGTGTGTTTTAAAGTCACACACGTATGTTCCATTGAAAGTAATATAAAACCGGTCTGACTTCAAAACGTGTCCACACGTATTTTACATTGAAAGTATATAACGCCGGTCTGGATTCAAAACAGTGCACGCGTATGTTACATGGAAAAACATACGCGTACACCATTTTGAAGTCAGACCGGCCTTTCCCTACTACTGATAGGCCACATACTATGGCATGAGGAAATAGTGCAGAATATATTAGAAGCAGATATAGGAAAAAAGAGAAGTAGAGGTAGACCTAGGTTAGAGTGCTGCACACAAATAGCGAAAGATGTAGGCTGTAGGAATTTCAGGGAAATGTGTAGGCTAGCTCAGAATAGAAATCAATGGAGGTACGCATCCAACCAGTCTTAAGATGGATAAATTAATGACGAAAAAAGTAACTGTACTCTGTACTTAAACTTGATGATTATTATAAACAACTACAAGTATTGGTTGGGCAATATTCTCAAATAATGTTAATTGTGTGAAAGGATTTACTGTGCAGGTACGTGTTTAACCATTTTTGAGACTGGAAACCTAATGACGAAAAAATGAGCGCAAATAAATCCGATGATTATTATAAACAACTTCAGGTGTTGGTTGTGAAATATCTGCAAGCAATGTTGACTATGCGAAAAGATATATTGGAACAAATATTAAATCGGCAAATGTTCAAATGCTGGGGGAACTTTGCAGCCACAGGCTGCTTACCCCACTTCACAACCTTACATGTGATTTTCCCGGAGGTACTACATTGGCCAGGAAGCGAGTTTTTTTTCCCAAAAAATTTGGAATTTTGTCGAACCGTTGCTGTTCCAAGCAAGGTAGGGATCTTTAACGTGCGTGACAACACTCACACACGGGACCTCCATTTTTTTTCTCATCCGAACGAGGGTGTATTTTTGTGAAAAATGCCCGCCTAACATTTTTCCAGCGCACCGTGTCGGGATTCGAACCCGGGACGTTGGACGTAGTAGTCACACGCAAGCCACGGAGCCGCCTCCCCCTTCACAACCTTACATGTGATTTTCCAATGCTCCACCCGAAGGTACTACATTGGACAGGAAGCGAGTTTTTTTTACCTGGAAAATTTGGAATTTTGCCAAACTCTTGCTGTTCGATGCTAGGTGCGTAACAACACTCACACACGGGACCTCCATTTTACCTCTCATCCGAACGAGGGTGTATTTTTGTGAAAAAGGCTCGCCTAACATTTTTCAAGCGGACTGTGTCGGGATTTGAACGGGGCACCTTGGGCGTAGTAGTCACGCACATACCAACTACGCCACGAAGTCGCCTCCCCTTCACAACCTTACATGTGATTTTCCAATGCTCCACCCGAAGGTACTACATTGGCCAGGAAGCGTTTTTTTTTACCTGGAAAATTTGGAATTTTGCCGAACCCTTGCTGTTCCATACAAGGTAGGGATCTTTAACGTGCGTGACAACACCCACACGCGGGACCTCCATTTTACCTCTCATCCGAACGAGGGTGTATTTTTGTGAAAAATGCTCGCCTAACATTTTTCAAGCAGACCGCGTCGGGATTCGAACCCGGGACCTTGAACGTAGTAGTCACACGCAGACCACGGAGCCGCCTCCCCCTTCACAACCTTACATGTGATTTTCCAATGCTCCACCCGAAGGTACTACATTGGCCAGGAAGCGAGTTTTTTTTACCTGGAAAATTTGGAATTTTTCCGAACCCTTGCTGTTCCAAACAAGGTAGGGATCTTTAACGTGCATGACAACACTCACACGCGGGACCTCCATTTTACGTCTCATCCGGACGAGGGTGTATTTTTGTGAAAAATGCTCGCCTAACATTTTTCAAGCAGACCGTGTCGGGATTCGAACCCGGGACGTTGGACGTAGTAGTCACACGCAAGCCACGGAGCCGCCTCCCCCTTCACAACCTTACATGTGATTTTCCAATGCTCCACCCGAAGGTACTACATTGGACAGGAAGCGAGTTTTTTTTACCTGGAAAATTTGGAATTTTGCCAAACTCTTGCTGTTCGATGCTAGGTGCGTAACAACACTCACACACGGGACCTCCATTTTACCTCTCATCCGAACGAGGGTGTATTTTTGTGAAAAAGGCTCGCCTAACATTTTCAAGCGGACTGTGTCGGGATTTGAACGGGCACCTTGGGCGTAGTAGTCACGCACATACCAACTACGCCACGAAGTCGCCTCCCCTTCACAACCTTACATGTGATTTTCCAATGCTCCACCCGAAGGTACTACATTGGCCAGGAAGCGTTTTTTTACCTGGAAAATTTGGAATTTTGCCGAACCCTTGCTGTTCCATACAAGGTAGGGATCTTTAACGTGCGTGACAACACCCACACGCGGGACCTCCATTTTACCTCTCATCCGAACGAGGGTGTATTTTTGTGAAAAATGCTCGCCTAACATTTTTCAAGCAGACCGCGTCGGGATTCGAACCCGGGACCTTGAACGTAGTAGTCACACGCAGGCCACGAAGCCGCCTCCCCCTTCACAACCTTACATGTGATTTTCCAATGCTCCACCCGAAGGTACTACATTGGCCAGGAAGCGATTTTTTTACCTGGAAAATTTGGAATTTTGCTAAATTCTTGCTGTTCGAAGCAAGGTGCGTAACAACACTCACACACGGGACCTCCATTTTACCTCTCATCCGAACGAGGGTGTATTTTTGTGAAAATGGCTCGCCTAACATTTTTCAAGCAGACTGTGTCGGGATTTGAACGGGGAACCTTGGGCGTAGTAGTCACGCACATACCAACTACGCCACGAAGTCGCCTCCCCTTCACAACCTTACATGTGATTTTCCAATGCTCCACCTGAAGGTACTACATTGGCCAGGAAGGGTTTTTTTACCTGGAAAATTTGGAATTTTTCCGAACCCTTGCTGTTCCAAACAAGGTAGGGATCTTTAACGTGCGTGACAACACCCACACGCGGGACCTCCATTTTACCTCTCATCCGAACGAGGGTGTATTTTTGTGAAAAATGCTCGGCTAACATTTTTCAAGCAGACCGCGTCGGGATTCGAACCCGGGACCTTGAGCGTAGTAGTCACACGCAGGCCACGGAGCCGCCTTCCCCTTCACAACCTAACATGTGATTTTCCAATGCTCCACCCGAAGGTACTACATTGGCCAGGAAGCGAGTTTTTTTTACCTGGAAAATTTGGAATTTTGCCAAACTCTTGCTGTTCGAAGCAAGGTGCGTAACAACACTCACACACGGGACCTCCATTTTACCTCTCATCCGAACGAGGGTGTATTTTTGTGAAAAAGGCTCGCCTAACATTTTTCAAGCGGACTGTGTCGGGATATGAACAGGGAACCTGTAACTAATTTTTTGGGCGCCAGTGAAACTAATTTTTTAAATAATTTTTTATATATGTAGCTGGCCTCACTCATGGACGCTAGTGATACTTATTGTTCCAAAAATCTTCCGACACAACTAGGGGTCTATTCCTTGGGTAGAGCTATGAGAAGTGGGGGGTAAGTCGAAATCTGTTTGCAGATCAAACTTAATCTAAACCAAATAGGCGCTACCAAGTCCTGATGTAATTATGATAATTGCATAGCATATTTCTAAGGGCGGACGTGGAGACCCAAAGAAAAAGGATCGCCTTCGCTGACAAAAACCTGTCTTAATAAAATAAGACGCAGCTCCTGTAAGAAATTGTAATAGTTAAATAAATACAAAAGTGGAACACCATTTGTGTCCAGCAAAAATACATAAAGAAGTAGTAAAAAGGTATTTCCAATATAAAATTGGCATCAATTTCTTACTCATAAGGGTTTTAGCTTTATGTTATTAGATTTGATCATACTTGATCAAAATAAAAAATCTTTAATTTTGAACCAATTGTTTACTAAAAAAAATCTCTTTTAAAATAATGTGACTTGTAACAAAAATTTAATCATTAACTGTATCAATCTAAAACTTTCAACTTTCATGTTTGTCTTAATTATTTTCAATCAAACACTTTACTATAAAACATGAACTTTTACAAATAGGGTTCTAACCTGTGCAGATCTGTTCAGGCAGATAACAAATTAATAGCTTCTAACAATGTTAGCATTTGAGTTTTCTAAATTACATATACAAATTTGAATGTAGATAAAACTGATCACAAAAATAGACATGTTTACATATATTGTACTAAAGCTGTTCAAAGCATTTGCTTTTAAAATAACATCTGTCAGCAGTACAAAGCAGAAAAATATATGACGTCAGTAACACCTGTTGACGTTACCGACGATTCATATTGAGCAAAGCGTGTTGTTTTTAAAACATTAAATCAGTGAACTTTAGTTTTACTACTGGTAAATCCAGCTCAGCAATTAGTTGAAACTTTTATAACGTACTTGTATTACGCATCAAAGCAAGTTAACGTGTTCCTAGTTTTGAAACACATAAAGAAAACTTATAGCTATCTACGAACCAAAACTGCATTTGTCGCATTGTAACAAAGAAAGACGGGATTCCCGTTATTTCAAGCAACGATAACAGCGTTTGTAATTTGAAACAAATTCATCCAAACCAACTTCTATAATGACTTCGTTCCACGTGTCAAATCAAATCCTGTTGCAATACATTCTGCAGCAGTTGTAATCTCGAAGTTGAATTACGCCGCCTTCCAAAGGTAGCATCTTACATGTGTATACTTTACTGTGTCCTTGTGTCTTAAAAGTTGCATCCTACTTGTCGCGCTAAATAAATTATCTCAAATTATACAAGTTTGCACAATATATACCTTACCGACCGTTATTCGAAGATATGTTCACTAATTGAAATGGATTCGCAGATTACCGGCCTGCAATCTAGGGTACATGTTGATATTTCTATCACTTGTGGCCGACTATCTTCTAACCAGCTCGGGCGGTCGCGCCGTCAGGAGGGGAACAATCAAACAGAGATGTGCTTGTAAATAGCTGTATACGACACAGATATCTAAATATAAGTAGATTATTAAAGGACGATGCAGGCTTAACGTATTACTTTTGAAGTTGAATGCAAATTATTATTGTTATTAATAAAATTGTTACATTATTCTTAAAATTATATGGAGGGATTTATTATCGAAAATAAAATTGTTACAAACCTTGGGCGTAGTAGTCACGCACATACCAACTACGCCACGAAGTCGCCTCCCCTTCACAACCTTACATGTGATTTTCCAATGCTCCACCTGAAGGTACTACATTGGCCAGGAAGCGGTTTTTTTTTTACCTGGAAAATTTGGAATTTTTCCGAACCCTTGCTGTTCCAAACAAGGTCGGGATCTTTAACGTGCGTGACAACACCCACACGCGGGACCTCCATTTTACCTCTCATCCGAACGAGGGTGTATTTTTGTGAAAAATGCTCTCCTAACATTTTTCAAGCAGACCGTGTCGGGATTCGAACCCGGGACCTTGGGCGTAGTAGTCACACATATACCACTACGCCACGGAGCCGCCCCTCCCTTTCACAACCACTGAATGTCGGAGAAATAGGGTATATAATTATAAAACAATAGAAGGGGACCTAACTGCATCCAACAAGAAAGAACAGCGCCAGTGATGAAAGACAGGAAACATAGAAACAAGAAGAAAATTGTTGTAAGCATATGTGTGAGCACAGCACAGTATGCCTATGAAATACGGGCAGTAGGAAAAGCAGACAGAAAAACGGTAGCAGTCTTTTCGAATGTTGTACTTCAGAAGTATGAGGATGATAGCATGGACAAAGTTAATAACAAAAAGGTTATAGAAATAATAAGGGTACAAGGATATCTGTGGGAAAAAATACGAGAAATAGAAGGCAGGATACGCTCTAAGGCATTTTTGGGGAATAGTATGGGATATATTACAAGCAGAGAAAGGAAAATGGAGGTGGATGTAGACTGTGCAAATTTCAGGAAAATGTGTAGGATAGTTTAGAATAGGAAACAATGATGGTACGCGTCTAACCAGTTCCAGGGCTGAAGACCTAATGATGATGATTACTTATTAGGAGTTATTTTTGGATGAATATTTTGGATATAAGACAGGGAATATAGTGTATTTAAGAAATTGTATTAAACAAGTGACTGAGAGCAATCCATAAAATTTTTTTTTAATTTTTTTTTTCTTATTCTAGAATTAGTTGGAGGTGACTAAAGAGTGTATTAATTATTTTTGTGAAGATTTTTATACTGTATAAATACTCGAGATATATTGGATAAATATTGTTTTCTCGGAGGGTTGATTTTCCTTTACGTAACTTTTTTTTTTGTTTATTAAAAGTCTTGTAAATAAACTTTCTCTCTTGGGGATTTCTTTTTCTTTTTTTGTGACCCACCTCACTATACGATCTCGTAGCCAGCACGGCATTCTTTCGGTCCTTTTCAACGAACTTCGTTCGTTTATGAAATCTATTTGTCTGTGTGTCTGTCTGTGTGTCCGAGGCCTTTTAATGGTCGGACATCAATGTGTGACATCAATCGATTCAGCTCGGTGTCCAAGCTTAAGTTTTGATGTCAGTTAAAATCGGGCCACGGGGACGCCGAGCCCCTGGAAAATCCACAGGGATAATTAAAATTTTTATCACAATTCGTTAGTTTATAAATCCAATATTGTCTTGTGTACACTATGTTGAACCAATTTAATGGCATTTCATCCAATTATTCATCAATATTATGTCACATTGTTTTATGTAATTAAAATCATTTGATTACCCTGAATCAAGATAATTAAAGATTCATAATAATTAAATCAAATAAATATACAATTTATGGCATTCATCCAATTATTCAATTTATTGATTGTTTAAACTATTTTGATTATAATAGCTTTATTATTATAACTAATAATATTTATTCAATAAAATAAAATATATTAAAATGTCTCTTTTGTTGTTTATAAATTTTTGTATTTTATCTGAATACTTATAATTATTACAACATAATAATTTTAATTTCTTTAAATTGTTTTAAAGTAAGTCTACATTTGGAAGTTCGTTGCGACAATGCCTTGCATTTTCAACTTGTTTTTGTTGCGGTCTATTTTCCTTGGGTGTAATATACTGTAATAACCTTGACACATACCTAAACTCCGTAAAATGGTTTTAGTACAAATATTTACATCTCGAGGAACGAAGTTACTTTAGTCAGGTAGCTGAGGGTTAAAACCATATAAATTAGATCTTGCAGTGTTTCACAACGCCAGATTTTACTTGGGACTCCATATTAAAAGTGAGTAAACCAAAACTAAAATTACTACTAGATTACTATATTTCCAAAACATTTTGCTATATTATTAATTTATTCTTTTTCGAAGGATGCTCGTTCCCGAGATATTAGGAAACGTGTCAGTGGCTTTTAATACAAACAGACGATTGTTGTTTTCCTCTATGAAGCGCTTCCTGTCATCAACCCTCTATTTCCTTTGGTAGGATTCTTTCATTTCCGTGTGGCTGTAAGCAGGTGTTATAAGCAGACTTTGTTAATCTTGATCTCTTAAATTTTCCAATGATTTATATATAAAAAAATTATCAGGATATTATTGAAATATCAAATAAAAATGGATATTATAATATATTAAATGTAATTCATAATTAATTTTACTAATTTTTTCCATCCAACGCTTAAAATTTATCATTATAGTTATAATTTCATAATTGCAACTGACTTCTAGGCAGATGTATTAGAAATAATTTTTTTATTATATGTTAACTGCAGTACAATTAAATGCAAATAAATTTAATCCATTAGAATTTTGGATACGCCTAATGAATATAATCGTCCTGAGAATATATATTTTTCGTTATGCTCTATCGATCATGCTTCAAGTTTTATTTTAATAAACCGTAATGAATAAAACATAAAAAATGTTGGCATTTCCTTGAAATGCATATATACGCTTCTACTACGATTACAGTCTATACATACACTTGTAAAACTTTTTTTAATGTTGATTAGATAGAAGACCTGCACTCTCTTTTTTTACCTTACCATATCATTTACCTGAACAAATAGTGCACTAGCTCTGAATAACAGTGATTGGAAGTAGATTGAAATTACTCGAAGAAGAACCTGTACGTCACCTGACTGGTGCGCAAATATTTAACACTAGCGACGTAATTGATTTATTAAGAGGAACTGGTTTTCAAAGTAGTTTCCTCGACTAAATTTTTCAGGATTATTTTCTGCGTCGTCCTTGGTGTTTAAGTTCGACATGCCGCAAAAGTGAAATCAGTAAATTATTAGTTGTATATCGACAAAATCCGTCTTCTAGTGTTTTTTTCTGAATTCGAAGCAAGTAGTGAACATAAGAAAGGATAGCAAGAAATAAACAAAAAAGAACGCTCATATATTTTATTGATGTTCATTTAACCTTCTAAGGTTAAGTACGAAGGCGTAGAAGGGCCACAAAAAATCTCTCACTTATTTTAGTTAAATTTCGACTTCGATGTCGAAATTTAGTTAAATTTTGACTTCGATCTCGAAATTTAGTTAAATTTCGACTTCCATCTCGAAATTTACTTAAATTTCGACTTCGATGCCGAAATTTTGTTGGATTTTTAGCTTACAGTCGAAAGTTTATTCTTGTTGGTATTTCGAGATGGAAGTCGAAATTTAACTAAATTTCGAGATCGAAGTCGAAATTTAATTAAATTTCGAAATCGAAGTCGAAATTTAACTAAATTTCGACATCGAAGTCGAAATTTAACTAAATTTCAAATCGAAGTCGAAATACCAACAAGAATAAACTTTCGACTGTAAGCTAAAAATCCAGCAAAATTTCGACATCGAAGTCGAAATTTAACCAAAATAAGTAGATCGATTTTTTTGGTGCCTTTCTACGCCTTCGTATTAAAGAGTGTCCCACATTTGGTAGTGTAGAATCCCTGGTGGAGCTCAGTGGATTCCTTGAAAACTAAGATAAGCCTTGCACTTGGACAGGATGGAAGGACGGCTTTGAAAGTAAAGATGTGTAATGTAGTTCATGAACGAATAGTTTGAAATGAACTATTCTGAACGATGAATTGAACGAACTAATTCCTTGTATTCTGAACGAATTGTTTATTACGAACTGTAGAATAAAATAAAAGAAGCATCCTAGTGAACTGCCTGTATTTACCTGCATGAACTGTGAAACATGAAATGAATCGTTGGAGTTAGAAGGAACAAGAAAATGTATATTTTCTAAAACTCAAACCCAGAGAGCACTTACGACTTTTTGATTTGTTTAACGTTGTGTAGAATCAATAAGGAATAAATATCGAATGAAATGAAAAGAAGTTCCTAAAGTGAATGTTTTTGTTATGAATGATAAATTCTTGAATGAAGTGTTCTATTATTCGTTAAAGGATAAAACGCTTATTTAATAGATAGTGTAATTATTTTATATTTTGAATTTGAATATTAGTAATTAGTAACGCGGTACTATACATAATTATTTAAAGTAGGGAGAATTTGTCCTTGTCCAACGTAGAAGGTTTATGGTTGCGTCTCATTTTCTCCTATAGTAATTGCGAAAGCTATAAAATTAATTCTTAGCGATTTTAGGGATATTTTTTAATCTTCCTGCAGATTCTTATAATAAACGTTTGTTTTACGTAATGAGTTTATACTACATTCTTATTTACTGACGTATTCTCTGAAAATTTCGAGAATAATTCTTTATTTAAAAATGAATTTATATTGTACACGCATGGGAGTCAATTATATGATTAATTAAAGCTTTAATTGCTTTATAATGCAAACGATTTGCATTTTTATAATTGTAATAAAAGATTGGTTTTCACGGCAAACAAAACGTGTTTTTAATGCATATTTTTATAATAACCCAATGACTTCGTATTTATCTTAAAGTAAGTACGGAATTGTGTTTTCGCTTTTCATATTAATGCCTGTGTATTTACAAATCGCTTATATTATACAGGGCGTAACGATAAATCTTAGGAAATATCTAATTTTTCCGGTTTTTTTTATTTTGGTGGGTTTTATTTGTAGGCTTTGGGTTTCAATAACCTCTGGTGACCCCTTATCATGTCAATATATATATATATATATATATATATATATATATATATAATATTTTTAATTTACTATATTAATGCAATATTATAGTGTTTTCTCATATACTTATTTTATAGTGATCAATTTATACTACAAGAAGATGGCTGCCCCCTCGCCTTTCTATTTATTTAATTTTATTTTATATATGATAATATTTACTTTATATTCCGTGCTTTATCTACGTTTGGTTGGTTTATAAAATAAAACAGTGTTAATATGCCTCGACTATTTGAAAACTCGTCTTCCCAGGGTATCCACCTACTTACCGTGGGTTCAGTGGTAAGTAGATGTGCAATGCACCAACCAAACAGCACTACCTTTTTTTTTGTACCTGTGATCTTTTACTGGTATATGCCAAATTTTTATATACAGATCCACGTAGCCTTGTGCCAAATTAATTAATATTACCAATTTATGACTTTGACGTTCAAAACACACAGTACTCGCCTATTTTACACTTCGTCATCGGCCTCTTTGAAAACTGGCTCAAAATCTCACTTGCCGTATGCGTCTTTACAATGCGTGGCACTATCACTATGAAAGATCTGCTGTCCAGACTCCAGGTTTCTTTTAATGAATTTTGATATCCCCAAATCTAAAATAAATATGACCAAATTTAGAATTTTGACTACCTTTTAATTTTACTTCCCCTGCGCTAATTTTCCTGATGTTGAATCTTCGTTACTCGTACTAATCCTCCTGTTACTCCAATGCTTTCCTTTTTCAAATCTGCTCGTTCCAATTCACTGCTTTCTTCTTAAGTCCACTCTTTCCAATTCACTGCTATCCTCTAATTACCATTCAATACCATTCTATCCATAATACCATATCCAAATCTATTCCATTAATATCGCCTTCAGTTTCATAAATCCCATTCAATGCCTTTCTGCCTTTATCAATCTCGTTCCAATATCCAACTATTTATTCCGCCTTTTTCAATCTCACTAATCCACTCTTATCACTTTATTACTTCGTCGTTACTATTATTTAATTATTTCTCTCGCTTATCAGTACTCTTTTGTATATCAATTAAACTTTTTTTTAAACTTTTCAAAAACATTTATTAACTCTTTATATTCAAAATATAGCGCAGTTTACAAAAATACGTCTTACTACCCAAAATATTTAAAATCGACTCCTTGTTTATCTTTTCCTAGGTGATTATTACAATTAAAATATGCCTACTCTTTAATACATTTTATACAAATTCCATCCAATAAAATCGTCCCAACAAGTTCGTGTCACTAATACCTTATAATCGTTCTTTTACACGTTCCTATTTCATATAAATGTTCAATCATTGGTTCCTAATATCGCATAACCCTTCAATCATATTTGACAATACTTTTACTTATAATTTTGATATTACATGTTTGTCCAAAGGTTGATTCTACTAAAATAAATGCCGAAATGTTACACATATAAACCTGGATCTGCGTGGTGAATAGTGTAATTTCTACAGACGCATCCGGTTTCTCGATTAGCAAATGTACGTTCTATGGCTTATTAAACATACAACTCAGTGTAAATCTTGAATACTGTGCTTTATCACGTCATCAAGTCATTGTTTTTTACGTCTTGGCACTTATACTTTGACTAATATTTCAAATACTTTAACGTTTGTAAAGTACGGCAAACATAAAATTTTCAGTTACGGGATCTGATATTTGGCATTCTTTATTTGGCATACACTACCTTCAACAAAATAACCTTTAGAACCTTTTAGGCCTTCCTAACACTTCATTGGCCCCACTGGTTTTGAATAAAAGTGGAAATTTCGTCTGTCTTTATAACTCTTATCTTGGTGTGCATAATTTCTAGTTTTATTTAAAACCACTCCACGCATTTCTACATATTAATTATTACTCAACCCCTAATTTCATTTCTCTCACGTCTGTCTAACTACGCTATATAATAACTTACACTATAAAATAAAACAAATTTAACCTTTCCGTCGCATGAGCTTTCATCATGCTAAACCCTCTTCTTGTACAATTTTATATGGATATAAATTTTCTAAGTGAAAACGCCCACGACGTTCCCCTGTCATAGTATCTAATTCGAACGTATTTCCTTCAGCAAAAATACGCGTGATTTTGTACGGCCCTTCGTAAGGAAACAACAACTTCGCGCAAATGTTTCTTTCGCGATTTGAAACCCTTAATCTTTTTACCACCACCATATCTCCTATTTCAAAAATCGTCCTTTTTTAATCCTACTACGCCTTCGCTCGATGTCCCTACGCTGCATCCTTTGAATCCTACGCCTAACGCTACCCAACAACTCTGTGATGTCTTGCACCTCGACTTCTTCCCTCCATGGCCTAGCTGGTATAATCTTTCTAATCAATGTTATTGGACATGTTTTTGTAACAGAACTCGGTACGCAATTCATAAAATTTTCGATCTGTGGCAGATATCTAACCCATCTATCGTGGTGCTCTTGCGTTGCCAACCGTAGATATTTTATGACCTCTCGTATAAAACGTTCGCATGGATTTGCTTTCGGATGCCGTATGCTGCTAAATGATACCTTAATATGTGCTCTATTTAACCCGTTTCTGAATCTTTGGTTATTGAAATATGTCGCGTTATCTACCAAAATCCTATCCATTTTCCCAACCTGACTTCCAAATTCTCTAATCGACTGTAAAGCATGCACCGTGTTACTTCGTCTTGCCGGAAATAACTTAACAAATTTCGAAAAAACGTCCACCATTACCGATATGTGCCGATACCCCTGTTCACTAGTAATTAGGTTGCTCAAGTAATCAATAGCTACCAATTCTAACGGTCCGCTCACGCTCACATTCATCGGTATGTTCTGCAACACCATGTTTTTGTCTTTCCCTAAAATACAAATCTTACAACGATTAATCCGTTCTTTAACCACGGTGATATCGTTTCTTGTATAAAATGCCTCTCTAAATACCAAAAATGTTTTTCTAATGCCTATATGTCCAAATTTTAGATGAATTTCGTCTATAATTTCCACAGCCGTGTCTCTGGATAACACTAACAGTTCTGCATCCCCTATCCTTTTTACCACAAACTGCCCTACAATTGTAAATCCACGGTACTCTTCCACATTTTCCCTCGTTAATTTCTCGCGTATCGAGCTCACCTCACTGTGCCTCTGCATCTCCATAAGCTTGGCGTTTGTCCACCGACCAACATCCCTGAACTCCTGCAAAGCAACTAAACAATCCTTTACGTCTTCTTTATTCGCCTCTACCTGCGGTCTGCTTAGAAAGTCCGCCGTCACATTTTCCTTTCCTGGTTTATGTTTAATTTCAAAATCGTACTCTTGCAATACTAGTGCCCACCTATACAACCTACTGTTCAAAAACTCCTTTTTCTTCATGAATATTACAACCGTGTTGTCGGATTCGATCAAAATTTCTTCCTAGTAGATAAAATCGTAACTTTTTTACTGCATACACTATCGCCAACATCTCCTTCTCTGCCGTCGCATATCTGGTTTCGCAGTCTTTTAACACCCTTGAAATAAATACAATTGGTACCTCAGCTCCGTCCTGGATTTGCACCAACTCAGCCCCAATCGCATATTTCGACGCATCCGTCCTCAAAATAAATTCGTCTTTGAAATTTGGATACTTTAACGACAACTCTTCATAAAACGCACGTTTTAAATCTTGAAACGCCTTCTCCCGTTCAGCAGTCCATTTCCATCTTTCGTTTTTCTTTAACAAACTCACCAACGGCACACACAACTCAGAATATCTCGGTATAAACCGTTTATAATAATTTAAATCCCCTAAAAATCCTCGCAATCCTCTTACATTCTTTGGTTGCGCAATATTTTTCAACTCGTCTAGCCTCTTATTACAAATTCTCATACCATGTTTACTAATTTTAAATCCTAAATACGTGACCTGGCTCTTAAACAATTCGCATTTTTCCACGTTCAACTTCAACCCTCTTTCGTCCAACCTTTGGATCACCTTTTCTAAATGCTCCATGTGTTCTTGCTCGTTCCTTGAAAAATCAATAGATCATCCACATAGTGCGAACAGAAACATTCATATTCGTTGAACAGCTTCTGCATGGCCCTAACAAGTGCTGCTGAAGAACTACTTAAACCAAATGGAACTACAGAAAACATATAAATCTCCCCTTCAATACTAAACCCTGTAAACTTCTTACTATCTTCATGCAACGGAATCAACCAAAATGAATTTTTTAAATCTAACTTGCTAAAATCTTCATCTCATACACCTTATATAACAAATTATCCAACCATTGTGGTTGTTCGTACTGCGCTTTCGTAATTGAATTCAACTTCCTCGCATCCAAACAAATTCTTATATCTCTTTTGTTAGGTTTAGGTACAATAACTACCGGGTTCACATATGGAGTCTTCGCTGGTTCGATGATTCCTTCTTTTACCATTTTACTAATCTCGGCTTTAACCCTATTTCTAATTGCAAACGGAATTGGATACACCTTGGTACTAAATCCGCTGTCTTCCGTGACCTCTAACTTATGCGTATATCGCTTCGCAAATCTCGGCTCTTCATTAAACAACCCTATAAATCTATTAAATAATTCCCCCAGCTTCTCTTTAATATCAATACTCACTTTTCCTATCTGTCCATCATCAATTATTCTCGCAAACATATTACATAATCTCACTTCAACCTGTCTATAATTACTTGCCCTTTTCACTCCTAATCCTGACTTATCTATATCATTTCCATCCCTATATTCCGAACTAACCGTAGGCACCACCCATAACTTATCTTTATCTAATATCCGAATCGACCTATCATTTCCATCTATATTCAATCCAAAATCCTCTATAAAATCCATTCCTAATATAAAATCTAACTGTAACCCCTTTGTTATCAAGAACTCTGCATCTCCTGCCTTTTTATTTCCTACAAATATCGGTACGCGGACTACCTTATAAATCGTCGTTAACTTCTTATTCATTGCCGACCATAAATTAACCCCATCAATTGTTTCCATTCGTCCTTTTAAAAATTCTGCATGTTTATTAACCACACTTTCATTAACCAGCGACAACTGTGAACCACTATCAACTAAAGCAACATATAAACAATCTCTTAATCTAATATTAATAAACAACAAATTCTTTTTATTAACGGTATAATTATTCAACAACAAATCACTTAAACTATAACATAAATCTATATCTAAACCTAACAACTCTGTCTTCCGAAAATTGAAGTTTTTTTTTGGCTCGTTGGTGCCTCGTGCACTTGTACCACCTCAATCTTGTCCGTGTCCTTTATCGCAGCGCTGGTCTTTATATGTTGGACGTTTATGTCCCTGTCCGTCCGGCTGTATCCGTCTCGCGTTCCGCCTCCCGTCGTACGGCCGTCATCCGCGTTGTCTCCGTGCGGGTACCTATTGTGATCCTTGTACTCGTTTCCCCGGTATTCTCTGTTGAAATGCTGTCGTCTATTTCCGCCGTGTCCCCAATAATTACGCTGTCCGTGGTTGAAACCTTCATGTCTGTAGCTAGGTCTGTGCTCATTGTGGTATACGTGTCGTCGGTTTTCGTCCTTATAACCCCGGTTCTGCTCCCAGTAAGCTCCACGCGTCTTTGCCTCCAGTGCCGTCGCTAAGTCAAAATTTCGCATTACTCCTAAAAATTCTCGCAGGGTTTTTATGTTCTGTACTACAACCACCTTTGTCACCTCCGGTTCCATATGTCCTGCAAGTAGTAATACTATGTCGTCCTCGCCCAATTTCGATGTCAGATGTTGTGCCTGGTTATATTTGTCTATCGCGTATTCTTCGCGTGACCTGTTTATCTTACTGTAATGTCCCGTTATTAAGTTTGTCCTTATGTTCGTCTGGTGCGTGTTACTCCAAAATTGTTCAATGAACAGTCGTCTAAATTCCGCGTATGTGTCGTACTGTCTTCGTATGATGTTGTGCCATTTTTCCGCGTTACCCGTCAAAGTCGCCCCAACTATCTGTAACTTCGTCCGTTCGTTTTCTGTCTCCACGATTTCGTCTAATCTGTCCAAAAACCCCATCGGTTGTTCAGTCCGTCGTCCTTCAAATTTTGGTAGCGCGTCTCGGTTTAATTTAATCTGCTGTCCGTAGTCTAGTCCTCCGCGTTTTTTTCTAGGTCGTCTAACTTGTCTTGTATATGTCTGACTTCGTTGCCGACCCTGTTCTCCAATATCGTAACTTTGTCTTCAAGTTTTTCGTCCAGTTGTGTCCTAGCGTTAACATTTTCGTGTTGTAGTGTTTCTAGCGTCTGTCCTAAATTCCTGTAATTTGTCGTATGCTTTTTGTCACATGTTTGTATCTCAGTGTTTAAAGTCGTAAATCCGCTGATCATAGTCTCCTCGACTGCCTCCACGCGTGTCATTATTTCTGTTCGTAGGTCCGTCCTTGTTGCGTTCAACTCTCCCTGAAATTGTACCCGTGTATTTTCAATCTTGTCGTCTACTCGGTCTACCTTTTCTTGTAATTCAGTCTTTAGTTCGTCCTTTACCTTTTGTATCGACGTGAGTAAATAGTCCTGGGTGTCGTCTAATTTTGCCGTCAGTTCGGCGTGCGCCGTTCTAAACTCATTTCTCAGATCCGTGTGTGAATCTACAATTTTGTTCGTTAAATCCGTATGTGAAGTTGCAATTTTGTTAGTTAAATCCGTATTTAGTTTCGTGTGTGAATCTGCAATTTTGTTAGTTAAATCCGTATGTGAATCTGCCATTGTCTTTAAATCGTCTTTCAAACTCATCAGAAATCGCATAATATCCTGGCTTCCGGCGGTTTCTGCTACCTTGACCTCCTGTACCGTCGCCTGGTCCGTTTCCATGTTTATTTCCTCCGGATCTACCTGCCTCACCTCCGTCTCCTGGACATCTCCCCCTGCATCTAGCTCCTCGGCTTGTGCCATAAATTCCGCGTCAATTCCGTACATCCTTCCTGACCTCGTTATCCGTCTAGTGTCCGCGTCCGTCATCTCTGCTGACTTTTTCAAACTCTTTTTTCCTGAAAAAATTTTAACTACGGGCCCCACCTAACCTCGGTGTTCCTTAATCTACCACTACTTCTGTCTATCTAGCCCCACGTTGGGTTTGCCACCTTCTTATTCTCCCCCCCCCTCGTTTTTTATTTATTTAATTTTATTTTATATATGATAATATTTACTTTATATTCCGTGCTTTATCTACGTTTGGTTGGTTTATAAAACAAAACTGTGTTAATATGCCTCGACTATTTGAAAACTCGTCTTCCCAGGGTATCCACCTACTTACCGTGGGTTCAGTGGTAAGTAGATGTGCAATGCACCAACCAAACAGCACTACCTTTTTTTTTGTACCTGTGATCTTTTACTGGTATATGCCAAATTTTTATATACAGATCCACGTAGCCTTGTGCCAAATTAATTAATATTACCAATTTATGACTTTGACGATCAAAACACACAGTACTCACCTATTTTACACTTCGTCATCGGCCTCTTTGAAAACTGGCTCAGAATCTCACTCGCCGTATGCGTCTTTACAATGCGTGGCACTATCACTATGAAAGATCTGCTGTCCAGATTCCAGGTTTCTTTTAATGCGCTAATTTTCCTGATGTTGAATCTTCGTTACTCGTACTAATCCTCCTGTTACTCCAATGCTTTCCTTTTTCAAATCTGCTCGTTCCAATTCACTGCTTTCTTCATAAGTCCACTCTTTCCAATTCACTGCTATCCTCTAATTACCATTCAATACCATTCTATCCATAATACCATATCCAAATCTATTCCATTAATATCGCCTTCAGTTTCATAAATCCCATTCAATGCCTTTCTGCCTTTATCAATCTCGTTCCAATATCCAACTATTTATTCCGCCTTTTTCAATCTCACTAATCCACTCTTATCACTTTATTACTTCGTCGTTACTGTTATTTAATTATTTCTCTCGCTTATCAGTACTCTTTTGTATATCAATTAAACTCGTAAACTTTTCAAAAACATTTATTAACTCTTTATATTCAAAATATAGCGCAGTTTACAAAAATACGTCTTACTACCCAAAATATTTAAAATCGACTCCTTGTTTATCTTTTCCTAGGTGATTATTACAATTAAAATATGCCTACTCTTTAATACATTTTATACAAATTCCATCCAATAAAATTGTCCCAACAAGTTCGTGTCACTAATACCTTATAATCGTTCTTTTACACTTTCCTATTTCATATAAATGTTCAATCATTGGTTCCTAATATCGCATAACCCTTCAATCATATTTGACAATACTTTTACTTATAATTTTGATATTACATGTTTGTCCAAAGGTTGATTCTACTAAAATAAATGCCGAAATGTTACACATATAAACCTGGATCTGCGTGGTGAATAGTGTAATTTCTACAGACGCATCCGGTTTCTCGATTAGCAAATGTACGTTCTATGGCTTATTAAACATACAACTCAGTGTAAATCCTTGAATACTGTGCTTTATCACGTCATCAAGTCATTGTTTTTTACGTCTTGGCACTTATACTTTGACTAATATTTCAAATACTTTAACGTTTGTAAAGTACGGCAAACATAAAATTTTCAGTTACGGGATCTGATATTTGGCTTTCTTTATTTGGCATACACTACCTTCAACAAAATAACCTTTAGAACCTTTTAGGCCTTCCTAACACTTCAATATATATATATATATATATATATATATATATATATATATATATATAATAATACAGCTATTCCTTTCCTGGAGAATTATCTTTTTTAATTTAAAGCCCTGAAAATCGATTATATATATATATATATATATATATATATATATATATATTGCTGTGATATCCCCCCTGAACAATCAAGCCCCTACGATGTGGAATGTTAAATTAGAGCTTTTTACCCCGACTAGCTTATTGAATCAAATAAAGCAATTCTATAATACAGAATATCTACATATACCAGATTTATGGTTTTCTGAAAGCCAGCAAAAATATCTTTTACTTATTTAGGGACCTTCGAACGTTCCAACATACCTATTTCCTTTGTCATAAATTGTTAAGTGACCCTTTTATATTTTGTTGACTTTTACAAATACACAAAATGATAAATATTAAATTAAAACAGTTTTCAATAATAAAGTGTATTAAGATTGCTAACCTGGAATGGGTTCTGTAGTTCCTTCCTAGTCTGTGATCTGCATTCCCTTGCTGTTTCCACTTTCCTTATTACTGTGCCTGTCCCATAAATTGTTTCCAACCAAGTCAGAATATGTCCAAATTAGAATACTTTCATTTTTAAACTATCTCCAATTGAAAGTCGAAATTAAAAGTCGATATTAAAACCCAGATTGAAATTAAAATCCAAATTACATGTCGGAATTAAAAACTATGTCGGAATTAAGATCCAAATTAAATATCCAAATTAAATGTCGATATTAAAATCTCATTTAAATGTAGGTATTAAAATCCAGATTGACATTAAAAGTCGTCTATTTATAGATCGGCTTATTTTCGTTGCATAAATTCTCACACTTTTTAAATCTAATTTCACTTTAGTTATTGCTTCAGTGGTTGCGTAAATTCTTAACAGTTTCGAACATAGTCGTATCTCAGTTTGAATATAGACTCCTGTCGCTTTGTCAATATCGTATATATAAACCGTACCTCCACCTGCTTTTCATTGGCTTATTTACGTTCTGGGACGACACTTCGGCTTTATCTCGCATATCTTGGAATTTTCACCAATTATTTAGTTCAAATCTTGGAATGCATGCCTTGCCAGATGTACAACGATCATTGCGTGCTGATCGCCAGCTCTCTGTACCTTTAAAATAATTTAAAATTATCACAATTATATTTATGCCTCGACTAGCTCATTGATACCACACACAGAGTGAACGACGATATGATAACAGATAATTTTCACTGACTCTTCAACACTCAATATCGTTTCATAACTCAAACTAAATTCACCAAAAATTGTATAATGAACTAAATTAAATTACTATTTACAAATTTGCACCCTTTTTAATATCATTTACTTTTTAGAAAAAATTTAAATAAATATTCTTATCAAATTAGCTCTTTACGAAGCTTATAACCTTTTTACACCTTTTATAGCCATTAAAGCCAGCAAAAAATATTGTATTTTACCAGGAATAGTTTCGTTGAACGTTCAAAGAAATATCCCCTTTCCTTTTTAAACATACCCTTATGTACTAGTCAAATTTTATTAACCTTTTACGCAAAATATTTAAATTATATGCAACTTTTAAGCTCACTTCTGAATACATATACTATAAATATAAAAAATAGCTCTGACCTTATATTTCTTCTGTTTTTTTTGCTGGAGCTTCCTGGCCCAAATCAGTCCTTCGTTCAGCAGCTTAGCGTGTTGGCCCAGTACTTTGAAATATTCAGCAGCAACTCGGAGTCGTTTGCCCAATGATTTGAAGTATTAACCTTTGAGTTTTAATCCAGTAGCTTGGTCTTTTATACCAGTAACTTAGAATATTAACGTAGTGATTCTAATTATTACTTGGGTATATTACTAGAGTATATTACTTGGATTTGCTTGGATATGTTACTTGGATATATTACTTGAAGCTGTTTACGTCAACGGCAGAATTTTATACACACTTCTTTCAACGCGCACTTTACTGTTTCACTTGTAATTATTGATTTTTGTTACGCTTCAATAACTTTTACAATTACCAACTTATAACTTTCACTAAATTTTATTTACGTAATAATCATCTTTCAACTATTACAGTCGGCGCTGTCAATTATGGAATGAATGTCCCTTATCTGCTTAGGTTAGTTTTATAGACAAATTCTTTCCCGAATGTTCCTCGCGTTCTCATTGGTTGACAGCCCATTATCAGTTGTTAGCCCCTCAAGAAAGCGTTTCCGTTATGTGTTATATCTGCAACCTGTTGGGTTTTATTAAATATTGCATTCTATATACGTTCGAATTTACACGTACATGAATATTGTAATTTCCATACTTTCTTTACATATGCTTGTTTTACCAAGTCTGGCACCTTATGTACATTACAAACTGCAGGAATTTTTAGCGAGATTTGATCACCAAATGGTATCTTGTGTACGTTTAAAACTGCACGTATACCATCGCCTTTTGCATTATGAAATATGTTTGTTATAAATGTTTGTCTATACAAGCTGGTATAAATTACATGCGTCTGTTGGTTTATTTACGCGACTGCGTTTAGAAATTTTATTTCACCGTTATTTTTCTTCAAAGATGTTGAATTTTGATTTGATTTTAAACTTAAATATGTCTTAAATATTCTAAAAATGATTGGATTACTTCCGCAATTATTTATTTTAAAGAATGTGGTGAAATTATTATTGAATGGGCTTCCTTTGATAAATTGTAGCTTGTCATTGATTTTATACAGGGTGATTTGTATTTGCTTTTTGCATAATGAATGAATGAATTATGTACATTTTATGATTTAAATGTTTGGTTGTCGTGGTTTTTATGATATTTACATGAAGTATTCTTCCCTTGTTAGCTTATATGACTTTAAATAACCTTACTATCATAGCAATATATTTGTTTTCATTATGAGAATCCAAAACTATTGTGGATTTTGTATCGGCTGGAATTTTATGTAAGGGCATATGACGATATTATTATAGTAAATTCGCAATTAACATTAAAAATTATTTTCTAATACAAATTTTGCAAAATTTATAATAACTTAAACGTACAACAAGATATAAAATTATAATGTATATAAATATTCATAATAATTTAAAGTGAAAATTTTGATTTAAATTATTGTTTTCCAAATAGCTATTATTATATGTGTCGACTGATTTTTATGAAGGAGGTTTTTCATAAGAAAAAACTTTTTTTGTTTTATAAAATACATTCTTTGGATTTACTACTTTATTATTGTTAATGAAATTCAAGATCCTTGGTGTCATCAACAATGTGTATTAGATTGATATTAATAGGAAGCTAGGATAACAAAATTTGGTAATTAATACTTTTTGTTTGTTGCAGACTGGAATAAACGGAAATGCTTCCTTAACCACACCAACTATTTTACCAAATTCAACAACAAAGCCTGTTCCACCGCCACGGGATCACCTTAAAATAGAAAAAGATGGTAGACTAGTAAATAGAGCTCCTGCACCACAACTGCCTGCTAGAATTACAAATAACAACAATAACACCATTACACCACCTTCGTCACTTCCTACAATAGCCGAACCAACGCGAGAACAACTAGATAGTATTAAAAATATCAGGTAGGAATTTTTAAGATTTCACTGTTGTTTATCTTGATATTGTCTCCTGGACTCTTACTTAAATTTGTTAAATTCAATCGTGCGAGTTTTTGTCTACAATATTATAAAGTTAGTAACAGTTACAGTTTAAGACCTCCAGCGAAGAACTCCTCTCAAGGTTTTGGTGGTTCGGTTTTCTGAATGTTCTGTTACATTTTTGCCGCCTCCAATATCTCTGTAGTGTCCTAAAAAAAGTAGAGGAATTCGAGCACTACATCGAAACGCGCGGTAACATTGATACGCTTGGCACCACTGATACGGTCCACGTTTCACAATATTGCGCAATAGTATATATGTATTATGAAATAATTACGTGTTAAATTATATCAAATAACACGTTTACAATAATACAATTCTTATTTTAAAATGTAAATAAAGTAAAGTACTCACTTAAAACGCGCCTTGCAGTTAAATCTCAGGGTCATTTCCTTGTTGTTCTTTCAGGGTGTGGGTTGCGTCTCGCCATTGTTGAATCCAAATTCATCCGTCAATCCCTTTTTCCCTACGTAGCGGTACGATAGGAGCAACCAGGTAAGGAACGTTATAAGGTAGAGATAAAAGAGAACCTACATCCTAGAAAGAAAAGAGAAAAGATAGACACCTCGACACAGGTAGAAGTTATCCGCTTGACGCCTCGTGGCTAATAATGTCGTGCCGCTCCGCGCACTTGCGCCATTCACTCCGCGCGTGCGCATTCTTTTGCGCAAACGCAACTGTTCGAAATGACGGAAATTTAACAAGTTTATTTTAAAATATTGGCGGGAATTTACTCACATATTTAGCAATTTACATTGCCAATTTTGGCATGTAACAACATATAATCCTAAAACGCTGTCGTTTCTGTGATTTCGGGTTCTTAAGTGTTCAATTTAATTTTATATAATTATATCATCGTCCAAACACTTATTGGTTCATCTCGGGATTGGCTTATTCTCACCAATTGAAATATTTCATAACTTCAATAGCGCGTGTTCGCTAATTTTCCCGAGAGCAATAAAATTTCCCGAGGCGGTATCTTAACGTATTTATACATATTAAAACATTTTATTTTTACAATGTAAATAATAATTTATAAAATAACCAGGACCGAATTCATGAAGCGGATGGAATTCCCTTCTCTTTATACGTAGATTTATTAAATACAAGAGATGGAAACTTGGCAATTCAATAAATGAAAAACATGCTAGGGGTTAATACACTAACACATAACAATCAAAATTGAAATTTTAGCTAATATAAGCTTGGCATGCAAATTTGCTTTCCATATATGTCTTTTTACTTTACAAAAATATGACTCTTGTTTGGTCTACGATAGTTCACATCTCATTTTTTTCTGTTTTGGGTAGACACCACGTGTTACGTCGTCATTGAACAATTTGGTAGTGGTTGACAATAAACACCAGTAGTGCGGGTATCCTACAGTTTTCAGTGAAACATTTTATACCGACAGTGGAAGTGCGTGAACACAGTCGTACGCGAACCTTTACAGAAGAGGGTTGTATGAGAGCTTTTGAAAGCGACACCGACACCCAAACGTGCGTGCTTGGTTGTCCGCGAAGCTTTTGTGTGTGAACTTTTATTGCCCACAGCGGCACAGGCTTTAAGGTATTTATACCCTTCCTTAAGTAGTTGTTGTAGTTGTTTTTAGTTATTACATAACCGCTCCACCGCCATCGGTATTGCTACAAAAAGCAATTGGTCCTTCCCTATAATTAGCATATCTTATCACCCTCATTCATCCCAAACAAGCCACCACGCCTTTCTATATCGAATTGTTACTACACACTTCGATACGTTTAACTACAGAATGAAAAAGTTAAAAAACACATGTTAAGTTTTATGCGTTTAATAATTAAATTGACACGAAATGCAATTTTACTAAAATTATAACATAAAATAACTATCTAAAAATTAATGCTTTTAATGGGAGGGTTGAGTTTGACACTTTAATAGTAAATTTTTAATATTTGACTTTAATTTAGTTAGGTTTAACCTCAAATCTCCTCGATTGGTAATTTCTATTGTTTCTTTTTTGTAAAAAGATTGACAACCGCGCTGAAACCTCTTTCTATGAGGTATGAAAATGGAAAAGCATTGTGAACTTTTACGCGATAGGCCATAATGCAGGATAAGTAATTGAGATGTATGTCTCTTTAAAATCAAAATTGCTGATGTCCCTTTCTGAACTGTACCTTAAGATCTTCGTTAGTGCATATTCCGATCGGTTCTTCTTGTAGTATATCATCTGTTGCTTCAATGTGTTTGTCCTGTGGTATTTCCATAGTAAAACATTCGCAGACCTAGTTTCAAAGACTGTGGAGCATATTTAAATGTTGAACGTTGGTTCAAGCTTCACCATCATGGCATTTTGCTATGACAAATTGGGAAACTCAAAAAATTCGCGCCGTCTAGTATTTTGTTTTATCGTTTAGTTCTGACAAGGAAAGTTGAAATGATGGACTTTGTTTTTCAAATTTAAACTGTAGTTAACCTCATTAAATTTAGTGAACAAATCTGTTAAATTAAATTAATTAATTGAATTTTTTGAGTTAGTGGACTTCAATGTGAAAGAGTAATCGATGAAAGTTCTCGCTGTTTACTTCACATGGCTGCGTAAATAACGTAGTATTCGACAAGTTACTTTGAATTGAAGAGATTGATGCAATTTATCACCCAGATTTTTAGCAACTAAATGTAGTCAATGGATGACACAGTGTATTGCAAACATCCCAGGTACATTATGACTGGTAAATCCACGGTAGCGTCCAAACATGGCCGTGCTTTCGCCATCTATTGTCGCTGATATTTTATTTGATAAAAGAATCCCTTTTTCTATAAAATAATGTAACGAAATCTCTATTTGCACAAACACAGTTCTTTATTTTTGAACTGATTATACAAGCATGTTCAACAACTTGTAGCTACAATAGAATTTTAAAAGCTCTCACAACAATTTACTTCCAGCTAATTCGTTACCAGTATAAATACTAACTTCTAAACTACGATGTTATCCTCTTAATTAACTTAATATAGACGCACTACAATTAACTATCCAACCACTCATTATTAATTTATATACGAAGCACTATAATTAATTAATTTCGAATAGTGTGATTTATATCAACAGTAATTTATATCACATCTTTTAAAGCTTTAAACTAGACTATATTGTAATCAAAGTTTCAATCAGAATCGACTTCCAATATTAATGACGGCAATTTATTTACATTTCAATTGTACTAGTTAATTCGAGAACATACTAGAAATTATGCAAATAACATTCTTGAGATTTCCTATTGTAAATTAAATAATTTTTAAATGCGAAACTCCTGTATCTACCAATCAAGTCCATCTGCTAGATGTTGTACCGAAGGACCCATCGATCATCTTTTGTGTACAATCGCCTCGCTTATATTCCAATGTAATGATTCTGTTCGGAAGTAGACTATACGGCGCTACACTACCCTCTCTTAAAGCTTTTCTGTCCCAGATCACTGTGACCCGAACGTTGGAAGTCCCTGTGGCGGTAAGGATAGTCGAAACTGCAGTTCCCATGTTGATTGAAGTAGCAATCAACACTTCATAGCAGACTGTATTATTTCGATTGTAACCACATACCAAAATCTGGACCCTGGTTTTCTGGAAAATTATTTTTAGTATATTTCGAACCATTATCTTGTTCAATCCATTGAGCCCATAATCGATCTTGAGTATGGTCAACTTCTTGTCTTCAAATTTGATAATCTGGCCCTTGAGGTCCACGAAATCCATAAATCCCGATGATTAGATATATCAAAAGGCTGTTACTTAGTCATCAAGTAGCAAATGACCCGATGTCTGTATTTTTGCCGTATGTTCTTTCCAACGTGTGGTTATTGTCGGCGAAGTTGATCCAGACCACCACATATATTTTTAAACATCCAAGCAGGTCCTCAGAACATTTATAGATCTGTCGCTATGCAATGTAGCAGGGAGTTGTTACGGTAATCTGTGTGAACAACAGAAAAGTAAAATGCAGTAAGCAACAGTAGCCCGCACCGAGTACTGAACACAACAAAAAAAAGAATCGAAAGAATTTGCGCCGTGCTAGCAAAAAGCGTCCTAGTGTGGGGTGGGTCATACATCAAGAAAAATTGGAAACCTCTAGGAAAAAACTTTATTTACAAACTTCTAGTTAAAACCAAAATACAAAAAGAATAAAAACTCCAATTAGAACTTTAATTCAAAAATAATATTTACAACCCTTCTAATTGGAAAAACCTGTTATAAAAGGAAAATTAACTCGTATGGAACAAAGCGTTTTGTGCAAAATATCTCACAGCATTTACATCGTACGATAAATCAAAGCAAAAATAAGTAATACCTTCTTGACTTACATTACGCTAATGTTTACCCTCAATAAGAAAAAAAATCAAGCAAGAGTAATAAATTATATAGTGAGTTGCTTTCGTTACCTTCAGTTCATCTACTTACACAAATTGCAGTTATCAATAAAAACTGGCGATAGGTAGTAACGGCCCCCGCCCCTTTTCACGTTACTCTCCCTCTCCCACTCTTTTTTTCCCTCCCTCCTTCTCATCTTCCCGCTAAAACAAAATAATATTAACCAAAGAACATCGTCACCGCTATCATTGTTTTCAAAAAGAAAAACCAGAAGGGAGGGGTGTAACACTTTCAAATGTTTAATTAACGAAAATATGCTTTCTAGATTTCCGAAAAACAATTAAAAGACTTCGGTGACAGAGGGCCGACTTAACGAACGATGTTGCTTTTATCTAACAATTGTTGCACATTGACTGCCCAGGTTTTTTGGAAATCTAGAAAGCACTTAGAATGATCGCTGGTGTATTATAAGTGGACCAATGAAGCGCTATACGCATTTTCGTTAATTAAACATCTGAAAGTTGAGTGTTACACCCCCTGGTTTTTTTTAAAACAATGATAGCGATAGCAATGTTCTTTCGAATAGTAAAGAGCCTTAATGAACTTTATTTATACACATTTTCATTAGTTAAATAATAAAATCAATTTGCATCGTGCAATAGGAACCGAATGGTACAAATTTCCATCGTGGAGATGAACTCTCTTCAAGCTTAGAGTATATGACTAAATAAATAGTCTCCACTCATTAGTTTTGTATTTACTTCTTAGCGCATTCATTAGTCTGAAACGAATATTTTTTATATACAGTGAAACAAATTTTTTATATATATAGCTGGCCTCACGCATGGGCGTCAGTGAAACGTATTTATTGTTCCAAAAATCTTCCGACACAACTTGGGGCCTATTCCTGGGTAGAGCAATGAGAAGTGGGGGGGGTAAGTCGAATTTTATTTGCAGATCAAACTTAAGCTAAATCAAATAGGCGCCACCAAGTCCTGATGTAATCACAATAATTGCATAGCATAGTTCTAAGGGCGGACGTGGAGACCCAAAGAAAAAAAGATCGCCTTCGCTGACAAAAGTCTGTCTTAATAAAATAAGACGCAGCTTCTGTAAGAAATTGTGATAGTTAAATAAATAAAAAAGTGGAACACCATTTGTGTCCTGCAAAAATACATAAAGAAAAATTTAAAAAGTATTTTCAATATAACATTGGCATCACTTTATTACTTAGAAGGGTTTTAGCTTTATGTAATAAGATTTGATCACACTTGATCAAAATAAAAAACCTTTAATCTTGATCCAATTGTTTACTAAAAGATCTTTTTAAAATAATATAACTTGTAACAAAAAATTTAATCTTTAACTGCATCAATCTTAAAATTTTAACTTTCATGTTTGTCTTTATTATTTTCAATCAAACACTTTACTTTAAAACATGAACTCGTTGTACAAATAGGGTTCTGACCTGGGCAGATCTTTTCAGGTAGATAACAAATTAATAGCTCCTAACAATATTAGCATTTGAGCTTTCAAAATTATGTATACTAATTTTAATGTAGATAAAGCTGATCATAAAAATATACATGTATACATATATTGTACTAAAGCTGTTCAAAGCATTTGCTTTTAAAATAACATCTGTCAGCTATTCAAAGTAGAAAAATATGACGTCAGTAACACCTGTTGACATTACTGACGATTCATATGGAACAAAGTATGTTGTTTTTAGAACGTTAAATTAATGAACTTTCGTTTTACTACTGGTAAATCCAGCTCAACAATTAGTTGAAACTTTTTCAGTGTACATGTATTACGCATCAAAGCAAGTTAACGTGTTCCAAATTTTGAAACACATAAAAAGAACTTATAGCTATCTACGAACCAAAACTGCAATTGTCGCATTGTGACAAAGGAAGACGGGATCACCATTCTTCAAGCAACGATAACAGCGTTTGCAATTTGAAACCAATTCATCCAAACCAACTACTATAATTCCTGCGTTCCACGTGTCGAATCATATCCTGTCGCCTTACATTCAGCAGCAATCGTACTCTCAAAGTTGAATTACGTCACCTTCTAAAGATAGCATCTTACATGTGTTTTACTGTGTCCTTGTGTGTCTTTAAAAGTTGCATCCTACTTGTCGCGCTAAATAAATTATACAAGTTCGCAAAATATATACATTACCGACCGTTATTTGAAGATATCCTAACTATTTGAAATGGATTCGCAGATTGCCGGCCTCCAACCAAGGAAAATGTTGATATCTCTATCACCTGTGGCCGACTATCTTATAACCAGCTCGGGCGGTCGCGCCGTCAGGAGGGGAACAATCAAACAGAGATGTGCTTGTAAATAGCTGTATACGACACAGATATCTGAATATTAAAGGACGATGCAGGTTTAGCGTATTACTTTTGAAGTTGAATGCAAATTATTATTGTTATTAATAAAATTGTTACATTATTCTTGACATTATATGCAAAGAATTATTATTATTAATAAAATTATTACACTATTCTTGAAATTATATGCAAAGAATTATTATCGAAAATAAAATTGTTACAAGTCCACACAGTACACAAACTGATCACATGTTATACAAAAATTAAGAAAATCTTGTTCATGTCTACGACATGTGGAAATATGAGTACTGCGCTATAATAGATTCCAACCTTGCAACCTAGACCCCAACAGTTTGGATTGAGTCTTTGACAAATTTGAATCTTATAGTAAGTCGTTAGGCTCATCTTGTGAAAGTAAATGTGAAGCACCTATATTAAACGGTTGGAAATCAGGATCCGTGTATTCTGACTTAGGTTCAATAATATTATCTTTTTTATAATTTGAATAAAGGCCGCTATACTTGCGGCCACGTCCCCATTGCTCCACCCAAAGGCGAAACCCACGCGAAAATATAAACGTGCTTCTAATTTATTCTAACTTCATAATTAATCCACCCTAAATAAAAATCTGAAACAAAAACTAAAAACATGGTTTGAATCATGGTATCCCTAGCGTTGACTTTGGAGTGTGCCCGATCAAAGAGACGAGCAAAAATGAGAGGGGGAGGGATCCGTAATACCGGATAGCAGACGCCGGCTCTGCTTACCAGTGCGACCTGAAGGGTCGACTTAAAACTATCCAAATCTAGCTAGCTAATTTAAAATGGATTCAAATTTCTAATCATTTGCCAAATGTATTAATAGTGAATCCAGCTATTTTGCCTGCTTTATAAATTTACAAATTCATCCTCCCTAATCTAAGTATTTTATTCTAAATTTGTCCCTAACGTTCCCTATTATTCCCTAACCGACATATTATATATACAATCTTTCTATATATACTGCGGCCAAAAATTTGCGACAGAACGTCAAACGAATTAAATCAAGCCACAAAACAATACAATGCAGGCAGAAATATAAGTGTAAAAATAAATATAAATATAATATAAATATATAAATTAACATATAATAAATATATAAATAAATATCTGAATAAGCAAAAGCATGTAACAGTGCGTATATCAGCAAAAGCATATACATTATCAGGTGCACTCGCATGAGCATTATATCGACTAGCGCCATTACACAAAAACGTGCTTGTTAGATTATTTCAAAATCTGTTTAAAATCACAAATCAATGCTCATGCGAGTACAGCCGCCACAATTTTATTCATACCTCTAATATAAATTTCTCCAGCATCCAAAAATCTGGTCGTCTACCTACACTAAACGTTCTGGGGGGATCACATTCTCTATCACTTCACTTTTAAGTCCTGGGGGGTTGCGCGGCACTTTATTTTATTATTTTTTTAGTTATTACACTTATTTAAATTAATGAGGTTTCCTGATTTAATTTGTTGTTATTTATTTGTTTCGTTTATTCCCGATTTTCCGCGCGTAGAAGGTGGGACGGTGATTGTTTTAGTGGTGAATTTGTCGTGCATATTAGAGTTTTGAGTATACTTATTCAATTATTATTATTATTGGTTTTCTTTCTTTCATTTTTTTTTCTTTTTTTGTTTTTTTGGTTTTTTTTTGTTTTTTGTTTTTTTGTTTTTTTTTGCAGGTTTTGGTTATCATGCTCTTATCATGTCAAAATCACGCCAGGTCGAAATCTATAATTTTTCAATTTTTCCACCATCCCCTCCCGACTTACACACGATTATCACCGTCTAATCTCGCAACCCTTCCTGCGAACTCTCTAAAGGCTGTCCAGAACGCCTTCTGGTTAGCCACTTCCCCGACTTCCTCTAGGCTCTTTGGCCATGCTAGACCTACGATAGCTAATTTCGTATCAGCCAACCCTCGATTTGCCGCTTAAAGCGGGCAGTGGAAGAGCACGTGCTCTGCACTTTCCGCGCCTTCACCGCATTCACAGCGGTCGTTGTTGATTAACCCGAACCTATGTAAATACGCTTTCAGGGCGCCGTGCCCTGTTATCAACTGAACCATTTTATGATCGAGTTTTACCTCGATCTTGCCTCTATCTTTTAAGCTCTGTATGAATTTGTGGGTTAACCTGCCCGTGGCAGCGTTGTTCCACCTCTCTTCCCATTGTCGGATTGACTTTTCACATAGCTTTCTTTTAATCAAAGACTTCGGTATCGACGAATGTGATATTCGAAAGTCTCCCGTCGCGGCATTTTTAGCTAATTCATCAGCCCTATTGTTTCCTACGTTACCATTGTGCGACCTGACCCAACAGAACTTTAAACGTCGAAACTCGAGCGCCGTACGCGCTATCTTCCAGACGTCCGCCTGGAGGTCTGTCGAGGTGTTCATGTTTGTTAAAGCCGTCAGCGCCGATTTACTATCACTGATACAATACTCGTCTCTGCCCGTATGGTTTATTAAGTAATCGATAGCTTCTCGTATGGCTACCAATTCGCACTGGAAAATTGTGCTCCAGTTCGCGAGTTTGGTTTAATACCGAAACACCTCCCTGTCCTGCTTATACACGACAAACGCCGCGCCTGCTTGCCCATCGTCCATACGTGAACCGTCCGTAATAATTCGATAGGGAGATTCCTACTGATCACCAGGACCGCCTCCGCGGAGGTCGTTTTGTACGCCCTCGCCGCTTTTACCGCGGTTATGCGTTGTACGCTCGTCAATTGACGCACCTCCCTGACTTTACAACCTTCTGCCCATACAGAAGCTGCGTACAGCATTGCCGGCTCAATTGCTCCAGTATAAACAGTCCTCAGCGATTCGCTCCTGAAACCCCACTTTATTTTAGACGCCGCCATCATTTTATTTGATATTTCGCCGCCCTTACTTTTTACGTATTGTACGTGCGCTTTCTAATTTAATTTATCATCGATCTTGACGCCGAGGTATGTAATACAATCTTTAAACGGGATTTTCTCCACTCCTAGCTCTAGTATAGGAGGTCTCTGTCCAGGTTTCGTGCCGAAATAAAGCGCCTCTGACTTCGCCGTGTTAAATTTTAATTTTACCGCCTGCGACCATTCGTGTAATTTATTTAAGCGCGCCTCGTTCGGTTTTGTGCGCATATCCATTAACAATCTCAATCTTACAATTAAAAGCGTGTCATCCGCAAACCCAACTTGACCCTGAAGATGCTCTCATTCTACAACTTCCAAAATGTGGGACCAGAACATGACCCTTGCGGACATCCTCTTTCCACCTCAAGCGACAGAACTTCACCCGGAATTTCAACCTGTGCCAATCGCCCCGAGAAATAACTCTTGACCAAAGACATCAAGTTTCGCGGACAACCCCTACGATCTAACTCGCAAACGATTAATGGCCACCAGGCAGCATCAAATGCTCCTGAAATGTCCAAAGCAACAACGACACAGTACTCTTTAGCATCTCTCGCTTGCTTAATTTCCCCGACAACGAACTTTAACGCGTCGATAGTCGACTTGCACTCCATGGAACCAAACTGTCGGTTATTAAAACCGCCGCTGTCTCGCAATAGGCGCTCAACACGCGTAGTCATAACGCGATCTAAAACTTTCCCCAGCACCGTTAGCAAGCTAATTGGACGATCGCTGCCCGGATTTGACGCATCCGCCTTTTTAGGTTTGGGTATAAATTTCACGTTCTGGATTTTTCAGCAACGCGGAAAAATGCCCCTTTCTAAACAAAGATTAAACAACCCGACAAAGACACACGGGACTAACAGGCACGCCTCCAGAGCTGCGTCTGAAGTGATTCCATCATGCCCTGGTGCCTTCTTAGAGTTCATCCTCCTAGGAGCCCTGACGACCTCGTGAACTAGGATTGCTTTATATCGGCACCTGTTCCTTGCGCCTCTGCAGCTTCCTGACGTACTAAATCGTGCGACCCTTCATCCCCCTCGGGAATATCCGATGGGAAAAATTTTTCTAGTAAATATTCCGCCGTGGTTTTAAAACCTTCCGTGTATTCGCCATTTGTTTTCTTTATATTACTGAGCGCGATTTTTTGTTGTTTTCCTCTAATTACGCGGTATGCGGTTCCCCAGGGTTCTTTCTCTGAGTTTCGCTTGTAGAATTCTTTAAATTTATTCGTTCGCGTTTCTTCTATTAATATTTTATATTCGCGGTAACTTTGATTATATTCTATTCTCCGTTGTTCTCTTGTATCTCCCGACGCACGTTGATAGCGGCGCCTTAGGTTACGTTAAGGGGTTACACCCGGTAACGTTACAGTGTCAATTAATTGCCGTAATACAAGATGCAAGAAATACGTAGTACTTAATGTCCAATGTTAAGCAACATACAATACGCACGTGGTACGTCAATGAGTTAGGAAGCCCACAGCGAACTGTATTAATGAGAATGCAATAGAAAATATGAAATTACCATCTTACCTTCCTTTTCCTTGCCTGGATAGCTCAACAGAAATTATGCTGTGGAATTTACGAAATAAACTGAAACAGAAATCTCAAGAAACATCTATACATTCAAAAACAGTTTGCAGCTCAAGTTCATGCAGAAAACTATTTCTAAAAGTTACTTAAAAATAATCCTAACCTATTCTTTGTTAACAGGTACAAAATCTTCTTTAATTTATATGTGAATAATTTGTTTATCTTTTATTACCCCGTTCGTGAGTATAATTGGCCAATGACGCTCGCCGGACAGTTTTCAAGCGGACTGTGTCGGTAGCCGAACCCGGGACCTTGGGCATAGTAGTCAAGTCACACGCATATCAACTACGCCACGGAAATGTCGGTGGAGTTGGTGCAGCAGCGGTGGCAGCAGGAGTTGTCGTTTTCTCTGAATATGTCGTTCGTTACGGAGGTGTTTTTGTAAGGTAGCAGTGGATGTTCGTCTCATGAATGGTAACTGATCGGAATAATTCGTAATTTTTTATACTAAGTGTAAGCGAGTGTGTTATGCACAGGGACAATATCACCGTCTAGGTAATTAACTGGGATACTAATCACCAGCTAAGTAATCTATTTGTTAGGATGCTAATCGATTCAGTTGGAAGTCATCTCGTATGCAGATCGACAAGACGTGCCCTTCTCCTCAGCTTGGTCTATCCTGGACCTCTCAAGATCATCTTCCTTATACAGCATTAATCAATTGATTTTGGCTGTCTCGTAGCTAACTGATTTTACTGCTTTATAAGTCTTTGATTCTCTGCTTACAGAGAGTGTGAAATAGTTTCTTCGCGCCAGCCCTGCTGGCGGAAGGATTTGTGTGCTTGGTGTATGTGTTTACGGCTCAGCCATCTAATATGCTTCTGGGTGTTTTCTTGTGTTTGTGTGGGTTTCCGTCCAGTGGAGGTGTGATGTGCCGAATGTGTTCGATATCCGAGTTGTTGATTTTTTCGTATATACTTGACGCCAGCGTCTCGAAGTGGTTTTCTAGCGTTTGTAGCCTAAGGTCCTGCCTTAGAGTTTCATTTCTAACGAACCATGGTGCTCCGGTGATGGTCCTAACGGTCTTGTTTTGGAATGCTTCAAGTTTGGTTTGTTTTTGTAATGTAGGTGTACGATGCGTAACTCAGTATGGGTCGTAAGTATGTCTTGTAGATCTGGAGTCTGATGTCCATTGGTAGTCTATTTTTGTGGACGAGTATTCCGTGGATGAAGCCTTTTGCTCTTCGGGCTTTGTTTGTCGTTTCACTGACGTGTTTGCTGAACGTTAGTTGCTTGTCGATGTGAACCCCTAAGTATTTTATTGATTGGCTCCAAACTAGCTCTTGGTCTTTTAGCGTCGGTGGTATTTGCTTTTTTGCTTCTGGAGAATAGTATGGCTTCATTCTTCTGAACATTTAATTTGATTTTCCACTGTTGGAACCAATCCGGTAGTGTGTCGAGCTGTTTTTGCATTCTTGATGTTGTTGTCTTAGCGTTTCGTCCGGTTGTCTGGAGCAGGGCGTCGTCGGCGGATATGGCGCAGAAGACTCTTTGGCGGCATGGTAGGTCCTGGATTATGCATTGAATAGCGTTGGTGAAAGGCAGCCTGCTTGTGGGACGCCGGTTGTGACGGGAGTTTCTGGTGACAGCATGTCTTCTACTTTCACCTGTATCTTCCTGTTGGTCAGGTAACTTCGTAACAATTGCATGTAAGGCGCCTTGTCAAAGGTATTGTTGGTGTATCTTCCTGTAGCAGGTCGTTGGTGTCTTCAGGGCGCATTTTCGCACTGGTTGGACTTCTGTAGACAGCTATTGCTTTTAAGAATTGCCCATTGGCGTTGCACCTGACGCCCACGCTGTCTAAAGCGGTAGGGTGTAGTTGGAGATGTTCGTGAAGTAGTCGGTTGTGTATCAGTATGGCAACTCTTTCGTGAGCATGTTGTCCTGGTTTTAGGTCGCGTTCTTCCGGTAGATGTTGTAATTCGCCAGGCTGAGTTGTCTGTGTGCAGGTAATCTTGTTTCCCCAATCATTGCGACGTCCACGTTGTGATGCTGCAGGAAGTGTTTCAGTTCGGTCGTCCTGTTTCGTATCCCGTTGGCGTTCCCGGAGAGGAGTACTAAGTTTTTTGGTGTTGATCTATTGTCCATTATAGGTTTTTAGTATGTCGCACATTGTCGTCCATAGTAAGGCAGTTCCAGCCATATAGGCAGAGTCTTTGCGCCCATTGCAGTATTTTATTAAAAAGTAGTGTCATCGTCGCGGTGACGCTGATGGACGGTTCTGCTTGTAGTTGTGTGGAAGGTGTTTTAATCGTTATGTTGCTTCACTGCTCGTCTATATTGCTTCTTGTTGTATTCGTCGGTGATTTTGTGTCGGTGGTGGTTGATGGCTTTGGGTTATTGATGGCTTTCTTCTTTCCCGTCTGCTCTTGCTTTTGTTCTGTTTAGCTTTTTTGCGTGGTTCTTCTTCGGAGCTGGATTGTTCTTCGTCTTCTGTAGTACTTGTGTCGTCTTTGGCGGTGGTCCTTGGAGTACTTGTTGGCGAGGTTGTTCGAACTCCGTGTCGTCCATTTCTACTTGTACTGAATCCGTCGTCGTCGGTTTCTTGTGCTATTGGTAGGCTGCCTCGTTGCTGAGTAGCGGTGGTGTATCTCTTGCGCAGTTGTTCGTGGTATGCTGGTTAATTTCGGTAGTTAGCCGGATGTGGGCCACTGCAGTTGGCGCATTGTTGGTTGCTTGGCACATTTAACACAGCGGGGTTTGTATCCGCAATTTAGGCTCGAATGTCTAAATCGTTGGCACGTAAAGCTGTTATTCCACTTTAAATGGTGAAACATTTATAGGGTCGATAAAACAGTTTGCAAAGTATTACACATTTATATGGTGATAGATAGTTCCTAAAAGCCGGTAATACAGTTACCAAAGTTCATAAGATACATCGCGCAATGAATAAGGCGAGTGACGCCTCTAGCGGAGGAAAGCGCAAACCTTTTACAGATTTTGGGCGCGGTAATCCACCATGACGTCACCAATACAAATTACATTGCGCCATAACCGGAAATATAAAAAGTTAAATAAACAATTAACAAAAGATCAAATTCGTGAACAATTTAACCACGGTATTACTCACCCCGGAAATCCGACATTCTCCAGGTACGCCTATCATCCTTCCGGGTCGATAATAAAGGTATTGCTCCGGGCTCCGGTGGTGTTAGCTGAGCATGGACATCATGGTCGTGGGCTGCTCCGAGGGTCGTATCAGTCCTAAATGTAGTGGAACGACAGGACAGGTTAATTAGGAAAGACAAAACAAAGATAAGCAAGACAGGGGAATCTACATAGTAAGATAAGATACGCTACCGGCACGACTATTTCACTTGAAGATCAAAAGAAAACAGCCACGATTCAGAGCGTCACGGAAACTTCTCCCCACTTTGTCTAGTATTGGTCTACCCCTTGTCTAGTATTCCTATACCCCTCTAGGGATAAGCACACTGCGCAAATGCACTACTCTGACGTACAGAAGCACACTCCTAGTCTATTTAAGAATTCCCGCGCACCGCGTATTTGAAAATATGCCGCGAAACTTCCGTACACCAAAAACTAACCTAAAACAATGTTTAAGTGGCAATGGCACGTAACAATCGCGACAAAGCCACAAAAGAAAAAACTTAAAAAAAGAAAAAGTCTGTTAGCACAGTAACAGCTTAAAATCTAAATCCTAACTACCCTACATAAACCCTAACTTAAAACCTACAAAATGTTTATATAAGGCGCCACCTGGTTTTTTCGACCGATAACACGTCTACCGAAGTACCAGGAAACGGAATAGGTAGCCCGATAGTCTTTGACTACACTAATTATCGACAGCACAAATTTGTCGGGGAGCATGAAACACTACTTAAACTAACACGGGTGCGACAAGTCGCCTAAACTATCTAAACCTATCTAACTAAAGCTAACATAAAAGTTATTATGTGCAAACACACATGAGTGTTGCCTCAAAACTATTCTTCTTTTTGGCAAGAAGTGCCCAAATTTTAAAAATGTTCATGGAGTGCGTCACTGTGCACTCTAGCAAATTTTGTTACTGGTACTTTGGTTTCCCAACGATGCACATTTAAAACTTATCCATGACACAGTTGTGAATCAACAAATTTACCAAAAGTACCACCTACTAAATCCTTATATGCTAACCTGACAAATTACATTTCTAATCGGGTTAGCTTTTTCACTTAAATTTCAGAAAAAAATAATTCCCACGTCTGGTCATATATACCACACGTTAGGACGATAAAAAGATAAGGCAAGATCTCAAATTGATGTTAAAGATAATAGATAAAATAATGATATTAAGCTTAAGTTGTTATCCTCAAAGGTAATGAATAAGATAACGGTATTAAGCTTTAGTTATTATTTGAGATACTCGATAAGATAACACGATATTAAGTTAAAGTGATTATAAGAGATAGTAGGTAAGGTGACATAAATTTAAAAAAGTTATTACTAAAGATAACCGGTAAGATAACGCGAAATAACTCGAAGTTATTCCTAACGGTAGCCGGTAAGATAACGAGAACTTAAACCAAAATTATTACTAACGATAGTCGGTAAGATAACGATACTAAACTAAAGTTATTATTAAAGGTAATCAGTAAGGTAACGATATTAAAACTAAGGGTATTGTAAAAGATAATAAAGAAGACAAAGATATTGGCCTGGTTATTACCCAAGACAATGAATAACAACAAATAGAGTGGCTCCAGTAGAGCCGTTCAAATGGGATTGACTCGTGCCCTCTAAAAAGAGAAACCCGTGAAGCAGGTCCGTTCACACGAAACAGCACGAGAGACCGGCAAAGACATTTGGGTGCATTCCTGCACCCGGCGGTAATTGATATCGGTGATACATACTATCACCCGATACCCACACGGTATATAAGATATACACATCCACTCACACATTCACACACTCATACATACCTTCACTGCCAGAGTCCATGCACTGACAGCGGCACCGCATGACCCCACAAAAGATTCGCAGAGACATGGTCCAGGTGTCTGTGAAAACCTCCCGCGCAACCACACGGTGACTAACAGAAATGAAAAGGCAGTAGAAATAGGAAAGGTAAAAAGAAGGAGGTTGGTTTTTTGGAGTGCATAAGAGGCACTTCCAGGTAGAAGAAAGTAGAGGAAGGGCTCGCATTGAGCAAAAGCGACAGAGGGAAAGGTGGATAGCAAAGCGCTACTCAACCAACCAATGTGGGCAGTAGCTCGGAATGAGGGGACATCATTCTTATGTGGCAGACGGGTGTTCCGGGACAAGAACAGGTCCACCGAAAGAAGAATAAGGCATAGCGGAGATAGCGGGATAAGAAAAAAGTATAGTTTTTGCACAAGCGTCCAAGAGAAGGTAGAGAGTTGTCCCTATTAAACACAGCGCAGTCTGAAGGACCACCTGCGATATTAATCCGACAAGATAAGATATATCATATGTTGACATTCACTAGACTCTCAAGAGAACTAGTGCGATCATTTTCCTAACGAGTACATTGACTACGATAAGAAAATCAGACAAAGGTAGACACAACAACTTAAAAGTATCATTACAGATACTAACACACAAAAACAAACTGTTTTAAGGTAGTTTTTTTAAAACGGTAGCACCCTAAACACACAAAAATGCCCAATTATAAGCAGTTAAATACAGATACACTGTCCCAATATGCTAAAACAACCGAGAGTTTAATAAGATAACAATAAGAAGCAATAACATCTCACCACAAAGTTCAATAAAAAACAACGAAAAAAATGTTTATAAGTTATGTTGATTTAGTAAAAAAAGAAAGAAATAATGATGTAGTATAATGTGGGCGACTGCAATAATTCAGAAGAAAAACACATGGAATAGGTAGTCCTAGTTTTTGCAACTGCGAATATGAACTATTTCTTACAATGGCATAGGTCATGACTCCTATGTTGGCCCAAAGAAAAAATCATCCACTCAACATCAGCTAAAACCAATCATAAAAAATTCAATGAGTTATTTCAACCAAAGTTACGACAATTACCACACAATTAAACCATATAAGAGAAATACTAAAGACCGAACAATATGTAGTAGGAAATGTTCAAGGGTTAATTAAATGAAACGACAGAGTTATATTGGGGGGGTGTAGAGAATGAAGTGATATATAAGTAACGGTATGGTCAAAGAAAAGTCAACAACGAAAAAGATAGCTAAATTAAGATAAGTAAAGTTAAACGTGTACGAGATTATATACTGTACGAGAGAGGGAATAAGTAATTAAAGTTAACTAATTGATGGTGAGAACAAAAAAATATAAGGTAAATCGTGAGGGTTTAATCATATTAAGGTACCAGGTATCCAGAATTAAATTTGGAAGGTAAAGAGAAACGACATCACGAGATAAGGCATCAGGTACGATATTTAATTTGCCAGGCCTATGCCTAACGTCAAAAGTAAATTGAGAGATACGCAAGTTCCATCTTGCGAAACGACCTGCGGGTTGTTTTAAGTTATTAAGCCAAGTGAAAGCTACGAACATTAGGTACATTGTCAAAGAAGTAAACGTGACAAGCTCTTAGATATACGTAAAGTTAAACGATTGTAAAGACAATTTTAAGGCATTCAAAGAGATTCAAATCGATATGTAAAGAGATAATAGCAATAGACATTCTATAAAGCATATTTTTACTGGGATGGGAAGTTCTCATTTGAGTTCTACGCAAACCAATAAGGAAAAATTTCAACATCATTATTAAAAAAAATGATTTACAAATTCTAAACGGCAACTTACCAACCGAATCCTCATCTAGACTTAAGTAACGCTGAGCGACCAACCCTTGGGTTTCGTCTAGACTTATATACCGCTGGACGACCAAATTCGACAGTAAACCTCGCTCAACGGATGTTAAGGTACGTTGAAACTAAAAAAAAAATGCAATCAGACAAAATTAAACTCGCTACATGAAAGAAAAATTCCACGATACCTATCCAAAGGTATTCCAAATTATTAGAATGTTCTTTCGATATTGCGGGAGTTAACAACAAGTATCGTAAATGAGTTTAAATAATAAACGTTAACGGAAATTTCTTTATTTTTGTATTCAAAGGAACAGATATAAAGAGATGCATTTTATTACGACATTTTGAAAGGTAAAAATATGGTCTAGGTAATTTCGTTATTGTATATAAGGCAAGAACCTTTATAAAACGCATTTATAGGTTATACTGTTTAAACCATATAGGGTTAGGTCAAAATAACGCTTTAAAAGACACTAAAAACTTAGGTAAACAGGAAATCTCTATTTAGGCAAACAATTTTGTTATTAAATAGGTAATCACTTAGGCATTTTTTAAAACGTAACATACAAGACAGTGCATTTAAGCTTCAAAAAACGGGCTTTTAAGGTTAAGAAAACAACAAAAGTTATATTTTAATAGATAATATTGTAATAAACTGTGTTTTAAAGGTTTCTAATCAAGGTAAATGCTTATTTTACTACTACTTACTTGCATAAAAAAATATAGGGTTAGCTAATTTCCTAAAGGCCATATTTGAATCCAAAAATAAACCACTCACAAAAACATAATTGAAGTTAAACAGATCGCACATTCTAAATTTAGAAAAATATTATATTAAAAAAAAACACATTCCATAAATAACAGTTATATTTTAATTTCAAAATGGCGGTATCACCTGTTATTGCCAAGCAACTGGTTTTGACATCTTAAAGAATGCGTGTTCCAAAACACGTATTAGTTTCAAGGTTATAGATATTTGATAGTTAATTTTTATGTGAAAAAACTATTTTTAAATAACATCGATAATACATTGAATGTTTATAAAGGAAATTATTATAACCTAAAAACAAAGAAAAAAAATACCCCCAAAGTTCATAACCTCCACATTAAAGGCGCCATTGTTATTCCACTTTAAATGGTGAAACATTTATAGGGTCGATAAAACAGTTTGCAAAGTAT